>CM035408.1:217516890-218849390 GCA_020310875.1 Ceratopteris richardii
AAACACACACATAGACACACAAATACACACACATGGACACATACACGCACATATATGCATAGAAACACACATAGAGACATACACACACATATATGCATACACACACATAGAGACACATACACACACATACACATACATGCATACATATGCATACATAATGCATACGCATATGCATACATAATGCATACGCATATGCATACATAATGCATACGCATATGCATACATAATGCATACGCATATGCATACATACATACTTACATGCATACACACACATACAGACACATGCATACATTTTCATACATAATGCACATGCATATGGATACATACATGCTTACATGCATACACACACTCACATATACACCTACATACATATATACACACATACATATTTACACATACATATATTGATTTCTAACCCATTTTTTTTATATGTACACGTATTCTGGATCCTAGTAGAGAGAGAAAGGAAAAAATTACTCTCATAAAACATCTTATGAGGGCAAGAGTTCCACGTGATTCTTTAGGGATCATCATGCATGAGTACTCAGAGATGCCTGATGATGAGTTGGATTTTATGATCTAGATGCTTGCCCAACGATCAGAGGAGGGCCCTTTTGCGACTCCACATGCGAGAAGACAACTATTTGCTCATTGGTATGTTTTTTTTCACATTTGTTTTAAATATTATTATAACACATATTTTTATTTATTTTTATCTATCTATTTTTAGGACACCTATACCACCTCCAGATCATGCGAGCATAGCACATGTGCCTATGAGGACATGCATAGGCACCTTAGGGCTAGACTCCGATATAGAGCTAGAGGGGAATATAGTGTATATAGGGAAAGGATTGGAGTTCAAGAGAAGAATTTGAGCATTATGCGACTCTTATTGCAATGGAAGTAAGTATAAATTTTATATATAAATGGAAATAAATATCTTATGTTTTATTTACATTATTTTTTTTAATTTTTGTAGTCAGCATGATGAGAGGGATAAAAAATTCGTACTTAGTTCACTTGACACTGAGCTTGGCACAGGATAGTTGCATAAGTGGTGTCTAAAAGAGATGTGAACACTTATGGCTCATCGTAGTGATAATGCACGGTACACATTGCTTTTATGTATATATATATATATATATATATATATATATATATATATATATATATATATATATATATATATATATATATATATATATAAAAATATATATATAAATATATATATATATATATATATATATATATATATATATATATATATATATATGGATATGAGTATGGGTGTTTATGTATCTATGTATGTATATGAGAGAGAGAGAGAGAGAAAAGAGTGTGACCAGAGGTACAAATACATGCATACACACAGATATACATCATACATGCACATTTACACACATATACACATATAGACACATTTATACATACAAACGCATACATGACCATTTACACACACACATACACATGCATGTGGTTACACACATATAATGAATACACACATAGACACATACACATACTGACATACACATACGCACACTCATATACACATACACATATATAATCATATGGCTACACCCATAGACTCACATAATCATATTTACATACATATATACACATACATATGCATACACACACACACAACACATGGATACGGACATATAGATACACATATATACACACACATGCATAGACACTTATAGATACACATACATACACACACATGCATATTGTTGGATACACCCATAGACTCACATAATCATATTTACATACATATATACACATACATATGCATACACACACACAACACATGGATACGGACATATAGATACACATATATACACACACATGCATAGACACTTATAGATACACATACATACACACACATGCATATTGTTGGCCGGCCGGATTGGATCTCTTTATAATTCTATTTTTCTATGTTCGCACGCACTGAAAAGGCGTGGCGGAAAGATGTAACCATTCTATTGATTAATGAAAAGGCAAGCACAACGTTCAGCCTGAGAAGAAGGGGGGGGGGGGATCACCAGACTGTCTATCTGGGCGACGGCACTGGAGCTGTTGTGTTGCAGATTCGCCGAATTCTGAGTACTGTGTTTTGTTTCTTAAATTCTTAGTGGTTAATTATTAAACATAGTACCACTACGTTTAACATCAACAGTTTGCGCGAATTCGTAGTTGTCGATTTGCTTCGTAGACGTACTGCATAGTGATAGTCATTGAATCGGAAGATAGTTAATTGCTCAGTTGAATGTTAAATTGGGAAAATTAAACAAAGGGCCTTTGTACTATCAGACCTTCGTCCATCCCCAAGAACCCAGAAACGAGATTAAAAGAGCTTAACAAAAAGCACTTTTAACACTGGCGCCGTCTGTGGGAAGATGGAAATAGATTTGGAATAATCAGTAAGGGAAGAGCAGTACTCAAGGCAAGCAATGGAGAATAGTAACCGCCAGTTGAAGAAGTGATATATGTTGGTTACTCGTTACGGTGAGTCCTACCCAAAGTACAAAAGCGATCAACATCCGCGGACAATCCCTAGTGTATTAGGAACAGCCCTAGGTAGCAAGAGTGAAGGACAAGCAAGTACAGAAGAAGACAGTTCACGGCCGAAAATAGGTACCCATTCCGGTGCAATTCCAGTGTGTTCCGATACCACTCCGGTCTGTTCCGGTGATACTTCCTTACGTTCAGAAGACAATTCACCAGTGACTAGGTGTACATCGACCCAGCGTGGAGATAGGCCAGTACCTATTAGTGATCATTTGTGGCTTTTCGGTGAGCGTTCGGTTCTCTCCGATGGAAGTTCATTGTTTTCGGGTGCACATCCGATACCTTACGGTGAAGGATCCATGTTTCTTGGTAAAGGATCCACGTTTTTTGGTGAAGGCTCTACACTCCTGGGTAAGGGATCCACATTTTTTGGTGAAGAATCAACACTTTTCGGTGAAACCTCAGCGTCATCTGATGGCACTGCAGTTGAATTGGGTGCCAGTTTGGGCATTTTCAACGAGCATTTGACAGCGGAAAGTGGTCAAACACAAGGAATGGTACTTCCGCAGATAGGAACCATGAGTACTTCTGGCCAACAACAACAACAGCAGCCACAACCACCTCGATTGGTCCCAACCGGAGTGACTTATACAAAATTCAGTGGATTTCCGGGGGATGAACCCGATGCACATGTTCGCACATTCGAAATCAGTTATGCAGTGTTGAACCACCCACCTAATCCAATGTATACAACCATAGTGTTTCAGGCCACGCTAGTTAATGAAGCAACAAGGTGGCTGACAGAATACGATATTAATCATTTTGGTAATTATGACGATGTGAAGGACGTGTTCCTGTAGAGGTTTCGCTTGAAGAAGAACCCTACAGAGATTTTTGACTACTTGCAAAACAATTGGCAAAAACCCCACCAGAGTGTTCAGGAGTATGCGACACTGTTCAGAACTCACTTGCGGCAGCTGCCACCGGTGCACGCCAACCTGCCAGACAATGTTATAACACAATGGTTCATCAAAGGATTGGACCCACAGCTAAAACAGATCATGATAATTCGATGCGTGGGAAGAATGACATTGGATGCTGTCATTGCTATAGCCTTGCAGCTGGAGCACAAATTTAGGGTTTTCGGAGGATCTGGAATGGTTAAAAGCAAGTAAGAATGTGACCTAGGATCCGTCCAAACAAGTGTATTGTACTAAGTGTAAGAATCCCGGTCACACTAGTTCCACATGTGCTCTCAACCAAATGTATTGTGCCATTTGTAACACGGCAGGTCACTCAACAGAAACTTGTGCATACAATGCAAAGGTGCAGGGTAGAGCGTGTTAAACGTGCGTTGCCGTCACAGGCACATTTAAACTCTTTCAGGTTCTTGGGAGTGGAAGGGGTCTGCTAATCAGAGGCCCTATACTTGATTTTCCCAACTAACTTAGTCATATAGAAACACATCAACATTTAAGAGTTAGGTTATTACAGTTTACTACTCGAACTGTCATTAGTTCTTACGCCAAATTACTAATCATACGTAGGTGAATACTCTATCAGTCCATAGCACCAGAGTTATCTATTACTGTAATACAAACTGATGATCCTTAACTTACTGAACTGTATCAATCACAAGTTAACTTAACCAAACAACGACGAAGCACAATACGACGCAGATTTCCCAATACTACACTATAGCAAACTTCACAGAATACAATTGCCCAAACAGACAGTCTGGCGATCCTACTCTGATCGTCACGGGAGCTTCCTTTCATTGATGTACAAGTAGTTACAACTCTACGCAATGGCCTTTCGGTTCGTGCAGAATATGAAAAGAAAAAGATTTACAATTGCCAATCCGGCGGCTTACACTGGCACGCACGATGGACTTGAACCCGCAGGTGTACAAAGTTTATGGCTCATCCACTATACCCTGAAGATACATTGTTCGGGCTAATTTAAACGTTCTGGAAATTTTCTGCTTCAGCGAGTCTAACATCTTTTTCGGGATCTCTGGTTCTAGGAGCTGAGCATCAGTTCTAACTGAACTAGTTGCAATCACTTGACTCATTAAAAGTTCTGATTGTGTTTGCAAAAAGGCCTCTTGCATATAGAAATCATTTGCCAAAGCCGCATCCCAGCTCAATCTCATATCGGCAATCTGTTGATCTATTTGTGATAAACGTTCTGCTTGAGCTCCAAGTTGCTTTTCTCTTCTCTCCAATTCTTGACCCTAAAATTGGATGGTCTGATAGAATGCATCCCTTTCCCTTCTTAATCCCGCTATCTCCTTCTGCAGTTGATTGGTTGAGTTTATCTGAGCTTTAAGAGCGGAATTTGATTAAAAAAGACTGGCATTGGTGTTCTGGAGTTGAATATTAGTCTGCCTGGCTAACTCAGCCATCTCTTTTCCTGTCTACACTGCTTCATCAAGGTGAATTCATGTTTCTTCCAGTAAATTTCCAAGTGCAACACGTGCATCGTCTTTGTCCTGAACTAACTATGTTAATTATAATATTTCTACATCAGCAGCACTTAATAATTCATCTTTAACATGTATCTCAGCTAGCGCAACATTTCTCTGGCTGATCAATGATTCTTGTTTGGTAATCGTAGCCTGGAGCTGTAGTATCTGTCTGTGCAAAGCATGATTTTCTGCCTTTACTACATTTATCTCTTCCTGGAGTGGATTGATATCTGCTTCAAGAACATCGACTTTATGCTGGAATTCTTCTCTGAGATTATCAGTAACCTCCTTCATCAGTTTGGGTAGTTGTTGTGACAGTTGGATCAACATATGACCCATAGATGCTAGCTCAGTAAACATAGGTATCGAAGGAAACAGAAGAGGAGGATGTGGTTGAGATGAAGAAGCTGTCAAGAGTTGATGGGAAGTGGGTGGAGAATAGTTAGGTGACGAGGATGAGGAATCCGGTGCTTCAGGTACAATAGGTGGAATGGGGTCAAGGAGGTATGGGTGAAGGAGTGGTTTGCAGATTGTTAGCCACAAACAATTTTTCATTAAGTTGCTACGAAGTCACTTGAGGTTGGGCAACTGTAGAATCTACTGTTGCAATCAATTGTGCCAAAACTTCTGCAACAATAACCTGCATATCTTCTTGCACATCTTGTTTGGACTACTACTGAGATTCTTCCTTAGAAGATTTGTCTTCAGAATCGGCAGTAACACTTTGATCTCGTTGTTGGTTTGGAGAAGACTGAGCGGACGAATCATGGTGAATCGAGGTGGCAGTGTCGTGGAAAATCTCTTCTTCATTTTTGTCTGCTTTATTTCCTGTGGAAGGCCCTTGCACTTGACTGTCAAAAGAACTTATCCGTATGCATTTTTGGCGGAGGAGCTGGAAGATTTCTTCATCATCTTCTTCGTCGTCTTCAAGTATTTGAGCAGATTCCTCATGATATAAGATTGGAGCTCTTGGAGGTGGTTGCGCTGCTTGGAGGGCCGGAAACAAAAAGGTAATGATATGCGGTAAACGTGAATGCGGAAGTTCTCCCTTATTTACATGTTTAATAACCGTAACACATTCACGGTGAATGTGCCGGAAATAGTAAGAAGAAAAATTGACAGGCTGATGAGAAGCCATGTGAAGCATAGAGTAAAATGGGCGTGAAATTCCGTAAGTGCAGTTCTATAGATTCAAGATGGCCACTAAGAATTGAAGAGCGGTCCGTTCAGGATCAGGGCGACCGAGTATGGCATACTCATTCGATGAGTGCCTTGGGAACAATTCAATCATAGTCTCAATCGGAAGGTTAGGACCATTTTCTCGTCCTTCTAGAGAGAGTCAGAATGCTACAGCAAATGATTCTAAGGTGATTACTACACGAGATGGTAAAGATGTAATTGGTCAATTCTGCTCCAAAGCAGGTGTGGTGGCAATAGCAGTGATAATTTGCGCGTAATACGGATGACACTCCACTTAATGCCAAGGCAATTCAGTGAAGTTGGACAAACCTCGGATACACAAGAATTCACTTACGTTCTGAGGGAGTCCGTCACGAAAGGTACCAAAGTTTGCTAAAGCTTCCATGATGCGCACGCGAAGTAGCACGAATACATAGTGATTATAGAAAACGCAAAGCACACAGAACACACAGACACAATAGCGATTAACAGCAGAAAGAAGAAGATTAAGTAGATACTTGGTAACGGGAGGCGATCAAAAATGCTAATCATCATGCGATGTTGAGATGATAACCTTCATAAGTATGGTGTGCATGCATGAGCAGAATCAATAACAAAAGGCACTGATTTTTCATGGTTATGTAGCAAAACGAGGAGTTTATGATTATGTAGCAAAACGAGGAGTTTATGGTTTTATTATTCAACTAACACGTAAAAAGAAAGTAAATAACATGCGGAAAAATGAAGAACACTTTAGTGAGAATCAGGTGGTTGATTATACGGCCGCAACTTTGAACCATTGATCACTCTAGGAAGAGGAATTCCGGTCAAGGTAGTCAACCGAAAAGTAGCTGGGCCCACTTGTTCACTAATTCAGTAAGGACCAAACCAACGTAATTTGAATTTCCAGCCACACGATTTGATTTAGCATTATAAAATAGCACAAGTTGTCCCACCGTAAAAACTGGAGTTCTAAGATACCGATCATGAGTATGAGCTTGCCGCAACTGCACTTCTTGAAGAGTCAGAAAAACTTTCCCAACGATGCTCATCCAGTTCCCTGAGTGTGTCCTGATGGAGAGTGTTAATCTCCAAAAGAACAAGTTGACCTTGAATTTAGACCACCTCTATATCAAGATCAACTCTAGACTCCACCAAAGTTAGAGAACATTCACCAAATTATCAGAAAAATTATTATTCTGAAAAATTCAACTTCTCAGAAAAGTCTGCTGCAGATTAATCACTCATTGACTAATCAATTCTATAAAGTTTTTTATAAAACTTTGTAGACTACTTTGCCTTAAGGTTGCGCACCTTCTCCAACTTAAATCTCTGCAAATGATTCAGTATACTCAGAGAAATCACACAAACAATTTACCTATGTGTAAAACACCTTCTCTGCAGTAGCGACTTTGACACCTCCAACTTCTTAACACTGGTTCTCCCAAAGTAAATCCCGTTTGATCAAGATCTTTTAGCCATAGATGGCTTACCTTCCAACTTAGATTTTGAGCCCTCACTTGTGTAAAACTTTACACCACACACTGAGCAATGTTCATTTCTCTGAACATGAAATCTGCGCCAGTTTTGTCGACTCTCAGAACATCATTACATATGAATGTTCCTAAACTAAATTCTCTCAGCCTGATCACAATTAGTCTCTCAAATTCTAGCCATAGATAGATTAGCTATGGACTTAGATACGTGCAGAAGGATTTCTCAAAAGATTAAACACAGAAGGAGCGGACAGCAAAACATCGGGCGCAAGATTTTTCGATTTCTCAGAAAAATTACAACTTGTGAAGTTGATGAATACAACTCACTTTTTCATATGTCTAATGACACTCTCTACTACTCATATCTTTCTTCCTATTCTCTATTCTCATTCTATTCTTGCCCCGACTTTTTCCAAACATTTATAGGCAAAATATATACAAGCTTATGACTAATCAAAAGTATGAGTGAGCTATATCTGAAGTAATGTACATATGTGTACATAGTTTTGATTTTCTGAACATGTCCTTCCTTCAACCTTCTGAATTTGTTCTCTTCTTGATTCCTTGACTTCTTTTCTTCATAAACCTTCAATTGATGATTGACATGCACCAACAGCTGCCCCTCAATCATTAATTGAGGTTCTTCTCTATCTTCTTAATTCTTGCCATATCCTTGAATCTTTGTAGCTTTGGTCCATCTAAACTTTTTGTCATCATATCTGCAAGTTGATCTTTTGTAGGTGTATGCATAACTTCAATTTCTTTATCAATGACCTTCTCTCTCAGAAAATGATATTGTATTTCAATATGCTTAGTTCTAGCATGAAACACAGGATTAGCTGCCAAGTATAAAGAACTCATATTGTCTCCACAAACAATAGGAGTACTTTGAATCACATCAAAAACCTTCATAAGTGTCTTTAGCCATATTACCTCCTTTGCAGCTTCCACCATACCTTTGTATTCTGCTTCTGTAGATGAGAAAGCAACTGTATGTTGCTTCGTAGAACACCATGAAATCAATTTGTCTCCTACATAGCACAAATATCCATGTGTTGATCTTCTATCATCCACATTACCTGCCCAATCTGCATCACTATATATCTTTACTCTTGTATCAGAAGTAAACCCATAGTACAACCCTTCTCTGAGTGTACCCTTGATCTACCTAAGTACTCTTTGTCCTGCAATCCAATGTTCCTTTCTAGGACAATGCATAAATTGTGAAAGCACACCAACTGCATATGACAAATCAGGCCTTGTTAATGTAGCATAAATCAAGCTACCAACCAAACTTTGATAGAGCTTCATGTCTCTGAATTCTTCTCCTCCAAATCTAGACAATTTATGATTCACTTCCAAAGGTGTAGGTTGTTGGAGAAACAATCACTAACTGGACATATATTTGAAGGTCAAATCTTAGGAAGAAAACCCCATGCCTATGTGAAGGGACAAATTCACAAATGTATTATACTTGTAAAGTTAGTTCACTTTAGTTCTAGAAGTTTTTCAAAAGTCACGGGAATGAGAAAGTCTATATAAGTTAGTTAGTATTAACTGACGCGGTGAGAAGAAGAAGGAGGAAGACAATGAGAAAGTGAGAAAAAACTCATTTTTGTATGACTGAGTATAGTCGGGCTTCTCTGAGCCAGAAAGCACTTGTAAGCTTCTGAGTTTTCATAGTTATGACAAGAACTAGTTAAAGTTCTGTGTATAAGTCTTCTTCCTCCATCTCCAGTGTTTGTCTTCTGTGTAATGATTTGAAAGGTTGAAGTTTTCCAAGCAAGTCGATGCGTGGCATCGAATCTCACTTGATAAGTTCTTATCTTCATATCTGATTTTTATCTACTGCCAAATGTTCTTGAAAAGATGATGTTGTTGGAGCAACTCGATGCCTGGCATCGAATTCTAGTTGATAAGTCATATTGTAAGTGTGCATGAAATCACCTATAGTTTTGGTGTCCAGAAGATCAAGACTTTATGCGGGAAGTCGATGCCCGGCATCGAATTCTCGTTGCAAGTCGATGCTAGGCATCGAATTCTAATTTTAAACAGGCGCTCTTACTATAACAGGAAAGATTTCCAGTTTTGGAAGGTCATATAGGGTCATCTTGTGAGAGCCATAACGTGAGTTCTAGAGATCCATTTGATGCATATGATAGCTTGTTGGAAAGCTCTACTCTTCTAGTTTCATCTTAAAAGGTTTCATGGAGAAATATTACTTGAGCTAGGAGAAATTAGCAAAATACTTAAGGTATGTCATTTCGGTGACTAGGAATTTCTGTAGAAGCAAAGTTCTCAATTTAGGCTATCATTTCTCAAAGTTTGGAGTGGCAATGAGTTAAGGATGAGCATAGAGGTGTTCTAGTGTCACATTAGTTCATTTCTTGTGGTGTTTCATACATCAACAAGTGGTATCAGAGCAGAAAGATTCTCGAAAGCAGAAGACGACAAAGGTATGAGAAGTTTTGTAAAGTTTTCCATTAAAGTTTGAAAGGTGAAGCATTTGAAGACACAAGGCATCAAAAGGTTACTTCAAAAGTATCCTCATACACAAAGAACTTCAAAAAGTATTATCCTTTATCCTTTAAGCTCACAGGTTGCAGCAGAAGGAAAGAACTATGGTAGATCATATTTCCATTGACAAACTGGACAGAGATAATTACCCCGCATGGGTAATGAGAATGGAAGCCTTACTTATGAGTAAGGATCTCATGATATATGTTACACGTGAAGAAGAGAAGCCAGTATTCGAAGATGAAAGCCGACCAAAGAAAGAAGAACTTGATGCTTTAAAGCATTGGCAGAAGAAGGATGCAAGTGCAAAAGCTTACATTTACAATACAATCTCTGATCATTTGCTACCACACATCAAAGGATTGGAATCATCTGAAGATATATGGAATGCATTGGAATGTCATTTCCAAAGCACTACTAAAGCACGGAAAGCAAGTCTATGGTCAGAGTTTACAACATTCAAGAAGAAGCCAAGTCAAAGTATTAGTGATTATGTCACTAAGATGAAGGATCTTGCCGATAGTCTTGGATCCATAGATGAAGATGTTGAAGATCACAGATTGATTGCTCAGCTACTTGCAGGTTTGAGAGGGGATGAAAGGTGGAAACCTTTTGTCTTATCAACAGAACTTTCATTAAATCATTATGTTCCAGATTTGAACCAGTTGCTTGGTTTGATGCTCACATATGAGCAAGACTTGAAGGGAGATGGAGATAAAGGACAAACTTCTGCAATGTACATGAAGTACAAGAAGAAAGGAGATAAAGGTAAAGCAAAGGATGAAGAAGAGTCAACTTCTCAAGTTTATTATGCAAGAGGTAAAGGCACTAGCAGAGGAAGAGCAAGAGGTTTTGGAAGAGGAAGAGGTAATCAAAATAACAACAAGAAGGCTTGCTGGATCTGTGGATTGAGTAATCATTTGGCTCATGACTGTTGGCACAACCAACAAGGATCAAACCAGAATCAAAACAACAATAGCAGAGGTCGAGGTGGAAGATATCAAAGTAATTTTCAAAGAGGTAGACAAAGTCAAAGAGGAGGCTATGGTAGAGGTGGAGGAAGAAGTTGGGGACAGAATCAATCCTACAACACCACCTACTACAACTATGCAAATGACACACAGAATGAAAGTCATACATCATTGATGATGAACTCAATCAACACATCAGATAAAGAAGATCTAAAGGTATTTTACATTGACTCTGGATGTTCTAATCATTTGTCAGGAAACATAGAATTGATGTCAGAATTGGAAAAAGGCATTTCTAGTCATACAGTTCAAACAGGTGATAATACAAGATGTAGTGTACATTCAATTGGAAAAGTGAAATGCAAGAGTGGAGCAGATTTGCTAACGAATGTTTTGTATGTTCCTACAATACCTAAAAACCTGATTAGTGTGGGACAGATAGTTGAAAAAGGTTTTCAAGTCAGGTTTACAAATGAAGGAGTATTTTTGGAAGATCCAGAGAATGGATATAATCAGATTATCTCTGGTAAGAAAGAAGGTAGACTCTTTACTTTAAGAGTGCAAGGGAACATTGGTCAAGCTTTGCTCACACATGGTGAAGGAGTGATTACAGAACTTGATCTCTGGCATAAGAGATTAGGTCATTTCAATGAAAGAGGAATTAAAGCTATGGTTGCTAATCAGTCTGTACTAGGATTACCAAATGTGCAAAGTCAACATATGGTTTATAAATGCGAAGCATGTCAAATGGGAAAAGCACACAGGTTACCATTTCAAAAGAAAGGATACAAACATGATGGAGTACTTGATCTTATTCATACAGATGTATGGGGACCAACAAAAGAAGGATCTATCAGTGGCTCAAGGTACTATGTTCTTTTCATTGATGATGCTACAAGATGGATAACATTATATGTTTTGAAGGAAAGATCAGAAGTGTTTAGAGCTTTCGAGCATTTTCATGCATATGCAAAGAGAGTCACAGGTCAAAAGCTTAAGAGACTGAGGTCTGATGGAGGGGGAGAATATTTCTCCCAAGAGTTCAATGATTATCTTTGGAATGCAGGTATTAAGAGAGAAATAACTTGCAGGTATACACCACAACAAAATGGTGTAGTAGAAAGAAGGAACAGGACTTTGGTTGAGTTTGCTAGTGCTATGCTAAAGGAGAAGAACTGTCCAAATTATCTTTGGGCTGAGGCTGTAAATACAGCTACATATCTTGTGAATAGATTACCATGTGCAGCTCTGAATGGAATGACTCCATATGAAGCTTGGTGGGGTAAGAAACCAAAACTAGATCATTGTAGAGTGTTTGGATCAATTGCATATGCTTATGTGCCATCACAACTTAGGCATAAACTTGAACCAAAGGCAGAAAAATATGTGTTCATTGGTTATGATGAAAAGCAGATGGGTTATAGGTTGTGGAATCCTTTAACCAAACAATTTCTTGTTTCTAGAGATGTTACATTTGATGAACAGAAAAGTTGGTATGCAGATCAAAGTCATACAACTGAAGAATTTGAAGAGGAGGTAAGAAGATGTGAGAAAGGAAAATCAATTGTGCAGGTAAATAGAGATGAAGACTATATGCAAGCAAGTACATCCACAAGTGGATTAACAAGAAGAAATGAAGAAGCTCCTATATTTGATGAAGCAGTGTATCCAGAAACTTATGAAGAATGTGAACCAAGAAGCTCAAGCAGGACTAGAAGACAACCAGAAAGGTATTCTTATGATACTTCTTACATAACTCAGAAGAACTATGCATATATGGTCAAAGATGATGAAGAACCCACGAACTATGACAAAGCTAAAGGTAAGAAGCAATGGGAAGAAGCAATGAAGGAAGAGTTCAATGCACTGGAGGAGAACAAGACATGGGAACTTGTTCCTAAACCAAATGGTAAGAAAGTAATTGGAAATAAATGGGTTTATAAAGTGAAGAAGCTTGCAGATGGAAGTATAGCCAGATACAAAGCTAGATTGGTGGTGAAAGGCTATGCCCAGACCTATGGCATAGATTATGATGAGACATTCAATCCCGTAGCTAAGATGTCAACTATAAGGACAATCATTGCTATTGCAGCTTCAAAAGGATGGAATCTAAGTCAATTGGATATAAAAAATGCATTCTTGAATGGATACATATCAGATGAGGTATACATGGAACAACCTCAAGGGTTTATAGATTCCAGGTATCCAAATTTTGTTTGCAGGTTGAGAAGAGCATTGTATGGATTGAAGCAAGCTCCAAGAGCTTGGAACTATAGACTGGTGAAGTATCTCAATGATGTTGGATATCAAAGTTCAAAAGCAGACCCAAGTCTACTTATCAGAAGAACAGAGGAAGGTACAATCTACATTTGTATTTATGTAGATGACATTATAATCATAGGTACTTCAGATGAAGGAATCAAGGAGGTAAAGAGATTACTTGAGAAAGAGTTTAAGATCAGTGACCTAGGAAAGTTGTCATACTTTCTTGGAATGGAAGTTACTTATACAGATCATGGCATATATGTATCACAAGAAAGGTATCTTCTGAATTTATTGAAGAAGTTTGATATGGAAAATTGCAGAGAAGCTTCAACTCCACTTGAAGTTAATCACAAACTCAGTAAATATGATGGTGCAGAATACAAAGATATGAGGAAGTATAAATCTCTTGTGGGTAGTTTGATTTATGCTACACTAACAAGACCTGATCTTAGTTATGCAGTGGGAGTTTTGTCACAATTCATGCATTGTCCAAAGGACCCACATTGGATTGCAGGTCAAAGAGTTCTCAGATATATCAAAGGAACTATAAAGGAAGGATTATATTATCCTTTTACATCAGATTTGAAGTTGAGAGCCTATAGTGATTCAGATTGGGCAGGTAACTAGGATGACAGAAGATCAACTCATGGTTACATGATATACGTTGGTGATAAGCTTGTAAGTTGGTGTTCAAAGAAACAACATACAATAGCATTATCATCAACTGAAGCAGAGTACAAAGGACTTGTGGAAGCAGCTAAGGAAGTCATATGGATGCAGAAATTGTTCAAGAGCTTAGGCATTGATCAAGGTACACCTACAATACATGGAGATAATATGAGTTCACTTTATCTTGTAGCAAATCCAGTATTTCATGCAAGGACAAAGCACATAGAGATACAGTATCATTTTCTCAGAGAAAAGGTAATGGAGAAGGAGATTGAAATGGAGTACATTTCTACTAAAGATCAGTTAGCACACATAATGACAAAGAGCTTGGATGGTGTGAAGACCAGCAGATTCAAAAGCATGGCAGGAGTAAAAGGAAAGAAGAAGATATGAAGAAACAGGGAATGTCAATTAGTGATTGAGGGGGACCTGTTGGAGAAACAATCACTAACTGGACATATATTTGAAGGTCAAATCTTAGGAAGAAAACCCCATGCCTATGTGAAGGGACAAATTCACAAATGTATTATACTTGTAAAGTTAGTTCACTTTAGTTCTAGAAGTTTTTCAAAATTCACGGGAATGAGAAAGTCTATATAATTTAGTTAGTATTAACTGACGCGGTGAGAAGAAGAAGGAGGAAGACAATGAGAAAGTGAGAAAAAACTCATTTTTGTATGACTGAGTATAGTCGGGCTTCTCTGAGCCAGAAAGCACTTGTAAGCTTCTGAGTTTTCATAGTTATGACAAGAACTAGTTAAAGTTCTGTGTATAAGTCTTCTTCCTCCATCTCCAGTGTTTGTCTTCTGTGTAATGATTTGAAAGGTTGAAGTTTTCCAAGCAAGTCGATGTGTGGCATCGAATCTCACTTGATAAGTTCTTATCTTCATATCTGATTTTTATCTACTGCCAAATCTTCTTGAAAAGATGATGTTGTTGGAGCAACTTGATGCCTGGCATCGAATTCCAGTTGATAAGTCATATTGTAAGTGTGCATGAAATCACCTATAGTTTTGGTGTCCAGAAGATCAAGACTTTATGCGGGAAGTCGATACCCAGCATCGAATCCCTGCTGAAAAGTGGCCAAAAACATCCCAAGTCGATGCCCTGCATCGAATTCTCATTGCAAGTCGATGCTAGGCATCGAATTCTAATTTTAAACAGGCGCTCTTACTAGAACAGGAAAGATTTCCAGTTTTGGAAGGTCATACAGGGTCATCTTGTGAGAGCCATAACTTGAGTTCTAGAGATCCGTTTGATGCATATGATAGCTTGTTGGAAAGCTCTACTCTTCTAGTTTCAGCCTATAAGGTTTCATGGAGAAATAATACTTGAGCTAGGAGAAATTAGCAAAATACTGAAGGTATGTCATTTCGGTGACTAGGAATTTCTGTAGAAGCAAAGTTCTCACTTTAGGCTATCATTTCTCAAAGTTTGGAGTGGCAATGAGTTAATGGTGACCATAGAGGTGTTCTAGTGTCACATTAATTCATTTCTTGTGGTGTTTCATACATCAACATAGGTGCAACCATGCAATCTTCCATTTTAAATTTGGTTAGCAAGTTTTTAAGATACCTTTCTTGGGTCACATATACTCCATGTTGAGTATAAGAAATCTCCATTCCCAAGAAGAATGACAAGTTCCCCAAATCACTGATTTTGAACTCTTTCTCCATCTGCTTCTTGATCATTTGTATTCCTTTATCATCTGTTCCTGTAAGTATTATGTCATCAACATAAATGCAAACATAAATGAATCCACCTTCACTTGCTTTAACTAGCAAGCTACTATCTGCCTTTGATGCTTGAAATCCAAGATCATTCAAGAACTTTACAAGCCTATAATTCCATGCCCTTGGGGCCTGCTTTAATCCATACAAAGCTCTCTTGAGCTTACACACATAATTTGGATTCACTTGATCTTTGAACCCATCTGGTTGCTCCATGTAAACTTCATCTGAATTATAGCCATTCAAAAAAGAATTTTTAACATCTAATTGAGATAGCTTCCAACCTTTACAAGTAGCAATTGCTATGAGAGTTCTGATGGTTGTCATCTTTGCCACAGGACTATAAGTCTCATCATAGTCCACTCCATATGTCTGTGCATACCCTTTCACAACAAGTCTAGCTTTGTACCTAGACACACTTCCATCTGCAAATATTTTTGTTTTGTAAACCCACTTACATCCAATAATTTTCTGGCTATTAGGTTTAGGAACCAAATCCCAAGTCTGATTCTCTATCAATGCAACATACTCCTCTTGCATGGCTTCTTCCCAATTTCTCTTGCCTTTGGCTTCATCATATGTAGATGGATCTTCATCCGCTTTTATCAAATAAGCATAATCCTTAGTAGTCAAGAATGAGGTGTCATAGCTATACCTTGTAGGTTGCCATTTGTGCCTAGATGACCTCTTAACTTCTGCACTTCTTGAAGTCTCTGGTTCATCACATTTTGGATCAAACCTTGGCCTCTCTTCAACTTCAACCTGTACTTCATTATTCTCATTTTCATCAAGTAATTGAATCTTTGCTTTACCTTTCCTTTGATCCACTACTTCTTCAACATCTGCATGTACATTGTATTTACCTGCATACCAAGTACTTTGTTCATCAAATGTAACATCCTTGGATACAATGAATTGCTTTGTGGATGGACTCCACAACCTGTATCCCATTTGCTTATCATCATAGCCAATAAATACATACTTTTCTGCCTTAGGCTCCAACTTATGCCTCAATTGAGATGGCACATATGCATATGCCAAGCATCCAAATATTCTGCAATGATCCAAGGTAGGTTTCTTACCCCACCAAGCTTCATATGGTGTCATACCTTGCAAAGCTTTACAAGGCAATCTATTGACCAAATATGTAGCTGTATTTACAGCCTTTGCCCACAAATAATTTGGGCAATTCTTCTCTTTCATCATGGACCTTGCAAACTCAACAAGAGTCCTATTTCTTCTTTCTGCTACACCATTTTGTTGAGGAGAGTACCTGCAAGTAACTTCTCTCTTTATACCTGCATTCCACAAGTAATCATTGAATTCATTTGAAAAATACTCTCCCCCTCCATCTGACCTTAGTCTCTTCAATTTTTGACCTGTAATCCTTTCTGCATATGCATGATAGTGTTTAAATGTATTAAACACTTCTGACTTTTCTTTAATCACATAAATTGTGATCCATCTGGTAGCATCATCAACATATATAACATAATATCTTGAACCATTTATACTAAAGTCCTTTGAAGGACCCCACACATCTGTATGCACCAATTCAAGTCTTTCTGAATACATAAACCCATGCTTGGAATAGGATTGCTTATGAGCCTTACCTAATTGACATGCCTCACATCTGTATGTCATGTGTTGACCTGCAATGTTAGGCAATCCAAGCACTGAATCATTATTAACCATGTCTTTGATACCTCTTTCATTGAAGTGTCCAAGTCTTTTGTGCCAAAGATCCAATTCTGACACTTCTGCTCTCCATATGTGAACATAGCATGTCCAACATTTCCTTGTACCTTCAATGTGAAGAGCCTTCCTTCTTTCTTTCCTGTAACAACTTGTTTATACCCTTGACTAGGGTCTTCAACATATACTCCATCATTGGTGAATCTTACCTCATATCCTTTTTCCACAATTTGACCTACACTGATCAAATTCTTTGGAATTGTGGGAACATAAAGAACCTTACTCAGAAGAGTGCTCCCATCTTTAGCTTTGACTGAACCAATTGACTTTACCTTATGCTTTGTATTATCACCTGTCTGAACTGTATGGTTAATTGCATTATGATCTAAATCAGTCATCAAAGCAATATTTCCACTTAAATGATTACTACATCCTGAATCAATATAGAACACTCTCATATCCTCATGTGAGGTTTCACATGTTGCATTCATAATGAGAGTCGAGTCCTCCTTCTGATCTGATGCATAGTTGTAGTAGGTGTTATTATAGGACTGATTTTGGAAGCTTCTTCCTCCACCTCTTCCAAAAGAATTCCTACCACCTCTACCTCTGAAATTTCCTCTCTGAAATCTACCACCTCTTGCTCTTTGATTAAAATTCTGATAATTACCATTATTCTGATTATTGTGCCAACAATCATGAGATAGATGATTGGTCTTACCACATATCCAACAAGCTCTTGCATTATCTTTGTTGTTTCTGCCTCTTCCTCTACTTCTGCCATTTCCTTTTCCTCTTATGAAATTTGCTTGGTTTGAAGTACCTTCTTCTTCACCTGATTGTTGCTTCCCTTTGTTATCTTTCTTCTTGTCTTTAGAGTACATTGCATGACCTGCACTCTTATCAACATCTCCTTTGATATCATTCTCAAAAGTTAGCATATGACCTAATAATTGATTCAAATCAGGAGTGAAGTGATCTAATGAAAGTTCTGTAGACAAAATAAAAGGCTTCCACTTCTCATCTCCTCTTAGCCCTGTGAGAATTTGTCTTACCAATTTATCTTCTTCAATATCTTCATCCACTGCACCTAAAGAATCTGCAATGTCCTTCATCTTTGTCACATAATCAGAGATTGATTGTGAGGCCTTTTTCTTGAAGGTAGTAAATTCTGCCCATAGTGAAGCCTTCCTTGATTTGGTTGTGTTTTGGAAATGCTCCTCCAAAGCATTCCAAATGTCACATGCACTTTCAAGTCCTCTAATGTGAGGAAGCAAGTAGTCATTGACTGCCATGTAGATTATGCTCCTAGCTTGAGCATCCTTTTTCATCCAATTCTTTAGATCTGACAATTCTTCCCTAGTTGGAACACTAGGATCTCTGAACTGAGGCTTCTCTTCTTCACCTGTAGTGTAGGCTATCAAATCTTTGCTCATTAGATGAGCTTCCATCCTCATAGACCAAGCTGGATAGTTCTCTCTATCCAACTTTTCAATTTGGAGACTATCTCCCATCCTTGCTTCACCTGTAGTCTCAAAACTTTAGACTTTACAAGGAATAAATGTACCTTAACTTCGAGTATTGCTTCTTCTGATCCTTTTGATAATCTTTGAGTGTCTCCCTTCAATCTTTCTTCAACACTTTATCCTTCTGAACCTTCAAGATGTAGAATTTGTATATCTGCAGCAGTCGGAGTCTTCCTTTCCTTAATTTTGACACAACCTGCTCTGATACCACAGATGGACAGTGTTAATCTCCAAAAGAACAAGTTGACCTTGAATTTAGACCACCTCTATATCAAGATCAACTCTAGACTCCACCAAAGTTAGAGAACATTCACCAAATTATCAGAAAATTTATTATTCTGAAAAATTCAACTTCTCAGAAAAGTCTTCTACAGATTAATCACTCATTGACTAATCAATTTTGTAAAGTTTTTTATAAAACTTTGTAGACTACTTCGCCTTAAGGTTGCGCACCTTCTCCAACTTAAATCTCTACAAATGATTCAATATACTCTGAGAAATCACACAAACAATTTACCTATGTGTAAAACACCTTCTCTGCAGTAGCGACTTTGACACCTGCAACTTCTTAACACTGGTTCTCCCAAAGTAAATCCTGTTTGATCAAGATCTTTTAGCCATAGATGGCTTACCTTCCAACTTAGATTTTGAGCCCTCACTTGTGTAAAACTTTACACCACACACTGAGCAATGTTCATTTCTCTGAACATGAAATCTGCGCTAGTTTTGCCGACTCTCAGAACATCATTACATATGAATGTTCCTAAACTAAATTCTCTCAACCTGATCACAATTAGTCTCTCAAATTCTAGCCATAGATAGATTAGCTATGGACTTAGATACGTGCAGAAGGATTTCTCAAAAGATTAAACACAGAAGGAGATCTGAAGTAATGTACATATGTGTACATAGTTTTGATTTTCTGAACATGTCCTTCCTTCAACCTTCTGAATTTGTTCTCTTCTTGATTCCTTGACTTCTTTTCTTCATAAACCTTCAATTGATGATTGACATGCACCAACATGTCCAACCAAAATGGCAAAGAATTTTCAGGTAGCAACTTCTGAGTTATGGCCACACGTAAATTGGGCACTACAACTTCCATTGGAACGATTGCTTCCAATCCATAAGCAAGCTTGAAAGGAGTCAGTCTGGTTGCAACTTTGTAGGTAGTCTGATATGCCCATAATGCTGCAGGTAGTAACTGATCCCATCTTTCTGGTGATTCCACAATCAATTTTCGAAGCATACTCAGCAAGGTCTTGTTGGTACTTTCAGCTAAACCATTAGCACGAGGATAATACGGTAAACTGAATTTATGCAGAATTTGAAAAGTATGAGTTATCACTCGAATTAAACTGTTAGCAAAGTGCGTTCCTTGATCTGTTACAAGTTCCAAAGGTAATCCATATCATGGGAATACGTCCTTCATCAGACATTTTGCTATGGAAATAGCTGTAGCGGACCCTAAAGCCCAAGCTTCTGCCCATCTGGTAGCATAATCTGTACATGTCAGAATGTAGTGATTGTTGCTAAGGATTGTTGGAGGTGTAATTGGTCCAATAAAATCAAGACCCCATTTTTGAAAAGGTTCCAAAGGTAATACAGGTTGTAGAGGGAAGAACTGGCATTGTAAAGGCTGTCCAGATCGCTGACAATTGTCACACTGCTGCACAAACTGAGATACATCTTTGTATATAGTAGGCCACCACAGCCCACTTTGCAGAATTTTTTGGTGTGTTAAATCTACTGCAAAATGTCCATCGAAAGGTATTGAATGTGCCAAAGCGATAACCGAGTTTACTTCATGTGGAGGAATACAACGAAGCAAGACCACAGTGTGATCCATATAATACAACTGTCCGGCAATCAACCGGAATCTGTGACTGTAAACTGCAATTTTCCGACGCATAGCAGAAGTTTGAGGGGGAAGACATCCATCAGTAAGGAAGGTTAATAGCTGATCATAGTAAGTAGGTGTCACAGAAGGTTCTGCATATTCATCACTAGTCGGTTCAGTAATGTAAACTGCTGGTGTGGTGTCATCAACACCGACCTGAGCTTCACCGGAATCCAACCGAGAGAGAAAATTTGCTAATGCATGTGTAGTTCCGGGTCGATGAATCACTTCATAATCGAAATCTTGTAATAATAAAACCCAACGTGCCAAAAGACCACCTAAATGCTGCTGCCTAACCAGATACACCTGCGTAGCATGATCTACATGAAAGATGAATTTTCGGCCTAGCAAATAATGCCGGAATTTCTTTACAGAATACACCAAACCGAGACATTCTCTTTTAGTTACTGAATAATTCTTTTCAACAGGAGTAAGCCGTCGACTTGCATAATAGACAGGCCGGAACCACTTATCAGTTTGCTGCATTAAAACATTTCCAATGGCTATATCCGATGCGTCTACAAAAACATGAAATGGGCGTTCCCAATCAGGAGGTTGTAGAATTGGAACCTGCATTAATAATCCTTTTAGACAATCAAATGCAGTTTGACATTCCAGAGTCCAGTCAAACTGTCGAGGAGTACTAGTTATTAGCCGATTGAGGGGTATTGCGAAATGGGCAAGCCACCGTAAATGTCGACCATGCCACCTGACGTGACCCATGAACGCATTACTTCTTTCGGCGTAGTAGGCACAGGTGCTTCTAACACGACTGCAACTTTGTCTAGGTCAACTTGTATGCCCTGTGCAAATACAATATGACCAAGGAGCTTACCACAAGAAACTGCAAAGATAGATTTGGTGGGGTTCAGGCAGAGTTGGTATTCACGACATTTCTCAAAGCAACGCCGTAAATGATACAGGTGTGCTCCCATCTTACCGAATAAAGAGAAGTCATCTAGATATACTTGCATAAAAGAAGTGAGATAGGGTGAGAAGATTTCCTGCATACAGCGTTGAAAAGTGCTAGGAGCATTTCTTAATCCAAACCACATAACTGTACAAGCAAAAACACCCTAGTTGGTAATGAAAGATGTTTTTGGTATGTCTTGTTCAGCCATTCTGACCTGGTTATAGCCACAGTAACCATCCAAAAAGGAGTACATCTCATGTCCGGCCACTCTGTCTAGCATTGTGTCAAGAAATGGAAGAGGAAACGGATCACGCACCGTGGCCGCATTTAGTTTCCGGTAATCCACACAGATTCGGAGCTGCTTATTTTTCTTAGGAACAATAACAATCGGAGATATCCATTCAGCGTGTTCTATTGGTACGATGAATCCAACTCTTAATAACCTATCAAGCTCTGCCTTGACCTGTGCTACATAGTTAGGATTCATCTGGTAGCTGGGTTGTTTAATTGGTTTTGCTTCTGGTTTAAGCACGACCCGATGTTGATAGATGTGAGGGTCTAGACCTTTCATATCACGGTAATCCCATGCAAAAACATCAGAATACTCATGGAGGAGGCAGATCAAATCTGCTTGAAATGCTTCGAACAATCCTGCCTTTATCTTGACAGGTCGCAGATTTACTTCATCTCCCAAATTATAGGTGATTAACTGATCTTCGGGAACATAGAATTGACGAGGTTTCCCTGGATTGTCAGTTGACTGTAAAAGTTTTTGTAGAGTGGCTTCATCCATAGCAATAGTATCTTCTGTCTCCACTTCTTCGGTCACAAGCACCACCATACAGGCTGCCGGACTCCAATTGTCTACAACAGATTGCATATCTACAGTACCTAAGGAAATCAGATCTTCATTGTTCTTCAGAAACACTTCTTCTTCATCATCAGATAAGCCATCCAACATGTGGACCGGTTCAGCTAGATATGCTCTGGCATGAAGTTCGCAAGGCTGAATGGCATCTAGTTTGACAACATATTTACGGTGGTTATCCTTAAAATTCAATTCCTGTGCTGAACAATCCTGTATAACCTTAACCTGTTTCAACCAGGGTCGGCCGAAAAGAAGATTATAATCGAGATTGGACTCCGGTAATTATAAGACTACAAAGGTCATCTTAAACGTTGTACCCTGCAAAGTGATCGGGATGTTCCGGACAAGTCCTACCGGATGGACTCGGGATTGGTCGGCCATTCTTACAAAAAACTGGACAGGCTCGATTTGCGTCCACCCCAACTTCTTACAAAGCGCTGTAGTGGCTATGTTTACACCAAACCCACCATCAATTAGTACTTGAGTAATCTTGTGATTTTTGTACCATACCGTAATTAAGGGTACCGAATGATCCACCGTAGAGTCAGCTTTCGATTGTATTCTTGTCGTCGTTGGAATGCAGGAAGACCTAGGACTGAGCTATTGTTGGAATTGCTGCCGAACTCCCGGCACTAATGCAAGTAACTGTCCAAGAGGGAGAGTAATGGACGCCTTAGATAAAATTTCCCATGCCTGATCTACTTGAATTGTACTTCTCGCTGGTTCTGATGATGATTCTTCTATTATTGGTGTACAATCTTGTTCCTGCGATCCTTCCTTTGACAGCGGAACTTGTGTCATCGGAATTGGATCTGGGAACACTCTAAGCTCTTTGGTGGTCCATTGGCTAGCTTTGTTATACATTCTCTGCTCTTGACGGATGCCCGTTTCAAACACCTCCGCTTTTGGTTGCAATTGCTTACTAGATCTTGTTTGAATCACTACTGCTTGAGTTTCTACTGGTGAAATATAAACCATATTGGTCATTGGATTCTGACGCTCTTTCTTTCTTTGATCATATTCAGCTCCATCCTTACAGAATCTTCGGATGTGACCAAACTCACCACAAAAATGACACCGAGGTGGTGGCAAGGAAGTACCTTCCTGTGATGTTCCTGTCTGCCAACGATTTGTATTGTAATTTGTATTCCTCTGTCCCCGATAATTTATGTATCCTTGCTGCTGGTTGTTTCTCATCTGAGGTGGTACATAGTGGATGGCCGGCTGCCCTGGTTCTTGTATAATGACATTTATAGTTGTTGGTCGTTGCATTTTGGCATTATACGCATAATTTTTGGTAGAATGTCAGGTGGTATTGCAGATAGCACAGTACATCTGATTAAGGGCACAGATGGCACTGGTATGCCCTGGATTCTTGCACTTGGTGCAGTACATCTGTATAGCCGGATTTTCTACAACATTTTTACTGGCTTTCAACCACTCCAAGTGTTGCTCTAAGGGTTGCCCATAATTTTTCTCATGCTATGGCATCCTTTAGTCCTCATGAGAATACCTTCTTTTTGTAAATTAGGAGATGTCCATGTGAACACTCTCCTAAAACCACTTTCTGATAATTCCCCTAAGTCTAAGGTATTGAAGCCTTTTCTTGAAAAAACTCCTTTTTGAGCAAACATAAAGAAAGCCCACGTAGAAATCTCATGCGCTCTCTCTCTCTCTCTAGGTAGTTATCTTTTTGAAATTCCCATATCACATAAGATTCTCTTTTTGATTTAGCACATGTGGTCTTTTGACCACATGTTTTATTCACATATGCCTCTCTTCTTCTCTATATAAAGAAGAGCCTCATTTGTAAAAGGGAGGTCCCTTGGCCATGGCCTTGGCCTCCATTTTGGTAATGGAAGAAGGTGTCATTTGCTACTCTCCTGTTTCCTTGTGTGCAAGGCGATGATCTTGGTGTATGGATTTGCATGTGTGTGTGCATGGTTGGGAGGATGTTCCCCTTTGCTCCTTGTGATGTTGGCCATGGTTGCCATTGGTCCATGAGTGTGGGTGAACCTCTTCTCCCATTCTTTGCCCCAACTTGGAGAAACTTCTCACTTCCATGTGAGGCGGTTAGGGTTTGTTGTTCCCCCTTTCTCAACAATTTGGCGCCGTTTCCGGGGAGGTCGGCCTTTAGCCGTTGGTTTTTCCAAGTTTGCGTGTCCATACTTTGTGAGATGCACCTTGACACTTGGAGGAGGATGAATACGTGTGGCCTTCGATTGGCCTAAGGTACCCCTCTTCTTTTAATTTTTGAGTAGTTTTAGTTCATTTTTTTGTTTGTTGCACAAAAACACCCCCTAACCCTCTTTTCTCTCTCTTTCTCTCTCACTTACATAGTCTCCTACACTCATGTTGGCATCACTTTCCCATCACTGACGTTTCTTGAAGTGAGTGGTTGCATTGGGTAGAGGGATGGGGTTATCTCTTTTTCTTTTCCACCTTCCTTCTGTTCATTTTGTTTCCAGAAAACTCCACACAACCAAAGAAAATGAATTCCCGAAGTTGGGCACTTCAAACCCCACGAACTGAAATCATTTCCCCATTTGAACTTAAATATCATTGGATGCTTCCTTGAGTCGTATGCGCGATAAAACTTTTGAGGGGGGAATATTTTGGGCGCTGACAGCCGTATGGCTAACACATGTGAGAATCACTTATTGTGATTTGATTTTTGCCTACCCACCATGTAAGGACGACATGGTGACTTTACATCTGGGCGTGCACGTCCCCGCCTTCCTCTCTCCATTTGGGGGGAGAGGCGATCTCCTTCCTCTCTCCACTCGCAGGCGGAGGCATCGACCTTGCATAATGCTCCTTCTTGGTGCCTCTGTACAACCACAATGGGGTTGAGCGTCTGCTCCCCCCAGGTCTTTCCAGCTCGGGGGTGAGCATTTTCTCCTACTTGATCAATGATCATTGTGCATGGCCTTTTCTTGCTGTCAATACTGTGGATATCGAGCGTCTGCTCCAACTCAGGCTTCTTTAGCTCGGTGGCAAGTCTGGCCTGCTTCCCTCCTTGTCCATCCTTTTTCGGTTCGTGCTTGTGCATAGCTACATCTAGCAATTGGAGCCTCGTTCCCTACCATTCTCGTGCACTTGGACAGGCGGAGGCCAAACATGGCTCTTTTTGATGAAGGGTCCATTGCTATCATGCTTCATCGGCCATCTGAGGTTTCGACGACACCTGCACCTTGATTACCGGTGCTCTCTGTTGCTCCATCGATTGTAGCAGGAGCCTTGCCCTTCGGCTTCTTCCCGGAGACTTCTCCTCCTTGTTCTGCCTGAGTTACCTGATCTTGTCAACCTCTTGTCTTGCCGAAAAAGGAAAATGCTATACTGAGCATTCTGCAGTTCTACTCTCGCAGGTCACGGTTCGACCGTTGCACATCACGCTCCATGCCATGACGCAATGGATTTCACCTTGGAAGTGGGCACAAGGTGGTGGCTTCCGAGCATTTGCGACCTCTGTACTTGCTTGCAGCGGTGCGGATTTCAAAACCTTTGTTGACAGGAGGAAGATTGCCAACTATTCAGGGAAGTATTTTGGGGGCTACACATCTTTGCCCTCTTGCGGTGGCCGCCCTGTGTCATTTTCCTTGAAGTTTCTGCGAAACTGCTGGTGTGCCGGGCAGTTGCTTCATTTCTTTTCTGCAATTAGAATGATTGAGCTCTCCTGCCCTGGACCTTTTATGTGTGCTCAAAATTGTGATCCCATTACCTCAGTCAGGAAACTTGCATACAAGGTTTATGGTAATTCTTCTGAAATTCGTAGGTCTCTCCAGAGATGTTGGCCCTTCTGTACAAGATTGTTTTTTTTGTGCCCTCCCTTATGTGCAGGATGATTTTTGTGTGTCTCTAGGGGAAGGTCCCGTGGACACTTTAGCTGCCTCTTGACTCCCCCTGCCGCTCACAGTGAAGCTGTGGTTGTCATTTTCTTTTTTCCCAAAATCGCATACAGGTAACTGATAGAAAGGGTTGTGCAGATGTGGCTCTACTGGAAGGGGTCCATCCCATTTGCATACTTGCACAAAACTTTCACTGAGGTGGCAAGTTTCCAAAACTCCAAATAGACGGTTGTAGCCTCGTTAGTATCTGCTCATATTATGTTTTCTGAAATCATTTACACATATTGGACAACTTGGATCATCGGTGTTGGAGAGATTATGGTTGAAATCAAGCTCTACTGTACCGCTTACTAATGTATGTATTCTGGTTGTTCCTTACTGTGTATGTGATTGATCAAGTATTTTGTGTATGACTTTGTCTCTGCCAAGAGGTAATAATCTGGTGAGGTTGGCTAGAAAGTTTTTTGTAATTTCTTTTTTCAATGATTTACTCTCATGCTTAAAGCAATGTTCAGACTCATCTTGGTTGAGGGGATCAACTTTGTGATAATTCATCACCACAAACAATGCTCTTAGGGAATGTTGGGCCTTATAGTCTTCTATGATGCAATGCCTTGTTTGCTCATAAGTAGCGATAACTCCCTCTTGTGTTGAAGTATGGTAGACATGAAGAAAAGAACTGAAAATGGTATTCATACGAATGATAGCTCGGGCATGTGAGAGTATCCTAATTAGAGGTTCTATAGGGTTGGTGCTCTTAGTGCTTAGTTTGCTTAGTGGCTGTGATCGCCTTATGATGTCCAAAACACCAGACCTTCCGGATTTGGGATTCTTGTGTAAACATGAAGGGGTTCTTCATTTTCTCATATAATGCTCATATTTTCCAAGTGTTACAGGTCTGCAGGAAGGGCAATGATGGCATCTAAGTTGGGGCGTGTATAACTGCTACAAGATGACCTACAGACTTTCTAGGTTTCGTGGACAGAAGATGAAGACACACACACACACTACTACACTAACAGAGGTTCCGGATTGATGCAAGGAATTGCTCTTGATAAATTGAAGGATTTTTTGACCCTTGCCATACATATCACTTTGGGAAAAAATACACACAGTGTAATTCACTGAATGTTGTTTCAGCTTTCTTCCATGCTCATATATCTGCTCAGTGATTGTTCTTATAACCAAGTGATCGTGACATATGGGGACACTACAAGTTCTTGCCTTTCATGGATTCTTAACCATTTGAGCTCAATGATATGAAATTGCAGGAAAAGACTTGCTCTTCATGAGGATTTGTTTCAGGTAGATTTTGTTATGTCAGGAAGTGTTGTTGTACCATCGTAAAGATAATTGTTTTGTTATGCGAAAATTGGAGCTTGCCTTGCTACATCATTGGTTGAGGAGTTGGAAGAGGGGGACACTTTAGGATGGAACTCTTGGGTAAAGGTGTTCACCACTCTCGGTGTTTATAATTGAAGAACTGAGGGACCACAAATGACGGAGTTTCATCATGTTGAGGTTTGCTATCTGAAATATTGTAGAAGTATGCGTGGGTTTGTGTCCAGTACTGATCCCTCACAAGACTGGTGAAGGAACACATGTAAATTCCCAAGGATCTAGAAGTTGGGTTGCTAAGAGTTGAGTATGCCAAGGGATTGTATTGGCTACAATTAGTAAGAACAAGAAACTCCATAGTTTCCATCTATGACTAGGGCAGAGGTCTATAAAAGCTAGGATAAAAAGTTGAATTAATACTCATGACAATTTCTGGAGTGTGGGTTATGAACAATCATTGCAGGTGGCTATTGTTGGTTTTGGGTAGGAATTGTGTTCAGATAACAGTTTGTCTAACATGCCTGCTTATTTGTATAAGGATAAATGTTCTCTATATGTATCCTATAGATGCTTTAATCACAACTTCCTTAAGCTTTCACCATCAATTGTGGGTGGAAGGTTAAAAGCATGAAAGTATGCAACCTTGCTAGGTGGCTTGGTGTTCAGATTTTCTGCAGGACTTGATGCTAAAGCTACCACATTGGATCATCCTACTTTGATTATAGTTCTCTTAACCTGGTCAGAGAGTGCAGTTTGCACATGTGTTTTGATTGCAACTTCAGGATCTAATCTACTCAAGGGAAGTTTGTTGCACTTGAGCACTACAGTAGGTGCACTACTAATGCAGGTTGTTGTTGAAATATTCCTTTGTAGGTGCATCTTGAAGGTCTTGTGAGCTCCTCTTATGTGGTTACACGGTCATTGAACTGCCATAACATAATATTGACTTACCTAGCGGAACACAGAAAGAGAATCTATGTAAAGGCACATAGAACTTGCTCCCATAATGAATGTGTTTTTGCAGGAATGATAATCAAAATATATGACTATTTTGGTTCCATCAACAACTGACTTAGCCAAAACTTTGAGTACTCCTGGTTTGCTGATTAAATGCAATTGAAGTTATTGGTGAAAGATAATTTGCTGTTTCTGAAGGAATTATAGGTCTATTCATAACATCTGAAAAATCGGTGGTCATGATGAATGGTGGTCCCAAAGGGCTCGATGATGGATGATGGTGACTCTAGCTCTTCAGGGCTACTTATTGGTTTACCTTTTTGAATAACCTATAAATAGTTTTTTCCGAAAAATCTTGTGGTGGTTTCTGATGCATAAATGATACATTTAAAGTTTGCAGCAAGTGCTTGCTCTAGCAGAGGCAAATCTCCATGCTTGCTAGTAACTAATTGCAGGAGTGACCTTAAGGTTCAAATTTCTTATGGATGGTTGACTCTTTGGGATTTTTTCTGCTGCTCCCATCAAAGGAAGCTACTACAAATAGAAGTTAATAATTGTCTTGTGTGTTCAAATGCTCCGCTATGTATAGGCAGATGATGGCATCATATGAGAATTTTTTATGTTTTATTTTTGTCATCACCACCAGTATGGACAGATACTCTGTTTGAAATCCTTGGTACAATTGCTTCCTGTTGAGGTAGTATTCTTTGAAATGCAGTCATATCGCATGTTTGCAAGATGTTTTCAGAGCATACAGTAGTCCACTTCCCTCACATCTGAGGAGTTGGGGTGAATCTAATGATTTGTTTTCTTTGTTTGATTACCCAATCATCTATTGACTCCTGATTTGTCCCACATTTCTACTTTGAAGATCACGTTATGAGGGTTCCACATCCTATGTGTGACAGTCATGATATATACTTGTGTAAATGTTTCTGCTTATAAAAATTTGCAATACTACTATTGGTACCTCAAGTAGATATTTCTGGAATAGTTGGGTACATGATTGACCTCTTTTTCACACTTGCTTTGATCTAATTGGAGTGGTCATCTCAGTGTACTTCATGACAACGAGTTAAATATATGGAACATTGGATGCATAATGCTTGTGCTACAAAACGTTCTTTTATGTTGTGAGCATGTATTCTCTAAAAGATGGTTGCAGGTGAACAGGCACATAGGGGTTGACATTTTTTCAGACTTGTTCTGCACTTAATTAGTGTGAAAATCATAAGGGTTTGAGCAATTGTTTTTTTTGCTAGGGGAGTAACTCCCTAGTTCCACATTGCTCAAAGGAATATTTAGCAATACAAGCAAACACACTTAGATGATTTGCTACTGTGCTTGGCAGGAATAGTGTTGGATAAGTTGTTTGAATCTCACGAATGCTTGCAACATGTTAGGACTCATAATGTTACACAATTATCTATTCATTTTTGAGGCACACAATGTCATGTTAAATTGCAAGCTTGTTGACTAGGAGCATAGTATGAATGATGGCAGGCACATAAGTTAAACTTGCAACTACATATTCATCTTGTACTATACAATGCAATATGTCACACTCACTTGGAAATAACAGATTATGGCATCTTTTTTTGGAGCACTTAGATGAGAAGATTTTTTAGGAGCTCTTCTCATTAGAAGAACAAGTCCTAAGTGAAAGATGTCCCCTGAAGTGGAAACTAAACATGGACTTACATTTTGTGGCTGCTTCTTTTCAAATTCACTCTACTTGTTGTGTATGTTTAAATTTCAGGTATTTGAGCTTTGACAGAAGGCACATTAGATGGAGGCTGGGCTGACTGCCCCCAAGGGGATTGTGTCGCTCAGCATTGTTGGAGTGAAGTTTTGAAGGCAGACGGCTTGTTGATTCAGATGATTTGCAGCCTTACTAAATTCAGACTGGAAGTGCTGCAGATTTGAAGACTTGAAGACTCCAAACTTGGACCAATCCAGCAATATATGCGTCTCATTTCTCAGCTTTGTCGAGGGCGACAAAGTCTAGGAGGAGGAGGGTGTTGCTACAAGGGTTGCCCATATTTTTCCTCATGCTATGGCATCCTTGAGCCCTCATGAAAATACCATCTTTTTGTAAATTAGGAGAGGTCCATGTGAACACTCTCCTAAAACCACTTTTTGATAAATCCCTAAGTCTATGGTATTGAAGCCTTTCCTTTTTGAAAAACTCCTTTTTGAGCAAACATAAAGAAAGCCCACGTAGAAATCTCATGCGCTCTCTCTCTCTCTAGGTAGTTATCTTTTTGAAATTCCCATATCACATAAGATTCTCTTTTTGATTTAGCACATGTGGTCTTTTGACCACATGTTTTATTCACATATGCATCTCTTCTTCTCTATATAAAGAAGAGCCTCATTTGTAAAAGGGAGGTCCCTTGGCCATGGCCTTGGCCTCCATTTTGGTAATGGAAGAAGGTGTCATTTGCTACTCTCCTATTTCCTTGTGTGCAAGGCGACGATCTTGGTGTATGGATTTGCATGTGTGTGTGCATGGTTGGGAGGATGTTCCCCTTTGCTCCTTGTGACGTTGGCCATGGTTGCCATTGGTCCATGAGCGTGGGTGAACCTCTTCTCCCATTCTTTGCCCCAACTTGGAGAAACTTCTCACTTCCATGTGAGGCGGTTAGGGTTTGTTGTTCCCCCTTTCTCAACAATTTGGCGCCGTTGCCGGGGACGTCGGCCTTTAGCCGTTGGTTTTTCCAAGTTTGCGTGTCCATACTTCGTGAGATGCACCTTGACGCTTGGAGGAGGATGAATACGTGTGGCCTTCGGTTGGCCTAGGGTACCTCTCGTCTTTTAATTTTTGAGTAGTTTTAGTCAATCTTTTTTGTTTGTTGCACAAAAACAACCCTTAAACCCTTCTCTCTCTCTTTCTCACACACACACACAACTAGATCTCCATTCACACGTTTGGCATCACCTATCATCTCTGACGTTTCTTGGAATCGGTGTGTGTCTTGGATTGAGGGAAGGGTAGTCTTCTATCTTGTCCCTCCCTCTTTTCTACTTCAAAATAAAACAAGATATGTGAAGGATTAGAAGCTTAGTGTTGTTTCAAAAATGTCATCATCGGATCCCCTTCTCCGTGAACGAACTCTTATTTTCATAATGCAAATATTCGAGCTTGGGTGGACGATCTAGAAATGAGCGTTGTTTCTCTCTTTGCTTATTTAATGCTGCTCAGTACTTTTCTTTTTTGGGATATGGACGTGGAGGGAAAATTTTAATTCACCACTACTCTCTTAATTCTGCACGACATGGTGGTTGAGAGTAGGAGAATCCTCTCCCTCGCCTTCTCTAACTAGATCATATCTAAATCATGCTCGTTCATTTTTGTCTCTCACGCATGCGGGGTTGCGCTCTGTGTGAGCTCCCTCATCGCTTCAGGACTACTATGGCGGGGAGGGGGGAAGCTATGGTTCCTGTCCCTTCTTTCCCCTACCCAAACCATCTTGGGTGTAGGTCCTCCATCGGTGCTATTCCAGACTCTGTTGGCTGTGGCACGATGTAATAAAGTAAGTCTATGATCCAAGGGTCTGGCCGGTTCAGACATATCTGAAATTGGATACCGTTTGGTCATCCGTGTGTATGACCAAAGATCTCGAGTTTAGACTTACTAGGAGGTCTTGTGCTCTTGTGAACAAGTGATCCACTTAGCTTAGTGGTTAAGTCTCAAGGATGTGAAGGAGGAGGTCTTGGGTTCAACCCCCATGGGGTACATGGGGAGAGTGTTTTGCCCAAAGAGCTCTAGAGCCTTCTAGAAGCATCCACTTGAGTTAACTCGAGTTAACTGGGACACTTGGCGCACATGTAGTTACATGGCTGACACTTGGATGGTTAGTATCCACCTGCCCAAGAAGGCAGTCCCCTGGAGAGAGCTATATATAGAGGCATTTGGTTGGGAGGAGAGTCATCTCTCTAGTATGTGGTGGTCGTAATCCTTGTTCTCTTGCACACGAGGTAGCTCTGCTGCATCATCGGGCTTACTTTAGCACTTCCCTAATGCGGAAGGAGTGTTTCTTGGTAGGTACTTTGCTGTGAGTTGAACTTACACAACCCTTCTACCTGGCGGATCAGGTTCTTGGCTCTATATTGAGCTCTGTGCACGAATTGTGAGAAGCTTTTTCAAGCTCCCAAGATCGTTTGCCATATTGGTCTGTTTTATCTAGGTTGCTGCTCCCCATGTTGGCAGTTTTTGTCACTACTCGATACTCCTTGCAGTGCTTGGACTTCCCCTTTTGGTTTCACTAGTCACCAATCTTACACATCCGTGGCCTCTACTCTATGTTCTTCTTCGGAGGCGACGCTTTGCCTCGCTTGAAAAGAGTCGTTGGATTCCCCAAAGTGATTTGGGTCATGCGAAAGCATTCCTCCCAGTACAGATGCCTCAGACTGAAGATTTGAGTTGTATTAGGGTGCAAGTTGAAGGACTCCTCATGCCCTCTTGTTCTATGACACGGGGTGTACTGCTCTCTCTTTATCTGTCACCATTGTGATGCACTTCCATTGCTATCGCTCTGGTTCTTCTTCAAAGTTGGCTACGGCTCCCCGACGAATGGTGGTGCACGAGTCGGCTTTTGAAGTAGTCTATTGCCCCCGAATGGTCTGCAGATGTGGTTCCAGTGTATCATTGCAAGAATGCTGAATCTTGACATGGTTGCGGATGACGTCCTGTGGTGATCCCTAATTCTCTTGTAGAATGGTTGTTGAAAGTCTGAAAATGCACCGAACCAGGATAGGTCGATGTTTGCTTCTTTTGTGCATGAGTTGAGATGCTCGCTTTCTGTGTGAATCCAGAGATGAAATATATATTGTCTGTCCACATAAATATTGTCTGCAATTTTGTATGGCGCTTCTTCGTGACAACCACTTGTTTGATGTTGCATCTGCTTGAAACAAAACTTTACAAGCTCTACCGCTGCATGTTCATGTCTGAGGTAGTGTATTGACCTATTGTAACCGAAGCTCCTGGTTTACGAGCAGCGCAATGGCTTCTATTATTGGGTAGAGCTCTACCGAGTCTCCTATCTTCTGGAATATGCTATTGTGCTAACTTTCCTGCACGATGATTGTGAAGGATGCTACCCGATGGCTCATATTCTAGAGATGCTTGTTGAGATATGATGTGCCCATATGATGACTTGCTGATTGGATGTGTTACTATCGATGTACCTAATATCGCCATGATCACTAATGTACCTTGCTCTAATGGTATGACATGTAGAAATTGTTGCAGGAAAACGGAATGTGCAGTATAGTTGTACTGCTTCCAGGAAATATCAAGCTTGATTGACATCTCATCGCCGCAACATCCTTGCAAATGTCCACCTTCTTGCTCCTTGTTGTTAAGAGTTCTCCATAATCACTTTTACATGGATGTGTAGTCTTAGCAGTAACGGTCGGAAGGCCATGAAACCAAATTGTGCTCATTATAAATGATGGGTGTAATCTATATGTTACACATCATATTGTTGGTTGCCTATGATTATCATGTTGGTCATACATTATAAGTGACACTGAATCATGCTTATATCCTTTGGTAACTTTCTGAGCATAATATTTACATGAGGCTGGTTTTCTCTTTCTTGCTTGGAATGTTTGCTATGCTTTGGTATCTTCTTTTAGTAGGCCTTTGGTACTGCATTGTTGTCCTACACTCCTCCCCTAAAGAATGGAATTGAGGTAGCTGGAAAGGAATGGAGGCATCTATTCTGACTAGAGAATATCTTTGAGATATGGCAGTTTGTGATACAATGTTGGCTTCACTATTCATGAGTAATTCAAGATGGAAGAACAAGGCATTTGGGGGTTTACCTTGTGTAATCACTACATAGGGATCTTGCTTGCACTTTTTGGTATCACTCTGAGGTTATTCCGATTAGTAATGCCTCGTAGCGTTTAAAATGCCAATGACCATTGTTGTAGGAGGATGGGTAAGCTTCAGGATCTATTGGGGTTTCTTATCAAAAGAGGATTATTTTAAGTACCCGTGGGGAAATGTATGAATGAATATCTTTTTGGCTTTGCATGTGCTTTCTGAAGAATTCCTGGGAAATCGTGTGTTTTGCAAAGCTTTTGACTACGTGAAGATATTGTTTGATTGAGGAATGCTCAGTACAACTAGTGATGGGCATTCTATGTGACTGGCCTCTAATGAAATAACATAATGTCTTCTTGAATACAAAATAACTGCTCATGGTGGCCTGTCCTTTTTTCTGAATTGTTTTCACTTCTCCATCTTGATGGTCAAGCTTCACAGATTCTTGGCAATCTCGGGTCATCGATTGTATGAAGGTATCTGTGTATTACATTTATAGAGCTTTGTTAGGACCTTCAACTGTGGATGCGCTAATGATGTTAAAAATGTGCAACTAAAAATTATGGAATGTTAGGGATTGAAGATATATTCAGGCTCTATGTTCCTCCTTCTAACTCCTAAATCGTGGTACCTTGATTAGCATAAAATTGAGTCCTACAAGCATTGTGCTCCTACACAATGACATGTTGACCAGCGAACTAGCTGTCCATAATGGTTTCGAGCTTGAAACACATTGAGGAGATCTTTGACCTCAGAGGAAAGCTTGAATGCATTAAGAGGGACACATTGGAATGCTAGAGTGCCTAAACAAGAAATTGTTTGTTGTCTTATCGTTTGGTTAAAGCAGACGTTCCGTTGGTTGGTGCAGGTCATCTATATGTATTAAAAATCTCTCAATGACCATGCACACTAAATAGTTCTTGATAGGCTTGACTTTTTTGATTGCCTCACTGTTCAACTCCGGGTTATCGTTAAGGAACATTGAAAAAGTTGAATGATTTTTTGTATTCATCAATGCATTGGGTTTGTCCTTGATTTCCTCTAGCATGGGATTTTTCATCCGAAACTTACAGGTTGGTGGTAGCTTGGGTTCTAGCTATTACTATTGGAAGTCCATCACTAGCTTTCTTCGCATGTTCTGTCATGTCCATTTGTGCTCACTTATGTTTCATGAGAAAGATGTTAGTGGTTGACGTATGTGATTGATGCGGACCTGATATCATGAGGAATAGATAAAGGACTTCTCTAGGTTTTTTTTGAAGCCTCACCAACAAGTGATGCACATGTTGGATTTAAAGATTGCTGCTCCTTTAACCACATCATAGTGGTGCAATTGTCATATATATGATCTTATTCCTTGATGGAAAGCTTGCAGGTGACGGGAGTATATGGATTCTTCTCTTTGGAGAAGGTTTGAAAGAAAGAGGATGGTGCTTCCTGGTCTTGTGAAGTTTTTACTACATGCTTTTATCACAATCTTTGGAAATGAACAAATTGCCTATATGTTTGTATGGTACAAAGGTCACAATGGTATGAATACTACTTGATGTTCTGTGTCCATTGACTCACTAACAGAAATCAGGTTCAAAACTGCACAAACTCTTGCTACTTGCTAATGCATTTCTTTTGATTCCATTCTTCATTAAGGCAATTCGCTACTTCTAGTAAAGTTCTCTGGGTGGTGTGCATATTGCTTATACTTTAAATGTTCTTCATGATGTAAGCATGCGTTCTTTAAAAAATATTTTGCGGGAGAACATGCACATAGGGATTGAAGGTTTTTTAGACCTAAACCTAGATAAGTGTGGAGTCATAAATGAGTGATTGTCTTTTGCTAGAGAAGTAACTCTCTAGTTTCACAAAGCTCATTTAAGGCTTATGTTTTGCATTACAGGTCAACACCTTTAGAACAGTGATCTTTCTTACCTCCTATGGATGATTTGCTACTATGCCTTGCAGGAAGAGAGTTGGATAGGTTGTTTGAATCCCATGAATGCTTGTAAAATGATAGGACTCATAAAGTTGCATTGCTGTCTATTGATTTTATGAGCACAGAACACTCATGTTAAATTGCAAGCTTGATTGACTAGAAGCTTAGTATAAATGATGGCAGGACCATAGGCTACATTCATCTCATGCTTTACATTGCAAAATGTCCCACTCTCACTTGAAAATAACAGAGTATGGAATCATTGAGACATAAGGGACAGACACTCATGGTCTTGATAAGGGCTCCTTGTTTTGGGACTATGGTTTTTCTTTTCTTTGCAGGAGCAAGACGGTTTTTCATGCAGACTTCTCTCTAATAGAGCAAGTCTTGTGGCAATGGATGCCCCCTGAAGTGGAAACTAAAAATGGAATTAACATTTTTTGGTTGCTTCTTTTCAAAAATCAGTCTACTTGTTGTGTATGTTTAATTTTCAGGTATTGGAGCTTTGAGTGAAGGCACATTGGAAGGAGGCTGGGCTGATTGCCCCCCAAGGGGATTGTGTCGCTCAGCATTGCAGGCCTGAAAGACTTGAAGACTTACAAATTTGGATGCATGCTGGGTTGACTACCCCCCAAGGGGATTGTGTCGCTCAGCTCTAAAGATTGAAGATTTGCGGCTTGAAGTAAAGACTGAAGACTTGCAGCTTGAAGCTTGGCAGACTGAAGAATTGCAGATTTTGAAGACTTGAAGATTTTCAGACTTGAAAGACTCTACCTTGGGTCGGTGCAGCTATGTATGCTCTTCTCTTAGCTTTGTCGAGGACGACAAAGTCTAGGAGGGGGAGAAGTGTTGCTCTAAGGGTTGCCCATAATTTTTCTCATGCTATGGCATCCTTTAGTCCTCATGAGAATACCTTCTTTTTGTAAATTAGGAGATGTCCATGTGAACACTCTCCTAAAACCACTTTTTGATAATTCCCCTAAGTCTAAGGTATTGAAGCCTTTTCTTGAAAAAACTCCTTTTTGAGCAAACAGAAAGCCCATATTTTTCAATGTTTGCCCCCTGGCTTTCTAGTCCCAAACTAGGTCAACCTCAAAATAGCTTGTCTAAAAATAGACGTATCCTTTAAGAAAAAAACAGTTGAGGTCACGTAGTACTCGTCAAGAGCTTTCTAATGAGCTATTAAGCTCAAAAAACGGACTTTGGATGAAAAAGTTATGACCGTTCAGGCCCTGGGGGGATAAAAACTGACAAACAGGTTTTTCTCCAAATATGAGCTAAGGGGTCTCCTATGAGTCCAATCACCCAAAAATTTTCCAAAAATAGCCCCAAAATTGGCCAAAAAATGAAACCCTAAAATTTGTGATGGGGGTGCACAATCGCGATGGTCTGAGATGATCGCGATGGTCTGGGACCGTCGCGATGGCGTGAGGGTGAACCGTCGCGATGGCGTGAGGGTGAACCGTCGCGATGGCGTGAAAGTGGACAATCGCGATGGCGTGAAAGTAGACAATCGCGATGGCGTGATGCGCGAACCGTCGCGATGGTCCAAAAGTGAACAATCGCGATGGCAAGAGGATGAACCGTCGTGATGGCTCGATCAGGCGAACAATCGCGATGGCGTCAGTCAACGATCAACGTGAACAATCACGATGGTCCAAAGTGAACCGTCGCGATGGTCACAGATGCGATGGCTTGAGCCAATCGCGATGGTCTGGGCGCGATGGCGTGAGCCTATCGCGATGGTCCGAATTTTTGAAGTGTCGCGATGGTGTGAGGGTGTCGTCGCGATGGTCCGAAAAATGAACCGTCGCAATGGTCTAGCTTGCCACGTGGCACCGTCGGCGCGATGGCGTGAGCCAATCGCGATGGTGTGGGGTCAACCGAGCAGTCGTGATGGTCCACGAACCGTCGCGATGGTTCAAATGAACCGTCGCGATGGCGTGAGACCGTCGCGATGGTCCGGCCGAGCCGTCGCGATGGCGTGAGCCAATCGCGATGGTGTGACACAATCGCGATGGTCTGAGACCGTCGCGATGGTCCACCAAAATGCAAATTTTGTGAATGCAGCTATGGATTCCTAGGGGCGCAGGTGTGCTCTTCACGCTGGTGTGGTCGCCTTCTTCAAATTCCAAACTTTGCAGACCATCGCGATGGTCTGACACAGTCGGAAATTTCTGACAGAAACTGAAAATTTTACCTTTTCCAAGCTTTCCTGATGCACTGGAGCTCTGTACCTGCAAGAAAACTCAAGAAAACCAAAGTACACACAAGCACAAAAGCTCTCTCTCACTCTCTCGCATGCACAAATGAGGGGAAATGAGGAGAATGGGTGGATATGGTGAATTTTCTGATTTTTTTTGGAGATGAAGATGATGATGCGGTGATGAAGATGGAGTGTGGGGGAGGTCAAAAACACTAAAAACTAAGTAAAAACAACAACAAAAACTGAAATTTTTACCTTTCAACGCCACTTCTTGCTATACTCTTACCATCACACATTCGTCCTAGACTCGATCCCCGGCAACGGCGCCGAATTGTTGAGAAAAGGGGAACAACAACCCTAACCGCCTCACATGGAAGTGAGAGGTTTCTCCAAGTTGGGGCAAAGAATGAGAGGAGAGGTTCACCCACGCTCATAGAGCAATGGCAACAATGGCCAACGTCACAAGGAGCAAGGGGAACATCCTCCCAACCATGCACACACACATGCAAATCCATACACCAAGATCATCGCCTTGCACACAAGGAAACAGGAGAGTAGCAAATGACACCTTCTTCCATTACCAAAATGGAGGCCAAGGCCATGGCCAAGGGACCTCCGTTTTACAAATGAGGCTCTTCTTTATATAGAGAAGAAGAGAGGCATATGTGAATAAAACATGTGGTCAAAAGACCACATGTGCTAAATTAAAAAGAGAATCTTATGTGATATGGGAATTTCAAAAAGATAACTACCTAGAGAGAGAGAGAGAGAGCGCGTGAGATTTCTACGTGGGCTTTCTTTATGTTTGCTCAAAAAGGAGTTTTTCAAAAAGGAAAGGCTTCAATACCATAGACTTAGGGATTTATCAAAAAGTGGTTTTAGGAGAGTGTTCACATGGACCTCTCCTAATTTACAAAAAGATGGTATTTTCATGAGGGCTCAAGGATGCCATAGCATGAGGAAAAATATGGGCAACCCTTGTAGCAACACCAAGTCTTCGATAAAGCCTCCAACCTTATGCTCGAGCTGCAAGGCCATTGCAATAACCGCATCTAGTGTAATAGCTCCCACACAACGGATGATCATAATTTGTCTTAGTTGTGGGGTTAACCCATTAATAAACCACTGAGTTATCACATCATCCAACAGGTTGGCATGGGCCGGCGGTAGTTGTCTCAAATGAGTTCTAAACAATGTGGCATACCTATGGTGCAGCTTCTGTTTATTGTTCTGCAAGTAATCGAAGATTTCGGCAGGATTCTTCTTCAGCCTGAACCTCTGCAAAAACGCATCCGTTACCGCCTCATAGGTAACGAAATGATTGAAATCATACTCTGTAAGCCACCTCGCTGCTTCATTAACTAATGTTGACTGAAAAACGATGGCCTTGTATGCCGGTTCGGGTGGATGGTTTAGCACTGCATAACTTATTTCAAAAGAGCATACATGGGCATCAGGATCATCACCTGGAAATCCACCGAATTTGGTGTAAGTTACTCCTGTTGGAATTGGCCAGAGTGGAAGTGGCTGTTGTTGTTGCTCTTGTTGTTGTTGTTGTTGTTGTTGTCCACTCATGGAGCTAATAGTGGTACTGTTACTATCCCTTGAGTTCTGAGGTGGTGTTTCCGATCCTTCAGATTTTGTATGATCAGACTGCTCTCCTTCCGACTTGAAAATAGCATTCAGCCTCTTACTGATTTCCAATTCGAATAGCCTATCCTCTTCTTTGGTATCAAATGTAGGCACACTTACCCCGAACAATGGTGTCCGGAATGAAGATTCACCAGGAAGTATAACACTATCTCTGGAAAATTGTAAATTCCCTGCAACTGGGACCGAACTGTCACCGGAATTAGTCAAACTTTCCCCAACCTAGGATATTCTTTCACCAGCAATGGTTTCTCTGGATAACACACCTCTATCCTCAGAGAGGTTTGAATATTGACCAGACGGTGTCGGGTCAACTTCACACTGTGTTCCTGTAGACTCCAAAGTTACTGTATCTTCTGCAGACTGTGCCGAAATTACACCGGAATCTACCGGAATTGCAATATGTTCCACCGGAATGCTACTGAAGTATTTCGATGGCGATGCACCGCACTGCACTCTCCTTCTTGAGAGCTCCATGACGATATGCTCGGAGTACAAAACCGAGCTCCTAACGCCGCACATAGTACTCTGCATAGAGGCTGTAGAATACGTAGAAAAACACAGTACATAGGGAGCACGAAGACAGACTTCTTAGGTGTTACAAATGCGGTCAAACTTACAGTATGTGACTGACCAGGCCACTATATGTTTTATTAAAGAACATATACAAAGAAGTGTCCGGTGGCCATTTGGCCTTTCACATGGACACTAACGTTAACAATCTCCCACTAAAGGCCAATATGGCCAGAGTAACTATGGGAGAAAAAAGAAAGAATGATAAAGAATACCTGAGTGTAAGTATACAAACTATACCTCCCACCTGATGGGCATGTTACACAGTATACAAGTTGGCTGCGTAAGATCAAGAATCAAGTAACCCTCATCAAGTGACAACAGTGTCGAAAGCTATCCTGTGGTAGAGCTTTAGTCAAAGCATCTGCAGCATTATCTCGAGTGTGAACCTTCTCAAGAATAATGCTCTCAGTGGCTAAGCAATCTCTAATGAAGTGATACCTCACCTCAATGTGCTTGGTCTTTGCATGATACACCGGATTCTTAGCCAAAGCAATGGCACTCTGACTATCACTGAGCAAGTGAGGTACATGCTGAGGTAAACCCATATCACAAGCAAGACGAGAAAGCCACACTGCTTCCTTACATGCCTCACTTGCTGCAACATACTTTGCTTCTGTGGTGGAAATAGCTGTACATTCTTGAAGATGAGATCTCCAAGAGATAGCACCTCCAGCAAAATGAAAAATGTACCCTGATGTAGACTTATGATTGTCTACACAACTAGCATAGTCAGAATCTGTGTAACCAATAATGGATGCTTTTCCTCTACCTAAGCATAGACACTTGTCCTTAGTGCCACTCAGATATCTCAAAATCATTTTGACCGCTTCCATTCTTGCCATGATTAGACATATATCTGCTCACAACTCCCACTGCAAATGCAATGTCTGGTCTCGTAGCTACCATAGCATACATGAGACTACCGACAGCAGACTGATAGGGAATTTTGGTCATGAATTCCTTTTCCTCATCTGATTTGGGGCAGTCATCCTTGCTCAATTTCACATATGTGGGTAAAGGTGTACTCAATGCCTTTCCACCTTGCATATTGAATCGGTGAAGTACTTTGGATATGTACTCACTTTGAGACAAGTATATGCATCTTTTACTCCTATCACGAGTAATGCGCATGCCAAGAATATGTTTGGCATGCCCCAAATCCTTCATATCAAATGTCTAACTCAACTTCTTTTTGAGAAGTGACAAATCATAAGAGGACTTCCCAGCAATCAACATATCATCGACGTAAAGTATCAAGCATATCAAGCTGCCATCAGAACATCTCTTTGTGTAGAGACAATTATCCTCATTGCTTCGAGAATAGCCTTGGGACTTCATAAAAGCATCAAACTTTTGGTACCATTGTCTAGGAGACTGTTTAAGTCCATACAAGCTCTTTTTGAGCTTACAAACTAGACTTTCCTTGCCAGGAACTACATAACCCTCTGGTTGTTCCATATAGATCTCATCTGTAAGATCTCCATGCAAGAAAGCTGTTTTCACATCCATTTGGACTAGCTCTAAGTCCTCCATTGCAACGAATCCAAGCAACATGCGCAAAGTAGTCATCTTGACCACTGGAGAGAAGATTTCCTCAAAATCAACACCAAGTTGTTGCTTAAAACCCTTTGCAACAAGTCGTGCTTTATATTTTGGAGAAGCACTATCTGATGTGAATTTCAGCTTATATACCCATTTACATGCTAAAGCTTTCTTGCCCTTTGGCAAAGGTACTAAGTCCCAAGTACCATTCTTGTGAATAGAATCCAACTCACTCTTCATGGCACGCTCCCACTTGACATGATCCTCTGTCTGCATAGCCTCTTTATAGCAAGAAGGCTCACCGGCCTCTGTTAGCATAACAAAATCTAAACCTAGAACATATCTATCAGGTGGATATGAGACACGTGCAGAACGTCTCAATGGTTGCTGAACAGGAACATGTGCAGACTGATCTGAATGGACATTCTCTTGAACATCCATATGTGCAGCATTTTTATGCATGCTAACCGGAGGACTAGTATCCTCAAACACCACTCTTCTCACTTCAACCTCCTTAATGGGCTGTTTATGCATCTTAGACTCATTAAAAATGACATCACTACTTCTGATCACTGATCGTGTTTCAGGATCCCATAAGTGATATCCAAATTGACCATATCCAAGAAAAATGCATTTCTTTGACTTATGGTCCAACTTTTGTCTAAGATTCTTGGGTATATGAACATATGCTTCACACCCAAAAACTCGAAGATGATCATAATATGGTGGTTTCCCTGTCCATAACTCTTGTGCCACTTTTAGACCTTTGGTAGTACTAGGTGAAAGGTTAATCACATGAACTGTAGTCAATACTGCTTCTATCCAAAAACGTTGTGAGAGGTTTGCATGATGCAACATAGAGACTACTCTATCTTGAATAGTTCTATTCATCCTCTCAGCTACACCATTCTGTACTGCGGTATAAGGAGCTGTAAACTCTCTACGAATCCCTCTACACTGACAGAAAAGGCTGAATTCATGTGAGGTATACTCACCCCCATTATCTGAACGTAAAGCCTTAAGCTTAGTTCCTTTTTCAGTCTCAACTGAAGCAAGCCATTTTCTGAAAGTAGGGAATACATCATCCTTCGATTTGATAGGATATACCCAGACTTTTCTAGTAGCATCATCTATGAAAGTGACAAAGTAAAGAGAACCACCTAAGGACCTAGTGGGCATAGGACCACACACATCTATATGAACAAGATCTAAAGGCTGAATTGAAGAGTCAATGTGCGTTTTATGCACATTTCTGGTTTGCTTTCCATATTGACAATGCTCACAAAATGAAAAATCAGAGAAAGATAACACAGGTAAGTAGCCAGAACGAGAAAGATTTTCCATTCCACTACGAGATATATGGCCCAAACGACCATGCCAAATACAAGCCATAGGCTGTTCAGTAACAGCTAACAAGTGTTCTTTCTGTGATACAAATAAAGGGTAAAGTGAGCCAACTTTCTTTCCTTTTGCAATAACCATATTGCCCTTTGATATACGAAAGGACTAAGCATAGAAGACCACCTTGTAACCAAGGTCATCAAGTTGACCAACTGACATCAAACTGCGTGATAACTGAGGTACATGGCGTACATTATGCATAGTAAATTTTGAACCGTCAATGAACTGCACAACCACATCTCCAATCCCCACAACATCACACTGGTAAGAGTCACCAAGTCTCACGGTACCAAGAGACTTTGCTGCATAATTAGAGAACCATTCTCTATGTGGTGTCACATGGAAAGAAGCACTAGAATCTAGCATCCAGGTGTGGGAAAGAGAATGAGCCATAAGTTCCTTAGATGGCACAGTACTATCAAGTGTCAACACATCAGCATCATCAGAAATAGCATTAATTTCTTCAATCTTCACAGTCGAAGTAGATGGTGCAGGTAACTGTTTAACATGCCCATCAACATTTTGTCCTTTACCTTTAGCATTCTTTAATGCATAACAGTCTTTCTTCATGTGTCATTTCTTATGACAATAATGGCATTCGATATCCCTCTTCCTTGATTTACTTCTACTCTTATTCTCTTGACCATTCTTTTCTTTGTTCTTGCTCCTGCCACGTTGTTGATTCTTTCCTTGGTAAGAATCACGAACATTATATGCATCTCCACTCTGAGTGCCAACCATAGATTTTCTGCGAATCTCCTCACTCAAGAGTGCTCCACATATGTCATCATAGACGAGTTTACCACCAGGTGCACTGTTGCTAATAGCTATGCAAAACGTATCCCATGATGATGGCAGGGTGCATAACAGCAATACTGCTTTCATTTCATTATCCATATCCATTTTCTGAGCCTGTAACTGGGAGAATATAGCATCAAACTCATTTAGATGAGCAGCAACACTATCTGTGTCCTTCATACGAAGGTCATATAATTTTCTCATCAGATACACTTTATTTGATGCCGTCTCTTTTTCATATGTATTGCATAACTTCTTCCAAAGCTCCTCTGCACTTTCACAGTCTAATACTGTAAAGTAAACATTATCTGCCAGGTGCAAGCGAATGGTAGACCTCGCCATTTCATCTAACTCATCCCAATCATCTTCATCCATGTCAGCAGGCTTCTTTGAAATCCCATTTACTGGCTTCCATTGCCTCCTTTGAATCAGCACATCTTTAATCTGATTCTTCCATAGAGCAAATTTTTGGATTTCAAAATGGTCTTTGCCCTGCAAGTTATAGCTCCTCCTCGGAACACTAGCACTAGACCTTGATCCACCGGATGTGCCTGAGACCTCTGATGCCATGATCGTAGAGAACTGAATAGAATGATAATGGAGCTAGAAGAGTGCAAACACCAACAAATAAGTGTATCAAGGAGTAAATCGACCACTGTATAGTTGACTAAACCAAAAATCTGGAAAAAATTTTCCAGAGTACCCTCTGCAAAATTAGCATATGACCAGTGTCAAAGTGTCATAAAACTGCAAGTACTGACATGTCTACCTGCATAGTGAATAACTGACTCCACTGCATATAATCAGTTACCCAATAGAAGCCAACTAGGCTTATCGAGCACCTATGAACAACTATCATACATCTCTTATGGCTAGGCTGGGTAAGTCTTCCACCTGCATCACCGAAGAGACCCCGACATCTGGGTGTTTCCCAGTTAAGAAAACCTCACCACGACCCTCTTTATCAAACGTAAAAGGCTTTATGCAACGAACGTAACCGCTATATCAATGCCCACATGGACGTACATAAGCGGTATCCAGAGAAGCGTACATGGTGCTAAAAGGCTGAATACATAGCGCAAAAACTAGCCAATAACACTTGCAAGTGTCTGTCAACTCTGATGTTTTAGGCTTTAAAAACCTGCATAAATTTGCAGCGACTGCTCCCACCAAAACTGAAAACCCCTCGAGAAACCTGTAGTTTTACAAGTGTGGCTGAGAATACAGCCCCAAAGGTTGATATTTATTGTCTGAGAAGTACAAGGACCACTCTTCTTGATGTTCTTGGACCTGTGTGAAGAGAACTACGTGCAAAAGTACTCCGAAATGGCTCCAAAAACACCCCAAAATTGCTTCAGAAATAGGCTTTAAAAGCAAAAATGAAGCTTTGAGGGACCAAAACTTGTTCAAGGTAATGTCAACCTTAGTCTTTCCCCTTCTTCAAACACCACAAGAGTGTAGCTTAGTGGCAAGAGATTGCCACGATTAAGTGAGCTCTGGGGGGAGCATTACTGGGATGGGTGACCTCTGTTGATGTATGAAACACCACAAGAAATGAATTAAGGTGACACTAGAACACCTCTATGGTCACCATTAACTCATTGCCACTCCAAACTTTGAGAAATGATAGCCTAAAGTGAGAACTTTGCTTCTACAGAAATTCCTAGTCACTAAAATGACATACCTTCAGTATTTTGCTAATTTCTCCTAGCTCAAGTATTATTTCTCCATGAAACTTCATAGGCTGAAAATAGAAGAGTAGATCTTTCCAACAAGCTATCATATGCATCAAACGGATCTCTAGAACTCAAGTTATGGCTCTCACAAGATGACCCTGTATGACCTTCCAAAACTGGAAATTTTACCTGTTTTAGTAAGAGCGCCTGTTTAAAATTAGAATTCGATGCCTAGCATCGACTTGCAACGAGAATTCGATGCCGGGCATCGACTTGGAGTGTTTTTGGCCACTTTTCAGCAGGGATTCGATGTCGGGCATCGACTTCCCGCATAAAGTCTTGATCTTTTGGACACCAAAACTATAGGTGATTTCATGCACACTTAGAATATGACTTATCAACTGGAATTCGATGCCAGGCATCGAGTTGCTCCAACAACATCATGTTTTTCAAACACTTTAGTACTGAATGAAAAATATAAAAGAAAATATGACTTATCAACAGAGATTCGATGCCAGGCATCGAGTTGCTTGGAAAACTTGATCTTTGTAACTCATCACACAGTAGGTAATCATGGAGATAATGGAGAGAGGCTCATACACAGAACTTTACTCAGTTCTTCTCATAACTATAAAAAACTAGAAGTTTTACAGATGCTTTCTCACTCAGAGAATCCCGACTATACACAGTCATATAAATGAACTCCTTCTTCTACTTCTTCTCTCTATTCTCTCTCACCGCGTCAGTTGATACAAACTAACTTACATAGATTTTCTCATTCCCGTGATTTAAAAAAAACTTCTAGAACTAAAGTGAACTAACTTTACAAGTATGATACACTTGTGAATTTGTCCCTTCACATAGGCATGGGGTTTTCTTTCTAAGATTTGACCTTCAAATATATGTCTAATTAGTGATTGTTTCTCCAACAGCTCCCCCTCAATCACTAATTGACACTCCCTGTTTCTTCATATCATCTTCTTTTCTTTTACTCCTGCCATGCTTTTGAATCTGCTAGTCTTCACACCATCCAAGCTCTTTGTCATTATGTCTGCTAACTGATCTTTAGTAGAAATGTACTCCACTTCAATCTCCTTCTCCATTACCTTTTCTCTGAGAAAATGATACTGTATCTCTATGTGCTTTGTCCTTGCATGAAATACTGGATTTGCTGCAAGATAAAGTGAACTCATATTATCTCCATGTATTGTAGGTGTACCTTGATCAATGCCTAAGCTCTTGAACAATGTCTGCATCCATATGACTTCCTTAGCTGCTTCCACAAGTCCTTTGTACTCTGCTTCAGTTGATGATAATGCTACTGTATGTTGTTTCTTTGAACACCAACTTACAAGCTTATCACCAATGTATATCATGTAACCATGAGTTGATCTTCTGTCATCCTGGTTACCTGCCCAATCTGAATCACTATAGGCTCTCAACTTCAAATCTGATGTAAAAGGATAATATAATCCTTCCTTTATAGTTCCTTTGATATATCTGAGAACTCTTTGACCTGCAATCCAATGTGGGTCCTTTGGACAATGCATGAATTGTGACAAGACTCCCACTGCATAACTAAGATCAGGTCTTGTTAGTGTAGCATAAATCAAACTACCCACAAGAGATTGATACTTCCTCATATCTTTGTAGTCTGCACCATCATATTTACTGAGCTTGTGATTAACTTCAAGTGGAGTTGAAGCTTCTCTACAATTTTCCATATCAAACTTCTTCAACAAGTTCAGAAGATACCTTTCTTGTGACACATATATGCCATGATCTATATATGTAACTTCCATTCCAAGAAAGTATGATAACTTTCCTAGGTCACTGATCTTGAATTCTTTTTCAAGCAATCTCTTTACCTCCTTGATTCCTTCATCTGAAGTACCTGTGATTATAATGTCATCTACATAAATACAAATGTAGATTGTACCTCCCTCTGTTCTTTTGATAAGTAGACTTGAACCTGCTTTTGAACTTTGATATCCAAGATCATTGAGATACTTCACCAGTCTATAGTTCCAAGCTCTTGGAGCTTGCTTCAATCCATACAATGCTCTTCTCAACCTGCAAACAAAATTTGGATACCTGGAATCTATAAACCCTTGAGGTTGTTCCATGTATACCTCATCTGATATGTATCCATTCAAGAATGCATTTTTTATATCCAATTGACTTAGAGTCCATCCTTTTGAAGCTGCAATAGCAATGATTGTCCTTATAGTTGACATCTTAGCTACGGGACTGAATGTCTCATCATAATCTATGCCATAAGTCTGGGCATAGCCTTTCACCACCAATCTAGCTTTGTATGTGGCTATACTTCCATCTGCAAGCTTCTTCACTTTATAAACCCATTTATTTCCAATAACTTTCTTACCATTTGGTTTAGGAACAAGTTCCCATGTCTTGTTCTCCTCCAGTGCATTGAATTCTTCCTTCATTGCTTCTTCCCATTGCTTCTTACCTTTAGCTTCATCATAGTTCTGAGGTTCTTCATCATCTTTGACCATATATGCATAGTTCTTCTGAGTTATGTAAGAAGTATCATAAGAATACCTTTCTGGTTGTCTTCTAGTCCTGCTTGACCTTCTGGTTCACATTCTTCATATGTGTCTGGATACACTTCTTCATCAAATATAGGAGCTTCTCCATTCCTTCTTGTTAATCCACTTCTGGATGTACTTGCTTGCATATAGTCTTCATCTCTATTTACCTGCACAATTGATTTTCCTTTCTCACATCTTCTTACCTCTTCTTCAAATTCTTCAGCTGTATGACTTTGATCTGCATACCAACTCTTCTGTTCATCAAATGTAACATCTCTAGAAACAATAAATTGTTTTGTTAGAGGATTCCACAACCTGTAACCCATCTGCTTTTCATCATAACCAATGAACACATATTTTTCTGCCTTTGGTTCAAGTTTATGCCTAAGCTGTGATGGGACATAAGCATATGCAATTGATCCAAACACTCTACAATGATCTAGTGTTGGTTTCTTACCCCACCAAGCTTCATATGGAGTCATTCCATTCAGAGCTGCACATGGTAATCTATTCACAAGATATGTAGCTGTATTTACAGCCTCAGCCCAAAGATAATTTGGACAATTCTTCTCCTTTAGCATAGCTCTAGCAAACTCAACCAAAGTCCTGTTCCTTCTTTCTGCTACACCATTTTGTTGTGGTGTATACCTGCAAGTTATTTCTCTCTTAATACCTGCATTCGAAAGATAATCATTGAACTCTTGGGAGAAATATTCTCCCCCTCCATCAGGCCTCAGTCTCTTAAGCTTTTGACCTGTGACTCTCTCTGCATATGCATGAAAATGCTTGAAAGCTCCAAACACTTCTGATCTTTCCTTCAAAACATATAATGTTATCCATCTTGTAGCATCATCAATAAAAAGAACATAATACCTTGAGCCACTGATAGATCCTTCTTTTGTTGGTCCCCATACATCTGTATGAATGAGCTCAAGTACTCCATCATGTTTGAATCCTTTCTTCTGAAATGGTAACCTGTGTGCTTTACCCATTTGACATGCTTCACATTTATAAACCATATGTTGACTTTGCACATTTGGTAATCCTAGTACAGACTGATTAGCAACCATAGCTTTAATTCCTCTTTCATTGAAATGACCTAATCTCTTATGCCAGAGATCAAGTTCTGTAATCACTCCTTCACCATGTGTGAGCAAAGCTTGACCAATGTTCCCTTGAACTCTTAAAGTAAAGAGTCTACCTTCTTTCTTACCAGAGACAATCTGATTATATCCATTCTCTGGATCTTCCACAAATACTCCTTCATTTGTAAACCTGACATGAAAACCTTTTTCAACTATCTGTCCCACACTAATCAAGTTTTTAGGTATTGTAGGAACATACAAAACATTGGTTAGCAAATCTGCTCCACTCTTGCATTTCACTTTTCCAATTGAATGTACACTATGTCTTGTATTATCACCAGTTTGAACTGTGTGACTAGAAATGCCTTTTTCCAATTCTGACATCAATTCTATGTTTCCTGACAAATGATTAGAACATCCATAGTCAATGTAAAATACCTTTAGATCTTCTTTATCTGATGTGTTGATTGAGTTCATCATCAATGATGTATGACTTTCATTCTGTGTGTCATTTGCATAGTTGTAGTAGGTGGTGTTGTAGGATTGATTCTGTCCCCAACTTCTTCCTCCACCTCTACCATAGCCTCCTCTTTGACTTTGTCTACCTCTTTGGAAATTACTTTGATATCTTCCACCTCGGACTCTGCTATTGTTGTTTTGATTCTGGTTTGATCCTTGTTGGTTGTGCCAACAGTCATGAGCCAAATGATTACTCAATCCACAGATCCAGCAAGCCTTTTTGTTGTTATTTTGGTTACCTCTTCCTCTTCCAAAACCTCTTGCTCTTCCTCTGCCAGCACCTTTACCTCTTGCATAATAAGCTTGAGAACTAGACTCCTCTTCATCCTTTGCTTTACCTTTATCTCCTTTCTTCTTGTTCTTCATGTACATTGCAGAACTTTGTCCTTTATCTCCATCTCCCTTCAAGTCTTGCTCATATGTGAGCATCAAACCAAGCAACTGGTTCAAATCTGGAACATAATGATTTAATGAAAGTTCTGTTGATAAGACAAAAGGTTTCCACCTTTCATCCCCTCTCAAACCTGCAAGTAGTTGAGCAATCAATCTGTGATCTTCAACATCTTCATCTATGGATCTAGGACTATCTGCTAGATCCTTCATCTTAGTGACATAATCACTAATACTTTGACTTGGCTTCTTCTTGAATGTTGTAAACTCTGACCATAGACTTGCTTTCCGTGCTTTAGTAGTACTTTGGAAATGATACTCCAATGCATTCCATATATCTTCAGATGATTCCAATCCTCTGATGTGTGGTAGCAAATGATCAGAGATTGTATTGTAGATGTAGGCTTTTGCACTTGCATCCTTCTTCTGCCAATGCTTTAAAGCATCAAGTTCTTCTTTCTTTGGTCGGCTTTCATCTTCAAATACTGGCTTCTCTTCTTCACCTGTTACATATATCATGAGATCCTTACTCATAAGTAAGGATTCCATTCTCATTACCCAGGCGGGGTAATTATCTCTGTCCAGTTTGTCAATGGAGATATGATCTGCCATAGTTCTTTCCTTCTGCAGCAACCTGTGAGCTTAAAGGATAAAGGATAGTACCTTTTGAAGTTCTTTGTATATGAGGATACTTTTGAAGTAACCTTTTGATGCCTTGTGTCTTCAAATGCTTCAACTTTGAAACTTTAATGGAAAACTTTACAGAACTTCTCGTACCTTTGCCACCTTCTGCTCTTCAAGACCTTTCTGCTCTGATACCACTTATTGATGTATGAAACACCACAAGAAATGCATTAAGGTGACACTAGAACACCTCTATGGTCACCATTAACTCATTGCCACTCCAAAATTTGAGAAATGATAGCCTAAAGTGAGAACTTTGCTTCTACAGAAATTCCTAGTCACTGAAATGACATACCTTCAGTATTTTGCTAATTTCTCTTAGCTCAAGTATTATTTCTCCATGAAACTTTATAGGCTGAAACTAGAGTAGTAAAGCTTTCCAACAAGCTATCATATGCATCAAACGAATCTCTAGAACTCACGTTATGGCTCTCACAAGATGACCCTGTATGACCTTCCAAAACTAGAAATTTTACCTGTTTCAGTAAGAGCGCCTGTTTAAAATTAGAATTCGATGCCTAGCATCGACTTGCAACGAGAATTCGATGCCGGGCATTGACTTGGAGTGTTTTTGGCCACTTTTCAGCAGGGATTCGATGCCGGGCATCGACTTCCCGCATAAAGTCTTGATCTTTTGGACACCAAAACTATAGGTGATTTCATGCACACTTAGAATATGACTTATCAAGTGGAATTCGATGCCAGGCATCGAGTTGCTCCAACAACATCATGTTTTTCAAACACTTCAGTACTGAATGAAAAATATAAAAGAAAATATGACTTATCAACAGAGATTCGATGCCAGGCATCGAGTTGCTTGGAAAACTTGATCTTTGTAACTCATCACACAGTAGGTAATCATGGAGATAATGGAGAGAGGCTCATACACAGAACTTTACTCAGTTCTTCTCATAACTATAAAAAACTCAGAAGTTTTACAGATGCTTTCTCACTCAGAGAATCCCGACTATACACAGTCATATAAATGAACTCCTTCTTCTACTTCTTCTCTCTATTCTCTCTCACTGCGTCAGTTGATACAAACTAACTTATATAGATTTTCTCATTCCCGTGATTTAAAAAAAACTTCTAGATACAACCTGCTCTGATACCACTGATGGAGAGTGTTAATCTCCAAAAGAACAAGTTGACCTTGAATTTAGATCACCTCTATATCAAGATCAACTTTAGACTCCACCTAATTTAGAGAATCTTCACCAAATTATCAAGAAATTGATTATTCTGAAAAATTCAGTTTCTTCAGGAAAGTCTGCTGCAGATTAGTCACTCATTGACTAATCAATCCTGTAAAGTTTTTGATAAAACTTTGCACAACACTTCGCCTTAAGGTTGCGCAACTTTGCCAAGTTAAATCTCTCGAAAAGATTAAGTACACACTGAGAAATGTATGAAACATTTTACCTATGTCTGAAAGTGCTTCTCTGCAATGGCGACTTTGACACCTGCAACTTCTTAGCACTGGTTCTCCCAACTCTGAACCCGTTTGATCAAGATCTTTTAGCCATAGATGGCTTACCTTCCAACTTAGATTTTAAGCCCTCACTTGTGTAAAACTTTACACCACACACTGAGAAATCTTCATTTCTCTGAACATGAAATCTGTGCCAGTTTTGTCGACTCTCAGAACATCTTCACATATGAATGTTCCTAAACAAAATTCTCTCAACCTGATTGCAATTGACCTCTCAAATTCTAGCCATAGATAGATTAGCTATGAACTTAGATACGTGCAGAAGGATTTCTCAAAAGATTAAACACAAAAGGAGAATGGGAGAGAAAATCGACGCGCAGAAATCTACAACATTTTCTTCTTCATTACTTTTCATGCATATGGTTGATGATACATACAATGTTCATCACCTATTCACCTATTCTTCTCTATCTGATCTATATCACTCTCTCTTTTTACGAATACATATCTGTAGATATATATACGAGTCTAACTCGTCATCTTTTTCCAAAAATACATTAAACTATTTACAAGAATAATATACAAAAGAAACATTTCTGATTCTATTTTCTTCCTCTGAAAATAATCTTCATTCTTCCACATATCTTCTCACTTTGATCTTCATATAATCACTATTGATGATTGCTCTGCTCCAACAGCTCCCCCTCAATCTTCAATTGTGATTACCTGCATCTTCTTTATTCCTGCCATATCTTTAAACCTCTGCAACTTAGGTCCATCCAAACTTTTAGTCATCATATCTGCAAGTTGATCTTTTGTAGGGGTGTGTATGACTTCAATTTCCTTCTCAATGACCTTCTCTCTCAGAAAATGATACTGTATTTCAATATGCTTAGTTCTAGCATGAAACACAGGATTAGCTGCCAAGTATAAAGAACTCATGTTGTCTCCACAAACAATAGGAGTACTCTGAATCACATAAAAAACTTTCATAAGTGTCTTTAGCCATATTACCTCCTTTGCAGCTTCCACCATACCTTTATATTCTGCCTCTGTGGATGACAAAGCAACTGTATGTTGCTTCTTAGAACACCATGAAATCAATTTGTCTCCTACATAACACAAGTATCCATGTGTTGATCTTCTATCATCCACATTACCTGCCCAATCTGCATCACTATATATCTTGATTCTTGTATCTGAAGTAAACCCATAGTACAACCCTTCTTTGAGTGTACCCTTGATGTACCTAAGTACTCTTTGTCCTGCAATCCAATGTTCCTTTCTAGGACAATGCATGAATTGTGAAAGCACACCAACTGCATATGACAAGTCAGGCCTTGTTAATGTAGCATAAATCAAGCTACCAACCAAACTTTGATAGAGTTTCATGTCTCTGAACTCTTCTCCTCCAAACCTAGACAATTTATGGTTCACTTCCAAAGGCGTAGGTGCAACCCTGCAATCTTCCATTTTAAATTTGGTTAGCAAATTTTTAAGATACCTTTCTTGGGTCACATATACTCCATGTTGAGTATAAGAGATCTCCATTCCCAAGAAGAAAGATAGGTTCCCCAAATCACTGATTTTGAACTCTTTCTCCATCTGCTTCTTGATCATTTGTATTCCTTTATCATCTGTTCCTGTAAGTATTATGTCATCAACATAAATACAAACATAAATGAACCCATCTTCACTTGCTTTAACTAGCAAGCTACTATCTGCCTTTGATGCTTGAAATCCAAGATCATTCAAGAATTTTACAAGCCTATAATTCCAAGCCCTTGGGGCTTGCTTCAACCCATACAAAGCTCTCTTGAGCTTACACACATAATTTGGACTCACTTGATCTTTGAACCCAACTGGTTGCTCCATGTAGACTTCATCTGAAATGTAACCATTCAAAAAAGCATTTTTTACATCTAATTGAGATAGCTTCCAACCTTTGCAAGCAGCAATTGCTATGAGTGTCCTGATGGTTGTCATCTTTGCCACAGGACTATAAGTCTCATCATAGTCCACTCCATATGTCTGTGCATACCCTTTCACAACAAGTCTAGCTTTGTACCTAGACACACTTCCATCTGCAAATCTCTTTGTTTTGTAAACCCACTTACAACCAATGATTTTCTGGCTATTAGGTTTAGGAACCAAATCCCAAGTCTGATTCTCTATTAATGCATCATACTCCTCTTGCATAGCATCTTCCCAATTCTTCTTCCCTTTGGCCTCTTCATATGTAGAAGGGTCTTCATCTGCTTTTACCAAATAAGCATAATCTTTAGTAGTCAAGAATGAAGTATCATAGCTATACCTTGTAGGTTGCCATTTGTGCCTAGATGACCTCCTAACTTCTGCACTTCTTGAGGTCTCTGGTTCATCACATTCTGGATCAAACCTTGGCCTCTCTTCAACTTCAATCTGCACTTCATTACTCTCACTTTCATCAAATAATTGAATCTTTGCTTTACCTTTTCTTTGTTCCACTACTTCTTCATCATCTGCATGTACATTATATTTACCTGCATACCAAGTACCTTGTTCATCAAATGTAACATCCTTGGATACAAGGAATTGCTTTGTGGATGGACTCCACAACCTGTATCCCATTTGCTTATCATCATAACCAATGAATACATACTTTTCTGCCTTAGGCTCCAACTTATGCCTCAATTGAGATGGCACATATGCATATGCCAAGCATCCAAATATTCTGCAATGATCCAAGGTAGGTTTCTTACCCCACCAAGCTTCATATGGTGTCATACCCTACAAAGCTTTACAAGGCAATCTATTAACCAAATATGTAGCTGTATTAACAGCCTCAGCCCACAAATAATTTGGGCAATTCTTCTCTTTCATCATGGACCTTGCAAACTCAACAAGTGTCCTGTTTCTTCTTTCTGCTACCCCATTTTGTTGAGGAGAGTACCTGCAAGTAACTTCTCTCTTTATACCTGCATTCCACAAATAATCATTGAACTCATTTGAAAAATACTCTCCCCCTCCATCTGACCTTAGTCTCTTCAATTTTTGACCTGTAATCCTTTCTGCATATGCATGATAGTGTTTAAATGTATTAAACACTTCTGACTTTTCTTTAACCACATAAATTGTGATCCACCTGGTAGCATCATCAACATATATGACATAATATCTTGAACCATTTATACTAAAGTCCTTTGAAGGACCCCACACATCTGTATGCACCAATTCAAGTCTTTCTGAATACATAAACCCATGCTTGGAATAGGATTGCTTATGAGCCTTACCTAATTGACATGCCTCACATCTGTATGTCATGTGTTGACCTGCAATGTTAGGCAATCCAAGCACTGAATCATTGTTAATCATTTCTTTGATACCTCTTTCATTAAAATGTCCAAGTCTTTTGTGCCAAAGATCCAATTCTGACACCTTCTGCTCTCCATATGTGAACATAGCATGTCCAACATTTCCTTGTACCTTCAATGTGAAAAGCCTTCCTTCTTTCTTTCCTGCAATAACTTGTTTATACCCTTGACTAGGATCTTCCACATAAACTCCATCATTGGTAAACCTTACCTCATAACCTTTTTCCACAATTTGACCTACACTGATCAAATTCTTTGGAATTGTGGGAACATAAAGTACCTTACTCAGAAGAGTGCTCCCATCCTTAGCTTTGACTGAACCAATTGACTTTACCTTATGCTTTGTATTATCACCTGTCTGAACTGTATGATTAATTGCATTATGATCTAGATCAGTCATCAAAGCAATATTTCCACTCAAATGATTACTACATCCTGAATCAATATAGAACACTCTCATGTCCTCATGTGAGGTTTCACATGTATTCATAATGAGAGTCGAGTCCTCCTTTTGATCTGATGCATAGTTGTAGTAGGTGTTATTATAGGATTGATTTTGGAAGTTTCTTCCACCACCTCTTCCAAAAGAATTCCTACCACCTCTACCTCTAAAGTTTCCTCTCTGAAATCTACCACCTCTTGCTCTTTGATTAAAGTTCTGATAATTACCATTGTTTTGATTATTGTGCCAACAATCATGAGATAGATGATTGGTCTTACCACATATCCAACAAGCTCTTGCATTCTCTTTGTTGTTTCTGCCTCTTCCTCTACTTCTGCCATTTCCTCTTCCTCTTATGAAATTTGCTTGGTTTGATGTACCTTCTTCTTCACCTGATTGTTGCTTCCCTTTGTTAGCTTTCTTCTTGTCTTTAGAGTACATTGCATGGCCTCCACTCTTATCAACATCTCCTTTGATATCATTCTCAAAAGTTAGCATATGTCCTAACAATTGATTCAAATCAGGAGTAAAATGATCTAATGAAAGTTCTGTAGATAAAATGAAAGGCTTCCATTTCTCATCTCCTCTTAGCCCTGTGAGTATTTGTCTTACCAATTTGTCTTCTTCAATATCTTCATCAACTGCACCTAAAGAATCTGCAATGTCCTTCATCTTTGTCACATAATCAGAGATTGATTGTGAGGCCTTCTTCTTGAAGGTAGTAAATTCTGCCCATAGTGAAGCCTTCCTTGATTTGGTTGTATTTTGGAAATGCTCTTCCAAAGCATTCCAAATGTCACAAGCACTTTCAAGTCCTCTAATGTGAGGAAGCAAATAATCATTGACTGCCATGTAGATGATGCTTCTTGCTTGAGCATCCTTCTTCATCCAATTCTTCAAATCTGCAAGCTCCTCCCTAGTTGGAACACTAGGATCTCTAAAATCTGGCTTTTCTTCATCTCCTGTGATGTATCCTATCAGATCTTTGCTCATAAGATGAGCTTCCATCCTCATAGACCAAGCTGGATAGTTCTCTCTATCCAACTTTTCAATTTGGAGACTATCTCCCATCTTTACTTCACCTGTAGCTTCAAATCTTTAACCTTTACAAATAATGAATGTACCTTTACTTCGAATGTTGCTCCTTCTGATCCTTTTGATACTCTTTGTATGTCTTCCTTCAAGTTTTCTTCAACCTTTACCCTTCTGCACCTTCAAAATGTAAAGATTTGTACTTCTGCAATAGTCGGAGTCTTCTTCACTTCAATTCTGACACAACCTGCTCTGATACCACTGATGGAGAGTGTTAATCTCCAAAAGAACAAGTTGACCTTGAATTTAGATCACCTCTATATCAAGATCAACTTTAGACTCCACCTAATTTAGAGAATCTTCACCAAATTATTAAGAAATTGATTATTCTGAAAAATTCAGTTTCTTCAGGAAAGTCTGCTGCAGATTAGTCACTCATTGACTAATCAATCCTGTAAAGTTTTTGATAAAACTTTGCACAACACTTCGCCTTAAGGTTGCGCAACTTTGCCAAGTTAAATCTCTCGAAAAGATTAAGTACACACTGAGAAATGTATGAAACACTTTACCTATGTCTGAAAGTGCTTCTCTGCAATGGCGACTTTGACACCTGCAACTTCTTAGCACTGGTTCTCCCAACTCTGAACCCATTTGATCAAGATCTTTTAGCCATAGATGGCTTACCTTCCAACTTAGATTTTAAGCCCTCACTTGTGTAAAACTTTACACCACACACTGAGAAATCTTCATTTCTCTGAACATGAAATCTGCGCCAGTTTTGTCGACTCTCAGAACATCTTCACATATGAATGTTCCTAAACAAAATTCTCTCAACCTGATTGCAATTGACCTCTCAAATTCTAGCCATAGATAGATTAGCTATGAACTTAGATACGTGCAGAAGGATTTCTCAAAAGATTAAACACAGAAGGAGAATGGGAGAGAAAATCGACGCGCAGAAATCTACAACATTTTCTTCTTCATTACTTTTCATGCATATGGTTGATGATACATACAATGTTCATCACCTATTCACCTATTCTTCTCTATCTGATCTATATCACTCTCTCTTTTTACGAATACATATCTGTAGATATATATACGAGTCTAACTCGTCATCTTTTTCCAAAAATACATTAAACTATTTACAAGAATAATATACAAAAGAAACATTTCTGATTCTATTTTCTTCCTCTGAAAATAATCTTCATTCTTCCACATATCTTCTCACTTTGATCTTCATATAATCACTATTGATGATTGCTCTGCTCCAACATAACGATAACAGCTCCCGGAATCACTACTAACGTGCTTTGCTTCTTCAACAACCAGGCCTAATCGATCTGTGCTTTTGCCTCTTGGGGGTGTTCTTAACAAATTCGGTACCGTCCGAGGCTGTCGGTCTCTCCTGTACTTCGGATACGACTCGTCGGACTGAGTAACCGGCATATATCACCTTTTCCTTACTTGCATACTACTCTACCTTACTATCGATTCACAATCTATGGTTACCTTCCCACAATCAATTTGCAACACTCTGTTGCCACTTTCCCACAGACGGCGCCAGTGTTAAATGCGCGTTGCCGTCACAGGCGCGTTTAAACTCCTTTGGGTTCTTGGGAGTGGAAGGGGTCTGCTAATCAGAGGCCCTATACTTGATTTTCCCAACTAACTTAGTCATATAGCAACACATCAGCATTTAATACTCTGGTTATTACAGTTTACTACTCGAACTATCGTTAGTTCGTACGCCAAATTACTAATCATACGCAGGTTAATACTCTATCAGTCCGTAGCGTCAGAGTTATCTATTATTGTAATACAAACTGACGATCCTTAACTTACTGAACTGTATCAATCACAAGTTAACTTAACCAAACAACGATGAAACACAATACGACGCAGATTTCCCAATACTGCACTAAAGCAAACTTCATAGAATACAATCGCCCAGACAAACAGTCTGGCGATCCTACTCTGATCGTCACCGGAGCGTCCTTTCATTGATGTATAAGTAGTTACAAATCTACGCAATGACCTTTTGGTTCGTGCGGAATATGAAAAGAAAAAGATTTACAATTGCCAATCCGGCGGCTTACAAGCGGTAGTAAACGCCATAATACAGGAGCCGGGCTAGCCAGCCACCCATTACGTACCACCATAGTTGCGGACCAACCAGCAGTAGGGATATAGGAACTATTGGGGTCAGCGTAACAACAATTTCAATCCAAATTGATGGCATGCAGGAACATCGGCTGAAGGCACCTCTCTCCCACCCCCTCATCATTTTTGTGGCGAGGTTGGGCATATTCGTAGATTTTGTAAAGAAGCCGCAGAGTATGACAAAAGAAAGAAGGAAAGACAAAATCCAATGACAAATATGGTTTATATTTCCCCAATTGATTCACAAGCAGCCGCAATACAGACAAAATTGGGTAAAGAATTGCAACCAACAGCTGAAGTGTGAAAGAACTTGGAGAAGCTTGTAGAAGGTAGAAAAGTGTGTTTCGAAGCGGTGAAGTTTGGTCAAGCCAACCGGCCCAAGACCAGCCCTTGAGCTTATGGAGACTCAAAAAAACCTTGTAGGCATGCAATAAGTGCAAAATAACACACTATGTACTTTGGAGCATCAAGGAGAATGAATCGATACAAAACAGATAGGTTTGCGAGTCGATTAGCTCCAAAACTTACTATCTATGGAAGAGACAATGAACTTCAAATGTCCATAGCGACCAGCGTGATTACAATTAGAAAAAATCCTTTTATGGGAGTGATACACATGGGGTTTGGTGTATGGAATGCACAAAAGTATAAGGAATAAGCGAAATATGCTATAGGAATGAATGCAACATTCACCGGTGGTACTTCCTATTTTTCAGGAATATGCAGAGATTGACCCCGAGATAGAAAAACTCAGATTTCTCCCTAGTGACTGAACAAAATGCTACGCACATTTATAGGGCATAAACTAGACACCAATGCCTTTCCAATGAGACATCTTACACTCAATTTGGAGCTCTAGAAAGAGAGCAGCAGCCTCTGCAAGATTACTATTGGCGAAGAAGATGATGCAGAGAATTGAAGGAGCAAGACAATGATGGTCACAAGTGTATGTATATTGCTTCCATGTATTGTACAAGTGATTTAAAGTCTTTATATAGACTCTAGGAGTGTTCCAACGACTTCTACAAGTGAAATTTGAATTCAAATGAAGGTGGGAATGGTTGTTGCAGGGAATCAATTCACTTTCCTACAATTTAGGAAAAGTGAAGATCTAGTTTGATCTACTTTTAGGTGATTTGATTGCTTGATTGAATGCAATGTCAACCACCACAAATTCATGGGATTTGGGTGCTATCGTTTTACCTTTACATGTGTAAAGCTCAAGGCTTTTACAATGGTAAATGAACCATCAAAAATCTTTCAAAAGAATACAATAAATGAGCATATGAAAAAGAACTCTCCAATGGATATTCTTTCGATGCTATAGCCTTTGATGTAGATCAAATCCACCTAAAGCATAGTGTAAGCTTGATGTTCCAATAGCTCCCCCTCAAGTTAAGGTATGCTTGAGTCTTTATTCTTTGATAGGTTGAATACCTGCCATAGCTTTGAATCTACAAAGCTTTATTCCATCAAGTGCCTTCATCATCATATCTGCTAATTGCTTTTCAGTTGGAACAAAAGAAATGTTAATCTCCTTTGCCATGAGCTTCTCCCTGATGAAGTGGTAATGGACTTCGATGTGCTTGGTTTTTCCGCTAGATGCATGGAACTTACATTATCTCCAAATATGTGAGATTTGGAACTCACAAGTCCCAAATCTGTATACAATGCTTTTAACCATATTGCCTCTTGAGTTGCTATGGTCAAGCCTGTGTACTTTGCTTCAGTTGAGGATAAATCAACTGTTGGTTGCTTCTTGGAACTCCATGACACTAGCTTCGATCCTGCCAATGCTAAGTAACCAGATGTACGTCTTGTATCATCCTTAGCTCCTGCTCAATCTGCATCTGAGTAGATATTGATATCCAAATCTAAAGAATAAGGATAGGATATACCTTCGTTGATTGTACCTTTGAGATACTTACGTACTCTCTTAGTTGCATCCATGTGTGGTCTTCTTGGTGAGTGCATGAACTGACTAAGCTCTCCCACACTACATGAGATGTCTGCCCTTGTATGAGTAGCATATATCAAGCTACCTACCAAAGCTTTGATACTCTTTAATGTCTTCAATTTTCTCACCTTCAGAAACACTTAGTTTATGATTCATCTCCAAAGGTGTACATGTAGGTTTAGTGTTCTCCTTCATCTGAATATATCACCTCTATACCTAGGAAATATGTGAGCTCACGTAGGTCACTGATTTTGAACTCCTCTTGCATGTGTCTCTTGATCCTTTGAATGCCATTTAGATCATCACATGTCACAATAATATCACCTACATATACACATAGATAGATACCTCATTGTGATCCCTTTTGATGAAGAGAGAAGGATATGATCTGCTAGCTTTGAACCCTTGATCTTGAAGATATGTAACCAACCTATAATTCCAAGCTCTTGGAGCTTGCTTCAATCCATACAATGCTTTCTTAAGTCGGCAAACATAAGATGGATGATTAAGGTTTTCAAAACCTGGTGGTTGTGACATGTATACCTCTTCACTTATCCAACCATTTAAGAATGCATTTTTCACATCAAGTTGGAGGAGTCTCCAATTCCTTGCAGCAACTACACTTATCAATGTCCTAATTGTAGTCATCTTTGCAACTGGTGAGAATGTTTCCTCATAGTCTATACCATGAGTTTGTGAGCATCCTTTGGCAACTAATCTAGCCTTGTACCTACAAACTGGTCCATCTGAATTTCTTTTATCTTTATATACCCATCTGCAACCAATTACCTTTTGATTCGGCGATATTGGAACCAAATCCCAATTATCTATTTCTTTCAATGCATCTATCTCTTCTTTCATGGCCTTTTCCCAATTAAGGTTTCCCTTTGCCTCTTCATAGGTTGAGGGTTCCTTTGAAATAGAGTCTTTTGCCAAGTATATTGAATGCTTTGTAACAAATGTGGAATCATATCCATACCTTTCTGGTTGTTTCTTCTCTCTTGCTGATCTTCTAGGTGCTTGTTTTGAGCATTCTCGAACCTCTTGCATCTTTGCTTTGCCTCTTGACTTCCATAGCTTGTAATTCTTTTCCCTTTCATCTTGGTAATTGTCTGTATCACTTCTTGGATCTTGGACCTGTGTATCATGCTTGCTTCCGAATTGATGAGAGTTAGAATCAAGATCATATGGTAGTGTTACCTTTTGTTTGTCTTCATCATACCAAGACCTATGTTCTTCAAACACAATATCTCTAGTTGTACTGAATTTCTTAGTTGAAGGATTAAAGAACCTGTAACCCATCTGAGTTGAATCATATCCAATAAACACTGCCTTTGTTGCCCTTTCATCTAGCTTACCTCTTATTTTTGATGGTACATGAACATAAGCCCTTTCATCTACTATGGTCGTCAATAAATGAGACATAATACCTTGATCCTACCAATGAAGGTTCTTGACTTGGTCCCCATACATCTTTATGTACTAAGTCCAATAAGTTGTTGTGCATGTAGCCTTTGTGGTTGAATGGTTGTCTTTGTGCCTTCCCAATCTGACATGCATCACACCTCTTGATCATGTGTTGCTTTGATATGTTCGGCAGTCCTAGGACACTTTGATCCCTGCATATATCCTTCAAGGTTCTTTCATTCACATGAGTAAGTCTCTTATGCCACACTTCAAGCTCATTTAGGGTTTGAGACCCAAAGTTGAATAGAGCTATGTTCCTAGTTTCTCCTACTTCAAAAGTAAAGAGCCTACCATGCTTCTCAGCTCGGGCTATCTTTTGGAAGCCTTGACATGGATCTTCCACAAAAGCTCCATGTTAGGTGAACCTAACTTGCAAGCCTTTTTCAACTATTTGGCCTACACTTATTAGGTTTTTAGTGATAGTGGGTACATAGAGAACCTTACTTAGAATGTTTTTCTTGCCATTGGAGGCTTTGACATTACCAATCTTTTCCACATTGTGTTTTTTGTCATCCCCTATTTGCACTTCATGGCTATGCTTTGGACTTTCCAAATTAGATAGAAGAGCAATGTTGCCTGCAACATGATTCGAACATCATGAATCTATGTAGAACAAATGATCATCTTATTTACCTTCTTTGTGGCTTAGATTCATAAGAAGCAATGATTCTTCATGTGGTTGATCTTCTGAATAATTGTTGTAGTCCCTTCTATTATAGCTTCTATTGTTATTGTGGAAGTTGTATCCACCTCTGCCTCTATTGCTGCCATGTCCACCTCTTCCACTTCCTTTTTGGGTCTTCCCATTTAACCAGCAATTCTGAGTGGTGTGGTTGGTCTTATCACATATGGCACAAGGTTGAACATTCTGACCTTTGGCTTTGTCTTGCTTTGGTCCTTTCTTCTTCCCTTTCCACTTGCTCTTCTTGCTCTTGCTTGCGAAGTTGGCTTGGGAAGTCTCTTCTTCATCTTCTTCCTTCTTCTTGCCTTTCTGCTTCTTGTCCTTCTTATTTGCATATAGAGCACTAGTTGAATTACCATGATAAGAGTTACCTTCCTTTATGCTATTGTTGGCTTCTTGAATGAAGAGTTGTCCAAGAAAGATGTTGAAGTCTGGAGTTTGCACATCCATGATGAGATCATAAGCTATCGTGAAGGATTGCCATTGCTTATCACTTCGAATGCCGTTGAGAATTTGCCTCATGATGACCTCTTCTTCAATTAGCTCTCCAATGGATGCTAACTGATCTGCAACCTCCTTGACCTTGGTAAGAAACTCTGTGATGGTTTGTTTAGGTGTCTTCTTCATTTGGTTGAACTCGTTCCAAAGATGATTCTTTCTTGCTTTGGTACTAGCAGAAAAGAAAGTCTCGAGGGCATCCCAAGTCTGTTGAGATGTCTTACATCCTCTAATATGTGGTAATAGAAACTCAGAGATAGAGTTTAGTATGTACGACCTTGCTTGAGCATCCCTTGCGCACCAAAGTGTGAGCTTATCTGTCTCCTCTTGTGTAGGTCCTCCTTTGGATCTTGGAATAGGCATAGCTTCCTCACCTGCTACAATTCCATAAAGATTTCTACCTTGCAAATAGGCCTCCATCCTGATTTGCCAAGCTGCATAGTTGTGTCAATCAAGCTTCTCGATCATTGAGGGAAAGCCGTCACCCATCTTGATGTAGCTCTGATACCACTGAAAGAACATGGTGAAGCTTGTAGAAGGTAGAAAAGTGCGTTTCAAAGTGACGAAGTTTGGTCAAGCCAACCGGCACAAGCCCAACCCTTGAGCTTATGGAGACTCAAAAAGACCTTATATGCATGCAATAAGTGCAAAGAAACACACTATGTACTTTGGAGCATCAAGGAGAATGAGTCGATACAAAACAGATAGGTTCGCGGGTCGACTAGCTCAAAAAACTCACTATCTATGGAAGAGACAATGAACTTCAAATGCCCATAGCGACCAGCATGATTACAACTAGAAAAAATCCTTTTATGGGAGTGATACACATAGGGTTGAGTGTATGGAATGCACAAGAGTATAAGGAATAAGCAAAATATGCTATAGGAATGAATGCGACATTCACGGGTGGTACTTCCTATTTTTGAGTACGCAGAGATTGACCCCGAGACAGAAAAACTCAGATTTCTCCCAATCTACTGAACCAAATGCTATGAAACTTTATAGGCATAAACGAGACACTATTACCTTTTCAATGTGCTATCTTGCACTCAATTTTGGGCTCTAAAGAGAGAGAGAAGCAGCCTTTGCAAGATTACTGTTGGTGAAGAAGATGATGCAGAGAATTGAAGGAGCAAGACAATGATGGTCACAAGTGTATGTATATTGCTTCCATGTATTGTACAAGTGATTTCAAGTCTTTATATAGACTCTAGGAGTGTTTCACGACTTCTACAAGTGAAATTTGAATTTAAATGAAGGTGGGAATGGTTTTTGGAGGGAATCAATTCACTTTCCTATAATCTAGGAAAAGTGAAGATCTAGTTTGATCTACTTTTAGGTGATTTGATTGCTTGATTGAATGCAACTTCAACCACCACAAGTTCGTGGGATTTGGGCTCTATCTTTCTACCTGTGCATGTGCTCAAGGCTTTTACAACGGAAAATGAACCATCAAAAATCTTTCAAAAAAATACAATAAATGAGCATATGAAAAAGAACTCTCCAACGGATATTCTTTCGATGTGATAGCCTTTGATGTAGATCAAATCCACCTCACGCATAGTGTAAGCTTGATGTTCCAAAAAAGTGTTCGAACCCGGAATTCGTGAGCAACAGCGGATGTTTGCAAAGGTTAGTCAATGGACAAGTAAGGAGCCGACTGTATTCCCTGACCCTATTCTGGTAACTCAACCTCCTCTACCAAATGCAAGACTGACTACACAGAATACTGCCCTGACAACATCAGAATCACAACTAGAGTCGGTGATGACCATAGCACAAGCAGACCAGGTATGGGATGTTATATCTAAGGCCTCAATCACAGTTCCTCTAGGACAGTTGCTCGCCTTAGTCCTTGGTGTAAGACAGCATCATGAATTCTCTGATTTTTTTGGAGTCAAATGGCATCAAAAGACAAATCACATGCAGGTCCAAACTACAAAAAAATGGTTTAGCAAAAGCGCAGAATAGGTTCATTCTAGAATGAGCTAGGCCATTGATGAAGGAAATGGGGATGCCAAATCGCTATTGGGCTAATCCAGCAACCACTACAATATACATAATGGACAAAGCACCCACATTAGATATACATGCCACAACACCCGATGAAGCTTGGTACAATAGAAAACTAGATGGATTATAATTGAGGTTGTTTGGATGTTCTTGCTATATTTTAATTTTAATTGAAGTAAGGAGAATACATGATGATAGAGCAGAAAGATTATTTTATAGGGTATGTAGGTATCGAGGCTATAACCCCATGAAAACGTAGCTAAAGATATCAAGGGATGCAAGACTTGATGAACTTTTACTCTGGCGTTCTTCATATATATATCTATGTACGAAAATGAAGATGGAGAAAGGAAGATTTCAAGAGAAAGTGAGAAAGCAAGAAGCTTAGTCCTTAGTGGACCAAAGGATATGAGTAAACACCCAAAGTGTAGAAAGCTTGCTAAACGCAATGAAAAGAAGAAGGAATCCGGCATGTCTATTGCTGAAAATTCATCAAATGTAAAGAATGATGAAGCTAACATGACTCAAGATTTTTGGGCATGTGTTGTTACATGTCATTATGATGATTCTTTGCATTCTAAATGTATAGTTGTGAATGAGGCTGATTCTGATTGGTTCTTTGATAGTGGTGCTTGAAAGCACATAACATCATGCAAAAGATTTTTTTCCTCTTTGAAAGATGCACCCAAAAGAGGACATGTTGTGTGTGCAAACATTGCCTTTTATGCTAGCATTGAAGTAGGAGAAATTCAGCTTATGGCTGCAAACGGAGGTATGATTCTCTTGAAAAATGCATTGTATGTGCCCGATATCAAGAAGAACTTAATTTCAGTTCCGTTGATTGCCAAAGCTGGACTTCATGTACATTTTGTTGATGATAAGTGTATGGTTCATGTTTTCAGCAATGGCGATTTTATCGTGATGTCTGGTACATTATGTAATGGTTTGTATCGCATGGATACATACAAGAGGGCTGCCTCAAATACCTTGGTTGCTCATAATTCTTCCATGGCTGAAATGGAGCTTTGGCATGCTCATTTTGGTCATTTAAACTTAAATAGTTTGCTTTACTTTCAAAAGAGGGACATGGTTATTGGCTTGCCTACACTTGAGTCCATTTAAAAGCATGCATCTGAAGGTTTCATTCTTGAAAAAATGCATCGTGCTTCTTTTCCAAAAGATAGTCATACACACAGTACAAGAAAATTGCAGCTTGTTCATGGTGATGTATGTGGTCCTGTCAAGAATCCCTATTTTGGGAAGCATGTATATTTTGTTACCTTCATTGATGATGCTACTCGCCATACATGGGTGTATCCTATGAAAGCAAAGAATGAGGTATTTTCTTGCTTCAAAGCATTTTTAGCTATGGCTGAAAATTTTTCTTCACAAAAGCTTTTGACTCTATGCACGGATCGTGGTGGTGAATACATGTCACATGAGTTTAATGTTTTTCTTCATGAAAGAGGTATTTCACACCAATCTACAGTGCCACATACACCTCAACAAAATGGTGTTGCCGAGTGTAAAAATAGAACTCTGCTTGAAATGGCACGATCTATGGTTAAAGGAAAGAATCTTCTTGATAAGTTTTGGATGGAAGCGGTCATGTATGCAAACTATGTGTTGAATCGTTACCCTACAAAAGCATCGATAGTCATCACTCCTTATGAGGCTTGGAATGGTCATAAGCCTATGATTAGTCATATGCGTGTGTTTCATTGTTTGGCATATGCTCTTGTGCCATCACAACAATGGATAGAATTATTTTTCCCCTCCATTTGACCTTAAATTTTGATATATTGTTGACCTAAGTACCAACTTAGGGACTTGCGGAGAAAGAGACTATACCTCAATCCCCTCTCAAATGCATATAGTGGGGATACACGCTTTTAATTATCAATCCAAAGAGTATACGAACCTAGCCGAGTGTATGAGGACATGCAATCATGTGATGATCAATGCAAATGGACTACTCAAAGAGTGTAAATAAGGCAAAGACTTATCCAAACAAGCTCCAACTGTTGGTGAAGGCGAAACGATACTTGGTGCAGCAGCCGTCACTATTTTGGACTTTTCTCCCAGCTCCGAGCTCCAAATATAGCGAATAGCATATGCATTTCGAAGCTCTCGAGAAAACGCATCCAATGGCAGTGGTTTCACTCAATTCCAACGCTCCTACGTCAAGTTATGCGCAAAATACTGAGTCGCGGGAAATACTTTCCTACACTTCAGCACTTCCTACACTTCGCACACACCTTACCTACAGCAAATAAACACTTTCATGGATAGACAACACTCACAAGCACTCTTTCCAAGCAATACACATGCATATAAGCTCACAGAGAAGAAGATACAGAGTGAAGAAGACACAAAGTCGAATTTCTGTGCTCTCTATTGTCACAATGGCAAAAAGTTCTTTACAAAGAGTCACATTTGACTTATATACTAGTGCCCTAAAAATGGTCCTTTCACACAAGAGACCGGCACTTTATTCTCTAAAAGAGTAATTTCCTACTATTTTACATGGGTAAATCTCCAATCTTCTATGGGGATGCATCTAGAGGACTCCTCTAGTGCATTTACAATGGAAAATATCTTACAAGAATGATTATGATACAAAAATATGATGTCCAAATCGGAAAAATTTTGGGGCCCGTCTTTTTCTCTGCTTTGTGCTTTCTTTAGCTCTGCAACACTCTCCCCCTCTTCGTCTCTGTCGTCCCTTGACAGGCTTTGCTTCTTGTCCTCAGTTTGTTGTTCGCACGCATCCCGTGGCCAGTTTTGCCTGATTCTTGATCTTGCATTACGTTTTAGAGGCGCTCTGATTTGTCCTGGTTGCACACATCGGACCTGGTTGCATTACTCCAAGCCGGTTGATTCGGTTTACCACGCACGCCATTAGTGCACATATGCGGATGTAGCTCGTAAGCCTTGATCTGAATCCTCTATAACTCAAGAGGTTGAAGCACCCTCATATGTGATACTTGTTGGCCCTGATTCCTCCTTCCAGCTGCATGCTTTTCCTTGGTGTGTACGCCCCTGCGGGCTCTATGCAGAGATGGGTGTTGCGCCCCTGCAGGGCTTCCTGCAGAGATATGTCTTCGGATATCATTGTTTTATTCTTTATTGAGTTGTTTTTGACTTTGATCTTCTTCTTCTTCTTTTTTTGCTTGATTCCCCTTCCACACGTCCCTCCTCCTGAACTCTGTCATCCCCGACAGGCTTTTTGTGGCGACGTGTGTAGGTTTGGATGGCGTGTTGCTCTCTTTGATTTAGCAGATTAGCGTGACATAGCATGAACTCCTTCCATTGCGGAGACTTTACTCCGTCCTCTGGCGCCTGTCTATGATCAGCAAAGAAACTTGTCTCATAGGCCACCAGTCTTGCATTCAAATTGGAAGTCATTTTAACAAAAATCTCTGAATCAATTTCAAAGAAGCCTGTAAAGAATGCTTCTTCAAAAGTCTGCATATATGTCGATGGCAAAAACATGAGACGAGAATAATATGCCATAATAGTTAGCCTGCTCGGGATAGTGGATAAATAAAAAACGAGTGCTTCCGATCCTTGAGTAATTCCGATGAAATTCAAAAATGTATATTTGGCATGTTGGAACACTTTTAGCACCGTTAGTAGCATACTGAATATTTTATCAGTCATTTTGACGGCTAAGTCCAGAACTGAAACGTATCTGGAAATCCAAAATTCCATTGTCTTTACCATGTATTCTTCGGTTGGTAGATAATTATGTGGCGGACTAGGTAGTAAAGGGTAGTTGAGCCATTGATTATTGATATTGCCTTGGCGCTGTCCTTCCCAAAATTGCGTCCAAGATCGTCGACGGGGTACAGGACAAAAAGATGGATTGACTTGAAGTGCATATGGTGATGCTTCCCACTGTACCCGCAACGTTGGATGCTTCTCTAAAATCTTTCGTCACCATATTGGATCCGCCTTCTCGAACTCCTCTTGAGTGTAATTGAAAGTGTCATGCCTGAATTGAAGGTTGTGATCCGGATCTTTATTCGTTGCAGACTTTATATAATGTCTAGTTTGTTCTTTAAGTAGTCCGTATGGTACATTAAAGGGCTTCAAAATTTGTTCTAATTGTTTATTTTCTATTTGAGCTTCTTTCATGATCCTGATGATCTGATCTTCAAATTCTGCCGTAAGTTGGGACACCAGTAGTGCCCTTTCTGGTCTGCTCAGTTCTGCAATTTCCCGAATGTTAGGTTCAATGTGAACCTCCTTTTCCTCCTTTACCGGTGAATGATACGAGGGGGGAGAGAGAGGACGTACCTCTTTCTCCACAGTAGCCTTGGTCTCTTGTGGAACTACTGGTGTCCCCTGTTTTGCTCGTTGCTCTAATTGCTCCTGAAGCTGTTTGATTAAATCATCTTTTTTCTTATTTTCTTCTTCAGCCTTAGCAATAGTTGCCTGGTGTTTAATTAGTTCCTGGGCCACAATATTCATTTGATCTGTGTCTTCCTTACACTGCCGCAGGTAGTTATTCTCTGCTTTTTTCCATTTCATTCTGAGGGCAGCTGTGTCCTCCATGTATCTCTTTTCCCAATCTGTAATGACTGCTTGCTCCTGTCTGAGCTGGTCTTCTAGTTTAGTGATCTTTTCTTCCAAGTTCTTGATATTTCCTTGTGGGTTGTCAGTAACTGCAAGTGGCTGATCACTAATGAGAGCTGTCATTAACTCTTTATTTCGTTGTCGTATATTGTCAGCTTCCTCCATACTGACTTTAAGCTGAGACTCTAAGATTTTACTTCGTGCTTGAATACGTGTCTTCTCAGTCTCACTCATCTCTAATTTCTTTGTTAGTTCCTGGACTTGTTCTTTCAGTTTTGTCCACTCTGTCTCTAGCATGTTGTTTCCTGTTTTGACCTCTTGAAATTCCTTTTCTTTATTCAGAGCTTGTTCTCTTACCTTGGATAATTCGTTGGAAAGATTCTGACCTGCTCTTTCAAGTTCTTTCTTGTCTCGCATGGCTTGGTCGTAATCTTCATCAGCGTCAAACATTAATTGTTGTGTGTCCAGAGCTGTTATAATCATATCTTGCACAACAGGCTTGAGCTGAGCTATGTCTACATTCAGCCATGTCTTTGTTATGCCTGGAGTCTCTCCTGTTTGCACATCTTTGCCTTCTGCCACCTAGAGTGTTTCATTATGTGGTTGCCTAACTTGCAGTTGTATCGTGGGTTCTTTATCATCTCCTTTTGCTTCATCATTTTTAGTGGCACTCCCCTGAAACGTGACATCCATTGTGGAGGGTTCTGCCACAACCCTGATTGGTGTGAAGGGTTCTTCCGTTTCTATATCATTATCTTCATTCTCCATTTTTGATATCTCCATATCTGTCTTTGTGCTTGTGGTTTTCTTATTCACTTTTATTTCTTGATCGACTGGCTTGAGGCCTTCTGGTTCTTCACCATAGTCAACTTCATTTAATTCGGTCCATTGCCCATCATCCTTCGATTCGCTTCGAATATCAACATCTAACAATGATGTGTCCTTTTCTTCTTTGTCTTGTGATGACGAGCCGGAATTGTCTAATCCTATTTCGCGGTATCGGTGAACTTTAGTGAGTTTTCTTTTTGTATTTAATCCCTGTTGTGACTTCTGATAATGATGACCTTGCACTGGTAAGTTGATTTGTCCCTCCGTGTATTTGTGCGTCTCTTCCAGTGCTTTAGTCAATTCTTTCTCCGTGATTTGTTTCTGTCTTGCAATGGTTACTTTGGGAAGTACATGGACTCTTTTTGTCATAGGTTCTCCTTCTTCATCTTGCTTGACTTCTCGTAGTCTTTTTGTGCCTCTCATTCTTGGCTGAGAACTGGTTTCTGCTTCTTCCCCACTGATGGCAACCTTCTTTTTCTTAGGGACAATGGCGGGTTTTGCATATTGAGCTAACTTTTCTGAAGTTGGCATCTCTCTCAAACAATTCTTCATATCTAAAGCTTCATATATCAGTAATGTGAGAGCCGAACTACCATTCAAAATTTTCTTCTGGCCCCACTTCTTCTGGGCTTCAAATAATCTTTCTTGAACATAGCCTGTCATATTCACTTTGTTTCCAGTCTCATGGCATGCGATAGTAACTGTACGACTATCTTCTGTGGAGCGGTATACCTGTGCATGCTTGGGAAACAAAGGTGTTGATGCAGCAATCGAACAGCATCTTCTATGTCAATTCTGTTTATATCCAAAAATGATCTCTTCTTGGGATCATGGCACTCTGCTTTGACATTTGTGACTCCTTCTTGCTTCCATCCAAATGCTCTGTTGATTAATTCGTGTGTGAATTGGATGGTCTTCCAGGTTCCCACTTTATCTAATACTTTCGCTTCTGGGACAATTATCTTTGTTGTCGCAGGCTGTAATGTGTTCATTACCTGTGTACACCTTTGAAAGTCCGGTACATAGATAGGCAATTTTAGGAATGACTCTAATCCGGCCTGTGTCCATACTTCTTCAATATGTGGCAAGCCTTGGACGATTGTTTTGAAGTCCTGGGATAGGATGGGAAAATAGTGATCTCTATCCATTATTTTGATAGTAGCCAGGAAGATGAGATCTGACACTGGTTGGTCATCCCGAAACCAGTGACCTCTTGCTTTTGTAATTGACTCGAGTGGGAAAAGGTAGACCTCTTCCTCTTGTGTAGCTTCAGAATTAGTAGACGCCATCTGCACTCAATATAGAGTATGAATTAGTTGCCATATATTATCAGAAATCCTCCTTTATTTGTTTGTCATAAGCTCGATATTGCTCCGAGTGAATGGTGTCGCCCCTTTCCCGTGGGTGTGAGAAAGGTAATACCTGGATTTTTCACATTTTTAGGTATTTTTATATTTTCATCTGAAAAGGAAAATAGAAAAGTTAGGTTATAGCCGAAGCCGTTATTAATTTTTTTGGAGTAATTTTCTTAATGTATGTACAAGTGCTCTCCTATTTCTCAAGAGGAAAATGTGCTTGACTATCCTGAAATAGAAGAAAGATGTGCCGAATGCTTGGCCTTGTAATGTGGCCCTATCATGCATACTTTGGGTCTCGAAGGCTCCATATGTGTGCAATTGGAAGTAGTTGGTTGGTGCATGCCATTTATTTTGTCTTTAGGTATCCAAATCTGCTTCATTTTGCTGGGCCTTGTTGTACGTTGCCTAATTCCGATGAATGTGGCTCTTTTCTTGTTGCATGTCTGCTCTATCTGATTTGTAAATCTCGGAATGGCTCGGGTTGCCATTACAGACTCCTTCTTTCTCCAGTAGTTCCTTTTTCGTGGCTGTTTTGCCTGTGGACCATATTGGTTCTTGTTGTGCTGAAGATCATCATTTCGGCTTAGTTTCTTTGGAGCGCATGACTTAGGAATCCAGATTTGCGAACGATCCTGTTGAGCGGCTACTACTTTCTTTGGAATCCATATTGTAGCAGTTCGTCGATGACTTCGTTGTTCCGACTGAGTTGGTTTCTCCTTTGATTGTTTGTTCTGATGTCGGTTGTGCTTCTGTCGTCGAAGATACTCCTCCACTTGATCTTTCTTTATCCACGCTTGGTTAGAGTATGAAATAGGGTATATTTTAATAGGTATAGATTTTGAATTACTCAGAGGACTAGTCTCTCTTTGGCATGGTGCTTCACTGAGGTTGGTTTCAGATAGATTGACACTCTCATGACTTGCTAGACTAGAAGATTGTGTGCAATCAGAATTCAATGTGTCCGCACATATAGTACTTGATGAAGGTGTTTCTATAGTGCTAGTGAACATACATTCATGACTTTGTTCATTGGAATGAACTTTTTGCTCTATGCTCACAGATTTGATTGGTCGTTCGTCTAGCAGACTGAATACTTCACGATGTCCTATCCTGGCTGAGATGTATCCTAAAGCCAATTGAATGGTCACCTCATATTCGTAAATCCAGTCTTGACCTAATACTACCTCTTCAAGTAAATCTTGATCATGACACACTAATAGCTTTTGTTCCATAGTGTTGTTGCCAAGATGCAAAGGTAAGGTGATCTCACCTATGCATTGAGTAATTGTTCCTCCTATTCCTATCAACTGTGCCATTGATGGGCGTACTTCCTCCTGGAGTTTTTGGGTCAAAGAAAGCTTGATACAGCTTACAGCAGCTCCTGTGTCAATGAGAGCATCCACCAAGTGGTACTCCGTTTTACCTGCTCCCAAATTTAAATATGGTTGCGTTCTCTGTGAACCTAGGTTTTTAGTGGCTCTAAAATTAGCCATCGGGATGAGTTCTTCTCCTAGTCGATATCTCTCATCTCGCTCTCTCATCCACTCTTTCCGTTTCTTTATTCTTTCCAATGCTTCCTGTCTCGCTTCTTCTCGTATCTTTTCCTCCTCTATGCATCTATTCTTGCCTTTGATTAATCGAGACATTGTTTCTTCGGTCAATGGTTCTAGATATTTTTTTACTCTACATCCACTGATGTAGTTTGGTAATACTTCTCCATCTAAGGTTGCTATTGGAGCTTCACTTACTAATTAGGCATGGATATATGAAGACCTATGGAGAAAGGAAGAAGGAAAGGAGAAGTGAAGGAAAAGCCTACAGAAAATTAAGCCTAAGTGAAGGGACAATTTCACTATTGTAAATTAGTGCAAAATTAGAGTCTAGTTGTTCATTTGATCTTCAGAACTTACGAGTTCAAGTTTAGGAGAATGTAAACCATAGGTATATAAGTTAATTTGAGACAAAAACAATGTAGAGAGAACTCAATTTTGTAATCTGAGTGAGTAGAGAAAAGTCGTGTCTTTTCTGAGAGAGATGTCTAGGAAAAACTTCTGAGTTGAGAGAGTTTTCCATGGCTATGAGCAAAATTAGGCCAAGCCAATTTGTATACATCTTCTCTGATATACAACATATGTTTGTGTAGAAGGATTGAGTCTAATTCCTCTTGTACATTGAGTTCTAAGTCATTTCATATGACTGTGTAAGTTAGTTGTTAGTTACGACTTTTCTGGCGCACATTTACCTAAACTTCTTAAGGTCAAATCTCGAAGTATACTGTAAAGTTTTCAGTAAATGATAGCTCATTTTAAAGCTACTATCCTCAACTACATTTGGTCAAAAGATCTTTAAGAAACGGGACGCATACTCAGAGAAATCAGCTTAACAGTGAAGGTATGTCAAATCGATGAAGTAAATTTCTAGTTTTCAGACATAGTGAAAAGTTTGGAGCAAAATCAGAAGATTTTGAAGTTATTACTTGAAATTTTTGCTTGTTATGTGCTGCTTAACATTAGCAAGAACTTCTCTTAGTAAATGATCAAAGGAATTTGCAAAGATCAAGCTGATACAGGTCAGATTGAAGGTTTGAAGAAAAGGTGCAGATTTCTGTGAAGTGAAATTTTGATTTTCACTAAGTTCAGAGTTGAAGATTCACATTTAGAGTTTTGCTAAGCTAATGATGATTATGGAGGTCTTCTAATACCACATTAGTTTAGTTCTTGTGGTGTTTTACACACCAACAAGTGGTATCAGAGCAAATAAGGTCCTCGAGAGTAAAGGGAGAGCAGATACAAGAAGATTTGAAGAGTTCTTTATCAAAGAAGGTGGAAGCTGAGGTGTTCAACAAACAAAAGTCATCAGAAGATTATTTCGAAGTTACTCCCAAGGGTAAAGATCTACAAAAGGTATCATTCTTTAACTTTATACTTACAAGTTGAAGCAGAAGCAAGGATAATATGGCAGATCATGTGTCCATTGACAAATTGGACAGAGATAACTATCTTGCTTGGGTAATGAGGATGGAAGCCTTACTTATGAGTAAGGACCTAATGGTATATGTGATAGGTGAAGAAGAAAAGCCTAAATTTGAAGATGAGAGTCATCCAAGAAAGGAAGAGCTAGAAGCTTTGAAGCTATGGCAGAAGAGAGATGCAAGTGCAAGAGCTTATATATATAACACTATTACAGATCATTTGTTACCACATATCAGAGGTTTAGAAACAGCTGAAGACATTTGGAATGCTTTGGAGGATCACTTCCAAAACACTACTAAAGCTAGGAAGGCTAGCTTATGGTCAGAGTTCACCACATTCAAGAAAAAGCAAAAGCAGAGCATTAGTGATTATGTCACTAAGATGAAGGACTTGGCATATAGCCTTGGTTCTATTGATGAGGATATTGAAGATCATAGGTTGATAGCACAATTACGTGCAGAACAAGATGGAAGCCTTTTGTACTTTCAACAGAACTCTCATTAAATCATTATGTGCCAGAATTGAATCAATTACTTGGATTGATGCTCACATTTGAGCAAGACTTGAAGTCAGATGGAGACAAAGGTCAAAGTTCTGCAATGTATATGAAGAATAAGAAGAAAGGGGATAAAGGCAAAGCAAAGGATGAAGAAGAGTCAACAACTCAAGCAAATTATGCAAGAGGAAGAGGTATTGGCAGAGGTAAAGGTCGAGGAAATGGAAGAGGTACAGGTATCAGAACAATAACAAGAAGACATGTTGGATTTGTGGATTGAGTAATCATCTAGCATATGATTGCTGGCATAATCAACAAGGATCAAGCCAAAATCAGAACAACAATGGCAGAGGAAGAGGTGGAAGGTTTCAGAATCAATTTCAAAGAGGAAGACATAATTCAAGAGGAAGTTATGGTAGAGGTGGTGGAAGAAATTGGAATCAGAATCAATCTTACAATACCACATATTACAATTATGCAAACGATACACAGAATGATACTCATACAACATTGATGATGAATTCAATAAGTCCATCAGAGAAGGAGGATCTCAAGGTATTTTATATTGACTTTGGTTGTTCAAATCATTTGTCAGGTAATATAGAATTATTGTCAGAATTGGAAGAAGGCAATTCAAGTCATACAGTACAAACAGGTGATAATACAAAACATAGTGTGCATTCAATTGGAAAAGTGAAGTGCAGGAGTGGAGCTGATTTGTTAACAAATGTTTTGTATGTTCCAACAATACCAAAGAATCTGATCAGTGTTGGACAAATAGTAGAAAAAGGTTTTCAAGTCAGATTTACAAATGAAGGGGTATTTGTTGAAGATCCAGAGGATGCATACAATCCCATTGTTTGTGGTAAGAAGGAAGGTAGACTTTTTACTCTCAAAGTGCAAGGAAATGTTGGTCAAGCCCTAATCACACATGGTGATGAAGTAATTACAGAGTTAGATCTTTGGCATAAGAGATTGGGACACTTCAATGAAAGAGGAATCAAAACTATGGTGGAGAACCAATCTGTAATGGGGCTACCAAATGTGAAGAATCAACATATGATATACAAGTGTGAAGCTTGTCAGATGGGAAAAGCACATAGACTACCATTTCAGAAGAAAGGTTTCAAGCATGGTTTCAAGCTTGAACTCATACATACAGATGTATGGGGACCAACAAAAGAAGGATCAATAAATGGATCTAGGTATTATGTTTTGTTTATTGATGATGCTACAAGGTGGATAACCCTTTATGTTCTAAAAGAAAGATCAGAAGTTTTTGGAGCCTTCAAACATTTTTATGCTTATGCAGAAAGAGTTACAGGTCAAAAACTCAAGAGGTTAAGGTCTGATGGAGGGGGAGAATACTTCTCCCAAGAGTTTAATGACTATCTTTGGAATGCAGGTATCAAGAGAGAGATAACTTGCAGGTATACACCTCAACATAATGGGGTGGCAGAAAGGAGAAATAGAACATTGGTTGAATTTGCAAGAGCAATGTTAAAAGAAAAGAATTGCCCTAATTATCTTTGGGCTGAGGCTATAAATACAGCTACATACCTTGTGAATAGGTTACCATGTGGAGCTTTGAATGGTATGACCCCTTATGAAGCTTGGTGGGGTAAGAAACCAACACTTGACCATTGTAAAGTGTTTGGGTCAATTGCCTATGCTTATGTGCCATCACAACTCAGACATAAGCTTGAACCAAAGGCAGAAAAATATGTGTTTATTGGGTATGATGAAAAGCAAATGGGTTATAGGCTATGGAGTCCTTTAACTAAACATTTTATTGTTTCCAGAGATGTGACATTTGATGAACAGAAGAGTTGGTATGCAGATAAAGATTGTGATCTTGAAACATTTGAAGAAGAGATAAGAAGGAGTGCAAGAGGTAAATCACATATGCAGATAGATGGAGATGAAGAACATATGCAAGCAAGCACATCAAGAGTTGGATCATATAGAAGAAATGAAGATGGACCAATATTTGATGAAGAAGTACATCCAGATATACATGAAGAGTGTGAACCAAGAAGATCAACCAGAATGAGGAAGCAACCTACAAGGTATTCATATGATACTTCTTACTTGACTCAAAAAAATTATGCTTACATGGTTAAGGAAGATGAAGAACCTCAAAGCTATGATGAAGCAAAGGGTAAGAGACAATGGGAAGTAGCAATGAAGGAAGAGTTTGATGCACTTGAAGAAAACAAAACTTGTGAACTTGTTCCAAAGCCTAATGGTAAGAAAGTGATTGGAAATAAATGGGTTTACAAAATTAAGAAACATGCAGGTGGAAGAATAGCCAGATACAAAGCCAGATTGGTGGTTAAAGGCTATGCTCAAACTTTTGGCATAGATTATGATGAGACATGCAGTCCTGTGGCAAAGATGTCAACCATAAGGACAATCATTGCCATTGCAGCATCAAAAGGATGGACATTGAGTCAATTGGACATTAAGAATGCATTTTTGAATGGATATATATCAGATGAGGTTTACATGGAGCAACCTCAAGGGTTTGTAGATCACAAGTTTCCAAATTATGTTTGCAGGTTAAGAAGAGCACTTTATGGTTTGAAGCAAGCTCCAAGAGCTTGGAATTATAGGCTTGTAAAGTATCTTAATGATCTTGGATATCAAAGTTCAAAGGCAGATGCAAGTTTACTTATCAAAAGAACAGATGAAGGTATGATCTACATTTGTATCTATGTAGATGATATTATAATTACAGGTACCTCAAATGAAGGAATCAAGGAGGTGAAGAAGCTACTTGAGAAGGAATTCAAGATAAGTGATCTAGGAAAATTGTCATATTTTCTTGGAATGGAAATCACTTATGCAGAACATGGCATATATGTATCACAAGAAAGGTATCTCTTGAATCTTCTAAAGAAGTTTAACATGGAGAATTGCAGAGAGGCATCAACACCACTAGAGGTCAATCATAAACTCAGTAGATATGATGGTGCAGAGTTCAAAGACATGAGGAAGTATCAATATTTAGTGGGAAGTTTAATTTATGCTACACTAACAAGGCCTGATCTTAGTTATGCAGTTGGTGTTCTTTCTCAATTCATGCATTGTCCAAAGGATCCACATTGGACTGCAGGTCAAAGATTTCTTAGATATATCAAAGGGACTTTTAAAGAAGGATTGTATTATCCTTTTACATCAAATATAAGATTGAGAGCCTATAGTGATTCAGATTGGGCAGGAAGTCAGGATGATAGAAGATCTACTCATGGCTACATGATATACATTGGAGATAAGCTTGTGAGTTGGTGTTCAAAGAAACAACATACAGTGGCTTTATCATCAACAGAAGCTGAGTACAAAGGACTTGTGGAAGCAGCAAAAGAAGTAATATGGATGCAGACATTATTCAAAAGCTTGGGAATTGATCAAGGTATACCAATTATTCATGGAGATAATATGAGCTCATTATATCTTGCAGCAAATCCTGTATTTCATGCAAGGACAAAGCACATAGAAATACAGTATCATTTTCTTAGAGAAAAGGTAATGGAGAAAGAGATTGAAGTGGTGTACACTTCTACAAAAGATCAGATTGCAGATATTATGACAAAGAGCTTGGATGGAGTGAAGACAAGTAGGTTCAAGGAGATGGCAGGAATAAAAGAGAAGAAGACTATATGAAGAAGTCAAAGCATGCTAATTAGTGATTGAGGGGGAGCTGTTGGAGCTTCACTCACTAATTAGGCATGGATATATGAAGACCTATGGAGAAAGGAAGAAGGAAAGGAGAAGTGAAGGAAAAGCCTACAGAAAATTAAGCCTAAGTGAAGGGACAATTTCACTATTGTAAATTAGTGCAAAATTAGAGTCTAGTTGTTCATTTGATCTTCAGAACTTACGAGTTCAAGTTTAGGAGAATGTAAACCATAGGTATATAAGTTAATTTGAGACAAAAGCAATGTAGAGAGAACTCAATTTTGTAATCTGAGTGAGTAGAGAAAAGTCGTGTCTTTTCTGAGAGAGATGTCTAGGAAAAACTTCTGAGTCTGAGAGAGTTTTCCATGGCTATGAGCAAAATTAGGCCAAGCCAATTTGTATACATCTTCTCTGATATACAACATATGTTTGTGTAGAAGGATTGAGTCTAATTCCTCTTGTACATTGAGTTCTAAGTCATTTCATATGACTGTGTAAGTTAGTTGTTAGTTACGACTTTTCTGGCGCACATTTACCTGAACTTCTTAAGGTCAGATCTCAAAGTATACTGTAAAGTTTTCAGTAAGTGATAGCTCATTTCAAAGCTACTATCCTCAACTACATTTGGTCAAAATATCTTTAAGAAACGGGACACATACTCAGAGAAATCAGCTTAACAGTGAAGGTATGTCAAATCGATGAAGTAAATTTCCAGTTTTCAGACATAGTGAAAAGTTTGGAGCAAAATCAGAAGATTTTGAAGTTATTACTTGAAAGTTTTGCTTGTTATGTGTTGCTTAACATTAGCAAGAACTTCTCTTAGTAAATGATCAAAGGAATTTGCAAAGATCAAGCTGATAGAGGTCAGATTGAAGGTTTGAAGAAAAGGCGCAGATTTTTGTGAAGTGAAATTTTGATTTTCACTAAGTTCAGAGTTGAAGATTCACATTTAGAGTTTTGCTAAGCTAATGATGGTTATGGAGGTCTTCTAATACCACATTAGTTTAGTTCTTGTGGTGTTTTACACACCAACAATTGCTAAGCTGATGGCTCCACTTGTAGATATACGATTAATGATTAATGGACCATATCCTCTCTTCTGCAACTTCTTAGCGTGCTATTTCAAGGTGTATACCAAAACTAAATCTCCTTCCTTCAAATTTTTGTCCTTAATGTGCGCATCAAAGTAGGCTTCTTGTTGTCGTTTAGCAGCATAAATGCCTGCTATTGCTTGCAACCTAGTTTCGTGAAGCTTTTCTATTTGATCCAATTGAGCTGATAGTTCATGTCCTGTCCACTCGTAAGTAGTTGCTACTCTTAGAGTGGGAATTAAGAAATCAATTGGCAAAATAGCATTTTGTCCATATACTAAGTTAAAAGGAGTAGTGCCTATGGCGGTTTTATAGGCTACTCGAAATGTCCATAAAGCATGATGTAACTGCTTATCCCAATATGATCTACCATTGTTAACAATTTTGGTGAGAACTGTACACAAGATTTTATTCGAACTTTCGGCTTGTCCATTGGCTTGTGGGTGATAAGGAGCTGATTTCTTATGAATTACCAAGAATTCATTCAACAAAGCTTTTATAACTCTGTTCACAAAGTGCGTACCTCTATCACTCACAATTTCTATTGGTAGTCCAAATCTAGTGAAAATGTTCTCAAAGAGAAACTTGGCTGTGGTTCTTGCGTCATTTTTCTTGGTTGCTTTTGCTTCAACCCATTTGGTTAGATAGTGTGTTGCTACAATTATATATTTGGCATGGGATCCTTTCACTGGTGGGCTAATAGGTCCTATGAAGTCTATTCCCCATTTTGTGAAAGCTCTGGCACTCATCATGGGTCTAAGTGGCATTTCATCTCTCCTAATTGGATATTTGATTCGTTGGCAAGTATCACATCGTTGCACATATGTCTTGGCATCTTGGTGTAGAGTTGGCCACCACATTCCAGCAAAGAGGATCATTTTTGCTGTTTTATCTGCAGAGAAGTGCCCTCCTGCAGCTCCTGTATGAGCCATCTCTAAAACAGAAAGATATTCGTCTTCGTGAATGCACACTCTTAATTGGTTATCTTTCCCTCGTTTAAAAAGTTGTTTTCCTATAATGGCATAATCCTTGCTTTGCTCTACAAGTGCACATTTCCTTGCTGAAGTTGCTCCTTCTGGGTATTCTTGAGTTTTCAAGAACTTTACCAGAGGCATGCTCCATCTTGGTGCTATTGTAGAATAGCATAAGGTAGAGTTCTCATCTGGGATTTGTTCTTGACAGGTTTGACAGGTTGATACATAGTTATGTGCATCTCTTTGCATGGTTGGCCAATATATGCCTAACCTCTTCAGGGTTTGCCATGTTACGTTTGCATTCAAATGAGTTTTCCATTGGTTTACATGTGCTTTCTGAAGCCACATTTCTTGTTCCTCTTCTTCCACGCATCTCATTAGTAATCCACTTGAATCCTGGTGATACAAACTTCCCGCAATGATATGAAGGTTTTTAGTCTTCCAGAGGTCTTGGGTTTGGTTTGGTGTGATCCCATCTTTAGGTCCATGTGTAAGTATAGGGATCAACTTTTCTGCCCATTGAGGACATACTTCCAGGTTAAAAAGGTACGTATTTGGCAGATCATCTGGTACTCCTATGGGTGGTTCTCCATGGGTCATTCTTGATAAGTGATCTGCTCTTATGTGGGTATTTCTTTTCTTGACTACTACCTCAAAATCAAATTCCATTAGCAATAAAAACCACCGTACTAGTCGTCCTGTATTACAAGGCTTGTTGACTAGATACAGTAGGGCTTGATGATCAATGAAGAATTTGAATTTGTTTGCCAACAGGTAATGTCTGAACTTTTTGACTGCGTACACCATCCCTAGGCCTTCTCTCTCCGTGGTAGTATAATTGCGTTCTGCTTGATTTAATTGTCTACTAGCATAGGCTATAGGGTGGTCTAGTTTTCCTGTATCGGCAGGTTGAGCTAAGATGCAACCAATGGCAAACTTGGAAGCATCCACATGAATGTGAAACGGCTTATTCCAGTTAGGTACTCAAAGGATTGGTGCTGAACTCAATCGATTCTTTAACTCGTTGAAGGCTTTTTCACATTCTTCGGTCCAATTAAATTGTGTCAATAATGCATAAAGAGGTCTAGCAATGATGGCGTACATATGTATAAATTTTCGATAGTATCCACAGTGTCCCATAAATGCTTGTACTTCTTTAGCAGTCTTTGGTCTGGGTAAATCCAAAATTACCTTGATTTTGTCTTCATCAGTTGAAATTCCGTTTTTAGAGACAATATGTCCTAATATTTTCCCTTGTCTAACCATGAAGACACATTTTTTTGGGTTAAGGCATACTCGATATTGTCGACATTTAGCAAAGATCTTTTCTAGCTCTGGGATATGTTCTGATCGTATAGCTGAATAAGTACAAAGATCATCCACGTAGACCTCCATACTTTTTCTTAGGAATTCTTTGAATACATGGCACATCAATCTTTGGAAGGTGGCTGGGGCATTAGTTAGACCAAAAGGCATGACGCTAAAGGCGTATACTCCCCATTCAGTTGCGAACGCTGTTTTATGTTGGTCCTCTGGAGCAATAGCTACCTGATTATACCCTGAAAAGCCATCCAGAAAGCTATAGACTTCCTTTCCTGCCACTCTTTCCAAGAGATGATCTGTGATTGGTAATGGATAACTATCCCTTATGGTCGCGGCATTTACTTTCTTAAGGTTGATGCATACTCTTAACTTTCCATTCTTTTTCGGTACAACCACCAAAGGTGACACCCATTCTGTGTGTTCAATCTCGTAGATGAATCCAGCATCTAGTAACTTGTCTATTTCTTCCTTTATTTTGGCTGAGTACACATCATTGTAAGTATATGGTCTTTGTTTAGAAGGTTTGGCTTCGGATGTCATGGGAATTCTATGCGCACATATAGAAGGGTCGACTCCTTTCAAGTCCTTATAGGTCCAAGCAAAGACATCCCGATATTCTCTTATGAGACGAATTAACTCTTGTTCTTCCTCTAATGAGACATCCTGTCCTATGAAGGTACATCGTTCTTCTCCTTCTTCTACAGTTACTACTATCTTCTTGGTTTGTTCCTTATTATCATATGCTATTCTAGGCTGTGCTTCTCTTTTCGGCATTTGAATAGCGATTTTTCTCTCCTCCACTTCATATTTTTTAAAGTGAGCTGGTACCTCAAATTGGTCTTGGGGTTTATTTTCTTCATCTTCTGATTCTCTTTCAAATTCTAATTCCCCCTTCTGTGTGAGTTCCTGGTGTTTTTCATTGGCTGTGATATTTATGTTGGTGGTACTATTCCCTAGATCCATTGGTTCGGGCTCCATTTCTATGCTCTCGTAGTCCTCCTTCCAGTCTTTCTCGATCACTTCTCCTTCTTCAGCCTCCTGAAGGACTACCACATACAGGCTAACGTCATAACCCTCCTCATCGATACATTCATTCATGGTCACTACTTCTTCGTTTACACATACATCGAGGGTCGCTAAAATTTCCATCCAACCGTGTGGTTCAAATTCTTCATCCGAAAAAACTTGTGGCATGTAAGCTGGATCTTGTACAGACCTCGCTATTACTTGTTTTTGCTGCCATCCTTTTCTTCTCTCCTCTTCCTTCTTTGCAGCTTGGCATATCCATAGATGAGTGTCCTCGTTCATCCAAGATTGATCACTAGAACCTACACTATGAATTGATTGATCGTCTTCCTCCTTATGAATTTGATTCCATTGTAGAGGTGGAACATCTTGATAAGTGTACGTATGTAGGTTTATTCTAGTGGTGGTTCCTTCATGTTGTAGGTACACAGCATCTTTTCCCCAATCTTGCACAACCTTTAACTGTCTCATGAAAGGCCTTCCCAGGATCATTTCATAATTGCTTGGCCTTTCGAAGTGACATATTGCTAGAGTGTGTTCGAATTCCACTCCACACGTAGTGAAAACTACTCGTTCCAACAATCCTAAGGGTCTTTCTGTATGTCCGTCTGCCATTTGTATTTTCATGCGTGTTGGTCTTAACGCTGGTTTTCCCCATTTCTCCCAAATTTCTTTGGTAGCAATAGCAACACCAGCTCCCGAATCTAAGATGGCTTTGGTAGTGTAACCCCTATAAGTAATTGGAAGGCAAGTATTTCCCTCATCTCCCTCACTAAAGTCTCCTACCTTATCCACTGGAATTCTCACTGTGTTTACTTCGTCTGCTATCTCTTTCTTTTCCTCCTTGACTTCCCATTGGTTGAATAATTTCTCCTTCAAATGTGGTTTTACCTTCAACAGTTCTTCGAATGTTAGGGTACAAGGGATTTTTACCTCTCTAAGGCGTTGTATGATCTCAGATGTTTGGACTGATGGGTTTGTTTCTCGTTTCCTCATTGAGGGAATACGATACAATTCTGAATTGTGTTCGTACTCCCCTGTGTAAGTGGGTAGTTCATTTACATCTTCCTCTCCTTGGTTACTTGCATCCATCGGTAAAATTTCCTCTGAATGTAGTTCAGGTATTGAACCCTCTATTTCATCTCCTGCTTCTAGTTCTTCAAAGGGTGGTTCAATTCCTTCCACTTTCTTCCATTTGTCCTCTTGAACTCGTGCCCATAGATCCTCAGTCCATTCTCCTTCTACTTCGGGAACTATGGATCCTTCCCTTCTCTCAATACTACATTTGTCATTCTGTGTTCTACTTACCTCAGGCTTTTCATGAGTGTTTACACACTCTTGGAATTCTCCTTCAGAAATTCGGGTATTGGGTAAAGGCGATGCCGGTTTTTCTAAGGTCTGTTGTGCAACTTCTATCAATTTCTTGCAGATCTCCAGTCTTTCTTTTTCTAAGTCGCCTCTTGGATATTCCCTCTCATGTTGTTCTATGGTAGGTCCTACTCTTATTCGTGCCTTGTATGCCTGAATCCACATGGCTAATTCTTCAGGCATAGGGTCTGCTAACACTGATCCTACCTCCTTTTTTTTGTACTGTTCATTTTTGTTTCCTTCTTCCCTCTTCGGTTCTTCTTTTGGTTTTTGTTCGTTTTCCTCCTTTTCCTTCTTTTGTAATAACTTCTTTTCTTTTATCCTATCTCTTCGGTGCTTCCATCTCTGGGACCTTTTACTTGCAATACTTTTTCCCGGCTCTTCTGAGTCTTCAACTCTTTGAGGGATGGGTGTGTTCACCTCCCTGTCACTTTGGTTGTTCTCCTCCGTTTTATCAGGGGTCTCTCTGGCTTTGGCTCTTGTTATTGCTTTCAGTGGTACTGTGTACTCTTTATCACTCCCTGATGATTCAATTACTTCTATTACATTGATTTGCACATTAGATGTAACCTTGTTGGGATTCTTGGGGCAGTCTCTGAAAAGATGTTCCTTACCACAATCACTACAGTAGCCTTCCCAGACTCGTTGTGGTGGTGGTGGGTTTGGCAGTGTGCATTCTCTGATGTAGTGATCACCTCCACATCTATAACATGGTCCTCTGGGTAGAGGCGGTCTGTTCATGGGTCGGGGTGGTATGGTTGCTCTAGGAGCTGTGTACATTAATGACACATAGTCCTGCTCATATCCGTATGAACTATCTGATGCTTCCATGCCATAGGCATATGGTTCATACAGTTGTCCATATTCCATCATTGAGCTTTCATAATTGGGATATGCTCCTTGACTATGGTCGTAAGACGAGTCATATGGTTCATTACCAACCAAAGGTGTGGCTGGGACTATTGCTCTCTCTAGGTTTTCTTCAGGTTGAGCAATCTTGACTGAGACAACGTTCTGAGGATGGGGCGGTTGTTGTCCTAGTACAGGTTGTGGTTGGGTGTATCCCTGATACGCATATGGTCGTGGCACTGGTGCCTGCGGCTGATAAGTGGGATATCTAAAGGCTTCACCTCCCTGATCTCTCTGAGGGTATCCATAAGGTCTCATGTATGGCTGTGCTGGTCTCGCCTGCCTATTGTAAGGGCAATTTTTTGTACTGTGATTTGTATATTTTTGTTCTATACTACAATATTGTAGAGATCCTGGGACGGTGGATCTATTATAAGCATAAACAGGTGGTGGGACTACTCCCCTAGTACACAAGTGAGAAGGATGATCACCTCCGCACTACATACATCTTCTGAGCATGGGTACTCTCATAGGGTTATTGGGGTAGTTCCTCTGTCCTTGAATGTTCAACTTCTTTGCTACCAAATCGGCTATTTCCTCTACATTGTTTTTAGGGATTGATGTGTTACTGGCCGAATCTTCACTTTTCAAGCTTCCTTGAGGTATTTTCAGGTCCTCTGCTAGGTTGTCTTCTAGATCTATGCATTCCTTCATGCATTCTTGCAAAGTCTGAACTCTTTTTACATATACCAATGATCTCAAAGATCCGTTCAACAATGCTTCCAAAAATAATGACACCATTTTATTTTGGGTAGGTCTCTCTTCTGCTGGGCATCTGTCTACATACTGCTTGAATCTTCTTGCAGCCAATCTCACTGATTCAGTAGGGGCTTGCTTGAAGCTATGAATCAATGATGAAGAATTGTTTTTAATTCCGACTTAGTGAATTCCTCAATCATTTCTTCGTATACTTGCTCCATGTTTTGAAAAGTATTAGGGTCCAATGGTTGAAACCATGCTAATGCCGTGTCTGACAAAGTAAGACCAAAGGACTCGTACTGAATCAAAAAGTCTTCTACCTGTTCGGCTCTGATTACTTGTTTAAATCCAGCTATATGATTGTATGGTTCACTAGAGCCATCATAGTGGTTTCTCATGCATTTGGCAACTTCGATTGGCCTTAATCTTCTTCCTACTTTGGGTGGTCTAGGCATTACTGGGAAAATTGGTCTTCCTATTGGTATGCCTGGTCCTCTTACTACTGGCGGTCTGACTGGAGCATGAACTCCATGTCTTGGGTCAATAGTTGGTTGAGGTCGGTAATTAGGGTTATTTGCAGGCATTGCGAACTGCACAGGTGGTCTGACTGGAGTTTGAGTTTGTTGTGTTTGTTGTGTTTGTTATGTTTGTTGTGTTTGGCCCGACTGTTGGTATGAATCATTATGGGATGTTCCAAGTGGATTTCTTGAAGTAGTGGCTTGGTCCCTAGGGGAAAACACTGGGATATTCTGATATTTCAACTCAGCTCTTTCCGCTTCTGTTAAGGTCCAATATCTTCTCTGATTCTTATCCAGATATGTGATGATGGTGGAGAAATCAGGATCTTGTAACTCATAGATGGTGACTGGATTAGGAGCAGCTTCCCAAATTGAAGAATGTGCTCTAAGAAGATGCTCTATCCCATTGATCAAATATACATCCATTAAGGTGTCATCTTGGGGAATCAGGTCTCCTCTCCATATCCTAGCAACCGTAGATCTCCCTCTAGGTGTAGTTACTTGCTCTTCATTCCCTCCTCCATTTAAGTTTGAAGCATTATTTTCTTCACCAATTTCATTAATGTTTTCTGGGTGTTCTGTGACAACATATTGGATATCTCTTTTGTCCATGTAAAATCCTCCTACGTACTTGACTGCTGGTCTAGGCACTATGTAAGCCTCTGACGCTTTCTTTAACCTGGCCACTGATCTGTTTAGACCATCCAAATAAATAGGGATCTCATTTTGGTTGGTGTTCACATACTCCAAGGAGGTCTTGTACTCTCCCTCAATGATCGACATCATGCCAATCATGGGTACTGTGTTCTGCATATCCTCTGAAGCCATGGGAATTTCTTCCTCTGACTCACTGGAGGTCTCTGAATAATGTGAACGGTTACTTTGCTCTGCTACACTACCTACAGAAGAGATTACACTTCTTCGGCTTCCTAGAGTTCTTCCGGATCTCAGGTTCATCCACCTAACAACTCTGATCAGTCCTTGCAACCTTCTAGCCTCTGGGATTCTTCACTCAGGGTTAGAATTCTAGGAAGAATTTTGGCTAAAAATTGATTGAAAATAACTTTTCAAGTCACGATACTTAACCTCAAAATTCCACGATCTCTGACTACTGACGATACTTGAAACTGGCGATACTCAATCTCCGAGGACAGACGATACTTGATACACCACAAAAACAATACACGATGTTTCAACTCAGACGATACACGATACACGGATTGAAACGATACACGACACTGATCAAGTATCACGATCTCTAAAGACCAGACGATACACGATACCTGTTGAAAATGATACTTGACACTTGGGAGAAAACGATACACGATCTTTGACGAAGAAACGATCGTCGATACCTGAACAAAACGATACTTGATCTTTGGTAAGTATCGCGATCTCTGCAAAACGATACACGATACTTCAGCCAAACGATACACGATCTCTCACAAAACGATACCTCTAAAAACGATCTTTCGCAGACGATCGCTGGCAAAACGATCGCTGACAATACGATATCTCTAAAAACGATCTTTCGCAGACGATCGCTGGCAAAACGATACACGACACTGATCAAGTATCGCGATCGGTAAAGACCAAACGATACTCGATCTGGCACAAGTATCGCGATCTCTGAAGACCAGTCGATACACGATCGACGATCTTTGAGGGACGATCTTTGGCACACGATCGTTCAGAGAAACGATCGCTGTCAAAACAATCTCTCAGAGACGATCGCTGACGAAACGATCACTGGTCAAAAACGATCTTTGACCGAAATGATCTACGATCTTTGGGAAATATCATGATACTCAACCACAGGAGATCATGATACTTGTCAGGTATCGCAATACTCGACCGCGGGAGCAAAACAATACTTGACCCTTTGCCAAGATTTTTGCTAAGATTTTTAAGTTTTGGTTTGATGCCCTTGTTTTCCTAGTCCTTCTCCCCTCTCCTCACTCTCTGCCTCACTCCAAACACTCCTTTTCACCTCTGTCAGTGCCAAACGATACCTGACGCAGATCGTTTCCCTTTCCAAACTTAATTTATTGAGAATTTATAGATTAAAGGGGTGGGTTAGCTCACCTTGGTAGCTCCTATAATCTCTTGGTCACTTCCCCTTGCTCTGTGCAACCCCAGCTTGCCCGTTCGCTCACACGATCTTTGACGTAGCCCTCACGATACTCGACACTGCAGCTCACGATACTTGCTTTCTAGGCAAGTGATTTGCAAAAATGATTTTTGGGCTTTTATACTTGAGGTTTTCTTGCTTCAAAAAAAGACAAATTCCACTAATCTATGACTCACTCCTACTCCAATGACTTGACCTACTCTTTCACTACTCCTACTCTACTCACTCCACTCACTTCCCTAAACTAAGAACTCACTACACACACTCCAAGAATGAGAAGTAGCAAGTGCGACTGAAAATGACTTACCAAAGAAGAGAAAATTTCCACTCCTCCACTTACTTCAATGCAAAAAAGCTACTTACCATCACACGAATGCCTCGGTTTGATTCGTCACTCCCCGGCAACGGCGCCAAAAAGTGTGTTGACCTAAGTACCAACTTAGGGACTTGCGGAGAAAGAGACTATACCTCAATCCCCTCTCAAGTGCATATAGTGGGGATACACGCTTTTAATTATCAATCCAAAGAGTATACAAACCTAGCCGAGTGTATGAGGACATGCAATCATGTGATGATCAATGCAAATGGACTACTCAAAGAGTGTAAATAAGGCAAAGACTTATCCAAACAAGCTCCAACTGTTGGTCAAGGCGAAATGATACTTGGTGCAGCAGCCGTCAGTATTTTGGACTTTTCTCCCAGTTCCAAGCTCCAAATATAGCGAATAGCATATGCATTTCAAAGCTCTCGAGAAGACGCATCCAATGGCAGCGGTTTCACTCAATTCCGACGCTCCTACGTCAAGTTATGAGCAAAATACTGAGTCGCAGGAAATACTTTCCTACACTTCAGCACTTCCTACACTTCGCACACACCTTACTACTACAGCAAATAAACACTTTCATGGATAGACAACACTCACAAGCACTCTTTCCAAGCAATACACATGCATATAAGCTCACAGAGAAGAAGATACAGAGTGAAGAAGACACAAATTCGAATTTCTATTCTCTCTATTCTCACAATGGCAAAAAGTTCTTTACAAAGAGTCACATTTGACTTATATACTAGTGCCCTAAAAATGGTCCTTTCACACAAGAGACCGGCACTTTATTCACTAAAAGACTAATTTCCTACTATTTTACATGGGTAAATCTCCAATCTTCTGTGGGGATGCATCTAGAGGACTCCTCTAGTGCATTTACATCGGAAAATATCTTACAAGAATGATTATGATACAAAAATATGATGTCCAAATCGGAAAAATTTTGGGGCCCGTCTTTTTCTCTGCTTTGTGCTTTCTTTAGCTCTGCAACACTCTCCCCCTCTTCGTCTCTGTCGTCCCTTGACAGGCTTTGCTTCTTGTCCTCAGTTTGTTGTCCGCACGCATCCCGTGGCCAGTTTGGCCTGATTCTTGATCTTGCATTACGTTTTAGAGGCGCTCTGATTTGTCCTGGTTGCACACATCGGACCTGGTTGCATTACTCCAAGCCAGTTGATTCGGTTTACCACAAACGCCATTAGTGCACATATGCGGATGTAGCTCGTAAGCCTTGATCTAAATCCTCTATAACTCAAGAGGTTGAAGCACCCTCATATGTGATACTTGTTGGCCCTGATTCCTCCTTCCAGCTGTGTGCTTTTCCTTGGTGTGTGCGCCCCTGCGGGCTCTGTGCAGAGATGGGTGTTGCACCCCTGCGGGGCTTCCTGCAGAGATATGTCTTCGGATATCATTGTTTTATTCTTTATTGAGTTGTTTTTTACTTTGATCTTCTTCTTCTTCTTTTTTTGCTTGATTCCCCTTCCACATATACCTATCATATTTTGTCTCTCTAATAGCTTTGAACTTCTTGAAATAATAAAAGACATTGGACTTATCCTTCATATAGTAAAGCCAGCTCATTTTACAATCATCATTGTATGTTACAAAGTATATATTACCCCCAATTCTCTCCTTTGTTGGCCCCTAGTCATCTGTATGAACTAGGTGAAGTGGATGATAACTTACATAAGTACTCTTCTTGAAAGGCAACCTAGCTTGCTTAACCAGTTCACAATATTCATACAAGTTCTTAAGATTTTTATTGTAAATATTTGGTAATCCAGGCACATCTTCTTCTTCATATCCTTCAACCTCTCAATATTGATATTTCCATATCTTTTGTGACATACGTCGAATTTTTCTACCTTTCATCTTCCACATGTGTATTAAATGGTGGGTTTGGTGTTTGACTTTACATCCAATGTGAATAGCCTTCCATCCTTTCTAAATTTGGCTACCAAATGGTAGCCCTCCTTGTTGAGATATCAAGCTCAACATGTGATGATCAAGGATGACAAGTATCAATTTTTCGTTTCTCTGACATATATAGTGGTCACACCGGTATATGTCACGGATACTTCATTGAGCTATATTTATCTACCGAGAGTGATGGCACATTTGTTTCTTGCAACCTCACTCATTCACATACATTAGGTTTTTCCTTATAGACTGATCTTTAGAAATTGCACTTGTTGTATTCTTGTTTTTAGGTCATTCTTGTACATTACTTTTTATGTAATAGGAGAAGAAGAAGAAGACCATTCTTCCTTGCCTCAATCTGAGTGTGTGTTTCTCTTTGATTGTGAGAGTGTGTGTCTGTGAGCTCTCTTCCTTATCTCCTTCCTGTTGGTGTAGATCAATCACCAATTGAATGTTTGAAGACTAAAGAATGAAGGATGAGATCAATTCTTGAAGCTTGGAAGAAGGATATATTTAGAGTATATGAGGAATGTACACATATGTACATTAGTATAGTGATAGTTCATTTAGATCTTTGATTAGTCATAGACTTGTACAAATTTCTCTATATATACCCTGAAAATGTCGAGGCATCATATGAGAGCATATGAAAGAATAGATAGAAGTCAAGAAAAGGGAAGTTAGACGTCATGAGACATGAGAAAAGTTAGTTGAGTTTCCTCTCATCACTTAACTGTAACTTTCTGAGTAAATGAAGAAATATTGAGCCCGATCTTTTCGTGTTTGCTCCGTCTGTGGTAGATCATTTGTGAAATCCTTTTCAGGATATCTAAGTTCATAGTTAATGAGTCTATGGCTTAAGTTTCAGAGCTTAATTGTAAACAGGCTAGGAGAATTGTGTGTAGGAACATTCATATGTGATGAGTGTTTACAGTCTTCTGAAACAGGCGCAGATTTCGAGTCCAAAGAAATGAGTGGTGCTCAGTGCACAGTGTAAAGTTTTACACATATAATAGCTCAAAATCTAAGTTCAGAGATAAGCTATCTACAGCCAAAAGGATTTGGTAAAACGGGTTCGACATTGTGAGAACCAAAGTTAAGAAGTTACGGGTGTCAAATCGACTTCTCAGAAGTACAGATTTGGACATAGGTAACTTGTGAAGTTGATTTCTCAAGCTATACTAAACCTTTTGAAGAACTTTAAGTTGGAGGAGGTGCGCAACTTCTAGGCGACACTCCATACAAAATTTCATAGAAAAATTTACATGTTTGATAGGTCAATGAGAAGAAATTGTGCAGCAGACTTTCTGTGTTTTATCTCCTTCACAGAATTTTTCAACTTTTGATAATTTGGAGATTAGACTTCTAATTTGGTGAAGGTTTTGACTTAATCTTGATATAGAGGTGCTCTAAATTCAAGAGTAGGTTGTTCTTTTGGAGATTAACACTCTCCATCAGTGGTATCAGAGCAGGAGACATCAAAATCAAGGAAAGGAGGATCCCGACTGCTGCAGATTCAAGAAATTCAACATTTGAAGAACTAAAAGGTGAAAGTTTGAAGGCAAAGCTTGAGGAGAAGACCATACGACATCAAGAAAGATAAAAGGAGTCTAATTCAAAGTAAAGGTACATATATTGTTTATAAAGCTTGAAGATTTCAATACACAGGTGGATACAAGATGGGAGATTCTCTACAGATAGAGAAATTGGATAGGGAAAACTATCCTGCATGGTCAATGAGGATGGAAGCTCATCTTATGAGCAAAGATTTAATTGCTTACATCACAGGAGAAGAAGAAAAGCCACAGTTCAGAGATCCTAGTGTTCCAACTAGGGAAGAGTTAGCAGATTTGAAAAATTGGATGAAAAAAGATGCTCAAGCTAGGAGCATTATATATATGGTAGTCAATGATTACTTGTTACCTCACATTCAAGGTCTTGAAAGTGCAACTGATATTTGGAATGCTTTGGAGGAACATTTCCAGAATACTACAAAGTCAAGGAAGGCATCCTTATGGGCAGAATTTACAACCTTCAAGAAGAAGGCCTCTCAATCTATTTCAGACTATGTAACAAGGATGAAAGACATTGCAGATGCATTAGGAGCTGTTGATGAAGACATTGAGGAGGATAAATTGGTAAGGCAAATCCTTACAGGTTTGAGAGGTGATGACAAATGGAAGCCATTCATTTTGTCTACAGAGTTATCACTTGATCATTTCACTCCTGATTTAAATCAGTTGCTAGGTCATATGTTAACATTTGAGTAGGATGTCAAAGGAGATGGTGACAAGAGTGCAGGTCATGCAATGTACTCAAAGGACAAGAAGAAGAACAACAAAGAAAAGCAACAAGCAGGTGAAGATGAAGGTACAACTAGTCAAGCCAACTTCCTAAGACGAAGAGGAGGTGGCAAAGGTAGAGGAAGAGGCAGGAATAACAAAGATGGAGGCAAAGCATGCTGGATTTGTGGTAAGACAAATCACTTAGCTAATGATTGTTGGCATAATAATCAGAGTAATGGTGGATATAATCAGAACTATAATTCAAGAGGAAGAGGAGGCAGAAATCAAAGAGGTAATTTCAGAGGCAGAGGTGGTAGGAGTTACTTTGGAAGAAATGCAGGTAGAGGTTTCCAAAGTCAACAATATAACAACACCTACTACAATTATGCTTCATATCAAAAGGAGGATTCAACATTGATAATGAATGCAACTTGTGAAAGGCAGAGTGAAGATCAAAGAGTTTTCTATATTGACTCAGGGTGTAGCAATCATCTGAGTGGTAATATATCTTTGATGAATGATTTAGAAAATAAGGTTTTCAATCATGTTGTTCAAACAGGTGACAACACAAAGCACAATGTGAAGTCAATTGGATCAGTGAAGGCCAAGGATGGTAGCACCTTATTGAGTAAGGTCTTGTATGTTCCTACAATTCCTAAGAATTTGATAAGTGTAGGACAAATTGTTGAAAAGGGATATGAAGTAAGGTTCACTAATGATGGAGTATATGTGGAAGACCCTAGTCAAGGGTATAAACAGATTGTTTCAGGAAAAAAGGAAGGAAGATTATTTACATTGAAGATTCAAGGCAATATTGGTCATGCTATGTTCACATATGGAGGACATAAGATCTCTGAGTTAGATCTTTCGCACAAGAGGCTTGGACATTTCAATGAAAGAGGTATTAAAGGCATGATTAACAATGGTTCAGTGCTTGGATTGCCTAATGTTGCAGGTCAACATATGACATACAAATGTGAGGCATGTCAATTAGGTAAGGCTCATAAGAATTCTTACTCCAAGCATGGTTTTATGTACTCAGAGAAGCTTGAATTGGTACACACAGATGTGTGGGGACCATCAAAGGATTTCAGTATAAATGGGTCAAGGTATTATGTGATTTATGTTGCTGATGCTACTAGATGGATCACTATCTATGTGATCAAAGATAAGTCAGAAGTGTTTAATACATTCAAACACTATCATGCATATGCAGAAAGAATTACAGGACATAAGTTGAAGAGACTAAGGTCAGATGGAGGGGGAGAGTATTTTTCTAATGAGTTCAGTGATTACTTGTGGAATGCAGGTATAAAAAGGGAAGTTACTTGCAGGTACTCTCCTCAACAAAATGGTGTAGTAGAAAGGAGAAATAGAACACTTGTTGAGTTTGCAAGATCCATGATGAAGGAGAAAAATTGCCCTAATTATTTGTGGGCTGAGGCTGTAAATACAGCCACTTATTTGGTCAATAGGTTACCATGTAAAGTTTTGCAGGGTATGACACCATATGAGGCTTGGTGGGGTAAGAGACCTACCTTGGATCATTGCAGAGTTTTTGGATGTGTGGCATATGCATATGTGCCATCACAATTAAGGCACAAATTGGAGCCTGTTGAAGCTCAAAGTCAAGGACAAAGCATGGAAGCACATCAAAAGATGGACACACGAGGAAAGGGAGCAAGTAGGGAGCTTCAAGAAGTGTATGTCAAATTTTCAGAAGAATCCCCTACAAAAATAGTGATTTTCATCACTAGAAACCATTGTAAATACCATTATCTATTTTTAGTAACTCCATTTTGTTCAAGCCGAGGAGTCCTCGAGCTTGAGGAGTATTAGAAGTACCATCATACCAATTTTCATAATTTTTAGACTTCGTTTGAGCCCTCAAATAAGCGCTGGAACCTAATTTTTAACTAGGCCGGACACTAGGTCTGGACAGGGCCAAAACTAGTAAAAAAACTATAAAAAGAGCTAGAGAGCTCATTTTTGAGGTTAGCTTGTTAGAGAATAGAACTTTTGTAAGAGAACTCTTTTGCAATCGAAGCTTTCCATTGTTCCTCTCTTTGATCTTACTTTGTGCGCGTGTGTGTGTATGTGTGTGCATGTTTGTGTGCTTTCACTCACGCACTTGTGCCTTCACTTGCTCGTGGTCTTCATACCGGTCCTCACGTCTCCGCGGATTGACAAGTAAAGGAGGTGGTGCTTACGCTTGAGCTACACCAAATTTTGGCGCCGTTGCCGGGGAGAGAGCTTCGAGGACGAGCGTTGTGATGGTAAGATCGTAGATTTGCGACGTTGGAAGGTAAAAAAACTGTCATATTCAGTTCATTTTCTGTTTTTTCCTCTTCATCTTCATCATCATCATCATCTCCACCTTCTTCCATCTTCTTCTTCATAGAAAATTCTTGTTTTTTAGTGCATTTTCACCATCTTCATACCATTTTTCATGCATTATTGTGTGGGAAGGAGTTAGGAGAAGCAAGGGAGAGCAAGCGCTGTGTTTTTTTCATGATTTTCTGCTCATACGGAGCTCGCCATAGCCGGCGCTCAGAAATTTGAATTTCCCGCCAAAAAACGCGATTCTGTGATGAAAATCGCGATTCTGTGAAAATTCAAAATTTTTTGAAAAATCACGATTTTCAGTTTTCCCGCCTAAAAGTTGGTTGAAAAGAATTGCGATTCTGTGTTTTTTCTCAAAAAAACACGATTCTCTGCTCAAAATCGCGATTTTCAAAAAACACGATTCTCTGCTCAAAATCGCGATTCTCACCAATCACGATTTTCAGCAAAAAACACGATTTTTTGAAAAACACGACTTTCTGCTCAAAATCGCGATTCTCACAAATCACGATTTTCAGCGAAAAATACGATTTTGAGAAAAACACGATTCTCTATGACAAAATTGCGATTTTCATGCCAAAAACACGATTTTGTGAAAAAGGCGATTCTGTGAAAACACGAATTTTTGCTCAAAATCGCGATTTTCAAAAACACGATTTTGTGATCAACATCGCGATTTTCAGAAACACGATTCTCTATGACAAAATCGTGATTTTCATGCCAAAAACACGATTTTGTGAAAAAGGCGATTCTGTGAAAACACGAATTTTTGCTCAAAATCGCGATTTTCAAAAACACGATTTTGTGATCAACATCGCGATTTTCCGAAACACGATTTTGTGATCAAAATCGCGATTTTCAGAAACACGATTTTGTGATCAACATCGCGATTTTCAGAAACACGATTTTCTACTCAAAATCACGATTTTCAAAAACACGATTTTGTGATCAACATCGCGATTTTCAGAAACACGATTTTGTGATCAAAATCGCGATTTTCAGAAACATGATTTTGTGATCAACATCGCGATTTTCAAATCACGATTTTCTGCTCAAAATCGCGATTTTCAAAAACACGATTTTGTGATCAACATCGCGATTTTCAAATCACGATTTTCTGCTCAAAATCGCGATTTTCAAAAACACGATTTTGTGCTCAACATCGCGATTTTCTGAGTTCACAAAATCGCGATTCTCTGAAAGTTCACAAAATCGCGATTTTCTCCAAAGGCCCTGTTTGCCTGTTTTGACCCCCAGGAGCTTGAATTGGCATAACTTTTTCATCCAAAGACCATTTTTTGAGCTCTATAGCTTGTTGGAAAGCTCGTTTCAAGTCCTACATGACCTCAACTGTTTTTTTCAAGAATAACGCGTTGATTTTGAGATAGGATAATTTGAAGTTGACCCTCAGGTGGGACTAGGGAACCAAGGGGGCTCTAAAGAATTTTGAACCATACCAAAGGGAAAATTTGGACTCTTGACTAAAGCTTATGAACCTGAGATCTGGTAGACACTTAGGCAAGGATAAACAAAGCATTAGATCTTCTCAGGCTAGTGTCAACCATACATCCAAGTCTTGAACACAACAACTAAGTGGTGATCTTTTACTAAGTTCAGACACAAGTGATTCAGAAATGTCTTTTAGCATGGGAAAACCTGCAGGTGGCTCAGGGACTGCCCATCTACAAACACCGGAAGGTCCCTATAAGACACAGTTGGAATATATTCGGACCAACCAATTAGGTGCTCGCATCTATGAGGATGGTCTGAGGCGATCAGTGGTCCAACTCAAAAATCCAGATCAATCCTTTGGACTTGAACACCCGGTGGTCAAGTTTGAAGAGGGTTCATACATTGATAAGGAAGGAACCATGTATGTGGTTACCAACCAACCAGATAGGACCGATGAGTTTGGAAATATCATTCATGAGAATGAGATAGGAGACCTAGAACAAGGAAATATAGGACAAGGACCCCAGACTCCTAGAGGCAAGTCAGTCTTGACCCGAGTGATCACTCCAGACTGGATCCCTCAAGACAACAAAAGCATAGAACTATTTTTGAATAGAGAAACAGAGGAAGCCTTTTGGAGATTCAAGCCAGAACAACCTAGCCAATTGGGCATAGTCATCATCTACGAGTTCAAGGATCCAGAGATACCAGGAAAGGTTGTCTACCTGGATAACACATCAGAGAAACTTTTCTTGGTAACAGAACATGATAGACATGCATATACTTGGAAGAATGAATTGATTTTCCCCCCACCAAGATCCAATGTTTCCCATGGCCTCCAAGGAGTAGAATCATCCCACGCTCATGAAGCCCAGAGAGGAAGAACTAGAGAGAGACCTGAGGTAAGTTTTGCACACACCGTGGGCAGGAATAGAGCAGGATTTGAAAATGAAAGACCTGAAAGAGAGAGACATCAAGCACATAGGCAACAAAGAGATGAACATGATTTTCCATTGCCTATACCCCGAGAGTACCCAAGAACCCTTAGACCCATTCAAGTGATCAAGGCAATGAAGAACTATTTCGATGGGACAGGGGATCCTTATGATCATGTGGCCGAGTACAAACAAGTGCTGAGAGCCGAACAAATTGAGGACTGGTTCACCCAGTACGAGGCATTTGGTTTGACCCTTAAGGGCACTGCCTTAGCTTGGTTTCAACCATTGAGTAGAAGCAGCTATCACGATATAGGTCAACTGCTAGACGAATTCATTGTAGAATTTTCCAAGAGTGGTATCAGGCATAACACATCATCCTTGATCCACAGCTTCAAGCAGACTCCCCAAGAAACAGTGCGACTAGCAGGTAGAAGATTTAGACAGTATCTAGAAAGATGCCCTGCTCTAGAGTTACCCACTCCGGCCAAACAAGTGGCTTTGTTCTTAGATGGCTTACTGAGCACCAAGTTAAGATCATATGTGTACTTGAAAGATCCTAGATCCATAGAAGAGTGTGTGCGGACGTGCATAGACATAGAAGATAACTTGGGTGAGGAGTTAGGATTGTCCAAACTCTACAAAGATTCGGATAGTTCTACTAGTCATACTTCAAAGATCTCCACAGAAATAGAAGAGATAGCTGAGCAAGTTGCCAAGAAGCTGGGAGTCCAAAATAAACAAACACAGAGAGTCACTCCATTGAATCGGTGCTATACTTGCGGAGGTGACCACATGGCTAACGTATGCCCAACGCAAAACCAAAATATTAGAGAAAGGAATGCTCCCTATTGTACTATTGAAAGGAAGTACACAAACCATACGGCTCAAGAATGTCCCTACAATAGGCAGGCTGTTAGACAGAATTATCAGCAACCTTATCCACAAGGTAGGTATCAGAACCAATACCAACATCCATATTATAGACCACAACAGCAATATCAGGTACCATATAGGCCACAACCTGTCTTGGGAAACCAACCACCAGCTCCAGCCAACGTGATTCCAGTCAAGTATGCTGTGGGAGAGGAAAATCCAAATAGAGCTTTGGTGCCACTAACCCCATTGATACCAGATAATGACTCTCATGCTCATAGTTCAAACTACTCCCATGAAGGTAGTCCACATGCTTATTACACAGAGTCACCTGAACATAGTGAGATTTACTCGTATCAATATGAGGCACCGCCTATGGAGCAAATTTGGGAGCCAGAATACTCCAATGTCATGTACACAAATCCTAACCCTAGGCCCCAGTTGAGACAAATGAGACCACAAGCCCCTAGAGGATCTTGTTTCAGATGTCATGGTGACCATTTCATTCGTGACTGTCCCCACCCACCATCTCCGAGTCAAGGACAGGCTATCACAATACAGGCTTTTTGTCATGATTGTGGCAAAGACCATCTCCACAGAGATTGTCCAAGAAACCCCTCTAGTGCACCCAAGATTACACCCATTAATGTGGTAGGCTTAGTGGCAGATCCAAGTTCAAGTAGTAGCAATGTGGCTCCTATACAAGCTGTCACTAGAGCACAAGCCTTAAAACAGGATAAACCAGTAGAACAATCAGAGTCGAGTGAATCGGGAGAGCCTAGTAAGAGGAAAACAAGAACATGGAAGGATACCAGAGAGAAGGCCAATCGCAAGTGGAATAAAAAGTTATCGGAACTAGAAGAAAGCTTAAAAGAAGCGAAAACAAAAATAGAAGACATTGCATCTCAAAGACCCTCGCATGCCGAAACTCCATCCACTCCACCTCATCCCACCCCACCACCCATTGTAAATAGACCGCAACCAGGGTCTGTTCTTGCAGATCCAACCCCAGAAGGCTTGGACATGATGTTCAAGGCCTACCAGGCTCGACTTCAAGAAGGGCCTACAGCGGCAAACCTAGACAAGAGTTACCCTAGAGCAGATTTAGAGATTGAACGGATGAAAATGTGCATGAAAATGGTAGAACAAGCTCAAGCCATACTTGAGACTAGTCAAAAGTTCAATCAGACAAACTCTATCAAATCAGATTTGCATTTCCAGGGCTTACTAGAACGATTAGAGCAGTTGGTAAACAAACCACAAGTTTCTCTACCTCCACAGGCTCAACCAGTTATTGAAAGAGGAAGCTCACCACCAAGGGGAGCTTATGTTCCTAATTCCACGGATGCTGGAATACCTCCTTCTATTCAACAGTACTCTCAAGAGTTCTTGCGGGAAATACAAGAAGAGAAATGGGCCAAGGAGAAGGGTAATTCCCCTCCTATTCTTGAGATTGATGACCTTCATGATCAATTTCCCCAAGACATCCCATCTATTTACGAAGATGAAGTAGAACAACAAGAAGACGAAAGTTTAGAGTTTGAATCTAATACCTTAGAAGAACTGCCTCAATTCCCAGGCCCATGGGAATCTGAATCTCTCCAGATTAGAGCTCCCACAATACTAGTAAGAAATGAAGACTCAGTGGTTCCAAGGAACACGGATGTCGTGAAGAACACTAAGGTTCAGTGTCATCTCACTGTAGGAGAGCTGCTCAAAGCAAAACCTGAGCTCTGGAATCATGTGAAGGATCAGGTTCCAGAACTTGATTCCAACATGCCAAAAGCAGGCTCCAAGCAAAGGGTACCAGAGATACCTCTAGACAAAATAGGGGACATGTGTGAGGGTGAAGAAGGTAATACTTATCTTCCCATCACCTACCAAGGTTACACAACCAAAGCAATCATAGATTCAGGTGCTGGTGTTGCTATTGCGACCACCTCCTTGTGGAAGAAATGGGGCAAGCCCACATTAAGACCAACTAGAATGAAGCTTCAAATGGCTGATGGTCATTTTGAAAGACCTCTAGGATTGCTAGAAGGGATCACTCTAACCACTTGTGGTGTAGAGTTTGAGCACACATTTGCTATATGTGACTTTGAGAAAAATAATGTCTTTGAGATGATCCTAGGAAGACCCTTCCTACGACAATTGCAAATAGTACAGGATTGGGGAACTAACTCCTTGTACTTATAGCACTTAGGGGTCACAACCAAGGTCAATCTGAAGGATTACACCTTCAGAGATGTACCCCCCCTACAGTGGAATCCTATCCACAAAGCGAAAGAAGATTCTATCTCTGTGCATTCGGGAAGTTCACCTGATCCATCCTGGCTGCATGAAGATACTCACTTGTGGATGTGCAAGGTCGCAGAGGAAGAGGAAAAGCGCCTAAAAGCGAGAGAAGAAGGAACTCCCCCAGGAGATAGACCAATAAAAGACCCAGCCTATACACCGATGATATTTCCAGATGAGGAATTTGAGCCTCATGGTTGGGCAGAAATCTTAGCTACCATGGACATAGCAGTCAATGAAGAACAATGGACACCTCATTGTGATGAGGAGGGTTATGATATTTCAGTGTTCATGTGTCAGCCCCTGTTGGAAGAGTGTGATCCTAGTGAGTTCATAGAAGAAGAAGAGAATGACGATGATCTAGAATCCATTGTGATGGACACTTACTTTGACTCAGAGGAACACTATTTAGAGGACACAGGAGTGTTAACCCAAAAAGAAGAAGAACCCCTCACGAGTATCAAAACGGTAAATTCAAAGGAAGGAAGTGAAGGAGGTCAAAAGAAAAAGAAAAGAAAAGCAGTGAAACAAGAAGAGGAAGAATCATTGTTTGAAGTACCAGATAATTTCAAGAAATATGAAGTTGACGACCGCAAAATTTTGGTATGAATGCCTAAGAGAGAGGCCATCATAGGAGAATCATATGATAATAAAGAAAAGACCAAGAAGATTGTAGTGACCATTGAAGAGAACGAAGAGAGATGCACATATATAGGAGATGACCTAAGTGTAAGAGAAGAAATGGAGCTTGTAGCTCTATTAAGGGAATATAGGGATGTGTTTGCATGGCACTATAGAGACTTGAAAGGGGTAGATCCAAGAATTTGCTCTCATACTATCCCCATGACTGCTGATGCCAAGCCCACCAAACAGAAGCCCTACACATATAATGATACCTATGGAGCCAAAATAAAAGAAGAAATTGATAGGTTGATTGAAGCTGGATTCATCTATGAGATTGAGCATACTGAATGGGTGTCCCCCATTGTTGTGGTACCCAAGAAGAACGGGAAGTTGCGAGTGTGCATTAACCTTAAAAAAGTTAATGCCGCTACGATTAGAGATAGTTATCCACTTCCAATCACAGAACACCTATTGGAGCGTGTTGCAGGCAAGGAAGTTTATAGCTTTCTTGATGGATTTTCAGGTTACAACCAAGTAGCCATTGTCCCAGAAGATCAACACAAGACGGCTTTTGCCACCGAATGGGGAATCTTTGCATTTCGTGTGATGCCATTTGGGCTCACCAATGCACCTGCAACATTCCAAAGGCTCATGTGTCATGTCTTCAAAGAGTTCTTACGAAAGAGCTTAGAAGTGTATGTGGATGATTTATGTGCTCATTCCCAAGAAAGAAGATTTCACATCCCTGAGCTCAGACAAATCTTCAACAAGTGTAGAGAATATCGAGTGTGTCTAAACCCAGAAAAGTGTGTGTTTATGGTGCGTCAAGGTAAAATCTTAGGTCATATTGTTTCTAAGAATGGAATCTCAACAGATGAAGATAAGGTACGAGCCATAGCGGAGCTACCAAGGCCAAGGAATATTAAAGAGGTACAAGCCTTTATGGGCCATTGTGGATACTACCGTAGGTTTATCCACATGTACGCGATCATAGCTAGACCCCTTTATGCCTTGTTGTCTAATTTTGAGTGGAACGACGAATGCGAGAATTCTTTCAACGAACTGAAGAAACGTTTGTGCACGGCACCAATACTCACCACTCCTGATTGGAATAAACCATTCCATGTCCATGTGGATGCATCCAATCATGCCATAGGATGTGTGCTAGCACAACCCACAAGTGAAGGAAACTTAGATTTGCCCATAGCATATGCTAGTAGACAACTCACTGCAGCTGAATGGAACTATACCACAACTGAGCGAGAGGGCTTAGGCATGGTATATGCTGTGAAGAAGTTTAGACACTATTTATTGGCCAACAAGTTCAAGTTTTTCACTGATCATCAAGCTTTGTTATATTTGGTCAATAAACCTTGCAATACTGGACGCTTAGTAAGATGGTTCCTCTTACTAATGGAATATGACTTTGAAGTTGTTGTCAGGAAAGGTAGAACCCACCTTCGGGCAGATCACCTTTCTCGCATCACTTCAGGAGAGTCACCGCAAGGAGTGTCTGACGAATTACCCGATGCTTATCTGTTCAATTTAGAAGTTGTTCCTAAATGGGCAAATAAGTTGGTACCAGTCCTAACCTTCGGCCCTGCAAATAAGAATGTGAAAACATCACAAGAAGAAATTGTGAAATCACAAAAATATCACATATTGGCAGGAAGCATGTACAAACAAGATACTGAGGGTGTATTAGCTTGTTGTGTCGAGGATGATGAACATAGTAGTTGGTTGCAGCAAGCTCATGAGGGATTGCTAGGAAATCACTATTCTAAACAACGAACATTGCAGAATTTGAAACGTTTAGGAGTGTATTGGCCTAGCATGGACAAAGAAATACATGAGTGGATCAAGAATTGTCCAATGTGCAGAGAGAGACCACCAGTGGAGCATGCGACCCTTTATCAAGTATCATTAATTCCAGATTGGAGTGCTCCATTGGTAGAGTTTATGAGAACGGGAAGATTACCCAAAGAGGCCAGTCTAGCAAGAAGACGAAATATGGAGCAAGAGGCTCAAGGCTATGCCTTAGTAGGAGAGAACCTATACCGAAGAGGTAAAGATGGTTACTTAAGACTGTGCGTTCATGAATCAGACTATTTAAGGGTCTTAGAGACTGCACACAGTGGTGTTGCAGGTGGACATTTTGGTCCTGACCGAGTGATTAAGACCATTCTATTCTCAGGACTTTGGTGGCCCACTCTTCATATGGATGCACATACCTATGTGAAGAAATGTGACACATGCCAACGTGCACAATATCCAGTTAGAAAAGACGAGATGCCTTTGAGGCCAATGATGGGAGGGCGTGCATTTTCCAAGTGGGGCATAGACTTCATAGGTCCTATTAATCCCCCTGCTAGAAACTCCCATGCAGAGTATATTATTGTAGCCACAGATTACCTTACCAAGTGGGTAGAAGTGAAAGCCACAACAATGAATGATGCTCAAACGACGGCTAAGTTCTTATTCGAGAATGTGTTCACGAGATATGGACTACCAATAGAGTTAGTGAGCGATAGAGGCACACACTTCTTGAATGAAGTCATTGAAAATCTTCTCCAAGACTTCTTGGTGATACATAAGAAATCCGCCCCCTATCATCCACAAGCCAACGGACAAGCCGAGAGTACCAATAAGATCCTCTGTAACGTATTGACAAAACTGGTGAATAATAAACGCTCTGATTGGGACAAACAACTTCATCATGCTGTTTGGGCTTATCGAGTTGCCTACAAAACGGTACTCAACGCCACCCCATTTCAGATGGTCTTCGGACAGAACGCTGTGCTACCATTAGATTTCTTAATCCCTGCCTTAAAAGTAGCACAAGAGTATGAGTGGAATGGGCACGAATTGTCCTCTAGGATCTTTGATCTCGAACGCTTGGGTGAGACGAGGCTACGAGCGGCAGCAGGCATCTACGCTGCAAAGAAGAGGCAAAAGGCATACTTTGATGCACACATCAAGGATAAGGGATTGAAAGAGGGAGATCTAGTGTTGGTATACACACTAAAACAACATGCCCGTAAGTTGGAAAAAAGAGGATATGGACCCATGATCATTAATAGAATTTCCACTAGTGGTGCAGTTTAGTTGGCCACTCTAGAAGGAGATATCTTGCCAAACTATATTAGTGGCTGCAGAGTCAAGCTATATCAAGAAGCTCTTACTGAGGATATGCTAATGAGACTCAACACTACTAAGAAGCGAAAAGAAGAAGAGTTAAGAGTGAGAGAAGAAGCACAGGTAGAGGCCAGAGAGCGTATTAGGCGAAATAAGTTAAGGCGATTAGGCCTAGATGTCAACTCAAAAGCCCCAAAATATCACATGGATATGTGTCAAAAGTCAGGCATTGCGACTTCTCAGGTCATTGACCGAAGACCCTTTGTGACCATAGAGATAGGACAAGGGAAGGGTGCAAGGACGGTGAAAGCATTGATTGACTCAGGTGCAGGAAGTAGTGCTGTTAGACTTTCCTACTGCCAAGACTTGGGGTTGAACATCAATCCCATAGAAGCTTATCTCATAGGATTGGGAGGTGTGGAAACCCCTTGTTTGGGCGAGGTGGAACTTCCCATCTACCTTCAAGATGTTCCAATGAAAGTCAAAGCGCTAGTATGTCAAGATGAGAACCTTACAGAACCACTTGTCTTGGGTCAAGATTGGATCTATGACCATGCAATTAACTTAAACCTAAGAAGTCAAATTCTTCAAGTTTGGGTACATGAACAATGCATTACATTAGAATTAGAGAACTGCATGCTCCTAGATCATGGCACCACACACTCTCTTAGTTCTTCCAAGACTAATCATATGAAAGAAGATGTTGTATGTGTCAAAAGCTCTATGATGCAGAAGGAGTCAATAGTGGAAGACCAGGTTCGAAGGCGGGTGGATCTTTCTTCTTCTCCAAAGAATCAAGTAGCCACAGTAGTGAGCCCACCACACAAGCAAACACAACCACAATCGTTCACAGCAACTGCTACATCAAATAGAAAGACACCATTCGATAAAAAAGCGGTTCCGGGCATGAAGCAGATCTGGGTACGCAAAGGAGCGCAACCACAAGCCTTGCCCCCACAAATCCCATCCAGGCAAGCCAACCAAGTCAGAAGACGAAGAAAGCAGCTCGGACAAGCTCAATCATGAGGTATCCAACAAGTTTGGGTGCCTAAGAAGTTAGCTGCAGCTCAACAAGGGCAATTACAAATGTGGGTACCTAAGAAGCTCTTACATCCACAACAACCTATGTTCTCCCACATGCGAAAGGTCTCAACCAAGAAGCCAAAAAGAGAAGAGGGTAAGAACCACGTACAGAGACCGAAAGAAGATCAAATCAGCTCTTCAAGAATAGTAGGAAGACGTGCAAAAAGGATATGGGTTTGGAAGCCAAAAGTACAAGCAGTCTCCATCGAACCAAAGCGCCAACCACACTGGATACTACAGTTCAGAACGCATCCGAAGAGGAAGGCGCCTGAAGTGATTTCTACAGTGCCAAATACTGTTCTACAATGGACTCCAATAAGGAGGATTACATCAGTTCGAGACTCAATGGATACCTCCACCAAGGTCGGCATCAACCTCCACGAATAACATCGAAAGCCTCGAACGAGCAACAACCATGTGCTCCTTGCACAACCCTATCTTTTGCACCATTCAGGTCATGCATTTCCAAAGTATGCATTGATATAGGGCCACATTACACGGCCGTGCATAGACACACTTGAGAATCCCATGCACAAGAGCACAGTGACATATGTCAAACATTTCTATTGATACTAACTTTTGTGTTCTTGTTTTGCGATATCCTGTTCCTCTAAAAAAAAAAAAAAAAAAAAAAAAAGGGGGGAAAGAAAAGTGGGCGAGAGCTTGTTCCCAAGTTTGGCTTATGAAACATGAATGAGGCATGCTTAGTTGAAGGTGGAACTGTCGATTACTAGGCATTTATCAATTTGGATAGAAGTGTCTCTCGGCCAGCAGTGAGATTATTGCTGCCTTATCTGGAATGAAGAGCTTGAAGGTCCGCAACTTGAGTGATGCTTAACTACTTCATGTACCAGAGCATCCAAGGAGATATCTGCGAAAGGTAGTTCTAGAGGAGAAGACTCCTGCATATGGTGAGCTAAAGAGCATATGTGAAACTCAGCTTGGTGTAGTTACCTGATGTTGCTTGCCAAGGAATATAAAGCAATTCAATTCTCAGTATTTCCTGAACCAGTATGCAACAATAGCACTGGTGAATGGTCTATGTCAATCAGCATGGTAATCTCTTAGAAACCGGCACGTGTCCAATATTCCTCTGAGTGTCAATATAGGGAAGTGAACGTGCATGAGCCCAAGCTCAGAAATGCACATTGTTAGTAACAAATGTTGCTTTGAAAAGAGGAGAGGGGATCCACCACTCAAAAGATCTCATCAGTGGACAATCAACATGGACATTCATCAACAAGGTTCCATCCCAAAGGCCGAGTGTACAACACGAAGAGGCAAACATCCATCAACCTTCGCCATGGTAAGTATCTTTACTCTGGAAACACCATAACCATGATAGTTTAGGAAACCTCTTCGTCAGCATACCCTTGAGCACTTAGCTCAAGACCCGCAATTTTTGCACCATACTTCTTCCAATGCATTTTCCAAGTAAGCATGCGTAGGGCTACATTACAAGGCCGTGCACAAGGCACATACTTTTTTCAACCCAGGCACGAACACACTTACCCATCATTCATTATGGGTTATGAGTAGTTGGCATGAATGCTCTCAACATCATCTTTAAAAGAGCTAGCAGACATCATGGGAACAACATCCATATCTCGGAAGCAAATTGAAGCCAGTAGTTGCTCCAAATCACTCTTGACAACCTCTTCTGAGCAACTTGCAGTTTTGAAAGCTCACAACGACACATTCTTGCTGGAATCCAAGGAACCAGCTCATACAACGGATGGACACCACCTCTCAAAGCACTACACAGAACAGCCCTTCCAACAAGGGTCTGTCAGGGACGACAGACTCGAGAGGGGGGGGAGTGTTGAAGCTCAAAGTCAAGGACAAAGCATGGAAGCACATCAAAAGGTGGACACACGAGGAAAGGGAGCAAGTAGGGAGCTTCAAGAAGTGTATGTCAAATTTTCAAAAGAATCCCCTACAAAAATAGTGATTTTCATCACTAGAAACCATTGTAAATACCATTATCTATTTTTAGTAACTCCATTTTGTTCAAGCCGAGGAGTCCTCGAGCTTGAGGAGTATTAGAAGTACCATCGTACCAATTTTCATAATTTTTAGACTTCGTTTGAGCCCTCAAATAAGCCCTGGAACCTAATTTTTAACTAGGCCGGACACTAGGTCTGGACAGGGCCAAAACTAGTCAAAAAACTATAAAAAGAGCTAGAGAGCTCATTTTTGAGGTTAGCTTGTTAGAGAATAGAACTTTTGTAAGAGAACTCTTTTGCAATCAAAGCTTTCCATTGTTCCTCTCTTTGATCTTACTTTGTGCGCGTGTGTGTGTATGTGTGTGCATGTTTGTGTGCTTTCACTCACGCACTTGTGCCTTCACTTGCTCGTGGTCTTCATACCGGTCCTCACGTCTCCGCGGATTGACAAGTAAAGGAGGTGGTGCTTACGCTTGAGCTACAGAGCCTAAAGCTGAAAAATATGTTTTCATTGGTTATGATGATAAGCAGATGGGCTATAGATTGTGGAGTCCATCTACAAAACAATTCATGGTTTCTAAAGATGTTACATTTGATGAGCAAAGTACTTGGTATGCAGGTACAGTCAATATCAATACAGGTGATGAAGAAGAAGTGAGCCAAAGGAAAGGTAAATCAAAGGTTCAAATATTTGATGAACAAGAGAATAATGAAGTGCAGGTTGAAGTGGAACAAACACCAAGATTTGATCCTGAATATGAAGAACCAGAAACCTCAAGAAGTGGAGAGCTTAGGAGGTCTACAAGAAATAAATGGCAACCTACAAGGTATAGCTATGATACTTCATTTTTGGCCACAAAAGATTATGCTTATATGAGGAAAACAGATGAAGACCCTTCTACATATGAAGAGGCAAAAGGTAAGGAAAAATGGGAGATAGCTATGCAGGAAGAATTTGATGCACTATTGGAGAATCAAACATGGGATTTGGTTCCAAAACCAAATAGTCAGAAAATCATTGGATGCAAGTGGGTTTACAAAACCAAGAGGTTTGCAGATGGAAGTGTGTCTAGATATAAAGCTAGACTTGTTTTCAAAGGGTTTGCTCAAACATATGGTGTTGACTATGATGAGACTTATAGTCCTGTGGCAAAGATGACAACCATTAGGACACTTATAGCTATTGCTGCATGTAAAGGTTGGAAGTTATGTCAACTTGATGTGAAAAATGCTTTTTTGAATGGTTATATTTCAGATGATGTGTTCATGGAGCAACCTCAAGGGTTCAGAGATAAAAGGTATCCAGATCATGTGTACAAGCTCAAGAGAGCTTTGTATGGCTTGAAGCAGGCCCCAAGGGCATGGAACTATAGACTTGTAAAGTTCTTGAAAGAACTTGGATTTCAGGTGTCTAAAGCAGATAGTAGCTTGCTTGTCAAAGTAAGTGATAATGGTTTCATATACATGTGCATATATGTTGATGATATAATTCTTACAGGTACAGATGAAGAAGGAATACAAAGACTCAAGAAGCAAATGGAAAAGGAGTTCAAAATAAGTGACTTGGGAGACTTGTCATACTTCTTGGGCATGGAAATTACATATACTCAACATGGAGTATTTGTGACCCAAGAAAGGTATTTGAAGAACTTGTTAATCAAGTTTAAAATGGATGATTGTAGGGTAGCACCTACACCAATGGAAGTGAATCACAAATTGAGTAAGTTTGGAGGTGAAGAATTCAAGGACATGAGACAATATCAAAGTTTGGTTGGTAGTCTTATCTATGCTACTTTAACTAGACCTGATTTATCATATGCAGTAGGGGTTTTGTCTCAATTCATGCATTGCCCAAGGAAAGAACATTGGATTGCAGGTCAAAGAGTGTTGAGGTACATTAAGGGTACACTCAATGAAGGTTTGTATTATGGGTTTACATCAGATACAAACATCAAGATCTATAGTGATGCAGATTGGGCAGGTAATCCAGATGATAGAAGATCAACTTTTGGATACATGTGTTATGTGGGAGATAAACTTATCTCATGGTGTTCCAAGAAGCAACATACAATCGCTTTGTCTTCTACAGAAGCAAAGTACAAAGGCATGGTTGAAGCTGCAAAGGAAGTGATTTGGCTCAAGACTTTGATGAAGAGTTTTGACATTGTGCATGGGGTACCAATTATATATGGAGATAACATGAGTTCATTGTCTTTAGCTGCTAATCCTGTTTTTCATGCCAGGACCAAACACATTGAGATTCAGTATCACTTTCTAAGAGAGAAAGTGATGGATAAGGAGATTGAAGTCATACATACTTCAACAAAAGATCAGATAGCTGATATGCTTACAAAGAGCTTGGATGGACCAAAGCTACAGAAGTTTAAAGACATGGCAGGTATAAAGAAGAAAGGAGAAACCTCAATTGATGATTGAGGGGGAGCTGTTGGTGCAGATCAATCACCAATTGAATGTTTGAAGACTAAAGAATGAAGGATGAGATCAATTCTTGAAGCTTGGAAGAAGGATATATTCAGAGTATATGAGGAATGTACACATATGTACATTAGTATAGTGATAGTTCATTTAGATCTTTGATTAGTCATAGACTTGTACAAATATCTCTATATATACCCTGAAAATGTCAAGGCGTGATATGAGAGCATATGAAAGAATAGATAGAAGTCAAGAAAATGGAAGTTAGATGTCATGAGACATGAGAAAAGTTAGTTGAGTTTCCTCTCATCACTTAACTGTAACTTTCTGAGTAAATGAAGAAATATTGCACCCGATCTTTTCGTGTTTGCTCCGTCTGTGGTAGATCATTTATGAAATCCTTTTGAGGATATCTAAGTTCATAGTTAATGAGTCTATGGCTTAAGTTTCAGAGCTTAATTGTAAACAGGCTAGGAGAATTGTGTGTAGGAACATTCATATGTGATGAGTGTTTACAGTCTTCTGAAACAGGTGCAGATTTCGAGTCCAAAGAAATGAGTAGTGCTCAGTGCACAGTGTAAAGTTTTACACATATAATAGCTCAAAATCTAAGTTGAGAGATAAGCTATCTACAGCCAAAAGGATTTGGTAAAACGGGTTCGACATTGTGAGAACCAAAGTTAAGAAGTTAGGGGTGTCAAATCGACTTCTCAGAAGTACAGATTTGGACATAGGTAACTTGTGAAGTTGATTTCTCAAGCTATACTAAACTTTTTGAAGAACTTTAACTTGGAGGAGGTGCGCAACTTCTAGGCGACACTCCATACGAAATTTCATAGAAAACTTTACATGTTTGATAGGTCAATGAGAAGAAATTGTGCAGCAGACTTTCTGTGTTTTATCTTCTTCACAGAATTTTTCAACTTTTGATAATTTGGAGATTAGACTTCTAATTTGGTGAAGGTTTTGACTTACTCTTGATATAGAGGTGTTCTAAATTCAAGAGTAGGTTGTTCTTTTGGAGATTAACACTCTCCATCACTTCCTTCTGACATGGTATGAGAGCCAGTGTGGCTGTAGAGAGCTCGTGGAGAAGGCTGACCGTGAAGAGTATGCGATTCACAAACAACCTCAGATTGCTATGAAAATTTGCATCAAGGTAGAAGACCTCAAAATACTTTCAAGAGTTATCCCTTTAGGGTCACTTTTTTTTGCCAGATCAAAGTTTCGTAGCCATCTCGACCTCTGTTTCGAGCCACAAGGTGGGGCCCACAGACAAACTAGGTCAGTTTTGGAAAATGTAACTTGCATCATGTTCCGCAATGCAATGCTGATATATTCCAGATCCAAGAATTTCAAGCGATTTCGTGTACTATTGATACACAAAAACTGTGTTTGTCTGAGATTGAATTGTCACATCATAGTGCAACAGTGTTCAAGCAGAAGTGGTGCTTGTACATTTTTGTAGTGTTGTGAATTGCTACAGAAATGGCAAATGCAAATGGAATGAGTCAGCTCATGATTGATAAGTTGGAGAAGAACAACTTCCATGCTTGGAGATTCAGAATGATGAATTTCTTGATGGGAAAAGGCTATTGGAAGTACATCAAAGGAGAGAACAAAAATGCTCTACAATTACTAGAGAGGAATCAAGCTAAAGACCAATTAAGAGTGTATGAAGAATGGAATCAAGGAGCAGGAAAGGTAATGTATTGTCTATCTGTTAGCATACAGGATAGCATGATTGGGCACATATAGTATGCCAAGACTCTGAAAGAGTCTTGAAATAGTTTGTTCACTTTGTATGAGACCAATGCAAAGGCACGAAAATTGCAACTCAAGAATGAGCTGCATACTTTGGAGAAAAAGAGCATGTCGGTACATTACTGCACCCTCAAAATCAAAAGCATATGTGAGTCACTTGCATCTATTGGTGTGAATGTAGATGATGATGATAAGGTGGAAGTGTGCGTTCATGGTCTAGGAGCTGCATATAAGCAATTATGAACTTCCATATAGACTAGGGAAAATATTTCAAATTTTGCTAATCTCGTGTCCATGTTGATAATTGAAGAAAAGAACCTTGGTGAGAACTCAAACTCCCAAGGAAAATCTAGTTCTGAGTAGGTATTCTACTCTAGCAGAGCAAGAAGCAGAGGTAGAGGCTTGAGAAGTGGAACAAGAACTAATAAGCAAGACCAAATCAACAATAGAATCATGCAGGAGGAAGAGGATAGTTTCGAGGTAGGGGGAGCCAAAAAGGTGTAGAAATTTCCAAAGAAATGATTCAAGTAATGATAGTAAAGGATGCTGCAATTGTGGTAAACCTAGGCACTTTGAACGCGATCGCAGGTTGAAGAATCAAAATAACAAAAGGCAGTAAAGCAACTATGCATCCACAAGTGTAGATGATATGAGAAGCTGTTCAAGGTTGTATGATGTCTGATGGTGTTTCAAAATCGAATGATAATGTCTAGTATGTTGATTCCGGTGCTTCAAACCACATGACTACTCATGCGGAATCGTTTAGTACTTTGCAGAAATTGCCAGTTCCTGGATATGTTGAAACAGGTGATGACACATCACACCCTATCGAGCATACAAGAAATATAGCACGATCTATGGACGATGGGAAGGTAAAACACCTTGCTGATCTGCTGCATGTTCCAAATATAACAAAGAATCTGGTTCTATTGGACAAATCGTTGACAAGGGACTACAAGTCAAGTTAAATGCTGATGGCTTATATGTAGAAGAATACAAACAAGATGGAAGATTTATTGCCAAAGGAAACAAAGTGGGTAGGATATTGACCTTAAATGTGAGAATTCTTGAATGTATCTTCTTTGAGTCAAATACATTCCTTCATTTGTGTATATCACCTGCATACCTAGGCAATATGTGAGCTCACTTAGGTCACTGATTTTGAACTCCTCTTTCATGTGTCTCTTGATCCTTTGAATGCCATTTAGATCATCACCTATCACAATAATATCATCTACATATACACATAGATAAATAACCTCATCATGATCCCTTTTCAAGAATAGAGAAGGATCTGAGTTGCTAGCTTTGAACCCTTGATCTTAAAGATATGTAACCAACCTATAATTCCAAGCTCTAGGAGCTTGTCTTAATCCATACAATGCTTTCTTAAGTCTACAAACATAAGATGGATGATTAGGGTTTTCAAAACCTGGTGGTTGTGACATGTATACCTCTTCACTTATCCAACCATTTAAAAATGCATTTTTACATCAAGTGGGAGGAGTCTCCAGTTCTTTGCAACAGCTGTACTTATCAACATCCTGATTGTAGTCATCTTTGCAACTAGTGAGAATATTTCCTCATAGTCTATACCATGAGTTTGTGAGGATCCTTTGGCAACTAATCTTGCCTTGTACCTACAAACTGATCCATCTAAATTTCTTTTAACTTTATATACTGTTGAAGCTCAAAGACAAGGACAAAACATGGAAGCACATCAAAAGGTGGACACACAAGGAAAGGGAGCAAGTAGGGAACTCCAAGAAGTGTATGTCAAATTTTCAGAAGAATCCCCTAAAAAAATAGTGATTTTCATCACTAAAAACCATTGTAAATACCATTATCTATTTTTAGTAACTCCATTTTGTTCAAGCCGAGGAGTCCTCGAGCTTGAGGAGTATTAGAAGTACCATCGTACCAATTTTCATAATTTTTAGACTTCGTTTGAGCCCTCAAATAAGCCCTGGAACCTAATTTTTAACTAGGCCGGACACTAGGTCTGGACAGGGCCAAAACTAGTCAAAAAACTATAAAAAGAGCTAGAGAGCTCATTGTTGGGGCTGGCTTGTTAGAGAATAGAACTTTCTTAAGAGAACTCTTTTGCAATCTAAGCTTTCCATTGTTCCTCTCTTTGATCTTACTTTGTGCGCGTGTGTGTGTATGTATGTGTGTGCATGTTTGTGTGCTTTCACTCACGCACTTGTGCCTTCACTTGCTCGTGGTCTTCATACCGGTCCTCACGTCTCCGCGGATTGACAAGTAAAGGAGGTGGTGCTTACGCTTGAGCTACACCAAATTTTGGCGCTGTTGCCGGGGAGAGAGCTTTGAGGACGAGCGTTGTGATGGTAAGATCATAGATTTGCGACGTTGGAAGGTAAAAAAACTGTCATTTCAGTTCATTTTCTGTTTTTTCCTCTTCATCTTCATCATCATCATCATCTCCACCTTCTTCCATCTTCTTCTTCATAGAAAATTCTTGTTTTTTAGTGCATTTTCACCATCTTCATACCATTTTTCATGCATTATTGTGTGGGAAGGAGTTAGGAGAAGCAAGGGAGAGCAAGCGCTGTGTTTTTTTTTCATGATTTTCTGCTCATACGGAGCTCGCCATAGCCGGCGCTCAGAAATTTGAATTTCCCGCCAAAAAACACGATTCTGTGATGAAAATTGCGATTCTGTGAAAATTCAAAATTTTTTGAAAAATCACGATTTTCTGTTTTCCCGCCTAAAAGTTGGCTGAAAAAATCACGATTTTGTGGTCATTCTCAGAATCACGATTCTGTGATTGTGCTCAAAATCGCGATTCTCACAAATCACGATTTTCAGTCAAAAAACACGATTTTGAGAAAACACGATTCCCTACTCAAAATCGCGATTCTCAAAAAATCACGATTTTTAGTAAAAAAACACGATTTTGTGAAAAAAAGGTGATTCTATGTAATCACGATTTTTTGAGTCAAAATCGCGATTTTCAAAAACATGATTCTGTGCTGAAAATCGCAATTTTCATGTCAAAAAAACACGATTCTCTAAAACACGATTCTGTGCTCAAAATCGCGATTTTCATGTCAAAAAACACGATTCTCTAAAACACGATTCTGTGCTCAAAATCGCGATTTTCATGTCAAAAAACACGATTCTCTAAAATACAATTTTGTGCTCAACATCGCGATTTTCATGTCAAAAAACACGATTTTCAGAAACACGATTTTGTGATCAACATCGCGATTTTCAGAAACACGATTTTGTGATCAAAATCGCGATTTTCAGAAACACGATTTTGTGATCAACATCGCGATTTTCAGAAACACGATTTTGTGATCAAAATCGCGATTTTCAGAAACACGATTTTGTGATCAAAATCGCGATTTTCAGAAACACGATTTTGTGATCAAAATCGCGATTTTCAAAACACGATTTTCTACTCAAAATCGCGATTTTCAAAACACGATTTTGTGAAAACACGATTTTGTGAACACGATTCTCACGATACAAAATCGCGATTTTTTCAAAAGGTCCTGTTGGCCTGTTTTGACCCCAGGAGCCTGATTTGACATAACTTTTTCATCCAAAGTCCATTTTTTGAGCTCTATAGCTCGTTGGAAAGCTCGTTTCGAATCCTACATGACCTCAACTGTTTTTTATAAGAATAATGCGTTGATTTTCAGATAGGATAATTTGAAGTTGGGCATCAAGTGGGACTAGGAAACCAAGGGGGCTCCAAAGAATTTTGAACCATACCAAAGGGAAAATTTGGACTCTTGACTAAAGCTTATGAACCTGAGATCTGGTAGACACTTAGGCAAGGATAAACAAAGCATCAGATCTTCTGAGGCTAGTGTCAACCATACATCCAAGTCTTGGGCACAACAACTAAGTGGTCATCTTTTACTAAGTTCAGACACAAGTGATTCAGAAATGTCTTTTAGTATGGGAAAACCTGCAGGTGGCTCAGGGACTGCCCATCTACAAACACCAGAAGGTCCCTATAAGACACAGTTGGAATATATTCGGACCAACCAATTAGGTGCTCGCATCTATGAGGATGGTCTAAGGCGATCAGTGGTCCAACTCAAAAATCCAAAACAATCCTTTGGACTTGAACACCCGGTGGTCAAGTTCGAAGAGGGTTCATACATTGATAAGGAAGGAACCATGTATGTGGTCACCAACCTACCAGATAGGACTGATGAGTTTGGAAATGTCATTCCTGAGAATGAAATAGGAGACCTAGAACAAGGAAATGTAGGACAAGGACCCTAGACTCCTAGAGGTAAGTCAGTTTTGACCCGAGTGATCACTCCGGACTGGATCCCTCAAGACAACAAAAGCATAGAACTATTTTTGAATAGAGAAACAGAGGAAGCCTTTTGGAGATTCAAGCCAGATCAACCTAGCCAATTGGGCATAGTTATCATCTATGAATTCAAAGATCCTGAGATACCAGGCAAAGTTGTCTACCTGGATAACACATCAGAGAAGGTATTCTTGGTAACAGAACATGATAGACATGCATATACTTGGAAGAATGAATTGATTTTCCCCCCACCAAGATCCAATGTTTCCCATGGCCTCCAAGGACTAGGATCATCCCACGCTCATGAAGCTCAGAGAGAAAGAGCTAGACAGAGACCTAAGGTAAGTTTTGCACACACCGTAGGCAGGAATAGATCAGGATTTGAAAATGAAAGACCTGAAAGAGAGAGACATCAAGCACATAGGCAACAAAGAGATGAACATGATTTTCCATTGCCTAGACCCCGAGAGCACCCAAGAACCCTTAGACCCACTCAAGTGATCAAGGCAATGAAGAATTATTTTGACGGGTCAGGAGATCCTTATGATCATGTGGCCGAGTTCAAACAAGTGTTAAGAGCTGAACAGGTTGAGGACTTGTTCACCCAGTACGAGGCATTTGGTTTGACTCTTAAGGGCACTGCCTTGGCTTGGTTTCAACCACTGAGTAGTCGCAACTATCGGGATATAGGTCAACTGCTAGACGAATTCATTGTAGAATTTTCCAAGAGTGGTATCAGGCATAACACATCGTCCTTGATCCACAGTTTCAAGCACACACCCCAAGAAACAGTGCGACTAGCAGGTAGAAGGTTCAGACAGTACCTAGAAAGATGCCCTACTCCAGAGTTACCCACACTAGCTAAACAAGTGGCTTTGTTCTTAGATGGCTTATTGAGCACAAAATTAAGATCATATGTGTACTTGAAAGAGCCTAGATCCATAGAAGAGTGCGTGCGGACGTGCATCGACATAGAAGATAACTTGGGTGAGGAGTTAGGATTGTCCAAACTCTACAAAGATTCGGATAGTTCTACTAGTCATACTTCAAAGATCTCCACAGAAATAGAAGAGATAGCTGAGCGAGTTGCCAAGAAGCTGGGAGTCCAAAATAAACAAACACAGAGAGTCACTCCAGTGAATCGGTGTTATACTTGTGGGGGCGACCACATGGCTAATGTATGCCCAATGCAAAACCAAAACATTAGAGAAAGGAATGCTCCATATTGCACTATTGAGAGAAAATACACAAACCACACGGCTCAAGATTGTCCCTACAATAGGCAGGCTGTTAGACAGAATTATCAGCAACCTTACCCACAAGGTAGGTATCAGAACCAATACCAACAGCCATATTATAGACCACAACAACAATATCAGGTACCATATAGGCCACAACCTGTCTTGGGAAACCAACCACCAGCTCCAGCCAACGTGATTCCAGTCAAATATGCTGTGGGAGAAGAAAATCCAAATAGAGCATTGGTGCCACTAACCCCATTGATACCAGATAATGACTCTCATGCTCATTGTTCAGACTACTCCCATGAAGGTAGTCCACATGCTTATTACACAGAGTCACCTGAACATTGTGAGATTTACTCGTATCAATATGAGGTACCACCTATGGAGCAAAATTGGGAGCCAGAATACTCCAATGTCATGTACACAAATCCTAACCCTAGGCCCCAGTTGAGACAAATGAGACCACAAGCCCCTAGAGGATCTTGTTTCAGATGTCAAGGTGACCATTTCATTCGTGACTGTCCCCACCCACCATCTCCGAGTCAAGGACATGATATCACAATACAGGCTTTTTGTCCTGATTGCGGCAAAGACCATCTCCCCAGAGATTGTCCAAAAAATCCATCCAGTGGACCCAAGATTACACCCATTAATGTGGTAGGCTTAGTGGCAGATTCAAGTTCAAGTAGTAGCAATGTGGCTCCTATACAAGCTGTCACTAGAGCACAAGCCTTAAAACAGGATAAACCAGTAGAACAATCAGAGTCGAGTGAATCGGGAGAGCCTAGTAAGAGGAAAACAAGAACATGGAAGGATACCATAGAGAAGGCCAATCGCAAGTGGAATAAAAAGTTATCGGAACTAGAAGAAAGCTTAAAAGAAGCGAAAACAAAAATAGAAGACATTGCATCTCAAAGCCCCTCGCATGCGGAAACTCCATCCACTCCACCTCATCCCACCCCACCACCCATTGTAAATAGACCACAACCAGGGTCTGTTCTTGCAGATCCAACCCTAGAAGGCTTGGACATGATGTGCAAAGCCTACGAGGCTCGACTTCAAGAAGGGCCTACAGCTGCAAATCTAGACAAGAGTTACCCTAGAGTGGATTTAGAGATTGAACGAATGAAAATGTGCATGAAAATGGTAGAACAAGCTCAAGCTATACTTGAGACTAGTCAAAAGTTCAATCAGACAAACTCTGTCAAACCAGATTTGCATTTCCAAGGGTTACTAGAAAGATTAGAGAAGTTGGTAAACAAACCACAAGTCTCTTTACCTCCACAGGCTCAACCAGTTATTGAAAGAGGAAGCTCACCACCAATGGGAGCTTATGTTCCTAATTCCACAGATGTTGGAATACCTCCTTCAATTCAACAGTACTCTCAAGAGTTCTTGCGGGAAATACAAGAAGAGAAATGGGCCAAGGAGAAGGGTAATTCCCCTCCTATTCCTGAGATTGATGATCTTCATGATCAATTTCCCCAAGACATTCCATCTATTTACGGAGATGAAGCAGAACAACAAGAAGACGAAAGGTTAGATTTTGAATCTAATACCTTAGAAGAACTGCCTCAATTTCCAGGCCCATGGGAATCTGAATCTCTCCAGATTAGAGCTCCCACAATACTAGTAAGAAATGAAGACTCAGTGGTTCCAAGGAACACGGATATCGTGAAGAACACTAAGGTTCAGTGTCATCTCACTGTAGAAGAGCTGCTCAAAGCAAAACCTGAGCTTTGGAATCATGTGAAGGATCAGGTTCCAGAACTTGATTCCAACATGCCAAAAGAAGGCTCCAAGCAAAGGGTACCAGAGATACCTCTAGACAAAATAGGGGACATGTGTGAGGGTGAAGAAGGTAATACTTATCTTCCAATCACCTACCAAGGTTACACAACCAAAGCAATCATAGATTCAGGTGCTAGTGTTGCTATTGCGACCACCTCCTTGTGGAAGCAATGGGGCAAGCCCACATTAAGACCAACTAGAATGAAGCTTCAAATGGCTGATGGTCATTTTGAAAGACCTCTAGGATTGCTAGAAGGGATCACTCTAACCACTTGTGGTGTAGAGTTTGAGCACACATTTGCTATATGTGACTTTGAGAAAAATAATGTCTATGAGATGATCCTAGGAAGACCCTTCCTACGACAATTGCAAATAGTACAGGATTGGGGAACTAACTCCTTGTACTTACAGCACTTAGGGGTCACCACCAAGGTCAATTTTAAGGATTACACCTTCAAAGATGTACCATCCCTACAGTGGAATTCTATCCACAAAGCGAAAGAAGATTCCATCTCTGTGCATTCTGAAAGTTCACCTGATCCATCATGGCTACATGAAGATACTCATTTGTGGATGTGCAAGGTCGCAAAGGAAGAGGAAAAAGGTTTAAAGGCAAGAGAAGAAGGAACTTCGCTAGGAGAGAGACCAGTTAGAGACCCAGCCTACACACTGATGATCTTTCCAGATGAGGAGTTTGAGCCTCATGGCTGGCCAGAAATCTTAGCCACCATGGACATTGCTGTCAATGAGGAACAGTGGACACCTCATTGTGATGAGGAGGGTTATGATATCTCAGTTTTCATGTGTCAACCCTTTTGGGTGCCTAAGGCTTGCTTGCGGGCGCAAGTAGCTACGCCAAGGCCACAACCTATACAGCATAACCCATTCACTCGCACAGCCGGCATCCAATCATTTTCAACACTCAGGAACACACCAAGGCCCATGAGCACGCATATAATCAATTGTAAATGGGTCCCTAAAAGGCCTCATTTTCAAACCGAGACACCGATAAAGCTCTCTAGAGTCTCTACGAAACCAAGAGCAAAACCCATCCACTGCATTTGGCAGCCTCAGACTTGTAACAAACCCCCAGACCCCATTTGTAAATCCATGATAACTTACTAACCACATCACTATCACATTACATCATTCCACTTAACCCTTAGGTCTACCGAATGACTAACCGCACACACACTCGCACCGAGTACTTACTAACCCATTATTCGCTCCCGACCCTCATGTTAATATTGTGATGGGAACAACAACGGTCCTCCCTTGTCCTGTACAATGTTAACACATGTTTGTATATTCTCACAGAGATAGGCAGCAAGAAGTAAAATGGCAGATACGGTAGGAACTAGCTCCCAGGCAGGCACCAGCCCCCAAGTGGTGGACATCGAAAGCCTTCCGGTCGAGGAGGAATTAAAGGAAAGACCAGTGGCATTACGGGCATTACATGCCATACCAATTCAGAATCCTCCACAGGGTCACACAATGCCGGTGGGAAAAACCTCACACTGGTTTAGTGATGTTGCTGGACCTCTGGGTGAAGGCACATACATGTGGGAGTCCGAGGTAGAATTCAATGGACGTTGGGGCAGATACCATTTCTTTACCAGGGAGTTTGAAAAGCTACAGAATAATGAAGGACTGAAGCCGATATGGAAGAAGGCTGGGCTTTATGATTACTTCAAGTTCCAACTACCAAAGCCAGATTTTCTAAGGTGCTCATACTTAATTAGCACCCTCACTCCAAGCAAAGACAAGAAAGGATACAGCTCCTTTGTGCTCCCATCACTCACAAGGGGCAACGAGCTGAAGTGTTTCCGCTTGACTATCAACTTGGTAAGAGAAGCACTCGACATGAAAGGTATGCACATTCCAACAGAGAAAGAGACTATGGTTCTAGACAATATGAAGAACAGAAATCTGACGAAGTTGAAGGACATGGTTGCGATGACACCTATGATCGCCATTCACTTACGCATGGTCATGCAACATTTCGCATTCCCCGCGTAGGAAAGGTTCACAATGCCTCCCAAAAAGATCTGGTTTAGCCTCTATCTAGCGGATGCTTTTGATTTGACAATCAATATGCCCCACTGGATTATCGACCAGATTCATATGGCGCATCAGAGATGGTATAAGAAGCAAAAGTCTGTGCTGTATGGTTGCTGTGCGCTTACAAGAATTGTATACAGATGTCTCGCATATGATGTACCGGTGCAGAGGGCTCTCATTTGGACCAGAGCACAGGAGTTTCAACGCAGATTGTCAGCTGTAGGGCCTCCCTCAAAGAAGATGAGAGGCGTTGTCCAGATGCCTTGTGCACAAGCTCGCGGTGCAACCCTAACGCCTGAAACAACCCCAAGACTTCCCCGACGAGTACAACCATTTACTATCAGGCTACCCAGGCACAGCACAGATGGCCCTAACCTTGTGTTTCCACCAGTACCTACTGATCTGGAATTCCCGCATGGATTCACTTTGGAGGATCTAACGGATGAAGAAGTTGCTAGAATCATCGAAGCTGTAAATGCGGAAGTTGAAGCAGAGCAAGCTGGTGGACAGCAAACTACCCCAGACCAAGCCCAGCCCAGTCAACCGGATGTAGTCAATGTGGACGATGAAGAAGAAGCACATGAGGAGGCACAGGGTGGACAATCAGAAGAAGAAGAACAAGAGTATGATCAGGAAGCCCTACAAGTACTGGAAGGTGCCCCAGCTTATACTAACGCATTAAAGAAGCTCTACGACACGATGAACCGAGTTCAAGAACAACACAGAATATCATTAGCTGTGGGTAAAGCCCTCATGAACCAGATTCTGGAGGAGGAAGGTGTGGACGAGCAATACCGTGCCACCTTGGAAATGATATCGGACGCTTTGGGAGTACCTGAAACGGTGCATACGGCACTAGCGCAATCACGAAGGACAGAGAAAAGATATGGCAGACGCCCCCCACGAACGGGAAAACGAATGAATGTATTAGGATCAGGACCACAAGGCACCCCCACAACCACTGGCACAGCACACACTATTCACGACACTGAGGAAGCCCACACATCGAGTGCACCTCCATCACCTCCCTTGCCACCTTCTCCCCCACATCCGCCCCATTCACCTCCCTCTACCACTATAACCTCTACTGTCACCACCTCCGAACCCACTACACACGCCGACGCACAAACCATCAGTCAACCCACATACTCTATTTCCACTGAAAACATAAGGCTGACCACAGCCACGATAAACACCACTACTCCGATCACACTTCCTGGGAGTTCACAATTACACACACCTCTATACACGTTCACAACTCTCACCGCAACCACAATCCCCATGTTCACAGTCACTCCCATCACGGCCTCCACTTTTGAATCCATGGAGGTGTCACCCACGTCTGCACCTCTCCCACCCCCCATTTACCCACAATCTCCCATTCCCCCACCTCCCCCCTCACCCTTCTCCAGTACTGCATCCACAATTCCCTTTCCCTTCCCCTTCCCCTCTGCATTCAACACCATTTCTCCCACCATTCCTCTTAATAATGTATTTAATAATATGTATCAATGCATGTCCCAACTTCAGCAACACTACCAACACCTTGACAACCAACATACAAGGCTTTTCCAAAGCCACGAAGATCTCCAAGCACGATGTAGGGATCTTGAAGAGCAGAAGCAGCTACTACAACAGCAGCACGTGACCTTACAGGAACAATATGCACAATTAGTAGCCAACCCACCCCAAGCAGACGATGAAGAACGACGACACATGGACGAGCTGCTACATTCTCAGATCACAGAAAACCTTAAGCTTCGACGGAACCTGGGCCTCCTACGCAAGCATATGTCTACAGCGCTAGAGGAGAATAAACGATTACAGAAACAGAACGAAGAAAATCTGGAGGCGACCATGGAGGGTTCCCCACAGGAGATTGACCCAGAGCGATTCAAGGCAATCCCCTCTGAGAATATGAAAGTGGTGTTAGAAACTCATGCAGATCTAATGGAGGCCCATGCCGCTTTAGAGAAAGAGAGAGATGATTTGCTAAGGCAGTTGGCCACCCGACAGACATCACCCAGCAAGATCACGACCGCAAAAGATACATCTGAAGAGGTCACTAAACTCCGGGCAGAACTTGAGGAATTACGTAGCAAGGTCATCCAATACGAGCGTCAGCCCTCCCCTCTGGTAGAGCCCGAGCCTGACGATCTTGTGCCAATCGAAGTAGAAGAAGCATTCGAGGATCCCTATGTCCCGATGCCAACACCCGGGGATAAGCGAACAGAACAGGGCATGGACACAATTGAAATTGAGGCACCTGACTGGATGCAAAAATTACAGAAAGTAGCCACGACGCATGATGACAGGGTGGCAGTCCAAATCGCATTGATGTCAAAATTGGAAGAGGTTGTAATAAAATCCGATTATTTTAAGAATCTCTCACACCATAGGTGGATCGGCCCATCGAACGACCTGTATGTTCCTTTTTGCGTTCTAATGGCGGATTATAATGCGGAGATCAAGCACCACACCTCAAGGGAACCAACCTCTGCCACCCAGTTTGCACCTGACGACATCCTAGAAAGTGCCAAGCAGGGACATATTCGCCAACCGACGTGGAGAATTCGGCTGCTTGAAACCTACCCGGAAATGGTAAGAACATGGAACAACATGCCATTGTACATCAAATATAACCCATGTTATTGCCCTGTATTTCGAAGGAGATCATGGCCGGAGTACACACAAACAGTGTTGACGATTAAAGGATGTGAGAAGTGGCTCAATTATGTGTACTTCGCACCCCCTAAGGGCCCACCTACTATTGGATATATGATTTCGACGATTCGAAATTGGGGGGTCCGTTTCAAGAATGTACCTGATGTCATGACTCAGATGTGCCTGAAGATTTTCGAACTTATGTTGGTCACCTTCAAGACCTTCAAAAATGTCAAGGAACCGCATCTCTCAGCACTAGGATTTAATGAAGGTAATCAGGACCTTGTATACGACATGAGCACAACCCCATCGATTAATGTTGTGTATGCATGGCACGCTTGCATCAAATATCTACCGGCCTGCTTCAAACAAACGTTTGAAGAGATGTTTGTCACGGGATTCTGGGAATATCACTCCGAGATATTCATTCCCAGACCATCCCATCTCTTGCAGTTGTTTGCAGTGGAACAAGCTCTCCATTCCAAAAAGCTACGTATACCACATCCAGAGGTTCCCGGGCCGGTAGACTGGGATGCTCTACTCATAGATTTGGCCAAAGGATTGAGAATTGCCGAACATCACTTAGCGCAGGATGTCGTCGAGTACTACATCCAAAAACCCACACAACAAGGGTCTGTCAGGGACGACAGACGCGAGAGACGGGGGGGGTGTTAGCAGCAGACAAGGAACTGAAGGACTAACGAGGCATGGCAGTCAGAGAAGAGAGTCAGAAGGGAGAGAAGGCACAAGCAGACAAGGGAGTCAACGAAGATCTGGCAAATAGGCCAATAATTTTCCTCATGAAGAAGCAAGTACGAGCACTCACGCAGATCTAGCACTAAGGCAACCTTTAATTTTTCAAATCCTTTACACCCATTCAAAGTGATTCTCATCACTAAACACCATTGTAAATACCATTTCATCTTTTTGTAGCTCCATTTTGTGCAAGCCAAGGAGTCCTTGAGCTTGAGGAGCTTTAGAAGTACCTACATGCCAATTTTCATATTTTTTAGATCTCGTTTGAGCCCTCTAATAAGCCCTGGAACCTAATTTTTAACTAGGCCGGACACTAGGTCTGAACAGGGCCAAAGCTAGTCAAAAACTATAAAAGAAGCTAGAGAGCTCATTTTTGAGGTTAGATTGTAATTGAAACAAACTTGTAAGAGTTTTTTGAAAGTAATCTAAGAACTCCATTGACTCTCACTCTTTGTCTTGTCGTGTGTGCGCGTGTGTGTGTATGTGTGTGCATGTTTGTGTGCTTCTCACTCACGCACTTGTGCTGCCACTTGCTCGAGGTCTTCATACCATCCTCACGTCTTCCCGGATTGACATTAAAGGAGGTGCTACTCATCACTGAGCTACATGTAGCCCTACGCATGCTTACTTGGACAATGCATTGGAAGAAGTATGGTGCAAAAATTGCGGGTCTTGAGCTAAGTGCTCAAGGGTATGCTGACGAAGAGGTTTCCTAAACAATCATGGTTATGGTGTTTCCAGAGTAAAGATACTTACCATGGAGAAGGTTGATGGATGTTTGTCTCTTCATGTTGTACACTCGGCCTTTGGGATGGAACCTTGTTGATGAATGTCCATGTCGATTGTCCACTGATGCGATCTTTTGAGTGGTGGATCCCCTCTCCTCTTTTCAAAGCAACATTTGTCACTAACAATGTGCATTTCTGAGCTTGGGCTCATGCACGTTCACTTCCCTATATTGACACTCAGAGGAATATTGGACACGTGCCGGTTTCTAAGAGATTACCATGCTGATAACAGTTCCACCTTCAACTAAGCATGACTCATTCATGTTTCATAAGCCAAACCTGGGAACAAGCTCTCTCCCACTTTTCTTTCTCCCCCCTTTTTTTTTTTTTTTTTGAGGAAAAGGATATCACAAAACAAGAACACAAAAGTTAGTATCAATAGAAATGTTCGACATATGTCACTGTGCTCTTGTGCATGGGATTCTCAAGTGTGTCTATGCACGGCCGTGTAATGTGGCCCTATATTAATGCATACTTTGGAAATGCATGACCTGAATGGTGCAAAAGACAGGGTTGTGCAAGGAGCACATGGTTGTCGCACGTCGAGGCTTGATGTCACGTGCAGATGTTGATGCCATCTTTGTTGGAGGTATCCATTGCATCTCGAGATGACAACTGATCATTCCTCCTTAGAGGGATCCATGTGAGAATGGTCTGTGATTGGGCAGTGATCACCTTTGGCTGCTTCATGTTTGAATGATTTCGTGAGGGTTTGATCCATCGTGGTTGGCTCTTTGCTTTGGTGGATGCTACCAGTACTTTCGTCTTCCAAACCCATATCCTTGCAGAAGAGGTTCTTTGATCTTTGTTGGATCTCTGAGCTTGATTCAGTCCTTTACCTCGCCTTGGTGTCTTTGTTGTGCAGATTGTTGCCTTGAAGTCCCCCCTTGGATTTTTTCTGAGCTTAGGCTTGCTTGCTTGGGATCCTTGGATTGGAAGTGGTCTTTCTTGAGGATAAGTCATGGTAGGCCTAGACCATAGATTTTGAAGTCTAGTGTGAGGGGACTGATTTTGTGCAAGGGCTTTCTTTGGTACCCATATCATAGTGGGATTTGGTTGGGCTCTAAGTAATTTCTTGGCCACCCAAATTTGCTTGACATTACCAAGAAAATGTGATTTCTGTTTCTTGATGTAAGGGTCTTTTGGGCCTTCTATGTGAGTTTTTTGAGAAAACTCATCTTTACATGGGGAATGCAACAAGGGTTGATCTTCTATACCTACATCAGACTTATGCAAGGGATCAATGGGTTGTGTGGTTTGAGATTGATCTAGAGATTCATCGAGAAATTTATCCTTATTACACATAGAATCCCTAGGTGTACAAATGGGTGATGGATTGTCATGATTCACCCTAGAGTCGACCTCCTTTTCCACATCAGTGATACACAACATTGGTTGATCATCTCCTTCTTGACCATCTGAGTGTAGATCATCCCTACTTATGGGTTCATGAGGGGAATCCAAATTTACAGGAAGAGAGGGTCCTTTCACATCCCCAAACACTTGGAGTCCTCCATTTCTCCATTCTCTAAGGTTTCTTGTGATTTACTCAAAGAAGGATTAGATTCAAAAACATGAGTAGAAAGAAAAATTTTTTCATGAAAAGTACACTCTTTGAAAAGATGATTTTGCCCCCAATTATCATAAGGTGGATAGTCAATAGGATTTTCCATAGACATATATGTAGAAGCACAGATAATAGGTGGAGAAGGCACCTCAAATTCTTGATGATTTTGTGTAATGAACCTTTGGGTGCCAATGATCAAGTCTTCATCTATACAATCCATGACAAAGAATGTTTCCAAAAATTGCACATCATCCACCATAACAGGCAACACAACTTTACCCATGCATTCATAATGTTCCCCATCCATGAGGATAGAAGGATGGGTTGTTGGTTGAATGTTCTCAAAGATAATGGTCACTAGGTCAATATGAATTAAATTCCACTCACAATTAGGACTGATATAAACACCCAACCTTCTATGGTCATATCCTATTCTGATATCCACAAAAGTATTATCATATTCTCTTGTTGCAAATAAGGATCCAACCCCCTTAGACATTTCCCCCGTTTCCTTGACTCCTTGCAATTTTTCTCTAAATGTTTCACCTTTATGTGATATTATCTCATGTATTTCATGTTTATCTCCCTCCTTTTTTTCAATCTTAGCCCCTTTTCTTCTATCTTTTGCTTTTTTCTTTCCCATGACACAATTTTCTCCCCCTTGGTATTGCTCAAAAATCCTTGGGAGCCCCCTTGGTTTCCTAGTCCCACTTGAGGGTCAACTTCAAATTATCCTATCTCAAACTCAACCCGTTATTCTTGAAAAAAATAGTTGAGGTCGTGTAGGATTTGAAACGAGCTTTCCAACGAGCTATAGAGCTCAAAAAATGGACTTTGGATGAAAACGTTATGCCAATTCAAGCTCCTGGGGGTCAAAACAGGCAAACAGGACCTTTGGAGAAAATCGCGATTTTGTGAACTTTCAGAGAATCGCGATTTTGTGAACTCAGAAAATCGAGATGTTGAGCACAAAATCGTGTTTTTAGAAAATCGCGATGTTGAGCACAAAATCGTGTTTCTGAAAATCGCGATTTTGATCACAAAATCGTGTTTCTGAAAATCGCGATTTTGATCACAAAATCGTGTTTCTGAAAATCGCGATTTTGATCACAAAATCGTGTTTTTGAAAATCGTGTTTTTTTTATATGAAAATCGCGATGTTGATCACACAATCGTGTTTCTGAAAATCGCGTTTTTTTGACATGAAAATCACGATTTTGAGCACAGAATCGTGTTTTAGAGAATCGTGTTTTTTGACATGAAAATCGCGATTTTGAGCACAGAATCGTGTTTTAGAGAATCGTGTTTTTTGACATGAAAATCGCGATTTTGAGCACAGAATCGTGTTTTAGAGAATTGTGTTTCTTGACATGAAAATCGCGATGTTGAGCACAAAATCGCGTTTTTAGAAAATCGCGTTTTTTGACTCAGAGAATCGTGATTCACAAAATCGTGTTTTTTGCTGAAAATCGTGATTTGTGAGAATCGCGATTTTGAGCCCGCTGAAAATCGTATTTTCTCAGAATCGTGTTTTTGGCATGAAAATCACGATGTTGAGCACAAAATCGTGTTTTTAGAAAATCGCGATTTTGAGCAAAAAATCGTGATTACACAGAATCGCCTTTTTTTCACAAAATCGTGTTTTTTTTACTGAAAATCGTGACTTTTTGAGAATCGCAATTTTGAGTAGGGAATTGTGTTTTCTCAAAATCGTGTTTTTTGACTGAAAATCGTGATTTGTGAGAATCGCGATTTTGAGCCCGCTGAAAATCGTGTTTTTAGAAAATCGTGTTTCTTTTGATATGAAAATCGCGATTTTGAGCACAAAATCGTGTTTTTGAGAATCGCGATTTTGAACCCGCTGAAAATCGTATTTTCTCAGAATCGTGTTTTTGGCATGAAAATCGTGATTTGTGAGAATCGTGATTTTGAGCACAATCACAGAATCGCGATTCTGAGAATGACCACAGAATCGTGATTTTTTCAGCCAACTTTTAGGCGGGAAAACAGAAAATCGTGATTTTTCAAAAAATTCTAAATTTTCACAGAATCGCGATTTTCATCACAGAATCGCGTTTTTTGTCGGGAAATTCAAATTTCTGAGCGCCGGCTATGGCGAGCTCCGTATGAGCAGAAAATCATGAAAAAAACACAATGCTTGCTCTCCCTTGCACCTCCTAACTCCTTCCCACACAATAATGCATGAAAAATGGTATGAAGATGGTGAAAATGCACTAAAAAACAAGAATTTTCTATGAAGAAGAAGATGGAAGAAGGTGGAGATGATGATGATGATGATGATGAAGAGGAAAAAACAGAAAGTGAACTGAAATGACAGTTTTTTTTACCTTCCAACGTCGCAAATCTATGATCTTACCATCACAACGCTCGTCCTCGAAGCTCTCTCCCCGGCAACGGCGCCAAAATTTGGTGTAGCTCAAGCGTAAGCACCACCTCCTTTACTTGTCAATCCGCGGAGACGTGAGGACCGGTATGAAGACCATGAGCAAGTGAAGGCACAAGTGCGTGAGTGAAAGCACACAAACATGCACACACATACACACACACGCGCACAAGGCAAGATCAAAGAGAGGAACAATGGAAGGACTTTGATTACTAAAGAAATCTATTACAAAGCTGAAATCTACAAGAAGCTAACCCCAAAAATGAGCTCTCTAGCTCTTTATATAGTTTTTTGACTAGTTTTGGCCCTGTCCAGACCTAGTGTCCGGCCTAGTTAAAAATTAGGTTCCAGGGCTTATTTGAGGGCTCAAACGAAGTCTAAAAATTATGAAAATTGGTACGATGGTACTTCTAATACTCCTCAAGCTCGAGGACTCCTCGGCTTGCACAAAATGGAGCTACAAAAATAGAAAATGGTATTTACGATGGTTTTAGTGATGGAAATCACTAGTTTTGTAGGGGATTCTTCTGAAGAATTGACATGTACTTCATGGAGCTCCCTACTTGCTCCTTCTTCTTGTGTGTGTCCACCTTTCTGATGTGCTTTCATGCTTGTGCTTGACCTTGAGTTCCAACAGGCATGGTATATGCTGTGAAGAAGTTTAGACACTATTTATTGGCCAACAAGTTCAAGTTTTTCACTGATCATCAAGCTTTGTTATATTTGGTCAATAAACCTTGCAATACTGGATGCTTAGTAAGATGGTTCCTCTTACTAATGGAATATGACTTTGAAGTTGTTGTCAGGAAAGATAGAACCCACCTTCGGGCAGATCACCTTTCTCGCATCACTTCAGGAGAGTCACCGCAAGGAGTGTCTGACGAATTACCCGATGCTTATCTGTTCAATTTAGAAGTTGTTCCTAAATGGGCAAATAAGTTGGTACCAGTCCTAACCTTTGGCCCTGCAAATAAGAATGTGAAAACATCACAAGAAGAAATTGTAAAATCATAAAAATATCACATATTAGCAGGAAGCATGTACAAACAAGATACTGAGGGTGTATTAGCTTGTTGTGTGGAGGATGATGAACATAGTAGTTGGTTGCAACAAGCCCATGAAGGAATGCTAGGAAATCACTATTCTAAACAACGAACATTGCAGAATCTAAAGCGTTTAGGAGTGTATTGGCCTAGCATGGACAAAGAAATACATGAGTGGATTAAGAATTGTCCAAGGTGCAGAGAGAGACCCCCAGTGGAGCATGCGACCCTTTATCAAGTGTGATTAATTCCAGATTGGAGTGCTCCATTGGTAGAGTTTATGAGATCGGGAAGATTACCCAAAGAGGCTAGTCTAGCAAGAAGACGAAGCATGGAGCAAGAGGCTCAAGGCTATGCATTAGTAGGGGACAACCTATACCGAAGAGGCAAAGATGGTTACTTAAGACTATGCGTTCATGAATCAGACTATTTAAAGGTCTTAGAGACTGCACAGAGCGGTGTTGTAGGTGGACATTTTGGTCCTGACCGAGTGATCAAGACCATTCTATTCTCAGGACTTTGGTGGCCCACTCTTCATATGGACGCACATACCTATGTGAAGAAATGTGACACATGCCAATGTGCACAATATCCAGTGAGAAAAGGCGAGATACCCTTGAGGCCAATGATGGGAGGACGTGCATTTTCGAAGTGGGGCATAGACTTCATAGGTCCTATTAACCCCCCAGCTAGAAACTCCCATGCAGAGTACATCATTGTAGCCACAGATTACCTTACAAAGTGGGTAGAAGTCAAAGCCACAACAAAGAATGATGCTCAGTCTACGGCTAAGTTCTTATTCGAGAATGTGTTCACGATATATGGACTACCAATAGAGTTGGTGAGCGATAGAGGCACACACTTCTTGAATGAAGTCATTGAAAATCTTCTCCAAGAATTCTTGGTGATACATAAGAAATCTGCCCCTATCACCCACAAGCCAACGGACAAGCTGAGAGTACCAATAAGATCCTCTGTAACGTATTGACAAAACTGGTAAATAATAAACGCTCTGATTGGGACAAACAACTTCATCATGCTGTTTGGGCTTATCGAGTTGCCTACAAAACGGTACTCAACGCCACCCCATTTCAGATGGTCTTCGGACAGAATGTTGTGCTACCATTAGATTTCTTAATCCCTGCCTTGAAAGTAGCACAAGAGTATGAGTGGAATGGGCATGAATTGTCCTCTAGGATATTTGATCTCGAGCGCTTGGGTGAGACGAGGCTACGAGCGGCAGCAGGCATCTACGCTGCAAAGAAGAGGCAAAAGGCATACTTTGATGCACACATCAAGGATAAGGGATTGAAAGAGGGAGATCTAGTGTTGGTATACACACTAAAACAACATGCCCGTAAGTTGGAAAAAAGAGGATACGGACCCATGATCATTAATAGAATTTCCACTAGTGGTGCAGTTCAGTTGGCCACTCTAGAAGGAGATATCTTGTCAAACTATATTAGTGGCTGCAGAGTCAAGCTATATCAAGAAGCTCTTACTGAGGATATGCTAATGAGACTCAACACTGCTAAGAAGCAAAAAGAAGAAGAGTTAAGAGTGAGAGAAGAAGCACAGGTAGAGGCGAGAGAGCGTATTAGGCGAAATAAGTTAAGGCGATTAGGCCTAGATGTCAACTCAAAAGCCCGAAAATATCACATGGATATGTGTCAAAAGTCAGGCATAGCGACTTCTCAGGTCATTGACCAAAGACCCTTTGTGACCATAGAGATAGGACAAGGGAAGGGTGCAAGGACGGTGAAAGCATTGATTGACTCAGGTGCAGCAAGTAGTGCAGTTAGACTTTCCTACTACCAAGACTTGCAGTTGAACGTCAATCCCATAGAAGCTTATCTCATAGGATTGGGAGGTGTGGAAACCCCTTGTTTGGGAGAGGTGGAACTTCCCATCTACCTTCAAGATGTTCCAATGAAAGTCAAAGCGCTAGTATGTCAAGATGAGAACCTTACAGAACCACTTGTCTTGGGTCAAGATTGGATCTATGACCATGCAGTTAACTTAAACCTAAGAAGTCAAATTCTTCAAGTTTGGGTACATGAACAATGCATTACATTAGAATTAGAGAACTGCATGCTCCTAAATCATGGCACCACACACTCTCTTAGTTCTTCCAAGACTAATCATATGAAAGAAGTTGTTGTATGTGTCAAAAGCTCTATGATGCAGAAGGAGTCAATCGTGGAAGACCAGATTCGAAGGCGGGTGGATCTTTCTTCTTCTCCAAAGAATCAAGTAGCCACAGTAGTGAGTCCACCACACAAGTAAACACAACTGTTCACGACAACTGCTACATCAAATAGAAAGACACCATCCGATAAAAAAGCAGTTCCGAGCATGAAGCAGATATGGGTACGCAAAGGAGAGCAACCACCAACCTTGCCCCCACAAATTCCATCCATGCAAACCAACTAGGCCAGAAGACGAAGGAAGCAGCTCAGACAAGCTCAATCACAAGGTATCCAATAAGTTTGGGTGCCTAAGAAGTTAGCTGCAGCTCAACAAGGGCAATTACAGATGTGGGTACCTAAGAAGCTCCTACATCCACAACAACCTTTGTTCTCCCACATGAAAAAGGTTTCAAAAAACAAGCCAAAAAGAGAAAAGGGTAAGAACCACGTACAAAGACCAAAGGAAGATCAAATCAGCTCTTCAACATTAGTAGGAAGACATGCAAAAAGGATATGGGTTTGGAAGCCAAAAGTGCAAGTAGCCTCCACCGAACCAAAGCGTCAACCACACTGGATACCACAGTTCAGAAAGCATCCAAAGAGAAAGACGCCTGAAGTGACCTCTACAGTGCCAAATGATGTTCTAAAATGGACTCCAATAAGGAGGATTACATCAGTTCGAGACTCAATGGATACCTCCACCAAGGTCGGCATCAACCTCCACAAATAACATCGAAAGCCTCGAACGAGCAACAACCATGTGCTCCTTGCACAACCCTGTCTTTTGCACCATTCAGGTCATGCATTTCCAAAGTATGCATTAAAATAGGGCCACATTACACGGCCCTGCATAAACACACTTGAGAATCCCACGCACAAGAGCACAGTGACATATGTCAAATATTTCTATTGATACTAACTTTTGTGTTCTTGTTTTGTGATATCCTTTTCCTCAAAAAAAAAAAAAAAAAAGGGGAGAAAGAAAAGCGGGAGAGAGCTTGTTCCCAGTTTTGGCTTATGAAACATGAATGAGTCATGCTTACTTGAAGGTGGAACTGTTGATTACTAGGCATTTATCAATTTGGATAGAAGTGTGTCTCGGCCAGCAGTGAGATTATTGCTGCCTTATCTGGTAGATGACAAGCATTTGGCATGAACATGGCATCTACAACTATGATTTTCTCTTACCATGGTAGGAATGAAGAGCTTGAAGGTCCGCAACTTGAGTGATGCTTAACTACTTCATGTACCAGAGCATCCAAGGAGATATCTGCAAAGGGTAGTTCTAGAGGAGAAGACTCCTGCATATGGTGAGCTAAAGAGAATATGTGAAACTCAGCTTGGTGTAGTTACCCGATGTTGCTTGCCAAGGAATATAAAGAAATTCAATTCTCAGTATTTGACAAATGTTGCTTTGAAAAGAGGAGAGGAGATCCACCACTCAAAAGATCTCATCAGTGGACAATCAACATGGACATTCATCAACAATGTTCCATCCCAAAGGCCGAGTGTACAACACGAAGAGACAAACATCCATCAACCTTCTCCATGGTAAGTATCTTTACTCTGGAAACACCATAACCATGATAGTTTAGGAAACCTCTTCGTCAGCATACCCTTGAGCACTTAGCTCAAGACCCGCAATTTTTGCACCATGCTTCTTCCAATGCATTTTCCAAGTAAGCATGCGTAGGGCTACATTACAAGGCCGTGCACAAGGCACATACTTTTTTCAACCCAGGCACGAACACACTTACCCATCATTCATTATGGGTTATGAGTAGTTGGCATGACTGCTCTCAACATCATCTTTGGAAGAGCTAGCGGACATTATGGGAACAACATCCATATCTCGGAAGCAAATTGAAGCGAGTAGTTGCTCCAAATCACTCTTGACAACCTCTTTTGAGCAACTTGCAGTTTTGAAAAGCTCATAACGACACATTCTTGCTGAAATGCAAGGAACCAGCTCATACAACGGATGGACACCACCTCTCAAAGCACTACATGGAACAGCCCTTCCAACAAGGGTCTGTCAGGGACGACAGACTCGAGAGGGGGGGGAGTGTTGAAGCTCAAAGACAAGGACAAAACATGGAAGCACATCAAAAGGTGGACACACAAGGAAAGGGAGCAAGTAGGGAGTTCCTCAAGCTTGAGGAGTATTAGAAGTACCATCGTACCAATTTTCATAATTTTTAGACTTCGTTTGAGCCCTCAAATAAGCCCTGGAACCTAATTTTTAACTAGGCCGGACACTAGGTCTGGACAGGGCCAAAACTAGTCAAAAAACTATAAAAAGAGCTAGAGAGCTCATTGTTGGGGCTGGCTTGTTAGAGAATAGAACTTTTTTAAGAGAACTCTTTTGCAATCTAACCTTTCCATTGTTCCTCTCTTTGATCTTACTTTGTGCGCGTGTGTGTGTATGTATGTGTGTGCATGTTTGTGTGCTTTCACTCACGCACTTGTGCCTTCACTTGCTCGTGGTCTTCATACCGGTCCTCACGTCTCCGCGGATTGACAAGTAAGGGAGGTGGTGCTTACGCTTGAGCTACATATACCCATCTGCAACCAATTACCTTTTGATTTGGTGACATTGGAACCAACTCCCAAGTGTTCATCTCCTTCAATGCATCTATTTCTTCTTGTATGGCCTTTTCCCAATTAGGGTTTCCCTTTGCCTCTTCATACGTTGAGGGTTCCTCTGAAATAGAGTCTTTTGCCAAGTAGATTGAACACTTTGTAACAAATGTAGAATCATATTCATGTTGGAGCAAGTCTATGACAAGCCTAAGTATTGGCTTGAGTCCCACAAAGTCATAGAAAAAGCCTTAAAATGAAGACTATGTAAAGTTCACTTGTGAACTACCTCTTGTAACTTTTGAAGAGTTTACTTAATGTAAAAGTAAGAGAATCTTAAGTGGTTGAGTCCACATGATCAAGAATGGAAAGAGGAGCCACGTATTCGTGATTTGTGGTAGGTAGAGAATCAAATCAATCATTGATTGATTGGAGAGTGATTGAGGGAAGTTAGCCTCCCAAACTCAACTATAAATAGATGGCAGTTTTAGTCGTGGTTAGAGAGACCTATGTGAAGACCTCCAAGAGCTGAGCTTTATGCCATATCAAGGTGTGATTACAAGGCACACATATGTATCAGTAAGTCATTGTATAGTACAAGCAATATACTTTCATTTTCATGATTATTTGAGTTCATCTTTCCATGTTCTTGTGAAGTGTACTACTCACTGCCATTACTCTCAGTTTTTCTCAGTAAGCTTGCAGAGATGTTTTCTCTGAGCTTGGTGCATCATTTTCAATGATTTAACTTGGTAAAGTTAGCTCTATAAGTCTACTATATGCTCATAAATTTTCATGTCATTTGGATGTTGCAATCTTCCGTTATGTTCATTTGAAGTCAACAGGGTCTGTTCATCTTCACCTCTCTGTCAGGTACCCGACTTTTTCACTCATCTTGTCAGAGCCATTTCTCAGTGGTTACTTATCCAAATTCAGCGATTTAAAGCTCCTTTAATTCCGCTTACTGTCTAGTATAACCATACAAATTTTCATAATCATTGGATTCCTACATTTTGAGTTATGTTGATTTTTCGGCTCACTGGTCTATTTCTATAGCAGCCCGTGAAAATCGGGATGATGTCATCACTTGTTAAAACTCATTCTCAGTGTGTGGTTCATTATTTTTTATGAGATTACTCTTGAAATTTAGATCTTTAAGTTGCCTAGACTTCCCCAAGAGGAATTGAGCTAATTGCTGCTGTGATCAGAGAATTATGTAAAACACTGGACAGGTGTATGAACCAAGAATAGCAAGTTTTCACCTCTGAGCTAACTCCAACTTATCTGTTTTGATCTATCTTTTTGAGAGTGATCTTCCAAGGTACATAGGATGTCTAATACATCCATTGGCAAGCTAAAAGGGTCCAGCATATACTCCTGGAGTTCATTTGGCTGGTGTAGATCAAGGATTTTGCAACACCTCTTCATCTTCAAACACATACTTATCCATCTCTTCACAGTGGTATCAGAGCAAGGTTGGACAACATTGATGGATTTCCTTCATCAATTGACAAATTGGACAGAGGTAACTACTCAGCTTGGTCATTAAGAATGGAAGCTTATCTCCAAGGTAGAAGTTTATATGGTTATGTGGCTGGAGATGAAGTTATGCCAAGTTTCAGGAACAAAAGTCAACCAACACAAGAAGAGCAAGAAAGATTGAGCACATGGTGCTCCAAGGATGCACTTGCAAGGTCTTATCTCCTCAACTCTATCTCAGATTTTTTGTTGCCTCACATTAGAAGTTGTAAGACATCTCAGGAAGTGTGGGATGCACTTGAAGCTTTCTTTTCTTCAAGTACCAAAGCTAGGAAGCATCAACTATGGCTGGAGTTCACAACTCTCAAGAAGGCTCCCAAACAAAATATGACTGATTTTGTCACAAAGCTCAAGGACATAGCGGATCAGTTGGGAAGCATTGGAGAGGTAATAGATGAAGAGCAAATTGTAAGGCAGGTCATCAATGGATTGAAGGCAGATGATAAGTGGGAAGCATTCACCACAGCTATGGATTTGTACATGGACATGCATGTACCTGATTTCAACACACTCATTGGACAACTACTTACTCAAGAGGCAAAGCTTATCAAAAATGTAGAAAGCTCTAAAGGTAATCAATCTTCAGCTTTATACACGGATAAAAGCAAGTCTAAAGATAACAAAGGAAAGGCAAAGAAAGTGGATGATGAAGCAGGTACATATCAAGCTAACTATGCAGGTAGAGGAAGACATGGCAGAGGTAGAGGAAGAGGAGGTAGACAAGGCAGGGGGAGATCCCAAGACTCCAACTCATGTTCTATTTGTGGATTAACTAATCATACAACTGAAAATTGCTTTAGGAATTCCAGGAATCAAAGAGGCAGAGGATACAATAGAGGAAGTTATGGCTACTCAAGAGGAAGGTTCAACAACTACCATGGCAACTACAACAACTACAATCATTCAAACTATCAAGGAGGCTACAAAGGAAGGAGAGACTACAATAACTACACAGAAGACTCAAACAAAGAGGATTCATTATTGATCATGAACATGGCTATGCCACAAGGTAAATCTGATGAGCATGTTTTCTACATAGATTCAGGTTGTTCAAATCATGTGGCAGGAAATGTGGCACTCCTATCAGATTTAGAAGATCCAAGGAATAAGCATGAGGTACAAACAAGAGATGATACAAAACATCCTGTGGAGAAAATAGGCAATGTCAAAGCACTTGATGGAAACATCAACCTACTCAGTAAGGTACTCTATGTCCCTACCATTACAAAGAATTTGATAAGTGTTGGGCAGATAGTAGAGAAAGGGTTGCAAGTTAGGTTCACAAAAGCAGGAGCATTTGTTGAAGATCCAAGTCAAGGATTCAGAAGAATTGCAAAAGGTGAAAAGACAGGTAGATTGTTCACATTTGAATTACAGGACACTAGAAACATTGCTCTCTTTAATTATGGTAGTCAGACACTCACAGAATTGGAAGTATGGCACAAAAGGTTAGCACATATTGGTGAAAGATCATTAAAGCAAATCTGCAGGGACCAAAGTGTACTTGGACTTCCTAATTTGTCAAAACAACATATGATTTATAAGTGCAGTGCATGTCAATTTGGAAAGTCTCACAGGTTACCATTCATGAAGAAAGGTTATATGCATGGAGATCTCTTGGAGTTGGTTCATACAGATGTATGGGGACCTAGCAAGGAAGCTTCAATATCTGGATCAAGGTATTATGTTTCCTTTGTTGATGATTGCAGCAGATGGACTATCCTATTCTTTATGAAACACAAAGATGAAGTTTTTTCATGTTTCAAAAGATATTTGGCTCTTGTGGAGAATCAAACAGGTAAATCACTAAAAAGGCTAAGGTCAGATGGAGGGGGAGAATATTTCTCCCATGAGTTTGATTCTTTTCTTCAAGAAAGAGGAATCAAAAGAGAGGTAACTACAAGGTACACTCCTGAGCAAAATGGAGTGGCAGAAAGGAGGAATAGGACAATTGTTGAAGCTGCAAGGTCTATGTTAAATGAAAAGCATTTACCTAATTACTTATGGGCTGAGGCTGTATCTACAGCCACTTACTTGATTAACAGGTTGCCTTCAAAATCCCTTGATGTTCCTAAAAGATATATCAAAGTAATCATTAGGAATTAAGCTACTTCCTAAAGATAAGCCAAGAAAGAAAATAGTCTGGTTAACTATTTTCTTAGTTAAAAAGGAATATCTTTTGGACAAGCAATAAAGCCTTAAGTCTTGTTCTTGTTCAATAGTCAAGATTTCTTTTAGAGAGATGATTCCAGTAAAACTAAGGATTCCAAGATCAATCATTGGACTCGAAAGCAAAAGATTCGAAGATGAATCATTTGCTTAGTATTACTTGAATCCTTGGTAGAAATCTAAAGTTCTTGAAAGAAATATATCTCCCTAGATGTTAGACTAGAATCTTTCAAGTTAGGTTAATATCAAGTAGTTCCCACTAGTTTCCAAATCTTTGGTATGGTTACTTAAGGCCAAATCGTGATATAACCCAAAGGTATATCAAAGATTCTTAGCTTTGGAATTTGAGAGGCATCATTGAATGCTTGGACTTCATAGGGGAAAGATCTTTAAAAGCCCATGGGTAAGCAAAGAAGCTTTTGTTAGTTTAAGAGATATTATAGATAAAGACTAAGTCTTTATTTTAGTCGCAAGGTCAACCAGACATGCGATCGGAACTACTCTGAAGTTTGCCCAAGTTTTGGCAATAAAATTCCTTTTGGGAATTATTCACTCAAGTTCCATCTATCCAATGGAAAATTGTGAAAAGAGTAAGCTATTCCAAGTCTGAGCAGAGAGAAAAAAATCCAAGAATGTAGTATGTAACTGTGAAGATGGTACTTAAGTCTGTGGAAGGTAAAACATAATGTTTGCCTATCCTTAAAGGGATTTTGAAATTCTAGAAAGCATGAGCGGATGCTTAGACTTAAGCAGTACAGAGATTGCTATAAGTCCCGGCCGGGGTAGGTACCTAAAGCATCAATAAGAAAGGAATCTAAAGACAAGAAGTCAAAAGCTCTGGATATTCCATCAAAAGGTTTTTCAAGTTCCCAAAGGAAAGCACAAGATCATGACACAATCTTGTGAAAGGATCAAAACCTAGAAAGTCTAGTTAGAGGTAATGCCTATTACCATTTCCAAGACATCCCTCTCTATGATACTACAGTATTATGTTTGCTTTAATTAGAACTCCACTTGCATATTGAAAGCTTCTATCCAACCGATACTCCTCACTACGTTCCATGCAAACTACTCCCACTACATAGGCACATGCATCTACATGGACATGGAAAACCTTAGAACAATTGGGTGTGACAAGAATTGGTGTAGCCACCAACTTGGATCGCAATGTCGGACAAGCCATTTCTTCTAGCCATGTCTAACAAAACCTCACCACCAGTCTAGCTATGTCTGCATCCATCTAAAGGAATATCCTATGGTACCCAATATGATCCAAAAAACCTTAAAATTTTTTTTGGTCTTTTAATATGGCTATGATTCTATCTAGTTAAAGGGACATGCCTTTTGTATATATCACATGTCCGAGTAGGTACCTTCTGTCAATAGAAAGTGACACTTATTAGGATTCAACTTTAATTTCTTGTATCTATTGCAAACTTGTTGCAATTTGATCAAATAGTCATTCAAGCATTGCATAGGAGTACTAGTGAAAATACCTGAGAAGGATAAAAAATCATCCATGAAAATTTGAAGAGCCTCCAAAACCAAAGGTCCAATTATGTAATAGGCCTCTCGATAGTGAAAAAATTCATCTTGACTTTTTCAAGAAAACTTTTGTATGCAAGAAAGGTAGAGCATGCATAAGAGAATAAAAGTGTTTGTGTGAAATTTTTGTGAGTCATGGATTAAGTACCTCATATAGGGATCTACATTTGTCTCATGGTAAGAAAATGCCTTGATTTTATTCTCTCTGTAGAATTTCTAAAGTTATTGGGCTCAAAAGTGATACTTAAAAGTAGATTCGGAACTAGGATGCCATTTCATCGCTTACACGACAGTCTGTTGATGAAAAAAAAATTAAAATGTTGGAGGTTCTTCAATCAGCATTTTCACGAATCTGATCGAAGAGCTCTCCAAAGTTCGGAATTATGCTCCGCTTAGGAGCTGAAAATATGCAGAATTGTTGTTTTGCCTAAGCTCTATCTTATTGTCTCTCTCTGTCTCTGTTTCTCTCTTTCTATGTCCTTCTCTCTTTGAATTCTCTCTCTCTCTCTCTCTCTCTCTTCTTTCTCTCTTTATTGCAAGTTATTCAAGAAGCTAACCACGCAAAAAGTATGGCTAACTATTGTAAGTACAATTTATATTCTTTGTATATCATTTGAATTGTGTTATTTTCATTAGATAGCATACTCACACTTATTGATATGCACATATACACTTATATACGTTCACACATATACACATATACACATGCACATACACAGACATATAGACACACAGATACATGTGCACATACACTTAGATATACACACACATACACATGCATATGCACAAACATTTCTACAACCAAATAAAAAGACTTACATGCATGCACTATTGCATATATATATATATATACACATACACACATTAACATATACACACATTAACATATATACACATACACACATTAGCATGCATATACATACATTGTACTCATATATATATATATATATATATACACATATATATGCACATATGTACACACACATATACACATGCATATACATACATATACACATATGCATGCATAAACACACATATACAAATAGAGTAACACATATACATGCACATACATATACACACATACACATGCACATGCACATACTCATATACACTTACACATGCACATGCACATACATGCATATACACACACATACACATGCACATACATACATATACACACACATACATATACACTTATGTAAACACATATGAATGACTTATATAATTCAAGTATTAAAACACATGCGTAATATAAACAACAATAACAATCAATAGAACAAAACTCTTCATTACTTAATACCATACACACAATTCAAAACATAACTGAAATGAAAAATATATAGATAAATAAATAAATAAATAAATAAATAAATATATATATATATATATATATATATATATATATATATATTTAGATAGATATATATATATATATATCAATGTAAATACATATAATCCAATGTCATAATCAACTAGAATCCTAATCATCATCCTCATGATCATCATCATCATCAGCAGCAGCATCATGATCATCCTCATCCTCATCATCATGATCACCCTGTGACGATCGAGATCGTCCCTCCTGTGTCTGTCTCTCACCCTCATCCATATCTTCCTCTCCATAATACTCCTGTATTACATATAAAAAACATAAATAAGTAAAACAATTAAACCATTTATAAAAATAAAACAATTATACAAAATTTAATAATACTCACAAAGGCATCCAGATGATCTCGCATATACTCGCTCAAACACTGATATCCAAAATGTGTAGCATACTCGATCTCATGTTTCGTAGGATATCGGCCATAATCCTTTCGCTGCATTGAAACAAATAAAAAAGATTAGTTGCTTGCATTTTAACTAAAATAAAAAATATACTCACAATAACACATATACTTACAAATGTAGCTACGAAACCATGATGTCCCATTTGGCCTAGGTGCGATGTGTGGCCCGAATCTACTCTCTTGTTTGCAGCAGCCTGTTTCTTTAAGAAAAACAAAATACATAAAATTAATGAAAAAAATTACTAAAATATATGAAAATCATAAATATAAACTATTAATTTGTATACCTTCTACTGAGGAAATGACTCTTGAAGACGTAGCTGTCTATCAAAAACTGCCACGTCTCAGGTGGTATGCGAGGTCGCCTCTTATTTTTTTCCACCATACAATATCTCAAACAAAAAAAAACCTCAGAATACATACACATATACACACACATACACATACACATACCCACATACACATATACATGCAAACATATACGCATACATATATGCATACATATACACATATACATACATATAACATAAACACACATATACACATCCACATATATGCGTACACACACATGCATGCATATACACTCATTCATACAGAATACATGCATTTATCCCACAATAATGTGTATTTGTGTATATGTGAATATGTGTATGTGTAAATGTGTATCTGTGAATATGTGTGTATGTGTAAATATGTATATGTGATTTTTTTGTGTACGTAAATAATCAAATTATTAATATGAAATACCATTATTTCTAGATTTTGATCAATCAGATGGAACTCCACCATTGTCTCCTCATCGTGCAACGACTATATATTATAGGTATATCAAAATTTAATTTTAAATATATTTGATGGATACATAACTTATACATTTTTTTGTTTTTTATTATAATCAGATTCTGATCAATCAGAGAGTACTCCACCACCTGCTACCCATGCAACGACTTCACATGTGTCCTCCGATAGGAATTATGATGAATTTTACTATCAAGAGCATATTATATGTTGGTGTAACTCTTGTTATGGCACGTATCGAAGACCACGATTGGAATGTATTGAACATGAGGCAGAGTATGGTACTTTTGAGCTTGCACCATCACTTGGTCAACGTGATAATGCTTGGGTATGTATTTTTTATATAAATGAATGTCAACATGGTCAAAGTCAAAGTGGTCAATGCCGACATGTTCAAGGTCAAAGGCAACATGGGCAAAGTCAAAGCATTCAAAGTTCAGTTGTCAAGGTGCACATGTAGTGCACAATCCATTGTTCACAAAGGTTATGTTTTGTAGAATGTTGGATGCAGGTTGCAGATTGTCTTTCTGTAATTTCTCTAAGGTTCAAGGTGTTTTTAAAATGTTCCAAAGGTTTAGATGAACCCTCCCTTAGATACACATTTGAAGAATTGAAGGGAAAAATGTGAAGTCATGTGAAAGGGAAGCGTATGCAAAAGTGAAAGTATGGCCCCCCAAGTTGTTGGTGTAATTTGCAAGCCCACACACTTGGCTTGGATTTGTTCTTGAAGACTCAACATGTGAGAAGAACCATAGGAACTTATGCTTGTAATTTATTACCACTTTACCCATGTAAAAGTCTAAATGACTTGGAATCTTATGGATACACCTACTTGATAGATTCGTGGAATTAGATGGTATGAGTTGAGAGAATATCTCCCTACTTTTAGAGGAGTGATTATAGGAAGACTTAGATTTGAATTTGAAATTCAAATCAACCTTCAACTCATATAAAAGTTATAAGAAAACTCGCGGGCAGTGTGAGTCCTCCCGAGCTTCATTCCTGCTATCATTGAGTGTGTGAGAGTGCAACACCATATCTCATACATCTCTACCTCATTAGGCAATGCTTGGCATGCCAATGAGTTTGTAAACTAATGTGAATCAATACATACATTTACATACATCAACTCTATGTTCTCTGAGTGTACTACTTCAAGTCTGTCAACTTCAAAGAAGCATATCTCAGTGCCTACTGCACCAAATCAAGTGATTCAAAGCTTGGTAGATCCAGCTCAAAGCATACTACAAGCATACAAAGTTTGAAGCAATTTGGTTCAGCCAATTTTGAGAAATCGCGGTCGAAGTGCTCACTGGTATTTGTCTGCATACTTCCTAAAAAGTCGGGGGTGTTCATAATTTTGCTAAAGTGATTTCTCTGAGTATAGTTTATCATTTTATCTCATTCCACTTGCAAATGGTAGCTTACTAAGCTAATAGATTACCCCTAGAAGTAATTTTGCCAATTGTAAGTGTACTGGTCATACTGAGCATAACTCTGAGCAGGTATCAATACCAAAATAGCAAGTTTTCTTGGATTTGTGAAGTATCAAGTAGTCTGTTTTGATTTGAACACTACACACATCATTTGCAAAGTACATATATGATCTCTTGGTATCATTTGGAAGCTAAGGGTGTCTACTAATCATATCTGGAGTCACTGAGGGCTGGTGCAAAGCAGGATTAGCAGCACCTACTCAATCTTCTGAGAGGTTCCATCCATCTTTCCCAACACAAGTAAAATCTTTGTTTTAGTCAAAAGTCACTACAGGACAAAACACGGATTTGTTGGCTACCCACATTTGGAGACAATCTTGGGACATCAAAGTGAGCACAAAGATACTCTATGAGTTAGGAGTGTACGTGAACCCATATTCAACTCAAGGCAAGGCATTATTTCTGGTTAGACTATCAAACATGAGGATAGTCTACACTAGGAGAGAGAAGAGCAAGAGACATACAGTGAGTATGCGATGCAGAGAAGGAAGTGTAGAGTGTGCAATAAGTGTGACTTAGATGTGTTCCCAAAAGTACTAAGCCATGCAATCAAAGAGCACAAGTTCCCATTCAAGTTTTATGCGCATCAAGAGAAGGTGTCCATCCCTCCCACGATTGGAAGCTTGAGTGCAAGGTGTGCATAAGTGCAAGCTCTTGGAGAAGGTGGAAGTCAGCAGCAGTAAGAACCTTTGGTATTTTGTAACTTTGGTGATTGTGCACTCTTTGGGATTTGGCACAGAGAGTATTTGGATTGTGTTGTACATCATTATTGTACTTCTCTCTTTATAATCAATCTATAGAAGGTTTCGGTGTCTATATCCTTCTTCTTCTTACTTTCCTCTTCTCCTACAAACACTCAAGTCCCTTTCTGCATAAGAATCCCCCAACAAGAGAGCTAGCCAACACAAGGATAAAAGTTGGTGAATCAATTCAGACACGTATTTTGAAGCTCAAAGATTTTTTGAGATCATTTACTCAATATAGGATTAAACATTTTAGATGAAGAGATGGTGTTGCAGAGCTAAGAAGAGCAAAAGGCAGAGAAAAAGATGGGCCCCAAAATTTTTCCGATTTGGAGAATTTATTTTTGTATCATAGCCATTGTGTAACATATTTTTCGAGGTAAGTGCACTAGAGGAGTCCTCTAGATGAATACCCATGGAGATTAGTAGCTTACCCTTGTAAATTAGTAGGAACTTAACCGTTTAGTTAATAAAGTGCCATTCTCTTGTGTGAAAGGACCATTTTTAGGGCACATGTATATAAGTCAATTTGTGACTCTTTGTAAACACTTTTTGCCATCGTGAGAATCAAGAGCACAGAATTTCAAATTTCTGCCTTCTCCTCTCTATATCATCTTCTTTGTGAGCTTGTATGCATGTGTGATGCTTGGAAGGAGTGCTAGGAAGTGTTGTCTATCCATGAAAGTGCTTGTTTGTTGTTGGTGATGAAGACAAAATCAAAATGATTATGGATTTGCCGAGACCAAAGACTGCTAAAGAAGTGCAAGCATTTATGGGACATTGTTGATACTACCGTAGATTTATACACATGTATGCCATAATTGCTAGACCCCTTTATGCATTACTATCTCAGTTTATTTGGACTGAAGAATGTGAAAAGGCATTCAACGAATTGAAGAGTCCGTCGAGTTCAACATCAATCCTTTGAGTACCTAATTGGAATAAACCATTTCATGTTCACATAGATGCTTCCAAGTTTGCCATTGGATGTATCATAGCTCAGCCAATGGATATAGGGAAGTTAAACCACCCTATAGCCTATGCCAGTAGACAATTGAATCAAGCGGAGCGCAATTATACCACTACGGAGCGAGAATCTTTACGAATGGTGTACGCAGTGAAGAAGTTTCGACACTACCTATTGGCAAACAAATTCAAATTCTTCATCGATCATCAAGATCTATTGTACTTAGTCAATAAACCTTGTAATACGGGACGACTAGAATGATGGTTTTGATTGCTGATGGAATTTGATTTTGAAGTAGTAGTCAAGAAAGGAAATACGCACATTCGAGTGGATCACCTATCTAGAATGACACATGGAGAGCCCCCCATAGGAGTATTGGATGATCTACCAGACACTTATCTTTTTAATCTCGAAGTGTGTCCCCAATGGGCACAAACGTTGATCTCTATCCTCACATATGGACCTAAACATGGGATCACTACAAACAGAAGTGAGGAATTATGGAAAAGCAAAAATCTCCACATCATTGCTAGAAGCGTATACCACCAAGATCGAAGTGGACTACTCATGAGATATGTAGAGGAAGAGGAACAAGAGATGTGGCTTCAAAAAGCACATGTAAATCAATGGAAAACTCATTTAAATGCGAATGGAACTTGGCGAACCCTAAAGAGATTAGGCATATACTGGCCAACCATGTAGAGGGATACACATAACTATGTATCAACTTGCCCAACTTATCAAGAATGAAGGCCAGAAGAGAACTCTACTCTATGTTACTCCACTGTAGCATCAAGATGGAGTATGCCTCTCATAAATTCTTGAAGACCCAAGAGTACCTAGAAGGAGCTACTCTAGCAAGAAAACATGCCCTCACAGAGCAAAGCAACGACTATATTCTTATAGGAAAACAACTCTTTAAGAGGAAGAGACTTCATCTACGAATGTGCATTCATGAAGACGAGTATCTTGCTGTCTTAAAGGTGGCACATACAGGAGCTGCAGGAGGACATTTTTCTGCAGATAAAACTACAAAAATGATTCTCTTTGCAGGAAACTCTACATCAAGATGCAACCACATATGTTCAAAGATGTGATACATGTCAACGAACAAAATATCCTATTAGAAGAGATGAAATGCCACTGAAACCCATGATGAGTGCCAGAGCCTTTACTAAATGGGGAATAGACTTCGTCGGACCTATTGTCCACCGGCTAAAGGATCCCATGCGGAGTACATAATCGGAGCCACAGATTATTTGACCAAATGGGTTGAAGCCAAAGCAACCAAGAAAAACGATGCGAGGACTACGGCTAAGTTTCTCTTTGAGAACATACTCACTAGGATTGGATTGCCTATAGAAATTGTGAGTGATAGAGGCACACACTTTGTGAACAAAGTAATAGAAGCCCTTATGAATGAATTTTTAGTGATTCATAAGAAATCAACCCCTTATCACCCACAAGCCAATGGACAGGCTGAAAGTTCAGACAAAATCTTATGTACAGTCCTCGCTAAAATTGTTAACAATGGTAGATCTGATTGGGATAGGCAGTTACATCGTGCTTTATGGGCATTCTGAGTAGCCTACAAAAGAGCCATAGGAACTACTCCCTTTAACCTAGTGTACGGAGAGAATGCCATCTTGCCAATTGATTTCTTAGTACCTACTCCTAGAGTAGCAACAACTTACGAGTGGACTAGACATGAATTATCAGCTCAATTGGATCAAATAGAAAAGTTGCACGAAACAAGATTACAAGCTATAGCAGGTATTTACGCTGCAAAAAGATGACAAAAGGCATATTTTGATGCTCATATTAAAGATAAAAACCTGAAGGAAGGAGATTTAGTTTTGGATATACTTTGAAGCAACATGCAAAGAAACTACAAAGAAGAGGATATGGCCCATTGATCATCAATTGTATATCTACCAGCGGAGCTATCAGCCTAGCAACCCTAGATGGAGCAGTATTGCCAAATTATATAAGCAGTTGCCGAGTAAAAAAATATTTAGAGCCATCGATAGAAGAGATAATGTCACGACTATTAATGAGTAAAAATAGACGCGAAGAGGAAGAAAGAGTACGAGAAGAAGCAAGACAAGAAGCTCTAGAACGAATCAAGAAACGAAAAGAATGGATGAGAGAGAAGGATGAGAGATATCAACAAGGAGAGGAACTCTATCAGCCTAGCAACCCTAGATGGAGCAGTATTGCCAAATTATATAAGCAGTTGCCGAGTAAAAAAATATTTAGAGCCATTGATAGAAGAGATAATGTCACGACTATTAATGAGTAAAAATAGACGCGAAGAGGAAGAAAGAGTACGAGAAGAAGCAAGACAAGAAGCTCTAGAACGAATCAAGAAATGAAAAGAATGGATGAGAGAGAAGGATGAGAGATATCAACAAGGAGAGGAACTCATTCCAATGGCTAACTTTAGAGCCTCTGACCTAGGACAACAAATAAAGCAACCTTATTTGAATTTGGGTGTTGGAGCAGAAGAGTACCACTTGGTGGATGCTCTCATTGACACAGGAGCAGTTGTAAGCTGTATCAAGTCTTCATTGACTCAGAAACTCAAGGAAGAATTAAGCCCATCTAAGGCACAACTAATTTGAATAGGAGGAAAAGTTACTGAATGCATAGGCGAGATTACCTTATCCCTGCATCTTGGAAACAACATGATGCAACAAAAAACTCGTAGTATGTCATGACCAGGACTTATTAGAGGAACTCATGTTGGGTCAAGATTGGATATATGAATATGAAGTGACTATCCAATTAGTCTTAGGTTACATATCGGCCAAGATAGGACACCGTGAGGTATTCAACATATTAGACAAACGACCTGTTAAAGCCAAATGTATAGGCCCGAGAGATCACCCACACAAGCATGATGATGAATGTACATTCACTCCCACTATGGAAACCCCACCATCAGGTACTTCGTGTGAGCATACTCCGAATCTTGATCTCACCCAATCTCCTAAGCCAATAAACTACACGACTAGTGTCTTATCCAATAAAAGCCTCAGTGAGGAACCAAGCACAAGAGGGACTAGTCAGCAAGACTATCACAAAGTTGCACACATTAGAATATACCCCATTCCTCACACTAGACAAGCTTGGATCAGAGGAGATCAAGTGATAGCGTATCTTTAACAAGAGAACTACTCTCGACATCAGAAACAACAACAAAACAAGAATGCAAGTCAAGTTGGACACCTAGGTCCACAAAGGATTGCTAGAGTATGGATTCCGAAGAAGGTGATAGCCACCCAACCGGCCCGAACGCAAATGTGGATTCCCAAATCATGTGCACAAATGACAATTATTAAAAGGGACATGTCAAGACACAAGAAGAATCAGCACGATCTGAAGACAAACCTACAGGAAACAAACACCTACAAGACATTGCAGGAGCCACAATACGAAACAGAACTAATTTCATAGATTCAAACAGCGAACGAAGCATAGGTACAATGTGAGAAGCACGACCACTAGGAATGCTAGAGACACAATCTACCCCAGTGGAGTAAAGCAGATTTGGATGCCTATAGGGAAAAAAATCTGCACAAATCAACCAAATAAGTAAGTTTGCACACATTTTGAGTTACAAGAGTCCAAAGTATGCATAATAGAGTCACATTACAAGGCCATGCATTCGGAACCTACTTCTTCTACAACTGGATAGCAAAGCACATTTCCCTCTTAGGGAATAGGAGAGCACTTGTACAATAATCTCAACAAAAAAATAACTAATACTACAATAAAATCTTTGGCTAGGTACTAATGATGTTGTTTTCTGTCAAAAATTTGAAAAAATATATAAAGAAAATCCCAGGTAATACCTTTCTCACACCCATGGGAAAGGGACGACTCACATGACTCAGAGAATTGCAAAATTTAGGGAGGATAAGTGAAGAATAACTCTTAATACTAGCTTTCCACTAATTACTGGTATGTACTGAGTGCAGATGGCATCTTCTAATTCCAAGGCTATGCAAGAGGAAGAGGTCTTGCTTCTTCCCTTGGAATCAATTACTAAGGCAAGAGGTCATTGGTTTCTTGATGATCAACTAGTGGCAGAGCTCCTTTTCATGGCCACCATTAAGATTATGGATAGGGATCACTATTTCCCAATTATGTCACAAGATTTCAAGACTATAATACAAGGATTACCACACATTACAGATGTCTGGACAAGGGCTCGCATTGATGCATTCCTATGACTGCCCATATATTTTCCAGATTTTGAGAGATGCACACAAAGTTATGAATACACTCCTGTCTATATCAAATAAGCCGTCAATCCCGGAAGCAAGAGTGCTCGATAAATCTGGTACATGGAAAACAATTCGGTTCACTCATGATGTCATCAACAAAGCTTTTGGTTGGTGTCAAGATGGCCTCACTAATGTTAAATATGAATGTCATGATCCAAAAAAGAGAACCTTTCTGGAAATAAACAGAGCAGATATAGAAGAATCGGTCTGATTGGTGCATCAACATTTTTGTTTTCCGAGAATGCACAGGTATACAGCGCCTCAGAAAATCCTAGTACAATTACTTTCCCATGCAATGAGGCAAGTTGGAAATAAAGTAAATATGACTCCATATATTCAAGACTGCCTATTTGAAGCTAAGAAGAAGTGGAGTTAGAAGAAGTTTTTGAATGGAAGTTTGGCATTGACCTTGCTAATTTATGAGGCACTCGAGATGAAAGATTGTCTACGTGTGATGCAAACCTCCATCGAAATGGCAACATATGTAAAGTCAGCTACGGTTCCAAAGAAAAAGAAAACAATTATTTCCATCGAAGAAGTGGGAATTAGTTCTAAGAAACCCATGCGAGTAACTAAACACACTAGGGAGGAAGTAGCACAAGAAACACCACAGTCCAAGAGGACACACATATTACCAAAGATTCCACTGATACAACACCCAATCACCAAAACGGACCTATCAGCAGCCCTAGAAGAAACGCATACATATATGGTAGAACAAGTAAACCTTGTGAAGAGAGATGGTGGATGCAATCCAAAGATGAGTAGGTGCCGCTACAACGAGCTTCACACCAGCCAACTGAGACTTCAGAGTTGATTAGTAGACCCTTTGAGCTTCCTAAATCCACCAAAATATCAGCCAAGTACTTTGGAACATGTATCCCAAAAGTTTAAGTCAAGACAGACTAGTTGCGAAATGACTAGCTCCCAAAACTTGCTATTTTTGGAAATACACGTGTTGGAAAAAATGAACAGTGCTCTCAACCTGGTAAGAATTAGAAAAATTCCTTTTGGGCATAGCAAATAGACTTAGCAAGCTTCTCAATCCAAGTTAAAAAGCTTCAAACGATGGACTGAGCACTGAGAACAAGTTTCATCAATTTCTCGAACATGCCCACCATTCTCGGGGCTCTGCAGAGATAGACCAGTGAGCACTAAATTACAGATATCTTCAAACGTATTAATCCAATGACCATGAAAATTTATATCTACAAAGTAGACAGTACCAGCTATCCAACGCAAGTTAAATTTCTGAAAAAAGTTCAGTAAAACTCGAGATATTACCTTCTGAAGGTACTGATCTGAGTGAGTATAGCAGAGAACAAAACAGAGAAGTAGATGATAATAAATGTATAGATTCACATATGATTACAACCACATTGGCAATGAATATTTGCACAATGGGAGTAGAATGATAGAGCTATGGAGTAAGCTCTTCAATCTCTACAAAATGACATGAAGTGGTCACGTACAAGGCTTGCTAATCACCTCTTCCTTCTTGCTCCTTTTATAGCTATTCTTGGAGGGAGTTTTGAATTTGAATTCGAATGGCTCCACCTAAAAGTGATCCCCAAAGTTAGGAGATATTCTCTCAGCTCAAAAAATCGTGGGTTTTGGTAGTTAGAGCCACGAAATTGCTTTTACTTCATGCATGAGGTAAGCCATCCTTTTCCTTTTTCTTTTTTCAATTACAAGAGATAAAAATGAACTCTTTTACAAGAGGTGTTCACATGACTACTCATGTGACTTACAAATGAGGATAATATCAAGCATATCAAGCATATAGGCTTGGGCAAAATGCCCCAACAGCTCCCCCTCAAGCCTAACATGCTTGGCCTCCAAATAAGTCTTCAATTGTCCTTGATTTCCTGCAAGCCAATCATCAACTTGAATCTACTTAACTTCGTACCATCAAGAGCTTTTGTCAACATGTCTACACAATGCATATCTGTAGAGACATAGGATAGTTGAATATTCTTGCTCATTAGCTTCTCCCTTACATAATGGTAGTGGACTTCAATATGCTTGGTTCTAGCATGGTATACCGGATTAGCTCCTAGATGTAGTGAGCTTGTGTTGTCACCAAAAATATGAGGTGTTGAAGAATGAAGTCCAAGATCTGTGTACAAAGACTTCAACCACATGATTTCTTGAGTTGCATTAGCCAAACCTCTATATCCAGCTTCGGTAGAGGATAATGCCACGGTTGGTTGCTTCTTCGATGACCAAGAAATGATTTTTGAACCTGCAAATGATATATACCCTGATGTGCTTCTTCTATCATCTTTAGATCCGGCCCAATTTGCATCTGAGTAGACCTTTAGCTCAATATTTGAAGTATATGAATAAAACAAACCTTCATTCATGGTCCCCTTTAGGTACTTGAGGACTCTCTTGGCCGCTTCCATATGTGGTCTTCTCGGCTTATGCATAATCTGACTCAATATGCTAACACTATAGCATATATCCACCCTTGTGAGTGTTGCATAGTTCAAACTTCCAACCAAGCTTTGATAGCTTGTGATGTCTTCAATTGGCTCTCCTTCATAAGCACTAAGCTTATGATTTTGCTCCATAGATGTACCTGCACACTTGGTATTTTCCATCTTGAAATTGACGAGCATGTCATGGACATACTTCCTTTGCGTGATGTATATACCTGAATCTGTGTAGATCAACTCCAATCCAAGAAAATAAGTTAGTGGTCCGAGGTCACTTATTTTGAACTCCTCCTTCATTTGACTCTTTACCTGTTTGATTCCTTCAAGATCATTGCATGTGATAATAATATCATCAACATACACACATAAATAGATCACTTCATATCCATTCCTCTTTATGAACAAGGAGGTATCCGCCTTGCTAGCTTTGAATCCTTGGTCCTGCAAATAAGTCACCAATCTGAAATTCCAAGCTCTTGGAGCTTGCTTCAATCCATAGAAAGCTTTCTTTAGTTTGCATACATAGTTAGGATGATGTGCATCCTCATATCCAAGAGGTTGTGCCATATACACTTCCTCAGAAATCCATCCATTCAAGAAGGCATTCTTTACATCAAGTTGATAAAGATTCCAATTTCTAGATGCAGCAAGACTAATGAGAACCCTAATTGTAGGCATTTTTGCAACAGGAGAGAAAGTCTCCTCATAATCAATACCATGGGTTTGAGCAAACCCTTTAGCAACTAACCTTGCTTTGTGTCTATTTATACTTCCATCTGGATTCCTCTTGATTTTGTATATCCATCGAGATCCAATTACCTTCATAGATGGCTTGTTAGGTACAAGCTCCTAGGTGTCACTCTCCTTCAAGGCTTCCATTTCTTCATCCATTGCATCTCTCCAAGCTTTCTTGCTTTGTGCTTCTTCAAATGTGGTAGGTTCTTCATTGGTTGAATCCTTTGCAATGTAGATTGAGTGCTTGGTGACCAAAGAAGTATCATAACCAAACCTCTCGGTTTCTTCTTCTCGCTCGAAGACCTTCTAAGTGGTTGATGTGAGCTCTCCGGTCCATATGTAGCATCCTGCATCTTTGCTTTACCTTTGTTCTTCCATAGCTTTAGTCTTTCCAAGTCTTCTAGGTCAATCTTCGAATCACTTTCTTCAATCTGCTTTGGCTCCTTTGGTTGAAGTGATTGAAAATCTTCATCCAAGTCATATGGCAGCTTCACTTTCCTGTCATCATCAAACCATGATTTGTTTTCATCAAAAATTACATCTCTACTCACAGAAAATCCTTTATTGGTTGGATTGTACAATCTATATCCTTTTTGGTTTTGGGCATAACCAATAAATACACACTTCTCTGCCTTGGGATCCAATTTCCCTCTTACTTGAGAAGGAATGTGAGCATAGGCTAAGCATCCAAAGATTTTGCAATGCTCTAGACTAGGTCTTCTTCCATTCCACACTTCATATGGAGTGGTTCCATCTAGTGACTTAGATGGAAGTCGATTTATGAGATATGTGGCTGTCGACACAGCCTCTGCCCATAGGTAGTTCGGCAATCCCTTTTCGTTGAGCATGGACCTTGCAGCTTCGACAATAGCTCTATTCCTCCTCTCTGCTACACCATTGAGTTTGGGTGTATCCTTGTAGTGACTTCCCTTTTAATGCCTCTTTCATGCAAGAAGGCATCAAATTCAGAAGAGAAGTATTCTCCTCCACCATCTCATCTAAGTCTTTTTAAAGTCCTACATGTTTGGTTTTCAACAAGAGCAATATACTTCTTAAAGCAATTAAACACTTCATCCTTGTGCTTCATGAAAAATAGAATGGTCCACCTGCTACAATCATCTATGAAAGACACATAATATCTTGAGTCTGATATAGATGGCTCCTTACTTGGACCCCACACATCCGTGTGCACTAGATCCAAATGGGTTTTGATACATATATCCTTTCTTATTGAAAGGTTGTCTATGAGCCTTGCCGAGTTGACAATCTTCACACTTATAAATCATGTGTTGCCTTGTGATATTAGGCAAACCAAGTACACTTTGGTCCCTGCAAATCTGTTTGAGTGTCCTCTCACCAATGTGAGCAAGCCTTTTGTGCCATATCTCCAACTCTGTTAGAGTTTGAGATCCATAGCTAAACAAAGCTATGTTCTTTGTATCTTCTACTTCAAAAGTGAAAAGCCATCCTATCTTTTCTCCTTTGGCAATCCTTTGAAAGCCTTGTCTTGGGTCTTCAACATATGCTCCAAATCGATTGAATCTAACCTGCAATCCTTTTTCAACAATCTGTCCAACACTTATTAAAGTTTTGGTAATTGTAGGGACATACAAGACTTTGCTTAAGAGGTTCATATTCCCATCTGATGTCTTCACATTACCTATCTTCTCCACTGAGTGCTTTGTGTCATCTCCTGTCTGCACTTCATGCTTGTTATGAGGATCTTCCAAATCAGAAAGTAAAGCCACATTTCCTGCTACATGGTTCGAGCATCCCGAATCAATGTAAAATATGCGATCATCATTCTTACCCTTCTTCGCTGATAGATTCATAATCAATAATGAATCTTCTTGACTTTGGTCCTCTGCATAGTTATTGTAATCTCTTCTTCCTCTATGGCCACTTTGATAGTTGTTGTTGTTGTAATTATTGTTGTAGTAGTTGTTGTTGTTGTAGCCTCCATTGTATCTACCTCTATTTGATCCATAGCCACCTCTATTGAATCCTCTTCCTCTTGAGTTCCTCGGGTTCCTGAAACATTCTTCTGTAGTATGGTTAGATAAGCCACATATGTTGCAAGCTTGAGATGATTGGAATCTCCCCCTGCCTTGCTTTCCACCTCTGCCTCTTCCTCTAGCTCTTCCTCTACCTGCAAAGTTTGCTTGGAAAGAGCTTCCTTCATCTTCATTCTTCCTATTCTTTGACTTGTCCTTGACCTTAGCTTTATTAGAATATAAGGCAGAAGTTTGATTACCTCTTGAGGACTCACCACCTTTGCTAATCTTTGCTTCATGAGTGAAGAGTTGGCCCATGAGTGTGTTGAGTTCGGGTACATGCATATCCATGTATAAATCCATGGCTGTTGTGAATGACTCCCACTTGTCGTCTGCTTTGATTCCATTCATGATTTGTCTTATGATTTGCTCCTCTTCAATTACCTCTCCAATGCTTCCAAGTTGGTTGGAAATCTCCTTCATCTTTGTGACATAATCAGTCACATTTTGCTTCGGGCTTTTCTTCATTGTTGTGAACTCCATCCACAATTGGTTCTTCCTTGCTCGAGTGTTGGAAGAGAAGAAAGAAGCAAGTGCATTCCAGGTCTCTCTTGATGTCTTGCATCCCTTGAAATGAGGTAAAAGAAAATCAGAGAATGAGTTTAGAATATAGGACCTTGCAAGTGCATCCTTCGAACACCAATTCGAAAGTCCTTCCACTTCTTCATGTGATGGTTGCCCTTTGTTCCTCATGGTTGGCATTGCTTCATCTCCGGATATGAATCCATATAGATTCCTCCCTTGAAGGTAAGCCTCCATCCTTAGAGACCATGCCGGGTAGTTGTTTCGATCCAATTTGTCAATTGTTGATGGAAATCCATCTCCCATGTTGCTTGACTATGCTCTGATACCACTGTGAAGAGAGATGGTGGATGCAATCCAAAGATGAGTAGGTGCCGCTACAACCAACTTCACACCATGTTGGCAGCAGTCAGGGAACCGAAGGAGCCACGAGACAAAGAGGGTCGGAACGAAGAGATAGCACAAGCAGACATAGTAGCCAAAGAAGATATGGCAAGTAGGCCATCTAAATTTTTCAGACATCAAGGAGTGGAGCACACAAGAAGAAAGAGCAAGTAGGGAGCTCAAAGATGTGTACGACAAATCAACAGAGAAAACCCCTACACAAATAGTGATTTTAATCACTAAAAACCATTGTAAATACCATTTCGTATTTTTGTAGCTCCATTTTGTGCAAGCCAAGGCGTCCTTGAGCTTGAGGAGCCTTAGAAGTGCCTACATATCAATTTTCATATTTTTTAGATCTCGTTTGAGCCCTCAAAAGAGCCCTGGAACCTAATTTTTAACTAGGCCGGACACTAGGTCTGGATAGGGCCAAAGCTAGTCAAAAACTATAAAAGGAGCTAGAGAGCTCATTTTTGAGGTTAGATTGTAATTGAAATGAACTTGTAATAGCTTTTTGAAAGTAATCTAAGAACTCCATTGCTTCTCACTCTTTGTCTTGCCGTGTGTGCGCGTGTGTGTGTATGTGTGTGCATGTTTGTGTGCTTCTCACTCACACACTTGTGCCTCCACTTGCTCGAGGTCTTCATACCATCCTCACGTCTTCTCGGATTGACATTAAAGGAGGTGCTACTCATCACTGAGCTACACCAAATTTTGGCGCCGTTGTCGGGGATTGAGCTTTGAGGACGAGCGTGTGATGGTAAGACGTAGAGTTGAAGCGTTGGAGTTATAGGTATTTTCTTCACTTTTATCTATTTCCTTTTGTTTCCTTCATCACCATCATCATCATCACCATCTCCCACCTCTATCTCCATCATCGCAAAAATTTTAGTTTTTTGACTATATTTCCTTCCTCCCTCATTCCACTTGTGAGAGAGAGCGAGAGAGCGATATTGTGTGTGCAGTTTTTGCATGTTTCTTGAGCTGTCTTGCAGGTACATGCTGCATCATCTTCTCCAGCACTCTCGCAGGTACGGAAATCTTGGCAACTATCTCTGTGTCGCCGACCTCTGTCCATCGCGACCGACAGAAAAAATGCTCCATTTGCCAAACAAAGTACAAAACCATGATCTACAGGCCTAGAGCTTGCCAAAACTGTGTTTAGATTTTTGAAATTCATCAGATTTCTGTCAATCACGATCGCTCTGTCAATCGCGATCGACGAACCACGACGGACAGACCTGTCAATCGCGATCGACCAGTCAATCGCGACTGACAGCCCACGACGGCTCTGTCAATCGCGACCGACAGAGTCAACGACCGATTGACCACGACGGATAGATCCTCGCGACCGACCTGTCAATCGCGATCGACCCATCAATCGCGACTGACAGAGTCAACGACCCTTTGACCACGACTGATTGACTTTTCGAGCCACGTGTCAATCGCGATTGACCCATCAATCGTGACTGACAGCCACGACGGACCTGTCAATCGCGATCGACACATCAATCACGATTGACCTGTCAATCGCGACTGACAGAACTTGCGAACGCGATAGAAGGGCAAATTTGGCCAATTTTTAAGGGCAAAAAAAATATATAGTGGTCTAATTTTTTGGGGAACTTTTAAGGGTTTAGCATTACATTGTGAGGCCGCAACCCAAGTAATTCAAGAAATCCTGTCTGCCTGAGTAAACTGTTTTGAGTCCTGTTTTAGCACCTAAACCCTGATCGGACATAACTTGCTCATACAAAATCCAATTGCTGTGATTCTTGTTTTGATGGAAAGCTCGTGGGAAGTACAACCAAAACTTCCACTGGTTATGTGAAAATTAAGATCAGGATTATTAGATAGGGTTTTTTGAAGTTAACCATACCCGAGGTAGGGAAACTAAGGGATCCTTGGGATTGTTTTTATAAAGGCAAGAGATAATTTGGTCAGTGAGTTACATGCATGAAAGTGGTCTAGTCTGTCATTTGAATTTAACTCTAGAACTAATCTTGGGACTGGTGCAGGTCTATTGAGAAGCAATTGAGAGCGTCCAAGCAAGGGCTTTGTGCAAGCTTGAGAATCAACTTCTTGAGCACTAAAGAACAAGGATCAGCAAGAAAGGTCAGAATATTCTCAACTCCCCTTCGTCAATTCCTAGCTTAGGCTAAGAACGACTAGAGGTAGGAGTAAGTCAGGGCGACGAGAGGCAATTATCAAGTTGAAGAATACCTAAACTTTCAAGTTCAAGCTAAGAACATAATCCTTGTACTGTCGAGAACTTTAAAGGAAAAGAACTTAACGTGGAACGATCAACTTTAAGTGCGGAACTACACTCAAATATACCTTACGACGTGATATCAGACAAGAATGTTAACACGGTAATCAACTAAAAAGAATCAAGTAACTGATACAAAAGAACTCCGCAGCGAGCTTGTACTTGGGCAAATTTGGGTTATTCAATTAGGCTTATGAACCTTAGATCAGGGCGACATCTAGGGAGAGATAGACAAAGTCTTAGGTCGTCTGAGGCTAGTGTTAACCACACACTGCTAGGTCTTGGGCCCTGCAGTTGAGCCACCACTCATACTACCCTAGTTCTGAGACTAGTGAATCAGAGATGTCTCAAGGCATGGACAGACCTACGGGAAGTTCAGGAGTGCCATACTTGCACAGGGTAGAAGGCCCTTACAAAACGCAGTTGGAATACCTTAGGACCAACCGATTGGGTGCTAACATCTATGAGGACGGCCTAGGAAGATGTGTGGTACAGATTAAGAATCCTGATCAATCCATTGGACTAGAGCACCCAGCTGTCAAGTTCGAAAATGGAGCGTACTTAGACAAGGAAGGGACAATATATGTAGTCACCAGTCATCCAAATAGGACGGATGAATTTGGGAATGAGATCCCAGGAACGGACTTAGGTGACCTAGAGCAGGGAAGCATGGGTGAAGAACCAAGGACCCCCCGAGGCAAATATGTTCTCACTAGGATTATCACACCAGAGTGGATTCCCCAAGATAATAAGAGCATAGATCTGCTTCTGAACCGAGAAACTAACAAAGCCTTTTGGAGGTATAAATATGATCGACCAATTGATATAGGAAGAATCATGATCTATGAGTTTAAGGATCCTGATAGCCCAGGCAGAGTGACCTACTTAGATCACGCTTCAGAGAGGATCTTTGTGGTGACAGAAAATGATAGGCATGCTTACACTTGGAAAGGTGAAATTATTTTCCCCCAACCAAGATCAAATGTGTCCTATGGTCACCCTAGAGCGGGAACATCCCAAGCTCATGGAACTCAAAGAGACAGAAGTAGAGATAGGCCAGAAGTAAGCTTTGCTAACCCAGGGGGCAGAGAAAGAACGAGGATGGAAACAAATAGAGTAGAGCCTGAGGTACATAGAGCCCCAAGAAATCAAAGGAATATGGAAGACTTCCCTCTACCACGACCTAGAGAACACACCAGGATTTTGAGACCAACTCAGTTAGTCAAGTCCATGAAAAATTACTTCGATGGCACAGGAGACCCATACGATCATGTGGCAGAGTTTAGGCAAGTCTTGAGAGCAGAACAAGTGGAGGACCTATTCACACAATATAATGCCTTTGGTCTAACCCTTAGGAACACAGCCCTCACGTGGTTCCAACCATTGAATGAGAGACAGTTCAGGAGCATAGACCAACTCCTAGAGGCTTTCATTATTGAATTCTCTAAGAGTGGCATAAGACATAATACCTCCTCATTGATTCACAACTTCAAGCAAACCCCTCAAGAGACCGTGAGACTTGCAGGAAGAAGATTTAGGCAATATCTTGAAAGGTGCCCTGCTTTGGAGCTACCCACACCAGCTAAGCAAGTGGCTCTATTCTTGGACGGACTGCTAAGTACCAAATTAAGATCATATGTGTACTTGAAGGACCCTAGGAACATAGAAGAGTGTGTACGCATGTGTATTGACATTGAGGATAACCTAGGGGAGGAGTTAGAGCTTTCCAAGATATACAAAGATTCAGATAGTGCCTCTAGCCTCTCTTCCATGCAATCCACATCAATTGAGGAACTTGCACAGAAGGTAGCTCAAAAACTAGGTGTCTCTAGCAAACAAATTCCGAGATTTGCCCCAGTTAAGCGGTGCTACACTTGTGGAGGTGACCATATGGCAAATGTATGTCCCATTATGGCCCAACCCCAGGTGAATCCCAGTAGCCAGTACTGCACCATAGAGCGAAGGTACACCAACCACACTGCACAAGACTGCCCATATAACAAACAAAGTGTTAGGCAAAATTACCCTCAGCCATATCCACAACAGGGTAGATACCAGAATCAGTACCCACCACAACAATACAACAGACCACAGCAAACTTATCAGCCACCCTATCAAGGGCAGTAGAGACCTCAACCAGTCCTAGTACAGCAACCCCCCGCACCAACCAATGTGATTCCAGTGAAATATGCATCTGCTGAAGAAAATTCGAACAGAGCTATAGTCCCCGTAACACCATTGCTTTCAGAAAGTGATCCTAGTGACCATAGCTTTGATTCTACACATGTTGATAGTCCCCAGGCTTACTATATGCAGTCACCCGAGCATAACGAGTCATACTATTATGAGGACTGAAGTGAAAATAGTGGGGAGCATGAGTATGCTAATGTCTTGTACACAAACCCCAACTCTAGACCTCAACCTAGGCAGGTACAACCCCCATTTCCTAGAGGACCGTGCTACAGATGTCAGGGAGATCACCTCATCCATGATTGTCCCTTACCTCCACCTACATAACCCCAGTCAGTGACAATTCAAGGCTTTTGCCAAGATTGTGGGAAGGAGCATCTCTTACGAGACTGCCCTAAGAATCCTAATAATATGCCAAAAATCACTCCTATTAACGTTATTGGGTTAGTGGTAGACTCCACAGGGAGTGTGACTTCCACTACACCAGTACAAGTAATCACTAGAGCCCAAGCCTTACAGCAGAACCCAGGTGTAGGCCAGGAAAAGAGCCCAGATGTTAGTGAAACAGAGAGCATGACAAAGAAAAGGACCAGAGCTTGGAAGATAGTCGTGAAAGATTGAAAAGACAATGGGCAAAAAAGATGAGTGAACTCGAGGAAAGCCTCAGAGAAACAAAGGCCAGGATAACTGAACTCACATCTCAAACTCCCTCTCACACTACCCCACCTCCACCATTCCCAACTCCATCCGACCCGCCACCTTCCAACCCGCCTCACCTAATTCCACCACCCCCTAGAGTAGGATCAGTCCTAGCAGATCCCACTCCCGAAGACCTTAATATGATGCTTAAAGCATATCAGGCCAGAATCCAAGAAGGGCCAAACGTAACTAATCATGAAAAGTGTTACCCTAGAGCAGAACTAGAGCTAGAAAGAACCAAAATTTGTGCTAAGATGGTGGAATTGGCTCAGACCATGTTTGAAGCCAGTCGCCTATTTAACCTCTCTAGTTCAGCGAAGACACAATTGCACTTTGATGGATTGTTAGAAAGAATAGAGAAGCTAATTGCACAATCAGAAAAGGAACCCTCCTCTCAACATAAGGACAAGGCAAGTGAAAGAGCAGGTCTTCCTGCCCAGGAAGCATATGTGCCTGAAGCTTATGTGCCTAACTCTACGGAGCCAGACACATCATCTTCTATGAATCGATTCACACCAGAATTCCTGCGAGAGATTCAAGAAGACAAATGGGCTAAAGAAAGTGAAGTGCCTCCTCCCATTGAACTGGTGGATGATGCACACGACCAATTCCCACAAGACATCCCATCCATTTATGAGGAGCAGGAGAGCACCCACTCTCAGGAAAGACTAGACTTTGAGTCTAACTCTCTACAAAAATTACCCCACTTCACAGGCCCATGGGAAGCTAAGTCTACTTGTATGAGAGCACCCACGGTCATGGTAAGAAACGAAGACTTGATCATACCTAGGAACACAGAGGTAGTGAAAAACACTAAAGTTCAGTGCAACCTCACCTTAGAAGAGCTACTCAAAGTAAGGCCAGAGCTATGGAAACATGTAGCCAAACAAGTACCAGAGATAGCAAACCCTCGTTCCCAGGTAGGATCCCAGAGAACAGTGCCAGAAATACCCTTGGACAAGATAGGAGACATGAGTGAGGGCGAAGAGGGAAACACATATCTTCCTATCACTCATCAAGGATACACCACCAAGGCCATTCTAGACTCAGGCGCATGTGTTGCAATTGCTACCACTTCCCTATGGAAGCGCTGGGGCAAGCCAGCACTCAGGCCCACAAGGATGAAATTGCAAATGGCCGATGGTCACATAGAAAGACCCTTAGGCTTGCTAGAAGGAATAACTCTCACCACATGTGGTGTTGAGTTCGAGCATACATTCGCTATATATGACTTTAGCAAGAATCATGCCTATGAAATGATCTTGGGACGACCCTTTATGCGACAGTTGCAAGTGGTATAGGACTGGGGAACCAACTCCTTGTACCTGCAACACTTAGGTGTTACGACCAAAGTGAATCTCAAAGATTACTCTCATAGAGATGTCCCTCCTATCCAATGGAACCCCATCCATAGAGCCAAAGATGATACGGAATCGGTGCATTCCCTAGGATCAGGATCCTCATGGATGCATGAAGACACTCACTTATGGATGTGTAAGGTCGCAGTAGAAGAAGAGAAGAGGGAAAAAGCCAGGGAGGTAGGTGCAAAAGAAACCCATAGATCAATCCAAGACCCAGCCTATGCACCTGTAGTTTTTCCAGACGAAGAATTTGAACCCCATGGCTGGGCAGAAATTCTAGCAACAATGGATGTAGCCATCAATGAAGACCAATGGACACCTCACTGTGATGAGGATGGCTATGACATTTCAATCTTCTCCATAGAGCCGATCATGGGAGAGGCAGTTCTAGAAGAGTGTGAACCTAGCCCTGATGCATTTGACGATGCGAGTGACTCCGATCTAGAGTCAATCATTATAGACCCACCTTTTGCATCAGATGCAGAATACTTCTATGAAGTAGAATTTCAACCCCAGAGGCATGGAGAGCTTACAAATGATGTAAGGCTAGCCACACATGTGACCCCGAAGGAAGAACGAAAGAAAAGAAAGAAGAGAGAAGTCTCACCAGAAGAGGAAGAATCTTTGTTTGAGGTCCCGAAAAATTTTAAGAAGTATGAGATAGATGACAGGAGAGTCATGATCAGAATGCTTAAACGAGAGGCGCAATCAGCGGAGGCCTATGATAACAAAGAAACCACCAAGAAAATAGTGGTAGCCATGGAAGAAGGAGAAGAGAGATGCACTTACATAGGACATGACCTGACGGAAGAAGAAGAGCAAGAATTGATAGCCTTGCTAAGAGAATACAGAGATGTGTTCGCTTGGAGTTACAAGGACTTGAAAGGTGTGGACCCTGACATATGCTCACACACCATCCCCATGACCTCAGATGCCAAACCCTCTAAGCAAAAGACATATACATACAATGATAATTACGCTGCCAAGATCAAAGAGGAGATAGATAGACTGGTTGAAGCTGGATTTATCTATGAAATTGAGCACACTGAATGGGTATCCCCCATTGTAGTGGTGCCCAAAAAGAATGGTAAATTACGTGTATGCATTAACTTAAAGAAGGTCAATGCAGCCACAATCCGAGATAACTATCCGCTTCCCATCACAGAACATCTCTTAGAAAGAGTGGCACGCAAGGAAGTGTAAAACTTCCTTGATGGATTTTCGGGCTACAATCAAAGAGCCATAGCTCCAGAGGATCAGCATAAGACAGCTTTTGCCACAAAATGGGGCATATTCGCCTTTCGGGTAATGCCATTTGGGCTTACCAATGCACCAGCAACCTTCTAGAGGCTGATGTGCCATGTATTTAAGGAGTTCCTGAGGAAGAATTTAGAAGTCTATGTTGATGATCTTTGTGCTCATTCCAACATCAGACAAACCCATATTCCTGAACTGAGACAAATCTTTGACAAATGTAGAGAATATCAAGTCTGCCAAAACCCAGAAAAGTGCGTTTTCATGGTCAGGCAAGGTAAGATTTTAGGACACATAGTGTCAAAGAATGGCATATCCACTGATGAAGAAAAAGTGAGAGCCATAGCCGAGTTACCTAGGCCAAAGAATGTCAAGGAAGTACAATCTTTCATGGGGCATTGTGGTTACTACCGCCGGTTCATTCACATGTATGCTGTCATTGCAAAGCCCATGTACGGACTTCTGACTAACTTTGAGTGGACTGATGAATGTGAGAATTCCTTCCAAGAGCTTAAACGAAGATTATGTTCAACACCAATCTTGACCACACCAGATTGGAACAAGCCATTCCATGTTCATGTGGATGCATCCAATTACGCTATTGGATGTGTACTCGCACAACCTATTGGTGAAGGTAATATGGATCTCCTAATTGCCTATGCCAGTAGACAATTGAATGCAGCTGAACAAAATTACACCACTACTGAGAGAGAAGGCTTAGGCATGGTATATGCACTTAAGAAATTTAGACACTATTTGCTTGCAAACAAGTTTAAATTTTTTACTTACCACCAAGCATTGTTATATCTCGTGAACAAGCCATGCAATACAGGAAGATTAGTAAGATGGTTTCTCTTGCTAATGGAATATGAATTCGAGGTTGTAGTAAGGAAAGGGAAGACTCATTTGAGACCGGATCATCTCTCTAGGCTCACATCTGAAGAAGCCCCACAAGGAGTGTCAGATGACCTTCCTGATGCTTACTTGTTTAATTTGGAAGTTGTACCGCAGTGGGCTAAGCCATTAGTGCCAGTATTGACGTACGGGCCTAACCACCCAGTAATAGCCACACAGGATAGACAGGTAGTAAAAGCCCAAAAGTACCACATCATGGCTGGAAGTATGTACAAGCACACAGATCAAGGGATCTTGGCTTGTTGTGTAGAAGAGGACAAGTATGTGAAGTGGTTGCAATTAGCACATGTAGGTGCATTAGAGCAACACTACTCAAAGCGACGAACCCTAGAGACACTACGGAGACTCGGAGTGCATTGGCCGACTATGGAAGCTGATGTCCAAAAGTTGTGCAAGGAATGCCCAATCTGCTGCACTAAACCACCTGTGGAACATGCCACTCTTTATCAAGTGTCCATAGTGGCGGATTGGAGTGAACCACTAGTATCCTTTCTGAGGACGAAAACATTCCCTCCAGACATGACTCTAGCTAGGAAAAGGAGTTTAGAACAAGAAGCCCAGGATTACTCACTCATTGGTGATAATCTATACAAACGTGGTAAAGACGGTTACCTGAGACTATGTGTCCATGAGAGTGAATATCTCAAGATCTTGGAAACTGCTCACCAATGAGTAGCAGGAGGACACTTTGGACCAGATCGGGTGATCAAGGCAATACTATTTGCGGGCTTCTGGTGGCCGACCCTTCACATGGATGCACATACCTATGTGAAACGATGTGATGTCTGTCAGAGAACTCAATATTCTATACGTAAAGATGAGATGCCACTGAAACCTATGATGGGTGGACGTGCATTCTCTAAGTGGGGAATAGACTTCGTAGGTCCTATTAATCCCCCAGCTAAGGGTTCCCATGCAGAATATATTATTGTTGCGACAGACTATCTAACAAAGTGGGTAGAGGTAAAAGCCACAACAAAGAACAATGCTCAAACAACTGCTAAATTCTTGTTTGAGAATGTATTCACAAGATACGGGTTACCTATAGAGCTAGTCAGTGATAGAGGCACTCACTTCTTGAATGAAGTTATTGAAAATATGCTCCAAGAGTTCTTGGTAGTACATAAAAAGTCTGCCCCCTATCACCCTCAAGCTAATGGGCAAGCCGAAAGCACAAACAAGATTTTGTGCAATGTGTTGACAAAATTAGTGAACAGTAAACGCTCTGATTGGGACAAACAGCTACACCATGCTGTTTGGGCATACCGAGTCGCCTACAAAACGGTACTCCAAGCCACCCCCTTTCAGATGGTGTTTGGCCAAAACGCAATGCTACCATTGGACTTCCTAATACCTACACTGAAAGTAGCACAAGAACACGAATGGACGGGTCATGAACTATCCTCTAGACGTTTTGACCTTGAACGATTAGGAGAAACAAGACTGAGGGCAGCTGTAGGGATATATGCAGCTAAGAAACGATAGAAGGCATATTTTGACGCCCATGTTAAGGATAAAGGTTTGAAGGCAGGCGACCTAGTACTAGTATACACGTTGAAACAACATGCGAGGAAACTAGAGAAGAGAGGCTACGGACCCATGATCATTAATAGAATCTCAACAAGTGGAGCAGTGCAGCTAGCCACATTAGAAGGCGATGTTCTTCCAAGTTACATTAGTGGTTGCAGAGTCAAGTTGTATCAGGAACCTCTCATAGAGGAAATGCTAAGCCGACTCAACACTGCTAAGAAACGCAAAGAAGAAGAAAAGCGAATTCGAGAAGAAGCTCAAGCAGAAGCCCTAGAGCGCATACGGAGAATGAAATTAAGAAGAAGAGGTAGAGAGCAACCTAGGCCAGATGCCGACGCAGACCAAGGATATCACATGGCTATGTGTGAAGTTTCACGTATCACCTCTCATAGGATAATTGATCGACGTCCTTTTATAACCTTAGATATAGGACAAGGAAAAAGCGCAAAGACTGTAAGAGCCTTGATTGACTCAGGTGCAGCCACTAGTGTTGTTCAATTGTCTTACTGTCAAGAGTTGAAATCAACTGTCAATCCTATAGAAGCATATCTCATAGGATTGGGAGGTGTGGAAACCCCTTGCCTGGGTGAGGTGGATCTTCCTATCTCCATTCAAGACGAAGTATTGACAGTCAGAGTACTAGTGTGTCAAGATGAGGACCTCACCGAACCTCTTGTCTTGGGTGAAGACTGGATTTATGACCAAGCAAACAACTTAAACCTAAGAAGTGGACTTCTTCAGGTATGGGTGAATCAGAGTAGAATTACCGTTGAGTTAGATAATGGAGCACTCCAGGAACTAGGAAAGGCACAGACTCCTGGTCCTTCCAGGGGTACACATGAAGTTGACCATGCTGTTCTTGTCCAAAGCTATGTGATGCAGAGGAATGGAGATCTCAATAGAAAAGTCAAGGCATTGGTGGAACTCCGTTCTTTTCCAAAGGCCAGAAGGAGGCAACAACTAAGGGCAGATCAATTACTAAAGACTATCTATGTGGGAGACCAAAAGAACGCGCGAAGCCGAACAACTCAACCAGTGAAACAAATGTGGGTGTGAAAAGATGAGCTGCCGACTATAGCCAAGTCGCGACAACTGTCTCAAACACCTATTAGTAATCAACGACATGATACTAATAAGAGGACTTCTAAAACCTCTGTTGAGAAAGTGAAATCTATCTGGGTGCCCAGGAAGTCGATGAAGGCTGACCCACAACCAAGACAAATTTGGGTGCCTAAGGCTTGCTTGCGGGCTCAACTAGTCCCACACAATTCACATCATACAGGACAGGATCCACTCGCTCAAGCAGCCGCCATCCACTCTTGTCTGATACACTCGAACACACTGCCACCTAGAAGCACGCACAGACTCACTTGTAAATGGGTCCCAAAGACACAACAACCCCCAGCGGAATTACTCATGCAACCCTCCCGAGTCTCCACAAAACCAAGACCAAAAGCCATCCATGGTGTTTGGCAACCTAAGACTTGTAATAAACCCCCCGACCCCAATTTGTGAATTCATCTCCACTTACTAACTGCATTAGTCAGACACCGCATCTTTCCATCTAGCTCCTAGGACTATCCAGGCATTAACTACACACACTATCATCGTGCACTCACTGACCACTAACCCATTACTCACCTCACGATAATATTATAACAGGGGCAAAACGTGTTCTATCTTGTCCATTACAATATTAACACATGCTCTATATTCTTGACAGAACCAGTAGCAAGCAATAACTATGGCAGAAGCTAGAGGCACCAGTTCCTAGGCAGGGTCCAGCGCACAGATTGTGGACATTGAAACCATTCTTCTGGAACCGCCACTCACCGAAAGGCCTCAAGAACTTCAAGCGGTGCATGTCCTTCCTATCCAGGACCCCCCTCAAGGACACACTTCTCAAGTGGGGAAACATGCTCATTGGTTTAGTGATGTAGCAGGGCCATTGGGTGACGGCACCTACTTCTGGGAAGTAGAAATTGAATTTAATGGCAAATGGGGACGCTACCACTTTTTCACTCGGGAATTCGAGAACTATCAGAATGCAGAGGTAATGCGATCAGTTTGGACCAAGACAGGCCTGGATAGATATTTCAGAGCACACTTGCCTAAACCTAATTTTCTACGCTGCTCCTATTTCATAAGTACCATAACTCCTAGTAGGGTCAAGTGAGGCGATAGTACTTTTGTACTACCATCATTGTTGCCATGACACGAACTCAAGAGATTCAAACTGACCCTCAATCTGGTACGGGAGGCATTGAACATGCAAGGTATGCACATTCCCACCGAGAAAGAAACAATGGTCCCGGGTAGGATGAAGCAGAAGGATCTCAATAAATTGAAGGAGATGGTGGCAATGACGCCTACTATTGCTCTCCACTTACGAACTGTTATGCAACATTTTGCTTTTCCCGCACAAGAACGATTCACTATGCCCCCTAAGAAAATATGGTTCAGCTTATACTTGGCAGAAACAGAGAACCTCACCCTCAACATACCGCACTCGGTCATCGATCAAATACACCTAGCCCATCAGCGCTGGAATAAGAAGCAGAAAAATGTACTTCATGGCTGTTGTGCCCTAACAAGAATAATTTACAGGTGCCTAGCATATGACGTGCCCATTCAAAGAGCACTAGTGTGGTCCAGGGCCCAAGAATTCCAAAGGTGACTATCAACAGCGGGTCCTCCATCGAAGAAGATGAGAGGGGGCGTCCAATTACCATGTGCTCAACCAAGGGGAGCCACTACCACACCTGAGGTGACTCCTCCTCAAACTAGGCGTGTTCGGCCATTCACCATTCGTCTTCCCAGACCAAGTACAGAAGGACCCAACTTGGTGTTTCCCCCCATTCCATCAGACTTGGAATTTCCACAGGGATTTACTCTCAATGACCTCACGGATGAAGAAGTTGCCATACTGATCTACGAATCTAATCTTGAAACAGAAGCAGACCAGGCCCAGGAACCACACCCCACCACAACAACACCAGCCCCGACACAACCAGTCGTCGTAGAAGTCGAAGGAGATGAACAAGAGGCAGGAGGAGAAGAAGAAGAAGCCGACGAAGAACAATATCAAGAATATGATGAACTCTCAGAGCTAGCAAGTACCCCAGCATATTCGGCACAAATAAAAAGATTGTACCAAACCATGAAGCGAGTTCAGGAACAACACAAAATGTCACTTGAATCAGGCAAGGTGCTCATGAGCCAACTATTGGCTGAGGAAGGTGTGGATGATATGTTTATTGAATCCATGAACCTACACGTAGAGGCAGTCGGCTTGGATGAGGCCACGACATACATTAATCGATTTGAGAAACGTGTGCCCGCCCGCCCTAGGCGATCTGGAAAACAAATACACATCAATGTATCAGAACCGGAAGGCAACACACAAACAGAAGAACATCAGGAGGAACCACTCTCCCCACCCACCTCATCTCTCGCTACACAATTCACCTCACCAACCGGCACGACCACGCCCTTTTCTACCACTACCACTATTGTCATGGGAATTCCTCTCTCTCCCGGTATCCAATTTGAAGGAGTTTCCATGCCCACCTTCACGACACTCTTCACAAATATCACTTCCACCCCACCCACTGTCCCCATCTTTACAGTCACACACACATTTGACACAATGGAAACATCACCCGCCACAGTACCACCCCCACCCCCCACACAACCTCAATCTCCCATACCCCCTCCACCAACTTCACCACTTGATTCCACAGCATTCACAACTCCCTTCCCCATCCCCATTCCCCCTGCATCTTCATCTTTACCTGCATCCTTTAATGTAAATAGTATATTCCTATCATTACATCAGTGTGTATATTAACTTCAGCGTGAGTACTGTTGCGGAAATGTGATATACTTCTTTTCTTTGATACCACTCCTTGACGATGCGACGAAGGCTAAGCCTTGCGGAAAATGCCACGCCGAAGAAGAAATAAGCTAGAGTGATTCAGTACACCTCTGTAATCAACCAATAGCTTAGCAACGTCTAGCGCTCAACATATAAGACTGCGCTTCTAAATTCACTGGAAAAACTTCACCGAAACTTCACCGGACTGTCACTGGACTGACACCATAATCGTACCGGAATGATCTTCAAATCTATTTATAATTATTTTAAGTAAACATACATGAAGTAAGGAGGTGACGCGTGAACTTTTTGACTTACTGAACTCTTTCTGAAGTTTAAGAGAAAACTCCACCAGTTCAGACAACCTCTTTCCGGTTAAACTTTGTACTGAGTATAGATAACTTTTTCCACCGGAAACTTTGACCAACTGAAAGTAGAGATGTCTAGCTATAGAGTGAGCTATCTCTCATACAAAACTTCGCATTACTCTGCAAGATCTACTTCATTCTTCTACCGAAAATTACTCATCTATTGTAAGAACTATAACTGACCGATAATGCGTTTACTGAGAAAACGTTAACTGTTAATTAGCCTTAAAACCATACTCTGTTTCTTCCACATACAAACAGTACGCACAAACATCCACATGAACATGTGTTTTCTATTAGAGAAGATGTGTACAAGTGAGCTTGGCCTCTTCTTGATCAAGCTACAGAAACTCTCCTATACTGAGTAGTTTCTTATTACCATCTTCCTCTCAGATGAATACCCGATATCTCAGGTTTCTGTTATTCATCTATACATACGCGATCTCTGGCGTCTTCTTCTACATACGCGATCTATGGCGTCTTCTATCTCTCTCTGTATATCTGTATCTCTGCGTCTCTGCGCATCTGCTATATCTCGTCTCTATTCTCGCACATACACATTCCCGCACCTTTTCTTCTGTTTGTGCTCTTATTTATACTGCGTGCTCTTCTTAAGCACGTTCTTGTTCGCACTTCCCTTCTATTATTCCTTTGCACGTTCTCTCTATGTACAGTTTGATTCGGCGTACCGTATTATAATCCTGGGAGATTCTGTACTGTACATAACGGTCGTGGATTTGTCCTTCCACTAAGGCTTTTGATTTTCTCTGATTCTGCTTCCTTCTTTTTTTTTTTTTTTTTTTATGTCTGTTTGTCAAATTCGTGAGTGTTTCTTCAACAGCTCCCCCTCAATCACTAATTTGACATCTTCTGATCTCTCATATATCTTTCTTTCTTTTATACCTACCATTTCTTTGAATCTGCTTGTCTTTGTTCCATCCAAACTTTTTGTCAGCATATCTGCAATCTGATCTTTTGTCGGAGTGTATACTATTTCTATTTCTTTCTCCATTACCTTTTCCCTCAGGAAATGATATTGAATTTCTATGTGCTTTGTTCTTGCATGAAATACTGGGTTTGCTGCGAGATATAACGAACTCATATTATCTCCATGTATGATAGGTATACCTTGATCAATACCCATGCTTTTGAACAAGGTCTGCATCCATATTACTTCTTTTGCTGCTTCTACAAGTCCTTTGTATTCGGCTTCTGTTGACGATAAAGCCACTGTGTGTTGCTTCTTCGAACACCAGCTTACCAGCTTATCTCCTAGGTATATCATATACCCGTGTGTTGACCTTCTGCCATCTTGACTTCCAGCCCAGTCTGAGTCACTGTATGCTCTGAGTTTTATGTCGGACGTAAAAGGATAATATAATCCTTCTTTTATAGTTCCTTTAATATATTTAAGAACTCTTTGTCCTGCAACCCAGTGTTGATCTGTCGGACAATGCATAAATTGTGAGAGAACTCCCACTACATAACTAAGATCCGGTCTTGTTAGTGTAGCATAAACTAAACTTCCTACAAGTGACTGATATTTCTTCATATCTTTCAACTCTGCTCCACTGTATTTACTGAGTTTATGATTTACTTCAAGCAGTGTTGAAGCTTCTCTGCAATTCTCCATATTAAACTTCTTCAGTAAGTTTAGGAGATACCCTTCTTGTGTCACATATACACCATGATTTGTGTATGTGATTTCCATTCCTAGAAAGTATGACAACTTTCCTAGGTCACTGATCTTGAACTCTCTTTCGAGTAGTTTCTTCACTTCTGTAATCCCTTCATCTGATGTTCCTTTGATTATTAAGTCGTCTACATAAATACAAATGTAGATCATACCTTCTTCTGTTCTCTTTATGAATAGACTTGCGTCTGCCTTCGAACTTTGGTATCCAAGTTCGTTTAGATATTTCACAAGTCTGTAATTCCAAGCTCTTGGAGCTTGCTTCAGTCCATAAAGTGCTTTTCTTAACCTACACACAAAGTTTGGGTATCTGGAACTTTCGAACCCTTCAGGTTGTTCCATGTACACTTCATCAGAAATGTATCCATTCAGAAATGCGTTCTTTATATCTAGCTGACTTAGCTTCCATCCTTTTGATGCAGCTACAGCGATTACTGTTCTTATGGTTGACATCCTTGCCACCGGACTAAACGTCTCGTCATAATCTATACCATGCTTTTGGGCATAGCCTTTGACCACCAGCCTTGCTTTGTGTCTGGCTATCCTTCCATCTGCAAATTTCTTTATTTTGAAAACCCATTTATTTCCAGTTACTTTCTTACCATTTGGTTTCGGAACAAGTTCCCATGTCTTGTTCTCTTCTAGTGCGCTGATTTCTTCTTCCATTGCTTCTTTCCATTGGTTTTTGTCTTTAGCTTCATCATAGCTCTGTGGTTCTTCATCATCTTTGACCATATATGCATAGTCTTTCTGAGTTATGTATGACGTATCATACGAGTACCTTTCTGGTTGTCTTCTATTCATGTTTGACCTTCTCGGTTCAAACTCTTCATGTGTATCTGAATACACGTCTTCATCTTCGTTTCTCATACCTGATCCCTTCCTGGACGTACTTGCCTGCATATGATTTTCATCTCTGTTTACCTGAACAATTGATTTCCCTTTCTCTCTTCTTTTTATTTCTTCTTCGAATTCTTCAGTCGTATGACTTTGATCTGCATACCAGCTTTTCTGTTCATCAAACGTAACATCTCTGGACACAGTAAATTGTTTGGTTAGAGGATTCCATAACCTGTATCCCATCTGCTTTTCATCATATCCGACGAACACATATTTCTCTGCTTTCGGTTCAAGCTTATGTCTGAGTTGAGACGGTACATAAGCATACGCTACTGATCCAAACACTTTGTAGTGATCAAGTGTTGGCTTCTTTCCCCACCAAGCTTCATAAGGGGTCATTCCTTCCAATGCTGTACATGGTAATCTGTTTACCAAGTATGTAGCTGTGTTTACAGCTTCAGCCCAAAGATAATTTGGACAATCCTTTTCGTTTAGCATAGCTCGTGCGAACTCGACTAGAACTCGGTTCCTTCTTTCTGCTACTCCATTTTGTTGTGGTGTATATCTGCAGGTTATTTCTCTCTTAATACCTGCATTCCAGAGATAGTCATTGAATTCTTGGGAGAAGTATTCTCCCCCTCCATCAAACCTCAGTCTTTTAAGTTTTCGTCCGGTAAGTCTTTCAGCATATGCATGAAAATGCCTGAAAGCTCCAAATACTTTTGATTTTTCTTTCAAAACATAAAGAGTTATCCACCTTGTTGCATCATCAATGAATAGAACATAGTACCTTGATCCGCTGATTGATCCTTCTTTCGTTGGCCCCATACATCTGTATGAATAAGCTCGAGTACTTCATCATGTTTGAATCCTTTCTTCTGGAAAGGTAACATGTGGGCTTTTCCCAACTGACATGCTTCACACTTGTGAATCATATGTTGATTTTGTATATTTGGTAATCCCAATACTGACTGATTTGTTATCATAGCTTTAATTCCTTTTTCATTGAAATGACCCAATCTTTTATGCCATAAATCAAGTTCTGTAATTACCTTTTCTCCATGTGTGAGCAACGCTTGGCCAATGTTCCCTTGTACTCTTAAAGTAAAGAGTCTTCCTTCTTTCTTTCCAGAAACGATCTGGTTATATCCGTTCTTGGGATCTTCTACAAATACACCTTTATTTGTAAATCTGACCTGGAAGCCTTTCTCAACTATTTGTCCTACGCTAATCAAGTTTTTCGGTATTGTTGGAACATACAAAACATTGGTTAGCAAATCTGCTCCACTCTTGCATTTCACTTTTCTTATTGAGTGTACATTATGTCTCGTATTGTCACCTGTTTGAACAGTGTGACTAGAACTACCTTTTTCTAGTTCTAACATTAGTTCTATATTTCCTGACAAATGATTAGAGCATCCAGAATCAATGTAAAATACCTTTAGATCTTCATTTTCTGATGTACTGATAGAGTTCATCATCAACGATGTATGACTTTCATTCTGCGTATCGTTTGCGTAGTTGTTGTAGGTGGTGTTGTAGGATTGATTCTGTCCCCAACTTCTCATTCCACCTCTACCATAGCCTCCTCTTTGATTTTGTCTTCCTCTTTGATATCTTCCGCTTCTGCCTCTGCTATTACTGTTTTGATTTTGATTTGATCCTTGTTGATTGTGCCAACAGTCATGAGCCAGATGATTACTTAGTCCACAAATCCAGCAAGCTTTCTTGTTGGTATTCTGGCTATTTCTTCCTCTTCCAAAACCTCTTGCTCTTCCTCTGCCAGTGCCTTTACCTCTTGCGTAATAGGCCTGAGAACTCGAATCTTCTTCGTCTTTTGACTTACCTTTGTCTTTCTTTTTGTTCTTCATGTACATTGCAGAGCTTTGTCCTTTATTTGCATCTCCTTTCAGGTCTTGCTCATATGTGAGCATCAAACCAAGCAACTGATTTAAATCTGGCACAAAATGATTTAAAGAAAGTTCAGTTGATAGTACGAAAGGTTTCCACCTTTCATCTCCTCTCAAACCTGTGAGTACTTGCGCTATCAATCTATGATCTTCGACTTCTTCATTTATGGATCCAAGACTATCTGCTAGATCCTTCATTTTAGTGACGTAGTCACTTATGCTTTGACTCGACTTCTTTTTGAATGTCGTAAATTCGGACCATAAGCTAGCCTTCCTGGCTTTCATAGTATTTTGGAAATGATCTTCCAATGCACTCCATATGTCCTCTGCTTTCTCCAGACCTCTAATATGCGGTAGTAGATGATCTGTTACGGTATTATAGATGTAGGCTCTTGCCGTTGCATCTTTCTTCTGCCACAGCTTCAAGGCTTCTAGTTCTTCTTTTTTCGGTTGACTATCATCTTCAAAGGTCGGCTTCTTTTCTTCTCCGGTCACGTACATCATTAAGTCCTTACTCATAAGGCTTGCTTCCATGCGCATTACCCATGCGGGATAATTATCTCTGTCCAACTTATCAATAGTAACATGGTCTGCCATGATCTTCTTGTTTCTGTTACTTCCGGTGAGCTTTTGAGAATCTTTCTGCTCTTCAGAATCTTTCTCGTTCTGGTTCCACTCGTTGTGGTTAACTGGCTCTTGTTTCCAATAATGGTGAATACTCTGGGCTCTGATTAGATATGCCTAGCTCTGGCTCTGACTAGCTCTGGCTAGCTCTGGCTCTGACTAGCTCTGGCTCTGACTAGCTCTGGCTCTGACTAGCTCTGGCTCTGACTAGCTCTGGCTCTGATACCACTGTTGCGGAAATGTGGTATACTTCTTTTCTCTGATACCACTCCTTGACGACGCGACGAAGGCTAAGCCTTGCAAAAAACGCCACGCCGAAGAAGAACTAAGCTAGAGTGATTCAGTACACCTCTGTAATCAACCAATAGCTTAGCAACGTCTAGCGCTCAACATATAAGACTGCGCTTCTAAATTCACTGGAAAAACTTCACCGAAACTTCACCGGACTGTCACTGGACTGACACCGTAATCGTACCGGAATTGTACTGGAATGATCTTCAAATCTATTTATAATTATTTCAAGTAAACATACATGAAGTAAGGAGGTGACGCGTGAACTTTTTGACTTACTGAACTCTTTCTGAAGTTTAAGAGAAAACTCCACCAGTTCAGACAACCTCTTTCCGGTTAAACTTTGTACTGAGTATAGATAACTTTTTCCACCGGAAACTTTGACCAACTAAAAGTAGAGATGTCTAGCTAAAGAGTGAGCTATCTCTCATACAAACTTCGCATTACTCTGCGAGATCTACTTCATTCTTCTACCGAAAATTACTCGTCTACTGTAAGAACTATAACTGATCGATAATGCGTTTACTGAGAAAACGTTAACTGTTAATTAGCCTTAAAACCATACTCTGTTTCTTCCACATACAAACAGTACGCACAAACATCCACATGAACATGTGTTTTCTATTAGAGAAGATGTGTACAAGTGAGCTTGGCCTCTTCTTGCTCAAGCTATAGAAACTCTCCTATATTGAGTAGTTTCTTATTACCATCTTCCTCTCAGATGAATACCCGATATCTCAGGTTTCTGTTATTCATCTATACATACGTGATCTCTGGCGTCTTCTTCTACATACGCGATCTATGGCGTCTTCTATCTCTCTCTGGTTTGTGCTCTTATTTATATTGCGCGCTCTTCTTAAGCACGTTCTTGTTCGCACTTCCCTTCTATTATTCCTTTGCACGTTCTCTCTATGTACAATTTGATTCGGCGTACCGTATTCTGATCCTGGGAGATTCTGTACTGTACATAACGGTCGTGGATTTGTCCTTCCACTAAGGCTTTTGATTTTCTCTGATTCTGCTTCCTTCTTTTTCTTTTTTTTTTTTATGTCTGTTTGTCAAATTCGTGAGTGTTTCTTCAACAAGTACAGGGATCTCGAAGGCCGCCATCAATAGTTGACAACGAATCATCAGAACCTACAAAGACGACTCACAACGCTAGAAGAAGAAAATGCGGAACTCAACCAGCGCTACACAACTCTCGAGCAAGCCCATCAAACACTCCTGGAGACACCCCAACCATCAACAGAACCCGGTGTCAAACAACTTGAAGCCTTGCTGGAGGTGTACCAAACAGATAACCTGAGAGTCCGGCGTAATTTAACTCTACTTCGCAAGCATATGGCTACAGCACTTGAAGAAAATAAACGATTGCAGAAAACAAAATGAAGAAAACCTAGAAGCAGCCATGGAAGGGTCCCCCCATGAGATCGATCCAGAACAGTTCAAAGCGGTTCCCACAGAAACAATGAAAACCATCTTGGAAAGTTATGCGGATTTATTAGATGCACATGATGATTTGGAAAGGGAACAAGATGAGCTACGTAGCCAGCTCAGGGAAAAGGAGGCTCCAACCAAGGTAATAGAAACGGCCTCGACTTTAGAGGAAGTAAAGGCATTGACAGAGCAGGTGGCTGAACTCCAGAAAAAGTTATTAGAATATGAAAGGCAGCCCTCCCCAGTTGTAGAACCCGAACCGGAGGATTTAGTACCCATTGAGGTGGATGAAACCTATGAGGAACCATACGTTCCTATGCCGATGCCAGGTGGTGCACAGACCTCAGAAGGAATGGACACATTGGAAGTTGAAGTACCTGAATGGCTCCAAACACTAGAGAAGACAGCAACAACCCATGAAGATAGAGTGGCCATTCAAATCCAATCTATGGCAAAGTTAGAAGACACCATCATCAAGTCTGAATACTTTCAACGCATGTCTCATCATAGATGGATCGACACCAATGATGATCAATATGTGCCATATTGTGTGCTTCTTGCGGATTACAATGCAGAGATTAAACGCAGTTGTGGCAAACCTCCAACTTTTGCCACACAATTTGGGCCAGAGGATATCCCAGAAAGTGCGAAGAAAGGCTCCATTCATCAACCAACCTGGAGAATCCGTCTTCTTGAAACCTACCCGGAAATGGTTCGTACCTGGACTAACATGCCCCTTTTTATTAAATACAATCCTTGTTATGTTCCAGTATTCCGCCGACGCACTTGGCCAGAGTTTACAATTGCTGTCAAGAACGTCAAGGGTTGTGCAAAGTGGTTAAATTATGTTTATCTAGCACCGCCACAAGGCCCTCCCACTATAAATTACATGATTTCTACCATCAGACACTGGAGCACTCGATTACGGAATACCCCCGATGTGATGGCACAAATGTGTATGAAAATCTTTGAACTAATGCTAATCACCTTCAGGACGTTCAAGAATATTAAAGACCCCCACTTCTCAGGTGTCAGATTTCTTACAGGAAACCAAGATCTGGTATACGACATGAGCACAACCCCATCCATAGAGGTAATATATGTTTGGCACGCCAGAATAAAGTACCTCCCAGCTTGTTTTAAACAGACATTCGAGGAGATGTTCATAACGGGATTCTGGAAATATCACTCAGAAATATTTGTACCCAGGCCCTCACATCTCCTCCACTTATTCGCTGTGGAGAGAACCATCCATTCAGAACAACTGCGGGTGCCACATCCGAACGTACCAGGACCAGTGAATTGGGATGCAGTATTAACAGATCTAGCACGGGGGCTCAGATTAGAAGAACATCACCTCGCTTCCAACATTGTCCAATATTACGTTCAACGAGCATCTAGACAAGGTTCTGTCAGGGGCGACAGACGCAAGAGTGGGGGGGGGTGTTGGCAGCAGTCAGGGAACCGAAGGAGCCACAAGACAAAGAGGGTCGGAACGAAGAGATAGCACAAGCAGACACAGTAGCCAAAGAAGATCTGGCAAGTAGGCCATCTAAATTTTTCAGACATCAAGGAGTGGAGCACACAAGAAGAAAGAGCAAGTAGGGAGCTCAAAGATGTGTACGACAAATCAACAGAGAAAACCCCTACACAAATAGTGATTTTAATCACTAAAAACCATTGTAAATACCATTTCGTATTTTTGTAGCTCCATTTTGTGCAAGCCAAGGAGTCCTTGAGCTTGAGGAGCCTTAGAAGTGCCTACATATCAATTTTCATATTTTTTAGATCTCGTTTGAGCCCTCAAAAGAGCCCTCGAACCTAATTTAACTAGGCCGGACACTAGGTCTGGACAGGGCCAAAGCTAGTCAAAAAGTATAAAAGGAGCTAGAGAGCTCATTTTTGAGGTTAGATTGTAATTGAAATGAACTTGTAATAGCTTTTTGAAAGTAATCTAAGAACTCCATTGCTTCTCACTCTTTGTCTTGCCGTGTGTGCACGTGTGTGTGTATGTGTGTGCATGTTTGTGTGCTTCTCACTCACGCACTTGTGCCTCCACTTGCACGAGGTCTTCATACCATCCTCACGTCTTCCCGGATTGACATTAAAGGAGGTGCTACTCATCACTGAGCTACACACCAGCCAACGGAGACTTCAGAGTTGATTAGTAGACCCTTTGAGCTTCCTAAATCCACCAAAATATCAGCCAAGTACTTTGGAACATGTATCCCAGAAGTTTAAGTCAAGACAGACTAGTTGCGAAATGACTAGCTCCCAAAACTTGCTATTTTTGGACATACACCTGCTGGAAAAAATGAACAGTGCTATCAACCTAGTAAGAATTAGAAACATTCCTTTTGGGCATAGCAAATAGACTTAGCAAGCTTCTCAATCCAAGTTAAAAAACTTCAAATGATGGACTGAGCACTGAGAACAAGTTTCATCAATTTCTGGAACATGCCCACCATTCTCGGGGCTCTGCAGAGATAGACCAGTGAGCAGTAAATTGCAGATATGTTCAAAAGTATTAATCCAATGACCATGAAAATGTATGTGCTCAAAGTAAACAGTACGAGCTATCCAACGCAAGTTAAATCACTAAAAAAGGTTCAGTAAAACTCGCGATATTACCTTCTGAAGGTATTGCTCTAAGTGAGTATAGCAGAGAACAAAACAGAGAAGTAGATGATAATAAATGTATAGATTCACATATGATTACAACCACATTGGCAATGAATGTTTGCACAATGGGAGTATAATGATAGAGCTATGGAGTAAGCTCTTCAATCTCTACAAAATGACATGAAGTGGTCACGTACAAGGCTTGCTAATCACCTCTTCCTTCTTGCTCCTTTTATAGCTATTCTTGGAGGGAGTTTTGAATTTGAATTTGAATGGCTCCACCTAAAAGTGATCCCCAAAGTTAGGAGATATTCCCTTAGCTAAAAAAATCATGGGTTTTGGTAGTTAGAGCCACGAAATTGCTTTTACTTCATGCATGAGGTAAGCCATCCTTTTCCTTTTTCTTTTTTCAATTACAAGAGATAAAAATGAACTCTTTTAGAAGAGGTGTTCACATGACTACTCATGTGACTTACAAATGAGGATAATATCAAGCATATCAAGCATGTAGGCTTGGGAAAAATGCACCAACAGCTCCCCCTCAAGCCTAACATGCTTGGCCTCCAAATAAGTCTTCAATTCTCCTTGATTTCCTGCAAGCCAATCATCAACTTGAATCTACTTAACTTCGTACCATCAAGAGCTTTCGTCAACATGTCTGCACATTGCATATCTGTAGAGACATAGGATAGTTGAATATCCTTGCTCATTAGCTTCTCCCTTACATAATGGTAGTGGACTTCAATATGCTTGGTTCTAGCATGGTATACCGGATTAGCTCCTAGATGTAGTGAGCTTGTGTTGTCACCAAAAATATGAGGTGTTGAAGAATGAAGTCCAAGATCTATGTACAAAGACTTCAACCACATGATTTCTTGAGTTGCATTAGCCAAACCTCTATATTCAGCTTCGGTAGAGGATAATGCCATGGTTGGTTGCTTCTTCGATGACCAAGAAATGATTTTTGAACCTGCAAATGATATATACCCTGATGTGCTTCTTCTATCATCTTTAGATCCGGCCCAATCTGCATCTGAGTAGACCTTTAGCTCAATATTTGAAGTATATGAATAAAACAAACCTTCATTCATGGTCCCCTTTAGGTACTTGAGGACTCTCTTGGCCGCTTCCATATGTGGTCTTCTCGGCTTATGCATAAACTGACTCAATATGCTAACACTATAGCATATATCCACCCTTGTGAGTGTTGCATAGTTCAAGCTTCCAACCAAGCTTTAATAGCTTGTGATGTCTTCAATTGGCTCTCCTTCATAAGCACTAAGCTTATGATTTTTCTCCATAGGTGTACCTTCACACTTGGTATTTTCCATCTTGAACTTGACGAGCATGTCATGGACATACTTCCTTTGTGTGATGTATATACCTGAATCTGTGTAGATCAACTCCAATCCAAGAAAATAAGTTAGTGGTCCGAGGTCACTTATTTTGAACTCCTCCTTCATTTGACTCTTTACCTATTTGATTCCTTCAAGTTCATTGCCTATGATAATAATATCATCAACATACACACATAAATAGATCACTTCAGATCCATTCCTCTTTATGAACAAGGAGGTATCCGCCTTGCTAGCTTTGAATCCTTGGTCCTGCAAATAAGTCACCAATATGAAATTCCAAGCTGTTGGAGCTTGCTTCAATCCATACAAAGCTTTCTTTAGTTTGCATACATAGTTAGGATGATGTGCATCCTCATATCCAAGAGGTTGTGCCATATACACTTCCTCAGAAATCCATCCATTCAAGAAGGCATTCTTTACATCAAGTTGATAAAGATTCCAATTTCTAGATGCAGCAAGACTAATGAGAACCCTAATTGTAGGCATTTTTGCAACAGGAGAGAAAGTCTCCTCATATTCAATACCATGGGTTTGAGCAAACCCTTTAGAACTAACCTTGCTTTGTGTCTATTTATACTTCCATCTGGATTCCTCTTGATTTTGTATATCCATCGAGATCCAATTACCTTCATAGATGGCTTGATAGGTACAAGCTCCTAGGTGTCATTCTCCTTCAAGGCTTCCATTTCTTCATCCATTGCATCTCTCCAAGCTTTCTTGCTTTGTGCTTCTTCAAATGTGGTAGGTTCTTCAATGGTTGAATCCTTTGCAATGTAGATTGAGTGCTTGGTGACCAAAGAAGTATCATAACCAAACCTCTCTCGTTTCTTCTTCTCCCTCGAAGACCTTCTAAGTGGTTGATGTGAGCTCTCGGGTCCATATGTAGCATCCTGCATCTTTGCTTTACCTTTGTTCTTCCATAGCTTTAGTCTTTCCAACTCTTCTAGGTCAATCTCCGAATCACTTTCTTCAATCTGCTTTGGCTGCTTTAGTTGAAGTGATGGAAAATCTTCATCCAAGTCATATGGCAGCTTCACTTTCCTATCATCATCAAACCATGATTTGTTTTCATCAGAAATTACATCTCTACTCACAGAAAATCCTTTATTGGTTGGATTGTACAATCTATATCCTTTTTGGTTTTGGTCATAACCAATAAATACACACTTCTCTGCCTTGGGATCCAATTTCCCTCTTACTTGAGAAGGAATGTGAATATAGGCTAAGCATCCAAAGATTTTGCAATGCTCTAGACTAGGTTTTCTTCCATTCCACACTTCATATGGAGTGGTTCCATCTAGTGACTTAGATGGAAGTCTATTTATGAGATATGTGGCTGTCGACACAGCCTCTGCCCATAGGTAGTTCGGCAATCCCTTTTTGTTGAGCATGGACCTTGCAGCTTCGACAATAGCTCTGTTCCTCCTCTCTGCTACACCATTGAGTTCAGGTGTATACCTTGTAGTGACTTCCCTTTTAATGCCTCTTTCATGCAAGAAGGCATCAAATTCAGAAGAGAAGTATTCTCATCCACCATCTCATCTAAGTCTTTTTAAAGTCCTACCTGTTTGGTTTTCAACAAGAGCAATAGACTTCTTAAAGCAATTAAACACTTCATCCTTGTGCTTCATGAAAAACAGAATGGTCCACCTGCTACAATCATCTATGAAAGACACATAATATCTTGAGCCTGATATAGATGGCTCCTTACTTGGACTCCACACATCCGTGTGCACTAGATCCAAAGGATTTTGATACATATATCCTTTCTTATTGAAAGGTTGTCTATGAGCCTTGCCGAGTTGACAAGCTTCACACTTATAAATCATGTGTTGCCTTGTGATATTAGGCAAACCAAGTACACTTTGGTCCCTGCAAATCTGTTTGAGTGTCCTCTCACCAATGTGAGCAAGCCTTTTGTGCCATATCTCCAACTCTGTTAGAGTTTGAGATCCATAGCTAAACAAAGCTATGTTCTTTGTATCTTCCACTTCAAAAGTGAAAAGCCTTCCTGTCTTTTCTCCTTTGGCAATCCTTCGAAAGCCTTGTCTTGGGTCTTCAACATATGCTCCAAATCGATTGAATCTAACCTGCAATCCTTTTTCAACAATCTGTCCAACACTTATTAAATTTTTGGTAATTGTAGGGACATACAAGACTTTGCTTAAGAGGTTCATATTCCCATCTGATGTCTTCACATTACCTATCTTCTCCACTGAGTGCTTTGTGTCATCTCCTGTCTACACTTCATGCTTGTTATGAGGATCTTCCAAATCAGAAAGTAAAGCCATATTTCTTGCTACATGGTTCAAGCATCCCAAATCAATGTAAAATATGTGATCATCATCCTTACCCTTCTTCGCTGATAGATTCATAATCAATAATGAATCTTCTTGACTTTGGTCCTCTGCATAGTTATTGTAATCTCTTCTTCCTCTATGGCCACTTTGATAGTTGTTGTTGTTGTAATTATTGTTGTAGTAGTTGTTGTTGTTGTAGCCTCCATTGTATTAACCTCTATTTGATCCATAGCCACCTCTATTGAATCCTCTTTCTCTTGAGTTCCTCGGGTTCCTGAAACATTCTTTAGTAGTATGGTTAGATAAGCCACATATGTTGCAAGCTTGAGATGATTGGAATCTCCCCCTGCCTTGCTTTCCACCTCTGCCTCTTCCTCTAGCTCTTCCTCTACCTGCAAAGTTTGCTTGGAAAGAGCTTCCTTCATCTTAATTCTTCCTATTCTTTGACTTGTCCTTGACGTTAGCTTTATCAGAATATAAGGCAGAAGTTTGATTACCTCTTGAAGACTCACCACCTTTGCTAATCTTTGCTTCATGAGTGAAGAGTTGGCCCATGAGTGTGTTGAGTTCGGGTACATGCATATCCATGTATAAATCCATGGCTGTTGTGAATGACTCCCACTTGTGGTCTGCTTTGATTCCATTCATGATTTGTCTTATGATTTGCTCCTCTTCAATTACCTCTCCAATGCTTCCAAGTTGGTTGGAAATCTCCTTCATCTTTGTGACATAATCAGTCACATTTTGCTTCGGGCTTTTCTTCATTGTTGTGAACTCCATCCACAATTGGTTCTTCCTTGCTCGAGTGTTGGAAGAGAAGAAAGAAGCAAGTGCATTCCAGGTCTCTCTTGATGTCTTGCATCCCTTGAAATGAGGTAAAAGAAAATCAGAGAATGAGTTTAGAATATAGGACCTTGCAAGTGCATCCTTCAAACACCAATTCGAAAGTCCTTCCACTTCTTCATGTGATGGTTGCCCTTTGTTCCTCATGGTTGGCATTGCTTCATCTCCGGATATGAATCCATATAGATTCCTCCCTTGAAGGTAAGCCTCCATCCTTAGAGACCATGCCGGGTAGTTGTTTCGATCCAATTTGTCAATTGTTGATGGAAATCCATCTCCCATGTTGCTTGACTATGCTCTGATACCACTGTGAAGGGAGATGGTGGATGCAATCCAAAGATGAGTAGGTGCCGCTACAACCAGCTTCACACCAGCCAACAAAGACTTCAGAGTTGATTAGTAGACCCTTTGAGCTTCCTAAATCCACCAAAATATCAACCAAGTACTTTGGAACATGTATCCCAAAGTTTAAGTCAAGACAGACTAGTTGCGAAATGACTAGCTCCCAAAACTTGCTATTTTTGGACATACACCTGCTGGAAAAAATGAACAGTGCTCTCAACCTGGTAAGAATTAGAAACATTCCTTTTGGGCATAGCAAATAGACTTAGCAAGCTTCTCAATCCAAGTGAAAAAACATCAAATGATGGACTGAGCACTGAGAACAAGTTTCATCAATTTCTGGAACATGCCTACCATTCTCAGGGCTCTGCAGAGATAGACCAGTGAGCAGTAAATTGCAGATATCTTCAAACATATTAATCCAATGACCATGAAAATGTGTATGCACAAAGTAGACAGTACGAGCTATCCAACGCAAGTTAAATCACTAAAAAAGGTTCAGTAAAACTCGAGATATTACCTTCTAAAGGTACTTCTCTAAGTGAGTATAGCAGAGAACAAAACAGAGAAGTAGATGATAATAAATGTATAGATTCACATATGATTACAACCACATTGGCAATGAATGTTTGCACAATGGGAGTAGAATGATAGAGCTATGGAGTAAGCTCTTCAATCTCTACAAAATGACATGAAGTGGTCACGTACAAGGCTTGCTAATCACCTCTTCCTTCTTGCTCCTTTTATAGCTATTCTTGGAGGGAGTTTTGAATTTGAATTCGAATGGCTCCACCTAAAAGTGATCCCAAAAGTTAGGAGATATTCCCTCAGCTCAAAAAATCGTGGGTTTTGGTAGTTAGAGCCACGAAATTTCTTTTACTTCATGCATGAGGTAAGCCATCCTTTTCCTTTTTCTTTTTTCAATTACAAGAGATAAAAATGAACTCTTTTACAAGAGGTGTTCACATGACTACTCATGTGACTTACAAATGAGGATAATATCAAGCATATCAAGCATGTAGGCTTGGGCAAAATGCACCAACAAACCTCAATGTCCAAGGACATCAATACAGACAGGCAATCCAAGGACAACAACAAAAGGAAAAAGAACATACTCCAAAAGTACCTTCCAGATACAAAGAATTGGGACTGAAGGATTCAAGTTCAAATGAAGAGTCTAGCCCAGACAAGGATACCTTAGACATGGACATAGAAACAGAAACGAACAATGACGAATCGATAGAGATAAACGAGTCGAGGTCACATCCGACAATCAACAATCACAGGTCCGGAACCAAGAAGCATCCACTGAACTGGCCCACCTCATTCAATTAAATGACACGTCAAAAATCAGCATAAAGGAAGCTCCAATCACACATAAAGATGTAGTGCCACCTGTAAAAGAGAAAATAACACCCGTGGGAAAAGAAAGATGTTTCCAACAAGATATGGAGCAAATTGTGATTGAAGTCTCTGATGATACACCACAAGGCAAGACGAACCATAGGGAGGTTGAGCCAAGGATATAACTTCATATCGGAAGCCCCATGTCACTACGCTACATGTGGCACAAGGGAAAGATGTTACCACGGGTGAAGAACCTAACATCCTGACCACATGGTTAAATGTAGACATTACTCAACTAAAACCCATAGTCAAGCAGATGATACAAACAACTATGGATACACAACAATAGGTGATGGAAACAGATGCAGATTATGACAAGGGCATGCGAGAAAAAAATCAATTCCAAGTAATGAGTGAGCAACTATCTGCACAACTGATTCAGGCCCAACAAGATGTTTTAGGCAAGGATACGGAAATTACCGAAGTCAAACGGCAATGCAATACATTAATGGAGCAGAATCACAAACTCTAGGAACAACTGATGGACTTACAAAGACAACATGAAGCCAATGAAGCCGACAAAGAGAGAATGAAAGCTAGAAGCAATCTGCTAGAAACACAGCTAAAAAGCATACATGGAGGAAAATGATAACTTACGCAACAGAAACAAAGAACTGATGAAGGCATTGCTGTATGACCAACCTATAGGAAAAAAAGAGATAACAGCAACTGACCAAAAGGAATTGAACCACCAAATAGCCAAATATGATAATTTGTTGAAACATGAGCAAGCCCTAAATGAAGAATGGGAACGCAGGTATATTAACAAAACCAATGAGCTCAAGAAACAACTATACACTGCCAACACAAAACTTGTAGTGAGCTATAGTGAAAATGTGGATCAAATAGCAGAAATCGGTAATGAGCTACTCGAAGCCAAAGACACACTCGAGACAGCACTTAAGGAAGTTTAAAAGAAGACTGAACGTCTTACACATCTAGAAGCTCAATTAGAACAAAAAGTAACCATCGGGACACCAGTAGAGCCACGACAAGAAAGTCCTACTAACGAGGTAGAGGTACGTCCTCTGTCTCCCCCAATTTATAATTCTCCAATAAGAGAGCAGATGGCGGAACCATGTGATAATCATCCCCTGCCATTTACTGCAAAAATAGGTCAAAAGGAATGGGCACTATTGGTGTCCCGATTGACAAAAAAATTTGAAAATGAAGTGGTCAAAGTCATGAAAGAGGCCAAAATAAAAAGGAAAGATCAGGATATGATCATGAAGCCTTTCAACGTTCCTTATGGACTCTTGAAAGAGAAAACAAGGCAATATATAAAGAAGATCACATAGAAGGATCCAAATGAGTAGCTATACTTTAGAGACAATATATTCAATTACTCTCAAGAGGAATTTGAAGCGGCACAACTTGTATGGTGGAGGAAATTTTTGGAGAAAAATCCTACTTTGCGGGTGCACTAGCAAGCAGCATTGTATTTATTATAGGTAAATCCTTCATTTTGCCGAACACCACGTCGCAGAGAAGCAAGATGAATTAAGCTTCTTGGCCGATCACAGAGAGCCACCACATGATGGTGTGAAAGCTAAACAATCGAAGCAAATCATGATACGTGAAGCTAATCTTCTTAATGAGACAGAGCAAAAAGTTTACAGAACATACTCCTGCCGAATTCCAAAGCTTGTCAGGGATGACAGAGTTCAGGAGGGGGCAGTGTCAAAGGAGAATCTAGCAAAAAGAAAAGAAGAAGAAAACCATGAAAGAAGCTTCATTGAAAGGATTATATCTGAAGACATATATCTGCAAGAAGCCCCGCAGGGGCACACAACACCCATCTCTCCACAGATCCCGGCAGGGGCACACAATAAGGGAAAGCGCCTAGGAGGAGAGGATGGACCAGGGCCAGGAAGTATCCATGAAGAAGTGCAAGAAGATATTTGGCAGGTAATGATCCTTCCACTGATTGCGTGCGGTGGCAGAAAGTAAACAGGCTCAAAGCAATACAACAGGGTTAGATGTGTGAAGACAAAGACATATCAGAAGACCAAAGTTAGAAAGGGGAGAGGCTGAAAAGTTGAAGAGGGTGACTAAGAATACCACATTCTTAGCCATGGATGGCGTGCGTGGCAGCCCGAGTTAATGCAACAACCCAGATATGTGATATAAGGAATTGCAAGGGGCAAACAGAAGCAAAGGAAATACCTCGGATAAAGTAACGAATTTTCTGACAGTCCTTATCGCTTCTTCGACCGTTGGGTGTGTGTATTCAGAAGACTTAGACAAGCTGCAGACAAGAAGCAAAGCCTGTCAAGGGATGACAGAGACAAAGAGGGGGAGAGTGTTGCAGAGCTAAGAAGAGCAAAAGGTAGAGAAAATGATGAGCCCCAAAATTTTTCAGATTTGGAGACTCTATTTTTTTATCATAGCCATTGTGTAACATATTTTCTGATGTAAGTGCACTAGAGGAGTCCTCTAGATGCATACCCATGGAGATTAGTAGTTTCCCCTTGTAAATTAGTAGGAAATTAACCTTTTAGTTAATAAAGTGCCAGTCTCTTGTGTGAAAGGACCATTTTTAGGGCACATGTATATAAGTCAATTTGTGACTCTTTGTAAAGACTTTTTTCCATTGTGATAATCAAGAGCATAGAATTTCGAATTTGTGTCTTCTCCTCTCTGTATCATCTTCTTTATGAGCTTGTATGCATGTGTGATGCTTGGAAGGAGTGCTAGGAAGTGTTGTCTACCCACGAAAGTGCTTGTTTGCTATTGGTAAGGTGTGTGTGAAGTGTAGGGAGTGCTGAAGTGTAGGAAGGTCATTCCTATGACTCATTATGTTGCTCATAACTTGAAGCAGAAGCATCAAAATTGAGTGCAAAGATGACCATTGAATGCATCTTCTTGAGAGCTTCGAAAGGAACCCACTATTCACTATATTCGGAGTTTGAAGCTGAGAGAAAAGCCTGATTTACTATTGACTCCTGCACCAAGTATCGTGACACCTCAACGGATCCTTTAAACTAATTTGGAGTGGATTTATACTTGTTTGCATTTTGCAAGAGCTCATTTGCATTGATCATCATTTGAATGCATGTCTTCATACACTCGGCTAGGTTTTGATACTCTTCGGATTGATAAATAAAGCGTGAATCCTCACTATATGTACTTGAGGGGGGATCGAGGTATAGTCTCTTTCTCCACAAGTCCCTAAGCTGGCACTTAGGTACACAGATGGTAAACACACTTCTAAACTCATTTCCATCTTGATATGATGCTTTTTTTATTTGTTTATCTCTCTCTACACAAGATAGAGAAATTTCATTTGAAGAGCTACAGTTCCTCTTACTTCAAGTTGAAGATCAACGAAAGGGTATGGAAGAGAATGATGAAGCTATATTATCATCATTTAAGGGAAAGAAGAATAAGGAGACAAAGAAGGAGAAGAATGTTGAGCAATCCAAGAAGGAAAGTAAGTCTTTTAATCATAAGTCTTCTAGTCCTTTTCTTAATGCTTCCTCTACACCGAAAGAAAATTATTCGATTACATCTAATTCAAAGAAAGGAGTATGCCATTATTGTAAGAAACCACCTCTTACATAGTAGAATGCAAAACAAGGATTTTTAATGAGAAGATAAAAGCATCAAGTAATAGTGTTGAAGATGATCCAAAACCTAAATCTTTAAAGGTAGATTCATATGCATGTGCTACTATTGAAGAGATAGCTTTTGATGAGGCAGCATTAAATGAAATCTTACATAATCCTTAGATTCTCGATTCGGGAGCTACTAAACATATGAAAGGTTGCAAAAAGGTACTTTCCTCACTTTCTAAACTCTTCAGGGAGAAGAGTGACCATTGTAGGTGGTCAAGATTTGGATTTTTTGGCTGTTGGAGAAGTAAAACTTAATTCAAGAGCAGTTGGAAATTTCACAATTTCCAATGTTCCTTATGTTCTAGACATGAAGATGATTTTGCTCTCTATCTCTACTTTTTTGTCCGATTGTTATAAATTAGCTTTTAAGAAAGATTCATGTAAGATCCTCTCACTTGATAAGGAGCATTGTATACTTCAAGGTGAAAATAGAAGTGGCATGTTTGTGTTGTCCAAAATTAGTCATGCTAATGTTGGTAGGTCTACTACACCTAAGGACAACATGAAGTCATGGCATGCTAGATTTGTTCATATTAGTTTCATAGCTCTCAAGCATATCAAAGATCAAGGTATGGTGGAGCGTTTGCCTAGTTTTGTGTTAGCAAATGATGTAGAATCATGTGAAGGATGTCTTGAAGGAAAGCTTCACAAACTACCTTTCAAGAAGCATGGATATATCATAGCCACAAGGAAGTTGCAAATCATACATTCAAATGTGGATCCTCATATGAAAATTGATTCTATTAAAGGTTTCAGGTACTTTGTTATGTTCATAGATGATTTCTCAAGATATTCATGGGTTTATGGTCTTAAAGTGAAGTTAGAGGTTTTTCCTACTTTTAATAAGTTCTTGACTATGGTTGAAAATGAAAGTCAATTAATCATCCAGATTTTGAGAAGTGATAGAGGAGGAGAGTACATGTCTAAACACTTAAAGTCTTTTCTTGAATACAAAGGTATCTCTCATCAACTCACTATTGCTTAAATGCTAGAACAAAATGGTGTTATCTAGAGAAGGAATAGGATACTTGTTGAGATGATGCATATTATGATGGCATTCAAAAGGCTTTCTCCTAAGTTTTGGTTTGATGTAGTACATACGGCTAATCACATTCTCAATAGGCCTTCCACAAAATCTTTAAAGGTCATTACACCTTATGAAGTTTATTATGGGAAGAAGCCCAATGTGAGTTACTTCAAAGTTTTTGGTTCCCCAACTTATGTTCACATTTAGAAGAAGGATCATGGTAAGCTTGATGTAAAATCCATTGAAGCACTCCTTATTGGTTACATGAGTGAAAGAAAAGGACAAAAATTCTATGTTCTAGATACAGGTGATATGCTACTCTGATGCAATGCATATATTGCAGAAAATCAGATTTATGATAAGAAGGAAGAGACAAAACTAAGCAGATGATTATGCATTTTTTAGAAGGCGTTTGGATTCTTACAGTGAACCATACAAAGGGGGTGATAAACCTTCTCAAAACCTAAGAGATGTTGGTGAAGAGAGAGTTACATTACCTACATGGGTATCTACTCCATCATTAGTACCTCTTGAGGTTCCAACTTATAAAGTTGGAGAAGGTTCTAGAGTTGCAGAAGAAAGAAAAACTCAAGAACGAGATAATCTATTCTAGATTTCAAATGATATGAAAAACTTGCATGTAACTATCATGTTTTATCATTTGCATTACAATCCTTATTCACCTATATCATCTTGGAATGGAGTCACTTTCACTATTTATACGAAATTCAACTGCTTTATAAGAATATCATCAAGATCTTCATCAACCACTCCTTAAGAAACACTTTTTTTAGCATCATATTTGTTGGGGGAATCTTTAGTTCAAAGTGGATTGAGTGTTTTTAAGACAAGAATGGAGAATAAGAAGAAAGATAATTGTGAGAGCCTTTGTTTCTTGATTAGCATAAAAGATTATAATAGCCTCTTCTAGAATAATAAAAAATCTTCTCTCTGCATAGCCATTAAGCCAAACGAGAACACACATAAGTATACTAAATATCACAATTACTTGTACCATCAACCTTTGTGATGGTCCTTGACCTTGTCTAGTAGGTTGACCTTATGCAGTCCTTGTACTCAAGCTTCCAATAAGGTTGAAAGCTTGTTCAAGTCTATCCTTGACTTGCAACACCTCCTTGATGATACTTTGCCACACCTTAGTTTCTCCCTTAGTTGCTCGTTGTGCAATCTCTCTACATATTTTGTCATCTCTTTTGCACATTATGTCTCTCTCTTTGCACACTTTGCCTCTCTATGCACACTACATTGAGTATCTATTTTTCTCTTTCTTTCTCAATATAGAATATGCTCTTTCTATTTCCCCTTTAGGCTATCTTGGAGAACGCTCCATTATGGTGCCTCAATTCCTCTTACATACATCATTTCAACTACTTGTCTATCTTGATGCTTACTTTGTTGTCCCCAGAAGCCTCTCATGCAAAGACCAATGATTATGTATTTTCTCTTGTAATTACTTTATGGAAAAGAAAATTTGAAAATGGAAGGCCACACATAAACTCCTATGCACCATCATCACTTCTTATCTTCTCCACATTTTACCTTAATTTGTACAAAATGTGCACATAAGGGACGGTTCACTTGGACCAGCCATAACACATGAAAAGCCTTAAAAACCCTTCACAAATACCTTCTTGCAAATTGCATTTAACTTTTCTTGCAAGATCCTTGTGAAGAAAAATTTGTTCACTACCTATGCACCCATTTCCTTGGCCATTTTTGCACCACTTGTGCACCAATTTTCCAAGTCACCACTTTGAGGAGCTCAACATCTTCCCACCACTTAATCGGCTCTCTATCCTGAAAAGCGACAAGCCAAACCACAAGAAAAGATATGCCACCTCAAGAATGGAGTCAATCAAACTTAAAAAATAACATATGAGTAGTTCAATAGCAAAAGGAAATAAACATAGAATCAAGGCAATATCAAAACAGGACTCCAAAGCGAGTAATGAAAATGGATGAAAGAGCAGGCATGGTTGAGGGCCAATAAGGAAAGAGTAGGGAGGGATGAGTGGTTGACGAGGAAAGGAGAAGGAGGAGTGATGGGTAGTTGTGGGTTTTGGTATAAAATTAGGGGCATGGGGTTAGGTTGTGGGATTGTTGATAGTTAACCACTCCAAAAAAAAACGAGACATGTGATATACATGGACAATGGAAACAAGTATAGGTGAGAAATCATATGTTAAATCTGCACAGAACATATGGATTTTGACCAAACAAACAAAAAACGTAATAGATTCTAGGGAAATTACCGATAATAATTAGTTAAGGGTTTCGTGCAACATGAAAATGAGTACAAGTTTCAAATAAAAGGCCACCCAAAGTGCAATCTAGAGCCATTAAGCATGTATATGCCAAAGAAAATACAGATCATATGAAAAAATGTTATCCTATGGTCTAGGGTTCGGGGGTTTTAGAGAGCGAGGGAGATAGATAGATAGAGAGAGAGAGAGAGAAGAGGTAGAGAAAGATAGAGAGAGGAGAAAGGGAGAGTTAGAGGGAAAGGGAGAGAAATAGAGAGAGGGAGAGAGAGAGAGAGAAGCAGGAAGTAAAGAGAGGGTGAAGAGAGAGTTAGAGTGAGAGGGAAGAGAGAGATAGAGAGTGTAATAAAGTAAGTCTATGATATAATGGTCCGATCGGTTCAGGTGGATCTGAAATCAAATATTGTTTGGTCATCCATATGTATGACCAAAGATCTCGAGTTTAGACTTACTAGGAGGTCTTGTGCTCTTGTGAACAAGTGATCCACTTAGATTAGTGGTTAAGTCTCAAGGATGTGAACGAGGAGGTCTTGGGTTCAATCCCCACGGGGGACATGGAGAGAGTATTTTGCCTAAAGATCTCTAGCTAGATCCTTCTAGAAGCATCCACTTGAGTTAACTCGAGCTAACACGGACACTTGGCGAACATGCACTTACATGGCCGACACATGGATAGTTAGTATCCACCTGCCTAAGAAGGCAGTCCCCTGGAGACAGCTATATATAGAGGCATTTGGTTGGGAGGAGAGTCATCTCTCTAGCATGTGTGGTCGTAATTGTAGTCTTGTTACATTGGTATCATAGCATTAGGTGAAGTTTCCATGGTGACCTTGAGGGCTCATCATCTTCCTCTCTAGGCACAGCTTCTATGGATATCTTTCATGGAGATTTATGGAAGTTCATCATCTTCATCTTGTGTTTTCTCACGCAAGAGTTTATTTGCATTTGGGCAGCACATTTATCTATGGAATTCTCTAGCTCTCTCTCTCTCTCTCCCTCTCTCAATTGGAGCAGCAAGAAAACTTTTCTCTCTATGCGCATGGCATGAGGTGCCAAGGCGGCCTACATCTGTGCACATGCGGCCTACGTTTTCATCTTTGCAATTAGCATGTAGGCGGAGAAATCGAAGCACAAACCTCTCAATCATAGGTGACAACTGATCCGCTACGCTCAGATGCTGACAGGAATTATGCATAATTTCAAGTTTATGAGATTTGATCTTACATCTAGGATTCTCTATCTGCCACTCTACCATTTCAGCCCCTTCCATTGGGCCACTCTCTTTAGTTCGCTATCAAGTTTTTATCTTTGGTCAACATAAGGCGACTTTGTGTTGTCTTACAGTTGATTTTGTTACACTTATGTGTTCCTCGAGTAGCTCTGATGTGAACCTTTTCCCTATAATTGGCACTTTTTACTCTAGTGCTGGCTAGAGGTTTTTTCCCCATGTTACCACATACTTGATACTCTCATATGTGGTGGTACTTTGTACTTAGGGATATTTTTCAGCTCTTACTTCAGTTCAGTTTGTCGATCAATAGAGAGATCTATTCCAGCCATCGTCTTCTCCGTGTGTCTTGCTGTGTTTTTGCTCTTTGTGTGTGCTTCTCGTGTGTCTCTCGCACTTCTACACACACCCAACAGTTGTATCAGAGCAGGTTCAGCTTCTTCTCAAGTTTTGATTTTTTGCGTCGCGGCACACGTGCACTTTAACAATGCAAATTGACTTCGGAGCATAGAAGTGTGAATTTCAGCAGCCCAAAAACATTCCCAATAGGTGCGCTGGGGTTTTACCCCCATTTCGAAGCCATTCGTGCAGTCAGAGAGGCCATCAGAGTGATGGTTTGTGAGCTGAAATTTCAGCACTCATTTCAGCTTTCATCGAAGTGAAGATTTTGTCACATTCTTCTTCCTCAGTGAAATGGCGGGCAGCAATGACTTGCTGGCATGCTTCAAGCTGAAGATAAGTTTGATGGGACCAACTATCGAATGTGGTCTTACATGATGAAGCATGTTCTTGTTGCAAAACAACTTTGGAACATAGTGGCAGATGTAGATCGAAGAACGGCAGGTGCTTCTACTTCACAGTCTACCGTCACAGATGGAGCTTCTTCTTCGAGTACAGTGGTTTCTCCTTCTCCACCTACACAGGAGCAGCTTAGATGGGATGGGAAAGATGCTCAAGCTCATGCTTTGATTGCACTTTCAGTGAAGCGTCATATACTTCCACACATTTGGTCATGTTCTACATCGAGACAGGCATGGGACACTCTTGCTTCTTTGTATGCCGTGCGTAATGAAGCACGTGTTGCATACTTGAGGAAGCAACTTGAGGATGTATATATGGCTGAAAATGAGTCAGTGGATGTGTATGTGAAACGCATCAAGGACTTGAAAGAGCAATCCGCAAACATAGATGAGATCATTCCGGATGCATCACTCATTTCTACATTGTTGAAAGGATTACCGGAATCTTTTCAAAGCTATGCTACTACACTTCGTTTGGTTGCAAAAGGAAATCCTAATATGTATGCATTTGATGAGGTTGTGTCTCTTCTTTTGCAAGAAGAGCAATCTAGATTGAATATGAGTGGTTTGATTGAGGGAACGCAAGCACTTGCTATCTCACAAAAGGGGAAAAACAAGTATGGTTCAGCTTTGGGTTCATCAAAACCAAAGCCTCAAGCTTCCTCTTCCACTCATTCCTCTAATGATGGTGATTTGCAAAAGAAGAAGAGATGCAAATATTGCCGGAAGGCTGGTCATACTATTGATGAGTGTAGAAAGCTTGCAAAACGCAATGAAAAGAAGAAGGAATCCGGCATGTCTATTGCTAAAAATTCATCAAATGCAAAGAATGATGAAGCTAACATAGCTCAAGATTTTTGGGCATGTGTTGTTACATGTCATTATGATGCTTCTTTACATTCTAAATGTATGGTTGTGAGTGAGGCTAATTCGGATTGGTTCTTTGATAGTGGTGCTTCAAAGCACATAACATCATGCAAAAGATTTTTTGCCTCTTTGAAAGATGCACCTAAAGGAGGACATGTGGTGTGTGCAAACAATGCCTCTTATCCTATCATTGGAGTAGGAGAAATTGAGCTTACGACTGCAAATGGAGGTGTGATTCTCTTGAAAAATGCATTGTATGTGCCCGGTATCAAGAAGAACTTAATTTCAGTTCCGTTGATTGCCAAAGCTAGACTTCATGTACACTGTTGATGATAAGTGTATGGTCCATGATTTCAGCAATGGCGATGTTATCGTGATGTTCGGTAGATTATGTAATGGTTTGTATCGCATGGATACATACAAGAGGGCTGCCTCGAATGCCTTAGTTGCTCATACTTCTTCCATGTCTGAAATGGAGCTTTGCCATGCTCGTTTTGGTCACTTGAACTTCAATAGTTTGCTTTACTTGCAAAAGAAGGACATGGTTATTGGGTTGCCTACACTTGAGTCCATTGAAAAGCATGCATGTGAAGGTTGCATTCTTGGAAAAATGCATCGTGCTTCTTTTCCAAAAGATAGTCATACACACACTACCCAAAAATTGCAACTTGTTCATAGTGATGTATGTGGTCCGATCAAGACTCCATCTTTTGGGAAGCATGTATATTTTGTTACCTTCATTGATGATGCTACTCTCCATACATGGGTGTATCCTATGAAAGCAAAGAATGAGGTATTTTCTTGCTTCAAAGCATTTTTAGCTATGGCTGAAAATTTTTCTTCACAAAAGCTTTTGACTCTACGCACGGATCATGGTGGTGAATACATGTCACATGAGTTTAATGCTTTTCTTCCTGAAAGAGGTATTTCACACCAATGTATGGTGCCATATACACCTCAACAAAATGGTGTTGCCGAGCGTAAAAATAGAACTTTACTTGAAATGGCACGATCTTTGTTGCTCTAGCACAATGGTGAGAACCACGTTAAGAAGCTCCACCTCCTTAATGTCAATCCGCGGAAGAGATAGGAGTGATATGAAGATCGTGAATGTGAGATGAAGTGAGAGTGAAGGTGAGAAGCATAGAAATGCACACACACATACACACACACTACGAAGAGACAAGCAAGACACAATGGAAGGTGAGAAATCAACTCTATTACTGAAGAACACTATTACAAGCTCAAAAGAACTCTAACCTCAAACAAGCTAACCTCAAAAATGAGCTCTCTAGCTCTTTTTATAGTTTCTAGACTAGTTTTGACCGGTTTCACATCTAGTGATCGGCATACTTAAAAATTAGGTCCTAGATGCTATTTGGAAGGGTAAACGGTGTCTAAAAATAACGAAAATTGATATGCTTGCTCTACCTAAGCTCCTCAAGCTCGAGGACTCCTCGGCTTGCACAAAATGGAGCTATGGATTACAAAATGGGGTTTCCTATGTTACATATGTTACAATAGTGATAAAAATCACTGTTGGAGGTTTTTGAAAAGTATTTTTAAAACATGATTCTTTGAAAAAAGATTCCACTAGCTCCCTGCTCCGTCGTTACATGCTTCCGCGTCTTCTATGCCTCTGGCTGCTTCCAACACCCCCCTCCCTCTCGCTTCTGTCGTCCCTGACAGAACCTTGTTGTGAGGTCTGCTGGATATAGTTCTGTAGGAGGTCATGAGCGAGGGTGTGCTCGGAGATACGAATGCCTCGAGCCAGGTTGGCCTCGAGTTTCTCCCAGTCTATTGGTTGCGGTTCTTCCGATGGCGGGAGCTGATAGTGTGTGGAATAGACCATTCGTTCACAGGCAAATAAGCGTAATAAATGTGTAGGCTTGCTTATGAATACCTCTAAATGGTATTCCCAGAAGCCGGTTGTGAACATCTCTTTGAAAGTCTGCTTGTAGCACGCCGGTAGGTACTTTATTCTGCAATGCTAGGCATAACACACCCGTAGCGATGGCGTTGTACTCATATCATATACCAGATCGAAATTGCCATGCTCAAAGGCCGGGGTGTTTACATGAGGTGCCTTGACGCGTCGGAAGACTTTAAAAATCATTTGCATCATGTCAAAGATTTTGACAGTCATGTGCGCCGCTATATCATCCATATGCTTTAATCTAGGGAGCCAGTGGCGAATTGTAGCCATCATGTAGCCTACAGTTGGTAACTCAATAGGTGGCTTAAAATAGGGGTAATTCAACCAGTCCTGGCACTGCTTATTGTTTTGTACCTTAATAGCAAAGGCTGTCTAGGAGCGGTGTCGTGGTACTGGTCCCCAACATGGGTTGTACTTTAAGTGCAAAGGTGCCTTTACCCATGTACTCATCATTTCTGGATACTTCTGTAGTAAATCTTTTCGCCACTCTAGTTGATAGATCTCTCCTTGCTGTGCATCGAGTGGTAGATCGTCCTCTTCGAATTGAGCCACATGCGATGGTTTCTTACCTGTCTCTTTCTCAATGGCTAACTGGTATTCAGCCATTAACATAAAATACGGTTTATACTGTAGCTCATGCCCAGATATGTATCGTCGCGGGGCCAAATGAGCAAAGAATGGAGACAATAAAATTCTTTCTTCTATCATCGCCATGGCATGTAATTGTGCCTCTACTCTAGCTGAGTGCGCTGTTCCAAGTTCTTCAATTGTCTTCATCCACGCGCAATTGTCTTCATCCACGCGGGGGTCGGGAGTTCGTAAGTCATCTGGCCTTTGGCCGTGACACGTCCACCTGGGATGGGTTGTGGCTCGTACGCCTCTTCAAACGTTTCCTCCACCGAGATGGTGACAGTTTCTTCCTCAGCTGGAAGCTCAGGTGGGGAATCTGGCCTTGGTGGTGCTTCATATACTGCAATCCTTGATTCAAGGTTTGATACCTGGGCCCGTAATGCATTGAGTTCCTCTAAGATGTCAGGAGAGGGGTCCACAGGTGCTGGTATGTGTTGGTGTGCCGGTGCTCGTAATTGGAGTAATTTATGATCTTCTTTGAGTTTCTGTAACTCCTCGTTCATGCGGTCGTATTCATCTAGCAGTCTTACATGATCCTCTAGCAGCATCCTCATCGAGTCTGAGGGAATGGCTTTGAAAACGATTAGGACTCAAAGGTTGGTCTGGGTGGTCGAGAGCTGCTTCTAAGTTTTCTCGGTTCTGATCCTGTAGGTGCTGGTTTTCCTCCTTTGCTGCTGCTAGATGTCTTCTGAGTAAGCCCATATTTCTCATTAGTGTTGCGTTGCGCATTGTCTGGGCTCTTAATAAGTTATCCAGATCGGTAGTGGCTTCTTTGGTCTTTTCTTCGCTTTCTAGTTCCAATTTGTGATATGCCTCACGTAATTCCTGGTATCGGGTGTTCAGAGAGGCATTCTCAATAGACAATAAATTAAGCTGCGACTCTAAGTCAGTGGTTGTCCTCTGCAGCTGCTGATAATTATCGCCAAGAGATGTGAACTCATCTCTTACTTGCGTCATACACATGAACATCTGTCGAAATGCATTATCTACAGTGGGTGATAGTATTAATGGGGTGCTAAATGAAGATGCAGTGGGTGTAGATGCAAAGGGAACGGGGAATGGGGGTGGGAAGGTGGATGCTGTGGTGATTGTGGAAAATTGTGAGGTGCCTAAATATGTTTGTGCCGTGAGTGAAGTGAGTGATGGTGTAGTGGGTGGTGAGATGTCCATGTCATTGGACGTGTCTAGTGCACTGTAGCTCAGTGATGAGTAGCACCTCCTTTAATGTCAATCCGGGAAGACGTGAGGATGGTATGAAGACCTCGAGCAAGTGGAGGCACAAGTGCGTGAGTGAGAAGCACACAAACATGCACACACATACACACACACGCGCACACACGGCAAGACAAAGAGTGAGAAGCAATGGAGCTCTTAGATTACTTCCAAAAAGCTCTTACAAGTTCATTTCAATTACAATCTAACCTCAAAAATGAGCTCTCTAGCTCTATTTATAGTTTTTGACTAGGTTTTGGCCCTGTCCAGACCTAGTGTCCGGGCTAGTTAAAAATTAGGTTCCAGGGCCAATTTGAGGGCTTAAACGGAGTCTAAAAAATACGAAAATTGATATGTAGGCACTTCTAAGGCTCCTCAAGCTCAAGGACTCCTTGGCTTGCACAAAATGGAGCTACAAAAATATGAAATGGTATTTACAATGATTGTTAGTGATAAGAGTCACTGTTATAAAGATGTTGATTTGGAAAAATTTGAAGGGCCTATCTGCCAGATTTGCGTTGACTGCTTTGTCTACTTAATCCTTCACCTTGATCTGACTCTCTCCGCTAGCTTCCTTGTCTAGTCACTCCTTGGGTGCCCATACTGCTCTCAACACCCCCCCCCTCTCTCGCGTCTGTCGTCCCTGACAGACCCTTGTTGCTGGGAGTGTTGGATGTAATATTCCACAACCTGAGTGGCAAGCTGATGTTCTTGTATGCGTAGTCCTCTACCAAGTCTGTCATCATACGATCCCAATCAATTGGTCCTGGAATGTCCGGATGTGGCAGACGTAACTGATTTGCATGGATCGCTTGTTCTATTGCGAATGGATGTAGCAAATGTGTGGGTCTGGGAATGAAAATTTCTGAATGATACTCCCAGAATCCCGTAGAGAACATTTCCTCAAATGTCTGCTTGAAGCATGCGGGTAAGTACTTTATTCGTGCATGCCAGGCAAAGATTGTAGTGACCGAGGGAGTCTGGCTCATGTCGTAGACTAAATCCTTAATACCTTGGGAGAATCCAGGGGCAGAGATGTATGGAGCTTGTACCATCCGAAAGGTTTTGAAGACAATGGTCATGAGCTCGAATATTTTCATACACATTTTTGCTGCTATGTCGGGTACATTATTTAGATGTGTAGACCAGTGCCGAATTGTTGATACCATGTAGACTACGGTTGGGGTCCCTCGAGGTGGAGCAAAATATGGATAGTTAACCCACGCCGAGCATTCTTTATTGTTGCGTACCTTGATCGCAAATGCTTGCCATGATCTGCGACGTACCATTGGGCAATAACATGGATTATACTTGATATACAGTGGCATGGTTGCCCAGGTGCTCATCATCTCAGGGTAATCAGTTAGTAGACGTGCACACCAATTAGGCTGGAAAATCGAGCCCGCACGCGCATCTGTCGGTAAGTCCTCTGGCTCAAATTGAGTGGCAAATGTGGGCTCCTTCCCTGTATGTCTTTTAACTTCTGCATTATAATCATGTAGTAAGACAAAATAAGGCATGTATTGTGACTCTGATGTTGTGATTAACCGTTGGTGGGATAGGTTCTGAAAGTAAGAAGACCGAAGGATAGTTTCTTCCAGATTTGTGAGAGATTGCATTTGCACGACAACGTGATCATCATGTGTCTTACCCACTTTCTCGACCCTTTTGACCCAATCTGGAACTTGAATTTCTAAAGTGTCCTATCCTTCCTCTGTAGTCCGACCACCGGGTGTTGGCATTGGCTCGTACGGCTCTTCATAGCTGTCGTCCACGGGGATTTCCACTACTGTTTCAGGTTCTGGTTCTTCAGTGGGTGAGGGTGGCCTTTCATATGGTGCGAGGCGTGCTTGGAGTTTTGCCACCTGTTTTCGGAGGGTCTCTACTTCTTCTGTAGAGTGTTGCAAGATTACCGGCTCCTGTTGAGCTGTGGGGGCACTGGCTATCTATTTCTTTAGGTCTGCACATTCAGTCTCTAACTTTTCATATGACTCCAAGAAATTTGCATGCTCCTCAAGTAAGATGCGAATGTCTTCCGATGGGACTGCTCTATACTTGGTAGGGCTAATGGTTGCTCCTGCAGTTCCTTCCATAGCCGCTTCAAAGTTGTCTTGGTTTTGTTGTTGAAGCCTCTTGTTCTCTTCTAGTGTTGCTACCATATGCTTCCTTAATAGCCCAAGATTGCGTCTGAGTGTAGCATTAGATATCATTTGTGCTTGGAGCACTGTTTCTAGTTCCTTGACTGCTTGATCATCTACTATCGATGTCTTTGATTCCAATTCGGAGTGAGCCTGCTGTAAGGTGGTATGCTCGGTTAGGAGTGTTTGGTAATCAGCTTCAAGAGTGGTGACTCTAGCTTGCAGACGCTGAGATTCTGCCTGGAGGGCCGTAGTGCGTTCTTCCAATTGATGGTATTCTTGTTGTAGTTGATGTGCACACTGAAGTAATGTGTTGAACGTGCTATTTACATTATGAGATGCAAGGGGAAAAGTTTGAAATGCAGGGGAGGTGGGATTGGGGAGGGAGGTAGTGAATGCTATGTGTGCCAATGATGTGGTGAGTGGTGAGGTGGGGGGTAGTGGAGGGGGAGATGGTGGAATCGTGGGGAGAGGTGCTGTGGTGGGTGAAATGTCCATTGGGTCAGACAGAGTGGTGTGTACAGGGGCTACCATGTAGGTGGGTATGGTAGGTGAAGTGAGTGTGGTGTTCGTGTAAATTGATGTCGTTGCGAACAGCGGGGAAATGTGCCTCTGAAACATTGGAGAGCGGATGAACTGCTCCACAAAGGACAGGTATTGGGGTGGTGAGGTTAGGTTGGAAGAGGCGTAGGGGCCAGATGGGAAGTGAGGGTCATGGAATGGAGGTATCCGTATTGGGGGATAGGGTGGGAAACACAGGGTGCCTTCTGTGGGTGCAGGGTTTCCAACCACACTTGGGATTATGGGATGACCCATTATGGGTTCGGAGGATAGAAGGTTTGAAGTGTACAAGGGATTGGTGATGAAAGAGAAGAGGGTGTCTTGTGAGGTGGGTTCTCGAAAGGAAAATGATGTGACTGAGGGTGGGTTATAAGTGAAGGTAGAGGTGATGACTGGCGTTTCTTCCATGGTGGGAGGTGGTGGTGGGGGTGGAGAAGGTGGTGATGGGGGATGCTGGGGTGAGATGGGTGACGTCTGAACGAAGGTTTCGGCAGAGAGGTCAATAGTGGTTGTGGGGTTAGCTGTGGCTTCAATGGTTACCTCTTGTTCTGTGACAGGCATCCTGATAGTCTTACGTGCTCGTGGTAATGTGTCGACTCTGCGTTTGTCATACCTCACGGACTGGCGGACTGCAGTGTGGACAGCCTCCGAAACTCCTAAAGACTCTGACAATAATTTGAGGGTGTCAATGAAATGTTGATCCACCCCATCATCTGATAGCATTTCTTGCATCAAAGCTTGACCTGACACAAGAGAGAGTTGAAGCCTTTCTTGCACTGCTTTGATTGTGTCATATAACCTTTGTAGTTGAGCTGTATATGCAGGTGCAACTACAATCTCTGGCACTTCTTGTTGCTCATCATGATGCTCTTGATCATAATCCTCCTCATCTTCCTCCTGTTCTTCATCTTCATCATCCTCTTCATCCACTTCAACTGTGGTGACAGGTACTTGGGCGGTTGTTGCTTGCGTTTGCACATTCTCCACTTGTTGTGCCTCTTCTGCCTCCAGCTCTACATCTTGTAATAATTGTTCGAAATCTTCATTTGTGAGTTCTTCCAAAGGTGCACCACTGTGAAATTCAAGATCGGTTGGGATGGGAGGGAATATCAAGGTAGAACCATCGGTGTTGCGTCTTGGAAGTCGGAGTGTGAATGGTCGGACTCTTTGGGGTGGAGGGGTGACGTCTGGTGTTAGGGTGGCTCCACGTGGTTGAGCACATGGGAGTTGGACAGTGCCTCTCATCTTCTTAGAAGGGGGTCCAATGGATGTCCTGCCTCTAAACTGCTCTACACGATTCCACATTAGGGCCCGTTGAATAGGGATGTCATAAGCCAAACACCTATAAATTATTCTCGTCATAGCACAACATCCATATAAAACCTGTTTCCGCGGCCATCGTTTGTGAGCTAGGTGTATCTGATCAATTATCCAGTGGGGTAAGTTGATGGTGAGGCTCTGTGTCTCTACCAGATACAAACTAAACCAAATCTTTTTAGGCGGCATGGTGAATCTATCTTGGGCAGGAAAAGCAAAGTGTTGCATGCACATGCGAAGGTGTATTGCAACATTAGGCGTCATGGACACCATGTCCTTGAGTTTGGTGAGGCTTCGATTCTTCATGTAATCCGGCACTAGGGTTTCCTTCTCTGTAGGAATATGCATTCCGCGCATATCTAGGGCCTCTCTCACCAAGTTGTTGGATAACCTAAACCTCTTGAGCTCATTTCCTTTTGTTAGAGATGGGTTCACAAATGAGCTTGCACCTTTTGGGTTCTTGTTTGGGGTCAAGGTGTTGATGAGATAGTAGCATCACATGAAGTCAGGCTTTGGGAGCCGTGCACTGAAATATGCATTCAATCCTGCCTTCTCCCATACCGAACGTAGACCTTCTGCATTTTGTAACTTCTCGAATTCTCTTGTAAAGAAATGGTATTTACCTTGCTTCCCATTGAAGTCCAACTCTGATTCCCATAGGTATGTTCCCTCTCCCAAGGGTCCTGCCACTTCACAAAACCAGTGGGAAGCTTTTCCTACGGGCATGGTATGGCCACTGGGAGGGTCCCCTATAGGTATGATTTTGATGGCCTGCAATTTTTCTGGTCTTTCGTTTGTTTCAGGCAAAACGGGTAAACTATCTAAGTCCACCACTTGCTGGCTTGTTTCTGTTTGAGAGCTAGTTCCTGCCGCCTCAACCATGTTGAAAACTTCGCAGCTGGTTCTGTGAGAATACATGAATAAATGTTAACATTGCAATGGACACAAAAATGACACCGTGTCCCCGTTACAACATTAACATGAGGCTCGGGAGAGGTAAGGGGGTTAGTAAGTGCTCGGTGCTTGTGTGTGTAGTTAAGAATTGGGTAGACCTAAGAACTAAGCGGAATGATGTAGTGTGAGAGTGACGTAGTTAGTAGGTGGACATGGATTTACAACTGGGGTCCGGGGGTTTATTCCAAGTTTTAGGTTGCCAAATGCAATGGATAGGTTTTGATCTTGACTTTGTGGAGACTCTGGAGAGTGTGATAGGGGTATTTACTTGAAAAATGGGGCTTTTAGGGGCCCATTTACAAGTGATTCTACTTGTGCTCATGGAAGAATACCTGTTCGTGCGTGATGTGTAAGAGTGGGCCTCAGATGGTGGAGTGAGTGAAACATGTTGTAGAGGGTTTGGCCTTGGTGTAGCTATTTGAGCCCGCAAGCAAGCCTTAGGCACCCAGATTTGTCGTGATTGTGGGCTGGCCTTCATTGACTTCTTGGGTACCCAAATAGACTTCACTTTCGCAGAAGAATGTATGAAGGGCTTCTTATTAGTGTCGTGCTGTTGATTACTAATAAGAGGTTTTGGCCGTGGTGTTGGCCTGGTCGGAATAGGGTGTTCGCCTTTTCGCCTCCATACTTGTTTCATCGGCTGAAATAATCTGCTTTGCTCCTTTTTTTGGCCTCCAGTATAGGTAGTGCTCTGCTTCTTCTGTATTCGATCTGCCTTTGGTTGCTGCATCCCTTTGGCCTTTGGAACAGAAGGGAGTGCCTTCTTATCCTTGACTCCGTTGTTGAGACAATCCTCTTTCTGCATCATACATTTTTGGACAAGAATAGCATTGTCAACTTCATGTGCACCCCTGGAAGGACCAGGAGTTCGTGCCTTACCTAGTTCCTTGAGTGCCTCATTTTCCAATTCAACTGTAATTCGACTATGATTTATGCATACCTGAAGAAGTCCACCTCTTAGGTTTAGGTTGACCGCATGATCATAGATCCTGTCCTGACCCAAGACAAGAGGCTCAGTGAGGTCCTCATCTTGACACACTAGTACTTTGACTGTCATTGCTTCGTCTTGAATGGAGATGGGAAGATCCACCTCGCCCATGCAAGGGGTTTCCACACCTCCCAATCCTATGAGATATGCTTCTATAGGATTGACAGTTAATTTCAACTCTTGACAGTAAGACAACTTGACTGCACTAGTGGATGCACCTGAGTCAATCAAAGCTCTTACAGTCCTTGCACCCTTTCCTTCTCCTATATCTAAGGTTATAAAAGGACGTCGGTCAATTATCCTATGAGAGCTGATACCTGAAACTTCACACATAGCCACGTGATATCCTTGGTCTGCATATGCACCTAGCCTAGGTTGCTCTCTGCCTTGTCTTCTTAATTTCATTCTCCGTATGCGCTCTAAAGCTTCTGCTTTAGCTTCTTCTCGAATTCGTTTTTCTTTTTCTTTGCGTCTCTTAGCAATGTTGAGTCGACATAGCATCTCTTCCGTCAGAGGTTCCTGATATAACTTGACTCTGCACCCGCTTATATAGCTAGGAAGAACATCACCTTCGAGGGTAGCGAGTTGAACTACTCCACTGGTTGAGATCCTATTAATGATCATGGGTCCGTAGCCTCTTTTCTCTAGTTTTCTCGTGTGTTGTTTCAAAGTGTAGACTAGTACTAGGTCGCCTGCCTTCAAACCTTTATCCTTGACGTGGGCATCAAAGTATGCCTTCTGTCGTTTCTTAGCTGCATATATCCCTACAGCCGCCCTCAGTCTTGTTTCTCCTAATCGTTCAAGGTCAAATAGTCTAGAGGAGAGTTCATGACCCGTCCATTCATGCTCTTGTGCTACTTTTAGTGTTGGTATTAAGAAGTCTAATGGTAGCAATGCATTTTGGCCAAACACCATCTGAAAGGGGGTGGCTTGGAGTACCGTTTTGTAGGCGACTCGGTATGCCCAAACAGCATGGTGTAGCTGTTTGTCCCAATCAGAGCGTTTATTGTTTACTAATTTCGTCAACACATTGCACAGAATCTTGTTGGTGCTCTCAGCCTGGCCATTTGCTTGAGGGTGATAGGGGGCAGACTTCTTATGAACTACCAAGAACTCTTGGAGCAGATTTTCAATAACTTCATTCAAGAAGTGAGTGCCTCTATCACTAACTAGCTCTATAGGTAGCCCGTATCTACTGAACACATTCTCAAATAAAAACTTAGCTGTTGTTTGAGCATCGTTCTTCGTTGTGGCTTTTACCTCTACCCACTTTGTTAGATAGTCTGTCGCAACAAGGATATATTCCGCATGGGAACCCTTAGCTGGGGGATTAATAGGACCTACGAAGTCTATTCCCCACTTAGAGAATGCACGTCCACCCATCATAGGTTTCAGTGGCATCTCATCTTTACGTATAGGATACTGAGTTCTCTGACAGACATCACATCGTTTCACATAGGTATGTGCATCCATGTGAAGGGTCGGCCACCAGAAGCCCGCAAATAGTATTGCCTTGATCACCCGATCTGGTCCAAAGTGTCCTCCTGCTACACCTTGGTGAGCAGTTTCCAAGATCTTGAGATATTCACTTTCATGGAAACATAGTCTCAGGTAACCATCCTTACCACGCTTGTAAAGATTATCCCCAATGAGTGAGTATTCTTGGGCTTCTTGTTCTAGACTTCTTTTCCGAGCCAGAGTCATGTCTGGAGGGAAGGCTTTCGTATTCAGGAAGGATACTAATGGTTCACTCCAATCTGGCACTATGGATACTTGATAAAGACTGGCATGTTCCACAGGTGGTTTAGTGCAGCAGATTGGGCATTCCTTGCATAGATTTTGGACATCAGCTTCCATAGTCCGCCAATGCACTCCGAGTCTCCTTAGTGTTTGTAGGGTTCGTTGCTTTGAGTGGTGTTGCTTTAATGCACCTACATGTGCTAATTGCAACCATTTAGCGTACTCATCCTCTTCCACACAACAGGCCAAGATCCCTTGATCCGTGTGCTTGTACATACTTCCTGCCATGACGTGATACTTTTGGGCTTTTACTACCTCTCTATCCTGCGTGTTTATTACTGGATGGTTAGGCCTGTATGTCAATACTGGTACCAATGGCTTAGCCCACTGCGGTACAACTTCCAAATTAAACAAGTAAGCGTCAGGAAGGTCGTCCGACACTCCTTGTGGGGCTTCTCTAGATGTTAGCCTAGAGAGATGGTCCACTCTCAAGTGAGTCTTCCCTTTCCTTACTACAACCTCGAATTCATATTCCATTAGTAAGAGAAACCATCTAACTAATCTTCCTGTATTGCATGGCTTGTTCACGAGATATAACAATGCTTGGTGGTCAGTGAAAAATTTAAACTTGTTTGCAAGCAAATAGTGTCTAAATTTCTTAACTGCATATACCATGCCTAAGCCTTCTCTCTCAATAGTGGTATAATTTTGTTCAGCTGCATTCAATTGTCTACTGGCATAGGCAATTGGGAGATCCATATTACCTTCACCAGTAGGTTGTGCGAGTACACATCCAATAACGTAATTGGATGCATCCACATGAACATGGAATGGCTTGTTCCAATCTGGTGTGGTCAAGATTGGTGCTGAACATAATCTTCGTTTAAGCTCTTGGAAGGAATTCTCACATTCATCAGTCCACTCAAAGTTAGTCAGAAGTCCGTACATGGGCTTTGCAATGATAGCATACATGTGAATGAACCGGCGGTAGTAACCACAATGCCCCATGAAAGCTTGTACTTCCTTGACATTCCTTGGCCTAGGTAGCTCTGCTATGGCTCTCACTTTCTCTTCATCAGTGGATATGCCATTCTTTGACACTATGTGTCCTAGAATCTTGCCTTGCCTGACCATAAAGACGCACTTTTCTGGGTTCAGGCAGACTTGATATTCTCTACATATGTCAAAGATTTGTCTGAGTTCGGGAATATGGGTTTGCCTAATGTTGGAATGAGCACAAAGATCATCAACATAGACTTCTAAGTTCTTCCTCAGGAACTCTTTAAATACATGGCACATTAGTCTCTGGAAGGTTGCAGGAGCATTGGTAAGCCCAAATGGCATTACACGAAAGGCAAATATACCCCACTCTTTGGCAAAAGCTGTCTTATGTTGATCTTCTGGAGCTATGGCTACTTGATTGTAGCCCGAAAATCCATCGAGGAAGCTGTACACTTCCTTGCCTGCTACTCTTTCTAAGAGATGCTCTATGATAGGAAGCGGATAGTTATCTCGAATTGTGGCTGCATTAACCTTCTTCAAGTTAATGCATACACGCAGCTTTCCATTCTTCTTGGGCACCACTACGATGGGGGATACCCACTCAGTGTGCTCAATTTCATAGATGAATCCAGCTTCAACCAGTCTATCTATCTCCTCTTTGATCTTGGCAGCATAATTATCATTATATGTATATGGCTTTTGCTTAGAGGGTTTGGCATCTGAGGTCATGGGGATAGTGTGTGAGCATATGTCTGGATCAACCCCCTTCAAATCCTTGTAATTCCAAGCGAATACATCTTTGTATTCTCTTAGCAAGGCTATTAGCTCTTGTTCTTCCTCTTCTATCAAGTCATGGCCTATGTACGTGCATCTCTCCTCTCCTTCTTCCAGAGCTACCACAATTTTCTTGGTGGTTTCTTTGATATCATAGGCCACCCCTGATTGCACCTCTTGTTTAGGCATTCTGATCATGACTCTCCTGTCATCTATCTCATACTTCTTAAAATTTTCCGGGACCTCAAACAAAGCTTCTTCCTCTTCTGGTGTGACTTCTCTCTTCTTTCTTTTCTTTCCTTCTTCCTTCAGTGTTACCTGTGTGGCTAGCCTTATATCATTTGTAAGCTCTCCGTGCCTCTGGGGTTGAAATTCTACTTCATAGAAGTATTCTTCATCTGATGCAAAAGGTGGGTCCATAATGATTGACTCTTGATCGGAGTCACTTGCATCCTCAAATGCATCAGGGCTAGGTTCATACTCTTCTAACACTGCCTCTCCCATGATTGGCTCTATGGAGAAGACTGAAATGTCATAGCCATCCTCATCACAGTGGGGTGTCCATTGTTCCTCATTGATGGCTACATCCATTGTTGCTAAGATTTCTGCCCAGCCGTGGGGTTCAAATTCTTCGTCAGGAAAGACTACAGGTGCATAGGCTAGGTCTTGAATGGATATATGGGTTTCTTTTGCACCTATCTCTCTGGCTTTTTCTCTCTTCTCTTCTTCTACTGCTACTTTGCACATCCATAAGTGAGTGTCTTCATGCATCCATGAGGATCCTGATCCTATGGAATGCACCGATTCCGTATCATCTTTGGCTCTATGGATGGGATTCCATTGGATAGGAGGGACATCTCTATGAGAGTAATCTTTAAGATTCACTTTGGTCGTAACACCTAAGTGTTGCAGGTACAAGGAGTTGGTTCCCCAGTCTTGTACCACTTGCAACTGTCGCATAAAGGGTCGTCCCAAGATCATTTCATAGGCATGATTTTTGCTAAAATCACATATAGCAAATGTATGCTCGAACTCCACACCACATGTGGTGAGAGTGATTCCTTCTAACAGCCCTAAGGGTCTCTCTATGTGACCATCGGCCATTTGCAGTTTCATCCTCGTGGGCCTGAGTGCTGGCATGCCCCAACGCTTCCATAGGGAAGTGGTAGCAATTGCCACACCTGCGCCTGAGTCTAGAATGGCCTTGGTGGTATATCCTTGATGGGTGATAGGAAGATATGTGTTTCCCTCTTCGCCCTCACTCATGTCTCCTATCTTGTCCAATGGTATTTCGGGCACTGTTCTCTGGGATCCTACCTGGGAACGAGGTTTTGCTATCTCTGGTACTTGTTTGGCTACATGTTTCCATAGCTCAGGCCTTACTTTGAGTAGCTCTTCTAAGGTGAGGTTGCATTGTACTTTAGTGTTTTTCACTACCTCTGTGTTCCTAGGTATGACTGAGTCCTCATTCCGTACCATGACTGTGGGTGCTCTCATACAAGTAGACTTAGCTTCCCATGGGCCTGTGAAGTGGGGTAATTCTTGTAGAGAGTTATACTCAAAGTCTAATCTTTCCTGAGATTGGGTGCTCTCCTGCTCCTCATAAATGGATGGGATGTCTTGTGGGAATTGGTCATGTGCGTCATCCAGAAGTTCAATGGGAGGAGGGACTTCACTTTCTTTAGCCCATTTGTCTTCTTGAATCTCTCGTAGGAATTCTGGTGTAAACCGATTCAGAGAAGAAGATGTATCTGGTTCCGTAGAGTTAGGCACATAGGCTTCCTGGGCAGGGAGACCTGCCCTTTCATTTGCCTTGTCCTTGTGTTGAGAGGCGGGTTCCTTTTCTGATTGTGCAATTAGCTTCTCTATTCTTTCTAGCAGTCCATCAAAGTGTAACTGTGTCTTTGCTGAACTAGAGATGTTAAATAGGCGACTGGCTTCAAACATGGTCTGAGCCAATTCCACCATCTTAGCACAAATTTTGGTTCGTTCTAGCTCTAGTTCTGCTCTAGGGTAACACTTTTCATGATCACTTACGTTTGGCCCTTCTTGGATTCTGGCCTGATATGCTTTAAGCATCATATTAAGGTCCTCGGGAGTGGGATCTGCTAGGACTCATCCTACTCTAGGGGGTGGTGGAATTAGGTGAGGCGGGTTGGAAGGTGGCGGGTCGGATGGAGTTGGGAATGGTGGAGGTGGGGTAGTGTGAGAGGGAGTTTGAGATGTGAGTTCAGTTATCTTGGCCTTTGTTTCTCTGAGGCTTTCCTCGAGTTCACTCATCTTTTTTGCACATTGCCTTTTCATTCTTTCACGACTATCTCTCCAAGCTCTAGTCCTCTTCTTTGTCATGCTCTCCGTTTCACTAACATCTGGGCTCTTTTCCTGGCCTACACTTTGGTTCTGTTGCAGGGCTTGGGCTCTAGTGATTACTTGTACTGGTGTAGGGGAAGTCACACTCCCTGTGGAGTCTACAACTAACCCAATAATGTTGATAGGAGTGATTTTTGGCATATTATTGGGGTTCTTTGGGCAATCTCGTAAGAGATGCTCCTTTCCACATTCTTGGCAAAAGCCCTGGATCGTCACTGACTGGGGTTGTGTAGGTGGAGGCACAGGACAATCACGAATGAGATGATCTCCTTGACATCTATAGCATGGTCCTCTAGGGAATGGAGGTCTTACTTGCCTAGGTTGAGGTCTAGGGTTGGGGTTTGCGTACATGACGTTTGTGTAATCTGACTCCCAACTAGGTTCATTTGGCTCTTCACTATAGTAGGACTCACCCTGTTCCGGAGATTGCATGTAGTAGGCCTGGGGGCTGTCAATATGCGTCGAATCAAAGCTATGGTCACTGGGATCACTTTATGAGATTAATGGTGTTACTGGGACTATAGCTCTATTCAGGTTTTCTTCTGCAGCAGCATATTTTACCGGAATCACATTAGTAGGAGCAGGTGGTTGTTGTGCTAGTACTGGCTGGGGTCTCAGTTGGGCCTAATATTGCGGTTGGTAATTTTGTTGAGGTCTAGTATACTGTTGTGGTGGGTATTGACTCTGGTATCTGCCTTGTTGAGGGTATGGTTGTTGGTACGTTTGCCTAACGGTTTGCTTATTGTAGGGGCAATCTTGCGCGGTGTGATTGGTGTACCTCCGTTCTATGGTGCAGTACTGGCTACTAGGATTTACTTGGGGTTGAGCCATAATGGGACATACATTCGCCATGTGGTCGCCACCACAAGTATAGCATCTTTTCACACGGGCAAACCTTGGGATCTATTTGCTAGTGACACCTAATTTCTGAGCTACTTTCTCTGCAAGTTCCTCAATTGATGTGGATTGCGTGGAAGAGAGGCTAGAGGCACTATCTGAATCTTTGTATATCTTGGAAAGCTCTAACTCCTCCCCTAGGTTATCCTCGATGTCAATGCACATGCGTACACACTCTTCTATAGTCCTAGGGTCCTTCAGATACACATATGACCTCAATTTGGTACTTAGCAATCCATCCAAGAATAAATCCACTTTGCTTAGCTGGTGTGGGTAGCTCAGGGACAGGGCATCTCTCCAAGTATTGCCTAAATCTTCTTCCAGCAAGTCTCACGGTCTCTTGAGGGGTTTGCTTGAAGCTGTGAATCAGTGAGGAAGTGTTATGTCTTATGCCACTTTTAGAGAATTCGATAATGAATGCCTCTAGAAGTTGGTTAGACCAAAGGCATTGTATTGCGTGAACAGATCTTCCACTTGCTCAGCTCTCAAGACTTGCCTAAACTCAGCCACATGATCGTATGGATCTCCAGTGCCATCGAAGTAGTTCTTCATGGACTTAACTAGCTGAGTCGGTCTCAGAGTCCTTGTGTGCTCTCTAGGTCGTGGTAAAGGGAACTCATCCACATATCTTTGATTCCTGGGAGCTCTAAGTACCTCAGGTTCTACTCTGTTTGTTTCCGTCCTCGTTCTTTCTCTGCCCCCTGGGTTGGCAAAGCTTACTTCTGGCCTATCTCTACTTCTGTCTCTTTGAATTCCATGAGCTTGGGATGTTCCAACTCCAGGGTGACCATAGGACACATTCGATCTTGGTTGGGGGAAAACCAATTCACCCTTCCAAGTGTAAGCATGTCTATCATGTTTTGTAACCACAAAGATCCTCTCTGAAGCGTGATCTAGGTAGGTCACTCTGCCTGGGCTATCTGGATCTTTAAACTCATAGATCATGATTGTTCCTATATCATTTGGTCGATCAGATTTATACCTCCAAAAGGCTTCGTCAGTCTCTCGGTTCAGAAGCAGATCTATGCTCTTATTATCTTGGGGAATCCACTCTGGTGTGATAATCCTAGTGAGAACAGATTTGCCTCGGGGGGTCCTCGGTTCTTCACCCATGTTTCCTTGCTCTAGGTCACCTAAGTCCGTACCTGGGATCTCATTCCCAAATTCATCAGTCCTATCTGGATGACTGGTGACTACATATATTGTCCCTTCCTTGTCTAAGTACGCTCCGTTTTCGAACTTGATAGCAAGGTGTTCTAGTCCTATGGATTGGTCACGGTTTTTAATCTGGACCACGGATCTTCCTAGATCGTCCTCATAGATGCTAGCACCTAATCGGTTGGTCCTAAGGTATTCCAGCTGCGTCTTGTACGGGCCTTCTACCCTGTGCAAGTATGGCACTCCTGAACTTCCCGTAGGTCGGTCCATGCCTTGAGACATCTCTGATTCACTGGTCTCAGAGCTAGGGTAGTATGAGTGGTGGCTCAACTGCTGGGCCCAAGACCTAGCAGTGTGGTTGACACTAGCCTCTGAAGACCTAAGACTTTGTCTATCTCTCCCTAGATGTCGCCCTGATCTAAGGTTCATAAGCCTAATTGAATAGCCCAAATTTGGCCAAGTACAACCTCGTTGCTGAGTTCTTTTGTATCAATTACTTGATTCTTTTTAGTGGTTACCGTGTTTATGCTCTTGTTAGAAATCACGTCGTCAGGAATATTTGAGTTAATTTTCGCACTTGAAGTTGATCGTTCCACGTTAAGTTCTTTTCCTTTAGAGTTCTCGACCATACAAAGATTATGTCGTTAGCTTGAACTTGAGCATTTAGGTAGTCTTCAACTTGATAAATGCCTATCGCTGCCCTGGCTTACTCCTATCACTAGTCGTTCTTAGCCTAAGCTAGGAACTGACAAAGGGAGTTGAGGATTTTCCAACCTTGAGTTTCTTTCCTTGTGTTGTTGCCCTAGTGTGCCCAGGATGTGTGTTCCCAAGCTTGCACTTACTCTTGCTTAGAATGCCCTCAAGTGCTCTTACTGGACCTGTAAAAGACCCACGGTTAGCTCAAGACTTCGATTCAAATGACACAATAGATCACTTTCATGCATGTAACTCACAGACCAAATTATCCTTTGCCTTTATGGAAAACAATCCCAAGGATCCCTCAGTTTTCCTACCTTAGGGTATGGTCAACTTCAAAATACCCTCCCCACGAGCTTTCCAACAAAACAAGAATCACAGCAAACGGATTTCGTATGAGAAAGTTATGTCAGTTCACGCTTCAGGGATTAAAACAGGGTTCAAACAGGCCAACAGGGCAACAAGTTTTCCTCGGGTTATTTGCCTGTAGCCTCCTTATGTGCTCTAGAGTCCATGATCCATGTCCAGAATTAGCCAAAACCTTCAAATTAAAAAACCGCTAAAAAATTGGCCAAAATTGGCTGTCAATCGCGATGGACAGGTGTCAATCGCGATGGACAGGTGTCAATCGCGATGGACTGGTGTCTATCACGATGGACTGGTGTCTGTCGCGATGGACTGGTGTCAGTCGCGATGGACTGGTGTCAATCGCGATGGACTGGTGTCGATCGCGATGGACAGGTATCCGTCGCGATGGACTGGTGTCAATCGCGATGGACCGATGTCAATCGCGATGGACTGGTGTCAGTCGCGATGGACTGGTGTCAATCGCGATTTTTCTGTCGATCGCGATGGACAGGGGTGTCCGTCGCGATGGACACGTGTCCGTCGGGGTCTGTCAATCGCGATGGACTGGCTGTCCGTCGCGATGGACAGTGTCAATCGCGATTGACTGGCTATCAATCGCGATGGACTGAAAAAATGCAAATTTTCCAAAAATTTTTGTGGATTTGTGATGTGCAAGGTCTCTAGTCTACTGTGGTACACTTAATTTTAACAAAAGATGAAAATTTCTGTCAATCGCGATCGATAGAAGCTGGCGATTGCGAGACAGTTCTGCACATTTCCGTACCTGCGCAACGTGTTGGAGGGGATGATGCTGCTGGAACCTGCAAGAAACTCAACAAACATGCAAACACAAGGCACACAATATTGCTCTCTCGCTCTCTCTCACAAGTGGAATGAGGGAAATGAGGTAGAGAAGGTGATATGATCAAAAACTGAAAATTTTCGCGATGATGGAGATGGAGGTGGGAGATGGTGATGATGATGATGGTGATGAGGAAAACAAAAGAAAATAGATAAAAGTGAAGAAAATACCTATGACTCCAACACGTCAACTCTACATCTTACCATCACACGCTCGTCCTCAAAGCTCGAGCCCCGGCAACGGCGCCAAAATTTGGTGTAGCTCAGTGATGAGTAGCATCTCCTTTAATGTCAATCCGGGAAGACGTGAGGATGGTATGAAGAAGACCTCGAGCAAGTGGAGGCACAAGTGCGTGAGTGAGAAGCACACAAACATGCACACACATACACACACACACGCAGAGACACGGCAAGACAAAGAGTGAGAAGCAATGGAGTTCTTAGATTACTTCCAAAAAGCTCTTACAAGTTCATTTCAATTACAATCTAACCTCAAAAATGAGCTCTCTAGCTCTATTTATAGTTTTTGACTAGGTTTTGGCCCTGTCCAAACCTAGTGTCCGGCCTAGTTAAAAATTAGGTTCGAGGGCCAATTTGAGGGCTTAAACGGAGTCTAAAAAATACGAAAATTGATATGTAGGCACTTCTAAGGCTCCTCAAGCTCAAGGACTCCTTGGCTTGCACAAAATGGAGCTACAAAAATATGAAATGGTATTTACAATGATTGTTAGTGATAAGAATCACTATTATAAAGATGTTGATTTGGAAAAATTTGAAGGGCCTATCTGCCAGATTTGCGTCGACTACTTTTTCTACTTAATCCTTCACCTCGCTCTGACTCTCTCCGCTGGCTTCCTTGTCTAGGCAGTCCTTGGGTGCCCATACTGCTCTCAACATGCGGTGACTGTGAATATGGGTGTGATTGTGGGTGCTTGTGCTGGTGTAAATACGGGATTTACAAAGGTTGAGGAGTAATTTACAGGGGGACTAGCTGGAGCAGCTGGGTGGAAAGGGGAAATAGGGGTTACAATGGTTCGGGGAGGTGAGACTGGGGAGAAGGTTAATGGCGATGGGAATGGGAAAATGGGTCGTGGAGGTGTGGGGAAGGACGGGAAAGATGGATGGAGGAATGGGTTGGAGAGAAAGGTGGATGTGTGAGGGGGTAGACTGGGTCTAATGGGTGCAGGAATTGTGGGGTGAGTGGTCGGAAAGACGATTTCTGCTACGCCATCGACGAATGAAGATGTTGGTCTGGGGGAAGGAGGTTGAATAGGGGAAGCTGGATGGACGGGCGGTGATGGAGGAGCGGTTGGGGTGGTCGGTACTTCAGTGACTACTGAGGTATGTACAGTTGTAGTGCAGGGTGGGGAATCTACAAGGATGGTTTCTGCTGCCAACGAGCTTTCGGGGACGAGGCGTGCCTCCCTGGCTTGTTCTGAAGACTGTGCTCCTGTTGGTACACGAATGTATTCGCCGGGCTTTGAAAGTAGTCGTACTCTGCGGGGGTCAAACTGTGGTAGTGGCTTTCTTTGCAAGTACCTGAGGGCTTCGTTGGAGCCTACTGATTTGACCAACTCTCTGAATCCTTTGATGTATGCGTCTTCGAATCCGCCTGTGACAAGTTCTTGTTCAATTATCGCTTGACTGATACGAATAGGTTGTACTGTGGGAGTGGCTGCTGTCGGTGATTGCTCTGGAGATGGTTGTGGTGAGGGTGATTCCGAGACTTGTAAGCACGGGATAGTGCCTCTCATCCGCTTTTCGGCTCTGCCTTTGCTAGCCTTCCTAGCTTTCTTTGTGGTTCCTTTAAATGCTTTCAGCTCCTCACTAGTCATGGCACGCTCAATCGGTAAGTCATACGCCAAGCACATATATATAATTCTCGTAAGCGCACAGCATCCATTGATGACTTTCTTTCGTTCCCATCTATGTTGTGCCAAATAGAGCTGATCAATTATCCAGCTAGCTAGATCAACCGTTTGGGGTCCAGTACATGCTAAGTATAAGCCAAAGCAGATTCTTTTGTGGGGCATGGTAAAACGATCCTGAGCTGGGAAAGCAAAATGCTCCATGCATATCCGCAATGGCTTGGAAAGCTCAGGGGTTATAGCTGAAATATCCTCCCACTTAGTTACGTCACCACGTTTCATCGGCTCTGGAACTAACCGTTCTCGCTCCGTCGGAGTGTGCGTTCCATGTATTTTGAGAGCTGCGCGAATTAACTCTTTGGACAAATAAAACCTTCTGAATGGAGGGTCATTTACCAAGGATGGTAACATGAATGTGCCAGGTAGATCCTTGTTCTCTGAAGCTGTCAAGGTGGTTACTAGGTAAAAGCATCTGTAAAAATCGGGTTTAGGCAGAGGGTCACTAAAATATTATGTAAATCCCGCTTGTGCCCAAACATGCGTTAAATCTTGTGTATTCTGCAGTCCTTCAAATTCTCTTGAAAAGAACTGGTACTTGGCCCATGTGCGAAGATCAAATGCCAAATTGGCCTCAAATATGAAATCAGCGTCTGCTAATGGTCCTACTAGGCCTTGAAACCAAAGAGAATTATGATGAATCTTCTCAGTATATCCTCTAGGAGGATCGTCGATTGGCATGGGTCCTAGAAAACCTTGAAACTCTGGTGGTTGCATCGTCGGATGAGATTCTGCGAGTAATTCTCCAATATGGGCCATCGGTGTACTTGGGCCAGCTTCCGATGGGCCTTCTTCCATCGCATGCATTTTATAGGGTCTAGGGTTACAAGCCTCAGTTGGAATGCCGTTAGGGAAGTCAAGCGGTATCACTCGCTTCTGCTCTAAGGTTCCAATCTGTAAGGAGCCTTGTCTAAGATTTAGGTCCACTGAGTGATCGTATAGCCAATCTTGGCCAAGGATTAGGGGTTCTATCAGCTCATCATCATGGCACACTAGTAGCTTCACTGTCATGGTCACATCCTTAATGAGGATAGGAAGGTCCACCTCACCCATGCAAGGTGTTTCCATGCCTCCTAGCCCTATGAGGTATGCCTCAAATGGCCGCATTTCTATTCCTAAATCCTTACAGTGGGACCATCTAATCGCGCTAGTCGCAGCACCTGAGTCAATTAAAGCCCTGAGCTCTTGGCAAGGACTGCCGTGCTCTAGCCTGACTGTAATGAATGGTCTCCTATCCACTATGCTAGGATGAGTGGTTGACTGGGATATCTGGGTGTAGTTTCCAGATGGTTATAATGTTCTCTTCCTAGTCCTTGTCTTCTTAGCTTCATGCGCTTAATGCGTTCTATTGCTTCTGTGTGAGCTTCCGCTCGTATTCTATTTTCTTCCTCCTTACGCTTCTTTGCCAACGTGAGTCGTCTAAGCATATCCTCAGTAATAGGTTCCTGATATAACTTGACTCTACAGCCACTAATGTAATTAGGCATTATGTCTCCTTCTAAGGTGGCTAGCTGTACTGCTCCACTTGTCGAGAGTCTGTTAATGATCATAGGTCCATAAATGTTGTCTCAATTGGGGCCGTGGATTTGGGTTGGTGTACATCACATGAGCGTAGTCGGGCTCCCAACTAGGTTCCACTGGTGGACTATCGTAATGATATGTCTCCACGTGTTCTGGTGACTCAATGTAATAAGCAGGTGGGCTATCTACATGCGTAGAGTCAAAACTGTTTGAGTTCGGGTCTCCCTCTGTGATCAAAGGTAAAGAAGGCACTAAGGCCCTACTTAGGTTCTCTTCTGCAGCAGCGTATTTGACTGAGATGACATTCGCTAGTGGGGGTGGCTGCTGAGCTAAGACAGGTTGAGGTCTCTGTTGAGCCTGGTATGGGTAGTTCTGAGGAGGCCTATAGTAAAAGGCTGAGCATCGTAATAGCCTTGATACCTACCTGGCTGCTGGTATGCTTGCGGGTAGTTTTGTCTCACGGTTTGTTTGTTGTATGGGCAGTCCTGAGCCGTATGATTCGTGTATCTTCTCTCAATTGAACAGTATTGGCCACTAGGGTTGGCTTGTGGTTGTGGTGCATTGGGACACACATTTTCCATGTGATCACCACCACAGGTGTAACAACGCTTGTTTGTTAGTACCCTAGGTTTACTAGAAACTCCTAGTTTCTGGGCCACTTTTTCTGCTAGGTCTTCTATCGAGTTAGACAATTTTGTGGATGCTAGAGATGAACAGTCTGAGTCCTTATAGACCTTTGAGAGTTCCAACTCGTCTCCTAAGTTGTCCTCAATGTCTATGCATATTCTCACACATTGCTCTAGCGTTCTGGGTTCTTTTAGGTACACATAGGAGCGTAGTTTAGAGCTCAACAAGCCGTCTAGAAACAATGACACTTGCTTGGCTTGTGAGGGTAGCTCTTGCATTGGACATCGTTCAACATATTGTCTAAACCTACGTCCTACCAGCCTAACTGTTTCTTGAGGGGTCTGTTTAAAGCTATGAATCAATGAAGACGTGTCATGTCTAATCCCACTTTTATAGAATTCAGTGATGAATGACTCTAAAAAGTGATGGATGTCTCTAAATTGCCTTTGTTGCAATGGTTGGAACCAAGTTAAAGCGGTATTCTTTAACATTAGCCCAAATGCATTGTATTGCGTGAACATGTCTTCGACTTGTTCTGCTCTTTGTACTTGCTTGAATTCTGCGACATGGTCATAGGGATCTCCTGTCCCATCAAAGTAATTTTTCATGGATTTCACTAACTGAGTGGGTTTTAACATTCTTGCATGTTCCCGTGGTCTAGGTAGAGGAAAATCATCTCTACCACTTGGTATTCCATGATCTCTTTGTCTATCTGCTCTATTAGTGTCCGTGGTTGTTCTATCTCTCCCTACGGGATGAGTGAAGCTTACTTCGGGTCTCTCTTTATTTTTCTCTCTTTGATTTCCATGGGCTGATGATGTTCCTGCCCCTTGTTGACTTGTATTCATGTTCGTTCTAGATGGAGGGAATACCAATTCACCTCTCCATGTGTATGTGTTTTTAGCATGGTCAGGCACCACAAAGACTCTTTCTGAAGTCTCATCCAGGTATACGACCTTTCCAGGTGTATCCGGGTCCTTGAACTCGTATATCGTGATGATACCTACTTCACTAAGTAGTTCTGTCTTGTATCTCCAAAAGGCTTCATCAGTTTCTTTATTTACAAACAACTCTATGCTTCTGTTGTCGTGAGGGATCCATTCTGGGATTAGTACTCGTGTTAGTACAGATTTCCCTCTAGGTGTTCTAGGCTCTTCTAATGGTTCTTTTCCTTGAGATTTAGTTTCTGTCTCTAGCTGAATCACGCCAAACTCGTTGGTATTGTTTGGCTGCGTACTTAAGATGTACATTGTTCCTTCCTTGTCTATGTACGCGTCTCTCTCAAATTTCACCACTGGACATTCCAATCCAATGGGTTGATCGAGGTTGTGCATTTGCACCACTTGCCTTCGCAAACCATCCTCATAAATGCGAGCACCTAATCGGTTGGTTCGGAGAAACTCTAGTTGTGTTCTATAGGGTCCTTCTAGTTTTTCTAAATAGGCTACATTGGACCCTCCTTCTGGTCTGCCTGTGCTAAATGCCATTTCTGATTCGCTAGTATCTGAGCTCTCGTAGGGATAACTAGTGTTCAATTGTTGAGCCCACGATCGTGCAGTAGTTCTTACACTTGCCTCTAATGATCTAAGGCTTCGTCGGTCTGACTTGCCTATATGTTTGCCCGATCTAAGGTTCATTAATTTTCTTCCTTGCACACTCAGTACACGCTCAGATCGTCAATGATTCTTTGTTATTACTATCTTGATTCTTTTTAGATTCCTTCAGATTCTTGTCTTAATGTATGCGTCAGGAATTCGACTTTCTGTGGTACTTTGAGTTCCCGTTCCGTCAGACTTATGTTCTTTCCTTTAGGTTTTCGTGTCACACACCTTTATGTTTAGTCTTGCACTTGATAAATTTAATTCTCTTGAACTTGAGGCGTTCCTATCGTCTTGAATCCACCATGCTAACGTTTATCCTAAGCTAAGAATTGACTGAGGGGGTTGAGTAAACTTCCAACCTAGAGTCAGCTTTTTTGGTTGCTCTGATGCCCAAGAAGCCGCGCTTCCCAAGCTTTATGCCCCTTCTGCCTTGCTTTGGTTGCCTTTGATTGCCCTTGCTAGACCTGGAAAAATCCAATATTAGACCAATTCACAGTTGGATGATCAAGCACTTGAGTATATACACCTTTTAAGTCCCTTCCCTTTTGCCAAACTTTTTAATGCTTGCCCCCTGGCTTTCTAGTCCCACACTAGGTCAACCTCAAAATAGCTTATCTAAAAGTAGTACTCGTAGAGAGCTTTCTAACGAGCTATTAAGCTCAAAAAACAGACTTCAGATGAAAAAGTTATGACCGTTCAAGCCCTGGGGGGTAAAAACTGACAAACAAGTTTTTCTCCAAATATGAGTTAAGGGGTCTCCTATGAGTCTAATCACCCAAAAATTTCCCAAAAATAGCCCCAAAATTGGCCAAAAAATGAAACCCTAAAATTTGCGATGGGGGTGCACAATCGCAATGGCGTGAGACAATCGCGATGGTTTGGGACCGTCGCGATGGCGTGAAGGTGAACCGTCGCGATGGTCTATACGTGAATGATCGCGATGGCGTGAAGGTGAGCAATCGCGATGGTTTGAAGTGCACGGTCGCGATGGTCCAAATGTGAGCAATCGCGATGGCTCGATCAGGAGGACAATCGCAATGGCGTCAGTCAACGGTCAACGTGAACAATCGCGATGGTCCAAAGTGAACCGTCGCGATGGTCACATATGCGATGGCTTGAGCCAATCGCGATGGTCCAAAATTCGAGTTGTCGTGATGGTGTAAGGGTGTCGTCGCGATGGCGTGATGTGTGAACCGTCGCGATGGTCTAGCTTGCCACGTGGCAGCGTCGGCGCGATGGCGTGAACCGTCGCGATGGTCCAAATGAACCGTCGCAATGGCGTGAGACCGTCGCGATGGTCCGGCCGAGCCGTCGCGATGGTGTGAGCCTATCGCGATGGTGTGACACAATCGCGATGGTCTGAGACCGTCGCGATGGTCCACCAAAATGCAATTTTTTGAGATGCAGCTATAGATTCCTATACACGCAGGGGTCGCCTACACAGTGGTGAACTCGCCTTCCTCAAAATCCGAACTTTGCAGACCATCGCGATGGTCTGACACAGTCGGAAATTTCTGACAGAAACTAAAAATTTTACCTTTTCCAAGCTTTCCTGATGCTCTGGAGCACTCTACCTGCAAGAAAACTCAAGAAGACAAAAGCACATGCAAGCACAAAAGCTCTCTCTCACTCTCTCGCATGCACAAATGAGGGGAAATGAGGAGAATGGGTGGATATGGTGAATTTTTTGATTTTTTTGGAGATGAAGATGATGATGCAGTGATGAAGATGGAGTGTGGGGGAGTTGAAAACACTAAAAACTAAGTAAAAACAACAACAAAAACTGAAATTTTTACCTTCCAACACTACTTCTTGCTATACTCTTACCATCACACATTCGTCCTAGACTCGATCCCTGGCAACGGCACCGGATTTGGTGTTGCTCTAGCACAATGGTGAGAACCACGTTAAGAAGCTCCACCTCCTTAATGTCAATCCGCGGAAGAGATAGGAGTGATATGAAGATCGTGAATGTGAGATGAAGTGAGAGTGAAGGTGAGAAGCATAGAAATGCACACACACATACACACACACTACAAAGAGACAAGCAAGACACAATGGAAGGCGAGAAATCAACTCTATTACTCAAGAATACTATTACAAGCTCAAAAGAACTCTAACCTCAAACAAGCTAACCTCAAAAATGACCTCTCTAGCTCTTTTTATAGTTTCTAGACTAGTTTTGACCGGTTTCACATCTAGTGACCGGCATAGTTAAAAATTAGGTCCTAGATGCTATTTGGAAGGGTAAACGGTGTCTAAAAATAATGAAAATTGATATGCTTGCTCTACCTAATCTCCTCAAGCTCGAGGACTCCTCCGCTTGCACAAAATGGAGCTATGGATTACAAATGGGATTTCCTATGTTACATATGTTACAATAGTGATAAAAATCACTGTTGGAGGTTTTTGAAAAGTATTTTTAAAACATGATTCTTTGAAAAAAGATTCCACTAGCTCCCTGCTCCGTCGTTACATGCTTCCGCGTCTTCTATGCCTCTGGCTGCTTCCAACAATCTTCCTCATAAGTTTTGGATGGAAGCGGTCATGTGTGCAAATTATGTGTTGAATTGTTGCCCTACAAAAGCATTGAGAGTCATCACTCCTTATGAGGCTTGGAATGGTCATAAGCCTATGGTTAGTCATATGCGTGTGTTTGGTTGTTTGGCATATGCTCTTGTGCCATCACAACAACGTCACAAACTTGATGACAAGGCAAAGAAATGTATATTTGTTGGTTATAGTGCTGAAAGTAAGGGATATCGGTTGTACCATCCATTGATGAACACAATTATTGTGAGTCAAGATGTGGTATTTGCTGAAAATTCAGTTTTTCCCTCTACTTGAATGCAAAAGACTGCCAACAGTTAGCTCACAAGATGTGTTCGATACGCTCATACCTTTGTTTCAAAATGGTGCGCTTGACTATGGCCATGTAGACCAGCCAACTGAGGTTCAAAGAGCTGAAAAATTCCAGCCAAATAGGGCTGAAAATGCAGAGAATTTCCAACCAAACATGGCTGAAAAATTTCAGCCAAAAATTGTCAAAATTGTTGGAAATTTCCAGCCACATATGGCTGAACATTTGCGTCAAAATATGGCTGAAACTGAGCATGAAATTTAGCCCACGCATGATGTACATATTGAAGATGTTTTACATAATGAACGCATGTCTATCAAGAGTGCACAATCTATGCCAAAGTGGCTAAAACAAACTTTGCAGGACAGCAAATTGAGTGCACCTTTACTTGGTAGAACAAGATCAAGCTCTCACCATACATCAAGTAATTTTGTGGATTATTCTCTTATTGCTACAACATGTAATGAAGAGCCACTTTCTTTTGAAGATGCATGTGACGATCCACAATGGATGAGTGCTATGAAATTAGAAATGGATTCCATACATAGGAATGGTACTTGGGAGCTATGTGAATTGCCAAAAGGAAATAATGCCATTGGTACAAAGTGGGTTTACAAGATTAAGAGAAAATCTGATGGTAGCATTGATCGCTACAAAGCTAGATTGGTTGCCAAAGGATATGCGCAACAATATGGCATTGACTATGAGGAAACTTTTGCACCTACTTCACGTATGACTATCATTCGTACCGTGGTTGCATTGGCTGCCCATCGAGGTTGGAAAGTGCATCAATTGGACATAAAAACAGCCTTCTTGAATGGAGATTTGCAAGAAGAGGTCTATGTGAAGCAACCTCCTGGATTTGCTATGAAAGGGAAAGAGCATATGGTTTGTCGCTTGCATAAAGCCTTGTATGGTCTCAAGCAAGCTCCATGTGCATGGTATGACAAAATACATAAGCACTTGATTGCTATTGGCTTCACATGTAGTCAGATTGAAAGCACACTCTATGTACGCAAAAATGGGGCTGATCTTATAGTGCTTGTTCTTTATGTCGATGACATACTCTTGATTGGGTCATGTGATGCAAAACATGACATTCTTATGGCTAATTTGCAGCATACTTTTGATGTCACTTATCTTCGTCTTTTGAGCTACTATCTTGGCATCCACTTTGTATCCGTTGAGGGGGGAATTGTTATGCGCATCAAGCAAAGTATGTTGAAAAACTACTTCAGCGTTTTGACTTTGAGGATTGTAAGCCAGTTTCCACACTAGTTGAGATAGGATTGAGGTTCTCAGTTGAGGATTCAAGTGATGCATTTGACACTTCTCTTTATCAATAAGTTGTGGGATGTCTTATATATGCATGCAACACAAGTCCGGATATACAGTATGCAGTTTCCCAGTTGAGTCGATTCATGCATAGCCCTGACACTAAGCATTGGCAAGCGGTGAAACGTGTGTTTAGATATCTCCGAGGCACTTTGAGCTTAGGTCTCTTTTATGGCAAAGATGTTCAACTATGCTTGCATGCTTTCACAGATAGTGATTGGGCTGGTTGTTATGATACTCGCGTGTCCACTAGTGGTAATTGCTTTTTCCTTGGAGACTCATGCATATCTTGGTTGAGTAAGAAGCAACCTACAGTGGCGACATCAAGTTGCGAAGCTGAGTATAGGGCAGTTTTCAGAGCTACAGTGGAGTGTATATGGCTGAAACGCCTATTGATGGATCTTTGCATGGAGATTGATGCTGCTATGCATATTCTCATAGATAGTCAGAGTGCTTTGACTGTTGCACGAAACCCAGTGTTTCATGCACGGACCAAACATATTAAGGTGCATTATCACTATGTAAGAAAGCACCTTCATGAAGGAGATATTGATTTGGTATACGTGCCTACACAACATAATGTGGCAGACATATTCACCAAAGCTCTTCCACGGGAAAAGTTTGAAGCTTTTTGCAAAGCTTTAGGCTTGTTACCTTGTGGGGGCTGATCTGTCACTCCCTGTATGTGTTCACATCATTCGCTCCAGGGGGGTTTGTTACACTTATGTGTTCCTTGAGTAGCTCTCATGTGAACCTTTTCTCTATACATGGGTACTTTTTACTCTAGTGCTAGCTAGAGGTTTTTTCCCCATGTTACCACATACTTGATACTCTCATATGTGGTGGTACTTTGTACTTAGGGATATTATTCAGCTCTTACTTCAGTTTAGTTCGTCGATCAATAGAGAGAGCTATTCCAGCCATCATCTTCTCCGTTTGTCTTGCTGCGTTTGTGCTCTTTGTGTGTGCTTCTCGTGTGTCTCTTGCACTTCTACACACACCCAACAATTTGCCCATTTTTGGTGTTTCATCTTCCATTTTTAATCAAGCTACTTTGGCATCCTTGATCCTCTCGAGTCATCAACTTTCGGGTATTTCATGGATTTCACGTAAGATGAAAGAAATGAGATGCGTGTCTTTCATATATAGTCGACTCGCTCGATCCCATTGAAGGTGGAATGGCTACCCTCCGCATGAAGAACCTTCTCAAACGGCATAATGGATGGAAACTGGCTTTTCATTTTGAGCATTGTTTTTGTAGCCAGTCATCACCTCCTCCTATTTTGATTTAAACCGCTTGATCAGGCTTATTTGCTGTATATTTTGTCTCTCGGGTAGCAATCAATATGAGGTTGTAGAGGCTTGGAGTGACAAAGACAAAAGGAAAGGCTACTTTACAGCCGGTAGTGATCATGGGAATTGATCCATGTCCATTTGCAATCAAGAAAAGTGCCCCAGCCAAAACAAAGCGGAGTTTTGCTTTCTTTCTTAATCTTGAAAAGAGCAAAGGAAGGCTCAGTGAAGCTGTGAAGATCTGGAGGCTCAAGCTAGCCATGAGCAAAAGGTTGTGTGGATTTAGCCTTACACTTTGTCTCTACGGATCTTAAATCATGCACAATGGTCAAGTGGATCCAGTTTTGAACCGGTGTCCTCATGAACGATAAAAGATAAAATTAAAAGAGGATGATAATGGCTCTTCCAGAGGATCAATGGGAGGATGTAGCTAATAGGGAGATAAGTATTTTCCAAAGTTAATGATTGGTTTCAATATTGTTTTTTCTATCTCTCTCCTTTCATGTAGGATGCTTTTTTATCATTGAAGTATGGTAGTGAACTTCATTCTTCATAATCTTGATGCATATTATGGACACCTACATGAAAGAGCATAAAGATATTGAAACACTCATTAAACACAAGCATAGGCATGCATCTACAAAAGATTGTTGGTGCATCTCTCCTTTCAAAAGAGTTTTCATGCACAAATCACATTTTATTCTTGCTTGCAAAAGGAATAGGATGCACTCAAGTCTGTGCACATGTAAAATTATAACTTTTTGTAAGGTAGAAGATAGATTGTTTGTGCATGGTTGATTGGATGCACACATGTCAAGCTCAAGAACTGCTTGCTTTAAATTTGGTGCATGAAAGGAGAATTCCAACAGGTGCATGCACTCACATGCATTTGCATACATGAAACCGACATTCACATATGCATGATTGTTTGTTAAGAAGTTGAATACTTTCAAGTTCAAAGGATAGTTGATATGTTCAAAATTTGAAAAAAAATCATGAAACTTTTGAAGTTTCTTCTTTGATTTCATCTTGAAGAGTGATGAACCTCAAAAAGATGAATAAACTTTAGCATTACTTGAACTATTTGTGTTGAATAGTTGATTGCTAAATTCCATGTCTGCGTCTCTCATCAAGATGCAAAGTTTTCAAAGAGTATGGAAACTTTATTTAGCACTTTTTTGAGGATAAGAAAAGTATGCTTGGTTTTGTTCGAGCTAATTTTAGCTTAAAGAAGAAACCCAAGTAATCTTTAGGAATCAAGATATTTTCCTAAAAGATATATCAAAGTAATCTTTAGGAATTAAGCTACTTCCTAAAGATAAGCCAACAAAGAAAATAGTATGGTTGACTATTTTCTTGGTTAAGAAGGAATATCTTTTGGACAAGCAATAAAGCCTTAAGTCTTGTTCTTGTTCAATAGTCAAGATTTCTTTTAGAGAGATGATTCCAGTAAAACTAAGGACTCCAAGATCAATCATTGGACTCGAAAACAAAAGATTCGAAGATGAATCATTGGCTTAGTATTACTTGAATCCTTGGTAGAAATCTAAAGTTCTTGAAAGAAATATGTTGGTGCAAATCAAGCCTTCACACTTGGCTTGGATTTATTCTTGAAGACTCAACATGTGAGAAGAACCATAGGAACTTATGCTTACAAGTTCTTACCATTTTACTTCTTGTAAAATTCTAAATCACTTGGAATCTTATGTAATCACACCTACTTGTTTAAGTCGTGAAAAAGAGGTTGATTGATTGAGGGAATATCATAATCAACTTTTTAGGTGAAAGATTCTAGGAGTTTTGAATTTTGAATTCAACTCAAATCTATAAAAACTACAAGGAAAAAGTCGCGGGTGTTCTTCACCATTCCCGAGGCTAATATCTGTGATCATTGAGTGTGTGAGGTCTACTCCATAGCCTACACCTCTGAGTACCATTTGGCAATGTTTATCATGTCAATGGGAATGTACATCAATGTGAATTAATACATATCATTACATTAACTACCTCTGTTTTCTCTGAGTTATCATCTTCAAGTCTGTCAACTTCAAAGGCGCATATCTCAAGATCTACTGAACCAAATCAAGTGATTCAAAGCACATTGGAACCAGCTCTAAGCATACTACATACGTACAAAATTTCAAGGCCAAAGGATCAGCCATCTCGGAGAAATCGCACTCGAGGTCATCACTGGTATTTTTTTGCAGAGTTCCTAAAAAGTCGGGAGTGTCCCTATTTTTGCTAAACATCTTTCTCTGAGTATAGTCCATCATTTTATCTCATTCCACTTGAAAATGGTAGCTTGTTAAGCTAATTTAATATGTCCAGAAGGAATAAGATCAATTGTTAGTGTGCTGGTCATACTGAGTGAAAGACTGAGCAGGTATCAAGATCAAAATAGAAAGTTTTCAAGTCTAGTGAAGTACAAACTTGTCTGTTTTGATCTAATCATTACTCGAACCTTTTCCAAAGTACATATAGCATATTTTGGTATCATTTGGAAGCTCAAGGAGTCTACTAATCATATCTGGAGTCACTGAGGGCTGGTGCAAAGCAAGATTAGCAGCATCTACTTAATCTCTTGAGTGCATCCAACCATCACTCCCAACAGTGGTATCAGAGCAAATAAGGTAAACATGGGAGATGGTTTTCCTTCATTCATTGAAAAATTGGACAGGAACAATTACCAAGCTTGGTCATTGAGAATGAAGACCTATCTACAAGGAAGGAGCTTATTTGGATACATATCAGGAGATGAGGAATTGCCCTCATTCAAAGCTAGAGGACTACCCACCAAGGATGAACAAGAGAGACTCAACCAATGGTGTGCAAAGGATGCTTTGGCAAGGTCTTACCTTCTTAACTCTATATTTGATTTCCTTTTACCTCATGTAAGGAACTGTAAGACTTCCCAAGAGACTTGGGAAACCTTGTCAACATACTTTTCTTCCAACACAAGGACTAGGAAGAATCAACTATGGATTGAATTCACAACCCTTAGGAAGCAGCCCAAGCAATCAATCTCAGAGTATGTGACAAAGATTAAAGATGTGGCAGACCAATTAGCAAGCATTGGAGAGGAAATTGAAGAGGAGCAAATAGTCAGGCAAGTAACAAATGGACTCAAGGCAGATGATAAGTGGGAAAGTTTCACCACTGCAATGGACCTCTATATGGACATGCATACCCCAGATCTCACAACACTCATGGGCCAACTTTTCACACATGAAGCAAAGTTTACAAAGGCAGGAGATCAATCAAAAGGTAACAATCCCTCTGCTCTCTATACTGATAAGAAACTTAAGGATAAAGGTAAAGGGAAGAAACAGGATGAAGAAGGCTCTACCTCCCAAGCTAATTATGCAGGGAGAGGTAGATCATCTAGAGGAGGAGGCAGAGGAGGTAAGTCAGGTAGGGGGAGATCCTACAACTCATCACCATGCAACATTTGTGGATTGTCCAATCATACCACAGATGAATGCTACAAGAACTACAAGAATCAGAGAGGAAGAGGCTACTCAAGAGGTGGATACTCTCAAGGAAGAGGCAGGTTCAACCAACACCAAGGCTACAATGGATACAACAATCAATACAACAACAATTACAACAACAACCACAATGGTAATTATGAAGGTGGATTCAGAAATAGAAGGGACTACAACAACTACACAGAGGAGCAAGATGACTCCCTATTGATCATGAATATGACCTCCAAGGCAGGTACAAATGATGATCATTTATTTTATATTGACTCAGGATGTTCTAACCATGTAGCTGGCAATGTGGCATTACTTTTTGATTTGGAAGAACCCAAGGGCAAACATCAGGTACAGACAGGTGATGATACTAAACCTTCTGTTGTAAAAATAGGAAATGTGAAGACATGTGATGGTAACCAGAACCTATTGAGCAGGGTACTCTATGTACCAACCATCACCAAGAATCTAATGAGTGTTGGTCAGATTGTGGAGAAAGGTTTGCAGGTCAGATTCACACAACATGGAGCATATGTGTGTTAAGGAAACACTCACGAATTTGACACAACAAACAAGAAAGAAACAGAATCTTCCGGAAAATCAGTGCACAGGTGTACAGTATACGAAGTTAGTGCGCGGTGTGCGCATAACAAAGATTAACCGCGGCGGGCGCGTAAGGCGCGCATAACGTGAATTGAAGAATGACAGCACAGAGGAGCGCCAAAGGGAAGTGTATATATATACAGCAAGATTTGAAGAACTAGCAGAGAGGATGATATAGATAGAGAAGAAGGGAGTAGATGATACGCAGAGGAGAACGAGAGACAGATATAGAGAAGACGCCATAGATCGCGTATGAGTGAAGAGAGAGTTAGAAGTTCTCAGAAGACGCCATAGATCGCGTATGTACAGATGAATAACACAAGCCTGAAGTGTCGGGTCTTTTCATCTGAAGAGAGATGGTAATAAGAAACTACTCACTGTAGGAGAGTTTCTGTAGCTTGAGCAAGAAGAGGCCAAGCTTACTTGTACACATCTTCTCTAATTGAAAACACATGTTCATGTGGACGTCTGCGTGCAATCTTTACTTGTGAAGAATCTGAAGCTATTTCGTGTTACGGTAGGAAGTTCCGTTTATCGTTTACTGTCACGACTCGTTTCTAAACGTGCTTCAGTACCTTCTCTGTAAACGCATGTTTCGGTGAATAACAGTTTACTCAGTAAACATATTTCAGTAATTTCTGGTCAGTTACAGTTTCTCAGAAAATAAGATTTTTCGGTAGAACAACGAAGTATAACTCGTAGCAGAGTTCGAAGCTTTGTATGAGAGATAGCTCATCTTGTAGCTAGACGTCTCTACTTTAAGCTGATCACAGTTTCCGGTGGAATGGAGATGTACACATAGTACAAAAGTTAACCGGAAAGTAGCACCTCAGAACTGAGAAGTTTTTCCTTAAACTTTCAGAAGAGTTCATTAAGTGGAGAAAGCTCACGAATCACTTTCTTACTTCTTGTATGTTCACTTGAAGTAATTATAACCAAAGTAGCAGTTCATTTCGGTGAAGTTCCGGTACGATTACGGTGTCAGTCCAGTAACAGTCCGGTGAAGTTCCGGTGGAACTTGTGTCGCAGGATAACACAGTTAAGGCGACGTTAATTAAGCTGAGCTACTGTTGATTACAGAAGTGTTCTGAATCACTCTAGTTTAGCATTCTACTACGGTGGCGCGACAATTTCCGCAGGCCTGACAAAGTTCAAGCTTTGTCGCGAAACCCACCTTCAGGGCGAAAGTATTTCCGCAACAGTGGCGTTAAAGCCGAAGTTTTCACCAACAATTGGTATCAGAGCCGGTTAATCTCCCAAGAATTGGTATAAGAACCTAGAGTATCCCCTATCATGGCAGATCATGTCCAAATTGATAAACTGGACAGAGATAATTATCCCGCATGGGTAATGCGCATGGAAGCCTTACTTATGAGTAAGGACTTTATGATGTACGTGACCGGAGAAGAAAAGAAACCGATCTTCGAAGATGATAGTCAACCGAAAAAAGAAGAACTAGACGCCCTAAAGCTGTGGCAGAAGAAAGATGCAATGGCAAGAGCCTACATCTACAACACTGTTTCAGATCATCTGCTACCGCACATTAGAGGTTTGGAGAAAGCAGAGGACATATGGAGTGCATTGGAAGATCACTTCCAAAATACTACGAAAGCTAGGAAGGCCAGCCTATGGTCCGAGTTCACAACGTTCAAAAAGAAGCCGAGTCAAAGCATCAGTGACTACGTCACTAAAATGAAGGATCTAGCAGATAGTCTAGGATCCATAAATGAAGAAGTCGAAGATCATAGATTGATAGCGCAAGTGCTCACAGGGTTGAGAGGAGGTGAAAGGTGGAAACCTTTCGTACTATCAACTGAACTCTCCCTAAATCATTTTGTACCAGAGTTAAATCAACTGCTTGGTTTGATGCTCACATATGAGCAAGACCTGAAAGGAGACGCAGACAAAGGACATAGCTCTGCGATGTACATGAAGAACAAGAAGAAAGACAAAGGCAAGTCAAAAGATGAAGAAGAGTCGAGCTCTCAGGCCTATTATGCAAGAGGTAAAGGCACTGGCAGAGGAAGAGCAAGAGGAAGAAGCCGCCAGAATACCATCAAGAAAGCTTGCTGGATTTGTGGACTAAGTAACCATCTGGCGCATGACTGTTGGCACAATCAACACGGATCAAATCAAAACCAAAACAACAATAGCAGAGGCAGAAGCGGAAGAAATCAGAGTAACTTCCAAAGAGGAAGACAAAGCCAAGGAGGAGGCTACGGTAGAGGTGGAACAAGAAGTTGGGGACAGAGCCAATCCTACAACACCACCTACAACAACTACGCAAATGACACACAGAATGAAAGTCATACATCATTGATGATGAACTCAATCAACACATCTAATAACGAAGACCTAAAGGTATTTTACATTGACTCTGGATGTTCTAATCACTTGTCAGGAAACATAGAGCTGATGTCAGAATTGGAAAAAGGAAGTGCGAGTCACACTGTTCAAACAGGTGACAATACAAGACACAAAGTACAATCAATCGGAAAAGTGAAATGCAAGAGTGGAGCAGATTTACTAACCAATGTTTTGTATGTTCCAACAATACCGAAAAACCTGATCAGTGTGGGACAGATAGTCGAAAAAGGTTTTCAGGTCAGATTTACAAATAAAGGAGTATTTGTAGAAGATCCCAAGAACGGATATTATCAGATCGTTTCTGGTAAGAAAGAAGGGAGACTCTTTACGTTAAGAGTACAAGGGAACATTGGCCAAGCGCTGCTTACACATGATGAAAAGGTAATTACAGAACTTGATCTTTGGCACAAGAGATTAGGTCATTTTCACGAAAAAGGAATCAAAGCTATGATATGGAATCAGTCTGTACTGGGATTACCGAACGTACAGAACCAACATATGATTCACAAATGCGAAGCCTGTCAAATGGGAAAAGCCCATAGGTTACCTTTCCAGAAGAAAGGATTCAAACATGACAGTGTGCTGGAACTCATACATACAGATGTATGGGGACCAACGAAAGAAGGATCAATCAGCGGATCAAGGTACTATGTTTTATTTATTGATGATGCCACAAGGTGGATAACTCTTTATGTTCTGAAAGAGAAATCAGAAGTATTTGGAGCTTTCAGGCATTTTCATGCATATGCCGAAAGACTCACCGGACAAAAACTTAAAAGACTGAGGTCTGATGGAGGGGGAGAATACTTCTCCCGAGAATTCAATGACTATCTCTGGAATGCAGGTATTAAGAGAGAAATAACCTGCAGATATACACCACAACAAAACGGTGTAGCAGAAAGAAGGAACCGAACTCTAGTCGAGTTTGCACGAGCTATGCTAAAAGAAAAAAATTGCCCAGACTATCTTTGGGCTGAAGCCGTAAACACAGCGACATACTTGGTAAACAGATTACCATGTACAGCCTTAGAAGGAATGACCCCTTATGAAGCTTGGTGGGGAAAGAAGCCAACACTTGATCACTGCAAAGTGTTTGGATCAGTAGCGTATGCTTATGTACCGTTTCAACTCAGACATAAGCTTGAACCGAAAGCAGAGAAATATGTATTCGTCGGATATGATGAAAAGCAGATGGGCTACAGGTTATGGAGTCCTCTAACCAAACATTTTACTGTTTCCAGAGATGTAACATTTGATGAACAGAAAAGCTGGTTTGCAGATCAGAGCCATACAGCCGAAGAATTTGAAGAAGAGATAAAAAGACGAGAGAAAGGAAAAACAATCGTACAGGTAAACAAAGAAGACGAGGCAAGTACGTCCAGGACCGGAACTGGTATAAGGAACGAAGATGAAGACGGGTACTCAGACACACACGAAGAATATGAGCTAAGAAGGTCAAACAGAGTAAGAAGACAACCGGAAAGATACTCGTATGATACATCGTATATAACTCAACAAGATTATGCATATATGGTTAAAGAAGAAGATGAGCCTCAGAGCTATGACGAAGCCAAAGGCAAGAAGCAATGGCAAGAAGCAATGGAAGAAGAACTCACCGCACTGGAAGAGAACAAGACATGGGAGCTTGTTCCTAAACCGAATGGTAAGAAAGTAATTGGAAATAAATGGGTGTTCAAAATAAAGAAACTTGCAGATGGAAGGATAGCCAGACATAAAGCGAGACTGGTTATCAAAGGCTATGCTCAGACGCATGGCATAGATTATGACGAGACGTTCAGTCCGGTGGCAAAGATGTCAACCATAAGAACAGTGATTGCTATAGCAGCATCAAAAGGATGGAAGCTAAGTCAGCTAGATATAAAGAATGCATTCCTGAATGGATATATATCAGATGAAGTCTATATGGAACAACCGGAAGGGTTTATAAGTTCCAGATACCCAAACTTTGTTTGCAGGTTAAGAAAAGCACTTTATGGACTAAAGCAAGCCCCAAGAGCTTGGAACTACAGACTTGTGAAATATCTCAATGAACTTGGATACCAAAGTTCGAAGGCAGATGCAAGTCTACTCATCAAAAGGACAGAAGAAGGAATGATCTACATTTGTATTTATGTAGATGACATAATAATTACAGGTACCTCAGATGCAGGAATCACAGAGGTAAAGAAACTGCTAGAAAAGGAATTCAAAATCAGTGACCTAGGGAAGTTATCATACTTTCTAGGTATGGAAATCACATATACAGATCATGGTGTATATGTCACACAAGAGAGGTATCTCCTGAACTTACTGAAGAAGTTCAACATGGAGAATTGCAGAGAAGCTTCAACACCGCTTGAAGTAAACCATAAACTCAGTAAATATAGTGGTACAGAGTTTAAAGATATGAAAAAGTATCAATCGTTAGTAGGAAGTTTAATATATGCTACGCTAACAAGACCGGATCTTAGTTTTCCGGTGGGAGTTCTCTCACAGTTTATGCATTGTCCGACAGAGCAACATTGGGTTGCAGGACAAAGAGTTCTCAGATATATCAAAAGAACTATAAGAGAAGGATTATATTATCCTTTTACGTCAGATATAAAGCTCAGAGCATATAGTGACTCAGATTGGGCAGGAAGTCAAGATGACCGAAGATCAACGAACGGGTATATGATATACCTAGGAGATAAGCTGGTAAGCTGGTGTTCGAAGAAACAACACACAGTAGCCTTATCATCAACAGAAGCAGAATACAAGGGACTGGTAGAAGCAGCAAAAGAAGTAATATGGATGCAGACTTTACTCAAAAGCATAGGTATAGATCAAAGTATACCGATCATACATGGAGATAATATGAGCTCGCTGTATCTTGCAGCGAATCCTGTGTTTCATGCAAGAACAAAACACATAGAGATTCAGTATCATTTCCTAAGGGAAAAAGTAATGGAGAAAGAGATAGAAATAGTCTACACTCCTACGAAAGATCAGATTGCAGATATTCTGACCAAGAGCCTGGATGGAACAAAGACAAACAGATTCAAAGAGATGGCAGGTATAAAAGAAAGAAAGATATATGAAAGACCGGAAGAGGTCAAATTAGTGATTGAAGGGGAGCTGTTAAGGAAACACTCACGAATTTGACACAACAAACAAGAAAGAAACAGAATCTTCCGGAAAATCAGTGCACAGGTGTACAGTATACGAAGTTAGTGCGCGGTGTGCGCATAACAGAGCAATTAACCGCGGTGGGCGCGTAAGGCGTGCATAACGTGAATTGAAGAATGACAGCGCAGAGGAGCGCCAAAGGGAAGTGTATATATATACATCAAGATTTGAAGAACTAGCAGAGAGGATGATATAGATAGAGAAGAAGGGAGTAGATGATACGCAGAGGAGAACGAGAGACAGATATAGAGAAGACGCCATAGATCGCGTATGAGTGAAGAGAGAGTTAGAAGTTCTCAGAAGACGCCATAGATCGCGTATGTACAGATGAATAACACAAGCCTGAAGTGTCGGGTCTTTTCATCTGAAGAGAGATGGTAATAAGAAACTACTCACTGTAGGAGAGTTTCTGTAGCTTGAGCAAGAAGAGGCCAAGCTTACTTGTACACATCTTCTCTAATTGAAAACACATGTTCATGTGGACGTCTGCGTGCAATCTTTACTTGTGAAGAATCTGAAGCTATTTCGTGTTACGGTAGGAAGTTCCGTTTATCGTTTACTGTCACGACTCGTTTCTAAACGTGCTTCAGTACCTTCTCTGTAAATGCATGTTTCGGTGAATAACAGTTTACTCACTAAACATATTTCAGTAATTTCTGGTCAGTTAGAGTTTCTCAAAAAATAAGATTTTTCGGTAGAACAACGAAGTATAACTCGTAGCAGAGTTCGAAGCTTTGTATGAGAGATAGCTCATCTTGTAGCTAGACGTCTCTACTTTAAGCTGATCACAGTTTCCGGTGGAATGGAGATGTACACACAGTACAAAAGTTAACCGGAAAGTAGCACCTCAGAACTGAGAAGTTTTTCCTTAAACTTTCAGAAGAGTTCATTAAGTGGAGAAAGCTCACGAATCACTTTCTTACTTCTTGTATGTTCACTTGAAGTAATTATAACCAAAGTAGCAGTTCATTTCGGTGAAGTTCCGGTACGATTACGGTGTCAGTCCAGTAACAGTCCGGTGAAGTTCCGGTGGAACTTGTGTCGCAGGATAACACAGTTAAGGCGACGTTAATTAAGCTGAGCTACTGTTGATTACAGAAGTGTTCTGAATCACTCTAGTTTAGCATTCTACTACGGTGGTGCGACAATTTCCGCAGCCCTGACAAAGTTCAAGCTTTGTCGCGAAACCCACCTTAAGGGCGAAAGTATTTCCGCAACAGTGGCGTTAAAGCCGAAGTTTTCGCCAACAATGTGGAGGACCCAAGACATGGATTCAAAAGGATAGCCAAGGGAGAAAAATCAGGTAGATTGTTTACTTTTGAGCTAGAAGACACCAAGAACATTGCTTTGTATAATTACAAGGATCAAACACTTTCAGAGTTAGAAATATGGCACAAGAGGTTAGGTCACATAGGTGAAAGAACCCTAAAACAAATGTGCAGGGATCAATGTGTGCTTGGGATACCTAATGTGTCCAAGCAACACATGATTTACAAGTGTGGAGCATGTCAGTTTGGTAAGGCTCACAGGTTGCCCTATTCAAGGAAAGGTTTCATGCATGAAGACTACCTAGACTTGGTACACATAGATGTTTGGGGACCTAGCAAGGACCCTTCCATTTCAGGTTCAAGGTATTATGTGTCCTTCATTGATGGTTTTAGCAGATGGACCATCTTATACTTTATGAAGCATAAAGATGAAGTGTTTAATTGTTTCAAGAGGTATCTTGCACTAGTTGAAAACCAAACAGGAAGAAGCTTGAAGAGGCTAAGGTCAGATGGTGGAGGAGAATACTTCTCCAATGAGTTTGAAGATTTCTTGCAGGAAAGAGGCATCAAAAGGGAGATTACTACAAGGTACTCACCTGAACAAAATGGAGTGGCTGAAAGAAGGAATAGACTCATAGTAGAAACAGCTAGGTCTATGCTTAATGAAAAGAAATTGCCAAATTGTCTTTGGGCAGAAAGTGTATCTACTGCCACCTATCTCATCAATAGGTTGCCATCCAAATCACTTGATGGCATGACACCATATGAAGCTTGGCATGGTAAGAGACCTTCTCTGGATCATTGTAAAATCTTTGGTTGTGTAGCATATGTGCATATTCCCTCACAGGTAAGGGGAAAGCTAGACCCTAAAGCTGAAAAATGTATCTTCATTGGTTATGATTTGAACCAAAAGGGATACAGATTCTACAACCCAACAAACAAAGGCTTCAAGGTAAGCAGAGATGTCATCTTTGATGAGAATGACTCATGGTATGAGAATGAATGCAGGAAGGTTAGTCTACCCTATGATATGGAAGAAGATTTCCCAAAGCTCACCAAGGAGGAACCAATTCAGAAAGATGAATCAAGCTCAGATGATGATGATACAATTAACATTGAGGAATTCAAGGCATGGAAGTCCAAAGGAAAGATGAAGATGAAAAAGCTAGAGGATACACCAGAATCCTCAACTCAAGCAATGAGGAGATCTCAGAGAGATAAGAAGAAGCCTATCAGATTTGGGTATGACACATCACTTGTAACTAAACATTTTGTATATCTTGCAAAGGATTTGTTGAATGAAGAACCAGGTACCTATGAAGAAGCAATTACAAAACGAGAATGGAAAGAAGCTATGGATGAAGAATTGGAAGCTCTCAAGGAGAGTGATACTTGGGACTTAGTACCCAAGAAGGACTCTATGAAGGTGATAGGATCCAGATGGATCTACAAGCTAAAGAGAAATTCAGATGGAACAATAAACAGGTACAAAGCTAGGTTGGTAGCCAAGGGTTTTGCACAAACCCAAGGCATTGATTATGAGGAGACATTTTCTCCTGTGGCTAAGATGCCAACTATCAGAATATTGGTGAGTGTAGCTGCATCCAAGAATTGGAACATGTACCAATTAGATGTCAAGAATGCTTTCTTGAATGGATGGATATCTGAAGAAGTCTACATGTCACAACCACCTGGCTATGAAGACCCCAAGAAGGTAAATTATGTTTGTAAATTGAAGAAGGCTCTATATGGTTTGAAGCAGGCACCTAGAGCATGGAATTACAGGTTGACAACCTACCTCCAAGACCAAGGATTTGTGATGAGCAAAGCTGATACTTCTCTGTTCATAAAGAGAAGTAGTACAGAGGTAATCTACTTGTGTGTTTATGTTGATGACATCATCATTACAGGCAATGATGTCAATGGGATTAGACACATCAAAGGACAGATGATGAAAGAGTTCAAGATCAATGATCTTGGATTATTGAAATACTTCTTAGGTCTTGAGTTAGTCTACACCAACTCAGGTATATATATCACTCAAAAGAAGTATGTACAAGATATGGTCAAGAAGTTTGGCTTGCAGGATGCTAAAGTCACAACTACTCCAATGGAGATCAACCTAAAGCTAAGTGCTCATGAAGGAGAAGAAGTCCAAAACATCACAGGATATCAAAGTATGGTAGGTAGTTTGAACTATGCTACCTTGACAAGAATTGACATAGCATATGGAGTTAGTGTGCTAAGCCAATTCATGCACAAACCAAGGTCCCTCAAGGAACTCAGAACCATGGTTTGTACTTTCCTTATACATCAGATATTGATATTAAAGTGTATTCAGATGCAGATTGGGCAGGATGCAAGGATGATAGGAGAAGCACATCAGGATACATTTGTTTTGCAGGAGACAAACCTATTTCTTGGTCAGCCAAGAAACAACCTACAGTGGCATTGTCATCCACTGAAGCAGAGTATAGAGGGCTTGCCAATGCCACTCAAGAAGCTATCTGGTTGAAGCTTTTATATACAAAGTTAGGTCTATACACTAGACCTCCAATTATCTTTGGAGATAACACTAGCTCTCTTCACCTTGCAGCTAATCCAATATATCATGCTAGAACAAAACACATAGAGGTTCATTACCACTATGTGAGGGAGAAGTTACTAAGCAAAGAGATTCAATTGACATATGTGTCTACTAATATGCAATGTGCAGATTTACTCACTAAAGCATTGGATGGAAACAAGCTATTCAAATTCAAATCCATGATTGGATTGCAGGATGTGATTGAAGATTGAAGATGAAGACTTAAGCCAAAGTGTTTGGCTTGAGGGGGAGCTGTTGGTGCAAATCAAGCCTTCACACTTGGCTTGGATTTATTCTTGAAGACTCAACATGTGAGAAGAACCATAGGAACTTATGCTTACAAGTTCTTACCATTTTACTTCTTGTAAAATTCTAAATCACTTGGAATCTTATGTAATCACACCTACTTGTTTAAGTCGTGAAAAAGAGGTTGATTGATTGAGGGAATATCTCAATCAACTTTTTAGGTGAAAGATTCTAGGAGTTTTGAATTTTGAATTCAACTCAAATCTATAAAAACTACAAGGAAAAAGTCGCGGGTGTTCTTCACCATTCTCGAGGCTAATATCTGTGATCATTGAGTGTGTGAGGTCTACTCCATAGCCTACACCTCTGAGTACCATTTGGCAATGTTTATCATGTCAATGGGAATGTACATCAATGTGAATTAATACATATCATTACATTAACTACCTCTGTTTTCTCTGAGTTATCATCTTCAAGTCTATCAACTTCAAAGGAGCATATCTCAGGATCTACTGAACCAAATCAAGTGATTCAAAGCACATTGGAACCAGCTGTAAGCATACTACATACCTACAAAATTTCAAGGCCAAACGATCAGCCACCTTGGAGAAATCTCACTCGAAGTCGTCACTAGTATTTTTCTGCAGAGTTCCTAAAAAGTCGGGAGTATCCCTATTTTTGATAAACATCTTTCTCTGAGTATAGTCCATCATTTTATCTCATTCCACTTGCAAATGGTAGCTTGTTAAGCTAATTTAATATGTCCAGAAGGAATTAGATCAATTGTTAGTGTGCTGGTCATACTGAGTGAAAGACTGAGCAGGTATCAAGATCAAAATAGAAAGTTTTCAAGTCTAGTGAAGTACAAACTTGTCTGTTTTGATCTAATCATTACTCAAACCTTTTCCAAAGTACATATAGCATATTTTGGTATCATTTGGAAGCTCAAGGAGTCTACTAATCATATCCGGAGTCACTCAGGGCTGGTGCAAAGTAGGATTAGCAGCATCTACTCAATCTCTTGAGTGCATCCAACCATCACTCCCAACAAAATATATCTCCCTAGATGTAAGACTAGAATCTTTCGAGTTATTTTAATATCAAGTAGTTCCTAGTAGTTTCCAAACCTTTGGTATGGTTACTTAAGTCCAAATAGTGATATAACCCAAAGGTATATCAAAGATTCTTAGCTTTGGAATCTGAGAGGCATCAGTGTATGCTTGGACTTCGTAGGGGAAAGATCTTTAAAAGCCCATGGGTAAGCAAAGAAGCTTTTGTTAGGATCGGAACTACTCTGAAGTTTGCCCAAGTTCTGGCAATAAAATTCCTTTTGGGAATTATTCACTCAAGTTCCATCTATCCAATGGAAAGTTGTGAAAAGAGTAAGCTATTCCAAGTCTGAACAGAGAGAAAAAATTCCAAGAATGTAGTCTGTAACTGTGAAGACGATACTTAAGTTTGTGGAAGGTAAAACATAATGTTTGCCTATCCTTAAAGGGATTTTGGTACAATTCTAGAAAGCATGAGCGGATGCTTAGACTTAAGCAGTAGAGAGATTGCTGTAAAGTCCCGATCGGGGTAGGTACTTAAAGCATCAGTAAGAAAGCAATCATTCGGGTGGGTTGGATTGACGTCCTTATGATCTAATGAAAAAAACGAAGTTTGGCCATTGCATGAACTAACCAATAGAAAGTCTAACGAATATACGAACAACTTTACACCTGTAGGGGCATAGTGCCCATGGATCTCGCCTAATTCTACAAAGAAAGGGTAGGAAAACCCAAACGCACTAGAAAAATTACGCTTGAGAGTCCGCAAGGCAATCAGAGCTACTAGAAAATTACAAGCTCAATAAAAAGAGTTACCAAGAGGGTTAATAACCTTTTTATCCCCTTCATGGGAGGCCCATTTTCTTTGGATCTTGTTGTTCTCAAAAGCAAACACCATATGTTGTATGCTATCTAAAAGGAGATAACTTCTTAAAATTGTTAATTCTTCTATGGAATAGGCCAAGGGATTTTTCAAGTGACAACTCTTTTTGGGGCTCATTTAAGTCTCGCAAGCATTTTGCTTTCCATATCTTCCATAGAACTTCTCCCCTAATTGCATTTCACAAAGCATCAAAGCAACCAATTGCTTCTCCAGGTAAAACGTGTTCTAGTTCCATGATAGGCACCACTTCTTTTTAAGGTTGATATGATAGTCAATGTTTCATTGCTATTTGGCACCCTTTCATAGAAAACAAAAAGTTTGTCCTCTTAGGGAAAATTCTTCATCAGGAAATGTGGACCAACCTAAAGGCTAGCAACATTTGTGGGGCCTCTCCATGGTGCAAGTGTTGTTACGAGTCCATTGAAGATCTTGGTTACATCTTCTTTACTTGTCCCAACTCCAACATGCTTTGGCGGATTGTCAGAAAGAAAATTAGACTCCAAAAGAATATCTACTAGAAACAAGCTATAAGGCTGGTAGAAGTGACTAGCTGCTCAATGACCCTCTAGAATGCCATCAAAGGGGAGGTCCTCTACAAGATCTGGCAGGAAAGATGTGAATATAACTTTGGTGACTCCCTCAAAGAGTGGTTGATTGAGAAATCATTGTTCCTCCTTGATAAAAGAATCACTGACTATAAGAAATCCCCCCCCCACCCCCTTTCAAGCATCATAAAGTGCTTCTCCTAATCAACAACAAGCTTAAACCCAAGGATGCCCCACATGAGGGTGATGAGATGTGACTAACCTTCTTTGTAATGCCATATAAACTTTGTAAGATCTACCCCCATTGTGTGGGACTTGGGGGTCCCATAGGCACTAGTCCCCTTCACTTGTACTTTTCTTTTCCTTTATTTAATACAAGTCTAGGAGAGTAGCTTAAGGCCGAACTTACTTTATTTAAAAAAACAAATGTGTTCTATTTTATTTGAGGTAAATCCAAAAGCCTCCCCATGGCCAAACAAACCAAAAAACGTATTGGCATAGAAAAATAGGTGGCCTAAGTCTTCTCTTGCATTGAGGCATCTTCTACACGATGAAGAGACACCACAAATTGTGTTAGGCTTAGCAGTATTCTCAATTCCCCGATACAAAAGAAGAGAATTTTCCTTATGATCTAATTGTAACATCTCTTTCAAAGAAAAAAAGTAGGAAATAAATTCAAAACCTAGAAATAGTTTTTCCAAGACATTAAGATCTTTGTTAATGACTTCATCCTATCTATCCTGATTTGTCTTTAAGGCATATGACTAAGGTGGTGACCAAGGCATAAACCTTGGCATAGCCTCTCATCTGATTCACCAAAGTCACACTTGGCACTATTTGTTGCATGCAAGGGAAGACCTCAATAATCAAGGAAGACAAGGACTCCTAGTACTTCCAGGGGGCGTCATCCATGAGAGTATTGTTACCCCTAGAGCTTGTTTAGCCTGCAATCTCTTTCAACTAAGCTACACTCTTGTGGTGTTAGAAGAAAGGGAAATCCTGAAGTTCAGATTACCTTGAGCATGTATTGGGCCCTCAGAGCTTCCTTCTTTTATTTCAAACCCTATTTTGAAACATTTTTGGGGTGATCCTTAAAGCCATTTTGGAGTACTTTGATGCGTGGGTCTCCTCATATAGGTTCAAGAACATCAAGAAAAATGTTCTATCTACTTCTTTGACAATGAATATTCATCTTTGTTGATCTGTTTTTAGCCACACAAGTAAATCACAAGTTTCTTGAATTTTTTAGTTCTGGTGGTGGTATCCATGACAAATTTATGCATGTTCTTGAGCCCAAACAATAGAGTTCATAGTGTTTGGGCTGTGAATTTGGCCTTTCAATGCCATTTTTTTACATATATTGAGCACATACACACTATGTATGCTTCTCTATATAAGCTTATGTACACCCATGTGACGATTGATATAGTACTTAAGTTTTTGCATAAAGCCTTTGACATTGATAAAGAAAGTCATGGTGAGGTTTTGATAACTGGGAGACACCTAGATCTCGCAACCTCCTTGGTGATGTAGGCAGAAGACCTGTCTAGTCTTGCCATAGGAGATGTATGATAGTTGTTCATAAGTGCTCGAGAAGCCTAGTTGGCTTCTTTCAATTAAGTAATTATATGCAATGGAGTCAATGATTCACTATGTAGGTTTACACGTCAGAGCTTGTAGCATTATGATCTTTTCACACTTCACATATGCTCATTTTGTAGAGGAGACTCTAGCCAAATATTTCCATTCTTTTTTGTTCAACTATCCAGTCCTTGATTTACTCCTTGATTCACTTATTCATGTGAGCGCAAACATCACATAATCCTTTTGATTGATCATTACTATTGATTAGTCCATTTTTCAAGGGAGACTCTCTTGTGTTTTTCCTAGAATTCAACACTTAGTCGTACTTTTTCAAGCTATCTTTGGACTCTTCTGGATCCATTATCATTCTAGTCTGTTCTTTATCATCATGGCATCATAGATCTCAAGTGCACTTGGCGGATGAAGTTCTATTGTCAGTTTCACAACCTAGGTTGCATTGTTCATTATTCCACAATTTGTTTATTCGTGAATAATTATGGAGTTTTATGGTAAACCCGCATTATTCGACCCAATTATTTGTACCACATCAGCTTATTCGGACATATACAAATACTTTTTGCACTGTGATTTGACAATTTTCAATCGAATGCACTTTTCGATCAAATTTTTTTTGGATAGAAAGCAGTTCGATTGAATACTTTTTCGATTGAAACAAATTCGGTCGAATAATGTTTTATAAAAAGAATACAACTTGACTTATTTTTCATAAGAGTTACTTTGTTTTCTATGAACTTAGAGTGTCATAGAAACAACAAGGTATAAACTCTTGCTATAAATATTAACTATTTTAGTTGTTATAACTTATGGAATATGTTGAACAATGCATTGTTGGAGTGTAACATGGAATATGTTGAACAATGCATTGTTGGATTGTAACATGGAATATGTTGAACAATGCATTGATGGATTGTAACATGGAATATGAACAATGCATTGTTAAAGTGTTAAATTATTGATGTATTAATGTGTTTTTGATGTTTCTGACATAGCAGCTGAAGGTTCGTGAGGAGCGTGCAAGGCCTGAAAGGGCGGATATCAATAATCCGAATAATTATTATTTAGCTTGTAAATAAACCCTCGTAGAAGGTTCTATTGTTAGAAATAGTTAGAAAGGTAATGGTTAGAATAAGGGTCGTTGTAGACCGCAGTTTATGTTATGAAAGCAATGGCTTTTTGTAAAAGTTACCAACTTTTAGTTTCACGCTTGCTTTTCGAAGCCGCTCTCATGTAACCACCCTTTTCGACGTAATCAAAATTCCTATAAATACATGCACTTTGTGGACTGTCAAAATAGAGTGCATGGGGGGAGATTGCACCCAATACTACGTTCACTCTCGTCTCTTCTTGTCTCTATTTTTCTCTGTGTTTTTTGCGTTCATAATCTTTGTATGCACATGAGCAAGATCCTGAGAACATTGGTATCAGAGCTCTGCACACGTCAATACAGAGGGTTCTGTTCTCTGTTCGTGATTCTGATTCCATCTCCGTCTCCGTCTCCGTCTCCATCTCCGTCTCCGGTTCAGTTCCTATTTATGTTTATGTTCCAGTTCCAGAACCAGAAACCTACGTTTTCACCTACGTTTTCACCTACGTTTTCACCTCTGTTTACTCCTTCGGTTTACTCTCGACTAAGGCAAAGAACTTAGGCAATAACTTAGGCAATACATTGGAAGCCAAGGCTCCCTTGGCGACCGTTGGCTACGCGCGAGGCAATTTTAATTTTGAGTGGCAATAGAGAGTTTAGATTCCCTAAGGTAGGAGGATTTGAACCCACAACCTCCTACTTTCAAGGGAAGTACTTTTACCACTCCACTCTTTCTTGGAGTTGTCACTCAAGTTCTCTCCTCTTAAACTTAACATAACTTGCAATTTTCTCACTTTTCAAGGCAGCACGGTGCGACGCGACGCGGCGCGTCTCAGGGTACATCTTGTCAGGGTACACCAGGGTACATCTAGACAAGGTACATCAAGTACATCCAAACAGGGTACTTTTCTGCTAGGGTACATTCCCTGAGGGTACATCTCCAGAGGAAAGCACTAGCTTAATGGTCCAAGAGCACCATGGAGGATTACAGTAATTCACCTCTACCTGAGGCAACACTTGAACAACAACTAGAGCTCTTGCGGCCTGAGCTTCGAGGAGCTCAAAATGAGATCCGACAACGTGATGAAGTCCTCCAAAAGATACAAGCTGAGGAAGACAACCTTACGAGAGTATGATGTTACTCATTCAAAGATTGGTACTAGAAACTACCAATTTCTACGATTTGATGGCCGAAAGGATGGGCCTTTAGTCCTTTCCTGGCTGTCGCAGTTTGATGATTTTTATGATGATGAAACGTATGCTGAAAGTGAAAAAGTTAAATTTGCCACTAACTATTTAGTAGGTAAAGCTCAACTATGGTGGAATGTCCTACGACATAGTACTGAGCGTCCAACAATGTGGAAGGCTTTCCAAGAAAAAGGGAAGAATTCTTTTCTTCTTCCTCAATACCATTTGCATGTTCAACGTGCATGGACGACCCTTACATGGAAGGAGGGTGATATGGTTACTACCTACACGGAGCGGTTCTGGCAAAATTTACTACTTGTTCGAATGCTTGAAGATGTAGCAGAGGATATCTTGCAGCAGAAATTTGTAGATGGTTTGGAGGTGGGAATCCAAGCTAAGCTTCACACCTTACGACCTACAACCCTCAACGAGGCTATATCTTTCGCCTATGATGCAGAAAAAAAATTCCAATCCATAACCAAATCAATCCGTTTACAACAACCGCGCCAACGATCACTTTATGTTAAACCTAGATTTACTATGAAGCATGCTTTTAATGCCCCATCTTACCCTAGTTCTCCTCATCCTCCACAATCCAATTATTCAACTTTCCCTGTTGCTTCATCTCTCCAACTAACCAAACCACCTACCCTTCAAACTTCAGTAGTGGATGCCCAACAGAAGCGACCACGAATCACTTGCTGGAATTGTGGAAAACCTGGACATACAAAAATAAGGTGCAAATGGCGACCTCTTCACATGAAACCGGCTACAGCTCAATTGCATAACCTGGAGGTCCATAATGAAGAAATTCCTCCTGTTTGGACAGAGGAATCATTGGAGAAGGACTTAAGTACCTTGGGTAACGATATCTCTCTTCACTCTCTACTTTGCATGCAGGGTACAATAAATAACAAACTAGTTAAAATTCTACATGACGATGGTAGTTCACATGACTTCGTTTCACATTCATTAGTACAAGAACTTAAATTACAAACATTTCCTTCCTTGTATAAAGTGAAAGTTGCATTTCAAGGTAGTCGTTATAATGTAACACAAGAAGTGCAAGATGTTACGATTAGCATAGGACCATATGTTGATTCACGAACATTTTTAATTGCACCTTTGCAATCTTACGATGTTATACTAGGTATGCCTTTTCGTCACCATTATAACCCACGTATTGATTACCATACGCATACCTCTAACTTTGAATTTAAAGTTCAAGTCATTAGTTTGTCTGCACGGCATGATTTCCAGCCGTTTCCACTCATTAGTCACACTCAAGTAAAGCGTGCATTTAGGAAAGGATTCAGCTCATGCATTGTTTTTGTCAATGTCATCAATGATTATACGCATACACTTCCTGATGCATATAAACCTTTCATGATTACCCATAAGGATTGTTTTATGTCTGAGTATCCCTCTGAACTACCACCATCTCGAGGATCCTTTGACCATAGCATAGAATTAGTCCCTGGTAGTTCTCCTCCTCATAAAGCACCTTATAGACATGGCCCACTACATCAAAGGGAAATAGAAAACCAAGTAAAAGACCTACTACAAAAAGGACTTTTAAGGCCCAGTTCTTCCCCATTTGGAGCACCAGTTCTCTTAGTGGAGAAGAAGAATAAAACTTATCGAATGTGCATTGATTATAGAGCCCTTAACAAGATCACAATAAAGAATAGATACCCTATTCCTCGAATAGATGATCTCTCACATAAGTTATGAGGAGCTCGTGTCTTTAGTAAAATTGATCTAAAATCGGGTTACCATCAAATTCATATGACACAAAGTGATATTTTTAAGACTGCATTTAGAACTCAAACTGGCCATTATGAATTTATGGTAATGCCCTTTGGACTTACTAATGCCCCTGCTACATTTGCACGAATGATGAACAATATTTTTCTTGATTATCAAGCTTTTGTTCTTGTATTCTTTCATGATATACTTGTTTACAATAAGAATGATAGTGAACATGAAAAGCATCTTGAAACAGTTTTTCATTTGTTACGAGAGAACACACTTTATGCTAATCATGAAAAGAGTTACTTCTTTCAACGTAAGCTAGAATATTTAGGACATATTATTTCAAGTGAATGTTTGCATGTGGATCCGAAAAAGATTAGAGTTATAGTAGAATGGCCTACACCACAATCAGTCAATGATGTTCGTTCTTTTCTTGGGTTGGCTAGTTTCTATAGGAAGTTTGTTCGAAATTTTTCTTATTTAGCATTGCCTCTTACCTTGTTGAAAAAGAAAATAAAATTTGCATGGGGACTTACCCAACAACAATCCTTTGACAAATTGAAACATGCACTTTCACATGCACCTGTTTTACAGTTACCTGATTTTTCACAACCCTTTCATGTCATTACTGATGCTACTGGTTCAGGAATAGGTGTTGTTTTAATGCAAAATGACCATCCCATTGCATTTGAGAGTAGGAAGCTTAAGCCCTCATAACAGAATTATAGTACGTATGATAAAGAATTATTAGCAGTTGTGCATGCTTTGCGAATTTGGAAACACTATCTTATGGGCTCTGAGGTCTTAATCAAAACCGATCAATAGGCTATTAAGCATTTATTAAATCAGCCCTTAATCTCTGATAGGCATCTTAAAAGGGCATCATTCATTCAAAATTTCCAACCCATGATCCAATATCAGCCTAGTAAAGCTAATGTTGTAGCTGATGCTCTTAGCCGTTTTCCTTCACATTCTGTTGTTTTGAATAATATTTCTACCATCCAAATTCATTCTTTTCAAGAAATGGTTTCCACTTATGCATCTGATTTGTATTTTTCACGTGCATGGCATGACTTCAACAATGGTGCATCTTTATCTGATGAACATTATACATTTCATAATGGTTTTCTTTATTTTCAACATAAATTGTGCATAACCCAAGCTTTTAAAGATTTTGTCATTAAAGAAATGCATCAACCATCTTACATGGGTAATAGAGGCATACAAAGCACCATTTTTGCTTGCAAAGATTTCTTCTTTTGGCCACACATGGAAAAGGATATTGCACATTATGTTTCTCAATGCATTGTATGTCAGCGTGTCAAACATCATCATGGTAAACCATTTGGATTATTAATGCCACTTCCCATTCCAAATGAACCATGGGAACAAATTTCTATGGATTTTATCACAGGTCTTCCCATCACTTCATCACATAATGATATGATTTGGACAATAGTTGATAGGTTTAGTAAATATGCATATTTCATTCCATGTAGAAAAACTTTGACTACACCTCAAGCTACAAAATTAATCATTAATCATCAAAGTTATTTATTAGATTTTGTAATCATTTTTAGGTTGCCTTATTTCAACATTTTGGTTCTAAAATAGATTTTAGTTCTGCATTTCATCCTGAAAGTAATGGACAGAGTGAGGCTACAAATAGTACTATTCTTGACTTATTGCGTTGTTATTCATTAGATAATCCTAACAACTGGGATGAAAAGTTGCCATTGCTTCAATTTGCTTACAATAACACTGCACACACCACTACAGGTCGTGCATCTTTTGAAATTGTTTTTGGTAAAAGCCTTCCCACTCCCATGTCCCTCACCCAAACTGACATTCTGATGGTTGATTCTATTGCTCAAGATCATGTTTCTATACTTCATGATGTTCACGAGCACATTAGGAAAAGTCAAAAGCGATATACACGTAATATCAATACTAAACGATTAGCCAAAGAATTCAAGGAAAATGGTTTTGTATGGTTGCGTATCATTAAAAGACATCTCAAAAACATTTTGCAGCATCCTAAAATTAAAATTGCACCACGCTATTATGGACCGTTTCGCATTATAGAAAAAATTAATGATAATTCATTTAGATTAGATATTCCATCTCATTGGACTATTCATAACTCTTTTCATATTAGTTTACTTAAACCATTTAAAGGATCTTTACCACTCACTCCACTTCTTGATGACCCTCCTTTAATTGAAGAACAATTTGAAATCTTAGTTCTTGAGAAAATCATTGATCATGATGTCACTACTACATGCACAGGTACACAATATCATCGATATTTAGTTAAGTACGAAAATCACTCTATTGAAGAATGTCAATGGATACATAAAACACAATTAAGACCTCATTATGACCACTTAATTTTTGCATATCATACACAAACACATTAATGCAACAACTCCATCAACATTTTCATGCATGTGTTTTTAAATGGACATGCTTATTTTTTTATTCAGTGATGAAATATGTGACTGGCCATCCATGTTTATTATTTTATCAACTGAGGTCAGTTGCTTTTTCAACTAAGGGGCATGTTATAACTTATGGAATATGTTGAACAATGCATTGTTGGAGTGTAACATGGAATATGTTGAACAATGCATTGTTGGATTGTAACAGTAACATGGAATATGTTGAACAATGCATTGATGGATTGTAACATGGAATATGTTGAACAAAGAATCTGTTAGAGTGTTAAATTATTGATGTATTAATGCGTTTTTGATGTTTCTGATATAGCAGCTGAAGGTTCGTGAGGAGCCTGCAAGGCGTGAAAGGGAGGATATCAATAATCCGAATAATTATTATTTAGCTTGTAAATAAACCCTCGTAGAAGTTTCTATTGTTAGAAACAATTAGAAAAGTAATGGTTAGAATAAGGGTCATTGTAGACCGCAGTTTATGTTATTGAAAGCAATGGATTTCTGTAAAAGTTACCAACTTTTAGTTTCACGCTTGCTTTTCGAAGCCGCTCTCATGTAAGCACTCTTTTCAACGTAATCAAAATTCCTATAAATACATGCACTCTGTGGACTGTCAAAACAGAGTGCATGGGGGGAGATTGCACCCAATACTGCGTTCAGTCTCGTCTCTTCTTGTCTCTATTTTTCTGTGTGTTTTCTGCATTCATAATCTTTGTATGCATGTGAGCAAGATCCTGACAACATTAGTATTAACATCATTAAAAAACAATTGTGATTGTTTGACTCATTGATTCTTACTTCACAATAGTATATGTATGTGTGTGTATGATTGTGAGTAAAAATGTATTGTGATTGTTTGAATCAATATTGATTCTTACTTCATAATAGTATATCTATGTGTATTTGAATGTATAATTATGAATGAAATCTATTGTGATTATTTGATTCAACATTGATTCTTAGTTTACAATAGTATATGTATATGTGTGTACACTACAAGGAATACAAGCACATAGCGACGGTTAAGGCGACACAATTTCGTCACTATAAAATTGCAAAAGGCATCGCAATGAGCGTCACACGCGAACCGTCGATCAAACGACGAAGAAAACGATGTTTTTTTCGACGTATGGCACGATGGGGTGTGCGACACATGCATAGAGCGTCGCTAACCCGACGGTTTTAAAAAGTATCAAATAAGTGATGCTTTTTGTGTCGCATAAGCAACACTAATTGCATCGCATAAACGACTCAAAAATATGTCGCTTACGCGACACCGATCCCAGTGGTTTTTGCGACTCCATTTCATCGCTTACACAACGTTCTGTTCACGAAAAAAACTAAAACGTTGGAGGTTCTTCGATTGGCATTTTCACGAATCTGATCGAAGAGCTCTCCAACGTTCGCAATTGTGCTACACTTATGAGCTAAAACAAGTATATGCAGAATTGTTGTTTTGCCTAAGCTCTATCTTATTGTCTCTCTCTCTCTCTGTTTCTCTCTTTCTACATCCTTCTCTCTTTGAATTCTCTCTCTCTCTCTTGCTCTCACTCTCTCTCTCTCTCTCATTTGAATTGTGTTGTTTTCATTCGATAGCGTACTCACACTTATGATATGCACATATACACTTACACATGATGAAGATGCACGTTCACACATATACACATGCACATACACACACATATATACACACAGATACATGTGCACATACACTTAGAAATACACACACATACACATGCATATGCACACACATTTCTACAACCACATAAAAAGACTTACATTCATGCATTATTGCATATATATACACACATTAACATATATACACATACACACATTAACATGCATATACATACATTATACTCATATATACATATATATACACATATATACACATATATAGGCACATACATACACACACATATACACATGCACACAGACATGCACATACATACATATACACATTTGCACGCACATACACACATATACAAATAGAGTTACACATATACATGCACATACATATACACGCATACACATGCACATGCACATACTCATATACACACATATACACTTACACATGCACATGCACATACATACATATACACACACATACACATGCACATACATACATAGACACACACATACATATACACTTACGTACACATATGAATGAAGTATATAATTAAAGTATTAAAACACATGCTTATTATAAACAACAATAACAATCAATAGAACAAAACTCTTCATTAATTAATACCATACACACAATTCAAAACAACACTGAAATGAAAAATATATAGATAATATATATATATATATATATATATATATATATATATATATATATATATATATATATATATATATATATATATATATATATATATATATATATATACATATATATATATACATATAATACAATGAAATAATCAACTAGAATCCTAATCATCATCATCATCATCATGATCATCATCATCAGCAGCATCATGATCATCCTGATCATCCTCATCCTCATCATCATGATCACCTTGTGACAATCGAGATCGTCCCTCCTGTGTTTGTCTCTCCACCTCATCCATATCTTCCTCTCCATAACACTCATTATATATCCAAATTACATGTTTGATAGCTCATTGGAAAGCTCTTACTGTCTACTTTCTTCCTCTAAATTGTCATAATCATTGGATTTGTGAGCTGAGAGCAATACTCTCTGCAAGTAGTGTGTGCTCTCTATTTTTTATCCCTGCTGAAGGTCTCCATTAAACCTCAAACTTGCAGAGGTCATATCTCCTTGTGTGTGTATCCAAATCATGTGTTCTTTGGCTTGTTAGAAAGCTCTTTAAGTCTAATTGTATTCGGGAAAGTTTCAAAGTCATTGCCGTTGTGAGTTAAGAGCAGTAGTCTCTGCAAGTGATGTGTGTCCTCAGGTTCATCTCTGTTTCAAGGTCTCCATTAAAGCTGCATATTGCAGAGGTCATAGCTCATTGTGTATTTATCCATTTGAGGTTTTCTATATCTTGTTGGAAAGCTCTTAGAGTCTAGTTTATGTGTGTGAAACAGTTTTGGAAAATTCCAAGTGAGTAAAGAGCAATCTGCTCTGCAAGAAAAATGGTCTGTGCATACAAGTTTGTGAAAAAGTCAACTAGGTCCTGTTGGATTTCACCTACTTCTAGCTGTACTTTGGAGATTAATAAACTCCAACATTGGTATCAGAGCAAGTACTTGGAGGCTTGGAGAAGGTTATCATACCTTGACGAAGAATTTGAAGCTATCAAAGAAGCAGTTCTTCATCAACACTACACAAAGGTAGAAGAAGATTGCAAGGAGGCATCTCAAGCAACATCCAAGCAAAAAAAGGTGCACATACCTCATTTACAAGGTAAATATTATATTTCTTCTCATCACACACATTGGAAAGAAGTCTTAAAGGAGGAAGCTTAGCATTTGTATTATGGGAGACCAACATGCACAAATAGAGAAGCTTGATAAGACCAATTATCAAGCATGGAAGTTTAGAATCACAGCATACTTGCAAGGTAGAGGCTTGTATGGTTTGATTGACGGCACAGATATCAAACCCGCATTACCAGAGGACCCAAATCAGCAACAATTGAGGGAGTTTAGACTTTGCAATGAGAGAGACAAAAGGGTTATATTCATTTATCACAAAATATTCAAGATTCAATGGTAGGACACATACAAGATCTAGACACAAGTAGAGATGTTTGGCTTGCATTGGAAAGGTTGTATGCTACAGGTACAAGAGCAAGGAAGATTCAACTCAAAAATGAGTTGAATAACATAAAGAAAGATACAAGGACATCGGTCAATGATTACATATTGAAAGTTAAAGAGATTGCAGATCAACTAGGATCAATTCAAGCTCATGTGGAGGACGGCGACTTGGTTGCACATACTCTCAACGGACTCAAAGATGATGAGAGATGGAAACCCTTCATTACTTCAGTTTATGTTAGAGGAGAATTACCAGATTTTGATCAACTTATTGCCCTCATGGTCACGGAGGAGATGAATCTAAATGGTTCTACTTCAAATCAAAAAGGATCTCAAGGACAAGCTCTTTATGTAGGATCATCAAGAGGTGGAAACAAAGGTGGAAGAGGTTCAAATAGAGGTCAAGGAAGAAGGAGCGATGATCAAAGGACTTCAAGTGGCTTCTTCAACAGAAGAGGAAGAGGAAGATCAAGCGCTAGAGGTACGAGAGGCTACTACAACTACAACCAAAGACAAAGGAGTGAAGATAATAAGAACAATTGCTATATATGTGGAAGGTATGGACACTATGCCAAAGATTGTTATCAAAATGAAAATAATCAAGGTGGTAATCGAAGAGGAGGCTATTCAAGAAGAGGTAAACAACAAGGAAATTATGCAGTTGAAGGTAAAAGTGATGATTATGATTCTCTTCTTATGATGAATGTAGAAACTAAGATGAATTGCAATAGCGATGTATGGTATGTAGATAGTGGTTGTTCTAATCACATGTCTCATGATGCTTTATGGTTTTCTAATATGCATAATCCGTCATGTAAAGGTCATGTTGAAATAGGAGATGATACAACACATAAGATTATGCAGGTTGGAGATGTTGTTGTGCAGGATAAGGGCAAGACAAATTGCTTGAAGGATGTACTTTATGTGCCAACGATCACTAAGAATTTGATGCCGGTTGGTCAAATGGTAGAAAAAGGTCTACAAGTGAGATTTAATCACGCAGGTTGCTTCATTGAGGATCCAAAGCAAAGGAGGTTAATTGCTAGAGGTCAAAAACAAGGTAGATTGTTTACATTCAAGGTAAACCCAAATCATACAAACTATTTCTCTTATGGTATGCATCGAATAGCAGAGCTTGATCTATGGCACAAAAGGATTGGACACATGAATGTACACAGGTTAAAGGAGCTATCAAAGAAGAGGATTGTTGAAGGATTACCTGATCTTACTAAGCAACATATGGTGCATCTTTGTGAAGCATGTCAAATGGGTAAGCAGAGTAGACAACCTTTCAAGCATTCAAGCTATGTAAGTGATGGTTTGCTAGATCTCATACACACAGATGTGTGGGGACCTACTAAAGAGGCATCCTTGGTTGGTAATAAGTACTATGTATCATTCATTGACGATCATAGTAGAATGACATTTGTGTATTTTATTAAACATAAGAGTGAGGTCTTTGATTGTTTCAAGAAGTTCAAATCATATGTCGAAAAGCAAACAGGAAGGTATATTAAGAAGCTAAGATCCGATGGAGGGGGAGAGTATTTCTCTCAAGCTTTTACTGATTTTTTGCATGATGAAGGTATCAAAAGAGAAGTTACATGCAGGTATACTCCACAACAAAATGGAGTCGCAGAAAGAAGAAACGGAATCATAGCAGAAGCATCTAGAAGCATGCTTAATGATATGTGTTTGCCTAATTATTTTTGGGCTGAAGCTGTTAGCACAAGTGTTTATATTATGAATAGAGTTCCGACTGCTGGAGTTCATCATTTGACACCATATGAGGTATGGCATGGAAGGAAACCAAGTGTAAGTCATTTGAAAGTATTTGGTTGTGTATGTTATGTACATGTACCTAGTGAGGTGAGATCTAAACTTGATGCGAAATCAGAAAAATGTATATTTATTGGTTATGCAGATACTCAAAGAGGATATAGATGCTATAATACTCATACCAATAAGGTTGTTGTGTCAAGAGATGTAAACTTTGATGAATCACTTTCATGGTATGCAGATAAGAATTGTTTGCAGGTCATGGATGAAAATGAAGAAGGTGTGGTTGAAGGAGATGAATGCATAGTTCAGCCATCAGGAAGTTTAAATGATGAAAGGAGTGGCTTAGATGAAGAAAGAGGATCACCTTTCAATGGAAGATTAAGGCAAGAGTCACCTCCAAGTGTTAAAAGTAAAGGTAAACTCAAACTTGTTGAAGTTAATGATGAAGGAGAGGAAATTACTGATGTATGTGAGTATGGAGAATCATCAAAGGTTCCTAATAAGAAAGGAAGAGCATCTACATTGGAGGTAAGAAGAACTTCAAGAGTAAGTAAGCAACCTCAAAGGTATACTTATGAATCTTTCATGAATACTCATTATGCTTTTATGACAAAAGTTGAGCAGGAAAATGAACCCACATGTTATGATGAGGCCAAAGGAGATGAAAAGTGGGAGAAAGCAATGAGAGAAGAAATGGAAGCACTACAGGATAACAAGACTTGGAATTTAGTTCCAAGTACACCAAAACAAAAGGTAATTGGTTGCAAGTGGGTTTTTAAGATTAAAAGAAATAGTGATGGTAGTGTGTCTAGATATAAGGCTAGACTTGTAGCAAAAGGATATAATCAAACTCAAGGTGTGGACTAAAAGGAAACATTTATTCCAGTAGCAAATATGGCAATGGTGAGAACTTTGTTGGCTTTAGCTGCAAGTAAAAGGTGGAATATATATCAACTCAATATAAAGAATGCCTTTCTTAATGGTGAGTTAAATGAAGAAGTGTATAGTCACAACCACATGGTTATGTGGATGCAAAATGTCCTAATCATGTATGCAGGTTAAAGAAGGCATTGTATGGTCTTAAGCAGGCACCAAGGGCATGAAATGCAAGGTTGGTAAAGTATCTTATGCTGCAAGGATACACAGCGAGTCATGCTGATCCTTCACTTTATGTGAAACATGTAGATGGCATGTGTGTCTATGTATGCATTTATGTGGATGACTTGTTGATTACAGGGAATGATGCAAAAGCAATTGATGAGATAAAAGGTAATTTGGGAAAGGAATTTAAAATTTCAGATCTTGGTTTGCTCAGATACTCTCTTGGGATTGAAATTGTGTATAGCGATGAAGGTATGTGGTTGATACAAAGAGAGTATATATATGATATGCTGAAAAGGTTTGGTATGCAGGAATGTAAATTTGTTTCTACTCCAATGGAATGTAATGTAAAGCTGAGTGCAAAGGAAGGTGATGAGTTGCATGATATGAATGTATATAGATCCATGGTAGGATCTTTGATTTATGCAACAAAAACTAGACCTGATATATGTTATGCAGTGGGAGTATTGTCACAGTTTATGCATGAACCTAGAGTACCTCATATGCATGCAGCGAAAAGAGTGCTTAGGTATTTGAAAGGTACCATGAACGAAGGATTATTTTATAGTCATGATGCTGATCTAACTCTTAAAGTCTTTAGTGATGCAGATTGGGCTGGAAGCAAAGATGACAGAAGATCCACAAGTGGATATGTGGTAATAGCAGGAAACAAGACATTAACATGGAGTTCAAAGAAATAGCCTACAATTACTTTATCCTCTACAGAGGCTGAGTATAGAGGTTTAGCATTGGCTACTACTGAGGTTATGTGGTTTAAAAAGTTGTTTCATGACTTGAATGTGCAGGTTGATGTACCACTGATATATGGGGATAATTTGAGCAGCATTCATATGACCTCAAATCCTATTTTTCATGCTAGAACAAAGCATATAGAGGTTCACTATCATTATGTTCGAGAGAAGGCCATGAACAATGAAGTGCAGGTTTCTTTTGTTGGAACAAAGGATCAAGTTGCAGATATCTTCACCAAATCCTTGGATGGACCAAAGCTTCAAAGATTCAACTATATTCTTGGCATGAAGGAAATACCCTTTGAAACTTGAGGGGGAGAATGTTGCGAACATTTGTTTTATGTAGGGTACAAGTTTCAAATTATGTAAATACCTTTGGGAAGTCTTCAAATACTTCAAGGAGGCTCATATTATTCATAAAATGTAGCAAAAATACCACGTGAGTTCTAGAACATGGTGAGTCACTTAGTGAGTCACAAGGGAGCTTCAGTGGTGTCCTAGTGGAAGGTCGATGTGGCTAGTTCTCAAAGTCCATCAATACTTTGCTTATTTGAGCACTTGAGTCATGTAATACCTACATCCAAGTGTCTACCACGAATTTAGATGTATTAGGAAGGTTTTAGATTAGTTTCCCATGCTATAAAAAGAGAAGAAAAGTCGTGATCTTGTGGGATGTCCAAGAGAGTCATATGTGTATCTCTACACTGCTGTAGTTTTGTATGCAGAGATCGCAGAGCTTGTATCTCCCTCATTATATATCCACATTACATGTTTGATAGCTCATTGGAAATCTCTTACTGTCTATTTTCTTCCTGTAAAGTTTCATAATCATTGGATTTGTGAGCTGAGAGAAATACTCTCTGCAAGTAGTGTGTGTTCTCTATTTTTTATCCCTGCTGAAGGTCTCCATTAAACCTCAAACTTGCAGAGGTCATATCTCCTTGTGTATGTGTCCAAATCATGTGTTCTTTGGCTTGTTAGAAAGCTCTTTAAGTCTAATTATATTCTGGAAAGTTTCAAAGTCATTGGAGTTGTGAGTTAAGAGCCGTAGTCTCTGCAAGTGATGTGTGTCCTCAGGTTCATCTCTGTTTCAAGGTCTCCATTAAAGCTGCATATTGCAGAGGTCATAGCTCATTGTGTATTTATCCATTTGAGGTGTTCTATATCTTGTTGGAAAGCTCTTAGAGTCTAGTTTATGTGTGTGAAACAGTTTTGGAAAATTCCAAGTGAGTAAAGGGCAATTTGCTCTGCAAGAAAATTGGTCTGTGCATACAAGTTTGTGAAAAAGTCAACTAGGTCCTGTTGGGTTTCACCTACTTCTAGCTGTACTTTGGAGATCAATAAACTCCAACAAATATGTGTATGTGTAAATGTGTATATGTGAATATGTGTGTATGTGTAAATATGTATATGTGAATTTTTTGTGTATGTAAATAATTAGATTATTAATATGAAATACCATTATTTGTAGATTCTGATCAATCAGATGGAACTCCACCATTGTCTCCTCATCGTGCAATGGCTATATATTGTAAGTATATCAAACATTTAATTTTAAATATATTTGATGGATACATAACTTATATATTTTTTTGTTTTTGATTATAATCAGATTCTCATCAATCAGAGAGTACTCCACCACCTCCTAACCATGCAACGACTTCACATGTGTCCTCCGATAGGAATTATGATGAATTTTACTATCAAGAGCATATTATATGTTAGTGTAACTCTTGTTATGGCACGTATTGAAGAACACGGTTGGAATGTATTAAACATGAGGTAGAGTATGGTACTTTTGAGCATGCACCATCACCTGGTCAATGTGATAATGCTTGGGTATGTATTTTTTATATAAATTAATATCATTATTTTATTTAAAAACCTAATTTACAAAATCAAATTACTATTGATATACTCGAATACTTGCTGGATGATGATGATGATAATTTTTCTCATAATGTTAATATACCTCATACACGTCATGGACTTGCTGTTCATCAATTACAAGTAGAGGTTTCTAGAAATCCTCTACCTCCTGGTTTAGAGACTGAAACGGCTGGAGATTATCCATTGCCAGCTCGTGATCGTTCTCTAGTACAAACATATGATAGAAGAAGATATGGAGGATGGAATAGAGGACCACTTCCTTTAGATGGAGAGGTTTTCAACTTTTGGGGTAATCGCTATATGATTGCTCCATCCACTATTACTAGTGTTGGTCGTGGTCTATTTATTGTAGAGGATTTGTATGTGCCTCCGAACTCTGAAGTCACTCTTATGTCATTTTGTGGTCCTATATATGGATGGGGAGATTGGCATCGACTTTCACGTTATGTTCAAAGCATGAGTACTTATGGAATATGCTTGAACGCAGCATCCCTTACTAATAGAAGGATTTTACATGCAGAAAATGAAAGATTATATATTGATGGAAGACCTTACACACATGGAAATATAGCAGGTTTAATAAATAGTAGTCGAGGATTACATAATAGTTCAAGGACTAATTGCACATTTGAGGAGCGCAAAAATAGTCATGAATCACCATACATGAGTAGAGATGTATCAAGATACATAGTTGTCAATGCTATTACTACATTACATGCAGGTGATGCACTATTAGTGAATTATGTATGGCGTAGACTTTTAGCTAGAGAGAATAAAGTTTTCTATCCATATTTAATAACTTATATCTTTAATTTTATGTTTAAAGTTTACTTTTTATTCATTTATGGAATACTAATGAATTTTATTTATATGTGTAGATTCCAATGTATGATGTTGATGATATTCCTCCACACCATTCACAATTTCCAGTAAGACCTCATTTATCAGAAGCTTCTATGAGGAGGCTTCGCAAAAGTGATCCTGTGGATATGCAAGGTTGAAAGATCTATATTCAAAAGAAGATAAAGTATAAGATTTGTGGCACAATGATGAAGATGATGGCATGACAGATTTTATTGAGGATTGGTATCAAAATGAGAGCGAGAGCATTGATATTTCTAAAAATGAGAAATATCTTCGAGAGGAATGTCCAAAGCATGTATATGAAGGAAGTCGTGTGACACGACTAAGTGCGAGCTTACTTATTCTCAATCTTCAAAATCGTTTTGGATGCATTAATGTATGTGTTCCGACACTATCAAGGTATAATTTTTAGTTTTGAATATATATATATATATATATATATATATATATATATATATATATATATATATATATATATATATATATATATATATATATATATATATATATATATATATATATATATATATATATATATATATATATATATATATACACACATAAATAAATATATATATATATATATATAAATACATGTATATATAAACATACACATAATATACATGAATGTATACACACATATAAACATACACACACACATACACATGTTATGAGAGTAAGGTCGAATTATACATACCTATATTGAATGAAGATGTTTTGTCCATCTAGCCTTTAGAACTATCCACCCAACCTTTAGAATCTTCTTGACACATATGTTTCTCATATTTTAGTGGACCTAATACCTGTGCTGCTAATTCATAATATTACAAATATTAAGTAGCAATTACCAAGGAAGGTATTAAATCATATGTAAAATGGGATGATCAAATTTATCTTAAAGATTTTGAAGGATGGAAAAATAATTTAAAAGAATGGGTGAACACAAAGTGTCCATTCAATGCAGGTTTTTATTCTTACTCTAGATAGGGTAAGAACAAGAACTTGAATTGAATGGACACTTTGTTTTCGCCCATCTTTTAAAACTATTAATGCATCTTTCAAAATATTCATGAAAAATTTGATCCTCCCATTTTACATATGACTTAATACCTTCCTTGGTAACGACTATTTAATATCTGTAAACAGCTTAGCAAGACAGGTAATAGATTGACAATAAAATAGAAAACTGCCAGACGATTCAATGGTCTAGATATGAAAATCTGCAGACCACAATATACAAAAAACAATTAAAAATGAAATTAAATATACAGAGCTACACATGCATACATACATATACATACATATATACACATTCATACATACACATACATACATACACATGTATACACACATACATCTACATATATGCATACATATACGCATACGTATATATACATACATATACACCTATAAAACACATATACATGCATATATACATATACACATACATATATATATATATACGCATGCACATGCATATTCACATCCACATACACATACACATAATCATACACATATATAAAATTATACGCATATAGATGTATATTTATTTATTTACTTTTTTTAATCTATCATTTTTTGTTGAACTTATAGGTTACTATCTGAAAAGTTTTTACCAAGTCAGAATATTCTTCCTACCTTGCATGATGAAATGAAGAAGATAATCAATAATCTTGGTATAGAGTATCAATGTATACATGCATCTCCTAACGATTGTAATTTATATAGAGGTGAATATGCAGACTATTTGACATCTCCCAAATGTCAATCTCCTCGATATAAGGGCGAAGAAGGTAAAATCCCAAAAAAGGTATTGAGCCATTTTCCATTGGCTCCACGGATTAGACATATGTTTCAAAGCCCTGAATTATCAAAGCTTTTGACATGGGCACATAATCATAAAAGTACTGATGGAGTAATCAGAATTCCTCATGATAGTGTTGCTTTTCAGCATATTGATTCTACATGGCCTGAATTTGCACAAAATCCACAAAATCTAAAGTTACGAGTTGCATTAGATGGGGTTAATCCATTCTCCATGAAATCCAATAAATGGTCAACATGTCCAGTGGTAGTCATAAACTACAATCTTCTACCATATCTTAGCATTAAAAAGGAACATTTAATGCTTTCATTTTTAATCCCAGGTAAAAGACAAGTTAAAGATATGAATATATATCGTGCTCCTCTCATTGACCATCTCCAAGAGTTATGGAGAGGTATTAATGTCATTGATGTATCAAAAAGCATCAACGAAAGACATATTACGGTTCGTGGTATTGTGGCTTGAACTATTCATGACTTTCCAGGATATGGTGTTTGTTCAGGTATTGATGTAATTTTTTTATTCAATATGCATGTAAATAAATATCATTTTATCTAATTATATTTTTATCGTTTTCATGATGCAGGAATATCTACTAAGGGTTATAAAGCTTGTCCATATTGTGGTGATTGGTTGAGATCAATCTATCGTAAGAATCTCAACAAAATATTTATCTTCGACATCGACGATTCTTGCCTGATGATCATCCATTAAGATCCAGAAGAGAAGGGATACATTTTAATGGAAAGCTTGAAACACGTTAGTGTACGAAACCTATGACGCCTATGGATTGGTATAGAAAATGGATAGATGGACCTCTGATAGATCCAGAATCAGAAATCTTCAATGATGATAAAGATAATGAGTATGTGAAGAGAGGTAAAGGAAAATTGGCACTCGCTGAGAACATATCAATATGGTATTCTTTGGAGTATTGGAAAGAGTTAAAAGTATGTCATCTTCTTGATCCTATGCATATATTGAAGAATATTGGTTACTCACTATGGTAGCATCTTCTTGGACTAAAAGATACCACAGCATCAAGGAATGATTTGAAATATCAAAAATCAAAACCAAAGTTATGGCCAATTTTTGATAGACATCGATAGGAAACGACTTATGCACCTACTCCTTGGATACTTACAACAAAAGAGATACAGACTATCAACAATGGAATTCAATTGATTAAGACTCCTACAGGATATGGAGCATCTTTTCAAAACATGTTTACTATGGATGATAAGAGCTTATCTCGGTTAAAGATGTGTTAACTGTTCGGTTGGTAAAGTGCCTTTTCCAACTATCGGAAGTGCGTTTTACCTGGTCCTTGGGTTCTTGGGAGTGGAAGGGGTCTGTAAGAACAGAGGCCCTATACTAGTTTTCCCAATACAACTGCGTCAGATACAAGGGTCTATTGGAACTTAACTAGATTCGCTTATGCTCAACTAATTTAGTACTTAATTCGCTGGAGACCTTAGCACAAGAATCAAGTCACTCGTTCAGATAGATATCAAACCATTCTACAATCGACGTCACAGCGAACACAGTCATGAAGGACCGAAATTTTGAAGACCATCTGTACCTACTTAAGCTTCTTACGGCGACATTAACTTACCATACCACGACAGAGTAAACATTAAAACAACGTACTCCCCGTGGTACCAGAACTACTATCGTTTACGCACAGAACTTTTTAACTATCTGGTGGATCATCTCCAGACAATCAGTTAGCCCAATACATAAAACCTCACTTCCAGCAAGGATCCACAGACAGAACGTCGGACCTACGGCAAATGAGTTGCTGAAACGGGACAAGTTTGCAATCGCATGACTATCAACAAGAACGAATACAGACAAAGATCAGAACAACAGATGCACAGGTCACTTAGACAACTCATAAATAACAAGATTAACTAACGTCAGACCACACACAAACGAACAGTCTGGTGAATTTCCCAACAAAATCTCGTCTCTCCGCGTCTCTTTTTCATTGCTTTATATAAGCTTTTACAAGAATGCGCGTAACAACCTTTCGCGCGTGTTTTACAAAGATTTCCATTATGCGAGTCTCACTACGGCGGCCGGCTAACACTGGCATGCACGGGTGGACCCGAACCCGCAAGTTGTTACAGGGTTACTATTCTTCGAATATTCCTTCTAAATACATGTTTCGGGCTAATCTAAATGTACGGGCGATCTTTTTCTTTAATGTTTCTAATAGTTGTTTAAGTGTATCTTGCTCTAAGAGTTGTGCATCTGTTCTAACAGAGCTTAGGGCTATGGCCTCGGTGAGCAAAATTTTGGCTTGGGTTTGTAAAAATGTTTCCTGTAAGTAGAAGTCGTTGGCCATCGCAGCGTCTCGGGATGATTTCATGTCAGCTAGTTGCTTCTGCAGATCAATGATCTGATCCTTCTTATTGCGTATTTGATTATCCATTCTTTCGAATTGTTGGTTCTGAAATTCTATTGTTTTGTAATAAGCATCTCTTTCTGCTTTAATGGCTGCTATCTGCTTCTGTATTTGCGACTCTTTTATTAGATACTTGTGAAGTATATTATTTACACTTGATAACTCTTCTTTGGTCGTGTGAAGCTCGTGTTTCATCTCTTTAAGTTCTCTTTGTTGTTCCTGGTTTTGCTAGTCTTTCTCCTGTAACTGAAGTCTGGTTTCTTCCAAGCGGTTACCTAAGGCAATTCTGACATCTTCGGCATCTTTGAGTGTTTGCTTTCGGTTAGTGAGCTCTGCATCTGCAGCCATCAGCAATTCTTCCTTTGCGTGTACTGCATTCAGTGCTTCATCTTGTTGGGTGGTCATATCTTCCTGTTCTCTTATTATTGCCTGTAACTGCTTAATCTGTTCATTAAGTGCATGGTTTTCGGCCTTTACTATGTGTAATTCCTCTTGGAGGGGTGTGATGTCTGCCTCCATTACTTCTAGTTTGTGTTCAAAATCATCTTGCACAGAGTCTGTGAGCTGTTTCAGTTGCCGCGGCAGTTGTTGTGATAAGTTTATGAGCATATGTCCTATTGCAGCTAAATCAGAAATTGCTGGGATGGCCGGAATCGGAGGTTTCGAAGAGGTTTCGGCGTGGAGCTGTTGGGAGTTCGGTGGCGAGTAAGTGGGTGATGAGGTTGAGGATGTCGTGGTTTCAGTAGGGTGAGTGGGGTAGACAGGTGAGATGGGTTTGAGTGGATGTTTCGGTGAGGGAGGATGGAGGATAGGGTTAGATTGTATTACCTTTTCTTTTGTCGGTTGCTCCGATTCGGCGTTTTGGTTTGTTGCGGACTCAACTGCTTTAAGCAGTGTTTCTAAAGCTTCCTTAGCTACCTGTTGTGTATCTTCTTGATTCTATGGCTCCGTTTGTTGCTGAGATATCTGTTTTGTCGAGACTGTTTCTGTTTCGGTCTGGTCTTGTTGCTGTTGCTGCTCCGATGCTGATGTTTGTGCAGATGACTCATGTTGCATCGAGGTGTTGGTGTCGTGGAATGTGTCTTCTTTTTGCGTATCTACTTCTTTATTTATTTCTTCATCTTCTCCGGCGGAGCCTAGTGCTTCGCTTTCCGAGGAACTTATCCTGATTCTTTTTCTTGGGAATAGCTGGTTGATTTCTTCTTCGTCTTCCTCATCGTCTTCTAACAGCTGTACGGATTCTTCCTGTCTTAGGACCGGACCTCTCGGTGGTGGTTGTGCTGCAAGGATGGTGGGGAAGAGAAATGATAGGATATGTGGCAACCTGGATCTTGGCGTGTTTCCTTTGTTCACCTGCTTCATAATGGCTACGCATTCCTTGTGCATACGGCTGAAGTAGTATGTTGCAAAGTTTACCAGTTCGCGTGAAGCTAAGTCGAGGGCTGAGTAGAATGCGCATGATATCCCATAAGTTCGTTTCTGGAGGTTGAGTATGGCTACGAGAAATTGGAGTGCGGTTCTCTCAGGTTCAGGTCTACAAAGAATGGCGTACTCATTCGACGAATACCTAGGAAATAATTGTTTCATGGTGGCTATGGGAATGTTTGGGCCACTCTGTTTGCCTTGTGCAGGAAGTCGAAACGACTGAGCGAATGTTTGAAATGTGATTACTACTCGGGAGGGTAAAGAGGTGATAGCCCACATTTTCTCTGTCACAGGTGTGTTGGCGATGGCGGATATTATTCGGGCAAAGAAAGGGTGATCTTCCACTGAGTGCCATGGCAGTTCAGCGAAGTTGGATAATCCTCAGATGCGCAGGTACTCACCTACATCCGTAGGGAGTCCGTCATGGAAAGCGGCATAGTTTGCCAAAGCTTCCATGGTGCAATACAGTCAGCAAGCACAACACGCAAACACAGGGTAACACAGATTACAATTACACAAATACAATAGCGTTTTTCGGCGGACTGGCGAAGATTATGTAGATGCACTGCAACTAAGAGAAATCAATCATAATAAATTATTCCGCGACGTGGATATGATAATTTCTTAACTATGGCGTGCATGCATGAACGGCTTGAACAAGACCGGGCGGCTTTAGTTATAAATAGAGTTCAGGACACGGATATTTACACTTATTTTATTGATTAATCAAAATTTAAAAGAAAAAGAGAAGGATTGAAAAAGAAAAAAAAAAGAACGTCAAAAGTTGCGGCATTCCGCGTAATGTCTTATCGTAGATGTGACGCTTGTCAATATGGTCGCAGCTTCAAACCATTTATTACTTTTGGCAAGGGAATTCCTGTTAATGTGGTTAACCGAAATGTTGTAGGGCCCACTTGTTCCGCTATTCGATAAGGGCCAAACCATCGTAGCTTAAACTTGCCGGCAGAGCGATTCGATTTCGCATTGTAGAAGAGGACAAGTTGTCCTACCGTAAAAATTGGAGTTCGTAGATATCTATCATGTGTTTTGGCTTGCCTTAGCTGTACTTCCCTCATTGTCATAAAACTGTGCCATCGATGTTCGTCTAAATCTCTGAGGGTCTCCACCCGAAATGACAGAGAATCTTCCGGTAGTAATTTCCAGTTGATGGCTACTCTTAAACTTGGCACCACTATCTCCATTGGAGCTATAGCTTCGATTCCAAAGTCTAATTTGAAAGGAGTCAGTCCTGTGGTTACTTTATAAGTTGTTCGGTATGCCCACAGTACGGCAGGTAACAGTTGATCCCATCTTTTCGGTGCGTCCATAATCAATTTTCGAAGTATATTTAGCAAAGACTTGTTGGTACTCTCGGCCAGACCATTAGCACGCGGATAATATGGAGAACTAAATTTATGAGTAATCTGGAACGAATGTGTAAGTACCTTTATCAAGTTATTAGCAAAATGAGTGCCTTGATCTGTTACCAGTTCGAGAGGTAATCCAAATCTTGGAAAAACGTGTGTCAGTAGGCACTTTGCTACCACAATAGCTATAGCTGATCGTAAAGCCCATGCTTCTGCCCATCTTGTCGCATAATCAGTGCATGTTAAGATATAGTGATTATTGTTGAGAACTGAGGGTGGTGTAATAGGACCAATGAAATCCAAACCACATTCCTGGAAGGGTTCTAATGGCAGTACAGGTTGAAGAGGAAAATGATGTCGTTGTAATGGCTGTCCGGTTCTTTGGCAATTATCACAGGATTTGACAAACTGCAACACATCCTTGTACATAGTCGGCCACCAGAGTCCACTCTGCAGAATTTTCCGGTGGGTTAAATCTACAGCAGAATGACCTCCTATCGGGATCGAGTGAGCCAAAGTGATGACTGAGTTTACTTCGTGTGGAGGAATACAACAAAGTAGAATTCCGGTATGATCCACATAATATATTTCACCAACAATCAACCGAAATCGGCGGCTGAATGATGCAACTTTTCTGCGTATTGCTGTAGAAGTCTAGGATGGCAGGTATCCATTATTGAGAAAAGTCAATATCTGATCATAATAATTAGTTGGCATAGGCAGGTCGGTGCTTTCATCGTGAGTTGGTTCAGAAGTATAGATCGCTGGAGTTGTGTCATCTACACCTACCGGAGCCTCACCGGAATCTAGGCGAGACAGAAAATCTGCTAAGGCGTTTGAGGTGCCTGATCTATGTATAACTTCATAGTCAAATTCTTGCAAAAGCAGTACCCATCGTGCTAACCGTCCTCCCAAATGCTGTTGCCGAACTAGATAAATAAGTGCAGCATGATCTGTGTGGAAAGTGAACTTGCGGCCCAGTAGATAATGTCTGAACTTTTTGATCGAATACACTAGACCTAAACATTCTCGTTCTGTTACCGAGTAATTCCGTTCAGTAGGGGCTAATCTTCGACTGGCGTAATACACAGGTCTGAACCATTTATCAGTCGTTTGCATTAGGACGCTGCCAATAGCTATATTTGAAGCATCAACAAATACATGGAAGGGGTGATCCCAGTCCGGCAGTTGTAAAATAGGAACTTGTTTTAAACGATCAAATGCTATCTGGCACTCCTCAGTCCATTCAAATTGTCGTGGGGTCTTGGTGATTACTCTGTTCAGTGGTACTGCCAAATGGGCAAGCCACCGTAAGTGTCGTCCATGCCATCTAACTTGGCCCATAAAGCGCATTACTTCCTTAGGTGATGTTGGTGCAGGCGCTTCTAATACTGCTGAAATCTTATCGGGATCTACTTGAATGCCTTGCGCAGACACAATATGACCAAGTAATTTTCCACACGAGACCGCGAATACAGACTTGTTTGGATTTAAACAGAGCTTGTATTTTCTGCATTTTTCAAAACAACACCGTAAATGTAGCAGATGTACTATCATTTTGCCAAATACTGAAAAATCGTCGAGATAAACTTGCATAAACAAAGTAAGGTAAGGTGAGAATATCTCTTGCATGCATCTTTGAAAAGTACTGGGAGCATTTCGTAAACCAAACCACATAACAGTGCATGCGAACACACCCCAGTTGGTGATGAATGCGGTCTTCGGAATGTCCTGTTCAGCCATCCTAACTTGAGTATATCCACTGTATCCATCTAAAAATGAATACATTTTGTGCCCTGCTACCCTATCAAGCATGGTGTCCAGGAAAGGTAATGGGAATGGATCTGGAACCATAGCTGCATTCAGTTTCTAGTAGTCTACACAAATGCGGAGCTGCTTGTTCTTTTTCGGTACAATAACAATTGGTGATATCCACTCCGCGTGTTCTATAGGTACAATGAATCCAACCTTCAATAGCCTATCCAATTCTGCCTTTACTTGTGCTGCGTAGTTCGGGTTCATTCGATAGCTGGATTGTTTGATTGGCCTTGTCTTCGGCTTGAGCATAACCCTGTGTTGATAGATGCGTGGGTCTAGACCCTTCATATCCTTATAATCCCAAGCAAAAATGTTAGAAAATTCCCTGAGAAGCTGAAGTAATTCTGCTTGAAATTTTTCTGGTAAGTTTTCTTTTATCTTGACTGGGCGTGGATGGTTTGCATCTCCCAAATTAGAAGTTACTAATTGATCTTCTGGCACATAAAATTGTCGCGGCTTCTCGGTGTCGTCTGCTGGTTTGAAAAGTTGTTGTAGTTCGGCGTTGTCTGTAGCAGCAATATCTTCTTTCTTATCTTCTATTGTTACAAGTGTCATTGAGCAGACTGAGGGGCTCCAATTATCTACAGTAGCTTGTAGGTCAACGGTTCCTAAGGAAATCAAATCAATGTTGTTCTTTAAAAACTCTTCTTCTTCGTCATCTGATAGTCCGTCTAGCATATGAACGGGCTCTGCGAAATATGGTCTAGCATGTAATTCACACGGCTGTATAGCGTCTAATTTTACAACACATCTTTGATTTTTATTCTTGAACGTGAGCTCTTGTGCGGACCAGTCTTGTATCACCTTAGCTTGCTTCAGCCAGGGGCGACCGAAAAGGAGATTATAATCCAGGGTGGATTCCCGCAATTCTAAGACGACAAAGGTCATCTTAAATGTGGTGCCTTGCAAAGTTATTGGTATGTTCCGAACAAGCCCTACTGGGTGGACTCTGGATTGGTCAACCATTCTAACAAAAAATTGGACCGGTTCTATTTTAGTCCATCCTAGTTTCTTGCATAGTGCAGCAGTAGCAATATTCACACCAAACCCTCCATCAATTAATACCTGTGTGATTTTATGACTATTATATCATACCGTAATCAGAGGAACTGAATGATCAGCCGTAGAATCTGGTTCCGGTTGTACAGTGGCGGTGGCCGGAATGCAAGCAGATTCGACAGCAAATTGTTGTCAGAATTGCTGGCGGACTCCTGGTACTAATGCCAGTAATTGGCCAAGAGGAAGTGTAATGGATGCTTTGGATAGAATCTCCCAGGCTTGTTGTGATTGATTTGTAATTTCCGCAGATTTTGAAGATGATGCACCGGCTGGTGCTGATATACCTGCTACAGATGATGTTTCTGTATCTGTGTTAGCAGCATGATCTTGTGTTGCTTCCTGAGTTAACGGAGCTTGGGTTACCGGAATTGGGTCGGAAAACACTAGTGGTTCTGATGCGATCCATTGATTAGCCTTTTCATATGTTCGTTTTTGTTCTTGAATACCGGGTTCGAATATCTCAGCCGCTGTTGTAATGGTCTACCAGATCTGGTCTGAACAGTGGCAGCTTGTGTTTCTACCGGCGTGATCTGAACCATATTTGTCATCGGATTTTGCCGTTCCTTCTTCCTTTGGTCATAGTCAGCTGCGTCTTTGCAGAACCTTCTAATCTGTCTGAATTCACCACAAAAATGACAGCGCGTGGTGGCAAATTGGGGTTTTCCGGTGTCTGTACGGTCTGCCAGCGGTTTGCGTTATAGTTGTTCCTCTGTCCTCTGTAATTTTGATAACCTTGTTGCTGGTTGTTTCTCATGTGCGGAGGCACATAGTGATTGGCTGGTTGCCCTGGTTCCTGTATGATTACATTGACCGTCGCTGTCCTTTGTACTTTAGCGTTATAGGCACAGTTTTCGGTGGTGTGTCCGGTGGTGTTGCAGATGGCACAAAATAGCTGATTTAGTGCACAAGTGGCACTCGTATGACCTGAGATGCAATACATTTGCCTTGTTAAATCTTCTACAACATTCTTATTTGTCTTTAACCACTCCAGATCTTCTGTAAATCCTCCAACCTTGTTTTCCAATTGCAAAGCCATCGCAATTACTACATCTAGGGTCATTGCACTAACACATCGGATGATCATGATCTGTTTGAGTTGGGGAGTCAGTCCATTAATAAACCATTGAGTAATGACGTCGTCTGGCAGGATGGCATGTGCCGGTGGCAGTTGTCGCAAATGTGTCCTAAATAAAGTGGCGTATTCTTGCACTGATTGGTTTACCTTCTGTCTATTGTTTTGTAAGTAGTCGAAAATTTCTGCGGGATTCTTCTTTAGTCTAAATCTTTGCAGAAATGCATCCCTCACTGCTTCATAGGTGCCGAAGTGATTTATATCATACTCTGTAAGCCATCTAGCGGCTTCATTGACCAAGGTGGACTGGAAAACGATAGCCTTATACGCCGAGTCAACGGGGTGATTGAGTACTGCATAACTAATCTCAAAAGTACGTACATGCGCGTCTGGGTCATCCCCTGGAAATCCACCGAATTTAGTGTACGTTACGCCTGTCGGCAGCGGCCTGGGTGGACATACTTGTTGTTGTTGTTGTTGCTGCCCATTCATTATGCCGCTAATTGTATAGTGACTACTTCCTGTATTCTGAGGTTGAATATATGGATCTTCAGAATCTGCCTCCTCAGCCTGTGTACTATCTGGTTCGAAAGTCTTGCTCAGTATGTTGCGAATCTCGGCTTCAAACAAACTTCCTTCCCTTTTGAAGTCAACCGTAGGGAAGTTTACTCCTAATGACGGAGTGTAAGTTAATGATTCACCAAAAAGTGGTAACCTCTTACAGAAAAACTGCACCGAAATGTCACCGGAAGGTGTTGCTTTTCCACCAGTGCAGGCTGTTTTCTTCTCTTTACTGCTTTCTTCGGCAAACTCGTTGCTATTCGTTAACAATTTTGAATCTCCAATCAAAGCGGGTACGCTAACTTCAGATTGCGTCCTGGTAGATTTTGGAATTACTGTATTTTCGACAGATCGTGCCGAAACAGTACCAGAATCTATCAGAGATGCAGAAAAATCAATCGGAATATGACCGGAATCGTCAGTAACGTTTCTTTCTTTCTTGTCAACAGGTTTGGATCTTCCTACACTTCTACCTCCTGGAGGCGTTCTTAGTAGATTAGGTATTCTTGACTGTTTGTTCTTTGGATACATCTCACCGGATCGAGTAACCGGCATATACTACTCGTACTATACTTCTTTAAAGTTGTCCAAAAACAATGACTATCCTTGCAGTCGATCAACGTTCGTTCTAAATATTATGTTCGTCACACAAATGGTGATCTTGATACTTCTTGCGTCAGTGAACGGAAATCTTGATGCCACATCCCCAACGGGATCGCCAGTGTTAACTGTTCGGTTGGTAAAGCGCCTTTTCCAACTATCGGAAGTGCGTTTTACCTCGTCCTTGGGTTCTTGGGAGTGGAAGGGGTCTGTAAGAACAGAGGCCCTATACTAGTTTTCCCAATACAACTGCGTCAGATACAGGGGTCTATTGGAACTTAACCAGATTCGCTTATGCTCAACTACTTCAGTACTTAATTCGCTGGAGACCTTAGCACAAGAATCAAGTCACTCATTCAGATAGATATCAAACCATTCTACAATCGACGTCACAGCGAACACAGTCATGAAGGACCGAAATTTTGAAGACCATCTGTACCTACTTAAGCTTCTTACGACGACATTAACTTATCATACCACAGCAGAGTAAACATTAAAACAACGTACTCCCCGTGGTACCAGAACTACTATCGTTTACGCACAGAACTTGTTAACCATCTGGTGGATCATCTCCAGACAATCAGTTAGCCCAATACATAAAACCACACTTCCAGCAAGGATCCACAGATAGAACGTCGGACCTACGGCAAATGAGTTGCTGAAACGGGACAAGTTTGCAATCGCACGACTATCAACAAGAACGAATACAGACAAAGATCAGACCAACAGATGCACAGGTCACTTAGACAACTCAAAAATAACAAGATTAACTAACGTCAGACCACACACAGACGAACAGTCTGGTGAATTTCCCAACAAAATCTTGTCTCTCCGCGTCTCTTTTTCATTGCTTTATATAAGCTTTTACAAGAATGCGCGTAATAACCTTTCGCGCGTGTTTTACAAAGATTTCTATTATGTGAGTCTCACTACGGCGGCCGGCTAACAGATGTTGGTGCAAAACACAAGCCTACACATTTGGCTTGGAAGATATCATAAAGACTCTACATGCATGAAGAACCATAGGAACATATGCTAGTGGTTTATTACCACTTTACCTCATCGTAAAAGTCAAATTGACTTGGAATCTTTTGTAATCACCTACCTAATTGATTCGTGGAAAAAGTATCTCACTTGATTGAGAGAATATCTCCAAGTTTTTAGAAGCTTGATTAGAGGGAGCCAAGAATTTGAATTTGAATTCAAATTCTTACACATTTCATATAAAAGGTGAACTTGAAAAGTCGCGTGAGAGAGATCATTCCCGAGCTTCATTCTACTGAAGTGTGTGTGAGGACTACACCATAGCCTACACCTCTCTACACCATTAGGCAATGCTTGTCATGCCAATGGGATTGTACAAAAGTGTTAATTTATAGATACATTTACATCATTCATCTTTGTGTTCACTACTTGTCTACTCCAAAGTCTGTCAACTTGTCAAGGGCATATCTCAGCCAATACTCCACCACATTCAGTGATTCAAAGCTTGTTGGATTCAGCTCAAAGTCATCTACATGGTGACAAGTTTTGAAGTGATTTCATTCAGCCAATTCAGAGAAATCGTCATCGAGGTGCTCACTGGTCTATCTCTGCTACAGTCCTAAAAAGTCGGGGGTATACCAAATCTTGCAAAATTAATTTCTCTTAGCATAGTTCATTATGTTACATAGTTTCACTTGAAAATGGTAGCTTACGTAGATAATTGAATATCCCTAGAAGGAATTTTATCAATTGCTACTGTGCTGGTCACACTGAGCAAAACATTGAGCAGGTGTCAAGACCAAAATAGAAGGTTTTCTTGAGTTTGTGACTTCCAAAGTTATCTGTTTTGATTCAATCATTACATACAACATTTCCAAAGGACATAGGCCATTTCTTGGTGTCATTGGAAAGCTAAAGAAGTCTAATAATCAAGTCTGAAGCTAAAGAGGGCTGGTACAAAGCAGGTTTTAGCAGTACCTACTCAATCTCTTGGATCATCCATCCATCTTTCTCAACAATGGTATTAGAGCAAATAAGGTAAAATGGGAGATGGTTTTCCTTCATTCATTGATAAATTGGATAGGAACAACTATCAAGCTTGGTCTCTAAGGATGAAGACCTACTTACAAGGGAGGATTCTCTATGGATACATCTCAGGAGATGAGGAATTGCCCTCATTCAAAGCAAGAGGATTGCCAACCAAGGAAGAACGAGAGAAGCTCAATACATGGTGTGCAAAAGATGCATTGGCAAGGTCTTATCTACTCAACTCTATATCTGACTTTCTTTTACCTCATATCAGAAATTGTAAGACTTCCCAAGAGACTTGGGAAACCTTGTCATCATATTTTGCCTCTAATACAAGGGCCAGGAAAAATCTGTTGTGGATTGAATTCACAACACTAAGGAAGCAACCTAAGCAAGCTGTTTCAGAATTTGTGACCAAGATCAAAGATGTTGCAGATCAGTTAGCAAGTATAGGAGAAGAGCAAATAGTGAGGCAGGTAATCAATGGAATCAAGGCTGATGAAAAGTGGGAAAGCTTCACCACTGCAATGGATCTCTACATGGACATGCACACTCCAAATCTTACAACTCTTATGGGACAACTATTTACACATGAAGCAAAGCTCACAAAGAATGGAGATACATCCAAAGGTAATAACTCTTCTGCCCTATACACTAATAAGAAGTCTAAGGATAAAGGCAAGAGTAAGAAAGTGGAAGATGAAGGCTCTATCTCCCAAGTCAATTATGCAGGGAGAGGTAGATCTTCAAGAGGCAGGGGCAGAGGAGGTAAGAAAGGTAGGGGGAGACCCTATAATTCATCACCATGCAACATTTGTGGTCTATCAAATCACACCATAGATGAGTGTTACAGGAATTACAAAAATCAAAGAGGAAGAGGCTACCAAAGAGGTGGATACTCTCAGTCTAGAGGAAGTTTCAACCATCACCAAGGCCACAACAACAATTACAACAACTACAACAACAATTACAATGGTAACTACCAAGGAGGATTCAAAACTAGAAGGGATTACAACAACTACACAGAAGAGCAGGATGACTCTCTTCTAATCATGAACATGACTTCAAAGACAAGTACAAATGATGGTCATTTATTTTATATTGATTCAGGGTGTTCAAATCATGTGGCTGGTAATGTGGCATTACTCTCTGATCTTGAGGAACCAAAAGGTAAACACAAAGTCCAAACAGGTGATGATACAAAGCATTCTGTAATTAAAGTTGGAAATGTGAAAACTAGTGATGGTAATCAGAATTTGTTGAGCAGGGTACTTTATGTACCAAAAATTACAAAGAACTTAATGAGTGTTGGCCAGATTGTAGAGAAAGGGTTGCAGGTCAGGTTCAATCAATATGGAGCATTTGTGGAGGACCCAAGACATGGATTCAAAAGGATAGCTAAAGGAGAAAAATCAGGTAGACTTTTCACCTTTGAGTTGGAAGATACAAAAAAATATTGCTTTATACAGTTATGAGGATCAGACACTTTCAGAGCTTGAGATTTGGCACAAGAGATTAGGGCATATAGGAGAAAGGACCTTGAAGCAAATGTGCAGGGACCAATGTGTGCTTGGGATACCTAATGTATCCAAGCAACATATGATTTACAAGTGTGGTGCTTGTCAATTTGGTAAGTCTCATAGGTTACCCTTCTCAAGGAAAGGATATATGCATGAAGACTATCTAGAGCTGGTTCACACAGATGTTTGGGGACCTAGCAAAGACCCTTCAGTCTCAGGTTCAAGGTACTATGTGTCTTTTATTGATGACTATAGCAGATGGACTGTGTTATACTTTATGAAGCACATGGATGAGGTGTTTAATTGTTTTAAGAAATATCTTGCACTAGTTGAAAATCAGACAGGAAGAAATTTGAATTAGAGGCTAAGGTTAGATGGAGGAGCTGAATACTTCTCCAATGAGTTTGAGGACTTCTTGCAGGACAGAGGCATCAAAAGGGAAATAACCACAAGGTACTCTCCTGAATAGAATGGGGTAGTTGAAAGAAGAAATAGGTTAATTGTTGAGACAGCTAGATCTCTGCTTAATGAGAAGAAGTTGCCTAACTATCTATGGGCAGAGAGTGTGTCTACTGCCACTTACCTTGTAAATAGGTTACCATCAAAATCACTTGATGGTATGACAGCTTATGAAGCTTGGCATGGTAAGAGACCATCATTAGATCATTGCAAAATTTTTGGATGTGTAGCATATGTACACATACCCTCACAAGTAAGAGGTAAGTTAGATCCAAAGGCTGAAAAATGCATTTTCATTGGATATGACCTAAATCAAAAAGGTTACAGGTTTTATAACCCTACCAATAAGGGATTCATGGTAAGCAGAGATGTGATCTTTGATGAAAATGATTCTTGGTATGAGAATGAGTGCAGGAAGATCAAACTACCCTATGATTTGGAAGAGGAGTTTCCAGAACTCACAAAGGAGGAACCTATTCAGAAAGAAGACTCAAGTTCAGATGATGAAGATACAATAAACCTTGAAGAGTTCAAGGCATGGAAGTCCAAAGGCAAAATGAAGATGAAGAAGCTTGAAGACATACCTAAATCTTCAGCTCAACCTTCTAGAAGATCACAAAGGGAAAGTAAAAAACCTATCAGATATGGGTATGATACATCTCTTGTCACTAAACATTCAGTTTATCTTGCCAAGGATTTGTTAAATGAAGAACCAAGTTCATATGAAGAAGCAATCACCAAATCAGAATGGAAAGAAGCTATGGATGAGGAGATTGAAGCACTCAAGGAGAGTGATACATGGGAGTTAGTACCCAAGAAGGACTCCATGAAGGTAATAGGGTCCAGGTGGATCTATAATTTGAAAAGAAATTCTGATGGCACAATTAACAGGTACAAGGCCAGATTGGTAGCCAAGGGTTTTGCACAAACCCAAGGCATTGATTATGAAGAAACATTTTCTCTTGTGGCCAAGATGCCAACAATCAGAGTGTTGGTGAGTGTGGCTGCATCAAAAAATTGGAACATGTATCAATTGGATGTCAAGAATGCCTTCTTGAATGGATGGATCTCAGAAGAGGTTTATATGTCACAACCTCTTGGCTATGAAGACCCTAAGAAGGTAACTTATGTTTGCAAATTAAAGAAGGCTTTATATGGATTGAAACAGGCACCTAGGGCATGGAATTACAGGCTAACTACATACCTCCAAGACCAAGGATTTGTGATGAGCAAGGCAAATACTTCTCTGTTCATAAAGAGAAGTAATTCAGAGGTAATATATCTCTGTGTTTATGTTGATGATATCATCATTACAGGTAATGATGTCAATGGAATCAGATACATCGAAAGCCAGATGATGAAGGAGTTCAAGATCAATGATCTTGGATTATTGAAATATTTTTTAGGGCTTGAATTAGTTTACACTAATTCAGGGATTTACATCACTCAGAAAAAATATGTACAGGACATGTTGAAGAAGTTTCACTTGTAGGATGCTAAAGCAGCAAAAACTCCAATGGAGGTGAACCTAAAGCTAAGTGCCCATGAAGGTGATGAAGTCCAAGACATTACAGGTTATCAAATTATGGTAGGTAGCTTGAACTATGCTACCTTAACTAGAATTGACATTGCATATGGAGTTAGTGTGCTAAGTCAATTTATGCACAAGCCAAGGATACCTCACTTAGAGGCTGCCAAGAGAATATTGAAGTATCTCAAGGGTACAAAGAACCATGGTTTGTATTTTCCTTTGTTAGACGACCGCCGGAGTGGGACAGACGTAATGACCGCCTGATATACCGGAATTATCAAAATCCGTGAAAAAAAGTTGGTACGCGCATCTTGAAAAAAGATATATAAAGCAATGTAAAGAGAATGGCCAGAGAGACGCTTGTGTACATGATTTTAGAGAGAGAGAGAGAAAGAGGGATGCCCTTTCTGAAATTGTCCGAATTTACTTACACTATGGTGAAGCTCTGAGTATTGTTTGTGTTGATTTCTGTTATGTCTGCGTCGCCTGCTCATACTGAAGTTCACCGTAGTGAATGTTAAATGTCAGTTTATGTGGTTGAGTACTGTTTTTGTATCGTAAGATTGTGTGCTCTTCGACCGTTGAAGTACCCTGAGTTAGTATAAGTGAATGTAGTACTACATAAGTTGATTTGATACAGATTATTGCTTTTGGTAAATGTAACTTTTAATTGAATGTCTCGGAAAGTATTGTGGTGAGTGAATCTGTCTGATTCACTCTGTTTGATATATTATATGTTCATGAATCTGTAGAAGGGACAATTGTTCTGTTCTTTGAGTAAACTGATCTGGAGAATTTCGGACGCAAGAATCTAAGAACCAAGTATTGATGTTGATTAGTAACTGAGCTAGATGAGTAGTCACGCTTGATGTTGTAACGAAGATTTGGGAAAATAGTACAGGGCCTCTGTTTAACAGACCCCTACCACTCCCAAGAACCCACGACGATCTGGTAATGTCTTATGGTAATGATAATTAGAGTTAACCATAGTTTACGGTGAAGCTATGTATTACGTTAATCTTTGTTCGATAACGACTTGCGTTTGTCAGTAACACAGCATCGCTAGTTTAAACACTTTAACACTTGGCGCCGTCTGTGGGAAAGTGGCATCAAGATTGCCAGTCACCTATCAGAATCAGATTATTGTTTGATTGTCAGTAGCAACAGAACCAGATTGTTGCAAACTGTTTCGTTAGTAATATCCCACGATTAATACGGAAAATGATAAATGCCGGTGACTCGGTCTGGTGAAACGTACCCCAAGAACCATCAGTCTGGAGTACTAAAGACAACTCTGGAAGGTAGAAGTACAACTAGGGCTGACCCAGTTGTCAAGAAAGTTCAGAACGTTAAAGCTGATTCCGGTCATATTCCGGTGGAACATGTTACGTCTCTGGTACATTCCAGTATTATTTCGACACAGTCTGTCGAAGATATAGTAATTCCAGAACCTACCAAGACGCAGTTGAAATCTAGTTTAACACTCTTGGAAAAAGATTTAGATTCACTTACGATTAGACACACCCTAGGCAAAGAAATCAGCGAAGGCAAAAAGACACCGCATTCGGGCACAAGTTCGGTTTATCCCGGTGATATTGCGGTAAGAGAATCTCAGTTATTCGGTGACGAATTAGCATTTTCTACTAAATCTTCAGCCCAACTGCCGTGCTTGGAAGCAAGTTTTCATACACTGGACATCAAGGAAGAAGGAAGGCTGTTTGAAACAGAAATTCGCAGCATAGTAAGCAAGCTCATTTCACCGGAAAGTGTGCCATCAGACGATATAGATTCCGGTAGTTCAAATATTCAAACCAGAAATACAGACGAAAGTTATAATATATTCACGATGAACGGACAACAACAACAACAACAACAACAACAACAACAACAACAACAGTTATGTCAACCCAGGCCACCTCCAACGGGAGTGACATACACGAATTTTGGTGGATTTCCAGGAGATGATCCGGATGCTCACGTACGCACTTTCGAGATAAGCTACGCCGTTCTCAACCATCCACCAGATCCGGCCTACAAAGCCATTGTCTTCCAATCTACACTTGTCAATGAAGCAGCCAAGTGGCTCACAGAATACGATATTAATCATTTTGACACCTACGAAGCAGTTCGAGATGCTTTTCTGCAGCGATTCAGGCTAAAAAAGAATCCAGCCGAAATTTTTGATTATCTGCAGAGTAACAGACAGAGGGTGAATCAATCTGTACAGGAATATGCTACTCTTTTCAGAACACACTTAAGGCAGCTACCACCAGCTCATGCTAACTTACCAGATGATGTTATTACTCAGTGGTTCATCAATGGCTTGGTTCCTCAACTTAAGCAGATCATGATCATAAGATGTGTCAGAGCTATGACACTTGATGTAGTCATAGCAATGACTCTGCAGCTGGAAAACAAAGTCGGCGGATTTACAGAAGATCTGGAGTGGGTAAAAACAAACAGACATGTTGCCGAAGATATGACCAAACAAGTATATTGCACCACATGCAAAAATTCAGGACATACCAACACCAATTGCGCACTTAATCAGCCATTTTGCGCTATCTGCAACATTGCCGGACACACCACCGAAAACTGCGCATACAACGCTAGAGTACAGGGAATAGCGACTGTCAATGCAATTATCCAGGAACAAAGGGCAGCCAGCCAATCATTATGGGCCTCCACAAATGAGAAACAACCAGCAACAAGGATATCAAAATTACCGAGGATAGAGGAATAACAACTATAATCCAAATCGCTGGCAGAACAGGCCACCACCGGAAAATCCCAATTTACCACCACCACGCTGTCATTTTTGTGGCGAATTTGGACATATTAGGAGATTTTGCAAAGATGCAGCTGAGTATGATCAAAGGAAGAAGGAACGTCAAAATCCAATGGCCAACATGGTAAAAATCACACCGGTGGAAACAGAGGCTGCTGCAGTCCAGACCCGTTCCGGTAAACAATTGCAACCGGCAGCAGAAATTTTTGAACCAGGGATACGTGAACAACACAGAATGTATAACAAAGCTAGTCAATGGACCACAACAGAACCACCAGTCTTTCCAGAGCCTATTCCGGTAGCCCAGCCCTCGTTAACAAAGGAAGGAACACAACAAAGGGAGTTAGCAGCAGAAACATCATCAACAGCAGATACATTGCCCACCGTAGACACCTCCGCATCCGCAGAGGCATCAACTTCAACATCAATAGAGCCTGTCAATCAACCTCAATAGGCTTGGGAAATCTTATCTAAGGCATCGATCACTCTGCCTTTGGGCCAACTATTGGCATTAGTACCTGGAATTTGACAACAGTTCCAACAACAGTTCAGTCCGGTACCTTCTTGTATTTCAGCAACAGCAGCAGTTCAACCGGAACCTGATTCTACGGTTGATCATTCGGTTCCCTTGATTACAGTATGGTATAAGAATCATAAGATTATGCAGGTATTAATTGATGGAGGCTCTGGTGTTAACATTGCGACTGTGGCATTATGCAAAAGATTAGGATGGACCGAAATTGAGCTAGTTCAATTTTTTGTCAGAATGGCAGATCAATCAAGAGTCCATCCTGTAGGACTTGTGCGAAATGTACCCATCACTTAACAAGGTAGGACCTTTAAAATGACCTTTGTTATACTAGATCTGCCAGAATCTACTTTGGATTACAACCTTCTTTTCGGCCGACCCTGGTTGAAGCATGCAAAGGTAATACAGGACTGGTCCGCACAAGAGCTTACGTTTAAAGATGCCAATCATAGATATGTGGTAAAATTAGATGCTATACAACCTTGCGAGCTACACGCTAGACCGTATTTTGCTGAACCAGTCCATATGCTAGATGGATTGTTAGATGATGAAGAAGAAGAGTTTCTGAAGAGTAACGCGGACTTAATTTCCTTAGGGACTATTGATCTACAGTCCGTTGTAGATAATTGGAACGCTTCAGTTTGTACAGTAATACCCATCATAGAAGAGGCTAAGAAGGAAGACACTATTTCGACACATGACGATGAATTGCAGCAACTTTTTAAACCAACAGACGACATAGAGAAACATCACCAGTTCTATGTCCCCGAAGATCAGCTGATTACTTACAATTTAGGAGATGAAGATCATCCGCGTCCGGTAAAAATAAAGCAAAATTTACCAGAAACATTTCAAGCAAGCTTAATCCAGTTACTCTGAGAATTCACTAACGTCTTTGCATGGGACTACAAAGACATGAAAGGATTGGACCCCCGTATCTACCAGCATAGGGTCATGCTGAAGCTAGAAGCAAGGCCGATAAAACAAACCAGCTACCGGATGAATCCCCATTATGCATCTCAGGTAAAGGCTGAACTAGATAGATTATTAAAAGTTGGATTCATTGTACCTGTAGAACATGCTGAATGGATTTCACCAATTATGATCGTGCCAAAGAAAAATAAGCAACTGCGAATCTGTGTAGACTACCGAAAATTAAACGCAGGAACAGTACTGGATCCTTTCCCGATCCCCTTTCTAGATACCATGCTTGATAGGGTAGCAGGACATGAAATGTATTCATTCTTAGATGGATACAGTGGTTACAATCAGGTTAGAATGGCTGAAGAGGATATACCAAAAACTGCCTTCATTACCAATTGGGGTGTCTTTGCTTGTACGGTAATGTGGTTTGGATTGAGAAACGCACCAAGCACATTTCAAAGATGTATGCAAGAAATATTTTCTCTTTATCTGACTTCATTTATGCAAGTATATCTCGATGATTTTTCAATTTTCGGTAAGTGGATAGCACATCTGTTCCATTTACGGTGCTGCTTTCAGAAATGCCGAGAGTATAGACTCTGCTTAAACCCAAACAAATCTGTGTTTGCGGTTTCATGTGGCAAGTTACTTGGCCACATTGTATAAGGTATCCAAGTAGATCCAGATAAAATTTCGGCAGTATTAGAAGCTCCGGTGCCCACTACACCAAAAGAAGTTATGCGCTTCCTGGGTCAAGTGCGGTGGCATGGCAGACACTTACGATGGCTTGCTCATCTGGCTATACCGCTGAACAGGCTAATCACAAAAACTCCCCGCCAGTTCGAATGGACTCAAGAATGCCAAACTACATTTGATCGACTCAAGTATTTTTTGATGCAGGCCCCAATCTTACAACCACCGGACTGGGACAATCCGTTCCATGTTTTTGTCGACGCTTCAGATATTGCGATCGGCAGTATTCTGATGCAGCAAACACATAAGTGGTTTCGCCCTGTCTATTACGCCAGCAGAAGGCTTGCACCGGTAGAAAAGAATTATTCTACCACCGAAAGAGAATGTCTAGGATTAATTTCTCCATCAAAAAATTCAGACATTATCTACTAGGCCGGAAATTCACATTCCATGTGGATCATGCTGCCCTCGTCTATCTAGTAAGACAACAACATTTAGGCAGACGCTTAGCACGATGGGTGCTACTCTTGCAGGAATTCGATTATGAAGTTATTCACCGACCCGGAAATGCACATGCCTTAGCAGATTTCCTATCTCGTCTAGATTCCGGTGAAGCTCCGATAGGCATAGATGACACAACTCCAGCGATCTATAGTTCTGAGCCACTGACTGATAAGACTGCCGAATCACAAGTACCACCTACATATTATGATCAGATTCTAACTTTTCTCACCGAAGGATGCTTTCCATCTGAGACCGCTAAGGCAGTACGAAGGAAAATTGCAGTCTTTAGTTGCCGATTCCGGTTAGTTGCTGGAGAACTATATTATGTAGATCACACCGGAATCCTACTCCGCTGTGTCCCTCCGCATGAAATTAACTCAGTCATCACGATGGCTCACTCGACCCCTACTGGTGGTCACTTTGCCACAGATTTGACTCACCGAAAAATTCTGCAAGGAGGTCTCTGGTGGCCAACTATGTACAGAGATGTGGCCCAATTTGTCAAACACTGCGATACTTGTCAAAGGTCTGGACAACCACTGCAACGACACTTCTTTCCCTTGCAGCCTATTATGCCACTTGAACCATTTCAAAAATGGGGATTAGATTTTATCGGTCCGATCACACCTCCAACAGTCTTCAACAACAACAGATACATACTAACCTGTACAGATTATGCAACAAGATGGGCAGAAGCTTGGGCTTTACGGACTGCTACAGCGGTTGCAGTTGCAAAATGTCTGTTAAATGATGTCTTCCCACGATTTGGCTTACCACTCGAATTGGTGACAGATCAAGGTACTCACTTTGTAAATCAATTAATGAAAGCACTCACCCAATCCTTCCAAGTGACACACAAACTCAGCTCTCCGTATTACCCTCGTGCCAATGGTTTGGCCGAAAGTACAAACAAATCACTATTGAATATCCTCCAAAAACTGATCATGGAAGCACCAGAAAGATGGGATCAACTACTACCTGCAGTGTTATGGGCATACCGAACTACCTATAAGGTAACAACAGGATTGACACCTTTCAAATTAGCTTACGGCTTAGAAGGAATAGCACCAATGGAGATAGTTATACCAAGTTTACGAGTAGCCATTACCCAGAAACTGCTACCGGAAGACTCACTGTCATTTCGGTTGGACACGCTCAGAGAATTAGACGAACACAGATGGCTCAGTTTCTTAACAATGCATGAAGTTCAACTAAGACAGGCAAGGACACACGATCAAAACCTGAAAACTCCAGTATTTTCGGTAGGACAGCTTGTACTTTTCTATAATGCAAAGTCAAATAGATCCGCAGGCAAATTCAAATTACAGTGGTTCGGCCCTTACAAAATCTCAGAACAAATTGGTCCAGCCACTTTTCGGTTGACTACGTTGACCGGAAATTCACTTCCAAAAGCAATCAATGGCTCGAAGCTGCGGCCGTATCAACATGCCGCTAGCCCGCATTAAAACATTCGGTGGTGGACCGCATCTTTTTTGTTTTTTTTCTTTATTTTTCCTGCAGTTCTTTCTTTTTAATAGCCGCGTTTTGTCATAAGCCGCCCTCCTTTACTCAAGCATGCACACCAAATTGAAAGCAGTATCATTCCAGCACCGCACAATGATAACCCTCACTTCCTACCCCCACCGTAATATCTGTACTTAAGCTCTTCGGTTGCGCCAAAAAAAAAAACGCTATGGTGTTTTTGTGCTTGTAATTGTGTTTTCTGTGTTCTGTGTACTCGTGCTCTGTGCTCTGTGTATTCGTGTTTGCGTTGTTGGTGCAGATCAATCACCAATTGAAGATTTGGAGTAAAGAAAATGGATACATTCACAAGAGTGAAGGACATGTACACATATGTACATTAGTTATGACATAGGATACATATACTTATGTTTTGATAAGAGTTTGTATATAGATGTCTATAAATACCTTTGGAAAATGTCGGGATATAGAGAGAAGAAAAAGAGAGACTATGTATGAGCATAGGAATAGAGAAATTTGTGATTGTAAATGTCAATAGACTGATGAGAAAGTAGTTGAAGTCTCTCTCATTTTGAGTTGTAGTCTTCTCTTGAAATGAAGAAAATGTTGCGCCCGATGTTTCTGCGTCTACTCCGTCTGTGGTAGATCATTTGTGAAATCCTTTTGAGGATATCTAAGTTGTTAGTTAATGAGTTTGTGGTTTGAATTTTAGAGTCTAATTGTAAACAGGTGAAGAGAATTGCTGATAGGAACATTCACATATGTTGAGTGTTCACAGCTCTCTGAAACAGGCGCACATTTCGAGTCCAAAGAAATGAGTAGTGCTCAGTGCACAGTGTAAAGTTTTACACATATGATAGCTCAAAATCTAAGTTGAGAGATAAGCTATCTTCAGTCAAAAGGATTTGGTAAAACGGGTTCGACATTGTGAGAACCAAAGTTAAGAAGTTAGGGGTGTCAAATCGACTTCTTAGAAGTACAGATTTGGACATAGATAACTTGTGAAGTTGATTTCTCAAGTTATACTAAACTTTTTTGAGAACTTTAACTTGGAGGAGGTGCGCAATCTCTAGGCAACACTCCATACAAAATTTCATAGAAAACTTTACATGTTTGATAGGTCAATGTGAAGAAATTCTGCAGCAGACTTTTCTGTGTTTCATCTTCTTCACAGATTTTCTCAATTTTGATAATTTGGAGATTGGACCTCTAATTTAGTGAAGGTTTTGACTTACTCTTGATATAGAGGTGTTCTAAATTCAAGAGTAGGTTGTTCTTTTGGAGATTAACACTCTCCATCAGTGGTATCAGAGCAGGAGACATCAAAATCAAGGAAAGGAAGGTCCCGATTGCTGCAGATTCAAGAAGTTCAACACTTGAAGAACTAAGAAGTGAAAGCTTGGAGTCAAAAGCCTGAGGAGAAGTCTACTCGACATCAAGAAAGACAAAAGGAGTCTAATTTGAAGTAAAGGTACATACATTGCTTGTAAAGCTTGAAGTTTTCAATACACAGGTGGACACAAGATGGGAGATGCTCTACAGATAGAGAAATTGGATAGGGAAAACTATCCTGCATGGTCAATGAGGATGGAAGCTCATCTTATGAGCAAAGATTTGATTGGTTACATCACAGGAGAAGAAGAGAAGCCAGAGTTCAGAGATCCTAGTGTTCCAACTAGGGAAGAGTTAGCAGATCTGAAAAATTGGATGAAGAAAGATGCTCAAGCTAGGAGCATTATCTATATGGGAGTCAATGATTACTTGTTACCTCATATTAGAGGTCTTGAAAGTGCAACTGACATATGGAATGCTTTGGAGGAGCATTTCCAGAACACTACAAAATCAAGGAAGGCATCCTTATGGGCAGAGTTTACTACCTTCAAGAAGAAGGCCTCTCAATCTATTTCAGACTATGTGACAAGGATGAAAGATATTGCAGATGCTTTAGGAGCTGTTGATGAAGACATTGAGGAAGATAAATTGGTAAGGCAAATCCTTACAGGGTTGAGAGGTGATGACAAATGGAAGCCATTTATTTTGTCTACAGAACTATCACTTGACCATTTCACTCCTGATTTAAATCAATTGTTAGGTCATATGCTAACATTTGAGCAGGATGTTAAAGGAGATGGTGACAAGAGTACAGGACATGCAATGTACTCAAAGGACAAGAAGAAGAATAGCAAAGGAAAACAACAAGCAGGTGAAGATGAAGGAACAACTACTCAAGCCAACTTCCTAAGAGGAAGAGGAGGTGGCAAAGGTAGAGGAAGAGGCAGGAACAACAAAGATGGAGGCAAAGCTTGCTGGATTTGTGGTAAGACAAATCACTTAGCTAATGATTGTTGGCATAATAATCAGAATAATGGTGGATACAATCAGAATTATAATACAAGAGGAAGAGGTGGCAGAAATCAAAGAGGTAATTACAGAGGTAGAGGTGGAAGGAATTACTTTGGAAGAAATGCAGTAGAGGATTCCAAAGTCAACAATATAACAACACCTACTACAATTATGCCTCAGATCAAAAGGAAGATTCAACATTGATAATGAATGCAACTTGTGAAAGGCAGAGTGAAGATCAAAGAGTCTTCTACATTGACTCAGGGTGTAGCAATCACCTGAGTGGTAATATATCTTTGATGACTGATTTGGAAAGTAAAGTTTTTAATCATGTTGTTCAAACAGGTGACAACACAAAGCATAATGTGAAGTCAATTGGATCAGTGAAGGCCAAGGATGGAAGCACATTATTGAGTAAGGTCTTGTATGTTCCTACAATCCCTAAGAATTTGATAAGTGTAGGTCAAATTGTTGAAAAGGGATATGAAGTAAGGTTCACTAATGATGGAGTATATGTGGAAGACCCTAGTCAAGGGTATAAACAGATTGTTTCAGGGAAAAAAGAAGGAAGATTATTTACATTAAAGATTCAAGGCAATATTGGTCATGCTATGTTCACATATGGAGGACATAAGATCTCTGAGTTAGATCTTTGGCACAAGAGGCTTGGACATTTCAATGAAAGAGGTATTAAAGATATGGTTAACAATGGTTCAGTGCTTGGATTGCCTAATGTTGCAGGTCAAAATATGACATACAAATGTGAGGCATGTCAATTAGGTAAGGCTCATAAACATTCCTATTCCAAGCATGGTTTTATGTACTCAGAGAAGCTTGAGTTGGTACACACAGATGTGTGGGGACCATCAAAAGATTTCAGTATAAATGGATCGAGGTATTATGTGATTTATGTTGATGATGCTACTAGATGGATCACTATCTATGTGATCAAAGATAAGTCAGAAGTGTTTAATACATTTAAGCACTATCATGCATATGCAGAAAGAATTACAGGTCATAAGTTGAAAAGACTAAAGTCAGATGGAGGGGGAGAGTATTTCTCAAATGAGTTCAGTGATTACTTATGGAATGCAGGTATAAAAAGGGAAGTTACTTGCAGGTACTCTCCTCAACAAAATGGTGTTGCAGAAAGGAGAAATAGAACTCTTGTTGAGTTTGCAAGATCCATGATGAAGGAGAAAAATTGCCCTAATTATTTGTGGGCTGAGGCTGTAAATACAGCCACTTATTTGGTCAATAGGTTACCATGTAAAGCCTTGCAGGGTATGACACCATATGAGGCTTCGTGGGGTAAGAGACCTACCTTAGATCATTGCAGAGTTTTTGGGTGTGTGGCATATGCATATGTGCCATCACAATTAAGACACAAATTGGAACCTAAAGCTGAAAAATATGTTTTCATTGGTTATGATGATAAGCAGATGGGCTATAGATTGTGGAGTCCATCAACAAAGCAATTTATGGTTTCTAAGGATGTTACATTTGATGAACAAAGCACTTGGTATGCAGGTACAATCAACATCAATACAGATGATGAAGAAGAAGTGAGTCAAAGAAAAGGTAAATCAAAAGTTCAGATATTTGATGAGCAAGAGAATAATGAAGTGCAGGTTGAAGTGGAAGAGACACCAAGATTTGATCCTGAATGTGAAGAGCCAGAAACCTCTAGGAGTGGAGAACTCAGAAGGTCAACAAGAAATAGGTGGCAACCTACAAGGTATAGTTATGATACTTCATTTCTAGCCACAAAAGATTATGCTTATATGGTGAATACAGATGAAGACCCTTCTACATATGAAGAGGCAAAAGGTAAGGAAAAATGGGAGAAAGCTATGCAGGAAGAATATGATGCACTATTGGAGAATCAAACATGGGATTTGGTTCCTAAACCAAATAGTCAGAAAATCATTGGATGCAAGTGGGTCTACAAGACAAAAAGGTTTGCAGATGGAAGTGTGTCTAGATACAAAGCTAGACTTGTTGTAAAAGGCTTTGCTCAAACATATGGTATTGATTATGATGAGACCTATAGTCCTGTGGCAAAGATGACAACCATAAGGACACTTATTGCTATTGCTGCATGTAAAGGTTGGAAGCTATGTCAACTTGATGTGAAGAATGCTTTTTTGAATGGTTATATTTCAGATGATGTATTCATGGAGCAACCTCAAGGGTTCAGAGATAAAAGGTATCCAGATCATGTGTGCAAGCTCAAGAGAGCTTTGTATGGCTTGAAGCAAGCCCCAAGGGCATGGAACTATAGACTTGTGAAGTTTCTAAAAGAACTTGGTTTTCAGGTGTCTAAAGCAGATAGTAGCTTGCTTGTCAAGGCAAGTGAAAATGGTTTCATATACATGTGCATATATGTTGATGATATAATTCTTACAGGTACAGATGAAGAAGGAATACAAAAGCTTAAGAGGCAAATGGAAAAGGAGTTCAAGATAAGTGACTTGGGAGACTTGTCATACTTCTTGGGCATGGAGATTACATATACTCAACATGGAGTATTTGTGACCCAAGAAAGGTATTTGAAGAACTTGTTAATCAAGTTTAAAATGGATGACTGCAGGGTAGCACCTACACCAATGGAGGTGAATCACAAATTGAGTAAGTATGGAGGTGAAGAATTCAAGGACATGAGACAATATCAGAGTTTGGTTGGTAGCCTTATCTATGCTACTCTAACTAGACCTGATTTATCATATGCAGTAGGGGTTTTGTCTCAATTTATGCATTGCCCAAGGAAAGAACATTGGATTGCAGGACAAAGGGTGTTGAGGTACATTAAGGGTACACTCAATGAAGGTTTGTATTATGGGTTTACCTCAGATACAAATATCAAAATTTATAGTGATGCAGATTGGGCAGGTAATCCAGATGATAGAAGGTCTACATTTGGATACATGTGTTATGTGGGAGATAAACTTATCTCATGGTGTTCCAAGAAGCAACATACAGTTGCTTTATCTTCTACAGAAGCAGAGTATAAAGGCATGGTTGAAGCTGCAAAGGAAGTTATTTGGGTCAAGACATTGATGAAGAGTTTTGACATTGTGCATGGGATACCAATTATATATGGAGATAACATGAGTTCATTGTATTTAGCTGCTAATCCTGTTTTTCATGCCAGGACCAAACACATTGAGATACAGTATCACTTTCTAAGGGAGAAAGTGATGGATAAGGAGATTGAAATCATACATACTTCAACAAAGGATCAGATAGCTGATATGCTTACAAAGAGCTTGGATGGACCAAAGCTACAGAAGTTTAAAGACATGGCAGGTATAAAGAAGAAAGGAGAAACCTCAATTGATGATTGAGGGGGAGCTGTTGGTGCAGATCAATCACCAATTGAAGATTTGGAGTAAAGAAAATGGATACATTCACAAGAGTGAAGGACATGTACACATATGTACATTAGTTATGACATAGGATACATATACTTATGTTTTGATAAGAGTTTGTATATAGATGTCTATAAATACCTTTGGAAAATGTCGGGATATAGAGAGAAGAAAAAGAGAGACTATGTATGAGCATAGGAATAGAGAAATTTGTGATTGTAAATGTCAATAGACTGATGAGAAAGTAGTTGAAGTCTCTCTCATTTTGAGTTGTAGTCTTCTCTTGAAATGAAGAAAATGTTGCGCCCGATGTTTCTGCGTCTACTCCGTCTGTGGTAGATCATTTGTGAAATCCTTTTGAGGATATCTAAGTTGTTAGTTAATGAGTTTGTGGTTTGAATTTTAGAGTCTAATTGTAAACAGGTGAAGAGAATTGCTGATAGGAACATTCACATATGTTGAGTGTTCACAGCTCTCTGAAACAGGCGCACATTTCGAGTCCAAAGAAATGAGTAGTGCTCAGTGCACAGTGTAAAGTTTTACACATATGATAGCTCAAAATCTAAGTTGAGAGATAAGCTATCTTCAGTCAAAAGGATTTGGTAAAACGGGTTCGACATTGTGAGAACCAAAGTTAAGAAGTTAGGGGTGTCAAATCGACTTCTTAGAAGTACAGATTTGGACATAGATAACTTGTGAAGTTGATTTCTCAAGTTATACTAAACTTTTTTGAGAACTTTAACTTGGAGGAGGTGCGCAATCTCTAGGCGACACTCCATACAAAATTTCATAGAAAACTTTACATGTTTGATAGGTCAATGTGAAGAAATTCTGCAGCAGACTTTTCTGTGTTTCATCTTCTTCACAGATTTTCTCAATTTTGATAATTTGGAGATTGGACCTCTAATTTAGTGAAGATTTTGACTTACTCTTGATATAGAGGTGTTCTAAATTCAAGAGTAGGTTGTTCTTTTGGAGATTAACACTCTCCATCATGCGTGCCCAATGGAAGCATTGGCAAACTACACAGCCTTTTGTGATGGTATCCCTACTGAGGTAGGAGAGTACCTGCGTATCCGAGGGTTGGCCAGCTTCGCTGAGCTGCCATGGCACTCAGTGGAAGCCCATCCCTTCTTCGCACAAATCATCTCTGCCATCGCCCAATCCCCCATCGCTGACCGACAATGGCTCTTCCCCTCCCTACCATCTAGAACCGTAATAACCTTCCAGACCTTCGTCGAAGCCTTCCGCCTCACTCCACAAGGCCACGAGAATGGCCCAAGTATCCCCGTAGGCCGCATGACCGAACTTTTCCCCCGCCATTCATCAAATTAATACGCCATTCTCTGTCGCCCCGAACCTGAAAAAACCGCATTACAGTTCTTAGTTGTCATTCTTAACCTCCAAAAACGCACGTACGGTATCTCCCGCCCATTCTATTCCGCCATCGATCTTGCCGCACGAGAACCCGTTAATTTCGCCTCATTTTTCTTTCACCGAATCCATAAGGAGTGCGTCGCCATCATGAAACAAGTCAACAAAGGAACCACCCCTCGATCCAGACTTCCCCACATCCTTTCTTTCCTCTTCCCAACCATACTCACCGCTCAACCACCACCAGGAGGACCAATTTTCAGGCCGGAAGAGTCAGTTCAGCTACTAGAAGACGAGGAAGAAGAAGATGAAGAAGAGCTCAATCAGTTGTTTCGTCGGAAACGAATCAGGATTAGTTCCTCCGAAAGCAAAGCACAAGGCTCAGCCGGAAAGGACAGAGAGAACGATAAAGAAGAAGAAAAGAACGAAGAAGAGAGGGTGTGCTCGGAGATACGAATGCCTCGAGCCAGGTCGGCCTCGAGTTTCTCCCAGTCTATTGGTTGCGGTTCTTCCGATGGCGAGAGCTGATAGTGTGTGGAATAGACCATTCGTTCACAGGTAAATAAGTGTAATAAATGTGTAGGCCTGCTTATGAATACCTCTGAATGGTATTCCCAGAAGCTGGTTGTGAACATCTCTTCGAAAGTTTGCTTGTAGCACGCCGGTAGGTACTTTATTCTGCAATGCCAGGCATAACACACCCGTAGCGATGGCGTTGTACTCATATCATATACCAGATCGAAATTGCCATGCTCAAAGCCCGGGGTGTTTACATGAGGTGCCTTGACGCGTCGGAAGACTTTAAAAATCATTTGCATCATGTCAAAGATTTTGACAGTCATGTGCGCCGCTATATCATCCATATGATTTAATCTAGGGAGCCAGTGGCGAATTGTAGCCATCATGTAGCCTACAGTTGGTAACTCAATGGGTGGCTTAAAATAGGGGTAATTCAACCAGTCTTGGCACTGCTTATTGTTTTGTACCTTAATAGCAAAGGCTGTCTAGGAGCAGTGTCGTGGTACTGGTCCCCAAAATGGGTTGTACTTTAAGTGCAAAGGTGCCTTTACCCATGTACTCATCATTTCTAGATACTTCTGTAGTAAATCTTTTCGCCACTCTGGTTGATAGATCTCTCCTTGCTGTGCATGGAGTGGTAGATCGTCCTCTTCGAATTGAGTCGCATGCGATGGTTTCTTACGTGTCTCTTTCTCAATGGCTAACTGGTATTCAGCCATTAACATAAAATACGGTTTATACTGTAGCTCATGCCCAGATATGTATCGTCGCGGGGCCAAATGAGCAAAGAATGGAGACTATAAAATTCTTTCTTCTATCATCGCCATGGCATGTAATTGTGCCTCTACTCTAGCTGAGTGCGTTGTTCCAAGTTCTTCAATTGTCTTCATCCACGCGGGGGTCGGGAGTTCGTAAGTCATCTGGCCTTTGGCCGTGACACGTCCGCCTGGGATGGGTTGTCGCTCCTACGCCTCTTCAAACGTTTCCTCCACCGGGATGGTGACAGTTTCTTCCTCAGCTGGAAGCTCAGGTGGGGAATCTGGCCTTGGTGGTGCTTCATATACTGCAATCCTTGATTCAAGGTTTGATACCTGGGCCCGTAATGCATTGAGTTCCTCTAAGATGTTAGGAGAGGGGTCCACAGGTGCTGGTATGTGTTGGTGTGCCGGTGCTCGTAATTGGAGTAATTTATGATCTTCTTTGAGTTTCTGTAACTCCTCGTTCATGCGGTCGTATTCATCTAGCAGTCTTACATGATCCTCTAGCAGCATCCTCATCGAGTCTGAGGGAATGGCTTTGAACCGACTAGGACTCAAAGGTTGGTCTGGGTGGTCGAGAGCTGCTTCTAAGTTTTCTCGGTTCTGATCCTGTAGGTGCTGGTGCTGCTGCTAGATGTCTTCTGAGTAAGCCCATATTTCTCGTTAGTGTTGCGTTGCGCATTGTCTGGGCTCTTAATAAGTTATCCAGATCGGCAGTGGCTTCTTTGGTCTTTTCTTCGCTTTCTAGTTCCAATTTGTGATATGCCTCGCGTAATTCCTGGTATCGGGTGTTCAGAGAGGCATTCTCAATAGACAAAAAATTAAGCTGCGACTCTAAGTCAGTGGTTGTCCTCTGCAGCTGCTGATAATTATCGCCAAGAGATGTGAACTCATCTCTTACTTGCGTCATACACATGAACATCTGTCGAAATGCATTATCTACAGTGGGTGATAGTATTAATGGGGTGCTAAATGAAGATGCAGTGGGTGTATATGCAAAGGGAACGGGGAATGGGGGTGGGAAGGTGGATGCTGTGGTGATTGTGGAAAATTGTGAGGTGCCTAAATATGTTTGTGCCGTGAGTGAAGTGAGTGATGGTGCAGTGGGTGGTGAGATGTCCATGTCATTGGATGTGTCTAGTGCGGTGTAGCTCAGTGATGAGTAGCACCTCCTTTAATGTCAATCCGGGAAGACGTGAGGATGGTATGAAGACCTCGAGCAAGTGGAGGCACAAGTGCGTGAGTGAGAAGCACACAAACATGCACACACATACACACACACGCGCACACACGGCAAGACAAAGAGTGAGAAGCAATGGAGCTCTTAGATTACTTCCAAAAAGCTCTTACAAGTTCATTTCAATTACAATCTAACCTCAAAAATGAGCTCTCTAGCTCTATTTATAGTTTTTGACTAGGTTTTGGCCCTGTCCAGACCTAGTGTCCGGGCTAGTTAAAAATTAGGTTCCAGGGCCAATTTGAGGGCTTAAACGGAGTCTAAAAAATACGAAAATTGATATGTAGGCACTTCTAAGGCTTGTCAAGCTCAAGGAATCCTTGGCTTGCACAAAATGGAGCTTCAAAATTATGAAATGGTATTTACAATGATTGTTAGTGATAAGAGCCACTGTTATAAAGATGTTGATTTGGAAAAATTTGAAGGGCCTATCTGCCAGATTTGCGTCGACTGCTTTGTCTACTTAATCCTTCACCTTGATCTGACTCTCTCCGCTGGCTTCCTTGTCTAGTCAGTCCTTGGGTGCCCATACTGCTCTCAACACCCCCCCTCTCTCGCATCTGTCATCCCTGACAGACCCTTGTTGCTGGGAGTGTTGGATGTAATATTCCACAACCTGAGTGGCAAGCTGATGTTCTTGTATGCGTAGTCCTCTGGCCAAGTCTGTCATCATACGATCCCAATCAATTAGTCCTGGAATGTCCGGATGTGGCAGACGTAAATGATTTGCATGGATCGCTTGTTCTACTACGAATAGATGTAGCAAATGTGTGGGTCTCGGAATGAAAATTTCTGAATGATATTCCCAGAATCCCATAGAGAACATTTCCTCAAATGTCTGCTTGAAGCATGCGGGTAAGTACTTTATTCGTGCATGCCAGGCAAAGATTGTAGTGACCGAGGGAGTCTGGCTCATGTCGTAGACTAAATCCTTGTTACCTTGGGAGAATCCAGGGGCAGAGATGTATGGAGCTTGTACCATCCGAAAGGTTTTGAAGACAATGGTCATGAGCTCGAATATTTTCATACACATTTTTGTTGCTATGTCGGGTACATTATTTAGACGTGTAGACCAGTGCCGAATTGTTGATACCATGTAGGCTACGGTTGGGGTCCCTCGAGGTGGAGCAAAATATGGATAGTTAACCCACGCCGAGCATTCTTTATTGTTGCGTACCTTGATCGCAAATGCTTGCCATGATCTACGACGTACCATTGGGCAATAACATGGATTATACTTGATATACAGTGGCATGGTTGCCCAGGTGCTCATCATCTTAGGGTAATCAGTTAGTAGACGTGCACACCAATTAGGCTGGAAAATCGAGCCCGCACGCACATCTGTCGGTAAGTCCTCTGGCTCAAATTGAGTGGCAAATGTGGGCTCCTTCCCTGTATGTCTTTTAACTTCTGCATTATAATCATGTAGTAAGACAAAATAAGGCATGTATTGTGACTCTGATGTTGTGATTAACCGTTGGTGGGATAGGTTCTAAAAGTAAGAAGACCGAAGGATAGTTTCTTCCAGATTTGTGAGAGATTGCATTTGCACGGCAACGCGATCATCATGTGTCTTACCCACTTTCTCGACCCTTTTGACCCAATTTGGAACTTGAATTTCTAAAGTGTCCTATCCTTCCTCTGTAGTCCGACCACCGGGTGTTGGCATTGGTTCGTACGGCTCTTCATAGCTGTCGTCGACGGGGATTTCCACTACTGTTTCAGGTTCTGGTTCTTCAGTGGGTGAGGGTGGCCTTTCATATGGTGCGAGGCGTGCTTGGAGTTTTGCCACCTGTTTCCGGAGGGTCTCTACTTCTTCTGTAGAGTGTTGCAAGATTACCGGCTCCTATTGAGCTGTGGGGGCACTGGCTATCTATTTCTTTAGGTCTGCACATTCAGTCTCTAACTTTTCATATGACTCCAAGAAATTTGCATGCTCCTCAAGTAAGATGCAAATGTCTTCCGATGGGACTCCTCTATACTTGGTAGGGCTAATGGTTGCTCCTGCAGTTCCTTCCATAGCCGCTTCAAAGTTGTCTTGGTTTTGTTGTTGAAGCCTCTTGTTCTCTTCTAGTGTTGCTGCCATATGCTTCCTTAATAGCCCAAGGTTGCGTCTGAGTGTAGCATTAGATATCATTTGTGCTTGGAGCACTGTTTCTAGTTCCTTGACTGCTTGATCATCTACTGTCGATGTCTTTGATTCCGATTCGGAGTGAGCCTGCTGTAAGGTGGTATGCTCGGTTAGGAGCGTTTGGTAATCAGCTTCAAGAGTGGTGACTCTAGCTTGCAGACGCTGAGATTCTGCCTGGAGGGCCGTAGTGCGTTCTTCCAATTGATGGTATTCTTGTTGTAGTTGATGTGCACACTGAAGTAATGTGTTGAACGTGCTATTTACATTATGAGATGCAAGGGGAAAAGTTTGAAATGCAGGGGAGGTGGGATTGGGGAGGGAGGTAGTGAATGCTGTGTGTGCCAATGATGTGGTGAGTGGTGAGGTGGGGGGTAGTGGAGGGGGAGATGGTGGAATCGTGGGGAGAGGTGCTGTGGTGGGTGAAATGTCCATTGGGTCAGACAGAGTGGTGTGTACAGGGGCTACCATGTAGGTGGGTATGGTAGGTGAAGTGAGTGTGGTGTTCGTGTAAATTGATGTCGTTGCGAATAGCGGGGAAATGTGCCTCTGAAACATTGGAGAGCGGATGAACTGCTCCACAAAGGACGGGTATTGGGGTGGTGAGGTTATGTTGGAAGAGGCGTAGGGGCCAGATGGGAAGTGAGGGTCATGGAATGGAGGTATCCGTATTGGGGGATAGGCTGGGAAACACAGGGTGCCTTCTGTGGGTGCAGGGTTTCCAACCACACTTGGGATTATGGGATGACCCATTATGGGTTCGGAGGATAGAAGGTTTGATGTGTACAAGGGATTGGTGACGAAAGAGAAGAGGGTGTCTTGTGAGGTGGGTTCTCGAAAGGAAAATGATGTGACTAAGAGTGGGTTATAAGTGAAGGTAGAGGTGATGAGTGGCGTTTCTTCCATGGTGGGAGGTGGTGGTGGGGGTGGAGAAGGTGGTGATGGGGGATGCTGGGGTGAGATGGGTGATGTCTGAATGAAGGTTTCGGCAGAGAGGTCAATGGTGGTGGTGGGGCTAGCTGTGGCTTCAATGGTTACCTCTTGTTCTGTGACAGGCATCCTGATAGTCTTACCTGCTCGTGGTAATGTGTCGACTCTGCGTTTGTCATACCTCATGGACTAGCGGACTACAGTGTGGACAGCCTCCGAAACTCCTAAAGACTCTGACAATAATTTGAGGGTGTCAATGAAATGTTGATCCACCCCATCATCTGATAGCATTTCTTGCATCAAAGCTTGACCTGACACAAGAGAGAGTTGATGCCTTTCTTGCACTGCTTTGATTGTGTCGTATAACCTTTGTAGTTGAGCTGTATATGCAGGTGCACCTACAATCTCTGGCACTTCTTGTTGCTCATCATGATGCTCTTGATCATAATCCTCCTCATCTTCCTCCTGTTCTTCATCTTCATCATCCTCTTCATCCACTTCAACTGTGGTGACATGTACTTGGGCGGTTGTTGCTTGCGTTTGCACATTCTCTACTTGTTGTGCCTCTTTTGCCTCCAGCTCTACATCTTGTAATAATTGTTCGAAATCTTCATTTGTGAGTTCTTCCAAAGGTGCACCACTGGGAAATTCAAGATCGGTTGGGATGGGAGGGAATATCAAGCTAGAACCATCGGTGTTGCGTCTTGGAAGTCGGAGTGTGAATGGTCGGACTCTTCGGGGTGGAGGGGTGACGTCTGGTGTTAGGGTGGCTCCACGTGGTTGAGCACATGGGACTTGGACAGTGCCTCTCATCTTCTTAGAAGGGGATCTAGTGGATGTCCTGCCTCTAAACTGCTCTACACGATTCCACATTAGGGCCCGTTGAATAGGGATGTCATAAGCCAAACACCTATAAATTATTCTCGTCATAGCACAACATCCATATAAAACCTGTTTCCGCGGCCATCGTTTGTGAGCTAGGTGTATCTGATCAATTATCCACTGGGGTAAGTTGATGGTGAGGCTCTGTGTCTCTGCCAGATACAAACTAAACCAAATCTTTTTAGGCGGCATGGTGAATCTATCTTGGGCAGGAAAAGCAAAGTGTTGCATGCACATGCGAAGGTGTATTGCAACATTAGGCGTCATGGACACCATGTCCTTGAGTTTGGTGAGGCTTCGATTCTTCATGTAATCCGGCACTAGGGTTTCCTTCTCTGTAGGAATATGCATTCCGCGCATATCTAGGGCCTCTCTCACCAAGTTGTTGGATAACCTAAACCTCTTGAGCTCATTTCCTTTTGTTAGAGATGGGATCACAAATGAGCTTGCACCTTTTGGGTTCTTGTTTGGGGTCAAGGTGTTGATGAGATAGTAGCATCACATGAAGTCAGGCTTTGGGAGCTGTGCACTGAAATATGCATTCAATCCTGCCTTCTCCCATACCGAACGTAGACCTTCTGCATTTTGTAACTTCTCGAATTCTCTTGTAAAGAAATGGTATTTACCTTGCTTCCCATTGAAGTCCAACTCTGATTCCCATAGGTATGTTCCCTCTCCCAAGGGTCCTGCCACTTCACTAAACCAGTGGGAAGCTTTTCCTACGGGCATGGTATGGCCACTGGGAGGGTCCCCTATAGGTATGATTTTGATGGCCTGCAATTCTTCTGGTCTTTCGTTTGTTTCAGGCAAAACGGGTAAACTGTCTAAGTCCACCACTTGCTGGCTTGTTTCTGTTTGAGAGCAATTTCCTGCCACCTCAGCCATGTTGAAAACTTCGCAGCTGGTTCTGTGAGAATACATGAATAAATGTTAACATTGCAATGGACACAAAAATGACACCGTGTCCCCGTTACAACATTAACATGAGGCTCGGGAGAGGTTAGGGGGTTAGTAAGTGCTCGGTGCTTGTGTGTGTAGTTAGGAATTGGGTAGACCTAAGAACTAAGCGGAATGATGTAGTGTGAGAGTGACGTAGTTAGTAGGTGGACATGGATTTACAACTGGGGTCCGGGGGTTTATTCCAAGTTTTAGGTTGCCAAATGCAATGGATAGGTTTTGATCTTGACTTTGTGGAGACTCTGGAGAGTGTGATAGGGGTATTTACTTGAAAAATGGGGCTTTTAGGACCCATTTACAAGTGATTCTACTTGTGCTCATGGAAGAATACGTGTTCGTGCGTGATGTGTAAGAGTGGGCCTCAGATGTTGGAGTGAGTGAAACATGTTGTACAGGGTTTGGCCTTGGTGTAGCTATTTGAGCCCGCAAGCAAGCCTTAGGCACCCAAATTTGTCGTGATTGTGGGCTGGCCTTCATTGACTTCTTGGGTACCCAAATAGACTTCACTTTCGCAGAAGAATGTATGAAGGGCTTCTTATTAGTGTCGTGTTGTTGATTACTAATAAGAGGTTTTGGCCGTGGTGTTGGCCTGGTCGGAATAGGGTGTTCGCCTTTTCGCCTCCATACTTGTTTCATCGGGTGAAACAATCTGCTTTGCTCCTTTTTTTGGCCTCCAGTATAGGTAGTGCTCTGCTTCTTCTGTATTCGATCTACCTTTGGTTGCTGCATCCCTCTGGCCTTTGGAACAGAAGGGAGTGCCTTCTTATCCTTGACTCCGTTGTTGAGACAATCCTCTTTCTGCATCATACATTTTTGGACAAGAATAGCATTGTCAACTTCATGTGCACCCCTGGAAGGACCAGGAGTTCGTGCCTTACCTAGTTCCTTGAGTGCCTCATTTTCCAATTCAACTGTAATTCGACTATGATTTACGCATACCTGAAGAAGTCCACCTCTTAGGTTTAGGTTGACCGCATGATCATAGATCCAGTCCTGACCCAAGATAAGAGGCTCAGTGAGGTCCTCATCTTGACACACTAGTACTTTGACTGTCATTGCTTCGTCTTGAATGGAGATGGGAAGATCCACCTCGCCCATGCAAGAGGTTTCCACACCTCCCAATCCTATGAGATATGCTTCTATAGGATTGACAGTTAATTTCTACTCTTGACAGTAAGACAACTTGACTGCACTAGTGGATGCACCTGAGTCAATCAAAGCTCTTACAGTCCTTGCACCCTTTCCTTGTCCTATATCTAAGGTTATAGAAGGACGTCGATCAATTATCCTATGAGAGCTGATACCTGAAACTTCACACATAGCCACGTGATATCCTTGGTCTGCATATGCACCTAGCCTAGGTTGCTCTCTGCCTTGTCTTCTTAATTTCATTCTCCGTATGCGCTCTAAAGCTTCTGCTTGAGCTTCTTCTCGAATTTGTTTTTCTTCTTCTTTGCGTCTCTTAGCAATGTTGAGTCGACATAGCATCTCTTCCGTCAGAGGTTCCTGATATAACTTGACTCTGCACCTGCTTATATAGCTAGGAAGAACATCACCTTCGAGGGTAGCGAGTTGAACTGCTCCACTGGTTGAGATCCTATTAATGATCATGGGTCCGTAGCCTCTTTTCTCTAGTTTTCTCGCGTGTTGTTTCAAAGTGTAGACTAGTACTAGGTCGCCTGCCTTCAAACCTTTATCCTTGACGTGGGCATCAAAGTATGCCTTCTGTCGTTTCTTAGCTGCATATATCCCTGCAGCCGCCCTCAGTCTTGTTTCTCCTAATCGTTCAAGGTCAAATAGTCTAGAGGAGAGTTCATGACCCGTCCATTCATGCTCTTGTGCTACTTTCAGTGTTGGTATTAAGAAGTCTAACGGTAGCACTGCATTTTGGCCAAACACCATCTGAAAGGGGGTGGCTTGGAGTACCGTTTTGTAGGCGACTCGGTATGCCCAAACAGCATGGTGTAGCTGTTTGTCCCAATCAGAGCGTTTATTGTTCACTAATTTCGTCAACCCATTGCACAGAATCTTGTTGGTGCTCTCAGCCTGGCCATTTGCTTGAGGGTGATAGGGGGCAGACTTCTTATGAACTACCACCAAGAACTCTTGGAGCAGATTTTCAATAACTTCATTCAAGAAGTGAGTGCCTCTATCACTAACTAGCTCTATAGGTAGCCCGTATCTAGTGAACACATTCTCAAATAAAAACTTAGCTGTTGTTTGAGCATCGTTCTTCGTTGTGGCTTTTACCTCTACCCACTTTGTTAGATAGTCTGTCGCAACAAGGATATATTCTGCATGGGAACCCTTAGCTGGGGGATTAATAGGACCTACGAAGTCTATTCCCCACTTAGAGAATGCACGTCCACCCATCATAGGTTTTAGTGGAATCTCATCTTTACGTATAGGATACTGAGTTCTCTGACAGACATCACATCGTTTCACATAGGTATGTGCATCCATGTGAAGGGTCGGCCACCAGAAGCCCGCAAATAGTATTGCCTTCATCACCCGATCTGGTCCAAAGTGTCCTCCTGCTACACCTTGGTGAGCAGTTTCCAAGATCTTGAGATATTCACTTTCATGGACACATAGTCTCAGGTAACCATCCTTACCACGCTTGTAAAGATTATCCCCAATGAGTGAGTATTCTTGGGCTTCTTGTTCTAGACTTCTTTTCGGAGCCAGAGTCATGTCTGGAGGGAACGCTTTCGTATTCAGGAAGGATACTAATGGTTCACTCCAATCTGGCACTATGGATACTTGATAAAGAGTGGCATGTTCCACAGGTGGTTTAGTGCAGCAGATTGGGCATTCCTTGCACAGCTTTTGGACATCAGCTTCCATAGTCGGCCAATGCACTCCGAGTCTCCTTAGTGTTTGTAGGGTTCGTTGCTTTGAGTGGTGTTGCTTTAATGCACCTACATGTGCTAATTGCAACCATTTAGCGTACTCATCCTCTTCCACACAACAGGCCAAGATCCCTTGATCCGTGTGCTTGTACATACTTCCTGCCATGACGTGATACTTTTGGGCTTTTACTACCTCTCTATCCTGCGTGTTTATTACTGGATGGTTAGGCCCGTATGTCAATACTGGTACCAATGGCTTAGCCCACTGCGGTACAACTTCCAAATTAAACAAGTAAGCGTCAGGAAGGTCGTCCAACACTCCTTGTGGGGCTTCTCCAGATGTTAGCCTAGAGAGATGGTCCACTCTCAAGTGAGTCTTCCCTTTCCTTACTACAACCTCGAATTCATATTCCATTAGTAAGAGAAACCATCTTACTAATCTTCCTGTATTGCATGGCTTGTTCACGAGATATAACAATGCTTGGTGGTCAGTGAAAAATTTAAACTTGTTTGCAAGCAAATAGTGTCTAAATTTCTTAACTGCATATACCATGCCTAAGCCTTCTCTCTCAGTAGTGGTATAATTTCGTTCAGCTGCATTCAATTGTCTACTGGCATAGGCAATTGGGAGATCCATAATACCTTCACCAGTAGGTTGTGCGAGTACACATCCAATAGCGTAATTGGATGCATCCACATAAACATGGAATGGCTTGTTCCAATCTGGTGTGGTCAAGATTGGTGCTGAACATAATCTTCGTTTAAGCTCTTGGAAGGAATTCTCACATTCATCAGTCCACTCAAAGTTAGTCAGAAGTCCGTACATGGGCTTTGCAATGACAGCATACATGTGAATGAACCGGCGGTAGTAACCACAATGCCCCATGAAAGCTTGTACTTCCTTGACATTCCTTGGCCTAGGTAGCTATGCTATGGCTCTCACTTTCTCTTCATGAGTGGATATGCCATTCTTTGACACTATGTGTCCTAGAATCTTGCCTTGCCTGACCATAAAGACGCACTTTTCTGGGTTCAGGCAGACTTGATATTCTCTACATTTGTCAAAGATTTGTCTGAGTTCGGGAATATGGGTTTGCCTAATGTTGGAATGAGCACAAAGATCATCAACATAGACTTCTAAGTTCTTCCTCAGGAACTCTTTAAATACATGGCACATTAGTCTCTGGAAGGTTGCAGGAGCATTGGTAAGCCCAAATGGCATTACACGAAAGGCAAATATACCCCAGTCTTTGGCAAAAGCTGTCTTATGCTGATCTTCTAGAGCTATGGCTACTTGATTGTAGCCCAAAAATCCATCGAGGAAGTTGTACACTTCCTTGCCTGCTACTCTTTCTAAGAGATGCTCTATGATAGGAAGCGGATAGTTATCTCGAATTGTGGCTGCATTAACCTTCTTCAAGTTAATGCATACACGCAGCTTTCCATTCTTCTTGGGCACCACTACGATGGGGGATACCCACTCAGTGTGCTCAATTTCATAGATGAATCCAGCTTCAACCAGTCTATCTATCTCCTCTTTGATCTTGGCAGCATAATTATCATTATATGTATATGGCTTTTGCTTAGAGGGTTTGGCATCTGAGGTCATGGGGATAGTGTGTGAGCATATGTCTGGATCAACCCCCTTCAAATCCTTGTCATTCCAAGCAAATACATCTCTGTATTCTCTTAGCAAGGCTATTAGCTCTTGTTCTTCCTCTTCTGTCAAGTCATGGCCTATGTACGTGCATCTCTCCTCTCCTTCTTCTAGAGCTACCACAATTTTCTTGGTGGTTTCTTTGTTATCATAGGCCTCCCCTGATTGCACCTCTCGTTTAGGCATTCTGATCATGACTCTCCTGTCATCTATCTCATACTTCTTAAAATTTTCCGGGACCTCAAACAAAGATTCTTCCTCTTCTGGTGTGACTTCTCTCTTCTTTCTTTTCTTTCCTTCTTCCTTCAGGGTTACCTGTGTGGCTAGCCTTATATCATTTGTAAGCTCTCCGTGCCTCTGGGGTTGAAATTCTACTTCATAGAAGTATTCTTCATCTGATGCAAAAGGTGGGTCCATAATGATTGACTCTTGATCAGAGTCACTTGCATCCTCAAATGCATCAGGGCTAGGTTCACACTCTTCTAACACTGCCTCTCCCATGATTGGCTCTATGGAGAAGACTGAAATGTCATAGCCATCCTCATCACAGTGGGTTGTCCATTGTTCCTCATTGATGGCTACATCCATTGTTGCTAAGATTTCTGCCCAGCCGTGGGGTTCAAATTCTTCGACAGGAAAGACTATAGGTGCATAGGCTGGGTCTTGAATGGATCTATGGGTTTCTTTTGCACCTATCTCTCTGGCTTTTTCTCTCTTCTCTTCTTCTACTGCTACTTTGCACATCCATAAGTGAGTGTCTTCATGCATCCATGAGGATCCTGATCCTATGGAATGCACCGATTCCGTATCATCTTTGGCTCTATGGATGGGATTCCATTGGATAGGAGGGACATCTCTATGAGAGTAATCTTTAAGATTCACTTTGGTCGTAACACCTAAGTGTTGCAGGTACAAGGAGTTGGTTCCCCAGTCCTGTACCACTTGCAACTGTCGCATAAAGGGTCGTCCCAAGATCATTTCATAGGCATGATTTTTGCTAAAATCACATATAGCAAATGTATGCTCGAACTCCACACCACATGTGGTGAGAGTGATTCCTTCTAACAGCCCTAAGGGTCTCTCTATGTGACCATCGGCCATTTGCAGTTTCATCCTCATGGGCCTGAGTGCTTGCATGCCCCAACGCTTCCATAGGGAAGTGGTAGCAATTGCCACACCTGCGCCTGAGTCTAGAATGGCCTTGGTGGTATATCCTTGATGGGTGATAGGAAGATATGTGTTTCCCTCTTCGCCCTCACTCATGTCTCCTATCTTGTCCAATGGTATTTCGGGCACTGTTCTCTGGGATCCTACCTGGGAACGAGGTTTTGCTATCTCTGGTACTTGTTTGGCAACATGTTTCCATAGCTCAGGCCTTACTTTGAGTAGCTCTTCTAAGGTGAGGTTGCATTGTACTTTAGTGTTTTTCACTACCTCTGTGTTCCTAGGTATGACTGAGTCCTCATTCCGGACCATGACTGTGGGTGCTCTCATACAAGTAGACTTAGCTTCCCATGCGCCTGTGAAGTGGGGTAATTCTTGTAGAGAGTTAGACTCAAAGTCTAATCTTTCCTGAGATTGGGTGCTCTCCTGCTCCTCATAAATGGATGGGATGTCTTGTGGGAATTGGTCATGTGCGTCATCCACAAGTTCAATGGGAGGAGGGACTTCACTTTCTTTAGCCCATTTGTCTTCTTGAATCTCTCGTAGGAATTCTGGTGTAAACCGATTCAGAGAAGAAGATGTATCTGGTTCCGTAGAGTTAGGCACATAGGCTTCCTGGGCAGGGAGACCTGCCCTTTCATTTGCCTTGTCCTTGTGTTGAGAGGCGGGTTCCTTTTCTGATTGTGCAATTAGCTTCTCTATTCTTTCTAGCAGTCCATCAAAGTGTAACTGTGTCTTTGCTGAACTAGAGATGTTAAATAGGCGACTGGCTTCAAACATGGTCTGAGCCAATTCCACCATCTTAGCACAAATTTTGGTTCGTTCTAGCTCTAGTTCTGCTCTAGGGTAACACTTTTCATGATCAGTTACGTTTGGCCCTTCTTGGATTCTGGCCTGATATGCTTTAAGCATCATATTAAGGTCCTCGGGAGTGGGATCTGCTAGGACTGATCCTACTCTAGGGGGTGATAGAATTAGGTGAGGCGGGTTGGAAGGTGGCGGGTCGGATGGAGTTGGGAATGGTGGAGGTGGGGTAGTGTGAGAGGGAGTTTGAGATGTGAGTTCAGTTATCTTGGCCTTTGTTTCTCTGAGGCTTTCCTCGAGTTCAATCATCTTTTTTGCCCATTGCCTTTTCATTCTTTCACGACTATCTCTCCAAGCTCTAGTCCTCTTCTTTGTCATGCTCTCCGTTTCACTAACATCTGGGCTCTTTTCCTGGCCTACACTTTGGTTTTGTTGCAGGGCTTGGGCTCTAGTGATTACTTGTACTGGTGTAGGGGAAGTTACACTCCCTGTGGAGTCTACAACTAACCCAATAACGTTGATAGGAGTGATTTTTGGCATATTATTGGGGTTCTTTGGGCAATCTCGTAAGAGATGCTCCTTTCCACATTCTTGGCAAAAGCCCTGGATCGTCACTGACTGGGGTTGTGTAGGTGGAGGCACGGGACAATCACGAATGAGATGATCTCCTTGACATCTGTAGCATGGTCCTCTAGGGAATGGAGGTCTTACTTGCCTAGGTTGAGGTCTAGGGTTGGGGTTTGCGTACATGACGTTTGTGTAATCTGACTCCCAACTAGGTTCATTTGGCTCTTCACTATAGTAGGACTCACCCTGTTCCGGAGATTGCATGTAGTAGGCCTGGGGGCTGTCAATATGCGTCGAATCAAAGCTATGGTCACTGGGATCACTTTCTGAGATTAATGGTGTTACTGGGACTATAGCTCTATTCAGGTTTTCTTCTGCAGCAGCATACTTTACCGGAATCACATTAGTAGGAGCAGGTGGTTGTTGTGCTAGTACTGGCTGGGGTCTCAGTTGGGCCTGATATTGCGGTTGGTAATTTTGTTGAGGTCTAGTATACTGTTGTGGTGGGTATTGACTCTGGTATCTGCCTTGTTGAGGGTATGGTTGTGGGTACGTCTGCCTAACGGTTTGCTTATTGTAGGGGCAATCTTGCACGGTGTGATTGGTGTACCTCCGTTCTATGGTGCAGTACTGGCTACTAGGATTTACTTGGGGTTGAGCCATAATGGGACATACATTCGCCGTGTGGTCGCCACCACAAGTATAGCATCTTTTCACACGGGCAAACCTTGGGATCTGTTTGCTAGTGACACCTAATTTCTTAGCTACTTTCTCTGCAAGTTCCTCAATTGATGTGGATTGTGTGGAAGAGAGGCTAGAGGCACTATCTGAATCTTTGTATATCTTGGAAAGCTCTAACTCCTCCCCTAGGTTATCCTCGATGTCAATGCACATGCGTACACACTCTTCTATAGTCTTAGGGTCCTTCAGATACACATATGACCTCAATTTGGTACTTAGCAATCCATCCAAGAATAAAGCCACTTGCTTAGCTGGCGTGGGTAGCTCAGGGACAGGCTTTCAGCTCCTCACTAGTCATGGCACGCTCAATCGGTAAGTCATACGCCAAGCACATATATATAATTCTCGTAAGCGCACAACATCCATTGATGACTTTCTTTCGTTCCCATCTATGTTGTGCCAAATAGAGCTGATCAATTATCCAGCTAGCTAGATCAATCGTTTGGGGTTCAGTACATGCTAAGTATAAGCCAAAGCAGATTCTTTTGTGGGGCATGGTAAAACGATCCTGAGCTGGGAAAGCAAAATGCTGCATGCATATCCGCAATGGCTTGGAAAGCTCAGGGGTTATAGCTGAAATATCCTCCCACTTAGTTACGTCACCACGTTTCATCGGCTCTGGAACTAACCGTTCTCGCTCCGTCGGAGTGTGCGTTCCATGTATTTTGAGAGCTGCGCGAATTAAATCTTTGGACAAATAAAACCTTCTGAATGGAGGGTCATTTACCAAGGATGGTAACATGAATGTGCCAGGTAGATCCTTGTTCTCTGAAGCTGTCAAGGTGGTTACTAGGTAAAAGCATCTGTAAAAATCGGGTTTAGGCAGAGGGTTACTAAAATATTCTGTAAATCCTGCTCGTGCCCAAACGTGCGTTAAATCTTGTGTATTCTGCAGTCCTTCAAATTCTCTTGAAAAGAACTGGTACTTGGCCCATGTGCGAAGATCAAATGCCAAATTGGCCTCAAATATGAAATCAGCGTCTGCTAATGGTCCTGCTAGGCCTTGAAACCAAAGAGAATTACGATGAATCTTCTCAATATATCCTCTAGGAGGATCGTCGATTGGCATGGGTCCTAGAAAACCTTGAAACTCTGGTGGTTGCATCGTCGGATGAGATTCCGCGAGTAATTCTCCAATATGGGCCATCGGTGTACTTGGGCCAGCTTCCGATGGGCCTTCTTCCATCGCATGCATTTTATAGGGTCTAGGGTTACAAGCCTCAGTTGGAATGCCGTTAGGGAAGTCAAGTGGTATCACTCGCTTCTGCTCTAAGGTTCCAATCTGTAAGGAGCCTTGTCTAAGATTTAGGTCCACTGAGTGATTGTATAGCCAATCTTGGCCAAGGATTAGGGGTTCTATCAGCTCGTCATCATGGCACACTAGTAGCTTCACTATCATGGTCACATCCTTAATGAGGATAGGAAGGTCCACCTCACCCATGCAAGGGGTTTCCATGCCTCCTAGCCCTATGAGGTATGCCTCAAATGGCCGCATTTCTATTCCTGAATCCTTATAGTGGGACCATCTAATCGCGCTAGTCGCAGCACCTGAGTCAATTAAAGCCCTGAGCTCTTGGCAAGGACTGCCGTGCTCTAGCCTGACTGTAATGAATGGTCTCCTATCCACTATGCTAGGATGAGTGGTTGACTGGGATATCTGGGTGTAGTTTCCAGATGGTTATAATGTTCTCTTCCTAGTCCTTGTCTTCTTAGCTTCATGCGCTTAATGCGTTCTATTGCTTCTGCGTGAGCTTCCGCTCGTATTCTATTTTCTTCCTCCTTACGCTTCTTTGCCAACGTGAGTCGTCTAAGCATATCCTTAGTAATAGGTTCCTGATATAACTTGACTCTACAGCCACTAATGTAATTAGGCATTATGTCTCCTTCTAAGGTGGCTAGCTATACTGCTCCACTTGTCGAGAGTCTGTTAATGATCATAGGTCCATAAATGTTGTCTCAATTGGGGCCGTGGATTTGGGTTGGTGTACATCACATGAGCGTAGTCGGGCTCCCAACTAGGTTCCACTGGTGGACTATCGTAATGATATGTCTCCACGTGTTCTGGTGACTCCGTGTAATAAGCAGGTGGGCTATCTACATGCGTAGAGTCAAAACTGTTTGAGTTCGGGTCTCCCTCTGTGATCAAAGGTGAAGAAGGCACTAAGGCCCTACTTAGGTTCTCTTCTGCAGCAGCGTATTTGACTGAGATGACATTCGCTAGTGGGGGTGCCTGCTGAGCTAAGACAGGTTGAGGTCTCTGTTGAGCCTGGTATGGGTAGTTCTGAGGAGGCCTATAGTAAAAGGCTGAGCATTGTAATGGCCTTGATACCTACCTGGTTGTTGGTATGCTTGCGGGTAGTTTTGTCTCACAGTTTGTTTGTTGTATGGGCAGTCCTGAGCCGTATGATTCGTGTATCTTCTCTCAATTGTATAGTATTGGCCAGTAGGGTTTGCTTGTGGTTGTGGTGCATTGGGACACACATTTTCCATGTGATCACCACCACAGGTGTAACAACGCTTGTTTGTTAGTACCCTAGGTTTACTAGAAACTCCTAGTTTCTAGGCCACTTTTTCTGCTATGTCTTCTATCGAGTTAGACAATTTTGTGGATGCTAGAGATTAACAGTCTGAGTCCTTATAGACCTTTGAGAGTTCCAACTTGTCTCCTAAGTTGTCCTCAATGTCTATGCATATTCTCACACATTGCTCTAGCATTCTGGGTTCTTTTAGGTACACATAGGAGCGTAGTTTAGAGCTCAACAAGCCGTCTAGAAACAATGACACTTGCTTGGCCTGTGAGGGTAGCTCTTGCATTGGACATCGTTCAACATATTGTCTAAACCTACGTCCTGCCAGCCTAACTGTTTCTTGAGGGGTCTGTTTAAAGCTATGAATCAACGAAGACGTGTCATGTCTAATCCCACTTTTAGAGAATTCAGTGATGAATGACTCTAAAAAGTGATGGATGTCTCTAAATTGCCTTTGTTGCAATGGTTGGAACCAAGTTAAAGCGGTATTCTTTAACGTTAGCCCAAATGCATTGTATTGCGTGAACATGTCTTCGACTTGTTCTGCTCTTAGTACTTGCTTGAATTCTGCGACATGGTCATAGGGATCTCCTGTCCCATCAAAGTAATTTTTCATGGATTTCACTAACTGAGTGGGTCTTAACATTCTTGCATGTTCCCGTGGTCTAGGTAGAGGAAAATCATCTCTACCACCTGGTATTCCATGATCTCTTTGTCTATCTGCTCTATTAGTGTGCGTGGTTGTTCTATCTCTCCCTACGGGATGAGTGAAGCTTACTTCGGGTCTCTCTTTATTTTTCTCTCTTTGATTTCCATGGGCTGATGATGTTCCTGCCCCTTGTTGACTTGTATTCATGTTCGTTCTAGATGGAGGGAATACCAATTCACCTCTCCATGTGTATGTGTTTTTAGCGTGGTCAGGCACCACAAAGACTCTTTCTGAAGTCTCATCCAGGTATACGACCTTTTCAGGTGTATCCGGGTCCTTGAACTCGTATATCGTGATGATACCTACTTCACTAAGTAGTTCTGTCTTGTATCTCCAAAAGGCTTCATCAGTTTCTTTATTTACAAACAACTCTATGCTTCTGTTGTCCTGAGGGATCCATTCTGGGATTAGTACTCGTATCAGTACAGATTTCCCTCTAGGTGTTCTAGGCTCTTCTAATGGTTCTTTTCCTTGAGATTTAGTTTCTGTCTCTAGCTGAATCACGCCAAACTCGTTGGTATTGTTTGGCTGCGTACTTAAGATGTACATTGTTCCTTCCTTGTCTATGTACGCGTCTCTCTCAAATTTCACCACTGGACATTCCAATCCAATGGGTTGATCGAGGTTGTGCATTTGCACCACTTGCCTTCGCAAACCATCCTCATAGATGCGAGCACCTAATCGGTTGGTTCGGAGAAACTCTAGTTGTGTTCTATAGGGTCCTTCTGGTTTTTCTAAATAGGCTACATTCGACCCTCCTTCTGGTCTGTCTGTGCTAAATGCCATTTCTGATTCGCTAGTATCTGAGCTCTCGTAGGGATAACTAGTGTTCAATTGTTGAGCCCACGATCGTGCAGTAGTTCTTACACTTGCCTCTAATGATCTAAGGCTTCGTCGGTCTGACTTGCCTATATGTTTGCCCGATCTAAGGTTCATTAATTTTCTTCCTTGCACACTCAGTACACGCTCAGATCGTCAATGATTCTTTGTTATTACTGTCTTGATTCTTTTTAGATTCCTTCAGATTCTTGTCTTAATGTATGCGTCAGGAATTCGACTTTCTGTGGTACTTTGAGTTCCCGTTCCATTAGACTTATGTTCTTTCCTTTAGGTTTTCGTGTCACACACCTTTATGTTTAGTCTTGCACTTGATAAATTTAATTCTCTTGAACTTGAGGCGTTCCTATCGTCTTGAATCCACCATGCTAACGTTTATCCTAAGCTAAGAATTGACTGAGGGGGTTGAGTAATCTTCCAACCTCGAGTCAGCTTTTCTGGTTGCTCTGATGCCCAAGAAGCCGCGCTTCCCAAGCTTTATGCCCCTTCTGCCTTGCTTTGGTTGCCTTTGATTGCCCTTGCTAGACTTGGAAAAATCCAATATTAGACCAAGTCACAGCTGGATGATCAAGCACTTGAGTATATACACCTTTTAAGTCCCTTCCCTTTTGCCAAACTTCTTAATGCTTGCCCCCTGGCTTTCTAGTCCCACACTAGGTCAACCTCAAAATAGCTTATCTAAAAATAGTACTCGTAGAGAGCTTTCTAACGAGCTATTAAGCTCAAAAAACAGACTTCGGATGAAAAAGTTATGACCGTTCAGGCCCTGGGGGGTAAAAACTGACAAACAAGTTTTTCTCCAAATATAAGCTAAGGGGTCTCCTATGAGTCTAATCACCCAAAAATTTCCCAAAAATAGCCCCAAAATTGGCCAAAAAATGAAACCCTAAAATTTGCGATGGGGGTGCACAATCGCAATGGCATGAGACAATCGCGATGGTCTGGGACCGTGGCGATAGCGTGAAGGTGAACCGTCGCGATGGTTTAGACGTGAATGATCGCGATGGTGTGAAGGTGAGCAATCGCGATGGTTTGAAGTGCACGGTCGCGATGGTCCAGATGTGAGCAATCGCGATGGCTCGATCAGGCGGACAATCGCGATGGCGTCAGTCAACGGTCAACGTGAACAATCGCGATGGTCTAAAGTGAACTGTCACGATGGTTACATATGCGATGGCTTGAGCCAATCGCGATGGTCCAAAATTCGAGTTGTTGTGATGGTGTAAGGGTGTCGTCGCGATGGCGTGATGTGTGAACCGTCGTGATCCGCGTCTTCTATGCCTCTGGCTGCTTCCAACAATCTTCCTCATAAGTTTTGGATGGAAGCGGTCATGTGTGCAAATTATGTGTTGAATCGTTGCCCTACAAAAGCATTGAGAGTCATCACTCCTTATGAGGCTTGGAATGGTCATAAGCCTATGGTTAGTCATATGCGTGTGTTTGGTTGTTTGGCATATGCTCTTGTGCCATCATAACAACGTCACAAACTTGATGACAAGGCAAAGAAATGTATATTTGTTGGTTATAGTGCTGAAAGTAAGGGATATCGGTTGTACCATCCATTGATGAACACAATTATTGTGAGTCAAGATTGGTATTTGCTGAAAATTCAGTTTTCCCTCTACTTGAATGCAAAAGACTGCCAACAGTTAGCTCACAAGATGTGTTCGATACGCGCATACCTTTGTTTCAAAATGGTGCGCTTGACTATGGCCATGTAGACCAGCCAACTGAGGTTCAAAGAGCTGAAAAATTCCAGCCAAATAGGGCTGAAAATGCAGAGAATTTCCAACCAAACATGGCTGAAAAATTTCAGCCAAAAATTGTCAAAATTGTTGGAAATTTCCAGCCACATATGGCTGAACATTTGCATCAAAATATGGCTGAAACTGAGCATGAACTTCAGCCCACACATGATGTACATATTGAAGATGTTTTACATAATGAACGCATGTCTATCAAGAGTGCACAATCTATGCCAAAGTGGCTAAAACAAACTTTGCAGGACAGCAAATTGAGTGCACCTTTACTTGGTAGAACAAGATCAAGCTCTCACCATACATCAAGTAATTTTGTGGATTATTCTCTTATTGCTACAACATGTAATGAAGAGCCACTTTCTTTTGAAGATGCATGTGACGATCCACAATGGATGAGTGCTATGAAATTAGAAATGGATTCCATACATAGGAATGGTACTTGGGAGCTATGTGAATTGCCAAAAGGAAATAATGCCATTGGTACAAAGTGGGTTTACAAGATTAAGAGAAAATCTGATGGTAGCATTGATCGCTACAAAGCTAGATTGGTTGCCAAAGGATATGCGCAACAATATGGCATTGACTATGAGGAAACTTTTGCACCTACTTCACGTATGACTACCATTCGTACCGTGGTTGCATTGGCTGCACATTGAGGTTGGAAAGTGCATCAATTGGACATAAAAACAGCCTTCTTGAATGGAGATTTGCAAGAAGAGGTCTATGTGAAGCAACCTCCTGGATTTGCTATGAAAGGGAAAGAGCATATGGTTTGTCGCTTGCATAAAGCCTTGTATGGTCTCAAGCAAGCTCCATGTGCATGGTATGACAAAATACATAAGCGCTTGATTGCTATTGGCTTCACATGTAGTCAGATTGAAAGCACACTCTATGTACCCAAAAATGGGGCTGATCTTATAGTGCTTGTTCTTTATGTCGATGACATACTCTTGATTGGGTCATGTGATGCAAAACTTGACATTCTTATGGCTAATTTGCAGCATACTTTTGATGTCACTTATCTTGGTCTTTTGAGCTACTATCTTGGCATCCACTTTGTATCCGTTGAGTGGGGAATTGTTATGCATCAAGCAAAGTATGTTGAAAAACTACTTCAGCGTTTTGACTTTGAGGATTGTAAGCCAGTTTCCACACCAGTTGAGATAGGATTGAGGTTCTCAGTTGAGGATTCCAGTGATGCATTTGACACTTCTCTTTATCAATAAGTTGTGGGATGTCTTATATATGCATGCAACACAAGGCCGGATATACAGTATGCATTTTCCCAGTTGAGTCGATTCATGCATAGCCCTGACACTAAGCATTGGCAAGCGGTGAAACGTGTGTTTAGATATCTCCGAGGCACTTTGAGCTTAGGTCTCTGTTATGGCAAAGATGTTCAACTATGCTTGCATGCTTTCACAGATAGTGATTGGGCTGGTTGTTATGATACTCGCGTGTCCACTAGTGGTAATTGCTTTTTCCTTGGAGACTCATGCATATCTTGGTTGAGTAAGAAGCAACCTACAGTGGCGACATCAAGTTGCGAAGCTGAGTACAGGGCAGTTTTCAGAGCTACAGTGGAGTGTATATGGCTGAAACGCCTATTGATGGATCTTTGCATGGAGATTGATGCTGCTATGCATATTCTCATAGATAGTCAGAGTGCTTTGGCTGTTGCACGAAACCCAGTGTTTCATGCACGGACCAAACATATTAAGGTGCATTATCACTATGTAAGAAAGCACCTTCATGAAGGAGATATTGATTTGGTATATGTGCCTACACAACATAATGTGGCAGACATATTCACCAAAGCTCTTCCACGGGAAAAGTTTGAAGCTTTTTGCAAAGCTTTAGGCTTGTTACCTTGTGGGGGCTGATCTGTCACTCCCTGTATGTGTTCACATCATTCGCTGCAGGGGGGTTTGTTACACTTATGTGTTCCTTGAGTAGCTCTCATGTGAACCTTTTCCCTATACATGGGTACTTTTTACTATAGTGCTGGCTAGAGGTTTTTTCCCCATGTTACCACATACTTGATACTCTCATATGTGGTGGTACTTTGTACTTAGGGATATTATTCAGCTCTTACTTCAGTTTAGTTCGTCGATCAATAGAGAGAGCTATTCCAGCCATCATCTTCTCCGTTTGTCTTGCTGCGTTTGTGCTCTTTGTGTGTGCTTCTCGTGTGTCTCTCGCACTTCTACACACACCCAACAATTTGCCCATTTTTGGTGTTTCATCTTCCATTTTTAATCAAGCTTCTTTGGCATCCTTGATCCTCTCGAGTCATCGACTTTCGAGTATTTCATGGATTTCACATAAGATGAAAGAAATGAGATGCGTGTCTTTCATATATAGTCGACTCGCTCGATCCCATTGAAGGTGGAATGGCTACCCTCCGCATGAAGAACCTTCTCAAACGGCATAATGCATGGAAACTGGCTTTTCATTTTGATCATTGTTTTTGTAGCCAGTCATCACCTCCTCCTATTTTGATTTAAACCGCTTGATCAGGCTTATTTGCTGTATATTTTGTCTCTCAGGTAGCAATAAATATGAGGTTGTAGAGGCTTGGAGTGACAAAGACAAAAGGAAAGGCTACTTTATAGCCGGTAGTGATCATGGGAATTGATCCATGTCCGTTTGCAATCAAGAAAAGTGCCCCAGCCAAAACAAAGCGGAGTTTTGCTTTCTTTCTTAATCTTGAAAAGAGCAAAGGAAGGCTCAGTGAAGCTGTGAAGATCTGGAGGCTCAAGCTAGCCATGAGCAAAAGGTTGTGTGGATTTAGCCTTACACTTTGTCTCTACGGATCTTAAATCATGCACAATGGTCAAGTGGATCCAGTTTTGAACCGGTGTCCTCATGAACGATAAAAGATAAAATTAAAAGAGGATGATAATGGCTCTTCCAGAGGATCAATGGGAGGATGTAGCTAATAGGGAGATAAGTATTTTCCAAAGTTAATGATTGGTTTCAATATTGTTTTTTCTATCTCTCTCCTTTCATGTAGGATGCTTTTTTATCATTGAAGTATGGTAGTGAACTTCATTCTTGATAATCTTGATGCATATTATGGACACCTACATGAAAGAGCATAAAGATATTGAAACACTCATTAAACACAAGCATAGGCATGCATCTACAAAAGATTGTTGGTGCATCTCTCCTTTCAAAAGAGTTTTCATGCACAACTCACATTTTATTCTTGCTTGGAAAAGGAATAGGATGCACTCAAGTCTGTGCACATGTATATTTATAACTTTTTGTAAGGTAGAAGATAGATTGTTTGTGCATGGTTGATTGGATGCACACATGTCAAGCTCAAGAACTGCTTGCTTTAAATTTGGTGCATGAAAGGAGAATTCCAACAGGTGCATGCACTCACATGCATTTGCATACATGAAACCGACATTCACATATGCATGATTGTTTGTTAAGAAGTTGAATACTTTCAAGTTCAAAGGATAGTTGATATGTTCCAAATTTGAAAGAAAATCATGAAACTTTTGAAGTTTCTTCTTTGATTTCATCTTGAAGAGTGATGAACCTCAAAAAGATGAATAAACTTTAGCATTACTTGAACTATTTGTGTTGAATAGTTGATTGCTAAATTCCATGTCTACGTCTCTCATTAAGATGCAAAGTTTTCAAAGAGTATGGAAACTTTATTTAGCACTTTTTTGAGGATAAGAAAAGTATGCTTGGTTTTGTTCGAGCTAATTATAGCTTAAAGAAGAAACCCAAGTAATCTTTAGGAATCAAGATATTTTCCTAAAAGATATATCAAATTAATCTTTAGGAATTAAGCTACTTCCTAAAGATAAGCCAACAAAGAAAATAGTATGGTTGACTATTTTCTTGGTTAAGAAGGAATATCTTTTGGACAAGCAATAAAGCCTTAAGTCTTGTTCTTGTTCAATAGTCAAGATTTCTTTTAGAGAGATGATTCCAGTAAAACTAAGGACTCCAAGATCAATCATTGGACTCGAAAACAAAAGATTCGAAGATGAATCATTGGCTTAGTATTACTTGAATCCTTGGTAGAAATCTAAAGTTCTTGAAAGAAATATATCTCCCTAGATGTAAGACTAGAATCTTTCAAGTTATTTTAATATCAAGTAGTTCCTAGTAGTTTCCAAACCTTTGGTATGGTTACTTAAGTCCAAATAGTGATATAACCCAAAGGTATATCAAAGATTCTTAGCTTTGGAATCTGAGAGGCATCAGTGTATGCTTGGACTTCGTAGGGGAAAGATCTTTAAAAGCCCATGGGTAAGCAAAGAAGCTTTTGTTAGGATCGGAACTACTCTGAAGTTTGCCCAAGTTCTGGCAATAAAATTCCTTTTGGGAATTATTCACTCAAGTTCCATCTATCCAATGGAAAGTTGTGAAAAGAGTAAGCTATTCCAAGTCTGAACAGAGAGAAAAAATTCCAAGAATGTAGTCTGTAACTGTGAAGACGATACTTAAGTCTGTGGAAGGTAAAACATAATGTTTGCCTATCCTTAAAGGGATTTTGGTACAATTCTAGAAAGCATGAGCGGATGCTTAGAATTAAGCAGTAGAGAGATTGCTGTAAAGTCCTGGCCGGGGTAGGTACCTAAAGCATCAGTAAGAAAGCAATCATTCGGGTGGGTTGGATTGACGTCCTTATGATCTAATGAAAAAAACAAAGTTTGGCCATTGCATGAACTAACCGATAGAAAGTCTAACAAATATACGAACAACTTTACAACTGTAGGGGCATAGTGCCCATGGATCTCTCCTAATTCTACAAAGAAAGGGTAGGAAAACCCAAACGCACTAGAAAAAATACGCTTGAGAGTCCGCAAGGCAATCAGAGCTACTAGAAAATTACAAGCTCAATAAAAAGAGTTACCAAGAAGGTTAATAACCTTTTTATCCCCTTCATGGGAGGCCCATTTTCTTTGGATCTTGTTGTTCTCAAAAGCAAACACCATATGTTGTATGCTATCTAAAAGGAGATGACTTCTTAAAATTGTTAATTCTTCTATGGAATAGGCCAAGGGATTTTTCAAGTGACAACTCTTTTTGGGGCTCATTTAAGTCTTGCAAGCATTTTGCTTTCCATATCTTCCATAGAACTTCTCCCCTAATTGCATTTCACAAAGCATCAAAGAAACCAATTGCTTATCCAGGTAAAACGTGTTCTAGTTCCATGATAGGCACCATTTCTTTTTAAGGTTGATATGATAGTCAATGTTTCATTGCTATCTGGCACCCTTTCATAGAAAACAAAAAGTTTGTCCTCTTAGGGAAAATTCTTCATCAGGAAATGTGGACCAACCTAAAGGCTAGCAACATTTGTGGGGCCTCTCCATGGTGCAAGTGTTGTTACCAGTCCATTGAAGATGTTGGTTACATCTTCTTTACTTGTCCCAACTCCAACATGCTTTGGTGGATTGTCAGAAAGAAAATTAGACTCCAAAAGAATATCTACTAGAAACAAGCTATAAGGCTGGTAGAAGTGACTAGCTGCTCAATGACCCTCTAGAATGCCATCAAAGGGGAGGTCCTCTAGAAGATCTGGCAGGAAAGATGTGAATATAACTTTGGTGACTCCCTCAAAGAGTGGTTGATTGAGAAATCATTGTTCCTCCTTGATAAAAGAATCACTGACTATAAGAAATCCCCCCCCCCAACCCCTTTCAAGCATCATAAAGTGCTTCTCCTAATCAACAACAAGCTTAAACCCAAGGATGCCCCACATGAGGGTGATGAGATGTGACTAACCTTCTTTGTAATGCCATATAAACTTTGTAAGATCTACCCCCATTGTGTGGGACTTGGGGGTCCCATAGGCACTAGTCCCCTTCACTTGTACTTTTCTTTTCCTTTATTTAATACAAGTCTGGGAGAGTAGCTTAAGGCCGAACTTACTTTATTTAAAAAAACAAATGTGTTCTATTTTATTTGAGGTAAATCCAAAAGCCTCCCCATGGCCAAACAAACCAAAAAACGTATTGGCATAGAAAAATAGGTGGCCTAAGTCTTCTCTAGCATTGAGGCATCTTCTACACAATGAAGAGACACCACTAATTGTGTTAGGCTTAGCAGTATTCTCAATTCCCCGATACAAAAGAAGAGAATTTTCCTTATGATCTAATTGTAACATCTCTTTCAAAGAAAAAAAGTAGGAAATAAATTCAAAACCTAGAAATAGTTTTTCCAAGACATTAAGATCTTTGTTAATGACTTCATCCTATCTATCCTGATTTGTCTTTAAGGCATATGACTACGGTGGTGACCAAGGCATAAACCTTGGCATAGCCTCTCATCTGAGTCACCAAAGTCACACTTGGCACTATTTGTTGCATGCAAGGGAAGACCTCAATAATCAAGGAAGACAAGGACTCCTAGTACTTCCAGGGGGCGTCATCCATGAGAGTATTGTTACCCCTAGAGCTTGTTTAGCCTGCAATCTCTTTCAACTAAGCTACACTCTTGTGGTGTTAGAAGAAAGGGAAATCCTGAAGTTCAGATTACCTTGAGCATGTATTGGGCCCTCAGAGCTTCCTTCTTTTATTTCAAACCCTATTTTGAAACATTTTTGGGGTGATCCTTAAAGCCATTTTGGAGTACTTTGATGCGTGGGTCTCCTCATATAGGTTCAAGAACATCAAGAACAATGTTCTATCTACTTCTTTGACAATGAATATTCATCTTTGTTGATCTGTTTTTAGCCACACAAGTAAATCACAAGTTTCTTGAATTTTTTAGTTCTGGTGGGGGTATCCATGACAAATTTATGCATGTTCTTGAGCCCAAACAATAGAGTTCATAGTGTTTGGGCTGTGAATTTGGCCTTTCAATGCCATTTTTCTACATATATTGAGCACATACACACTATGTATGCTTCTCTATATAAGCTTATGTACACCCATGTGACGATTGATATAGTACTTAAGTTTTTGCATAAAGCCTTTGACATTGATAAAGAAAGTCATGGTGAGGTTTTGATAACTGGGAGACACCTAGATCTCGCAGCCTCCTTGGTGATGTAGGTAGAAGATCTGTCTAGTCTTGCCATAGGAGATGTATGATAGTTGTTCATAAGTGCTCGAGAAGCCTAGTTGGCTTCTTTCAATTAACTAATTATATGCAATGGAGTCAATGATTCACTATGTAGGTTTACACGTCAGAGCTTGTAGCATTATGATCTTTTCACACTTGACATATGCTCATTTGGTAGAGGAGACTCTAGCCAAATATTTCCATTCTTTTTTGTTCAACTATCCAGTCCTTGATTTACTCCTTGATTCACTTATTCATGTGAGTGCATACATCACATAATCCTTTTGATTGATCATTACTATTGATTAGTCCATTTTTCAAGGGAGACTCTCTTGTGTTTTTCCTAGAATTCAACACTTAGTCGTACTTTTTCAAGCTATCTTTGGACTCTTCTCGATCCATTATCATTCTAGTCTGTTCTTTATCATCATGGCATCATAGATCTCAAGTGCACTTGGCGGATGAAGTTCTATTGTCAGTTTCACAACCTAGGTTGCATTGTTCATTATTCCACAATTTGTTTATTCGTGAATAATTACGGAGTTTTATGGTAAACCCACATTATTTGACCCAATTATTTGTACCACATCAGCTTATTCGGACATATACAAATACTTTTTGCACTCTGATTTGACAATTTTCAATCGAATGCACTTTTCGATCAGAATTTTTTTGGATAAAAAGTAGTTCGATTGAATACTTTTTCGATTGAAACAAATTCGGTCAAATAATGTTTTATAAAAAGAATACAACTTGACTTATTTTTCATAAGAGTTACTTTGTTTTCTATGAACTTAGAGTGTCATAGAAAGAACAAGGTATAAACTCTTGCTATAAATATTAACTATTTTAGTTGTTATAACTTATGGAATATGTTGAACAATGCATTGTTGGAGTGTAACATGGAATATGTTGAACAATGCATTGTTGGATTGTAACAGTAACATGGAATATGTTGAACAATGCATTGATGGATTGTAACATGGAATATGAACAATGCATTGTTAAAGTGTTAAATTATTGATGTATTAATGTGTTTTTGATGTTTCTGACATAGCAGCTGAAGGTTTGTGAGGAGCGTGCAAGGCCTGAAAGGGTGGATAGCAATAATCCAAATAATTATTATTTAGCTTGTAAATAAACCCTCATAGAAGGTTCTATTGTTAGAAACAGTTAGAAAAGTAATGGTTAGAATAAGGGTCGTTGTAGACCGCAGTTTATGTTATGAAAGCAATGGCTTTCTGTAAAAGTTACCAACTTTTAGTTTCACGCTTGCTTTTCGAAGCCGCTCTCATGTAACCACTCTTTTCGACGTAATCAAAATTCCTATAAATACATGCACTTTGTGGACTGTCAAAATAGAGTGCATGGGGGGAGATTGCACCCAATACTGCGTTCACTCTCGTCTCTTCTTGTCTCTATTTCTCTCTGTGTTTTCTACGTTCATAATCTCTGTATGCACATGAGCAAGATCCTAAGAATAGTGGTATCAGAGCTCTGCACACGTCAATATAGAGGGTTCTGTTCTCTGTTCGTGATTCTGATTCCATCTCCGTCTCCGTCTCCGTCTCCATCTCCGTCTCCGGTTCCGGTTCCTATTTATGTTTATGTTCCAGTTCTAGAACCAGAAACCTACGTTTTCACCTACATTTTCACCTCTGTTTACTCCTTCGGTTTACTCTCGACTAAGGCAAAGAACTTAGGCAATACATTGGAAGCCAAGGCTCCCTTGGCGACCGTTGGCTACACGCGAGGCAATTTTAATTTTGAGTGGCAGTAGAGAGTTTAGATTCCCTAAGGTAGGAGGATTTGAACCCACAACCTCCTACTTTCAAGGGAAGTAGTTTTACCACTCCACTCTTTCTTGGAGTTGTCACTCAAGTTCTCTCCTCTTAAACTTAACATAACTTGCAATTTTCTCACTTTTCAAGGCAGCACGGTGCGACGCGACGCGGCGCGTCTCAGGGTACATCTTGTCAGGGTACACCAGGGTACATCTAGACAAGGTACATCAAGTACATCCAGACAGGGTACTTTTCTACTAGGGTACATTCCCTGAGGGTACATCCCGAGAGGAAAGCACTAGCTTAATGGTCCAAGAGCACCATGGAGGATTACAGTAATTCACCTCTACCTGAGGCAACACTTGAACAAAAACTAGAGCTCTTGCGGCCTGAGCTTCGAGGAGCTCAAAATGAGATCCGACAACGTGATGAAGTCCTCCAAAAGATACAAGCTGAGGAAGACAACCTTACGAGAGTATGATGTTACTCATTCAAAGATTGGTACTAGAAACTACCAATTTCTACGATTTGATGGCCGAAAGGATGGGCCTTTAGTCCTTTCCTGGCTGTCACAGTTTGATGATTTTTATGATGATGAAACGTATGCTGAAAGTGAAAAAGTTAAATTTGCCACTAACTATTTAGTAGGTAAAGCTCAACTATGGTGGAATGTCCTACGACATAGTACTGAGCGTCCAACAATGTGGAAGGCTTTCCAAGAAAAAGGGAAGAATTCTTTTCTTCTTCCTCAATACCATTTGCATGTTCGACGTGCATGGACGACCCTTACATGGAAGGAGGGTGATACGGTTACTACCTACACGGAGCGGTTCTGGCAAAATTTACTACTTGTTCGAATGCTTGAAGATGTAGCAGAGGATATCTTGCAGCAGAAATATGTAGATGGTTTGGAGGTGGGAATCCAAGCTAAGCTTCACACCTTACGACCTACAACCCTCAACGAGGCTATATCTTTCGCCTATGATGCAGAAAAAAAATTCCAATCCATAACCAAATCAATCCGTTTACAACAACCGCGCCAACGATCACTTTATGTTAAACCTAGATTTCCTATGAAGCATGCTTTTAATGCCCCATCTTACCCTAGTTCTCCTCATCCTCCACAATCCAATTATTCAACTTTCCCTGTTGCTTCATCTCTCCAACTAACCAAACCACCTACCCTTCAAACTTCAGTAGTGGATGCCCAACAGAAGCGACCACAAATCACTTGCTGGAATTGTGGAAAACCTGGACATACAAAAATAAGGTGCAAATGGTGATCTCTTCACATGAAACCGGCTACAGCTCAATTGCATAACATGGAGGTCCATAATGAAGAAATTCCTCCTGTTTGGACAGAGGAATCATTGGAGAAGGACTTAAGTACCTTGTGTAACGATATCTCTCTTCACTCTCTACTTTGCATGCAGGGTACAATAAATAACAAACTAGTTAAAATTCTACATGACGATGGTAGTTCACATGACTTCGTTTCACATTCATTAGTACAAGAACTTAAATTACAAACATTTCCTTCCTTGTATAAAGTGAAAGTTGCATTTCAAGGTAGTCGTTATAATGTAACACGAGAAGTGCAAGATGTTACGATTAGCATAGGACCATATGTTGATTCACGAACATTTTAATTGCACCTTTGCAATCTTACGATGTTATACTAGGTATGCCTTTTCGTCACCATTATAACCCACGTATTGATTACCATACGCATACCTTTAACTTTGAATTTAAAGGTCAAGTCATTAGTTTGTCTGCACGGCATGATTTCCAGCCATTTCCACTCATTAGTCACACTCAAGTAAAGCGTGCATTTAGGAAAGGATTCAGCTCATGCATTGTTTTTGTCAATGTCATCAATGATTATACGCATACACTTCCTGATGCATATAAACCTTTCATGATTACCTATAAGGATTGTTTTATGTCTGAGTATCCCTCTGAACTACCACCATCTCGAGGATCCTTTGACCATAGCATAGAATTAGTCCTTGGTAGTTCTCCTCCTCATAAAGCACCTTATAGACATGGCCCACTACATCAAAGGGAAATAGAAAACCAAGTAAAAGACCTACTACAAAAAGGACTTGTAAGGCCTAGTTCTTCCCCATTTGGAGCACCAGTTCTCTTAGTGGAGAAGAAGAATAAAACTTATCGAATGTGCATTGATTATAGAGTCCTTAACAAGATCACAATAAAGAATAGATACCCTATTCCTCGAATAGATGATCTCTCAGATAAGTTATGAGGAGCTCGTGTCTTTAGTAAAATTGATCTAAAATCGGGTTACCATCAAATTCGTATGACACAAAGTGATATTTTTAAGACTGCATTTAGAACTCAAACTGGCCATTATGAATTTATGGTAATGCCCTTTGGACTTACTAATGCCCCTGCTACATTTGCACGAATGATGAACAATATTTTTCTTGATTATCAAGCTTTTGTTCTTGTATTCTTTCATGATATACTTGTTTACAATAAGAATGATAGTGAACATGAAAAGCATCTTGAAACAGTTTTTCATTTGTTACGAGAGAACACACTTTATGCTAATCATGAAAAGAGTTACTTCTTTCAACGTAAGCTAGAATATTTAGGACATATTATTTCAAGTGAATGTGTGCATGTGGATCCGAAAAAGATTAGAGTTATAGTAGAATGGCCTACAGCACAATCAGTCAATGATGTTCGTTCTTTTCTTGGGTTGGCTAGTTTCTATAGGAAGTTTGTTCGAAATTTTTCTTGTTTAGCATTGCCTCTTACCTTGTTGAAAAAGAAAATAAAATTTGCATGGGGACTTACCCAACAACAATCCTTTGACAAATTGAAACATGCACTTTCACATGCACCTGTTTTACAGTTACCTGATTTTTCACAACCCTTTCATGTCATTACTGATGCTAGTGGTTCAGGAATAGGTGTTGTTTTAATGCAAAATGACCATCCCATTGCATTTGAGAGTAGGAAGCTTAAGCCCTCATAACAGAATTATAGTACGTATGATAAAGAATTATTAGCAGTTGTGCATGCTTTGCGAATTTGGAAACACTATCTTATGGGCTCTGAGGTCTTAATCAAAACCGATCAATAGGCTATTAAGCATTTATTAAATCAGCCCTTAATCTCTGATAGGCATCTTAAAAGGGCATCATTCATTCAAAATTTCCAACCCATGATCCAATATCAGCCTAGTAAAGCTAATGTTGTAGCTGATGCTCTTAGCCGTTTTCCTTCACATTCTGTTGTTTTGAATAATATTTCTGCCATCCAAATTCATTCTTTTCAAGAAATGGTTTCCACTTATGCATCTGATCTGTATTTTTCATGTGCATGGCATGACTTCAAGAATGGTGCATCTTTATCTGATGAACATTATACATTTCATAATGGTTTTCTTTATTTTCAACATAAATTGTGCATAACCCAAGCTTTTAAAGATTTTTTCATTAAAGAAATGCATCAACCATCTTACATGGGTAATAGAGGCATACAAAGCACCATTTTTGCTTGCAAAGATTTCTTGTTTTGGCCACACATGGAAAAGGATATTGCACATTATGTTTCTCAATGCATTGTATGTCAGCGTGTCAAACATCATCATGGTAAACCATTTGGATTATTAATGCCACTTCCCATTCCAAATGAACCATGGGAACAAATTTCTATGGATTTTATCACAGGTCTTCCCATCACTTCATCACATAATGATATGATTTGGACAATACTTGATAGGTTTAGTGAATATGCATATTTCATTCCATGTAGAAAAACTTTGACTACACCTCAAGCTGCAAAATTAATCATTAATCATCAAAGTTATTTATTAGATTTTGTAATCATTTTTAGGTTGTCTTATTTCAACATTTTGGTTCTAAAATAGATTTTAGTTCTGCATTTCATCCTGAAAGTAATGGACAGAGTGAGGCTACAAATAGTACTATTCTTGATTTATTGCGTTGTTATTCATTAGATAATCCTAACAATTGGGATGAAAAGTTGCCATTGCTTCAATTTGCTTACAATAACACTGCACACACCACTACAGGTCGTGCATCTTTTGAAATTGTTTTTGGTAAAAAGCTTCCCACTCCCATGTCCCTCACCCAAACTGACATTCTGATGGTTGATTCTATTGCTCAAGATCATGTTTCTATACTTCATGATGTTCACGAGCACATTAGGAAAAGTCAAAAGTGATATACACGTAATATCAATACTAAACGATTAGCCAACTAATTCAAGGAAAATGGTTTTGTATGGTTGCGTATCATTAAAAGACATCTCAAAAACATTTTGCAGCATCCTAAAATTAAAATTGCACCACGCTATTATGGACCGTTTCGCATTATAGAAAAAATTAATGATAATTCATTTAGATTAGATATTCCATCTCATTGGACTATTCATAACTCTTTTCATATTAGTTTACTTAAACCATTTAAAGGATCTTTACCACTCACTCCACTTCTTGATGACCCTCCTTTAATTGAAGAGCAATTTGAAATCTTAGTTCTTGAGAAAATCATTGATCATGATGTCACTACTACATGCACAGGTACACAATATCATCGATATTTAGTTAAGTACGAAAATCACTCTATTGAAGAATGTCAATGGATACATAAAACACAATTAAGACCTCATTATGACCACTTAATTTTTGCATATCATACACAAACACATTAATGCAACAACTCCATCAACATTTTCATGCATGTGTTTTTACATGGACATGCTTATTTTTTTATTCAGTGATGAAATATGTGACTGGCCATCCATGTTTATTATTTTATCAACTGAGGTCAGTTGCTTTTTCAACTGAGGGGCATGTTATAACTTATGGAATATGTTGAACAATGCATTGTTGGAGTGTAACATGGAATATGTTGAACAATGCATTGTTGGATTGTAACAGTAACATGGAATATGTTGAACAATGCATTGATGGATTGTAACATGGAATATGTTGAACAAAGAATTGTTAGAGTGTTAAATTATTGATGTATTAATGCGTTTTTGATGTTTTTGATATAGCAGCTGAAGGTTCGTGAGGAGCCTGCAAGGCGTGAAAGGGAGGATATCAATAATCCGAATAATTATTATTTAGCTTGTAAATAAACCCTCGTAGAAGTTTCTATTGTTAGAAACAGTTAGAAAAGTAATGGTTAGAATAAGGGTCGTTGTAGACCGCAGTTTATGTTATTGAAAGCAATGGATTTCTGTAAAAGTTACCAACTTTTAGTTTCACGCTTGCTTTTCGAAGCCGCTCTCATGTAAGCACTCTTTTCAGCGTAATCAAAATTCCTATAAATACATGCACTTTGTGGACTGTCAAAACAGAGTGCATGGGGGGAGATTGCACCCAATACTGCGTTCAGTCTCGTCTCTTCTTGTCTCTATTTCTCTGTGTGTTTTCTGCATTCATAATCTTTGTATGCACGTGAGCAAGATCCTGACAACATTAGTATTAACATCATAAAAAAACAATTGTGATTGTTTGACTTATTGATTCTTACTTCACAATAGTATATGTATGTGTGTGTATGATTGTGAGTAAAAATGTATTGTGATTGTTTGAATCAATATTGATTCTTACTTCATAATAGTATATCTATGTGTATTTGAATGTATAATTATGAATGAAATCTATTGTGATTATTTGATTCAACATTGATTCTTAGTTTACAATAGTATATGTATATGTGTGTACACTACAAGGAATACAGGCACATAGTGACGGTTAAGGCAACACAATTTCGTCACTATAAAATTGCAAAAGGCGTCGCAATGAGCGTCACATGCGAACCGTCGATCAAACGACGAAGAAAACGATGTTTTTTTGACGTATGGCATGATGGGGTGTGCGACACATGCATAGAGTGTCGCTAATCCGACGGTTTTAAAAAGTATCAAATAAGTGATGCTTTTTGTGTCGCATAAGCGACACTAATTGCATCGCATAAGCGACTCAAAAATATGTCGCTTACGCGACACCGATCCCAGTGGTTTTTGTGACTCCATTTCATCGCTTACACAACGTTCTGTTCACGAAAAAAATTAAAACGTTGGAGGTTCTTCGATTGGAATTTTCACGAATCTGATCGAAGAGCTCTCCAACGTTCGCAATTGCGCTACACTTATGAGCTAAAACAAGTATATGCAGAATTGTTGTTTTGCCTAAGCTCTATCTTATTGTCTCTCTCTCTCTATTTCTCTCTTTCTACATCCTTCTCTCTTTGAATTCTCTCTCTCTCTCTCTCTCTTGCTCTCACTCTCTCTCTCTCTCTCATTTGAATTGTGTTGTTTTCATTCGATAGCGTACTCACACTTATGATATGCACATATACACTTACACATGATGAAGATGCACGTTCACACATATACACATGCACATACACACACATATATACACACAGATACATGTGCACATACACTTAGAAATACACACACATACACATGCATATGCACAAACATTTCTACAACCACATAAAAAGACTTACATTCATGCATTATTGCATATATATATATATATATATATATACATACATACATTAACATATACACACATTAACATATATACACATACACACATTAACATGCATATACATACATTATACACATATATACACATATATACACATATATAGGCACATACATACACACACATATACACATGCACACAGACATGCACATACATACATATACACATTTGCACGCACATACACACATATACAAATAGAGTTACACATATACATGCACATACATATACACGCATACACATGCACATGCACATACTCATATACACACATATACACTTACACATGCACATGCACATACATACATATACACACACATACACATGCACATACATACATAGACACACACGTACATATACACTTACGTACATATATGAATGAAGTATATAATTAAAGTATTAAAACACATGCTTAATAGAAACAACAATAACAATCAATAGAACAAAACTCTTCATTACTTAATACCATACACACAATTCAAAACATAACTGAAATGAAAAATATATAGATAATATATATATATATATATATATATATATATATATATATAATACAATGAAATAATCAACTAGAATCCTAATCAGCATCATCATCATGATCATCATCATCAGCAGCATCATGATCATCCTGATCATCCTCATCCTCATCATCATGATCACCCTGTGACAATTGAGATCGTCCCTCCTATGTTTGTCTCTCCACCTCATCCATATCTTCCTCTCCATAATACTCCTGTATTACATATAACAAACATAAATAAGTAAAACAATTAAACCGTTTATAAAAATAAAATAATTATATAAAATTTAATAATACTCACAAAGGCATCCAGATGATCTTGCATATACTCGCTCAAACATCAATATTCAAAATGTGTAGCATACTCGATCTCATGTTTCGTAGGATATCGGCCATAATCCTTTTCCTGCATTGAAACAAATAAAAAAGATTAGTTGCTTGCATTTTAACTAAAATAAAAAATATACTCACAATAACACATATACTTACAAATTTAGCTACAAAACCATGATGGCCCATTTGGCCTAGGTGCGATGTATGGCCCGAATCCACTCTCTTCTTTGCAGCAGCTTGTTTATTTAGGAAAAAAGAAATACATAAATTAAATGTTAAAAATTACTAAAACATAGGAAAATTATAAATATAAACTATTAAATTTGTATACCTTCTGCTGAGGAAATGACTCCTGAAGACGTAGCTGTCTACGAAAAAACTACCACGTCTCAGGTGGTATGTTAGGTCGCCTCTTATTTTTTTCCACCATACAATATCTCCTGTTAATTTAATCTTAAACAGAAAAAACCATCAGAATACATACACATATACACACACACATACACATACACATACCCACATACACATGTACATGCAAACATATACGCATACATATATGCATACATATACACATATACATACATATAACATAAACACACATATACATATCCACACATATATACGTACACACACATGCAAGCATATACACTCATTCATACAGAATACATGCATTTATCCCACAATAATGTGTATTTGTGTATATGTGAATATTGTTGCGAACATTTGTTTTATGTAGGGTACAAGTTTCAAATTATGTAAATACCTTTGGGAAGTCTTCAAATATTTCAAGAAGGCTCATATTATTCATAAAATGTAGCAAAAATACCACGTGAGTTCTAGAACATGGTGAGTCAAATTAGTGAGTCACAAGGGAGCTTCAGTGGTGTCCTAGTGGAAGGTCGATGTGGCTAGTTCTCAAAGTCCATCAATACTTTGCTTATTTGAGCACTTGAGTCATGTAATACCTACATCCAAGTGTCTACCACGAATTTAGATGTATTAGGAAGGTTTTAGATTAGCTTCCCATGCTATAAAAAGAGGAGAAAAGTCGTGATCTTGTGGGATGTCCAAGAGAGTCATATGTGTATCTCTACACTGCTGTAGTTTTGTATGCAGAGATTGCAGAGCTTGTATCTCCCTCATTATATATTCAAATTACATGTTTGATAGCTCATTGGAAAGATCTTACTGTCGACTTTCGTCCTGTAAATTTTCATAATCATTGGATTTGTGAGCTGAGAGCAATACGCTCTGCAAGTAGTGTGTGTTCTCTATTTTTTATCACTGCTGAAGGTCTCCATTAAACCTCAAACTTGCAGAGGTCATATCTCCTTGTGTATGTATCCAAATCATGTGTTCTTTGGCTTGTTAGAAAGCTCTGTAAGTCTAATCATATTCTGGAAAGTTTCAAAGTCATTGCAGTTGTGAGTTAAGAGCAGTAGTCTCTGCAAGTGATGTGTGTCCTGAGGTTCATCTCTGTTTCAAGGTCTCCATTAAAGCTGCATATTGCAGAGGTCATAGCTCATTGTGTATTTATCCATTTGAGGTGTTCTATATCTTGTTGGAAAGCTCTTAGAGTCTAGTTTATGTGTGTGAAACAGGTTTGGAAAATTCCAAGTGAGTAAAGAGAAATTTGCTCTGCAAGAAAATTGGTCTGTGCATACAAGTTTGTGAAAAAGTCAACTAGGTCCTGTTGGGTTTCACCTACTTCTAGCTGTACTTTGGAGATCAATAAACTCCAACAAATATGTGTATGTGTAAATGTGTATATGTGAATATGTGTGTATGTGTAAATATGTATATGTGAATTTTTTGTGTATTTAAATAATTAGATTATTAATATGAAATACCATTATTTGTAGATTCTGATCAATCAGATGGAACTCCACCATTGTCTCCTCATCGTGCAATGGCTATATATTATAAGTATATCAAACATTTAATTTTAAATATATTTGATGGATACATAACTTATATATTTTTTTGTTTTTGATTATAATCAGATTCTCATCAATCAGAGAGTACTCCAGCACCTCCTAACCATGCAACGACTTCACATGTGTCCTCCGATAGGAATTATGATGAATTTTACTATCAAGAGCATATTATATGTTAGTGTAACTCTTGTTATGGCACGTATTGAAGAACACGGTTGGAATGTATTGAACATGAGGCAGAGTATGGTACTTTTGAGCATGCACCATCACCTGGTCAATGTGATAATGCTTGGGTATGTATTTTTTATATAAATTAATATCATTATTTTATTTAAAAACCTAATTTACAAAATCAAATTACTATTGATATACTGGAATACTTGCTGGATGATGATGATGATGATAATTTTTCTCATAATGTTTATATACCTCATACACGTCATGGACTTGCTGTTCATCAATTACAAGTAGAGGTTTCTAGAAATCCTCTACCTCCTAGTTTAGAGACTGAAACGGCTGGAGATTATCCATTGCCAGCTCGTGATCGTTCTCTAGTACAAACATATGATAGAAGAAGATATGGAGGATGAAATAGAGGACCACTTCCTTTAGATGGAGAGGTTTTCAACTCTTGGGGTAATCGCTATATGATTGCTCCATCCACTATTACTAGTGTTGGTCGTGGTCTATTTATTGTAGAGGATTTGTATGTGCCTCCAAACTCTGAAGTCACTCTTATGTCATTTTGTGGTCCTATATATGGATGGGGAGATTGGCATCGACTTTCACGTTATGTTCAAAGCATGAGTACTTATGGAATATGCTTGAACGCAGCATCCCTTACTAATAGAAGGATTTTACATGCAGAAAATGAAAGATTATATATTGATGGAAGACCTTACACACATGGAAATATAGCAGGTTTAATAAATAGTAGTCGAGGATTACATAATAGTTCAAGGACTAATTGCACATTTGAGGAGCGCGAAAATAGTCATGAATCACCATACATGAGTAGAGATGTATCAAGATACATAGTTGTCAATGCTATTACTACATTACATGCAGGTGATGCACTATTAGTGAATTATGTATGGCGTAGACTTTTAGCTAGAGAGAATAAAATTTTCTATCCATATTTAATAACTTATATCTTTAATTTTATGTTTAAAGTTTACTTTTTATTCATTTATGGAATACTAATGAATTTTATTTATATGTGTAGATTCCAATGTATGATGTTGATGATATTCCTCCACACCATTCACAATTTCCAGTAAGACCTCATTTATCAGAAGCTTCTATGAGGAGGCTTCGCAAAAGTGATCCTGTGGATATGCAAGGTTGAAAGATCTATATTCAAAAGAAGATAAAGTATAAGATTTGTGGCACAATGATGAAGATGATGGCATGGCAGATTTTATTGAGGATTGGTATCAAAATGAGAGCGAGAGCATTGATATTTCTAAAAATGAGAAATATCTTCGAGAGGAATGTCCAAAGCATGTATATGAAGGAAGTCGTGTGACACGACTAAGTGCGAGCTTACTTATTCTCAATCTTCAAAATCGTTTTGGATGCATTAATGTATGTGTTCCGACACTATCAAGGTATAATTTTTAGTTTTGAATATATATATATATATATTGTAGCTCAGTGATGAGTAGCACCTCCTTTAATGTCAATCCGGGAAGACGTGAGGATGGTATGAAGACCTCGAGCAAGTGGCGGCACAAGTGCGTGAGTGAGAAGCACACTAGCATGCACACACATACACACACACGCGCACACCCGGCAAGACAAAGAGGGAGAATCAATGGAGTTCTTAGATTACTTTCAAAAGCTCTTACAAGTTTGTTTCAATTACAATCTAACCTCAAAAATGAGCTCTCTAGCTCTTTTTATAGTTTTTGGCTAAGTTTTGGCCCTGTCCAGGCCTAGTTTCCGGCCTAGTTAAAAATTAGGTTCCAGGGCTCATTTGAGGGCTCAAACGATATCTAAAAAATACTAAAATTGGCAGGTAGATAATTCTAAAGCTCCTCAAGCTCAAGGACTCCTTGGCTTGCACAAAATGGAGCTACAAAAAGATGAAATGATATTTACAATGGCATTTAGTGATGAGAATCACTTTTAATTGGTGTAGAGGTTTTGAAAAATTAAGGTTGCCTTAGTGCTAAATCTGCATGAATGTTCATAAGTGCTTCTTCCTGAAGAAAATTGTTGGCCTATTTGCCAGATCTTCGTTGACTCCCTTGTCTGCTTGCGCCTTCTCTCCCTTGTCCGCTGCTAACACCCCCCCCTCTCTCGCGTCTGTCGTCCCTGACAGACCCTTGTTGAGAGGGTTTTTGGATGTAGTACTCGACGACGTCCTGCGCTAAATGATGTTCAGCAATTCGCAACCCTTTGGCCAAATCTGTGAGAAGAGCATCCCAGTCTACCGGCCCAGGAACCTCTGGATGTGGCATACGTAGCTTTTCGGAATGGAGAGCTTGTTCCACTGCAAACAACTGCAAGAGATGGGATGGTCTGGGAATGAATATCTCGGAGTGATATTCCCAGAATCCCGTGACAAACATCTCTTCAAACGTTTGTTTGAAGCAGGCCGGTAGATATTTGATGCGAGCGTGCCATGCATACACAACATTGATCGATGGGGTTGTGCTCATGTCGTATACAAGGTCCTGGTTCCCTTCATTAAATCCTAGTGCTGAGAGATGCGGTTCCTTGACATTTTTGAAGGTCCTGAAGGTGACCAGCATAAGTTCGAAAATTTTCAGGCACATCTGAGTCATGATATCAGGTACATTCTTGAACCGGACCCCCCAATGTCGAATCGTTGAAATCATATATCCAATTGTAGGTGCGCCCTTAGGGGGTGCAAAGTACACATAATTTAGCCACTTCTCACATCCTTTAATCGTCAACACTGTTTGTGTGTACTCCGGCCATGATCTCCTTCGAAATACAGGGCAATAACAAGGATTATATTTGATGTACAATGGCATGTTGTTCCATGTTCTTACCATTTCCGGGTAGGTTTCGAGCAGCCGAATTCTCCACGTTGGTTGGCGAATATGTCCTTGCTTGGCACTCTCTGGGATGTCATCGGGTGCAAATTGGGTAGCAGAGGTGGGTTCCCTTGAGGTGTGGCGCTTGATCTCCGCATTATAATCCGCCATTAGCACGCAAAAAGGCACATACAGATCATCCGATGGGCCGATCCACCTATGGTGTGAGAGATTCTGAAAATAATCGGATTTTATTACCACCTCTTCCAATTTTGACATCAATGCGATTTGGACTGCCACCCTGTCATCATGCGTCGTGGCTACTTTCTCTAACTTTTGCATCCATTCAGGTGCCTCAATTTCAATTGTGTCCATGCCCTGTTCTGTGCGCTTACCGTCGGGTGTTGGCATTGGTACATAAGGATCCTCGAATGTTTCTTCTACTTCAATTGGCACCAGATCGTCAGGCTCGGGCTCTACCAGAGGGGAGGGCTGACGCTCATATTGCATGACCTTGCTACGTAATTCCTCAAGTTCTGCCCGGAGTTTAGTGACCTCTTCAGCTGTATCTTCTACGGTTGTGCTCTGGCTGGGTTCTGTCTGTCGGGTGGCCAACTGTCTTCGTAAATCATCTCTTTCTTTTTCTAGAGCGGCATGGGCCTCCATTAGATCTGCATGAGTTTCTAACACCACCTGCATATTCTCAGAGGGAATTGCCTTGAATCGTTCTGGGTCAATCTCCTGTGGGGAACCCTCCATGGCCGCCTCCAGGTTTTCTTCGTTCTGTTTCTGTAATCTTTTATTCTCCTCTAGCGCTGTAGACATATGCTTGCGTAGGAGGCCCAAGTTCCGTCGAAGCTTCAGGTTTTCCGTGATCTGAGAATGTAGCAGCTCGTCCACGTGTCGTCGTTCTTCGTCATCTGCTTGGGGTGGGTTGGCTACTAGTTGTGCATATTGTTCCTGTAAGGTCGCGTGCTGCTGTTGTAGTAGCTGCTTCTGCTCTTCAAGATCCTTACATCGTGCTTGGAGATCTTCGTGGCTTCGGAAAAGCCGTGTATGTTGGTTGTCCAGGTGTTGGTAGTGTTGCTGAAGTTGGGCCATGCATTGATGCATATTATTAAATAAGTTACTAAGAGGAATGGTGTTGAATGTAGAGGGGAAGGGAAAGGGAAAGGGAATTGTGGATGCAGTACTGGGGACTGGTGAGGGGGGAGGTGGGGGAATGGGAGATTGTGGGTAAATGGGGGATGGGAGAGGTGCAGAGGTGGGTGACACCTCCATGAAAGTGGGGGTCGTGGTGGGAGTGACTGTGAACATGGGGATTGTGGTAGCGGTGAGGGTTGTGAATGTGTATAGAGGTGTGTGTAATTGTGAACTCCTAGGAAGTGTGCTCGGGGTAGTGAGGTGTACCGTGGCTGTAGTTAGACTTATGTTTTCAGTGGAAGTAGAGTATGTGGTTGCCTGATGGTTTGTGCGTTGGTGTGTGTAGTGGTTTCAGAGGTGGTGACAGTGGAGGTTACAGTGGTAGAGGGAGGTGAGTGAGGTGGATGTGGGGGAGAAGGTGGCAAGGGAGGTGATGGGGGTGCACTCGATGTGTGGGCTTCCTCGGTGTCGTGAACTGTGTGTGCTGTGCCAGTGGTTGTGGGGGTGCCTTGTGGTCCTGATCCTAATACATTCATTCGTTTTCCCGTTCGTGGGGGGCGTCTTCCATATCTTCTCTCTGTCCTTCGTGATTGCGCTAGTGCGGTGTGCACCGTTTTCGGTACTCCCAAAGCATCTGATATCATTTCCAGGGTGGCACGGTATTGCTCGTCCACACCTTCCTCCTCCAGAATCTGGTTCATGAGGGCTTTACCTACAGCTAATGAGAGCCTGTGTTGCTCTTGAACTCGGTTCATCGTATCGTAGAGCTTCTTTAATGCGCTAGTATAGGCAGGGGCACCTTCCAGTACTTGTAGGGCTTCCTGATCATACTCTTGTTCTTCTGCTTCTGATTGTCCACCCTGTGCCTCCTCATGAGCTTCTTCTTCATCGTCCACATTGACTACGTCCGGTTGGCTGGGCTGGGCTTGCTCTTCCTCAACTTCCGCATTTACAGCGTCAATGATTCTTGCAACTTCTTCGTCCGTTAGATCCTCCAGAGTGAATCCATGCGGGAATTCCAGATCAGTTAGTACTGGTGGAAACACAAGATTAGGGCCATCTGTGCTATGCCTGGGTAACCTGATAGTAAATGGTTGCACTCGTCGGGGAAGTCGTGGGGTTGTCTCAGGCGTCAGGGTTGCACCGCGAGCTTGTGCACAAGGCATGTGGACGATGCCTCTCATCTTCTTTGAGGGAGGCCCTACAGCTGACAATCTGCGTTGAAATTCCTGTGCTCTGGACCAGATCAGAGCCCTCTGCACCGGTATATCATATGCGAGACATCTGTATACAATTCTTGTAAGTGCACAGCAACCATACAGCACAAATTTTCGCTTCTTATACCATCTCTGATGAGCCATATGAATCTGGTCGATAATCCAGTGGGGCATATTGATGGTCAACTCAAAAGCATCCGCTGCTAGCCTTCATCGACTTCTTTGGCACCCAAATAGATTTCACGTTAGCAGAAGAATTTCCGAAAGACTTCTTGTTAGTATCGTGTTGTTGGTTACTAATAAGAGGCTTTGCCCGTGTGGTTGGCTTGAGTGTAACCGGGTGTTCGCCTTTCCGCACCCACACTTGTTTCACTTGCTGGGACATTTTGCTGCGCAGGTACTTTGGATCCCGGACATAGGTAGTACTCTGCTTCTTCTGCCTTTGATCCACCTTTGGTTGTTGCCTCCTTCTGGCCTTTGGAAAAGAAGGGAGTTCCTTTGCTTCCCTGACTCCTTTTTTGCGAATATCATTCCTCTGCAACACATAGTTTTGGACAAGAACAACATGGTCATCTTCAAGTGTATTCCTGGAAGGACCAGGAGTCTGTGCCTTTCCTAGTTCCTTGAGTGCTCCATTGTCTAATTCTACTGTAACTCGACTATGATTGACCCAAACCTGGAGAAGTCCACTTCTTAGGTTTAAATTGACTGCTTGGTCATAGATCCAATCTTGACCCAAGACGAGAGGTTCAGTGAGATCCTCATCTTGACACACCAGTACTTTAACAGTCATTTCCTCATCATGAATGTAGAGGGGAAGTTCCACCTCGCCCATGCAAGGGGTCTCCACGCCTCCCAATCCTATGAGATATGCTTCCACAGGATTGACAGTTAACTTTAACTCTTGACAATAAGACACTCTAACAGCACTAGTGGCTGCGCCTGAGTCAATCAAGGCTCTTACGTTCCTTGCACTCTTTCCTTGTCCTATATCTAGTGTTATGAAAGGACGTCTATCAATTATCCTATGCGAGCTTGTTCCTGCAACTTTACACATGGCCATAGGATATCCTTGATCTGCATAGTCATTCGCTCTAGGCTGATCTCTACCTTGCCTTCGTAACTTCATCCTTCTGATGCGTTCTAAAGCTTCTGCTTGAGCTTCTTCTCGAATTCTCTTTTCCTCCTCTTTGCGTTTCTTAGCAGTGTTGAGTCGGCTGAGCATTTCCTCCGTGAGGGGCTCCTGATACAACTTGACTCTGCACCCCCGCTAATATAGTTAGGGAGAACATCACCCTCTAATGTGGCCAATTGTACTGCTCCACTCGTGGAGATCCTATTGATGATCATAGGTCCGTAGCCTCTCTTTTCTAGCTTCCTCGCGTGTTGTTTCAGTGTATAGACTAAGACTAGATCTCCTGCTTTCAAGCCTTTATCCTTCACATGGGCATCGAAATCTGCCTTCTATCTCTTCTTGGCTGCATATATTCCTGCAGCTGCTCTCAGTCTTGTTTCTCCTAATCGTTCAAGGTCAAAGATCCTAGAGGAGAGCTCATGACCTCTCCATTCGTGCTCTTGTGCTACTCTTAATGTAGGAATCAGGAAGTCCAAGGGTAGCACAGTGTTTTGGCCGAATACCATCTGAAAGGGGGTGGCTTGGAGTACCGTTTTGTAGGCAACTCGGTATGCCCAAACAGCATGGTGTAACTGTTTGTCCCAATCAGAGCGTTTAGTGTTCACTAATTTTGTCAGTACATTGCATAAGATCTTATTAGTGCTCTCAGCTTGTCCATTAGCTTGAGGGTGATAGGGGGCAGAATTCTTGTGTATTACCAAGAATTCTTGGAGTAGATTTTCAATCACCTCATTCAAGAAATGAGTGCCTCTATCACTTACAAGCTCTATAGGTAGCCCATATCTCGTGAATACATTCTCAAACAAGAATTTAGCAGTTGTTTGAGCATCGTTCTTTGTCGTAGCCTTTACCTCTACCCACTTAGTTAGATAGTCTGTTGCAACAATGATGTATTCCGCATGAGAACCCTTAGCTGGGGGATTAATAGGACCTACGAAGTCTATTCCCCACTTAGAGAACGCACGTCCGCCCATCATAGGTTTCAGTGGCATCTCATCTTTGCGTATAGGATACTGAGTCCTCTGACAGACATCACACCGTTTCACATAGGTATGTGCATCCATGTGAAGGGTAGGCCACCAGAAGCCCGCAAATAGTATTGCCTTGATCACCCGATCTGGTCCAAAGTGTCCTCCTGCTACACCTTGGTGAGCAGTTTCCAAGATCTTAAGATATTCACTCTCATGGACACACAGTCTCAGGTAACCATCTTTACCGCGTTTGTATAGATTATCACCAATGAGTGAGTAATCCAGGGCTTCTTGTTCTAAACTCCTTTTCCTAGCCAGAGTCATGTCTGGAGGGAATGTTTTTGTCCTCAGGAAGGATACTAGAGGTTCACTCCAATCTGGCACAATGGATACTTGATAGAGAGTGGCATGTTCCACAGGTGGTTTAGTGCAGCAGATTGGGCATTCCTTGCACAACTTTTGGACATCAGCTTCCATAGTTGGCCAATGTACTCCGAGTCTCTTTAGGGTCTGTAAAGTTCGTTGCTTTGAGTAGTGTTGCTCTAACGCACCTACATGTGCTAATTGCAACCATTTATTGTACTCGTCCTCTTCTACGCAACAAGCCAAGATCCCTTGATCTGTGTGCTTGTACATGCTTCCTGCCATGATGTGGTACTTTTGGGCTTTTACAACCTCTCTATTCCGTGTGTTTACCACTGGATGATTAGGCCCGTATGTCAATACTGGTACCAATGGCTTGGCCCACTACGGCACCACTTCCAAATTAAACAAGTAAGCATCAGGAAGATCATCTGATACTCCTTGTGGGGCTTCTCCCGATGTGAGCCTAGAGAGGTGATCTGCTCTCAAATGAGTCCTCCCTTTTCTTACCACAACCTCAAAGTCATATTCCATGAGCAAGAGAAACCATCTCACTAATCTTCCTGTATTGCATGGCTTATTTACGAGATATAGCAATGCTTGATGATCAGTAAAAAATTTAAACTTATTTGCAAGCAAATAGTGTCTAAATTTCTTAACTGCATATACCATGCCTAATCCTTCTCGCTCTGTAGTGGTGTAATTCCGTTCAGCCGCATTCAATTGTCTACTGGCATAGGCAATTGGAAGATCCATATTACCTTCACCAGTAGGTTGTGCAAGCACACATCCAATAGCATAATTGGATGCATCTACATGAACATGGAATGGCTTATTCCAATCTGGTGTGGTCAAGATTGGTGCTGAACACAATCTTCGTTTAAGCTCCTGGAAGGAATTCTCACATTCATCCGTCCACTCAAAGTTCGTCAGAAGTCCGTACATGGGCTTTGCAATGACAGCATACATGTGTATAAATCGTCGGTAATAACCACAGTGCCCCATGAAAGCTTGTACTTCCTTGACATTCTTTGGTCTAGGTAGCTCTGCTATGGCTCTCACTTTTTCTTCGTCAGTAGATATGCCATTCTTTGACACTATGTGTCCTAGAATCTTGCCTTGCCTTACCATAAAAACGCACTTTTCTGGGTTCAGGCAGACTTGATATTCTCTACATTTCTTAAAGATTTGTCTGAGCTCAGGGATATGGGTTTGTCTAATGTTGGAATGAGCACAAAGATCATCAACGTAGACTTCTAAACTCTTCCTCAGGAACTCCTTAAACACATGGCACATCAGCCTCTGGAAGGTAGCTGGTGCATTAGTAAGCCCAAATGGCATTACTCTAAAAGCAAAAATGCCCCATTCTGTGGCAAAGGCTATCTTATGCTGATCCTCTGGGGCTATGGCTACTTGATTGTAGCCTGAAAATCCATCAAGGAAGCTGTACACTTCCTTGCCTGCCACTCTTTCTAAGAGATGTTCTGTGATGGGAAGCGGATAGTTATCTTGAATCGTGGCTGCATTAACCTTTTTCAAGTTAATACACACACGCAGCTTGCCATTCTTCTTGGGCACCACTACGATGGGGGATACCCATTCAGTGTGCTCAATTTCATAGATAAATCCAGCTTCAACCAGTCTATCTATCTCTTCTTTGATCTTAGCAACGTAATTATCGTTATATGTGTAGGGTTTTTGTTTAGATGGTTTAGCATCTGAGGTCATGGGGATGGTGTGTGAGCATATGTCAGGGTCAACACCTTTCAAATCCTTGTAACTCCAAGCGAATACATCTCTGTATTCTCTTAGCAAGGCAATTAACGCATGCTCTTCTTCCTCTGTTAGGTCATGACCTATATACGTACATCTCTCCTCTCCTTCTTCTAGGGCCACTACGATTTTCTTTGTAGTTTCTTTGTTATCATAGGCCTCTCCTGATTGTGCCTCTCGTTTTGGCATTCTTATCATGACTCTCCTGTCGTCTATCTCGTACTTCTTAAAATTTGCTGGGACCTCAAACAAAGATTCTTCCTCTTCTGGTGAAACTTCTCTCTTCTTTCGTTTCTTTCCGTCCTCCTTCGGGGTCACCTGTGTTGCTAATCTTACATCATTTGTAACCTCTCCATACCTCTGGGGTTGAAATTCTACTTCATGGAAGTATTCTTCATCTGATGCAAATGGTGGGTCCATAATGATTGACTCTAGATCGGAATCACTTGCATCCTCAAATGCATCAGGGCTAGGTTCGCATTCTTCTAGAACTGCCTCTCCCATGATTGGCTCTATGGAGAAGACTGAAATGTCATAGCCATCCTCATCACAGTGAGGTGTCCATTGTTCTTCATTGATGGCTACGTCCATTGTTGCTAAAATTTCTGCCCAGCCATGGGGTTCAAATTCTTCGTCTGGAAAAACTACAGGTGCATAGGCTGGGTCTTGGATTGATCTATGGGTTTCTTTCGCACCTACCTCTCTAGCTTTCTCTCTCTTCTCTTCTTCTACTGCTACCTTGCACATCCATAAGTGAGTGTCTTCATGCATCCATGAGGATCCAGACCCTATGGAATGCACCAATTCTGTATCATCTTTGGCTCTATGGATGGGATTCCATTGGATAGGAGGGACATCTCTATGAGAGTAATCTTTGATATTTACTTTGGTCGTAACACCTAAGTGTTGCAGGTACAAAGAGTTGGTTCCCCAATCCTGTACCACTTGCAACTGTCGCATAAATGGTCTTCCCAAAATCATCTCATAGGCATGATTTTTGCTGAAGTCACATATGGCAAATTTATGCTCAAACTCGACACCACAAGTGGTGAGAGTTATTCCTTCTAGCAATCCTAAGGGTCTCTCTATGTGACCATCGGCCATCTGCAATTTCATTCTTGTTGGCCTGAGTGCCGGCTTGCCCCAACGCTTCCATAGGGAAGTGGTGGCAATTGCAACTCCTGCACCTGAGTCCAAAATTGCCTTAGTGGTGTAGTCCTGGTAGGTAATGGGAAGATAGGTGTTCCCTTCTTCCCCTTCACACATATCTGCTATCTTATCCAAGGGATTTTCTGGCACTGTCCTATGGGACCCTACCTGGGAACCAGGTTTTGCAACTTCAGTTACTTGATTGGCTACATATTTCCGCGTGTTTGGTCTATCCTTAGGCAGTTCTTCCAAAGTGAGATCGAGCTGCACCTTGGCGTTCTTTACTACCTCCGTGCTCCTAGGTATGACTGAGTCGTCGTTCTTTACCATGACTGTGGGTGCTCTCATACACGTGGACTTCGCTTCCCATGGGCCTGTGAAGTGGGGTAGCTCTTGTATGGAATTAGACTCAAAGTCCAATCTCTCGTGAGACTGAGTACTCTCATGTTCCCCGTAAATAGATGGGATGTCTTGTGGGAATTGGTCGTGTGCATCATCCACAAGTTCAAAAGGAGGGGCGACTTCGCTTTCGTTATCCCATTTATCTTCTTGAATCTCTCGTAGGAAGTTTGGTGCAAACCGATTCATAGAAGAAGAAGTGTCAGGCTCCGTAGAATTAGGCACATAAGCAACCTGGGAAGGAGGGCTTATTCTATCGTTGGCTCTCTCCTCGTTCTCATAGATGGCTGGAGCACAAGCTTCTTGGGGAGGATTACTTATTCTATTACTCTTCTGAGCAGGCTCATACGCTCCCTGAGAAGGAATGTAGGCAACCTGTGGAGGTGTGTAAGCTTTCGAGGGAGGCTCATCTGCCTTTTGGGGAGAAAGATAAGCTTCTTGAGGAGGCACAAGGGCTACCTGAAGAGGCTGGCTTATCCGTTCTCTTGTCCTTTCCTTTCTTTGAGGGGCAGGTTCCTTTTCTGATTGTGCAATTAGCCTCTCTATTCTTTCTAGCAGTCCCTCAAAGTGTAACTGCGTCTTAGCTGAGCTAGAGATGTTAAAGAGGCGGCTGGCTTCGAACATGGCTTGAGCCAATTCCACCATCTTAGCACAAATTTTAGTTCGTTCAAGCTCTAGCTCGGCTCTAGGGTAGCACTTTTCATGATCGGTTATGGTTGGCCCTTCTTGGATTCTGGCCTGATATGCTTTAAGCATCATATTAAGGTCTTCGGGAGTGGGATCTGCTAGGACTGATCCTACTCTAGGGGGTGGTGGGTTTAGGTTAGGCGGGTTGGAAGGTGGTGGGTCGGATGGCGATGGGAATGGTGGTGGTGGAGTCGTGTGAGAGGGAGTTTGAGTTGTGAGTTCAGTTATTCTGGCTCTTGTTTCTCTTACGCTTTCCTCGAGTTCACTCATCTTTTTTGCCCACTGCCTTTTCATCCTTTCCCGACTATCTTTCCAAGCTCTAGTCCTTTTCTTGGTTATGCTCTCAGTTTCACTAGCCTCTGGGCCCTTTTCCAGGCTTGTCTCTTGGTTTTGCTGCAATGCCTGAGCTCTAGTGACTACCTGTACTGGTGCAGTGGAAGCGACACTTCCTGAGGAATCTACAACCAACCCAATCACATTGATAGGAGTGATTTTTGGCATATTATTGGGGTTTTTTGGGCAATCTCGTAAGAGATGCTCTTTTCCACAATCTTGGCAAAAGCCTTGGATCGTCACGGACTGAGTTTGTGTAGGTGGAGGTAAGGGACAATCACGAATGAAGTGATCTCCTTGGCATCTGTAGCACGGTCCTCTTGGGAATGGAGGTCTTACTTGCCTAGGTTGAGGCCTAGGGTTGGGGTTTGCATACATGATGTTTGTATAATCTGACTCCCAACTAGGTTCATTTGGTTCTTCACTATAGTAGGGCTCACCATGTTCTGGGGACTGCATGTAGTATGCCTGGGGGCTATCAACATGTGTAGAATCAAAGCTATGGTCACTGGGGTCATTTTCAGAAAGCAAGGATGTTACTGGGACTAAGGCTCTATTCAGGTTCTCTTCTACAGCCGTGTACTTTACCGGAATCCCATTAACTGGAGCTGGGCGTTGTTGTGCTAACACAGGCTGAGGTCTTTGTTGGTTTTGGTATGGTTGCTGATAGGGTTGCTGTGGCCTGCCATAAGGCTGTGGAGGGTACTAGTTCTGGTATCTTCCCTGTTGAGGGTATGGCTGAGGGTAGGGTTGCCTAACCGCCTGCCTGTTGTATGGGCAATCTTGCGCAGTGTGATTGGTGTACTTCCGTTCTATGGTGCGGTACTGGCTACTAGGATTAACTTGGGGTTGAGCCATAATGGGACAGACGTTCGCCATGTGGTCGCCACCACACGTATAGCATCTTTTCACAGGGGCAAACCTCAGAATTTGTTTGCTAGAGACGCCTAGTTTTTGTGCCACTTTCTCTGCGAGTTCCTCAATTGATGTGGATTGCGTGGAAGAGTGACTAGAAGCACTATCTGAATCTTTGTAGATTTTGGAAAGCTCTAGTTCTTCCCCTAGGTTATCTTCAATGTCAATGCACGTGCGTACACACTCTTCTATAGTCCTAGGGTCCTTCAGATACACATAGGATCTCAATTTCGTACTCAGCAATCCATCAAGGAATAAGGCTACTTGTTTAGCAGATGTGGGTAGCTCCGAAACAGGGCACCTTTCAAGATATTGTCTAAATCTTCTTCCGGCCAATCTGACAGTCTCTTGGGGGGTCTGTTTGAAGCTGTGAATCAATGAGGAGGTATTGTGTCTTATGCCGCTCTTAGAGAACTCTACAATGAAAGCCTCTAGGAGTTGGTCTATGCTCCTGAACTGCCGCTCATCCAATGGCTGAAACCATGTAAGTGCCGTGTTCCTAAGGGTTAGACCGAAGGCATTGTACTGTGTGAACAAATCCTCCACTTGTTCAGCTCTCAAGACTTGCTTGAACTCCGCCACATGATCATAGGGATCTCCTGTGCCGTCAAAGTAATTCTTCATGGACTTAACTAGCTGGGTGGGTCTCAAAGTTCTTGTGTGCTCTCTAGGTCTCGGCAGAGGGAATCCATCCACATTTCTTTGGTTCCTGTGAGCTCTAAGCGTCTCAGGTTCTACCCTATTCGTCTCCGTCCTAGTTCTTTCTCTGCCCACTGTGTTGGCAAAGCTTACTTCTGGTCTATCTCTACTTCTGTCTCTTTGAGTTCCATGAGCTTGGGATGTTCCAGCTCCAGGGTGACCATAGGATACATTCAATCTTGGTTGGGGGAAAATGAATTCACCCTTCCAAGTGTAAGCATGCCTATCATTTTCTGTCACCACAAAGATCCTTTCCGAAGTGTGATCTAAGTAGGTCACTCTGCCTGGGCTATCAGGATCCTTAAACTCATAGATCATGATATTTCCTATATCAGTTGGCTGATTGGATTTATACCTCCAAAAGGCTTCGTCAGTTTCTCGATTGAAGAGCAACTCTATGCTCTTGTTGTCTTGGGGAACCCACTCAGGCGTGATAATCCTAGTGGGAACAGATTTTCCTCGGGGGGTTCTAGGTTCTGCACCCATGTTTCCTTGTTCCAAGTCACCTAAGTCCGCTTCTGAGATTACATTTCCAAATTCATCCATCCTATCTGGGTGACTGGTGACTACGTATATGGTTCCTTCTTTGTCCAGCTATGCACTGTTTTCAAACTTGACGGCTGGGTGCTCTAGTCCAATGGATTGATCAGGATTTTTAATCTGGACCACGGATCTTCCTAGGCCGTCCTCATAGATGCTAGCACCTAATCGGTTGGTCCTCAGGTACTCCAGCTACGTTTTGTAAGGGCCTTCCACCCTGTACAAGTAAGGCACTCCTGAACTTCCCGTAGGTCTGTCCATGCCTTGAGACATCTCTGACTCACTGGTCTCAGAGCTAGGGTAGTACGAGTGGTGGCTCAACTGCTAGGCCCAAGACCTAGTAGTGTGGTTAACGCTAGCCTCTGAAGATCTAAGGCTTTGTCTCTCCCTTACTAGATGTCGTCCTGATCTAAGGTTCATATGCCTATCTAAGTAGCCCACTTTTTTTTGCCCAAAGTACAACCTCGTTGCCGATCAATTGGTATCAGTCACTTGATTCTTTTTAGTTATTTATCGTGTTTAAGTTCTTGTCTGATATGACGTCGTCAGGAATACTTGAATGTTCTTCGTGCTTTCAGGTTGATCGTTCCACGTGAGGTCCTTTTCCTTTATGTTATCGACAGTACAGAGATTAGGTTCTTAGCTTGAACTTGAGTTTTTAGGTAGTCTTCAACTTGATCGCTGCCTATCGTCGCCCTGACTTGCTCCTACCTCTGGTCGTCCTTAGCCTAAACTATGAATTGACAGAGGGGGTTAGAAGTTTCCAACCTTTTGTTTCCTCCTCGGTTGCCCTTGAGTGCCCAGGAAATGTGTTCCCAAGCTCGCACTTACACTTGCTTAGAACGCCTTTCGATGCTCTCAGTAGATCTGTAAGAGTTCCAAAGTTAGCTTTGAAATTTAAGTTCCAAAGACAGAACCAATTATTTTCATTCCTGTAGCACAAACACAAACTTGCATAGTGATTTTCAAGAAAACAATCCTAAGGACCCCTGACTTTGATCCCCGTGGATATGGTCAACTTCAAAATACTATCTGAAAATATGCCACGAGCTTTCCAACAAGCCCTAGAGCTCAAAAAATTGATTTCGTATGAAAAAGTTGTGACTGTTCAGGGTTTAGGGGTTAAATCATGATTCAATCTGGCCGACAGATCCTAGGATTTTCTCCCAATCACAAGTCTAGGAACCTCACAAAATGCTAATTGATTGACTATTTTGCCCCAAAATTATCCCAACTTTTGAACAAAATCAAACCCTAATTTTTGGCCGAAAAGCCTGTCAATCGCGATCGACAAGTCTGTCAATCGCGATTGACAGAGGTGTCCGTCGGGGCTGTCAGTCGCGATCGACGGTGTCAATCGCGATTGACAGGGTCTGTCGGTCGCGATTGACAGGGTCTGTCGGTCGCGATTGACAGAGGCTGTCGGTCACGATTGACAGAAAACCTCGGAATTTTTCTATTGTTTCTAGTGTTTTAGGATGTGCTCCTTGTGCTTGTTCTAGTGGTGCACTCACTTTTGTGAAAAGCCAAAAATTTCTGTCAGTCGCAATCGACAGAGGCCTGCGACCGCGAGACAGTTTCGATGATTTTCGTACCTGCGCAAGAAGCTGGGGATGATGATACAGCAAGAACCTGTAATGAAACTCAAGAAACATGCAAAATCCGCACACACAATATCGCTCTCTTGCTCTCTCTCACAAGTGAAATGAGGGAAATGAGGTGGGGAAGATGATATGATCAAAAAACAGAAATTTCCGCGATGATGGAGATGGAGGTGGGAGATGGTGATGATGATGATGGAAATGAAAATGGAGAAGAAAGTAAAAGAAAATCGATGAGAGTGAAGAAAATACCTACAACTCCAATGCGTCAACTCTACGTCTTACCATCACACGCTCGTCCTCAAAGCTCGATCCCCGACAACGGCGCCAAAAGTTGGTGTAGCTCAGTGATGAGTAGCACCTCCTTTAATGTCAATCCGGGAAGACGTGAGGATGGTATGAAGACCTCGAGCAAGTGGCGGCACAAGTGCGTGAGTGAGAAGCACACTAGCATGCACACACATACACACACACGCGCACACCCGGCAAGACAAAGAGGGAGAATCAATGGAGTTCTTAGATTACTTTCAAAAGCTCTTACAAGTTTGTTTCAATTACAATCTAACCTCAAAAATGAGCTCTCTAGCTCTTTTTATAGTTTTTGGCTAAGTTTTGGCCCTGTCCAGACCTAGTTTCCGGCGTAGTTAAAAATTAGGTTCCAGGGCTCATTTGAGGGCTCAAACGATATCTAAAAAATACGAAAATTGGCAGGTAGATACTTCTAAAGCTCCTCAAGCTCAAGGACTCCTTGGCTTGCACAAAATGGAGCTACAAAAAGATGAAATGATATTTACAATGGCATTTAGTGATGAGAATCACTTTTAATTGGTGTAGAGGTTTTGAAAAATTAAGGTTGCCTTAGTGCTAAATCTGCGTGAATGTTCATAAGTGCTTCTTCCTGAAGAAAATTGTTGGCCTATTTGCCAGATCTTCGTTGACTCCCTTGTCTGCTTGTGCCTTCTCTCCCTTGTCCGCTGCTAACATATATATATATATGTATATATATATATATATATATATATATATATAAATACATGTATATATAAACATACACATAATATACATGAATGTATACACACATATAAACATACACACACATACACATGTTATGAGAGTAAGGTCAAATTATACATACCTATATTGAATGAAGATGTTTTGTCCATCTAGCCTTTAGAACTATCCACCCAACCTTTAGAATCTTCTTGACACATATGTTTCTCATATTTTAGTGGACCTAATACGTGTGCTGCTAATTCATAATATTACAAATATTAAGTAGCAATTACCAAGGAAGGTATTAAATCATATGTAAAATGGGATGATCAAATTTATCTTAAAGATTTTGAAGGATGGAAAAATAATTTTAAAGAATGGGTGAACACAAAGTGTCCATTCAATGCAGGTTTTTATTCTTACTCTAGATAAGGTAAGAACAAGAACTTGAATTGAATGGATACTTTGTTTTCGCCCATCTTTTAAAACTATTAATGCATCTTTCAAAATATTCATGAAAAATTTGATCCTCCCATTTTACATATGACTTAATACCTTCCTTGGTAACGGCTATTTAATATCTCTAAACAGCTTAGCAAGACAGGTAATAGATTGGCAATAAAATAGAAAACTGCCAGACGATTCAATGGTCTAGATATGAAAATCTGCAGACCACAATATACAAAAAACAATTAAAAATGAAATTAAATATATAGAGCTACACATGCATACATACATATACATACATATATACACATTCATACATACACATACATACATACACATGTATACACACATACATCTACATATATGCATACATATACGCATACGTATATATACATACATATACACCTATAAAACACATATACATGCATATATACATATACACATACATATATATATATACGCATGCACATGCATATTCACATCCACATACACATACACATAATCATACACATATATAAAATTATACGCATATAGATGTATATTTATTTATTTACTTTTTTTAATCTATCATTTTTTGTTGAACTTATAGGTTACTATCTGAAAAGTTTTTACCATGTCAGAATATTCTTCCTACCTCGCATGATGAAATGAAGAAGATAATCAACAATCTTGGTATAGAGTATCAATGTATACATGCATCTCCTAACGATTGTAATTTATATAGAGGTGAATATGCAGACTATTTGACATGTCCCAAATGTCAATCTCCTCGATATAAGGGCGAAGAAGGTAAAATCCCAAAAAAGGTATTGAGACATTTTCCATTGGCTCCACGGATTAGACATGTGTTTCAAAGCCCTGAATTATCAAAGCTTTTGACATGGGCACATAATCATAAAAGTACTGATGGAGTAATCAGAATTCCTCATGATAGTGTTGCTTTTCAGCATATTGATTCTACATGGCCTGAATTTGCACAAAATCCACAGAATCTAAAGTTACGAGTTGCATTAGATGGGGTTAATCCATTCTCCATGAAATCCAATAAATGGTCAACATGTCCAGTGGTAGTCATAAACTACAATCTTCTACCATATCTTAGCATTAAAAAGGAACATTTAATGCTTTCACTTTTAATCCCAGGTAAAAGACAAGTTAAAGATATGAATATATATCTTGCTCCTCTCATTGACCATCTCCAAGAGTTATGGAGAGGTATTAATGTCATTGATGTATCAAAAAGCATCAACGAAAGACATATTACGGTTCGTGGTATTGTGGCTTGAACTATTGATGACTTTCCAGGATATGGTGTTTGTTCAGGTATTGATGTAATTTTTTTATTCAATATGCATGTAAATAAATATCATTTTATCTAATTATATTTTTATCGTTTTCATGATGCAAGAATATCTACTAAGGGTTATAAAGCTTGTCCATATTGTGGTGATTGGTTGAGATCAATCTATAGTAAGAATCTCAACAAAATATTTATCTTCGACATCGACGATTCTTGCCTGATGATCATCCATTAAGATCTAAAAGAGAAGGGATACATTTTAATGGAAAGCTTGAAACACATCACTGTACGAAACCTATGACGCCTATGGATTGGTATAGAAAATGGATAGATGGACCTCTGATAGATCCAGAATCAGAAATCTTCAATGATGATGAAGATAATGAGTATGTGAAGAGAGGTAAAGGAAAATTGGCACTCGCAGAGAACATATCAATATGGTATTCCTTGGAGTATTGGAAAGAGTTAAAAGTATGTCATCTTCTTGATCCTATGCATATATTGAAGAATATTGGTTATTCACTATGGTAGCATCTTCTTGGACTAAAAGATACCACAGCATCAAGGAATGATTTGAAATATCAAAAATCAAAACCAAAGTTATGGCCAATTTTTGATAGACATCGATAGGAAACGACTTATGCACCTACTCCTTGGATACTTACAACAAAAGAGATACATACTATCAACAATGGAATTCAATTGATTAAGACTCCTACAGGATATGGAGCATCTTTTCAAAACATGTTTACTATGGATGATAAGAGTTTATCTGGGTTAAAGATGTGTTAACTGTTCGGTTGGTAAAGCGCCTTTTCCAACTATCAGAAATGCGTTTTACCTGGTCCTTGGGTTCTTGGGAGTGGAAGGGGTCTGTAAGAACAGAGGCCCTATACTAGTTTTCCCAATACAACTGCGTCAGATACAAGGGTCTATTGGAACTTAACCAGATTCACTTATGCTCAACTACTTCTGTACTTAACTCGCTGGAGACCTTAGCACAAGAATCAAGTCACTCGTTCAGATATATATCAAACCATTCTACAATCGAGGTCACAGCGAACACAGTCATGAAGGACCGAAATTTTGAAGACCATCTGTACCTACTTAAGCTTCTTACGGCGACATTAACTTACCATACCACGACAGAGTAAACATTAAAACAACGTACTCCGCGTGGTACCAGAACTACTATCATTTACGCACAGAACTTTTTAACCATCTGGTGGATCATCTCCAGACAATCAGTTAGCCCAATACATAAAACCATACTTCCAGCAAGGATCCACAGACAGAACGTCGGACCTACGGCAAATGAGTTGCTGAAACGAGACAAGTTTGCAATCGCACGACTATCAACAAGAACGAATACAGACAAAGATCAGACCAACAGATGCACAGGTCACTTAGACAACTCAGAAATAAGAAGATTAACTAACGTCAGACCACACACAGACGAATAGTCTGGTGAATTTCCCAACAAAATCTCGTCTCTCCGCGTCTCTTTTTCATTGCTTTATATAAGCTTTTACAAGAATGCGCGTAACAACCTTTCGCGCGTGTTTTACAAAGATTTCCGTTATGCGAGTCTCACTGCGGCGGCCGGCTAACACTGGCACGCACGGGTGGACCCGAACCCGCAAGTTGTTACAGGGTTACTATTCTTCGACTATTCCTTCTAAATACATGTTTCAGGCTAATCTAAATGTACGGGCGATCTTTTTCTTTAATGTTTCTAATAGTTGTTTAAGTGTATCTTGCTCTAAGAGTTGTGCATCTGTTCTAACACAGCTTAGGGCTATGGCCTCGGTGAGCAAAATTTCGGCTTGGGTTTGTAAAAATGTTTCCTGTAAGTAGAAGTCGTTGGCCATCGCAGCGTCTCGGGATGATTTCATGTCAGCTAGTTGCTTCTGCAGATCAATGATCTGATCCTTCTTATTGCGTATTTGATTATCCATTCTTTCGAATTGTTGGTTCTGAAATTCTATTGTTTTGTAATAAGCAACTCTTTTATCAGATACTTGTGAAGTATATTATTTACACTTGATAACTCTTCTTTGGTCGTGTGAAGCTCGTGTTTCATCTCTTTAAGTTCTCTTTGCTGTTCCTGGGTTTGCTGGTCTTTCTCCTGTAACTGAAGTCTGGTTTCTTCCAAGGGGTTACCTAAGGCAATTCTGACATCTTCGGCGTCTTTGAGTGTTTGCTTTCGGTTAGTGAGCTCTGCATCTGTAGCCATCAGCAATTCTTCCTTTGCGTGTACTGCATTCAGTGCTTCATCTCGTTGGGTGGTCATATCTTCTTGTTCTCTTATTATTGCCTGTAACTGCTTAATCTGTTCATTAAGTGCATGGTTTTCGGCCTTTACTGTGTGTAATTCCTCTTGGAGGGGTGTGATGTCTGCCTCCATTACTTCTAGTTTGTGTTCAAAATCATCTTGCACAGAGTCTGTGAGCTGTTTCAGTTGCCGCGGCCGTTGTTGTGATAAGTTTATGAGCATATGTCCTATTGCAGCTAAATCAGAAATTGCTGGGATGGCCGGAATCGGAGGTTTCGAAGAGGTTTCGACGTGGAGCTGTTGGGAGTTCGGTGGCGAGTAAGTGGGTGATGAGGTTGAGGATGCAGTGGTTTCAACAAGGTGAGTGGGGTAGACAGGCGGGATGGGTTTGAGTGGATGTTTCGGTGAGGGAGGATGGAGGATAGGGTTAGATTGTATTACCTTTTCTTTTGTCGGTTGCTCCGATTCGGCGTTTTGGTTTGCTGCGGACTCAACTGCTTTAAGCAGTGTTTCTAAAGCTTCCTTAGCTACATGTTGTGTATCTTCTTGGTTCTATGGCTCTGTTTGTTGCTGAGATATCTGTTCTGTCGAGACTGTTTCTGTTTCGGTCTGGTCTTGTTGCTGTTGCTGCTCCGATGCTGATGTTTGTGCAGATGACTCATGTTGCATCGAGGTGTTGGTGTCGTGGAATGTGTCTTCTTCTTGCGTATCTACTTCTTTATTTATTTCTTCATCTTCTCCAGCGGAGCCTAGTGCTTTGCTTTCCGAGGAACTTATCCTGATTCTTTTTCTTCGGAATAGCTGGTTGATTTCTTCTTCGTCTTCCTCATCGTCTTCTAACAGCTGTACGGATTCTTCCTGTCTTAGGACCGGACCTCTCAGTGGTGGTTGTGTTGCAAGGATGGTGGGGAAGAGAAATGATAGGATATGTGGCAACCTAGATCTTGGCGTGTTTCCTTTGTTCACCTGCTTCATAATGACTACGCATTCCTTGTGCATACGGCTGAAGTAGTATGTTGCAAAGTTTACCGGTTCTCGTGAAGCTAAGTCGAGGGCTGAGTAGAATGCGCGTGATATCCCATAAGTTCGTTTTTGGAGGTTGAGTATGGCTACAAGAAATTGGAGTGCAGTTCTCTCAGGTTCAGGTCTACAAAGAATGGCGTACTCATTCAACGAATACCTAGGAAATAACTGTTTCATGGTGGCTATGGGAATGTTTGGGCCACTCTGTTTGCCTTGTGCAGGAAGTCGAAACGACTGAGCGAATGTTTGAAATGTGATTACTACTCGGGAGGGTAAAGAGGTGATAGCCCACATTTTCTGTGTCGCAGGTGTGTTGGCGATGGCGGATATTATTTGGGCAAAGAAAGGGTGATCTTCCACTGAGTGCCATGGCAGCTCAGCGAAGTTGGATAATCCTCGGATGCGCAGGTACCCACCTACATCCGTAGGGAGTCCGTCATGGAAAGCGGCATAGTTTGCCAAAGCTTCAATGGCGCAAAACAGTCAGCAAGCACAACACGCAAACACAGGGTAACACAGATTACAATTACACAAATACAATAGCGTTTTTCGGCGGACTGGCGAAGATTATGTAGATGCACTGCAACTAAGAGAAATCAATCATAATAAATTATTCCGCGACGTGGATATGATAATTTCTTAACTATGGCGTGCATGCATGAACGGCTTGAACAAGACCGGGCGGCTTTAGTTATAAATAGAGTTCAGGACGCGGATATTTACACTTATTTTATTGATTAATCAAAATTTAAAAGAAAAAGAGAAGGACAGAAAAAGAAAAAAAAAAGAATGTCAAAAGTTGCGGCATTCCGCGTAATGTCTTATCGTAGATGTGACGCTTGTCGATATGGTCGCAGCTTCAAACCATTTATTACTTTTGGCAAGGGAATTCCTGTTAATGTGGTTAACCAAAATGTTGTAGGGCCCACCTGTTCCGCTATTCGATAAGGGCCAAACCATCGTAGCTTAAACTTGCCGGCAGAGCGATTCGATTTCGCATTGTAGAAGAGGACAAGTTGTCCTACCGTAAAAACTGGAGTTCGTAGATATCTATCATGTGTTTTGGCTTGCCTTAGCTGTACTTCCCTCATTGTCATAAAACTGTGCCATCGATGTTCGTCTAAATCTCTGAGGGTCTCCACCCGAAATGACAGAGAATCTTCCGGTAGTAATTTCCGGTTGATGGCTACTCTTAAACTTCGCACCACTATCTCCATTGGAGCTATAGCTTCGATTCCAAAGGCTAATTTGAAAGGAGTCAGTCCTGTGGTTACTTTATAAGTTGTTCGGTATGCCCACAGTACGGCAGGTAACAGTTGATCCCATCTTTCCGGTGCGTCCATAATCAATTTTCGAAGTATATTTAGCAAAGACTTGTTGGTACTCTCGGCCAGACCATTAGCACGCGGATAATATGGAGAACTAAATTTATGAGTAATCTGGAACGAATGTGTAAGTACCTTTATCAAGTTATTAGCAAAATGAGTGCCTTGATCTGTTACCAGTTCGAGGGGTAATCCAAATCTTGGAAAAACGTCTGTCAGTAGGCACTTTGCTACCACAATAGCTGTAGCTGATCGTAAAGCCCATGCTTCTGCCCATCTTGTCTCATAATCAGTGCATGTTAAGATATAGTGATTATTGTTGAGAACTGAGGGTGGTGTAATAGGACCAATGAAATCCAAACCCCATTTCTAGAAGGGTTCTAATGGCAGTACAGGTTGAAGAGGAAAATGATGTCGTTGTAATGGCTGTCCGGTTCTTTGGCAATTATCACAGGATTTGACAAACTGCAACACATCCTTGTACATAGTCGGCCACCAGAGTCCACTCTGCAGAATTTTTCGGTGGGTTAAATCTACAGCAGAATGACCTCCTGTCGGGATCGAGTGAGACAAAGTGATGACTGAGTTTACTTCGTGTGGAGGAATACAACGAAGTAGAATTCCGGTATGATCCACATAACATATTTCACCAGCAATCAACCGGAATCGGCGGCTGAATGATGTAACTTTTTTGCGTATTGCTGTAGAAGTCTGGGTTGGCAGGTATCCATTATTGAGAAAGGTCAATATCTGATCATAATAATTAGTTGGCATAGGCAGGTCGGTGCTTTCATCGTGAGTTGGTTCAAAAGTATAGATCGCTGGAGTTGTGTCATCTACACCTATCGGAGCCTCACCGGAATCTAGGCGAGACAGAAAATCTGCTAAGGCGTTTGAGATGCCTGGTCTATGTATAACTTCATAGTCAAATTCTTGCAAAAGCAGTACCCATCGTGCTAACCGTCCTCCCAAATGCTGTTGCCGAACTAGATAAATAAGTGCAACATGATCTGTGTGGAAAGTGAACTTGCGGCCCAGTAGATAATGTCTGAACTTTTTGATCGAATACACTAGACCTAAACATTCTCGTTCTGTTACCGAGTAATTCCGTTCAGCAGGGGCTAATCTTTGACTGGCGTAATACACAGGTCTGAACCATTTATCGGTCGTTTGCGTTAGGACGCTGCCAATAGCTATATCTGAAGCATCAACAAATACATGGAAGGGGTGATCCCAGTCCGGCGGTTGTAAAATAGGAACTTGTGTTAATTAATGTTTTAAACGATCGAATGCTATCTGACACTCCTCAGTCCATTCAAATTGTCGTGGGGTCTTGGTGATTACTCTGTTCAGTGGTACTGCCAAATGGGCAAGCCACCGTAAGTGTCATCCATGCCATCTAACTTGGCCCATAAAGCGCATTACTTCCTTAGGTGATGTTGGTGCAGGCGCTTCTAATACTGCTGAAATCTTATCGGGATTTACTTGAATGCCTTGTGCAGACACAATATGACCAAGTAATTTTCCACAGGAGACCGCGAATACAGACTTGTTTGGATTTAAACAGAGCTCGTATTTTCTACATTTTTTGAAACAACACCGTAAATGTAGCAGATGTACTATCATTTTGCCAAATACTGAAAAATCGTCGAGATAAACTTGCATAAACGAAGTAAGGTAAGGTGAGAATATCTCTTGCATGCATCTTTGAAAAGTACTGGGAGCATTTCATAAACCAAACCACATAGCAGTGCATGCGAACACACCCCAGTTGGTGATGAATGCGGTCTTCGGAATGTCCTGCTCAGCCATCCTAACTTGATTATATCCACTGTATCCATCTAAAAATGAATACATTTCGTGCCCTACTACCCTATCAAGCATGGTGTCCAGGAAAGGTAATGGGAATGGATCTGGAACCGTAGTTGCATTCAGTTTCCGGTAGTCTACACAAATGCGGAGCTGCTTGTTCTTTTTCGGTACAATAACAATTGGTGATATCTACTCTGCGTGTTCTATAGGTACAATGAATCCAACCTTCAATAGCCTATCCAATTCTGCCTTTACTTGTGCTGCGTAGTTTGGGTTCATTCGATAGCTGGATTGTTTAATTGGCCTTGTCTTCGGCTTGAGCATAACCCTGTGTTGATAGATGCGCGGGTCTAGACCCTTCATATCCTTATAATCCCAAGCAAAAATGTTAGAAAATTCCCTGAGAAGCTGAAGTAATTCTGCTTGAAATTTTTCAAGTAAGTTTTCTTTTATCTTGACTGGGCGTGGATGGTTTGCATCTCCCAAATTATAAGTTACTAATTGATCTTCTGGCACATAAAATTGTCGCGGCTTCTCGGTGTCGTCTGCTGGTTTGAAAAGTTGTTGTAGTTCGGCGTTGTCTGTAGCAGCAATATCTTCTTTCTTATCTTCTTTTGTTACAGGTGTCATTGAGCAGACTGAGGGGCTCCAATTATCTACAGCAGCTTGTAGGTCAACGGTTCCTAAGGAAATCAGATCAATGTTGTTCTTTAAAAACTCTTCTTCTTTGTCATCTGATAGTCCGTCTAGCATATGAATGGGCTCTGCGAAATATGGTCTAGCATGTAATTCACAGGGCTGTATAGCGTTTAATTTTACAACACATCTTCGATTTCTATCCTTGAACGTGAGCTCCTGTGCGGACCAGTCTTGTATCACCTTAGCTTGCTTCAGCCAGGGGCGACCGAAAAGGAGATTATAATCCAGGGTGGATTCCCGCAATTCTAAGACGACAAAGGTCATCTTAAATGTGGTGCCTTGCAAAGTTATTGGTATGTGTAGCTCAGTGATGAGTAGCACCTCCTTTAATGTCAATCTGGGAAGACGTGAGGATGGTATGAAGACCTCGAGCAAGTGGCGGCACAAGTGCGTGAGTGAGAAGCACACAAAACATGCACACACATACACACACACGCGCACACACGGCAAGACAAAGAGTGAGAATCAATGGAGTTCTTAGATTACTTTCAAAAAGCTCTTACAGGTTTGTTTCAATTACAATCTAGCCCCAAAAATGAGCTCTCTAGCTCTTTTTATAGTTTTTGACTAGCTTTGGCCCTGTTCAGACCTAGTGTCCGGCCTAGTTAAAAATTAGGTTCCAGGGCTTATTTGAGGGCTCAAACGAGATCTACAAAATACGAAAATTGGCAGGTAGATACTTCTAAAGCTCCTCAAGCTCAAGGACTCCTTGGCTTGCACAAAATAGAGCTACAAAAATATGAAATGGTATTTACAATGGTGTTTAGTGATGAGAATCACTTTTAATTGGTGTAAGGGTTTTGAAAAACTAAAGGGTTGCCTTAGTGCTAGATCTGCGTGAATGCTCATACGTGCTTCTTCCTGAAGAAAATTATTGGCCTATTTGCTAGATCTTCGTTGACTCCCTTGTCTGCTTGTGCCTTCTCTCCCTTCTGACTCTCTTCTCTGACTGCCATGCCTCGTTAGTCCTTCAGTTCCTTGTCTGCTGCTAAGGACCCCCCCCTCTCTCGTGTCTGTCGTCCCTGATAGACCCTTGTTGTGTGGGTTTTTGGATGTAGTACTCAACGACATCCTGCGCTAAGTGATGTTCGGCAATCCTCAATCCTTTGGCCAAATCTGTGAGTAGAGCATCCCAATCTACCGGCCCGGGAACCTCTGGATGTGGTATACGTAGCTTTTCGGAATGGAGAGCTTGTTCCACTGCAAACAACTGCAAGAGATGGGATGGTCTGGGAATGAATATCTCGGAGTGATATTCCCAGAATCCCGTGACAAACATCTCTTCAAACGTTTGTTTGAAGCAGGCCGGTAGATATTTGATGCGAGCGTGCCATGCATACACAACATTAATCGATGGGGTTGTGCTCATGTCGTATACAAGGTCCTGATTACCTTCATTAAATCCTAGTGCTGAGAGATGCGGTTCCTTGACATTTTTGAAGGTCCTGAAGGTGACCAACATAAGTTCGAAAATCTTCAGGCACATCTGAGTCATGACATCAGGTACATTCTTGAACCGGACCCCCCAATGTCGAATCGTCGAAATCATATATCCAATAGTAGGTGGGCCCTTAGGGGGTGCGAAGTACACATAATTGAGCCACTTCTCACATCCTTTAATCGTCAGCACTGTTTGTGTGTACTCCGGCCATGATCTCCTTCGAAATACAGGGCAATAACATGGGTTATATTTGATGTACAATGGCATGTTGTTCCATGTTCTTACCATTTCTGGGTAGGTTTCAAGCAGCCGAATTCTCCAAGTCGGTTGGCGAATATTTCCCTGCTTGGCACTTTCTGGGATGTCGTCAGGTGCAAACTGTGTGGCAGAGGTTGGTTCCCTCGAGGTGTGGTGCTTGATCTCCGCATTATAATCCGCCATGAGGACGCAAAAAGGAACATATAGGTCGTCCGATGGGCCGATCCACCTATGATGTGAGAGATTCTTAAAATAATCGGATTTTATTACAACCTCCTCCAATTGTGACATCAGTGGGATTTGGACTGCCACCCTGTCATCATGCGTCGTGGCTACTTTCTCTAATTTTTGCATCCATTCAGGTGCCTCAATTTCAATTGTGTCCATGCCCTGTTCTATTTGCTTACCCCCGGGTGTTGGCATCGGGACATAGGGATCCTCGAATGTTTCTTCTACTTCAATTGGCACAAGATCGTCAGGCTCAGGCTCTACTAGAGGGGAGGGCTGACGCTCGTATTGCATGACCTTGCTACGTAATTCCTCAAGTTCTGCCCGGAGTTTAGTGACCTCTTCAGATGTATCTTCTGCGGTTGTGATCTTGCTTGGTGATGTCTGTTGGGTGGCCAACTGCCTTAGCAAATCATCTCTCTCTTTTTCTAAAGCGGCATGGGCCTCCATCAGATCTGCATGAGTTTCTAACACCACTTTCATATTCTCAGAGGGAATTGCCTTGAATCGCTCGGGGTCAATCTCTTGTGGGGAACCCTCCATGGTCGCCTCCAGATTTTCTTCGTTCTGTTTCTGTAATCGTTTATTCTCCTCTAGCGCTGTAGACATGTGCTTGCGTAGGAGGCCCAAGTTCCGTCGAAGCTTAAGGTTTTCCGTGATCTGAGAATGTAGCAGCTCGTCCATGTGTTGTCGTTCTTCATCATCTGCTTGGGGTGGGTTGGCAACTAATTGTGCATATTGTTCCTGTAATGTCACGTGCTGCTGTTGTAGTAGCTGCTTCTGCTCTTCAAGATCCCTACATCGTGCTTGGAGATCTGCGTGGCTTCGGAAAAGCCTTGTATGTTGGTTGTCAAGGTGTTGGTAGTGTTGCTGAAGTTGGGACATGCATTGATACATATTATTAAATACATTATTAAGAGGAATGGTGGGAGAAATGGTGTTGAATGCAGAGGGGAAGGGAAAGGGAAAGGGAATTGTGGATGCAGCACTGGAGAAGGGTGAGGGGGGAGGTGGGGGAATGGGAGAGGGTGGGTAAATGGGGGGTGGGAGAGGTGCAGAGGTGGGTGACACCTCCATGGATTCAAAAGTGGAGGCCGTGGTGGGAGTGACTGTGAACATGGGGATTGTGGATGCGGTGAGAGTTGTAAACGTGTATAGAGGTGTGTGTAATTGTGAACTCCCAGGAAGTGTGATCGGAGTAGTGGGGTTTACCGTGGATGTGGTTAGACTTATGTTTTCAGTGGAAATAGAGTATGTGGGTTGATTGATGGTTTGTGCGTCGGTGTATGTAGTGGGTTCGGAGGTGGTGACAGTAGAGGTTACAGTGGTAGAGGGAGGTGAATGGGGCGGATGTGGGGGAGAAGGTGGCAAGGGAGGTGATGGAGGTGCACTCGATGTGTGGGCTTCCCCGGTGTCGTGAATAGTGTGTGCTGTGCCAGTGGTTGTGGGGGTGCCTTGTGGTCCTGATCCTAATACATTCATTCGTTTTCTCGTTCGTGGGGGGCGTCTGCCATATCTTTTCTCTGTCCTTCGTGATTGCACTAGTGTAGTATGCACCGTTTCAGGTACTCCCAAAGCGTCCGATATCATTTCCAAGGTGGCACGGTATTGCTCGTCCACACCTTCCTCCTCCAGAATCTGGTTCATGAGGGCTTTACCTGCAGCTAATGATAGTCTGTGTTGCTCTTGAACTGGGTTCATCGTATCGTAGAGCTTCTTTAATGCGTTAGTATAGGCTCGGGCACCTTCCAGTACTTGTAGGGCTTCCTGATCATACTCTTGTTCTTCTGCTTCTGATTGTCCACCCTGTGCCTCCTCATGTGCTTCTTCGTCATCGTCCACATTGACTACGTCCGGTTGGCTGGGCTGGGCTTGGTCTGGGGCAGTTTGCTGTCCACCAGCTTGCTCTGCTTCAACTTCCGCATTTACAGCTTCGATGATTCTGGCAACTTCTTCATCCGTTAGATCCTCCAAAGTGAATCCATGCGGGAATTCCAGATCAGTAGGTACTGGTGAAAACACAAGGTTAGGGCCATCTGTGCTGTGCCTGGGTAACCTGATAGTAAATGGTTGTACTCGTCGGGGAAGTCTTGGGGTTGTTTCAGGCATTAGGGTTGCACCACGAGCTTGTGCACAAGGCATCTGGACAGCGCCTCTCATCTTCTTTGAGGGAGGCCCTACAGCTGACAATCTGCGTTGAAACTCCTGTGCTCTGGTCCAAATGAGAGCCCTCTGCACCGGTACATCATATGCGAGGCATCTATAAACAATTCTTGTAAGCGCACAGCAACCATACAGTACAGACTTTTGCTTCTTATACCATCTTTGATGAGCCATATGAATTTGGTCGATAATCCAGTGGGGCATATTGATTGTCAAATCAAAAGCATCCGCTAAGTAGAGGCTAAACCAGATCTTTTTGGGGGGCATTGTGAACCTTTCCTGCGCGGGGAATGCGAAATGTTGCATGACCATGCGTAAGTGAATGGCGATCGTAGGTGTCATCGCAACCATGTCCTTCAACTTTGTCAGATTCCTGTTCTTCATATTGTCTGGAACCATAGTCTCTTTCTCTGTTGGAATGTGCATACCTTTCATGTCGAGTGCTTCTCTTACCAAGTTGATAGTCAAGCGGAAACGCTTTAGCTCGTTGCCCCTTGTGAGTGATGGGAGCACAAAGGAGCTGTATCCTTTCTTGTCTTTGCTTGGAGTGAGGGTGCTAATTAAGTATGAGCACCTTAGAAAATCTGGCTTTGGTAGTTGGAACTTGAAGTAATCATAAAGCCCAGCCTTCTTCCATATCGACTTGAGTCCTTCATTATTTTGTAGCTTTTCAAACTCCCTGGTAAAGAAATGGTATCTGCCCCAACGTCCATTGAATTCTACCTCGGACTCCCACATGTATGTGCCTTCACCCAGAGGTCCAGCAACGTCACTGAACCAGTGTGAGGTTTTGCCCACCGGCATTGTGTGACCCTGTGGAGGATTCTGAATCGGTATGGCATGTAATGCCCTTAATGCCACTGGTCTTTCCTTTAATTCCTCCTCGACCGGAAGGCTTTCGATGTCCACCACTTGGGGGCTGGTGCCTGCCTGGGAGCTAGTTCCTACCGTATCTGCCATGTTACTTCTTGCTGCCTGTCTCTGTGAGAATATACAAACATGTGTTAACATTGTACAGGACAAGGGAGAACCGTTGTTGTTCCCATTACAACATTAACATGAGGGTCGGGAGCGAATAATGGGTTAGTAAGTGCTCGGTGCAAGTGTGTGTGTGGTTAGGAGTTCGATAGAACTAAGAGCTAAGTGGAATGATGTAGTGTGATAGTGATGTGGTTAGTAAGTTATCATGGATTTACAAATGGGGTCTGGGGGTTTGTTACAAGTCTGAGGCTGCCAAATGCAGTGGATGGATTTTGCTCTTGGTTTCGTAGAGACTCTAGAGAGCTTTATCGGTGTCTCGGTTTGAAAATGAGGCCTTTTAGGGACCCATTTACAAGTGATTATGTGCGTGCTCATGGGCCTTGGTGTGTTCCTGAGTGTTGAAAACGAGTGAGTACTGGCTGCGCGAGTGGATGGGTTATGCTATATAGGTTGTGGCCTCGACGTAGCTACTTGCGCCCGCAAACAAGCCTTAGGCACCCAAATTTGTCTTGATTGTGGGCTAGCCTTTATCGACTTCTTGGGCACCCAAATAGATGTCATGTTAGCAGAAGAATTTCTGAAAGACTTCTTATTAGTATCGTGTTATTGGTGACTAATAAGAGGCTTTGCCTGTGTGGTTGGCTTGAGTGCAACCGGGTGTTCGCCTTTCCGTACCCACACTTGTTTCACTTGCTAGGGCATTTTGCTGCGCAGGTACTTTTCATCTCGGACATAGGAAGTACTCTGCTTCTTCTGCCTCTGATCCATCTTTGGTTGCTGCCTCCTTCTTGCCTTTGGAAAAGAAGGGAGTTCCGTTGCATCCCTGACTCCTTTTTTGCGAATATCATTCCTCTGCAACACATAGTTTTGGACAAGAACAACATGATCATCTTCATGTGTACTCCTGGAAGGACCAGGAGTCTGTGCCTTTCCTAGTTCCTTGAGTGCTCCATTATCTAACTCTACTGTAATTCGACTATGATTGACCCAAACCTGAAGAAGTCCACTTCTTAGGTTTAAGTTGACTGCTTGGTCATAGATCCAGTCTTGACCCAAGACAAGAGGTTCAGTGAGATCCTCGTCTTGACACACTAGTACTTTAACTGTTATTGCCTCATCATGAATGTAGAGGGGAAGTTCCACCTCGCCCATGCAAGGGGTTTCCACGCCTCCCATTCCTATGAGATATGCTTCCACAGGATTGACAGTTAACTGCAACTCTTGACAGTAAGACAATTGAACAGCACTAGTGGCTGCACCTGAGTCAATCAAGGCTCTCACGGTCCTTGCACTCTTTCCTTGTCCTATATCTAGGGTTATGAAAGGACGTCGATCAATTATCCTATGCGAGCTTGTTCCTACGACTTCACACATGGCCATAGGATATCCTTGATCTGCATAGTCATTCGTTCTAGGCTGATCTCTATCCTGCCGTCGTAACTTCATCCTTCTGATGCGTTCTAATGCTTCTGCACGAGCTTCTTCTCGAATTCGCTTTTCTTCCTCTTTGCGTTTCTTGGCAGTGTTGAGTCGGCTGAGCATTTCCTCCGTTAGGGGTTCCTGATACAGCTTGACTCTGCATCTGCTAATATAGTTTGGGAGAACATCACCCTCTAATGTGGCTAGTTGTACTGCTCCACTCGTGGAGATCCTATTGATGATCATAGGTCCGTAGCCTCTCTTTTCTAGCTTCCTTGCGTGTTGTTTCAGTGTATAGACTAAAACTAGATCTCCTGCTTTCAAGCCTTTATCCTTCACATGGGCATCGAAGTATGCCTTCTGTCTCTTCTTAGCTGCATATATCCCTGCAGCTGCTCTCAGTCTTGTTTCTCCTAATCGTTCAAGGTCAAAGATCCTAGAGGAGAGCTCATGACCTGTCCATTCGTGCTCTTGTGCTACTTTCAACGTAGGTATTAAGAAGTCCAAGGGTAGCACAGCGTTTTGGCCAAATACCATCTGAAAGGGGGTGGCTTGGAGTACCGTTTTGTAGGCGACTCGGTATGCCCAAACAGCATGGTGCAGTTGTTTGTCCCAATCAGAGCGTTTAGTGTTCACTAATTTTGTCAGTACATTGCATAAGATCTTATTAGTGCTCTCAGCTTGTCCATTAGCTTGAGGGTGATAGGGGGCAGACTTCTTGTGTATTACCAAGAATTCTTGGAGTAGATTTTCAATCACTTCGTTCAAGAAATGAGTGCCTCTATCACTTACAAGCTCTATAGGTAGCCCATATCTTGTGAATACATTCTCAAACAAGAATTTAGCAGTTATCTGAGCGTCATTCTTTGTCGTAGCTTTCACCTCTACCCACTTGGTTAGATAGTCTGTTGCAACAATGATGTATTCCGCATGAGAACCCTTAGCTGGGGGATTAGTAGGACCTACGAAGTCTATTCCCCACTTAGAGAATGCACGTCCACCCATCATAGGTTTCAGTGGCATCTCATCTTTTCGTATAGGATACTGAGTTCTCTGACAGACATCACATCGCTTCACATAGGTATGTGCGTCCATGTGAAGGGTAGGCCACCAGAACCCCGCAAATAGTATCGCCTTGATCACCCGATCTGGTCCAAAGTGTCCTCCTGCTACCCCTTGGTGAGCAGTTTCCAAGATCTTAAGATATTCACTCTCATGGACACACAGTCTCAGGTAACCATCTTTACCACGCTTGTATAGATTATCACCAATGAGTGAGTAATCCTGGGCTTCTTGTTCTAGACTCCTTTTCCTAGCCAGAGTCATGTCTGGAGGGAATGTGTTTGTCCTCAGGAAGGATACTAGAGGTTCACTCCAATCTGGCACAATGGATACTTGATAAAGAGTGGCGTGTTCCACAGGTGGTTTAGTGCAGCAGATTGGGCATTCCTTGCACAACTTTTGGACATCCGCTTCCATAGTCGGCCAATGCACTCCGAGTCTCCTTAGTGTCTGTAAAGTTCGTTGCTTTGAATGGTGTTGCTCTAACGCGCCTACATGTGCTAATTGCAACCATTTAGCGTACTCATCCTCTTCTACGCAACAAGCCAAGATCCCTTGATCTGTGTGCTTGTACATACTTCCTACCATGATGTGGTACTTTTGGGCTTTTAGAACCTCTCTATTCCGTGTGTTTACTACTGGATGGTTAGGCCCGTATGTCAATACTGGTACCAATGGCTTAGCCCACTGCGGCACCACTTCCAAATTAAACAAGTAAGCATCAGGAAGGTCATCTGATACTCCTTGTGGGGCTTCTCCCGATGTGAGCCTAGAGAGATGATCAGCTCTCAAATGAGTCCTCCCTTTTCTCACCACTACCTCAAAGTCATATTCCATGAGCAAGAGAAACCATCTTACTAATCTTCCTGTATTGCATGGCTTGTTTACGAGGTATAGCAATGCATGATGATCAGTAAAAAATTTAAACTTATTTGCAAGCAAATAGTGTCTAAATTTCTTAACTGCATACACCATGCCTAAGCCTTCTCTCTTCGTAGTGGTGTAATTTCGTTCAGCTGCATTCAATTGTCTACTGGCATAGGCAATTGGAAGATCCATATTACCTTCACTAGTAGGTTGTGCAAGCACACATCCAATGGCATAATTGGATGCATCCACATGAACATGGAATGGTTTATTCCAATCTGGTGTGGTCAAGATTGGTGCTGAACATAATTTTCGTTTAAGCTCCTGGAAGGAATTCTCACATTCATCCGTCCACTCAAAGTTTGTCAGAAGTCCATACATGGGCTTTGCAATGACAGCATACATGTGTATAAATCGTCGGTAATAACCACAATGCCCCATGAAAGCTTGTACTTCCTTCACATTCCTTGGCCTAGGTAGCTCTGCTATGGCTCTCACTTTCTCTTCATCAGTGGATATGCCATTCTTTGACACTATGTGTCCTAGAATCTTGCCTTGTCTGACCATAAAAACGCACTTTTCTGGGTTCAGGCAGACTTGATATTCTCTACATTTGTCAAAGATTTGCCTGAGTTCGGGGATATGGGTTTGCCTAATGTTCGAATGAGCACAAAGATCATCAACATAGACTTCTAAGTTCTTCCTCAGGAATTCTTTAAACACATGGCACATCAACCTCTGGAAGGTAGCCGATGCATTGGTAAGCCCAAATGTCATTACTCTAAAGGCAAAAATGCCCCATTCAGTGGCAAAGGCAGTCTTATGTTGATCCTCTAGAGCTATGGCTACTTGATTGTAGCCCGAAAATCCATCAAGGAAGTTGTACACTTCCTTGCCTGCCACTCTTTCTAAGAGATGTTCTGTCATGGGAAGCGGATAGTTATCTCGAATCGTGGCTGCATTAGCCTTTTTCAAGTTAATGCACACACGCAGCTTGCCATTTTTCTTGGGCACCACTACGATGGGGGATACCCACTCAGTGTGCTCAATTTCGTAGATAAATCCAGCTTCAACCAGTCTATCTATCTCTTCTTTGATCTTAGCAGCGTAATTATCGTTATATGTATAAGGCTTTTGCTTAGAGGGTTTGGCATCTGAGGTCATGGGGATGGTGTGTGAGCATATGTCTGGGTCAACACCCTTCAAATCCTTGTAACTCCAAGCGAATACATCTCTGTATTCTCTTAGCAAGGCAATCAATTCGTGCTCTTCTTCTTCTGTCAGGTCATGGCCTATGTACGTGCATCTCTCTTCCCCTTCTTCTATGGCTATAACCACTTTCTTGGTAGTTTCTTTGTTGTCATAGGCCTCCCCTGATTGTGCCTCTCGTTTCGGCATTCTAATCATGACTCTCCTGTCATCTATCTCATACTTTTTAAAGTTTGCAGGGACCTCAAACAAAGATTCTTCTTCCTCTGGTGTGACAGATTTCTTCTTTCTTTTCTTTCCTTCTTCCTTCGTGGTCATATGTGTGGCTAGCCTTACATCACTTGTAAGCTCTCCATGCCTCTGGGGTTGAAATTCTACTTCATAGAAGTATTCCTCATCTGATGCAAAAGGTGGGTCCATGATGATTGACTCCAGATCAGAGTCACTTGCATCCTCAAATGCATCAGGGCTAGGTTCACACTCTTCTAACGCCGCATCTCCCATGATTGGCTCTATGGAGAAGATTGAAATGTCATAGCCATCCTCGTCACAGTGGGGTGTCCATTGTTGCTCATTGATGGCTACATCCATTGTTGCTAGAATTTCTGCCCAGTCGTGGGGCTCAAATTCTTCGTCAGGAAACACTACAGGTGCATAGGCTGGGTCTTGAATGGATCTATGTGTTTCTTTTGCACCTATCTCTCTGGCCTCTTCTCTCTTCTCTTCTTCTACTGCTACTTTGCACATCCATAAGTGGGTGTCTCCATGCATCCATGAGGATCTTGATCCTATGGAATGCACCGATTCTGTATCATCTTTGGCTCTATGGATGGGATTCCATTGGATAGGAGGGACATCTCTATGAGAGTAATCTTTAAGATTCACTTTGGTCGTAACACCTAGGTGTTGCAAATACAAGGAGTTGGTTCCCCAATCCTGGACCACTTGCAATTGTCGCATGAAGGGTCTTCCCAAAATCATCTCATAGGCATGATTCTTGCTAAAATCACATATAGCAAAGCTATGCTCAAACTCAACACCACATGTGGTGAGAGTTATGCCTTATAGCAATCCCAAGGGCCTCTCTATATGACCATCGGCCATTTGCAATTTCATCCTCGTGGGTCTGAGTGCTGGTTTGCCCCAACGCTTCCATAGGGAGGTGGTAGCGATAGCAACTCCTGCACCTGAGTCTAAAATGGCCTTGGTGGTATGTCCTTGATAGGTGATGGGCAGGTAGGTGTTTCCTTCTTCCCCTTCACACATCTCTCCTATCTTGTCCAATGGTATTTCTGGCACTGTCCTCTGGGATCCTACCCGGGAATGTGGTTTTGCAACTTCAGTTACTTGACTGGCTACATATTTCCGCGCTTCTGGTCTATCCTTAGGCAGTTCTTCCAAAGTGAGATCGCGCTGCACCTTGGTGTTCTTTACTACCTCCGTGTTCCTAGGTAGGACTGAGTCGTCGTTCCTTACCATGATTGTGGGTGCTCTCATACACGTGGACTTTGCTTCCCATGGGCCTGTGAAGTGGGGTAGCTCCTGTATGGAATTAGACTCAAAGTCCAATATCTCGTGAGACTGAGTACTCTCATGTTCCCCGTAAATAGAGGGGATGTCTTGTGGGAATTGGTCGTGTGCATCATCCACAAGTTCAAAGGGAGGGGCGACTTCACTTTCGTTATCCCATTTGTCTTCTTGAATCTCTCGTAGGAAGTCTGGTGCAAGCCGATTCATAGAAGAAGAAGTGTCTGGCTCCGTAGAATTAGGCACATAAGCAACCTGGGAAGGAGGGCTTATTCTATCGTTGGCTCTCTCCTCGTTCTCAAAGATGGCTGGAGCACAAGCTTCCTGGGGAGGATTACTTATTCTATTACTTTTCCGAACAGGCTCATACGCTCCGTGAGAAGGAATGTAGGCAGCCTGTGGAGGTACGTAAGCTTTCGAGGAAGGCTCATCTGCCTTTTGGGGGGAAAGATAAGCTTCTTGAGGAGGCACATGGGCTTCCTGAAGAGGCTGGCTTTTCCGTTCCCTTGCCCTTTCCTTTCTTTGAGGGGCAGGTTCCTTTTCTGATTGTGCAACTAGCCTCTCTATTCTTTCTAGCAGTCCCTCAAAGTGTAACCGTGTCTTAGCTGAGCTAGAGATGTTAAAGAAGCGGCTAGCTTCGAACATGGCTTGAGCCAATTCCACCATCTTAGCACAAATTTTAGTTCGTTCAAGCTCTAGCTCGGCTCTAGGGTAGCATTTTTCATGATCGGTTATGGTTGGCCCTTCTTGGATTCTGGCCTGATATGCTTTAAGCATCATGTTTAGGTCCTCGAGAGTGGGATCTACTAGGACTGATCCTACTTTGGGGGGTGGTGGAGTCGTATGAGGCGGGTTGGAAGGTGGTGGGTCGGATGGAGATGGGAATGGTGGTGGTGGAGTAGTGTGAGAGGGAGTTTGAGTAGTGAGTTCGGTTATTCTGGCTCTCGTTTCTCTTACGCTTTCCTCTAGTTCACTCATCTTCTTTGCCCATTGCCTTTTCATTCTTTCCCGACTATCTTTCCAAGCTCTAGTCCTTTTCTTGGTTATGCTCTCAGTTTCACTAGCCTCTGGGCCCTTTTCCTAGCTTGCCCCTTGGTTTTGCTGCAATGCCTGAGCTCTAGTGACTACCTGTACTGGTGCAGTGGAAGTGACACTTCCTGAGGAATCTACAACCAACCCAATCACATTAATGGGAGTGATTTTTGGCATATTATTAGGATTCTTAGGGCAATCTCGTAAGAGATGCTCCTTTCCACACTCTTGGCAATAGCCCTGGATTGTCACTGATTGGGGTTGTGTAGGTGCAGGCATGGGGCAATCACGAATGAAGTGATCTCCCTGACAGCTGTAGCATGGTCCTCTAGGAAATGGTGGTCGTACCTGCCTAGGTTGGGGTCTAGGGTTGGGGTTTGTATACATGACATTCGTGTAACTGACTCCCAACTTAGTTCATTTGGCTCTTCACTATAGTAGGACTCACCTTGTTCAGGAGACTGCATGTAGTAGGCCTGGGGACTATCAACATGTGTAGAATCAAAGCTATGGTCACTGGGATCACTTTCTGAGATCAATGGGGTTACTGGTACTATGGCCCTATTCAGGTTTTCTTCTGTAGTTGTATACTTTACAGGGATTACGTTAGCGGAGTTTGGAGGCTGTTGAGCTAGCACCGGTTGGGGTCTAGCATATTGTAGTGGTGGATTTTGGTTCTGGTATCTGCCTTGTTGGTAGGGCTGAGGGTAGGTTTGTCTGACCGCTTGCTTGTTGTAAGGACAGTCTTGTGCTGTGTGATTTGTGTATCTTCGTTCTATGGTGCAATATTGGCTATTTGGATTGATCTGGGGTTGAGCCATAATGGGACACACGTTTGCCATATGGTCACCACCACAAGTATAACACCTTTTCACAGGAGCAAACCTTCGGATTTGTTTGCTAGTTACACCTAATTTCTGAGCTACTTTCTCTGCAAGTTCCTCGATTGACGTGGATTGCATGGAAGAGAGGCTAGAGGCACTATCCGAATCTTTGTATATCTTAGCAAGCTCTAACTCCTCCCCTAGGTTATCCTCAATGTCAATGCACATGCGTACACACTCTTCTATAGTCCTAGGGTCCTTCAGATACACATAGGATCTCAATTTCGTACTCAACAATCCATCAAGGAATAAGGCTACTTGTTTGGCAAGTGTGGGTAGCTCCGAAACAGGGCATCTTTCAAGATATTGTCTAAATCTTCTTCCTGCCAATCTTACAGTCTCTTGGGGAGTCTGTTTGAAGCTGTGAATCAATGAGGAGGTATTGTGTCTTATGCCACTCTTAGAGAACTCTACAATGAAAGCTTCTAGGAGTTGGTCTATACACCTGAATTGTCGCTCATCCAATGGCTGAAACCATGTAAGTGCTGTGTTCCTAAGGGTTAGACCGAAGGTATTGTACTGCGTGAATAGATCCTCCACTTGTTCAGATCTCAAGACTTGCTTGAACTCCGCCACATGATCATAGGGATCTCCTGTGCCATCGAAGTAATTCTTCATGGACTTAACTAGCTGGGTCGGTCTCAAAGTTCTTGTGTGCTCTCTAGGTCTCGGCAGAGGGAACTCATCCGCATTTCTTTGATTCCTGTGAGCTCTAAGTATCTCAGGTTCTACTCTATTCGTCTCCGTCCTCGTTCTTTCTCTGCCCACTGGGTTGGCAAAGCTTACTTCTGGTCTATCTCTACTTCTGTCTCTTTGAGTTCCATGAGCTTGGGATGTTCCAGCTCCAGGGTGACCATAGGATACGTTTGATCTTGGTTGGGGAAAAACAAATTCGCCCTTCCAAGTGTAAGCATGCCTATCATTTTCTGTCACCGTAAAGATCCTTTCCGAAGCGTGATCTAAGTAAGTCACTCTGCCTGGGCTATCAGGATCCTTAAACTCATAGATCATGATTGTTCCTATATCAGTTGGCTGATCAGATTTATACCTCCAAAAGGCTTCGTCAGTTTCTCGGTTGAGGAGCAAATCTATGCTCTTGTTGTCTTGGGGAATCCATTCCGGTGTGATAATCCTAGTGAGAACCGATTTGCCTCGGGGGGTTCTAGGTTCTACACCCATGTTTCCTTGTTCCAAGTCACCTAAGTCCGCTTTTGAGATTACGTTCCCGAATTCATCTGTCCTATCTGGGTGACTGGTATCTACGTATATGGTTCCTTCTTTATCCACATAAGCTCCGTTTTCAAACTTGACGGCTGGGTGCTCTAGTCCTATGGATTGATCAGGATTCTTAATCTGTACCACAGATCTTCCCAGACCGTCCTCATAGATGCTGGCACCTAATCGGTTGGTCTTAAGGTATTCCAACTGCGTTTTGTATGGGCCTTCTACCCTGTGCAAGTAAGGCACTCCTGAACTTCCCGTAGGTCTATCCATGCCTTGAGACATCTCTGACTCACTGGTCTCAGAGCTAGGGTAGTACGAGTGGTGGCTCAACTACTGGGCCCAAGACCTAGCAGTGTGGTTAACACTAGCCTTTGAAGACCTAAGGCTTTGTCTCTCCCTTACTAGATGTCGTCCTGATCTAAGGTTCATATGCCTATCTAAGTAGCCCAATTCTTTGCCCAGAGTACAACCTCGTTGCTGGTTACTTTATATTAGTCGCTTGGTTCTTTTTAGTTATTTCTCGTGTTTAAGGTCTTGCCTGATATTACGTCATCAAGAATACTTGAATGTTCATCGTGCTTTTAGGTTGATCGTTCCACGTTAGGTTCTTTTCCTTTATGTTATCGACAGTACAAAGATTAGGTTTTTAGCTTGAACTTGAGTTTTTAGGTAGTCTTCAACTTGATACCTGCCTATCGTCGCCCTGACTTACTCCTACCTCCAGTCGTTCTTAGCCTAAGCTAGGAATTGACACAGGGAGTTAAGAGTTTCCAACCTTTTGTTTCCTGCTTGGTTGCCCTTGAATGCCCAGGAAGTGTGTTCCCAAGCTTGCACTTACACTTGCTTAGAACGCCTTTTGATGCTCTCAATAGATCTGTAAGAGTTCCAAAGCTAGCTTTAAGATTTAAATTCTAAAGACAGAACCAATGATTTTCATTCCTGTAGCACAAACACAAACTTGCATAGTGATTTTTAGGAAAACAATTCTAAAGACCCCTGACTTTGATCCCCCTAGGTATGGCCAACTTCAAAATACCCTATCTGAAAATCAACGCATTATCTTCATAAAAAACAGTTTAGGGCGTGTAGTACATGCCACGAGCTTTCCAACAAGCCCTAGAGCTCAAAAAATTGATTTCGTATGAAGAAGTTATGACTGTTCAGGGTTTAGGGGGTTAAGACAGGATTCAATCTGGCTGACAGATCCTAGGAATTTCTCCCAAAACACAAGTGTAGGAACCTCCAATAATGCTAATGGATTGACTATTTTGCCCCAAAATTATCCCAAAGTTTGCACAAAAGCAAACCCTAATTTTTGGCCGAAAAGCCTGTCAATCGCGATCGAAAGGTCTGTCAATCGCGATTGACAGAGGTGTCCGTCGGGCCTGTCAGTCGCGATCGACAGTGTCAATCGCGATCGACAGTGTCAATCGCGATCGACAGTGTCAATCGCGATCGACAGAGTCGATCGTGGCTGTCAATCGCGATGGATGGTATCAATCGCGATCGACACGTTTTCCGGATTTTTCACGGAAATTTCAGTCAATCGGGGGCCTATCAGTCGCGATGGACACGTGGCTACGCGTAAAATTCAATCAATCAATGAATTTCAGTCGGTCGCGATCGACGGCGTCAATCGCGACTGACAGAGGTGTCGATCGCGATCGACGGTGTCAATCGCGATCGACGGGGTCCTACGTGGCAGTCTGTCGGTCGTGAAGTCTGTCGGTCGCGATCGACAGGGTCTATCGGTCGCGATTGACAGAGGCTGTCGGTCGCGATTGACAGAGGCTGTCGGTCGCAATTGACAGAAAAACACGGAATTTTTCTACTGTTTTAGGTGATTTGGGATGTGCTCATCATGCTTGTGCTAGTGGTGAACTTTGTTTTACCACATGATCGAATTTTCTGTCGATCGCGATCGACAGAGGCTGGCGACTACGAGACAGATTCGACGAGTTTCGTACCTGCGCAGGGAGATGGGGGTGGTGATTCAGCAAGGTCCTGCAAAAGCTCAAGAAACATGCAAGAAAACACACACGCAATATCGCTCTCTCGCTCTCTCTCACAAGTGAAATGAGGGAAATGAGGTGGGAAAGGTGATATGATCAAAAAACAGAATTTTTCGCGATGATGGAGATGGAGTTGGGAGATGGTGATGATGATGATGGTGATGAAGATGGTGAAGGAAAAACAAGGAAATAGGTGAAAGTGAAGAAAATACCTGCAACTCCAACGCGTCAACTCTACGTCTTACCATCACACGCTCGTCCTCAAAATTCGATCCCCGACAACGGCGCCAAAATTTGGTGTAGCTCAGTGATGAGTAGCACCTCCTTTAATGTCAATCCGAGAAGACGTGAGGATGGTATGAAGACCTCGAGCAAGTGGCGGCACAAGTGCGTGAGTGAGAAGCACACAAGACATGCACACACATACACACACACGTGCACACACGGCAAGACAAAGAGTGAGAATCAATGGAGTTCTTAGATTACTTTCAAAAAGCTCTTACAGGTTTGTTTCAATTACAATCTAGCCCCAAAAATGAGCTCTCTAGCTCTTTTTATAGTTTTTGACTAGCTTTGGCCCTGTTCAGACCTAGTGTCCGGCCTAGTTAAAAATTAGGTTCCAGGGCTTATTTGAGGGCTCAAACGAGATCTACAAGATACGAAAATTGGCAGGTAGATACTTCTAAAGCTCGTCAAGCTCAAGGACTCCTTGGCTTGCACAAAATGGAGCTACAAAAATATGAAATGGTATTTACAATGGTGTTTAGTGATGAGAATCACTTTTAATTGGTGTAAGGGTGTTGAAAAACTAAAGGGTTGCCTTAGTGCTAGATCTGCGTGAATGCTCATACGTGCTTCTTCCTGAAGAAAATTATTGGCCTATTTGCCAGATCTTCATTGACTCCCTTGTCTACTAGTGCCTTCTCTCCCTTTTGACTCTCTTCTCTGACTGCCATGCCTCGTTAGTCCTTCAGTTCCTTGTCTGCTGCTAACAGTATGTTCCGAACAAGCCCTACTGGGTGGACTCTGGATTGGTCAGCCATTCTAACAAAAAACTGGACCGGTTCTATTTTAGTCCATCCTAGTTTCTTGCATAGTGCAGCAGTAGCAATATTCACACTAGACCCTCCATCAATTAATACCTGTGTGATTTTATGACTATTATACCATACCGTAATCAGAGGAACTGAATGATCGACCGTAGAATTTGGTTCCGGTTGTACAGTGGCGGTGGCCGGAATGCAAGCAGATTCGGTAGCAAATTGTTGTCGGAATTGCTGGCGGACTCCTGGTACTAATGCCAGTAATTGGACAAGAGGAAGTGTAATGGATGCTTTGGATAGAATCTCCCAGGCTTGTTGTGATTGATTTGTAATTTCCGCAGATTTTGAAGATGATGCACCGGCTGGTGCTGATGTACCTGCTACAGATGATGTTTCTGTATCTGTGTTAGCAGCATGATCTTCTGTTGCTTCCTGAGTTACCGGAGCTTGGGTTATCGGAATTGGGTCGGGAAACACTAGTGGTTCTGATGCGATCCATTGATTAGCCTTTTCATATGTTCGTTTTTGTTCTTGAATACCGGGTTCGAATATCTCAGCCGCTGGTTGTAATGGTCTACCAGATCTGGTCTGAACAGCAGCAGCTTGTGTTTCTACCGGCGTGATCTGAACCATATTTGTCATCCGATTTTGCCGTTCCTTCTTCCTTTGGTCATACTCAGCTGCGTCTTTGCAGAACCTTCTAATGTGTCCGAATTCACCACAAAAATGACAGCGCGGTGGTGGCAAATTGGGGTTTTCCGGTGTCTATACGGTCTGCCAGCAGTTTGCGTTATAGTTGTTCCTCTGTCCTCTGTAATTTTGATAACCTTGTTGCTGGTTGTTTCTCATGTGCGGAGGCACATAGTGATTGGCTGGTTGCCTTGGTTCCTGTATGATTGCATTGACTGTCGCTGTCCTTTGTACTTTAGCGTTATAGGCGCAGTTTTCGGTGGTGTGTCCGGTGGTGTTGCAGATGGCACAAAATAGCTGATTTAGTGCACAAGTGGCACTCGTATGACCTGAGTTCTTGCAAGTGGTGCAATACATTTGCCTTGTTAAATCTTCTACAACATTCTTGTTTGTCTTTAACCACTCCAGATCTTCTGTAAATCCTCCAACCTTGTTTTCCAATTGCAAAGCCATCGCAATTACTGCATCTAGGGTCATTGCACCGACACATCGGATGATCATGATCTGTTTGAGTTGGGGAGTCAGTCCATTAATAAACCATTGAGTAATGACATCGTCTGGCAGGATGGCATGTGCCGGTGGCAGTTGCCGCAAATGTGTCCTAAATAAAGTGGCGTATTCTTGCACTGATTGGTTTACCTTCTGTCTATTGTTTTGTAAGTAGTCGAAAATTTCTGCGGGATTCTTCTTTAGTCTAAATCTTTGCAGAAATGCATCCCTCACTGCTTCATAGGTGCCGAAGTGATTTATATCATACTCTGTAAGCCATCTAGCGGCTTCACTGACCAAGGTGGACTGGAAAACGATAGCCTTATACGCCGGGTCAACGGGGTGATTGAGTACTGCATAACTAATCTCAAAAGTACGTACATGCGCATCTGGGTCATCCCCTGGAAATCCACCGAATTTAGTGTACGTTACGCCTGTCGGCGGCGGCCTGGGTGGACATACTTGTTGCTGTTGTTGTTGCTGCCCATTCATTGTGCTGCTAATTGTATAGTGACTACTTCCTGTATTCTGAGGTTGAATATCTGGATCTTCAGAATCTGCCTCCTCAGCCTGTGTACTATCTGGTTCGAAAGTCTTGCTCAGTATGTTGCGAATCTCGGCTTCAAACAAACTTCCTTCCCTTTTGAAGTCAACCGTAGGGAAGTTTACTCCTAATGACGGAGTGTAAGTTAATGATTCACCAAAAAGTGGTAACCTGTTACCGAAAAGCTGCACCGAAATGTCACCGGAAGGTGTTGCTTTTCCACCAGTGCAGGCTGTTTTCTTCTCTTTATTGCTTTCTTCGGCAAACTCGTTGCTATTCGTTAACAATTTTGAATCTCCAATCAAAGCGGGTACGCTAACTTCAGATTGTGTCCTGGTAGATTTTGGAATTACTGTATTTTTCGACAGATCGTGCCGAAACAGTACCGGAATCTATCAGAGATGCAGAAAAATCAACCGGAATATGACCGGAATCGTCAGTAACGTTTCTTTCTTTCTTATCAACAGGTTTGGATCTTCCTACGCTTCTACCTCCTGGAGGCATTCTTAGTAGATTAGGTATTCTTGACTGTTTGTTCTTTGGATACGTCTCACCGGATCGAGTAACCGGCATATACTACTCGTACTATACTTCTTTAAAGTTGTCCAAAAACAATGACTATCCTTGCAGTCGATCAGCGTTCGTTCTAAATATTATGTTCGTCACACAAATGGTGATCTTGATACTTCTTGCATCAGTGAACGGAAATCTTGATGCCACATCCCCAACGGGATCGCCAGTGTTAACTGTTCGGTTGGTAAAGCGCCTTTTCCAACTATCGGAAGTGCGTTTTACCTGGTCCTTGGGTTCTTGGGAGTGGAAGGGGTCTGTAAGAACAGAGGCCCTATATTAGTTTTCCCAATACAACTACGTCAGATACAGGGGTCTATTGGAACTTAACCAGATTCGCTTATGCTCAACTACTTCAGTACTTAATTCGCTGGAGACCTTAGCACAAGAATCAAGTCACTCATTCAGATAGATATCAAACCATTCTACAATCGACGTCACAGCGAACACAGTCATGAAGGACCGAAATTTTGAAGACCATCTGTACCTACTTAAGCTTCTTACGGTGACATTAACTTATCATACCACGACAGAGTAAACATTAAAACAACGTACTCCCCGTGGTATCAGAACTACTATCGTTTATGCACAGAACATGTTAACCATCTGGTGGATCATCTCCAGACAATCAGTTAGACCAATACATAAAACCACACTTCCAGCAAGGATCTACAGATAGAACGTCGGACCTACGGCAAATGAGTTGCTGAAACGGGACAAGTTTGCAACCGCACTACTATCAACAAGAACGAATACAGACAAAGATCAGACCAATAGATGCACAGGTCACTTAGACAACTCAGAAATAACAAGATTAACTAATATCAGACCACACACAGACGAATAGTCTGGTGAATTTCCCAACAAAATCTTGTCTCTCCGCGTCTCTTTTTCATTGCTTTATATAAGCTTTTACAAGAATGCGCGTAACAACCTTTCGCGCGTGTTTTACAAAGATTTCCGTTATGCAAGTCTCACTGCGGCGGCCGGCTAACAGATGTTGGTGCAAAACACAAGCCTACACATTTGGCTTGGAAGATATCATAAAGACTCTACATGCATGAAGAACCATAGGAACATATGCTAGTGGTTTATTACCACTTTACCTCATCGTAAAAGTCAAATTGACTTGGAATCTTTTGTAATCACCTACCTAATTGATTCGTGGAAAAAGTAGCTCACTTGATTGAGAGAATATCTCCAAGTTTTTAGAAGCTTGATTAGAGGGAGCCAAGAATTTGAATTTGAATTCAAATTCTTACACATTTCATATAAAAGGTGAACTTGAAAAGTCGCGTGAGAGAGATCACTCCCGAGCTTCATTCTACTGAAGTGTGTGTGAGGACTACACCATAGCCTACACCTCTCTACACCATTAGGCAATGCTTGTCATGCCAATGGGATTGTACAAAAGTGTTAATTTATAGATACATTTACATCATTCATCTCTGTGTTCACTACTTGTCTACTCCAAAGTCTGTCAACTTGTCAAGGGCATATCTCAGCCAATACTCCACCACATTCAGTGATTCAAAGCTTGTTGGATTCAGCTCAAAGTCATCTACATGCTGACAAGTTTTGAAGTGATTTCATTCAGCCAATTCAGAGAAATCGTCATCGAGGTGCTCACTGGTCTATCTCTGCTACAGTCCTAAAAAGTCGGGGGTATACCAAATCTTGCTAAATTAATTTCTCTTAGCATAGTTTATTATTTTACATAATTTCACTTGAAAATGGTAGCTTACGTAGCTAATTGAATATCCCTAGAAGGAATTTTATCAATTGCTACTGTGCTGGTCACACTGAGCAAAACATTGAGCAGGTGTCAAGACCAAAATAGAAGGTTTTCTTGAGTTTGTGACTTCCAAAGTTATCTGTTTTGATTCAATCATTACATACAACATTTCCAAAGGACATAGGCCATTTCTTGGTGTCATTGGAAAGCTAAGGAAGTCTAATAATCAAGTCTAAAGCTAAAGAGGGCTGGTACAAAGCAGGTTTTAGCAGTACCTACTCAATCTCTTGGATCATCCATCCATCTTTCTCAACAATGGTATCAGAGCAAATAAGGTAAAATGGGAGATGGTTTTCCTTCATTCATTGATAAATTGGATAGGAACAACTATCAAGCTTGGTCTCTAAGGATGAAGACCTACTTACAAGGGAGGATTCTCTATGGATACATCTCAGGAGATGAGGAATTGCCCTCATTCAAAGCAAGAGGATTGCCAACCAAGGAAGAACGAGAGAAGCTTAATACATGGTGTGCAAAAGATGCATTGGCAAGGTCTTATCTACTCAACTCTATATCTGACTTTCTTTTACCTCATATCAGAAATTGTAAGACTTCCCAAGAGACTTGGGAAACCTTGTCATCATATTTTGCCTCTAATACAAGGGCCAGGAAAAATCAGTTGTGGATTGAATTCACAACACTAAGGAAGCAACCTAAGCAAGCTGTTTCAGAATTTGTGACCAAGATTAAAGATGTTGCAGATCAGTTAGCAAGTATAGGAGAAGAGCAAATAGTGAGGCAGGTAATCAATGGAATCAAGGCTGATGAAAAGTGGGAAAGCTTCACCACTGCAATGGATCTCTACATGGACATGCACACTCCAGATCTTACAACTCTTATGGGACAACTATTTACACATGAAGCAAAGCTCACAAAGAATGGAGATACATCCAAAGGTAACAACTCTTCTGCCCTATACACTAATAAGAAGTCTAAGGATAAAGGCAAGAGTAAGAAAGTGGAAGATGAAGGCTCTATCTCCCAAGTCAATTATGCAGGGAGAGGTAGATCTTCAAGAGGCAGGGGCAGAGGAGGTAAGAAAGGTAGGGGGAGACCCTATAATTCATCACCATGCAACATTTGTGGTCTATCAAATCACACCACAGATGAGTGTTACAGGAATTACAAAAATCAGAGAGGAAGAGGCTACCAAAGAGGTGGATACTCTCAGTCTAGAGGAAGTTTCAACCATCACCAAGGCCACAACAACAATTACAACAACTACAACAACAATTACAATGGTAACTACCAAGGAGGATTCAAAACTAGAAGGGATTACAACAACTACACAGAAGAGCAGGATGACTCTCTTCTAATCATGAACATGACTTCAAAGACAAGTACAAATGATGGTCATTTATTTTATATTGATTCAGGGTGTTCAAATCATGTGGCTGGTAATGTGGCATTACTCTCTGATCTTGAGGAACAAAAGGTAAACACAAAGTCCAAACAGGTGATGATACAAAGCATTCTGTAATTAAAGTTGGAAATGTGAAAACTAGTGATGGTAATCAGAATTTGTTGAGCAGGGTACTTTATGTACCAAAAATTACAAAGAACTTAATGAGTGTTGGCCAGATTGTAGAGAAAGGGTTGCAGGTCAGGTTCAATCAATATGGAGCATTTGTGGAGGACCCAAGACATGGATTCAAAAGGATAGCTAAAGGAGAAAAATCAGGTAGACTTTTTTTTTTGAGTTGGAAGATACAAAAAAATATTGCTTTATACAGTTATAAGGATCAGACACTTTCAGAGCTTGAGATTTGGCATAAGAGATTAGGGCATATAGGAGAAAGGACCTTGAAGCAAATGTGCAGGGACCAATGTGTGCTTGGGATACCTAATGTATCCAAGCAACATATGATTTACAAGTGTGGTGCTTGTCAATTTGGTAAGTCTCACAGGTTACCCTTCTCAAGGAAAGGATATATGCATGAAGACTATCTAGAGCTGGTTCACACAGATGTTTGGGGACCTAGCAAAGACCCTTCAGTCTCAGGTTCAAGGTACTATGTGTCTTTTATTGATGACTATAGCAGATGGGCTGTGTTATACTTTATGAAGCACAAGGATGAGGTGTTTAATTGTTTTAAGAAATATCTTGCACTAGTTGAAAATCAGACAGGAAGAAATTTGAAGAGGCTAAGGTCAGATGGAGGAGCTGAATACTTCTCCAATGAGTTTGAGGACTTCTTGCAGGACAGAGGCATCAAAAGGGAAATAACCACAAGGTACTCTCCTGAACAGAATGGGGTAGCTGAAAGAAGAAATAGGTTAATTGTTGAGACAGCTAGATCTCTGCTTAATGAGAAGAAGTTGCCTAACTATCTATGGGCAGAGAGTGTGTCTACTGCCACTTACCTTGTAAATAGGTTACCATCAAAATCACTTGATGGTATGACACCTTATGAAGCTTGGCATGGTAAGAGACCATCATTAGATCATTGCAAAATTTTTGGATGTGTAGCATATGTACACATACCCTCACAGGTAAGAGGTAAGTTAGATCCAAAGGCTGAAAAATGCATTTTCATTGGATATGACCTAAATCAAAAAGGTTACAGGTTTTATAACCCTACCAATAAGGGATTCATGGTAAGCAGAGATGTGATCTTTGATGAAAATGATTCTTGGTATGAGAATGAGTGCAGGAAGGTCAAACTACCCTATGATTTGGAAGAGGAGTTTCCAGAACTCACAAAGGAGGAACCTATTCAGAAAGAAGACTCAAGTTCAGATGATGAAGATACAATAAACCTTGAAGAGTTCAAGGCATGGAAGTCCAAAGGCAAAATGAAGATGAAGAAGCTTGAAGACATACCTAAATCTTCAGCTCAACCTTCTAGAAGATCACAAAGGGAAAGTAAAAAACCTATTAGATATGGGTATGATACATCTCTTGTCACTAAACATTCAGTTTATCTTGCCAAGGATTTGTTAAATGAAGAACCAAGTTCATATGAAGAAGCAATCACCAAATCAGAATGGAAAGAAGCTATGGATGAGGAGATTGAAGCACTCAAGGAGAGTGATACATGGGAGTTAGTACCCAAGAAGGACTCCATGAAGGTAATAGGGTCCAGGTGGATCTATAATTTGAAAAGAAATTCTGATGGCATAATTAACAGGTACAAGGCCAGATTGGTAGCCAAGGGTTTTGCACAAACCCAAGGCATTGATTATGAAGAAACATTTTCTCCTGTGGCCAAGATGCCAACAATCAGAGTGTTGGTGAGTGTGGCTGCATCAAAAAATTGGAACATGTATCAATTGGATGTCAAGAATGCCTTCTTGAATGGATGGATCTCAGAAGAGGTTTATATGTCACAACCTCCTGGCTATGAAGACCCTAAGAAGATAACTTATGTTTGCAAATTAAAGAAGGCTTTATATGGATTGAAACAGGCACCTAGGGCATGGAATTACAGGCTAACTACATACCTCCAAGACCAAGGATTTGTGATGAGCAAGGCAAATACTTCTCTGTTCATAAAGAGAAGTAATTCAGAGGTAATATATCTCTGTGTTTATGTTGATGATATGATCATTACAGGTAATGATGTCAATGGAATCAGATACATCGAAAGCTAGATGATGAAGGAGTTCAAGATCAATGATCTTGGATTATTGAAATATTTTTTAGGGCTTGAATTAGTTTACACTAATTCAGGGATTTACATCACTCAGAAAAAATATGTACAGGACATGTTGAAGAAGTTTCACTTGTAGGATGCTAAAGCAGCAAACACTCCAATGGAGGTGAACCTAAAGCTAAGTGCCCATGAAGGTGATGAAGTCCAAGACATTACAGGTTATCAAATTATGGTAGGTAGCTTGAACTATGCTACCTTAACTAGAATTGACATTGCATATGGAGTTAGTGTGCTAAGTCAATTTATGCACAAGCCAAGGATACCTCACTTAGAGGCTGCCAAGAGAATATTGAAGTATCTCAAGGGTACAAAGAACCATGGTTTGTATTTTCCTTTGTTAGACGACCGCCGGAGTGGGACAGACGTAATGACCGCCTGATATACCGGAATTATCAAAATCCATGAAAAAAAGTTGGTACGTGCATCTTGAAAAAAGATATATAAAGCAATGTAAAAAGAATGGCCAGAGAGACGCTTGTGTATATGGTTTTAGAGAGAGAGAGAGAAAGAGGGATGCCCTTTCTGAAATTGTCAGAGTTTACTTACACTATGGTGAAGCTCTGAGTATTGTTTGTGTTGATTTCTGTTCTGTCTGCGTCGCCTGCTCATACTGAAGTTCACCGTAGTGAATGTTAAATGTCAATTTATGTAGTTGAGTACTGTTTTCGTATCGTAAGATTGTGTACTCTTCGACCGTTGAAGTACCCTGAGTTAGTATAAGTGAATGTAGTACTGCATAAGTTGATTTGATACAGATTATTGCTTTTGGTAAATGTAACTTTTAATTGAATGTCTCGGAAAGTATTGTGGTGAGTGAATCTGTCTGATTCACTCTGTTTGATATATTATATGTTCATGAATCTGTAGAAGGGACAATTGTTCTATTCTTCGAGTAAACTGATCTGGAGAATTTCGGACGCAGGAATCTAAGAACCAAGTATTGATGTTGATTAGTAACTGAGCTAGACGAGTAGTCATGCTTGATGTTGTAACGAAGATTTGGGAAAATAGTACAGGGCCTCTGTTTAACAAACCCCTACCACTCCCAAGAACCCACGATGATCTGGTAATGTCTTACGGTAATGATAATTAGAGTTAACCATAGTTTACGGTGAAGCTTTGTATTACGTTAATCTTTGTTCGATAACGACTTGCGTTTGTCAGTAACACAGCATCGCTAGTTTAAACACTTTAACACTTGGCGCCGTCTGTGGGAAAGTGGCATCAAGATTGCCAGTCACCTGTCAGAATTAGATTATTGTTTGATTGTCAGTAGCAACAGAACCAGATTGTTGCAAACTGTTTCGTTAGTAATATCCCACGATTAATACGGAAAATGATAAATGCCGGTGACTCGGTCTGGTGAAACGTACCCCAAGAACCATCAGTCTGGAGTACTAAAGACAACTCTGGAAGGTAGAAGTACAACTAGGGCTGACCCATTTGTCAAGAAAGTTCAGAACGTTAAAGCTGATTCCGGTCATATTCTGGTAGAACGTGTTACGTCTCTGGTACATTCTAGTACTATTTCGGCACAGTCTGTCGAAGATATAGTAATTCCAGAACCTACCAAGACGCAGTTGGAATCTAGTTTAACACTCTTGGAAAAAGATTTAGATTCACTTACGATTAGACACACCCTAGGCAAAGATATCAGCGAAGGCAAAAAGACACCGCATTCGGGCACAAGTTCAGTTTATCCCGGTGATATTGTGGTAAGAGAACCTCAGTTATTCGGTGACGAATTAGCATTTTCTGCTGAATCTTCAGCCCAACTGCCGTGCTTGGAAGCAAGTTTTCATACATTGGACATCAAGGAAGAAGAAAGGCTGTTTGAGACAGAAATTCGCAGCATAGTAAGCAAGCTCATTTCACCGGAAAGTGTGCCATCAGACGATATAGATTCCGGTAGTTCAAATATTCAAACCAGAAATACAGACGGAAGTTATAATATATTCACGATGAACGGACAACAACAACAACAACAGTTATGTCAACCCAGGCCACCTCCAACGGGAGTGACATACACGAAGTTTGGTGGATTTCCAGGAGATGATCCGGATGCTCACGTACGCACTTTCGAGATAAGCTACGCCGTTCTCAACCATCCACCAGATCCGGCCTACAAAGCCATTGTCTTCCAATCTACACTTGTCAATGAAGCAGCCAGGTGGCTCACAGAATACGATATTAATCATTTTGGCACCTACGAAGCAGTTCGAGATGCTTTTCTGCAGCGATTCAGGCTAAAAAAGAATCCAGCCGAAATTTTTGATTATCTGCAGAGTAACAGACAGAGGGTGAATCAATCTGTACAGGAATATGCTACCCTTTTCACAACACACTTAAGGCAGCTACCACTGGCTCATGCTAACTTACCAGATGATGTTATTACTTAGTGGTTCATCAATGGCTTGGTTCCTCAACTTAAGCAGATCATGATCATAAGATGTTCGGAGCTATGACACTTGATGCAGTCATAGCAATGACTCTGCAGCTGGAAAACAAAGTCGGCGGATTTACAGAAGATCTGGAGTGGGTAAAAACAAACAGACATGTTGCCGAAGATATGACCAAACAAGTATATTGCACCACATGCAAAAATTCAGGACATACCAGCACCAATTGCGCACTTAATCAGACATTCTGTGCTATCTGCAACATTGCCGGACACACCACCGAAAACTGCGCATACAACGCTAGAGTACAGGGAATAGCGACTGTCAATGCAATTATCCAGGAACAAGGGCAGCCAGCCAATCATTATGTGCCTCCACAAATGAGAAACAACCAGCAGCAAGGATATCGAAATTATCGAGGACAGAGGAATAACAACTATAATCCAAATCGCTGGCAGAACGGGCCACCACCGGAAAATCCCAATTTACCACCACCACGCTGTCATTTTTGTGGCGAATTTGGACATATTAGGAGATTTTGCAAAGATGCAGCTGAGTATGATCAAAGGAAGAAGGAACGTCAAAATCCAATGGCCAACATGGTAAAAATCACACCGGTGGAAACACAGGCTGCTGCAGTCCAGACCCGTTCTGGTAAACAATTCCAACCGGCAGCAGAAATTTTTGAACCAGGGATACGTGAACAACACAGAATGTATAACAAAGCTAGTCAATGGACCACAACAGAACCACCAGTCTTTCCAGAGGCTATTCCGGTAGCCCAGCCCTCGTTAACAAAGGAAGGAACACAACAAAGGGAGTTAGCAGCAGAAACATCATCAACAGCAGATACATTGCCCACCGTAGACACCTCCGCATCCGCAGAGGCATCAACTTCAACATCAATAGAGCCTGTCAATCAACCTCAATAGGCTTGGGAAATCTTATCTAAGGCATCGATCACTCTGCCTTTGGGCCAACTATTGGCATTAGTACCTGGAATTCGACAACAGTTCCAACAACAGTTCAGTCCGGTACCTTCTTGTATTTCGGCAACAGCAGCAGTTCAACCAGAACCTGATTCTATGGTTGATCATTCGGTTCCCTTGATTACAGTATGGTATAAGAATCATAAGATTATGCACGTATTAATTGATGGAGGCTCTGGTGTTAACATTGCGACTGCGGCATTATGCAAAAGATTAGGATGGACCGAAATTGAGCCAGTTCAATTTTTTGTCAGAATGGCAGATCAATCAAGAGTCCATCCTGTAGGACTTGTGCGAAATGTACCCATCACTTTACAAGGTACGACCTTTAAAATGACCTTTGTTATACTAGATCTTCCAGAATCTACTTTGGATTACAACCTTCTTTTTGACCGACCCTGGCTGAAGCATGCAAAGGTAATACAGGATTGGTCCGCACAAGAGCTTACGTTTAAAGATGCCAATCATAGATATGTGGTAAAATTAGATGCTATACAACCTTGCGAGCTACACGCTAGACCGTATTTTGCTGAACCAGTCCATATGCTAGATGGATTTTCAGATGATGAAGAAGAAGAGTTTCTGAAGAGTAACGCGGACTTAATTTCCTTAGGGACTATTGATCTACAGTCCGTTGTAGATAATTGGAACGCTTCAGTTTGTACAGTAATACCCATCACAGAAGAGGCTAAGAAGGAAGACACTGTTTCGACACATGACGATGAATTGCAGCAACTTTTTAAACCAACAGACGACACAGAGAAACATCACCAGTTCTATGTCCCTGAAGATCAGCTGATTACTTACAATTTAGGAGATGAAGATCATCCGCGTTCGGTAAAAATAAAGCAAAATTTACCAGAAACATTTCAAGCAAGCTTAATCCAGTTACTCCGAGAATTCACTGACATCTTTGCATGGGACTACAAAGACATGAAAGGATTGGACCCCCGTATCTACCAGCATAGGGTCATGCTGAAGCCAGAAGCAAGGCCGATAAAACAAACCAGCTACCGGATGAATCCCCATTATGCATCTCAGGTAAAGGCTGAACTAGATAGATTATTAAAAGTTGGATTCATTGTACCTGTAGAACATGCTGAATGGATTTCACCAATTGTGATCGTGCCAAAGAAAAATAAGCAACTGCGAATCTGTGTAGACTACCAAAAATTAAACGCAGGAACAGTACCGGATCCTTTCCCGATCCCCTTTCTAGATACCATGCTTGATAGGGTAGCAAGACATGAAATGTATTCATTCTTAGATGGATATAGTGGTTACAATCAGGTTAGAATGGCTGAAGAGGATATACCAAAAACTGCCTTCATTACCAATTGGGGTGTCTTTGCTTGTACGGTAATGTGGTTTGGATTGAGAAACGCACCAAGCACATTTCAAGGATGTATGCAAGAAATATTTTCTCCTTATCGGACTTCATTTATGCAAGTATATCTCGATGATTTTTCAATTTTCGGTAAGTAGATAGCACATCTGTTCCATTTACGGTGCTGCTTTCAGAAATGCCGAGAGTATAGACTCTGCTTAAACCCAAACAAATCTATGTTTGCGGTTTCATGTGGCAAGTTACTTGGCCACATTGTATCTGCACAAGGTATCCAAGTAGATACAGATAAAATTTCGGCAGTATTAGAAGCTCCGGTGCCCACTACACCAAAAGAAGTTATGCGCTTCCTGGGTCAAGTGCGGTGGCATGGCAGACACTTACGATGGCTTGCTCATCTGGCTATACTGCTGAACATGCTAATCACAAAAACTCCCCGCCAGTTTGAATGGACTTAAGAATGCCAAACTACATTTGATCGACTCAAGTATCTATTGATGCAGGCCCTAATCTTACAACCACCGAACTGGGACAATCCGTTCCATGTTTTTGTCGACGCTTCAGATATTGCGATCGGCAGTATTCTGATGCAGCAAACACATAAGTGGTTTTGCCCTGTCTATTACGCCAGCAGAAGGCTTGCACCGGCAGAAAAGAATTATTCTACCATCGAAAGAGAATGTCTAGGATTAATTTACTCCATCAAAAAATTCAGACATTATCTACTAGGCCGGAAATTCACATTCCATGTGGATCATGCTGCCCTCGTCTATCTAGTAAGACAACAACATTTAGGCGGACGCTTAGCACGATGGGTGCTACTCTTGCAGGAATTCGATTATGAAGTTATTCACCGACCCGGAAATGCACATGCCTTAGCAGATTTCCTATCTCGTCTAGATTCCGGTGAAGCTCCGATAGTGTCACTCTAGTACAATGGTGAGTACCAACGTGAAGAGATACACCTCATAAATGTCAATCCGTGGAGACGTGAGGACCGGTATGAAGACCGTGAGCAAGTGATGGCACAAGTGCGTGAGTGAGAGCACACAAGCATGCACACACATACACACACACGCGCACACAGTAAGAGCAAGGAGTGGAACAATAGAAGATCTTCGATTATACAAGAGCTCTCTTACAAAACTGAAATCTACAACAAGCTAACCTCAAAAATGAGCTCTCCAGCCCTTTTTATAGTTTTTGAGTGGTTTTGGCCCTGTCCAGACCTAGTGTCCGGCCTAGTTAGAAAATAGGTTCCAGGGCTTATTTGGGGGCTCAAACGGAGTCTAAAAATTATGAAAATTGGTAGGATGGTAGTTCTAATACTCCTCAAGCTCGAGGACTCCTCGGCTTGAACAAAATGGAGTTACAAAAATGGGAAATGGTATTTACAATGGTTTTTAGTGATAAAAATCACTATTTTTGTAGGGATTTCTTCTGAAAATTTGACAGGTGCTTCTTGGAGCTCCCTACTTGCTTCTTCTTCTTGTGTGTCCACTTCCTTGATGCGCTTCCATGCTTTGTCCTTGACCTTGAGCTTCAACACTCCCCCCCCTCTTGAGTCTGTCGTCCCTGACAGACCCTTGTTGTATTGGTCGTTCCATGTAGTACATTGAGAGGTAGCGTCCTTTGCGTCCAATAGGGGTGATCCATTTTCCCAATGTAGCCTGGTCGTTTGTCCAGTTCCTTACTTTGCCACTGCTAGATCTTGCAGTTTGTAGTTCCTTTGTATTTGCCTCTTCCTTGTATTCTATCTTGATGGTGCATTTGTGAGCTATCCAAAACGACTAGTTGCTCAAAGGAGGTGATCAATGTTGATTATGAGCAACTCTCTATCGTGGATGGCTTCCTTGCTCTTGTAGTGGTCACCCTGATGTCCTCTGATTCTTCCAACGATGGCTTTCATAGTTTTCATGCCAAGTACTTGTAACCCATAATGTATGATGGTTAAGTGCATTAGTCCATGGGTTGAACAAATTATGTGCCTTGTGCATGGCCTTGTAATGTGGCCCTACGTATGCGTACTTGGAAGATGCATGGCAAGAAGTATGCTGCAAGAGATTGGGTCTTGAGCTAAGTGCTCAAGGGTATGCTGGCGAAGAGGTTTCCTAATCGATCATGGTTATAGTGTTGTTGAAGCATACACGGCTTACCATGGTGAAGGGTCCGTTGATCTTCATCTCTTCGTGTTGTAGTTCCAGCATGGTGTTTGACCCTCGTCTTGTCCTTTTTGTTGATGGATGTCCTTGCTGAAAGTTCGCTGATGAGCATTTTCAAGCAAAGTCCTCTTCTTTGCCCCTTTTTTTTTTTTGCACACGATGGCATCAAACAAGAAGAAACAGGTTAGTATCAATAACATATTTTGCATGTGAAAATTGTGTCTCATGTGCCTGGGATTTCTCAATGGTGTCTATGCACGGCCATGTAAGGTGGCCCTATCTTGATGCATACTTTGGAAATGCATGACCTGAATGGTGCAAACGACTGGGTTATGCCAAAGGCACATGGTTGCTGCTGGTCGAGGCTTTTGATGTTACTTGTATACTTGATGAATTCTTTGATTGGAGGTGTCTATTGGATCTCGAAATGATGTAATCCTCCGGATTGGAACCCACTTTGGAATAGGGTTTGGCACTGTAGAGATCACCTCAGGCCAGTTCATCTTTGGATGCTTTCCAAACTTTGGTATCCCGTGTGGTTGGCCTTTTGGTTCTGTGGATGTTGTTGGTGCTTTTGGCTTCCAAACCCATACCCTTGATGATTGCCTACTTACTTTTGCAGAAGGGTTGAGTTTATCTTCATTTGTTCTTTGTGTTTTGTTCTCACCCTTTGCTTTCCTTGGCTTCTTTGTTGAGACCTTTTGCTTGGTGGGGAGCATAGGCCGTTGTGTATGTAAGAGCTTCTTGGGTACCCACATCTGTAATCGCCCGTGTTGAGCTGTAGCTAATTTTTTAGGCACCCAAATTTGTACATGATTGTGGTCGGCCTTCTTCGATAGCTTCGGTACCCAAATTTGTTGGATTCTTCGTGCTTGAGCCTGTCGTAGGTGCTTGGTCCTTCTTTTTTCATGGTCGATCTGGTTGGGTGGGAGTCTTTGAGGCAACATCGATGGTTGTACTCCTTTCTTTACCCATATCTGTGTCATGCCCAACACTTCTTTCTTTTTGAAGGCTCTTTGTCTATTTGATAGACTGGCTGTCTTGCACTGTTTTGCTTGCTTCTGAGGTTGAACTAATGTGGATGCTTTACTCGTTGAAAAAGAAGAAGGTTCTTCTTGCCTTTGCGACTTTCCTTCCATGATTGTGTCCGTCTGGATCATAGATCTTTTAACATTTACATCATCTTGTTCGAGAAGATTAGCCTTAGAGGAAGGAAGAGAGCGTGTGGTGTCTTGGTCAGTGGCCATGCAATTCTCCAATTCTAATGTAATGTATTGTTCATGTACCCAAACATGAAGAAGTTGACTTCTTAGGTTCAAGTTGACAGCATGGTCGTAAATCCAATCTTGACCCAAGACAAGTGGCTATGTGAGGTCCTCATCATGACACACTAGCATTTTGACTTTTATTGGAACATCTTGAAGGTAGATGGGAAGTTCCACCTCGCCCAAACAGGGGGTTTCCATGCCTCCTAATCCTATGAGATAGGCTTCTATGGGCTTGATGTCCAATTGCAAGTCTTGGCAGTATGAAAGTCAAACTGCACTAGTTGCTGCACCTGAATCAACTAATGCTCTCACAGTCTTTACACTCTTTCCTTGTCCTACCTCTATAGTCACAAAGGGCCGTCGATCAATTATTCGAGAAGTAGTTATGCCCGATTTTTGGCACATGTCCATGTGATATTTTGGAGCTTTTGTGTTGACATCTAGGCCTAGCCGCCGTAGCTTATTTCTTCTGATGCGCTCTCTCACCTCTGCTTGTGCTTCTTCTCTAACCCTTAACTCCTCTTCTTTTCGCTTCTTAGCAGTGTTGAGTCTCATGAGCATTTCCTTTGTAAGAGGTTCTTGATATAACTTGACTCGACAACCACTTATATAGTTCGGTAAGATATCACCTTCTAAAGTGGCCAATTGAACTGCACCACTAGTGGAGAGTCTATTAATGATCATGGGTCCATATCCTCGTTTCTCCAATTTGCGGGCATGTTGCTTTAGCGTATAAACCAGCACTAGATCTCCTTCCTTCAATCCTTTATCCTTTACATGGGCATCAAAGTATGCCTTTTGCCTTTTCTTTGCAGCATAAATGCCTGCTGCTGCCCGTAGCCTCGTCTCACCTAAGCGTTCTAGATCAAAGATCCTGGAAGACAACTCATGTCCATTCCACTCATGCTCTTGTGCTACTTTCAAGGCTGGGATTAGGAAGTCCAATGGTAGCACGACATTCTGTCCAAAGACCATCTGAAATGGGGTAGCATTGAGTACCGTTTTGTAGGCCACTCGGTATGCCCAAACAGCATGATGAAGTTGTTTGTCCCAATCAGAGCGTTTATTATTCACCAGTTTTGTTAATACGTTACATAGGATCTTATTCGTGCTCTCGGCCTGTCCGTTGGCTTGTGGGTGATAAGGGGCAGACTTCTTTTGTATCACCATGAATTCTTGAAGGAGATGTTCAATGACCTCATTCAAGAAGTGCGTACCTCTATCACTAACCAACTCTATTGGTAACCCATATCTAGTGAACACATTTTCGAATAAGAACTTAGCCGTCGTTTGAGCATCATTCTTTGTCGTGGCTTTTACTTCCACCCACTTTGTAAGGTAATCTGTGGCTACAATAATGTATTCTGCATGGGAGTTTCTAGCTGGGGGGTTAATAGGACCAACAAAGTCTATGCCCCACTTCGAGAATGCGCGCCCTCCCATCATTGGCCTTAAAGGCATCTCATCTTTTCTTATCGGATATTGGGCACGTTGGCATGTGTCACATTTCTTCACATAAGTATGTGCATCCATATGAAGAGTGGGCCACCAAAGTCTTGAGAATAGAATGGTCTTAATTACTCGGTCAGGCCCAAAATGTCCACCTGCAACACTACTATGTGCAGTTTCTAAGACTTTCAAATAGTCTGATTCATGAACGCACAGTCTTAGGTAACCATCCTTGCCTCTTCGATATAGGTTGTCTCCTACTAAGGCATAGTCTTGAGCCTCTTGCTCCATGCTCCGTTTTCTTGCAAGACTAGCCTGATTGGGTAATGTTCCCGATCTCATGAACTCAACCAATGGAGCACTCCAATCTGGGATTAATGACACATGATAAAGAGTGGCATGCTCCACTGGGGGTCTCTTCTGGCACACTGGACAATTCTGGATCCAATCCTATATTTCTTTGTCCATGCTAGGCCAATACACTCCTAAACATTTTAGATTTTGCAATGTTCGTTGTTTAGAGTAGTGATTTCCTAGCAGTCCCTCATGGGCTTGTTGCATCCAACTAGTATGTTCGTCGTCCTCAACACAACAAGCTAATACACCCTCGGTATCTTGCTTGTACATACTTCCGGCCAATATTTGATACTTTTGTGATTTTACAATTTCTTCTTTGCTTGTTTTCACATTTTTATTTGCAGGCCCAAAGGTTAGGACTGGTACCAACTTATTTGCCCATTTAGGAACAACTTCTAAATTGAACAGATAAGCATCGGGCAATTCATCAGACACTCCTTGCGGTGGCTCTCGTGAAGTGATGCGAGAAAGATGGTCTGCCCTAAGATGGGTTCTACCTTTCCTGACAACAACTTCAAAGTCGTATTCCATTAGTAAGAGGAACCATCTTACTAAGCGGCCTGTATTGCAAGGTTTATTGACCAAATTTAGTAAAGCTTGATGATCAGTGAAAAACTTGAACTTATTGGCCAATAGATAGTGTCTAAACTTCTTCACAGCATATACCATACCTAAGCCTTCTCTCTCCGTTGTGGTATAATTTCGTTCAGCTGCATTTAATTGCCTACTAGCATATGCTATCGGCAAATCTAGGTTTCCTTCACCTGTGGGTTGTGCTAGCACACATCCTATTGCATGATTGGAGGCATCTACATGGACATGAAAGGGTTTGCTCCAATCCGGAGTAGTCAATATTGGTGCTGTGCACAAACGTCTTTTCAGCTCGTTGAAGGAATTCTCGCATTCCTCGTGCCACTCAAAATTTGTTAACAACCCATAAAGAGGTTTAGCTATGATGGCATACATGTGGATAAACCTACGGTAATATCCACAATGACCCATAAAGGCTTATACCTCTTTAACATTCCTTGGCCTGGGCAGCTCTGCTATTGCTCTTACTTTGTCCTCATCTGTTGAAATTCCATTCTTAGAAACAATGTGACCTAAGATTTTACCTTGTCGTACCATGAACACACACTTCTCTAGGTTCAGACACACTCGATAATCTCTACACTTGTTGAAGATTTGTCTGAGCTCAGGGATGTGGTAACTTCTTTCTTGGGAATGAGCGCATAAATCATCCACATATACTTCTAAGCTCTTTCGCAAGAACTCTTTGAAGACATGACACATGAGCCTTTGGAATGTTGCAGGTGCATTGGTGAGGCCAAATGGCATCACACGAAATGCAAAGATTCCCCATTCTGTGGCAAATGCCGTTTTGTGTTGATCTTTGGGGGCAATGGCTGTTGGATGTGATGGCTGGGTACAATCAGAAGATCAGGTTGGTGCTGCTAGACCTGCTTCACACCTGCCCTCTTTTCTCTTCAGATATGGTTAGGAGACTCCTTGAGCTTCCAAATGACACCAAGAAACTATATATGTGCTTTACAAAATGATTGAGTAATGACCAAATCAAAACAGATGATTTTGAACCTTCACAACTCCAAAAACTTTCTATTCTTGTATTGACACCTGCTCAGTCCTAAGCTCAGTGTGTCCAGCACACTTGCAATTGATTTAATTCCTTCTGGGAGTATTAAATTAACTTAGCAAGCTACCATTAGCAAGTTAAATCACTCCAAATAACAAACTATACACTGAGCATGATCTTTAGCAAAATCAGAAACACCCCCGATTTTTTAGGAACAACACAGAAATATACCAGTGATCACTTCGATAGCGATTTCTCCCAATTGGCTGAATAGAATGACTTGAAATTTTGCAGTGTTGTAGAATACTTTGAGCTGGTTCCAATGAGACCTGGATCATCAAATTTGGTTCAGTAGATCTTGAGATATGCCCTGTTGAAGTGGACAGACTTTGAGGTGAATGACTCAGAAAACACAGAGTTAAGAACTATGAGTATATGTATTGAATCTATCAAATGTACATTCCCATTGGCATGTAAAGTGATGCCCAATGGTACTCAGAGGTGTAGGCTAAGTAGTAGCTCTCACACACTCTCTAATTTGCTTGGATTAGCCTCGGGAAGTGAGCTCATTTTTCCGCGACTTTTACATAGCTCTTTTTATAGGAATTTTGAACAAATTTGAATTTGAATTCAAATTAAAGTTCCCTTGATTCTCTCTTCTAGACTTAGGGAGATATTCTCTCAACTAGATCATCTACTTTTTCCACGACTCTAGTCTAGTAGGTGTGATTACATAATTGATTAAGTCATATTGACTTTTTACATTGGGTAAAGAGTAACAATCAATTAAGCATCTGTTTCTATGGTTCAAATGTATCCTTCATGGGTTCAAACTTTATTTTTCCAAGGTTCCAATTGTCCAAGCTTTATGTTGAGTCTTCAAGGCACAAATCAAAGCTAAGTGTGAAGGCTTGTTTGCACCAACAGCTCCCCCTCAAGCCAAACACTTGCTTGAGTCTTCATCTTTAGTCTTCAATGATATCCTGCAATCCTATCATGGATTTAAACCTGCATAGCTTGCTTCCATCCAAAGATTTTGTAAGCAAATCTGCACATTGAATATTAGTGGACACATATGATAATTGGATTTCTTTGCTAAGTAATTTCTCCCTCACATAGTGGTAATGCACCTCTATGTGTTTTGTCCTAGCATGATACACAGGATTAGCTGCTAGGTGAAGTGAACTTGTGTTATCTCCAAATATGATAGGTGGCCTTGTATATAGACCCAATTCTGAGTATAGTAGCTTCAACCATATGGCTTCTTGAGTGGCATTGGCTAGCCCTCTGTACTCTGCCTCAGTAGATGATAGGGCTACTGTGGGTTGTTTCTTGGATGACCAAGAAATTGGTTTATCACCTGCAAAGCATATGTAACCAGATGTACTCCTCCTGTCATCCTTGCAACCTGCCCAATCTGCATCTGAGTATACCTTGATGTCAATGTCTGATGAATATGGATAATACAAACCATGATTTTGTGTTCCCTTTAGGTACTTTACTATCTTCTTGGCTGCCTCCAAATGTGGTACTCTTGGTTTATGCATAAATTGGCTAAGTACACTAACACCATATGATATATCAATCCTGGTTAAGGTAGCATAATTGAGACTACCTACCAAACTTTGATAACCTGTAATATCCTTGAGTTCTTCTCCTTCATGTGCACTGAGTTTGTGGTTGACCTCCATAGGAATGTTTGAGACTTTAGCTTCCTGCAAATTAAACTTCTTGACCATGTCCTGAATGTACTTCTTCTGAGTAATGAATATACCTGAATTTGTGTATACCAATTCAAGCCCTAGGAAGTACTTCAATAATCCAAGATCATTGATCTTGAATTCCTTCATCATTTGACCTTTGATGTGTCTAATTCCTTGAACATCATTTCCTGTAATAATGATGTCATCAACATAGACACACAAGTATATTACCTCTGAATTGTTCTTCTTTATAAACAATGAAGTATCTGCTTTACTCATCACAAATCCTTGATCCAAGAGATAGGTTGTCAATCTGTAATTCCATGCTCTAGGTGCCTGCTTCAATCCATACAGAGCCTTCTTCAATTTACAAACATGATTTACCTTATTGGGATCCTCATAGCCAGGTGGTTGTGACATGTAGACCTCTTCAGATATCCATCCATTTAAGAATGCATTCTTCACATCTAATTGGTACATGTTCCAATTCTTGGATGCAGCTACACTCACCATAATTCTGATAGTTGGCATCTTGGCTACAGGAGAAAATGTCTCCTCATAATCAATGCCTTGGGTTTGTGCAAAACCCTTGGCTACCAACCTAGCTTTGTACCTGCTTATTGTACCATCTGAGTTCCTTTTGAGTTTGTAGATCCATCTGGATCCTATCACCTTCATGGAGTCCTTCTTGGGTACCAAGTCCCAAGTATCACTCTCCTTGAGAGCCTCCATTTCTTCATCCATTGCTTCCTTCCATTCTGGTTTAGTAATGGCTTCCTCAAATGTACCTGGTTCTTCACTTAAGATATCCTTTGCAAGATATACAGAGTGCTTGGTTACAAGTGAAGTATCATACCCATACCTAATTGGTTTCTTCTTTTCTCTTGAAGATCTCCTCATAGCTTGAGTTGAGGATTCTGGATTGTCTTCAAGTTGCTTCATCTTCATCTTCCCTTTGGATTTCCAAACTTTGAATTCTTCAATGTTGATGGTGTCTTCATCATTTGAACTTGTGTCCTCATTCTGAGTTGGTTCTTGTCTGCCAAGCTTTGGAAAGTCTTCTTCCATATCATAAGGTAGGCGAACTTTCCTGCACTCATTATCATACCATGAATCATTTTCATCAAAGATGACATCTCTGCTTACCTTGAAGCCTTTATTTGAGGGGTTATAGAACCTGTATCCTTTCTGATTCAAATCATAACCAATAAAGATACACTTTTCAGCCTTAGGGTCTAGCTTTCCCCTTACCTGTGAGGGAATATGCACATATGCAACACACCCAAAGATCTTGCAATGATCCAGAGATGGTCTCTTACCATGCCAAGCCTCATAGGGTGTCATTCCATCAAGTGTCTTTGATGGCAACCTGTTGATTAAGTATGTGGCAGTAGATACACTCTCTGCCCAAAGATAATTTGGTAATTTTTTCTCATTAAGCATAGACCTAGCTGTCTCCACAATGAGTCTATTCCTTCTTTCAGCTACCCCATTTTGTTCAGGTGAGTACCTTGTGGTAATCTCCCTCTTGATGCCTCTTTCCTGCAAGAACTCTTCAAAGTCATTTGAGAAGTATTCTCCACCACCATCTGACCTTAGCCTCTTCAAATGTCTACCTGTTTGATTCTCAACTAATGCAAGATATCTTTTGAAACAATTAAATACTTCATCTTTCTGTTTCATGAAGTACAAGACAGTCCATCTGCTATAATCATCTATAAAAGATACATAGTACCTTGATCCAGATATGGATGGCTCCTTGCTTGGTCCCCAAACATCTGTATGCACCAATTCCAAGTAATCTTCATGCATAAATCCTTTCTTGGTGTATGGCAATCTGTGTGACTTACCAAATTGACAAGCCCCACACTTGTATATCATGTGTTGCTTGGATACATTAGGTATCCCAAGCACACATTGATCCCTACTCATTTGCTTTATGGTCCTCTCTCCAATGTGACCTAATCTCTTGTGCCACATCTCCAATTCTGATAGAGTTTGGTCCTTGTAGTTGTATAATGCAATGTTCTTAGTATCCTCAAGTTCAAAAGTAAATAGTCTACCTGATTTCTCTCCCTTGGCTATCCTTCTGAATCCATGTCTTGGATCCTCCACATATGCACCATGTTGAGTGAACCTGACCTGTAGACCTTTTTCAACAATCTGTCCTACACTCATCAGATTCTTGGTGATTGTTGGAACATACAATACTCTGCTTAGCAAATTCTGATTACCATCACTTGTTTTGACATTACCTACTTTAACCACTGAATGTTTAGTGTCATCACCTGTCTGCACTTGGTGCTTGCCTTTAGGTTCTTCCAAATCAGAGAGTAAGGCAACATTCCCAGCTACATGGTTAGAGCAACCTGAGTCAATATAGAACAAATGATCATCATTGATACCTGATTTAGATGTCATGTTCATAATCAACAAGGAATCATCTTGATCCTCTGCATAATTATTGTAATCCTTTCTGTTCCTGTATCCTCCTTGATAATTGCCATTGTGATTGTAGCTATTGTTGTAGTTATTGTTGTAATTATTGTTGTAGCCATGGTAGCCTTGAGGTTGATTGAATCTGCCTCTGCCTTGGGAGTATCCTCCTCTTTGGTGACCTCTTCCTCTTTGATTCTTGTAGTTCTTGTAGCATTCATCTGTAGTATGGTTAGACAAGCCACAAATATTGCATGGAGATTGATTATAGGGTCTCCCCCTACCTGACTTACCTCCTCTGCCCCTACCTCTAGATGATCTACCTCTCCCTGCATAGTTTGCTTGGGAGGTAGATCCTTCTTCATCAACCTTCTTGCTTTTACCCTTATCTTTAGACTTCTTATCTGTATATAGGGCAGAGGGATTGTTACCTTTTGATTGCTCTCCATTCTTTGTGATCTTTGCTTCATGTGTGAATAGTTGTCCAATCAGAGTTGTTAGATCAGGTGCTTGGATGTCCATGTACAAGTCCATTGCAGTGGTAAAGCTTTCCCACTTGTCATCTGCTTTGAGTCCATTGATCACTTGTCTGACTATTTGCTCTTCTTCAATTTCTTCTCCAACACTTGCAAGTTGATCTGCAATGTCTTTGACTTTGGTGACAAAATCTGAGACACATTGTTTTGATTGCTTCCTGAGAGTTGTAAACTCAATCCATAGCTGATTCTTTCTGGCCCTTGTGCTTGATGAGAAGTATGTTGACAAGGTTTCCCAAGTCTCTTGGGAAGTCTTACAGTTTCTAACATGAGGTAGAAGAAAATGAGAGATAGAGTTTAGAAGATATGACCTTGCCAAAGCATCTTTAGCACACCATTGATTAAGTCTCTCATGCTCATCCTTTGTAGGTAGGCCTCTGGTTTTGAATGAGGGCAACTCCTCATCTCCTGGTATGTATCCATAAAAGCTTCTCCCTTGTAGATAAGTCTTCATTCTTAATGACCATGCCTGGTAGTTATTCCTATCCAATTTGTCAATAAAGGAAGGGAAACCATCACCCATGATTACCTTATTTGCTCTGATACCACTGTTGGATGTGATGGCTGGGTACAATCAGAAGATCAGGTTGGTGCTGCTAGACCTGCTTCACACCTGCCCTCTTTTCTCTTCAGATATGGTTAGGAGACTCCTTGAGCTTCCAAATGACACCAAGAAACTATATATGTGCTTTACAAAATGATTGAGTAATGACCAAATCAAAACAGATGATTTTGAACCTTCACAACTCCAAAAACTTTCTATTCTTGTATTGACACCTGCTCAGTCCTAAGCTCAGTGTGTCCAGCACACTTGCAATTGATTTAATTCCTTCTGGGAGTATTAAATTAACTTAGCAAGCTACCATTAGCAAGTTAAATCACTCAAAATAACAAACTATACACTGAGCATGATCTTTAGCAAAATCAGGAACACCCCCGATTTTTTAGGAACAACACAGAAATATACCAGTGATCACTTCGATAGCGATGTCTCCCAATTGGCTGAATAGAATGACTTGAAATTTTGAAGTGTTGTAGAATACTTTGAGCTGGTTCCAATGAGCCCTGGATCATCAAATTTGGTTCAGTAGATCTTGAGATATGCCCTGTTGAAGTTGACAGACTTTGAGGTGAATGACTCAGAAAACACAGAGTTAAGAACTATGAGTATATGTATTGAATCTATCAAATGTACATTCCCATTGGCATGTAAAGTGATGCCCAATGGTACTCAGAGGTGTAGGCTAAGTAGTAGCTCTCACACACTCTCTAATTTGCTTGGATTAGCCTCGGGAAGTGAGCTCATTTTTCCGCGACTTTTACATAGCTCTTTTTATAGGAATTTTGAACAAATTTGAATTTGAATTCAAATTAAAGTTCCCTTGATTCTCTCTTCTAGACTTAGGGAGATATTCTCTCAACTAGATCATCTACTTTTTCCACGACTCTAGTCTAGTAGGTGTGATTACATAATTGATTAAGTCATATTGACTTTTTACATTGGGTAAAGAGTAACAATCAATTAAGCATCTGTTTCTATGGTTCAAATGTATCCTTCATGGGTTCAAACTTTATTTTTCCAAGGTTCCAATTGTCCAAGCTTTATGTTGAGTCTTCAAGGCACAAATCAAAGCTAAGTGTGAAGGCTTGTTTGCACCAACAGCTCCCCCTCAAGCCAAACACTTGCTTGAGTCTTCATCTTTAGTCTTCAATGATATCCTGCAATCCTATCATGGATTTAAACCTGCATAGCTTGCTTCCATCCAAAGATTTTGTAAGCAAATCTGCACATTGAATATTAGTGGACACATATGATAATTGGATTTCTTTGCTAAGTAATTTCTCCCTCACATAGTGGTAATGCACCTCTATGTGTTTTGTCCTAGCATGATACACAGGATTAGCTGCTAGGTGAAGTGAACTTGTGTTATCTCCAAATATGATAGGTGGCCTTGTATATAGACCCAATTCTGAGTATAGTAGCTTCAACCATATGGCTTCTTGAGTGGCATTGGCTAGCCCTCTGTACTCTGCCTCAGTAGATGATAGGGCTATTGTGGGTTGTTTCTTGGATGACCAAGAAATTGGTTTATCACCTGCAAAGCATATGTAACCAGATGTACTCCTCCTGTCATCCTTGCAACCTGCCCAATCTGCATCTGAGTATACCTTGATGTCAATGTCTGATGAATATGGATAATACAAACCATGATTTTGTGTTCCCTTTAGGTACTTTACTATCTTCTTGGCTGCCTCCAAATGTGGTACTCTTGGTTTATGCATAAATTGGCTAAGTACACTAACACCATATGATATATCAATCCTGGTTAAGGTAGCATAATTGAGACTACCTACCAAACTTTGATAACCTGTAATATCCTTGAGTTCTTCTCCTTCATGTGCACTGAGTTTGTGGTTGACCTCCATAGGAATGTTTGAGACTTTAGCTTCCTGCAAATTAAACTTCTTGACCATGTCCTGAATGTACTTCTTCTGAGTAATGAATATACCTGAATTTGTGTATACCAATTCAAGCCCTAGGAAGTACTTCAATAATCCAAGATCATTGATCTTGAATTCCTTCATCATTTGACCTTTGATGTGTCTAATTCCTTGAACATCATTTCCTGTAATAATGATGTCATCAACATAGACACACAAGTATATTACCTCTGAATTGTTCTTCTTTATAAACAATGAAGTATCTGCTTTACTCATCACAAATCCTTGATCCAAGAGATAGGTTGTCAATCTGTAATTCCATGCTCTAGGTGCCTGCTTCAATCCATACAGAGCCTTCTTCAATTTACAAACATGATTTACCTTATTGGGATCCTCATAGCCAGGTGGTTGTGACATGTAGACCTCTTCAGATATCCATCCATTTAAGAATGCATTCTTCACATCTAATTGGTACATGTTCCAATTCTTGGATGCAGCTACACTCACCATAATTCTGATAGTTGGCATCTTGGCTACAGGAGAAAATGTCTCCTCATAATCAATGCCTTGGGTTTGTGCAAAACCCTTGGCTACCAACCTAGCTTTGTACCTGCTTATTGTACCATCTGAGTTCCTTTTGAGTTTGTAGATCCATCTGGATCCTATCACCTTCATGGAGTCCTTCTTGGGTACCAAGTCCCAAGTATCACTCTCCTTGAGAGCCTCCATTTCTTCATCCATTGCTTCCTTCCATTCTGGTTTAGTAATGGCTTCCTCAAATGTACCTGGTTCTTCACTTAAGATATCCTTTGCAAGATATACAGAGTGCTTGGTTACAAGTGAAGTATCATACCCATACCTAATTGGTTTCTTCTTTTCTCTTGAAGATCTCCTCATAGCTTGAGTTGAGGATTCTGGATTGTCTTCAAGTTGCTTCATCTTCATCTTCCCTTTGGATTTCCAAACTTTGAATTCTTCAATGTTGATGGTGTCTTCATCATCTGAACTTGTGTCCTCATTCTGAGTTGGTTCTTGTCTGACAAGCTTTGGAAAGTCTTCTTCCATATCATAAGGTAGGCTAACTTTCCTGCACTCATTATCATACCATGAATCATTTTCATCAAAGATGACATCTCTGCTTACCTTGAAGCCTTTATTTGAGGGGTTATAGAACCTGTATCCTTTCTGATTCAAATCATAACCAATAAAGATACACTTTTCAGCCTTAGGGTCTAGCTTTCCCCTTACCTGTGAGGGAATATGCACATATGCAACACACCCAAAGATCTTGCAATGATCCAGAGATGGTCTCTTACCATGCCAAGCCTCATAGGGTGTCATTCCATCAAGTTTCTTTGATGGCAGCCTGTTGATTAAGTATGTGGCAGTAGATACACTCTCTGCCCAAAGATAATTTGGTAATTTTTTCTCATTAAGCATAGACCTAGCTGTCTCCACAATGAGTCTATTCCTTCTTTCAGCTACCCCATTTTGTTCAGGTGAGTACCTTGTGGTAATCTCCCTCTTGATGCCTCTTTCCTGCAAGAACTCTTCAAAGTCATTTGAGAAGTATTCTCCACCACCATCTGACCTTAGCCTCTTCAAATGTCTACCTGTTTGATTCTCAACTAATGCAAGATATCTTTTGAAACAATTAAATACTTCATCTTTCTGTTTCATGAAGTACAAGACAGTCCATCTGCTATAATCATCTATAAAAGATACATAGTACCTTGATCCAGATATGGATGGCTCCTTGCTTGGTCCCCAAACATCTGTATGCACCAATTCCAAGTAATCTTCATGCATAAATCCTTTCTTGGTGTATGGCAATCTGTGTGACTTACCAAATTGACAAGCCCCACACTTGTATATCATGTGTTGCTTGGATACATTAGGTATCCCAAGCACACATTGATCCCTACTCATTTGCTTTATGGTCCTCTCTCCAATGTGACCTAATCTCTTGTGCCACATCTCCAATTCTGATAGAGTTTGGTCCTTGTAGTTGTATAATGCAATGTTCTTAGTATCCTCAAGTTCAAAAGTAAATAGTCTACCTGATTTCTCTCCCTTGGCTATCCTTCTGAATCCATGTCTTGGATCCTCCACATATGCACCATGTTGAGTGAACCTGACCTGTAGACCTTTTTCAACAATCTGTCCTACACTCATCAGATTCTTGGTGATTGTTGGAACATACAATACTCTGCTTAGCAAATTCTGATTACCATCACTTGTTTTGACATTACCTACTTTAACCACTGAATGTTTAGTGTCATCACCTGTCTGCACTTGGTGCTTGCCTTTAGGTTCTTCCAAATCAGAGAGTAAGGCAACATTCCCAGCTACATGGTTAGAGCAACCTGAGTCAATATAGAACAAATGATCATCATTGATACCTGATTTAGATGTCATGTTCATAATCAACAAGGAATCATCTTGATCCTCTGCATAATTATTGTAATCCTTTCTGTTCCTGTATCCTCCTTGATAATTGCCATTGTGATTGTAGCTATTGTTGTAGTTATTGTTGTAATTATTGTTGTAGCCATGGTAGCCTTGAGGTTGATTGAATCTGCCTCTGCCTTGGGAGTATCCTCCTCTTTGGTGACCTCTTCCTCTTTGATTCTTGTAGTTCTTGTAGCATTCATCTGTAGTATGGTTAGACAAGCCACAAATATTGCATGGAGATTGATTATAGGGTCTCCCCCTACCTGACTTACCTCCTCTGCCCCTACCTCTAGATGATCTACCTCTCCCTGCATAGTTTGCTTGGGAGGTAGATCCTTCTTCATCAACCTTCTTGCTTTTACCCTTATCTTTAGACTTCTTATCTGTATATAGGGCAGAGGGATTGTTACCTTTTGATTGCTCTCCATTCTTTGTGATCTTTGCTTCATGTGTGAATAGTTGTCCAATCAGAGTTGTTAGATCAGGTGCTTGGATGTCCATGTACAAGTCCATTGCAGTGGTAAAGCTTTCCCACTTGTCATCTGCTTTGAGTCCATTGATCACTTGTCTGACTATTTGCTCTTCTTCAATTTCTTCTCCAACACTTGCAAGTTGATCTGCAATGTCTTTGACTTTGGTGACAAAATCTGAGACACATTGTTTTGATTGCTTCCTGAGAGTTGTAAACTCAATCCATAGCTGATTCTTTCTGGCCCTTGTGCTTGATGAGAAGTATGTTGACAAGGTTTCCCAAGTCTCTTGGGAAGTCTTACAGTTTCTAACATGAGGTAGAAGAAAATCAGAGATAGAGTTTAGAAGATATGACCTTGCCAAAGCATCTTTAGCACACCATTGATTAAGTCTCTCATGCTCATCCTTTGTAGGTAGGCCTCTGGTTTTGAATGAGGGCAACTCCTCATCTCCTGGTATGTATCCATAAAAGCTTCTCCCTTGTAGATAAGTCTTCATTCTTAATGACCATTCCTGGTAGTTATTCCTATCCAATTTGTCAATAAAGGAAGGGAAACCATCACCCATGATTACCTTATTTGCTCTGATACCACTGTTGGATGTGATGGCTGGGTACAATCAGAAGATCAGGTTGGTGCTGCTAGACCTGCTTCACACCTGCCCTCTTTTCTCTTCAGATATGGTTAGGAGACTCCTTGAGCTTCCAAATGACACCAAGAAACTATATATGTGCTTTACAAAATGATTGAGTAATGACCAAATCAAAACAGATGATTTTGAACCTTCACAACTCCAAAAACTTTCTATTCTTGTATTGACACCTGCTCAGTCCTAAGCTCAGTGTGTCCAGCACACTTGCAATTGATTTAATTCCTTCTGGGAGTATTAAATTAACTTAGCAAGCTACCATTAGCAAGTTAAATCACTCAAAATAACAAACTATACACTGAGCATGATCTTTAGCAAAATCAGGAACACCCCCGATTTTTTAGGAACAACACAGAAATATACCAGTGATCACTTCGATAGCGATGTCTCCCAATTGGCTGAATAGAATGACTTGAAATTTTGAAGTGTTGTAGAATACTTTGAGCTGGTTCCAATGAGCCCTGGATCATCAAATTTGGTTCAGTAGATCTTGAGATATGCCCTGTTGAAGTTGACAGACTTTGAGGTGAATGACTCAGAAAACACAGAGTTAAGAACTATGAGTATATGTATTGAATCTATCAAATGTACATTCCCATTGGCATGTAAAGTGATGCCCAATGGTACTCAGAGGTGTAGGCTAAGTAGTAGCTCTCACACACTCTCTAATTTGCTTGGATTAGCCTCGGGAAGTGAGCTCATTTTTCCGCGACTTTTACATAGCTCTTTTTATAGGAATTTTGAACAAATTTGAATTTGAATTCAAATTAAAGTTCCCTTGATTCTCTCTTCTAGACTTAGGGAGATATTCTCTCAACTAGATCATCTACTTTTTCCACGACTCTAGTCTAGTAGGTGTGATTACATAATTGATTAAGTCATATTGACTTTTTACATTGGGTAAAGAGTAACAATCAATTAAGCATCTGTTTCTATGGTTCAAATGTATCCTTCATGGGTTCAAACTTTATTTTTCCAAGGTTCCAATTGTCCAAGCTTTATGTTGAGTCTTCAAGGCACAAATCAAAGCTAAGTGTGAAGGCTTGTTTGCACCAACAGCTCCCCCTCAAGCCAAACACTTGCTTGAGTCTTCATCTTTAGTCTTCAATGATATCCTGCAATCCTATCATGGATTTAAACCTGCATAGCTTGCTTCCATCCAAAGATTTTGTAAGCAAATCTGCACATTGAATATTAGTGGACACATATGATAATTGGATTTCTTTGCTAAGTAATTTCTCCCTCACATAGTGGTAATGCACCTCTATGTGTTTTGTCCTAGCATGATACACAGGATTAGCTGCTAGGTGAAGTGAACTTGTGTTATCTCCAAATATGATAGGTGGCCTTGTATATAGACCCAATTCTGAGTATAGTAGCTTCAACCATATGGCTTCTTGAGTGGCATTGGCTAGCCCTCTGTACTCTGCCTCAGTAGATGATAGGGCTATTGTGGGTTGTTTCTTGGATGACCAAGAAATTGGTTTATCACCTGCAAAGCATATGTAACCAGATGTACTCCTCCTGTCATCCTTGCAACCTGCCCAATCTGCATCTGAGTATACCTTGATGTCAATGTCTGATGAATATGGATAATACAAACCATGATTTTGTGTTCCCTTTAGGTACTTTACTATCTTCTTGGCTGCCTCCAAATGTGGTACTCTTGGTTTATGCATAAATTGGCTAAGTACACTAACACCATATGATATATCAATCCTGGTTAAGGTAGCATAATTGAGACTACCTACCAAACTTTGATAACCTGTAATATCCTTGAGTTCTTCTCCTTCATGTGCACTGAGTTTGTGGTTGACCTCCATAGGAATGTTTGAGACTTTAGCTTCCTGCAAATTAAACTTCTTGACCATGTCCTGAATGTACTTCTTCTGAGTAATGAATATACCTGAATTTGTGTATACCAATTCAAGCCCTAGGAAGTACTTCAATAATCCAAGATCATTGATCTTGAATTCCTTCATCATTTGACCTTTGATGTGTCTAATTCCTTGAACATCATTTCCTGTAATAATGATGTCATCAACATAGACACACAAGTATATTACCTCTGAATTGTTCTTCTTTATAAACAATGAAGTATCTGCTTTACTCATCACAAATCCTTGATCCAAGAGATAGGTTGTCAATCTGTAATTCCATGCTCTAGGTGCCTGCTTCAATCCATACAGAGCCTTCTTCAATTTACAAACATGATTTACCTTATTGGGATCCTCATAGCCAGGTGGTTGTGACATGTAGACCTCTTCAGATATCCATCCATTTAAGAATGCATTCTTCACATCTAATTGGTACATGTTCCAATTCTTGGATGCAGCTACACTCACCATAATTCTGATAGTTGGCATCTTGGCTACAGGAGAAAATGTCTCCTCATAATCAATGCCTTGGGTTTGTGCAAAACCCTTGGCTACCAACCTAGCTTTGTACCTGCTTATTGTACCATCTGAGTTCCTTTTGAGTTTGTAGATCCATCTGGATCCTATCACCTTCATGGAGTCCTTCTTGGGTACCAAGTCCCAAGTATCACTCTCCTTGAGAGCCTCCATTTCTTCATCCATTGCTTCCTTCCATTCTGGTTTAGTAATGGCTTCCTCAAATGTACCTGGTTCTTCACTTAAGATATCCTTTGCAAGATATACAGAGTGCTTGGTTACAAGTGAAGTATCATACCCATACCTAATTGGTTTCTTCTTTTCTCTTGAAGATCTCCTCATAGCTTGAGTTGAGGATTCTGGATTGTCTTCAAGTTGCTTCATCTTCATCTTCCCTTTGGATTTCCAAACTTTGAATTCTTCAATGTTGATGGTGTCTTCATCATTTGAACTTGTGTCCTCATTCTGAGTTGGTTCTTGTCTGCCAAGCTTTGGAAAGTCTTCTTCCATATCATAAGGTAGGCGAACTTTCCTGCACTCATTATCATACCATGAATCATTTTCATCAAAGATGACATCTCTGCTTACCTTGAAGCCTTTATTTGAGGGGTTATAGAACCTGTATCCTTTCTGATTCAAATCATAACCAATAAAGATACACTTTTCAGCCTTAGGGTCTAGCTTTCCCCTTACCTGTGAGGGAATATGCACATATGCAACACACCCAAAGATCTTGCAATGATCCAGAGATGGTCTCTTACCATGCCAAGCCTCATAGGGTGTCATTCCATCAAGTGTCTTTGATGGCAACCTGTTGATTAAGTATGTGGCAGTAGATACACTCTCTGCCCAAAGATAATTTGGTAATTTTTTCTCATTAAGCATAGACCTAGCTGTCTCCACAATGAGTCTATTCCTTCTTTCAGCTACCCCATTTTGTTCAGGTGAGTACCTTGTGGTAATCTCCCTCTTGATGCCTCTTTCCTGCAAGAACTCTTCAAAGTCATTTGAGAAGTATTCTCCACCACCATCTGACCTTAGCCTCTTCAAATGTCTACCTGTTTGATTCTCAACTAATGCAAGATATCTTTTGAAACAATTAAATACTTCATCTTTCTGTTTCATGAAGTACAAGACAGTCCATCTGCTATAATCATCTATAAAAGATACATAGTACCTTGATCCAGATATGGATGGCTCCTTGCTTGGTCCCCAAACATCTGTATGCACCAATTCCAAGTAATCTTCATGCATAAATCCTTTCTTGGTGTATGGCAATCTGTGTGACTTACCAAATTGACAAGCCCCACACTTGTATATCATGTGTTGCTTGGATACATTAGGTATCCCAAGCACACATTGATCCCTACTCATTTGCTTTATGGTCCTCTCTCCAATGTGACCTAATCTCTTGTGCCACATCTCCAATTCTGATAGAGTTTGGTCCTTGTAGTTGTATAATGCAATGTTCTTAGTATCCTCAAGTTCAAAAGTAAATAGTCTACCTGATTTCTCTCCCTTGGCTATCCTTCTGAATCCATGTCTTGGATCCTCCACATATGCACCATGTTGAGTGAACCTGACCTGTAGACCTTTTTCAACAATCTGTCCTACACTCATCAGATTCTTGGTGATTGTTGGAACATACAATACTCTGCTTAGCAAATTCTGATTACCATCACTTGTTTTGACATTACCTACTTTAACCACTGAATGTTTAGTGTCATCACCTGTCTGCACTTGGTGCTTGCCTTTAGGTTCTTCCAAATCAGAGAGTAAGGCAACATTCCCAGCTACATGGTTAGAGCAACCTGAGTCAATATAGAACAAATGATCATCATTGATACCTGATTTAGATGTCATGTTCATAATCAACAAGGAATCATCTTGATCCTCTGCATAATTATTGTAATCCTTTCTGTTCCTGTATCCTCCTTGATAATTGCCATTGTGATTGTAGCTATTGTTGTAGTTATTGTTGTAATTATTGTTGTAGCCATGGTAGCCTTGAGGTTGATTGAATCTGCCTCTGCCTTGGGAGTATCCTCCTCTTTGGTGACCTCTTCCTCTTTGATTCTTGTAGTTCTTGTAGCATTCATCTGTAGTATGGTTAGACAAGCCACAAATATTGCATGGAGATTGATTATAGGGTCTCCCCCTACCTGACTTACCTCCTCTGCCCCTACCTCTAGATGATCTACCTCTCCCTGCATAGTTTGCTTGGGAGGTAGATCCTTCTTCATCAACCTTCTTGCTTTTACCCTTATCTTTAGACTTCTTATCTGTATATAGGGCAGAGGGATTGTTACCTTTTGATTGCTCTCCATTCTTTGTGATCTTTGCTTCATGTGTGAATAGTTGTCCAATCAGAGTTGTTAGATCAGGTGCTTGGATGTCCATGTACAAGTCCATTGCAGTGGTAAAGCTTTCCCACTTGTCATCTGCTTTGAGTCCATTGATCACTTGTCTGACTATTTGCTCTTCTTCAATTTCTTCTCCAACACTTGCAAGTTGATCTGCAATGTCTTTGACTTTGGTGACAAAATCTGAGACACATTGTTTTGATTGCTTCCTGAGAGTTGTAAACTCAATCCATAGCTGATTCTTTCTGGCCCTTGTGCTTGATGAGAAGTATGTTGACAAGGTTTCCCAAGTCTCTTGGGAAGTCTTACAGTTTCTAACATGAGGTAGAAGAAAATGAGAGATAGAGTTTAGAAGATATGACCTTGCCAAAGCATCTTTAGCACACCATTGATTAAGTCTCTCATGCTCATCCTTTGTAGGTAGGCCTCTGGTTTTGAATGAGGGCAACTCCTCATCTCCTGATATGTATCCATACAAGCTTCTCCCTTGTAGATAAGTCTTCATTCTTAATGACCATGCCTGGTAGTTATTCCTATCCAATTTGTCAATAAAGGAAGGGAAACCATCACCCATGATTACCTTATTTGCTCTGATACCACTGTTGGATGTGATGGCTGGGTACAATCAGAAGATCAGGTTGGTGCTGCTAGACCTGCTTCACACCTGCCCTCTTTTCTCTTCAGATATGGTTAGGAGACTCCTTGAGCTTCCAAATGACACCAAGAAACTATATATGTGCTTTACAAAATGATTGAGTAATGACCAAATCAAAACAGATGATTTTGAACCTTCACAACTCCAAAAACTTTCTATTCTTGTATTGACACCTGCTCAGTCCTAAGCTCAGTGTGTCCAGCACACTTGCAATTGATTTAATTCCTTCTGGGAGTATTAAATTAACTTAACAAGCTACCATTAGCAAGTTAAATCACTCCAAATAACAAACTATACACTGAGCATGATCTTTAGCAAAATCAGGAACACCCCCGATTTTTTAGGAACAACACAAAAATATACCAGTGATCACTTCGACAGCGATTTCTCCCAATTGGCTAAATATAATGACTTGAAGTTTTGAAGTGTTGTAGACTACTTTGAGCTGGTTCCAATGAGCCCTGGATCATCAAATTTGGTTCAGTAGATCTTGAGATATGCCCTGTTGAAGTTGACAGACTTTGAGGTGAATGACTCAGAAAACACAGAGTTAAGAACTATGAGTATATGTATTGAATCTATCAAATGTACATTCCCATTGGCATGTAAAGTGATGCCCAATGGTACTCAGAGGTGTAGGCTAAGTAGTAGCTCTCACACACTCTCTAATTTGCTTGGATTAGCCTCGGGAAGTGAGCTCATTTTTCCGCGACTTTTACATAGCTCTTTTTATAGGAATTTTGAACAAATTTGAATTTGAATTCAAATTAAAGTTCCCTTGATTCTCTCTTCTAGACTTAGGGAGATATTCTCTCAACTAGATCATCTACTTTTTCCACGACTCTAGTCTAGTAGGTGTGATTACATAATTGATTAAGTCATATTGACTTTTTACATTGGGTAAAGAGTAACAATCAATTAAGCATCTGTTTCTATGGTTCAAATGTATCCTTCATGGGTTCAAACTTTATTTTTCCAAGGTTCCAATTGTCCAAGCTTTATGTTGAGTCTTCAAGGCACAAATCAAAGCTAAGTGTGAAGACTTGTTTGCACCAACAATGGCTACTTGGTTGTAACCTGAAAATCCATCAAGGAAGCTATAAACTTCCTTGCCTGCAACACGCTCCAATAGATGTTCAGTGATTGGAAGTGGATAACTATCTCTGATTGTAGCGGCATTAACTTTTTTAAGGTTAATGCACACTCACAATTTCCCATTCTTCTTGGGCACCACTACAATGGGGGACACCCATTCAGTGTGCTCAATCTCATAGATGAATCCAGCTTCAATCAGCCTGTCAATTTCCTCCTTTATTTTGGCTGCATAATTGTCATTATATGTGTAGGGCTTTTGTTTGGTGGGCTTGGCATCAGCGGTCATCGGAATCGTATGAGAGCAAATCTTTGGATCTACTCCTTTCAAGTCTCTATAGTGCCATGCGAACACATCCCTATATTCCCTTAATAGAGCTACAAGCTCTACTTCTTCTTTTGCACTTAGGTCGTCTCCTATGTACGTACATCTCTCTTCGTTCCCTTCAATGGTCACTACAATTTTTTTGGTCTTTTCTTTATTGTCATATGCTTCTCCTATAATGGCCTCTATCTTAGGCATTCGTACCAAAATTTTTCGGTCTTCCACTTCATATTTCTTGAAATTTTCTGGTACTTCAAACAATGATTCTTCCTCTTCTTGCTTCACTGCTTTCCTTTTCTTTTTCTTTTAACTACCTTCACTTCCTTCCTTTGAATTTATCGTTTTAATACTTGTGAGGGGTTCTCCTTCTTTTTGGGTTAACACTCCTATGCCTTCTAAATAGTGTTCCTCTGAGTCAAAGTAAGTATCCATCACAATGGATTCTAGATCATCGTCATTCTCTTCTTCTTCTATGAACTCACTAGGATCACACTCTGCCAACAGGGGCTGACACATGAACACTGAGATATCATAACCCTCCTCATCACAATGAGGTGTCCATTATTCTTCATTGACTGCAATGTCCATGGTAGCTAAGATTTCTGCCCAACCATGAGGCTCAAATTCCTCATCTGGAAATATCATCGGTGTATAGGCTGGGTCTTTTATTGTTCTATCTTCTGGGGAAGTTCCTTCTTCTCTTGCTTTTAGACGCTTTTCCTCTTCCTCCGCGACCTTGCACATCCACAAGTGAGTATCTTCATGCAGCTAGGATGGATCAGGTGAACTTCCAGAATGCACAGAGATTGAATCTTCTTTTGCTTTGTGGATAGGATTCCACTGTAGGGGTGGTACATCTCTGAAGGTGTAATCCTTCAAATTGACCTTGGTGGTGACCCCTAAGTGCTGTAAGTACAAGGAGTTGGTTCCCCAATCCTGTACTATTTGCAATTGTCGTAGGAAGGGTCTTCCTAGGATCATCTCGTAGACATTATTTTTCTCAAAGTCACATATAGCAAATGTATGTTCAAACTCTTGACCACAAGTGGTTAGAGTTATCCCTTCAAGCAATCCTAGAGGTCTTTCAAAATGACCATCTGCCATTTGAAGTTTCATTCTCGTTGGTCTTAATGTGGGTTTGCCCCATCGCTTCCACAAGGAGGTGGTCGCAATAGCAACACCAGCACCCGAATCTACAATTGCTTTGGTTGTGTAACCTTGATAGGTGATCGGAAGATAAGTGTTACCTTCTTCACCTTCGCTCATGTCTCCTATCTTGTCGAGAGGTATCTCTGGAACTTTTTGCTTAGAGCCTACTTTTGGCACATTGGATTCAAGTTCTGGAACCTGATCCTTCACATGATTCCAGAGCTCAGGTTTGCTTTGAGCAGCTCTTCCACAGTGAGATGACATTGAACCTTAGTGTTCTTCACAACATCAGTGTTTCTTGGAATCACTGATTCTTCATTTCTTACCAATATTGTGGGAGCTCTGATCTGGAGAGATTCAGATTCCCATGGGCCTATGAAATGAGGCAACTCTTGTAAAGAATTAGATTCAAAATCTAATCTTTCATCTTCTTGTTGCTCTGCTTGGTCTCCATAGATAGACGGAATGTCTTGGGGAAATTGATCATGAAGATCATCAATCTCAGGAATAGGAGGGGAATTACCCTTCTCCTTGGCCCATTTCTCTTCTTGTATTTCCCGCAAGAATTCTTGAGAGTACTGTTGAATTGAAGGAGGTATTCCAGCATCCGTGGAATTAGGAACATAAGCTCCAATTGGTGGTGAGCTTCCTCTTTCAATAACTGGTTGAGCCTATGGAGGTAAAGAAACTTGTGGTTTGTTTACCAACTGCTCTAATCTTTCTAGTAAGCTTTGGAAATGCAAATCCGGTTTGACAGAGTTTGTCTGATTGAACTTTTGACTACTCTCAAGTATAGCTTGAGCTTGTTCTACCATTTTCATGCACATTTTCATCCGTTCAATCTCTAAATCTGCTCTCGGGTAACTCTTGTCCAAGTTTGCAGTTGTTGGCCCTTCTTGAAGACGAGCCTGGTAGGCCTTGAACATCATGTCCAAGCCTTCTGGGGTTGGATCTGCAAGAACAGACCCTGGTTGTGGGTTATTTACAATGGGTGGTGGGGTGGAATGAGGTGGAGTGGATGGAGCTTCGGCATGCGAGGGGCTTTGAGATGCAATGTCTTCTATTTTTGTTTTGGTATCCCTTAGGCTTTCTTCTAGCTTGGATAGCTTTTTGTTCCACTTGCGATTAGCCTTCTCTCTGGTATCCTTCCATGTTCTTGGTTTTCTCTTACTGGGTTCTCCTGCCTCATTTGACTCTGAGTGCTCAGATGGTTTTGCTTGTTGTGCAGCCTGTGCCCTAGTAACTGCCTGTACAGGGGCCACATTACTACTACTTGAATTTGAATCTGCCACTAAGCCTACCACATTGATGGGTGTAACCTTGGGTGCACTAGAGGGGTTTCTCAGACACTCTCTAGGAAGATGTTCCTTACCGCACTCAGGACAAAAGCCTTGTATTGTGATGTTTTGTCCTAGTCCCAGAGCTGGTTGGTGGGGACATTTACGAATGAAGTGGTCGCCCTGACATCTAAAACATGGTCCTCTAGGGGCTTGTGGTTTTACTTGTCTCAATTGGGGCCTAGGATTTGGATTCGTGTACATGACACTGGAGTATTCTGGCTCCCAATTTTGTTCCATAGGTGGTGCCTCATATTGACAGTGAGAAGTCTCACTTTGCTCAGGTGACTCTATATAATAAGCATGTGGACTATCTTCATGGAAGTAGTCTAAACCATGAGCGTGAGAATCATTTTCTGAGACCAATGGGGTTAGTGGCACGAATGCTCGATTATGGTTCTCCTCCGCCATCGTATATTTAACTGGGATCACATTGGCAGGAGCTGGTGGTTGGTTTCCTAGGACTGGTTGTGGCCTATATGGTGCCTGATATTGCTGCTGGTATTGAGGTTGATATTGTTGTGGCCTATAATATGGTTGTTGGTGCTGACTCTGATACCTACCCTGCTGGTAAGGTTGCTGATAATTTTGTCTAACAGCCTGCCTGTTATAGGGACAATCTTGGGTCGTATGATTTGTATATTTCCTCTCAATGGTGCAATATAGAGCATTAGGGTTTCCTTGGGGTCGAGTCGTCAACGGGCAAACATTAGCCATGTGATCTCCTCCACACGTATAACATCGCTTCACTGAGGTGACCCTTGGCATTTGTCTATTTTGAACTCCTAGCTTTTTGGCCACTTGCTCAGCTATCTCATCTATCTCAGTGGAGGTTCTAGAGGTATGACTTGTAGAACTATCAGAGTCCTTATAGAGTTTGGATAGTCCTAATTCCTCACCCAAGTTGTCTTCTATGTCAACGCACATCCGTATACACTCTTCTATGGATCTAGGCTCTTTCAAGTATACGTATGACCTTAGTTTTGTGCTCAATAGGCCATCTAAAAACAGTGCCACCTATTTGGCTGATGTGGGTAATTCTGGTACAGGGCATCTTTCCAAGTACTGTCTAAACCTTCTTCCTGCAAGTCGCACTGTTTCTTGATGTGTTATGCCTGATACCGCTTTTGGAAAATTCCACAATGAATTCTTCTAGCAGCTGACCTATCTCTCTATAGTTGCGACTATTTAGAGGTTGAAACCAAGCTAAGGCTGTACCCTTAAGAGTCAAACCAAATGCCTCGAACTGGGTGAATAAGTCTTCAACCTGTTCAGCTCTTAGCACTTGTTTGAACTCCGCCACATGATCATAAGGATCTCCCAATCCATCAAAGTAGTTCTTCATTGTCTTAACCACTTGAGAGGGTCTAAGTGTTCTTGAGTGCTCTCGTGGTCTAGGCAATGGAAAATCATGTTCATCTCTTTGGTGCCTATGAGCTCTATGTCTCTCCCTTTCAGGTCTTTCCATTCCATATCCTGATCTGTCTCTGCCCATTGTGTCTGCAAAGCTTACCTCCGGTCTCTCTCTAGTTCTTTCCCTCTGGGTTTCATGACCCTTGGATGATCCGGCTCCTTGGAGACCCTGGGAAACATTAGATCTTGGTGGAGGGAAATTGATTCACCTTGTCAAGTGTAAGCATGTCTATCATGATCTGATACCAAGAATAATTTCTGAGATGTGTGATCTAGATAGACAACTTTCCCTGGTGTCTCTGGGTCCTTGAACTCATAGATGGTGACTACTGGGCTGGGTTGATCTGGCCTAAATCTCCAAAAGGCTTCCTCCGTTTCTCTATTCACGAATAGTTCTATGCTTTTATTATCTTGAGGAATCCATTCTGGAGTGAGCACTCTGGTTAAGACTGACTTACCTCTAAGGGTCTTGGGTTCTCCTCCTAGGTCTCCTTTCTCTAGATCTCCTATCTCGTCCTCAGGAATGATATTTCCAAACTCATCTGTCCTATCTGGTAAGTTGGTAACCACATACATTGTTCCTTCCTTATCAATGTAAGCACCCTCTTCGAACTTGACTACTGGGTGTTCAAGTCCAAAGGGTTGGTCAGGATTTTTGAGTTGAACCACTGATCGCCTTAGACCATCCTCATAGATGCGAGCACCTAATTGGTTGGTCCTGATATACTCCAATTGGGTCTTATAAGGACCTTCTGGTGTCTGTAAACAGGCAGTGCCTGAGCTACGTGTGGGTCTTTCCATGCTAAAAGACATTTCCGAGTCATTGGTTTCTGAACTTCGTGTGTACGGATAACCACTAAGCTGTTGAGCCCAAGACTTGGTTGTATGGTTGACACTAGCCTCAGATGATTTGATGCTTTGTCTATCCTTGCCTAAGTGTCTGCCAGATCTCAGGTTCATAAGCCTTGGCTTCTAGTCCCAAAGTTCTCTTATATTGCTCAAAATCCTTTGGAACTCCTTGGTTTTCTAGTTTCCTTGAGGGTCAACTTCAAAATACCCTATCTAATAATCCTGGTATTAATTTTACCGTAACCAGTCGATGTTTTTGTTGTACTCCCCACGAGCTTTCCAACAAAACCAAAATCACAGCAAACGGATTTCGTATGAGAAAGTTATGCCAGTTCAGGGTTTTGGGGGTTAAAACAGGGAAACAGGGCCTCTCAGGAAATGCTTCAAATCAGGCGATACACGACATTTGTAGGACACGATACTTGATACTTGAGGAACTCAATACACGATACTTGGTATGTATCGCGATACTTGAAGTAGGCGATACACGATCTTCAACAAGTATCGTGAGCAAACTCCACGATACACGATCTTTGATAGGTATCGCGATCGCTGTATAACGATACACGATACTTGACTATCACGATACTCGGGCAAAAAGATACTTAGCTCAAGACGATACTCGATATTTGGAAGAAAACGATACACGATCTCTGACTTAGGCGATACCCGATCTTTGATAAATATCACAATCTCTGATAAACGATACCGATCTCTCATGCAAACGATACACGACCTATGAACCAAACGATACACGATGGCTGGTGAGTATCGCGATCTTTGATTGAAACGATCTTTGGCACCAACGATACTCGATACTTGGCTCAAAAACGATCGACGATACTTGAACAAAACGATACGCGATCTTGGGTAAGTATCGCGATCTCTAAGAAGCGATACACGATACTTAAGCCAAAACGATACACGATCTATGACCCAAACGATACACGATCGCTGGTGAATATCGCGATCTTTGATTGAAACGATCTGTGGCCGAAACGATCTCTAGCCAAAACGATACACGATACTTCTCAAGTATCGCGATCTCTGGCCGAAACGATCTCTAGCCAAAACGATACACGATCGCTGGTGAGTATCGCGATACTCAACCACAGGAGATTCACGATACTTGTCAGGTATCGCCAAAACCTCAACCGCGGGAGAAACACGATACTTGGATTTTTTGGAGTCCAAATTCAAAAATTTTTACAAATATGAGTACCTTGTGTCCTCCTTGTCACTCCTATGTGTCTGTAGATGCAAAATCTTCCTTCAAAGCCACGATATTACCCTCACGATACTTGGCGCAGGTTTCGTCACGTTTGGGGCTGTTCACTCATATTTTCAGCTATTTTGGTGCTACTTCTTCAGCGCCTCTGTTCTGCACCCTCTCTAAGCTTCTTGCTCACAACCACAAGTAAAAATAAGGTGAATGTACTCTAAAAAATGGGAAAAAACTGAGAAGATGAAGGCGGGTGGAGATGGTGATGATGATGAAGATGAAGAAGAAGGAAAATTCAGAAACTGAACTGAAAATGATGATTTTTTTACCTTCCAACGTCGCTACTCTACGTCTTACCGTCACACGCTCCTCCTCCAAGCTCTCTCCCCGGCAACGGCGCCAAATTTGGTGTCACTCTAGTACAATGGTGAGTACCAACGTGAAGAGATACACCTCATAAATGTCAATCCGTGGAGACGTGAGGACCGGTATGAAGACCGTGAGCAAGTGATGGCACAAGTGCGTGAGTGAGAGCACACAAGCATGCACACACATACACACACACGCGCACACAGTAAGAGCAAGGAGTGGAACAATAGAAGATCTTCGATTATACAAGAGCTCTCTTACAAAACTGAAATCTACAACAAGCTAACCTCAAAAATGAGCTCTCCAGCCCTTTTTATAGTTTTTGAGTGGTTTTGGCCCTGTCCAGACCTAGTGTCCGGCCTAGTTAAAAAATAGGTTCTAGGGCTTATTTGGGGGCTCAAACGGAGTCTAAAAATTATGAAAATTGGTAGGATGGTAGTTCTAATACTCCTCAAGCTTGAGGACTCCTCGACTTGAACAAAATGGAGTTACAAAAATGGGAAATGGTATTTACAATGGTTTTTAGTGATAAAAATCACTATTTTTGTAGGGATTTCTTCTGAAAATTTGAAAGGTGCTTCTTGGAGCTCCCTACTTGCTCCTTCTTCTTGTGTGTCCACTTCCTTGATGCGCTTCCATGCTTTGTCCTTGACCTTGAGCTTCAACAGATAGGCATAGATGACACAACTCCAGCGATCTATAGTTCTGAGCCACTGACTGATAAGACTGTCGAATCACAAGTACCACCTACATATTATGATCAGATTCTAACTTTTCTCACCGAAGGATGCTTTCCATCCGAGACTGCTAAGGCAGTACGAAGGAAAATTGCAGTCTTTAGTCGCCGATTCCGGTTAGTTGCTGGAGAACTATATTATGTAGATCACACCGAAATCCTACTCCGCTGTGTCCCTCCGCATGAAATTAACTCAGTCATCATGATGGCTCACTCGACCCCTACTGGTGGTCACTTTGCCACAGATTTGACTCACCGGAAAATTCTGCAAGGAGGTCTCTAGTGGCCAACTATGTACAGAGATGTGGCCCAATTTGTCAAACACTGCGATACTTGTCAAAGGTCTGGACAACCACTGCAACGACACTTCTTTCCCTTGCAGCCTATTATGCCACTTGAACCATTTCAAAAATGGGGATTAGATTTTATCGGTCCGATCACACCTCCAGCAATCTTCAGCAACAACAGATACATACTAACCTGTACAGATTATGCAACAAGATGGGCAGAAGCTTGGGCTTTACGGACTGCTACAACGGTTGCAGTTGCAAAATGTCTGTTAAATGATGTCTTCCCACGATTTGGCTTACCACTCGAATTGGTGATAGATCAAGGTACTCACTTTGTAAATCAATTAATGAAAGCACTCACCCAATCCTTCCAGGTGACACACAAACTCAGCTCTCCGTATTACCCTCGTGCCAATGGTTTGGCCGAAAGTACAAACAAATCACTATTGAATATCCTCCGAAAACTGATCATGGAAGCACCAGAAAGATGGGATCAACTACTACCTGCAGTGTTATGGGCATACCGAACTACCTATAAGGTAACAACAGGATTGACACCTTTCAAATTAGCTTACCGCTTAGAAGCAATAGCACCAATGGAGATAGTTATACCAAGTTTACGAGTAGCCATTACCCAGAAACTGCTACCGGAAGACTCACTGTCATTTCGGTTGGACACGCTCAGAGAATTAGACGAACACAGATGGCTGAGTTTCTTAACAATGCATGAAGTTCAACTAAGACAGGCAAGGACACACGATCGAAACCTGAAAACTCCAGTATTTTCGGTAGGACAGCTTGTACTTTTCTATAATGAAAAGTCAAATAGATCCGCAGGCAAATTCAAATTACGGTGGTTCGGCCCTTACAAAATCTCAGAACAAATCGGTCCAGCCACTTTTCAGTTGACTACATTGACCGGAAATTCACTTCCAAAAGCAATCAATGGCTCGAAGCTGCGGCCGTATCAACATGCCGCTAGCCCGCATCAAAACATTCGGTGGTGGACCGCATCTTTTTTGTTTTTTTTCTTTATTTTTCTTGCAGTTCTTTCTTTTTAATAGCCGCGTTTTGTCATAAGCCGCCCTCCTTTACTCAAGCATGCACACCAAATTGAAAGCAGTATCATTCCAGCACCGCACAATGATAACCCTCACTTCCTACCCCCACCGTAATATCTGTACTTAAGCTCTTCGGTTGCGCCAAAAAAAAACCGCTATGGTGTTTTTGTGCTTGTAATTGTGTTTTTTGTGTTCTGTGTCCTCGTGCTCTGTGCTCTGTGTATTCGTGTTCGCGTGCCCAATGGAAGCATTGGCAAACTACACAGCCTTTTGTGATGGTATCCCTACTGAGGTAGGAGAGTACCTGCGTATCCGAGGGTTGGCCAGCTTCGCTGAGCTGCCATGGCACTTAGTGGAAGCCCATCCCTTCTTCGCACAAATCATCTCTGCCATCGCCCAATCCCCCATCGCTGACCGACAATGGCTCTTCCCCTCCCTACCATCTAGAACCGTAATAACCTTCCAGGCCTTCACCGAAGCCTTCCGCCTCACTCCACAAGGCCGCGAGAATGGCCCAAGTATCCTCGTAGGCCGCATGACCGAACTTTTCCCCCGCCATTCATCAAATTAATACGCCATTCTCTGTCGCCCCGAACCTGAAAAAACCGCATTACAGTTCTTAGTTGTCATTCTTAACCTCCAAAAATGCACATACGGTATCTCCCGCCCATTCTATTCCGCCATCGATCTTGCCACACGAGAACCCGTTAATTTCGCCTCATTTTTCTTTCACCGAACCCATAAGGAGTGCGTCGCCATCATGAAACAAGTCAACAAAGGAACCACCCCTCCATCCAAACTTCCCCACATCCTTTCTTTCCTCTTCCCAACCATACTCACCGCTCAACCACCACCACGAGGACCAGTTTTCAGGCCAGAAGAGTTAGTTCAGCTACTAGAAGACGAGGAAGAAGAAGATGAAGAAGAGCTCAATCAGTTGTTTCGCCGGAAACGAATCAGGATTAGTTCCTCCGAAAGCGAAGCACAAGGCTCAGCCGAAAAGGACAGAGAGGACGATAAAGAAGAAGAAAAGAACGAAGAAGAGACATTCCATGATACAGCTACTTCAATGCATAATGAATCATCGACTGAGCAACACGAACAACAACATCAAGCAGAAACAGAAATAATTTCAACCGAAAAAGAATCAGAGCAACAGGTAGATGAACAGCAATCTCATCAAGATGCACTAGACAATCTACTGAAGGCAGTGGAATCCACAGAAGCAAACAATGCAGAAATAAACAAGGTACAAACTACTGACTCTACCCTCCCCAAAACACTGCCTGTTAACCCCATTTCCCAACCTGAACCACCCCACAGTCCCATCAAGCCGAGTCACCACACCGGAACTTCTGAAGCCTCCACATCCTCCCTCAACTATTCACCTCCAAATTCACAACAACTCCTCACCGGAACCTCCTCGCAACCTCGCCCTCCTCTGCCACCCCACCCTGTTCCAGTTTTTTCAGAATTAGAAGCTATGGGTAGACTACTGATAAACCTATCCCAACAACTACCCCAACACCTGAAACAAGTCACAGACGATGCACGAGAAGAATTCCAAAGGAAATTGGAATTAATGGAGGCGGATATCACCCCTCTTCAAGAAGAGTTACAAGCAGCAAGAGCAGAAAATCATGCACTATGTGAGTAGATCAAGCAACTACAGGCTTCGCTCCAAGCACAGGAAGAACACTCAAACCAGAGAGATAAGGCACTGGCTGAAAAAGACAAACTACTGACAGCTGCCGACACCAAAATACTAAAGTTAAAGCAAACAATCAAAGATATAGACGATACAAGAATAGCACTAGGAAATCTACTGGAAGAAACAAGACTCCAGTTGCAGGACACCGTACAGAAATACCAAGAGCAGCAGAGAGAAGCAAAGCAGGTAGGAGAAGAGTTACAAAGAACAAAAGAATCCTTAGACGATGTCAACAACATGCTGAAACACCAACTAAACAGAGAATCTAAATATCAGAAGGACTTAGCAAATGTCCGCAAAGAACGGGATGCTTACTACCAAACCATAGAATTCCAGACCCAACAGTTCGGAAGATTAGATAATCAGGTACGCAACCAGAAAGACAGAATCAATGAGATGCAGAAACAAATAACGGACATGAAGACAGCAAGAGATGCGGCATTATTAAACGATTTTTATTTACAAGAGGCCTTTTTGCAAACACAGGCCAAAATTTTGCTCACCGAAGCAATTGCACTTAGTTCCGTCAGAATAGATGCGCAGATTTTAGAACCCGACACTCTGAAGCAATTATTAGAAACCCTTAAGAAAAAAATAGCTCGTACATTTAGATTAGCCAGGAATATGTACCTCGAAGGTCTCATAGAAGAATAGTAAAATTCGGTCAGGCGATTTCACAATGTAATGATGAGTTCGAATTGAGTATGATATCAAGGTTTACATGATACTTTTTCGCACATGTAAAAGACTTGCTAAGTCCAGCATCGATCTATGGAATAAAATGCAGAATGATGATTTTTACTTATGCTACAATTTTGGTAAGGGGAATGAAGTGTCATGTCCGAATGAAATATAATCATTCCAGCAAATGGCAGTTCAAGCTCTGGTGCTTATAAAATGCGTATGCCTAGCATAGTATTTTTCAGTATAGTATTCTTCGAGCTTGGGTGCTAGTTAACAAACTTCCAGCATATTATTTTCGGCGAGTCTTGCAACCATGTCTGAATCAGATATCCTATGATGGCGACTCAGGAGGAGAGCAACTGCACAGAGAATGATAGTGCCTACATAAGACGACACTGATACTACATTACAGAATGATAGCGATGATTCAACGACTTGTGCAACGACAAAGGCACAACATAACAACAAAGCATTATTCACCGATTTCAAAATAGAACTCGACATACATTCTATGAGGAATAAGAACTGGCTTCAGAGAATCGGACTACTACAATTTGCCAAGCTACCATGGGAGCGCTGGACAGGTAATGAAGATGCAACGACTCAGTTGCAGATTATGCGACAAACAAAAGGACAAATTCTAAATCAGGTACAATTTTCACCGTAATTAGTCGCAGCAATATTTCAAGTGCCTCTGTATGACGATGACAGTATTCCTAATTGTTCGAATGACGACATGAGAAAGGATTTTGGAAACTGCGAAGGTCGTAGAAAATATTACCTGATGAAAAAAGCAGCATGCATTCGGCGTGAACAATTCAAATGGTATTTAGAGAGCTGTGTTTTATCGTCAGATTTGATTTAATGTCTAGAGAGAATTTTTCCCCCTTAGTACATGCAGAAGGAGGTGGTAAAGTCAGCTGGGCTCACTGGCTGTATAACCACTTGTATACACAGATTTTTGTCGGGGACAAGCGTAGGTCCCAAAAATGTAGTCGTCTGTCAGTCTTTTTAGCTGCTTTATTCGAATATGCACACTTAATCAAATATCAACAGGTAAGTAATATTTGTAATCAGACACTGAGCAGACCAGGGCAAGAACAGATAGCAGAGCCCGAGGACATAGCAGAAATGCCGGACAGTCTTTTTCCGGTAACAGATGGCGGTGAACAGTCGCCTATTTTGGGAACCCCTTTTAAATTATCAACTAAAAGAAGAATGGAGGATCCATCACAACAGGTAAGTGCGAAAATATTGCAGAGTAATTGTTCGGACAATAACATGAGAACAATGCAGAATAAGTTGCAGGAAGTTTCGGACTTCCTACTGCAACAACAGGAAAGCATTCAGAACATACAAGAACAGAATGACCACAAACAACTAGTGCTAGCTTTGATCGAGACCACAAGGTCTATTCAAGATTTTGAACCATGGCAGGTAGGAGTGCAGAAACAAATCCAAGAAGAGATGATAAATTTTTCCATGATGAATGCTACAATGCAGGCAGAACATGTAGTTCTGCGTTCCAGAATACAAGTTTTACAGAAACAAATCCAAGAAGAGATGATAAATTTTTCCATGATGAATGCTACAATGCAGGCAGAACATGTAGTTTTGCGTTCCAGAATACAAGTTTTATAGGAAATGGAAACCCAGTTATTAAATAATGAAGGCGTTGAATTGGATGCCACGTTGATGACAAAGATAGATATAGAGTCACTGAAACAACAATTGTATAATCATGTACATGATACTTGGAAACTTTTTCGTAGAAGATGGCTGAGTATACTTGTTCCCCCAATTGATCAAAGGCGGTCCTGTTTTTTGTCCAACCATGAAAACGATCTCATGACAGTCATTAAACGACAGGAAAATCAGCTTGAAGAATACAAACAGACGATTCAAGAATTGCAAAGAGAACTGTTACAGGTGCAGACACAGGTGAATCGGGAGCAGAACACTGACACAAACAATCAGACGCACCAAAGTGGCGAAGAAAATACTGTTAGTTTACAGAATCTACAGGGTGCTCTCAACATCATTAATGAGTCTGAACATAACTCTGAAAACATTTTTGTGGAACTTGCGGGTTCGAGTCCACCGTGCGTGCCAGTGTTAGACGACCGCCGGAGTGGGACAGACGTAATGACCGCCTGATATACCGGAATTATCAAAATCCGTGAAAAAAAGTTGGTACGCGCATCTTGAAAAAATATATATAAAGCAATGTAAAGAGAATGTCCAGAGAGACGCTTGTGTACATGGTTTTAGAGAGAGAGAGAGAAAGAGGGATGCCCTTTCTGAAATTGTCAGAGTTTACTTACACTATGGTGAAGCTCTGAGTATTGTTTGTGTTGATTTCTGTTCTGTCTGCGTCCCCTGCTCATACTGAAGTTCACCGTAGTGAATGTTAAATGTCAGTTTATGTGGTTGAGTACTGTTTTCGTATCGTAAGATTGTGTGCTCTTCGACCGTTGAAGTACCCTGAGTTAGTATAAGTGAATGTAGTACTGCATAAGTTGATTTGATACAGATTATTGCTTTTGGTAAATGTAACTTTTAATTGAATGTCTCGGAAAGTATTGTGGTGAGTGAATCTGTCTGATTCACTCTGTTTGATATATTATATGTTCATGAATCTGTAGAAGGGACAATTGTTCTGTTCTTCGAGTAAACTGATCTGGAGAATTTCGGACGCAGGAATCTAAGAACCAAGTATTGATGTTGATTAGTAACTGAGCTTGATGTTGTAACGAAGATTTGGGAAAATAGTACAGGGCCTCTGTTTAACAGACCCCTACCACTCCCAAGAACCCACGACGATCTGGTAATGTCTTACGGTAATGATAATTAGAGTTAACCATAGTTTACGGTGAAGCTCTGTATTACGTTAATCTTTGTTCGATAACGACTTGCGTTTGTCAGTAACACAGCATCGCTAGTTTAAACACTTTAACACCTTATACTTCAGATATTGACATAAAAGTCTATTTAGATGCAGATTGGGCAGGATGCAAGGATGATAGGAGGAGCACTTCAGGATACATTTCTTTTGCAGGTGACAAACCAATTTCATGGTCTGCAAAGAAGCAACCAACTGTGGCATTGTCTTCTACAGAAGCAGAGTATAGAGGGCTAGCTAATGCCACTCAAGAAGCAATTTGGATTAAGCTTTTGTATACAGAATTGGGGCTATATACTAGGCCTCCAATTATCTTTGGAGATAATACAAGTTCTCTTCACCTTGCAGCTAACCCTATCTATCATGCTAGGACAAAACACATAGAAGTACATTACCATTATGTGAGGGAGAAGTTGCTAAGCAAGGACATTCAGCTGACCTATGTGTCAACTAACATGCAATGTCCAGATTTGCTGACTAAAGCTTTGGATGGAACCAAACTTTGCAGATTCAAATCTATGATTGGATTGTAGGATATACTTGAAGATTGAAGATGAAGACTTAAGCCAAAATGTTTGGCTTGAGGGGGAGCTGTTGGTGCAAAACACAAGCCTACACATTTGGATTGGAAGATATCATAAAGACTCTACATGCATGAAGAACCATAGGAACATATGCTAGTGGTTTATTACCACTTTACCTCATTGTAGAAGTCAAATTGACTTGGAGTCTTTTGTAATCACCTACCTAATTGATTCGTGGTAAAATTAGCTCACTTGATTGAGAGAATATCTCCAAGTTTTTAGAAGCTTGATTAGAGGGAGCCAAGAATTTGAATTTGAATTCAAATTCTTACACATTTCATATAAAAGGTGAACTTGAAAAGTCGCGTGAGAGAGATCACTCCCGAGCTTCATGCTACTGTCATAGAGTGTGTGTGAGGAGTACACCATAGCCTACACCTCTCTACACCATTAGGCAATGCTTGTCATGCCAATGGGATTGTACAAAAGTGTTAATTTATAGATACGTTTACATCATTCATCTCTGTGTTCACTACTTGTCTACTCCAAAGTCTGTCAACTTGTCAAGGGCATATCTCAGTCAATAATCCACAAAATTCAGTGATTCAAAGCTTGTTGGATTCAGCTCAAACTCATCTACATGTTGAAAAAGTGTGAAGTGATTTCATTCAGCTAATTCAGAGAAATGGTCGTCGAGGTGCTCATTGGTCTATCTCTGCTACAGTCCTAAAAAGTCGGGGGTATACCAAATCTTGCTAAATTAATTTCTCTTAGCATAGTTCATTATTTTACATCATTTCACTTGCAAATGGTAGCTTACTTAGCTAGTTGAATACCCCTAGAAGGAATTTTATCAATTGCTACTATGCTGGTCACACTGAGCAAAACATTGAGCAGGTGTCAAGACCAAAATAGAAGGTTCTCTTGAGTTTGTGACTTCCAAAGTTATCTGTTTTGATTCAATCATTACATACAACATTTCCAAAGGACATAGGCCATTTCTTGGTGTCATTGGAAAGCTAAGGAAGTCTACTAATCAGGTCTGAAGCTAAAGAGGGCTGGTACAAAGCAGGTTTTAGCAGTACCTACTCAATCTCTTGGATCATCCATCCATCTTTCCCAACAAAAGACCCATGACTGGCATAACGTTTTGAAACATATTTTACCTTTGGTTATCGATGGATGTACAACGAAAGGAGTACGAGATGTGATCTATCGTCTTGGACCACTTATAAGGTAGTTATGATACTTGTATATTTAATATGTATGAATATTGGATAACTTTTATTTTTTAATTAACTTCTTTATAATTTTTTTAATGATATTTATAGGTGGATTACATCCAAGGAGATTGAAAGAAACTCAATCCCATGTCAAAAAAAACATGAATGCAAAGAGCTACTATGTTTGATGGAGAAATAACTTCCTACTTCATTTTTTGATATTTAGATTCATTTATTAGTCCATCTTGTAGATGAAATAGAGATTGCAGGTGTTGTCAACACTTGATGGATGTTTTGGGTCGAGCGATTTATGGGAATATTAAAAAGTTATGTGGGACAAAGAGCAAAACTAGAAGGATCCATGGCAAAGGGTTGGATGCTTGAAGAGTGCATGTATTACATTAGTGAGTACCTTGAAAGAGTTCATGAAGAAGCTCCACGTGCATGGACCAACGAGTCTTCTTCAAAAATAACAGATGAGGTATTATGAGGTAAGGGAGTTCCATTATTATTTACATTTCAAGAAAAAAATGATGTTTCTACTTTTGTAGCATATAATAGCGAATGCATGCAAGCGTTCCTTAGCGAGTACGAATAGGACTTTCAAAATCTCTGAAGTAAAAGGTGAAAAAATAAAAGTTATAGATGTAATCTCGATAATAATGAGATTACAAATATATCTCCTTTCACGGATTGGCTATATAGTCGTTTGCAACGCGCCAACAAAAATAATGGAGAAATGTCAAATGAGCAGAAAGAGTTAATGATAGGTTGTGAACGAAAGGTAATTTTATTTTAATAATATTTTATTTTTTTCATATATGTATATTAGTTTCTATTTACTAGTTGAATTTCTTTTGCAAGCTCGAATGTTCACTAATATGTGGGCTTTTGGACACCATATTAGAATCAAAGCCATTGATTCTTTACGTAAAACAGAGGATTCTAGTATTGTTGCTTATTTCAAGCAACTATCACGTGCTATCTCAAAAGACACAAACCTTATAGATGGCGAACTTGGTTACGTAGGAACTATTGTTGGTATCTACAAAATTTCATTTTGTACATTCAAACAGGTAGAAAAAAGTCTATATTTTTAATATAGGGTTAGTTATTTTTTTAAGCACCTAATAATGGTTTTTTGTTTTTGTATATTTTGAAGGTTGACTGGTTTCGAGCCGAGTATAAAGGTAGTAATTCCACATTAAGAAAGGAATTATCGGGGTTTTGGGCAATTGATTCTTTCAAGCTAATGTGATCTACTAAAGAACCATATATTCTTCCTAGGCATATTGAACAAGCATTTTTTTATAAAACCCCAGATGCTCATCCTTGGTGGCAAGTCATTCATGTTCAACCTAGAGGTAGCTCATTGATTGAACAGTTTACTGTTAGAGAGATCAAAGAAAGTCCTCTTGATGATTCAACATCAGATACTGATACATCAACATCTGAAAGAGAAATTAGAATCATTATACGTGATAATGATACTAATCTTTTTGATGAAGAGGATAATTCTGTACATGTTGATTCTACTGATGAGGAAGAGGAATTACTAGAAATCGATATTAATCCATCAATAGATGATATGACTCATGAGAACATGGATTTAACAATAGAAGAAATAAATGAAATCAATAAGGATAATGAAGATGAGACTATATTGATGTCTTACCAAAATGATGGCAATAATGAAAACATATGAGCAGATTAGATAGTAAATTCTACTCTAGTTATCGATCAATAACTTGAAGCTTCTGAATGGATATCAGATAATATATTTTTTATTCAACTTGAATAACAATGAGTCCTACTAGAGAGATGAAATCATGTTCTTTTAAGTTAGAACATGAAGCTCGGGGGTATGCCTAATTATTTTATATATAGCTTTATCTTCGAGGAGCAGATTTTTATCATGTATGTATGCATATGTGTGTGTATTCATGTGTATTATATGTATACATATGTTAGTATGCATATATATGGATTTCATGTATATCTATGTGTGTGCATGTGTGTGATATATGTATACATGTGTGAGTATGCATATGTGTATATATGCATAAGCATTTATGTAAAATATTCATGTATTCATGTAATATATGCAAGTGTTTATAATTGTGTAGATGTATATATGTATATGTGTCTATGTGTAAATGTGTACACGTAAATATGTATGCATGTATATATATATATATATATATATATTTATGTGTGCATGTAGGCATGTATATGTGATGTGTACATGTATATATGTATATGTGTCTATGTGTAAATGTGTACATGTAAATATGTATGCATGTATATATATATATATATATATATATATATATATATATATATATATATATATATATATATATATATATATATATATATATATATATATATATATATATATATATATATATATATCTATATATATATATATATATATATATATATATATATATATATATATATATATATATATATATATATATATATATATATATATATATGTATGTGTGTGTGTGTGTGCATTTAGGAATGTATGTATGATGCATAATATATCTACTCCATTTTATATTTATGTATGTGTATCTACATGATGTGTATATATCTTTATATATATTATGATCCTTGTTGATTCGAGTAGCTATATATAGAGGCATAAGGTTTGGAGGAGAGGCATCTCTCTAGTAGGACGTCAGAGGAATAGATGCAATGTGTAAATATACTTCAATCATATGGCTAAAAGGTTGAATTAGAGTTCTTAAATTAGGGGTTTTAAAACCCTAATATCAAAATTAGTGTTTTCAAATTAGGATTTTTGAAATAGGATTCATTTATTTATTTGTTTATTTGTGTGTGTGCATGTGTTGTGTATGTGTGTGTGTATATGAATATGTATATATATATATATATATATATATATACATATATATATATATATATATATATATATATATATATATATATATATATATATATATATATATATATATATATATATATGCATGTAAATATGATTATATGAGTCTATGTGTGTGTATATATGATTATGCATGTGTATGTGTATGTGAGTATGTGTATGTGTGTGTGAGTATGTGTATGTGTCTATGTGTATTCATTATATGTGTGTAACTACATGCATGTGTATGTGTGTGTAAAAATGTGCATGTATGATGTATATGTGTGTGTATGCGTGTATTTGTACCTCTAGTCTCACTCTTTTCTCTCTCCCTCTCTCTGTCATATACATACATACATACATAAACACACATACTCATATCCACATATATATACATAAAAGAAATGCGTACCCTGCATTATCGCGACGATGAGCCATAAGTGTCCGCATCTCTTTTAGACACCACTTATGCGACCATCCTGTCCCAAACTCTGTCTCAAGTGAACTAAGTACGTATTTTTTATCCCTCTCATCATGCTCACTACAAAAATAAACAAAATCGTGTAAATAAAACATATTATATTTATTTCAATGTATATGTAAAATTTATACTTACCTCCACTATAAGTGGAAAAGGCGCAAGTAAGAGTCGCATAACGCCCGCATTCTTCTTTTGAACTCCAATCCATTCCCTATGTACACAATGTTCCCCTCTAGCTCTATATCACATTCCAGCCCTAAGGTGCCTATGCATGTCCTCAAGGCAACTCTGCTCTGCTATCATGATGTGGAGGTGGTATAGGTATCCTGAAAGTAGATAGATAAAAATAAATAAAAATATGTGTTATAATATCATTAAAGAAGTTTATGAAAAAACATACCTATGAGCAGATAGCTGTCTTCTTGTATGAGGAGCCGCAGAAGAGCCCTCCTCTGATCATTGGGTAAGCATCTGGATCGTATAATCCAGCTCATCATCAGGTATCTCTGAGTACTCATGCATGATGACCCCTAGAGTATCAGATGGAACTCTTGCTCTCATAAGACCTTTTATGAGAGTGAGTTTCACCTTTCTCTCTCTACTAGGATCCATAATACCCAACATATAAAACAAAATGGGTTAGAAATCAATATATATATATATATATATATATATATATATATATATATATATATATGTGTGTGTACATATGTATGTGTGTATATGTGTATGGTGTATATGTGTATGGTGTATATGTGAGTGTGTGTATGCATGTAAACATATATGTATGCATATGCATGTGCATTATGTATGCATGTGTGTGTATGTGTGTGTGTATGCATGTAAGTATGTATGTATGCATATGTATGCATGCATGTGTATGTGTGTGTGTATGTGTGTGTATGTGTCTATGTGTGTATATGGATCTGTGTGTATGTGTGTATGCATGTAAGCATGTATGTATGCATATGCATGTGTACATGTGTGTGTGTATGTGTGTGTGTCTATGTGTGTGTATGCATGTGTATGTGCATATGTATGCATGTATGTGTATGTGTGTGTATGTGTGTATGCGTGTATATGTGTGTGTATGTATGTAAGCATGTATGTATGCATATGCATGTGCATTATGTATGCATATGCATGTATGTGTATGTGCATCTATGTGTGTATCTATATATATGTGTCTGTATTCATGTGTATGTGTGTGTAAATGTGTGTGGATGTGTGTGTGTGTAAGTGCATGTGTCTATGCATGTGTGTATATTTGTGTGTATGTGTATGTGTGTATGTGTATGTGTCTATGTCTATGTGTGTGTGTCTATGTGTATATACTTTTGTGTGTATGTGTATGTGTGTGTGTATCTATGTGTCAGTGTGAATGTGTGTGTGTAATTGTGTATGGATGTGTGTGTGTAATTGTGTATGGATGTGTGTGTGTAATTGTGTATGGATGTGTGTGTGTAAGTGTATATGTGTCTATGAGTGTGTATGTGTTTATGTGTGTGTATGTGTCTATGTGTGTGTATGTGTCTATGTGTGTATGTGTATGCATGTATGTATGCATAGGCATGTGCATTACGTATGCATATGTGTGTGTATGTGTGTGTATGCATTACGTATGTATGTATGCATTATGTATGCATATGTGTGTGTATGCATTAAGTATGTGTATGTATGTATGTATGTATGTATGCATTATGTATATATGTGCATTATTATTGCATATGTGTGTGTATGCATGTAAGTATGTATGTATGCATATGCGTATGCATTATGTATGCATATATATGCATGTATGTGTATGTGTGTGTATGTCTCTCTATGTGTGTGTATGCATATATGTGTGTGTATGCATATATGTGTGTGCATGTGTGTATGTGTGTGTATGTGTGTGTATATGTGTGTATGCATGTGGATGTGTGTGTATGTGTCTATGTGTGTGTATATGTGTGTGTGTCTCTATGTGTATGTGTGTGCGTCTATGAGTGTGTATGTGTCTATGTGTGTGTATGTGTGTATGTGTGTATGTGTATGCATATATGTATGTGTATGTGTGTGTATGCATTATGTATGCATATGTGTGTATGCATTATGTATGTGTATGTATGCATGTGCATTATGTATGCATGTAAGTATGTATGTATGCATATGCATATGCATTATGTATGCATATGTATGCATGTATGTGTATGTGTGTGTATGTCTCTCTATGTGTGTGTGTGCATATATGTGTGTGTATGTGTGTATGTATGTGTGTATGTGTGTGCGTGTATGTGTGTGTATATGTGTGTATGTGTTTATGCATGTGTATGTGTGTATATGCATCATTATGTGTGTATGTGTGTATGTGCATATGTGTATGTGTGTATATGTGTGTGTGTATATGTGTGTGTGTCTATGTGTATGTGTGTGTGTCTCTATGAGAGTGTATGTGTTTATGTGTGTGTATGTGTCTATGAGTGTGTATGTGTATGTGTGTGCATCTATGAGTCTATTTGTGTTTATGTGTGTGTATGTGTCTATGTGTGTGTATGTGTCTATTTGTGTCTATGTGTGTTTATGTGTCTATTTGTGTATGTGTATGCATGTATGTATGCATATGTGTGTATGCATTATGTATCCATTATGTATGCATATGTGTGTGTATGCATTAACTATGTGTATGTATGCATGTGCATTATGTATGCATATGTGTGTGTATGCATGTAAGTATGTATGTATGCATATGCATATGCATTATGTATGCATATGTATGCATGCATGTGTATGTGTGTGTATGTATGCATATGTGTGTGTATGCATATATGTGTGTGTATCTATGTATGTGTGTGCGTATGTGTGTGCCTGTATGTGTGTGTATGTGTGTATGCATCATTATTTGTTTATGTGTCTATGTGTGTATGTGTGTGTGTGGATATGTGTGTGTATGCATGTGTGTGTCTATGTGTAGGTGTGTGCATCTATGAGTGTGTATGTGTTTATGTGTGTGTATGTGTCTATGTGTGTGTATGTGTCTATATGTGTATGTGTATGCATGTATGTATGCATATGTGTGTGTATGTGTGTGTATGCATTATGTATGCATATGTGTGTGTATGCATTATGTATGTGTATGTATGCATGTGCATTATATATGCATGTAAGTATGTATGTATGCATATGCATATGCATTATGTATGCATATGTATGCATGTATGTGTATGTGTGTGTGTATGTCTCTCTATGTGTGTGTATGCATATATGTGTGTGTATGTGTTTATGTGTGTGTATGTATGTGTGTGTGTATGCATGTGTATGTGTGCATGCATCATTATGTGTGTATGTGTGTGTGTATATGTGTGTGTATGTGTGTGTTTCTATGTGTATGTGTGTGTGTCTATGAGCGTGTATGTGTTTATGTGTGTGTATGTGTTTATGTGTGTGTATGTGTCTATGGGTATGCATGTATGTATGCATATGTGTGTGTATGTATGTGTATGTATGCATGTGCATTATGTATGCATATGTGTGTGTATGCATTATGTATGTGTATGTATGCATGTGCATTATGTATGCATATGTGTGTGTATCCATGTAAGTATGTATGTATGCATATGCATATGCATTATGTATGCATATGTATGCATGTATGTGTATGTGTGTGCATGTCTCTCTCTATATGTGTGTGTATGTGTGTGTGTATGTGTGTATGCATGTGTATGTGTGTGTATGCATCATTATGTGTGTATGTGTCTATGTGTGTGTGTGTGTATATGTGTGTGTGTATATATGTGTGTGTATGTGTGGTTGTGTCTATGTGTATGTGTGTGTGTCTATGAGTGTGTATGTGTTTATGTGTGTGTATGTGTCTGTGTGTGTGTATGTGGCGATGTCTGTATGTGTATGCATGTATATATGCATATGTGTGTGTATGCATTATGCGTGTGTATATGTGTGTGTATGTGTCTGTGTGTGTATATGTGTGTGTATGCATTATGTATGAATTATGTATGCATATGTGTGTATGCATTATGTATGTGTATGTATGCATCTGCATTATGTATGCATTATGTATGCATATGTGTGTGTATGCATATATGTGTGTGTGCATGTATGTGTGTGTGTGTATGCATGTATATGTGTGTGTATGCATCATTATGTGTGTATGTGTGTTTATATGTGTGTGTATGTGTATGTGTGTCTATGTGTATGTGTGTGTGTGTGTCTATGTGTGTATGTGTGTGTGTATGCATATGTATGTGTATGTGTCCATGCATACCTGGCTTCAATGCGTATGCTTGCTCTCTCTCTCTCTCTTTGTTTGAATCAATGTTGATTCTTACTTCACAATAGTATGTGTACGTGTATGTGTATGTGTATGTGTATGTGTATGTGTATGTTTATGTGTATGTGTATGTGTACGTGTGTGTATGTCATACGATTGTAAGTGAAAATCTAATATGATTGTGTATGTGCATGTGTATGTGTGTGTATAATTGTGAATTAAAAACTATTGTAATTCTTGGAAAATGTTTTATATTCCTTTTGAAAATTGAAGGGTTGAGAAGGTATTGATAAGTGAAGATCAATGGCATCCTTGACAATGTATATCATCTAACTAAAGGTTCATGTTGTACCAATAAATACAGCTTCAAAGATCCATAGATCTTCTTTAGGAAGTTGTATTGTATTGATACAACATCAACCTTTTGTTAGCTAAGATATAGGCATCAAGACAGTCACAACAAGAGGGACTTGTTCAAAAAAAAGAAATCGACTTATTGAGATAATAGCATCAAGAGGGACTTGTCATGGCCAAGTTTTGATAGAAATCGACTTATGCACTTGAACTTTGGATACTTACGACAAAAGATATGCAAACAGGTAAAAAACAATTTTAGTTTCTATGATATAGTTAAATATTTTTTCAAGCACATACTAATGAATTTTTACAATTTTATATTTTTATAGGTTACTTTGAAGGTTGATTGATTTTGAGTTGAGTATGAATGTAGAAATTTCCCATTGAAAAGGGATCATTATCGATCATTAACTTGAATCATTTGAATGGGTATGAGACAATAGGTTCTCCTTTATTCAACAAGAATATAGGTCAATCCCACCACAGAGATGAAAACATGTTCTTTTAAGTTAGAACATGAAGCTCGGGGGTATCCCTAAAATTTTATATATAGCTGTAGTTTTTACTTGTACTGACTTTACTTACTTGTACGTGACTTTACTTACTTGTACATGATTGTGAAGGTAGACAAGGCTTCTTGACTTTCCTTTTTTTTTGTCTCAATTCAATTTATTGTGTGTATGTGCTTGTATTTATGTATATACATATGCATGTGTGTATGTATGTATACATATGCATGTGTGTGTACGAATGCATGTGAGTATGTATGCACATGTGTGTGTATGCATATGTATGTGTGTATATGTATGTATGTGCATGTGTGTATGCATATGTATGTATGTATGTATGTATGTATGTATGTATGTATGTATGTGCATGTGTGTGTATACATGTGTCTATGTATGTATGCATATGCATGTGTATGCATATGCATGTGTATGCATATGTGTGTATGTATGCATGTGAGTGTATGTGTCTCTGTCTATATGTGTGTATGTAAATGTGCAAGTATCTATATGTATATGTGTATATGTGTATATGTGCAACTATCTATATTTGTATGTGTATGTATGCATATGTGTGCATTTGTAAATGTGTGTGTATGCATATCATATATGTGTGCATTTGTGTATGTGTATATATGTGTGTATGTATTTATGTGTATGTGTGTATGCATATGTGCATATATATGTGCATGTGTGTATGCATGTGTCTATGTATGTATGCATATGCATGTGTATGCATGTGTGTATATGTGTGTGTATGTATATGTGCAAGTATCTATATGTGTGTATGTGTATATTGTTGGTGCATTTTACCCAAGCATACATGCTTGATATGCTTGATATTATCCTCATTTGTAAGTCACATGAGTAGTCATGTGAACACCTCTTGTAAAAGAGAACATTTTATCTCTTGTAATTGAAAAAAGAAAAAAAGGAAAAGGATGGCTTACCTCATCCATGATGTAAAAGCAAAGTCATGGCTCTAACTACCTAAATCATGAATTTTTGAGCTGAGGGAATATCTCCTAACTTTGGGGATCACTTTTAGGTGGAGCCATTCGAATTCGAATTATAAACTCCCTCCAAGAATAGCTATAAAAAGAGCAAGAAGAAAGAGGCAATTAGCAAGCCTTGTATGTGACCACTTCATGTCATTTTGTAGAGATTGAAGAGCTTACTCCATATCTCTATCATTCTACTTCAATTTTGCAAATATTCATTGCCAATCTGGTTGTAATCATATGTGAATGTATACATTTATCATCATCTACTTCTCTATTTTGTTCTCTGCTATACTCACTTAGAGCAATAACTTCAGAAGGTCATATCTCGCGTTGTACTCAACATTTTTCACGGTTTAACGTTATTGGATAGCTCTTACTGTCTAGTTTCTTCATATCAATTTTCATGGTCATTGGATATATAGTTTTGGAGATATCTGTATTTTACTGCTCACTGGTCTATCTCTGTAGTGCCCCGAGAATGGTGGGCATGTTCCATAAATTGATGAATCTTGTTCTCACTGCTCAGTCCATCATTTGAAGTGTTTTAACTTGGATTGGGCAGCCTCCTAAGTCTATTTTCTATGCCCAAAAGGAATTTTTCTAGTTCCTACCAGGCTGAGAGCACTGTTCATTTTTTCCAGCAAGTGTATGTCCAAAAATAGCAAGTTTTGGGAGCTAGTCATTTCGCAACTAGTCTGCCTTGACTTAAACTTTTGGGATACATGTTCCAAAGTACTTGGCTGATATTTTGGTGGATTTAGAAAGCTCAAAGGGTCTACTAATCAACTCTGAAGTCCCAGTTGGCTGGTGTGAAGCTGGTTGTAGCGGCACCTACTCATCTTTGGATTGCATCCACCATCTCTCTTCACAGTGGTATCAGAGCATAGTCAAGCAACATGGGAGATGGATTTCCATCAACAATTGACAAATTGGATCGAAACAACTACCCGGCATGGTCTCTAAGGATGGAGGCTTACCTTCAAGGGAGGAATCTATATGGATTCATATCCGGAGATGAAGCAATGCCAACCATGAGGAACAAAGGGCAACCATCACATGAAGAAGTGGAAGGACTTTCAAATTGGTGTTCGAACGATGCACTTGCAAGGTCCTATATTCTGATAAATCTAAGGTCAAGGACAAGTCAAAGAATAGGAAGAATGAAGATGAAGGTAGCTCTTTCCAAGCAAACTTTGCAGGTAGAGGAAGAGCTAGAGGAAGAGGCAGAGGTGGAAAATAAAGCAGGGGGATATTCCAATCATCTCAACCTTGCAATATAGGTGGCTTATCTAATCATACTACGAAAGAATGTTTTAGGAACCCAAGGAACTCAAGAGGAAGAGGATTCAATAGAGGTGGCTATGGATCAAATAGAGGCAGATACAATGGAGGCTACAACAACAACAACAACAATTACAACAACAACAACTATCAAAGTGGCCATAGAGGAAGAAGACATTACAATAATTATGCAGAGGACCAAAGTCAAGAAGATTCATTATTGATTAAGTATCCATCAGTGAAGAAGGGTAAGGATGATGATCACATATTTTACATTGATTCGGGATGCGCAAACCTTGTAACAAGAAATGTGGCTTTACTTTCTGATTTGGAAGATCCTCATAACAAGCATGAAATGCAGACAGGAGATGACACAAAGCACTCAGTGGAGAAGATAGGTAATGTGAAGACATCAGATGGGAATATGAATGTCTTAAGCAAAGTCTTGTATGTTCCTACAATTACCAAAAATTTAATAAGTGTTGGACAGATTGTTGAAAAAGTATTGCAGGTTAGATTCAACCGATTTGGAGCATATGTTGAAGACCCAAGGCAAGGTTTTCGAAGGATTGCCAAAGGAGAAAAGACAGGAAAGCTTTTCATTTTTGAAGTGGAAGATACAAAGAACATAGCTTTGTTTAGCTATGGATCTCAAACTCTAACAGAGTTGGAGATATGGCACAAAAGGCTTGCTCACATTGGTCAGAGGACACTCAAACAAATTTGCAAGGACCAAAGTGTACTTGGTTTGCCTAATATCACAAGGCAACACATGATTTATAAGTTTGAATCTTGTCAACTCGGCAAGGCTCATAGACAACCTTTCAATAAGAAAGGATATATGTATCAAAATCCTTTGGATCTAGTGCACACGGATGTGTGGGGTCCAAGTAAGGAGCCATCTATATCAGGCTCAAGATATTATGTGTCTTTCATAGATGATTGTAGCAGGTGGACCATTCTGTTTTTCATGAAGCACAAGGATGAAGTGTTTAATTGCTTTAAGAAGTATATTGCCCTTGTTGAAAACCAAACAGGTAGGACTTTGAAAAGACTCAGATGAGATGGTGGAGGAGAATACTTCTCCTCTGAATTTGATGCCTTCTTTCATGAAAGAGGCATTAAAAGGGAAGTCCCTACAAGGTATACACCGGAACGCAATGGTGTAGCAGAGAGTAGGAACAGAGCTATTGGCGAAGCTGCAAGGTCCATGCTCAACGAAAAGGGATTGCCAAACTACCTATGTGCAGAGGTTGTGTCTACAGCCACATATCTCATAAATAGACTTCCGTCTAAGTCACTAGATCGAACCACTCAATATGAAGTGTGGAATGGAAGAAGACCTAGTCTAGAGCATTGTAAAATCTTTGGATGCGTAGCCTATGCTCACATTCCTTCTCAAGTAAGAGGGAAATTGGATCCCAAGGCAGAGAAGTGTGTATTCATTGGTTATTATCGAAACCAAAAAGGATCTAGATTGTACAATCCAACCAATAAAGGATTTTCTGTGAGTAGAGATGTAATTTTTTATGAAAACAAATCAAGGTTTGATGATGACAAGAAAGTGAAGCTGCCTTATGACTTGGATAAAGATTTTCCATCACTTCAACCAAAGGAGCCAAAGCAGATTGAAGAAAGTGATTCGGAGATTGACCTAGAAGACTTGGAAAGACTAAAGCTATGGAAGAACAAAGGTAAAGCAAAGATGCAAGATGCTACATATGGACCCGAGAGCTCACATCAGCCACTTACAAGGTCTTCAAGGGAGAAGAAGAAACCAAGGAGGTTTGGTTATGATACTTCTTTGGGCACCAAGCACTCAATCTACACTGCAAAGGATTCAACCAATGAAGAACCTACCACATTTGAAGAAGCACAAAGCAAGAAAGCTTGGAGAGATGCAATGGATGAAGAAATGGAAGCCCTAAAGGAAAATGACACTTGGGAGCTTGTACCTAACAATCCATCTCTGAAGGTAATTGGATCTCGATGGATATACAAAATCAAGAGGAATCCAGATGGAAGTATAAATAGACACAAAGCAAGGTTAGTTGCTAAAGGGTTTGCTCAAACCCATGGTATTAATTATGAGGAGACTTTCTCTCCTGTTGCAGAAATGCCTACGATTAGGGTTCTCATTAGTCTTGTTGCTTCTAGAAATTGGAAGCTCTATCAACTTGATATAAAGAATGCTTCCTTGAATGGATGGATTTCTAAGGAAGTGTATATGACACAACCTGCTGGACATGAGGATGCACATCATCCTAACTATGTATGAAAACTAAAGAAACCTTTGTATGAATTGAAGCAAGCTTCAAGAGCTTGGAATTTCAGATTGGTGACTTATTTGCAGGACCAAGGATTCAAAGCTAGCAAGGCGGATACCTCTTTGTTCATAAAGAGGAATGGATCTGAAGTGATCTATTTATCTGTGTATGTTGATGAATTTATTATCACAGGCAATGATCTTGAAGGAATCAAACAGGTAAAGAGTCAAATGAAGAGGAGTTCAAAATAAGTGACCTCGGACCACTCACTTATTTTCTTGGATTGGAGTTGATCTACATAGATTCAGGTATATACATCACACAAAGGAAGTATGTGCATGACATGCTCATCAAGTTCAAGATGGAAAATACCATGTGCAGGTACACCTATGGAGCAAAATCATAAGCTTAGTGCTTATGAAGGAGAGCCAATTGAAGAATCACAAGCTATCAAAGCTTGGTTGGAAGTTTGAACTATGCAACACTCACAGGGGTGGATATATGCTATAGTGTTAGCATATTGAGTCAATTTATGCATAAACCGAGAAAACCACATATGGAAGCGGCCAAGAGAGTCCTGAAGTATCTAAAGGGGACCATGAATGAAGGTTTATTTTATTCATTTACTTCAGATATTGAGCTAAAGGTCTACTCAAATGCAGATTGGGCCGGATCTAGAGATGATAGAAGAAGCACATCCGGGTATATATCATTTGCAGGTTCAAAAATCATTTCTTGGTCATCCAAGAAGCAACCAACCGTGGCATTATCTTCTACTAAAGCTGAATACAGAGGTTTGGGTAATGCAACTCAAGAAATCATGTGGTTAAAGTCTTTGTACACCGATCTTGGAATTCATTCTTCAACACCTCACATTTTTTGTGACAACACAAGCTCACTAAATCTTGCAGCTAATCCGGTATACCATGCTAGAACCAAGCATATTGAAGTCCACTACCATTATGTAAGGGAGAAGCTAATGAGCAAGGATATTCAACTATCCTATGTCTCTACAGATATGCAATGTGCAGACATGTTGACTCAAGCTCTTGATGGTACAAAGTTAAGTAGATTCAAGTTGATGATTGGCTTGTAGGAAATCATGGACAATTGAAGACTTATTTGGAGGCCAAGCATGTTGGGCTTGAGGGGGAGCTGTTGGTGCATTTTACCCAAGCCTACATGCTTGATATTATCCTCATTTGTAAGTCACATGAGTAGTCATGTGAACACCTCTTGTAAAAGAGAACAATTTATCTCTTGTAATTGAAAAAAGAAAAAAAGGAAAAGGATGGCTTAACTCACCCATGATGTAAAAGCAAAGTCATGGCTCTAACTACCTAAATCACAAATTTTTGAGCTGAGGGAATATCTCCTAACTTTGGGGATCACTTTTTAGGTGGAGCCATTCAAATTTGAATTCAAGACTCCCTCCAAAAATAGCTATAAAAAGAGCAAGAAGGAAGAGGCGATTAACAAGCCTTGTACGTGACCACTTCATGTTATTTTGCAGAGATTGAAGAGCTTACTCCATAGCTCTATCATTCTATTCCCATTGTGCAAATATTCATTGCCAATATGGTTGTAATCATATGTGAATCTATACATTTATCATCATCTACTTCTCTATTTTGTTCTCTGCTATACTCACTCAGAGCAGTAACTTCAGAAGGTCATATCTCGAGTTGTACTTCACATGTTTCAGTGTTTTAATGTGCGTTGGATAGATCTTACTATTTAGTTTCATGATAGCAATTTTCATCATCATTGGACATACAAGTTTGGAGATATCTGCATTTTACGGCTCACTGGTCTATCTCTGCAGAGCCCCGAGAATGGTGGGCATGTTCCATAAATTGATGAATCTTGTTCTCAGTGCTCCGTCCATCGTTTGAAGTGTTTTAACTTGTTTTGGGAAGCTTGATAAGTGTATTTTGTATTCCCAAAAGGAAGTTTTCTAATTCCTACCAAGTTCAGAGCACTCTTCATTTTTTCCAACAGGTGTATGTCCAAAAATAGCAAGTTTTGGGAGCTAGTCATTTTGCAACTAGTGTGTCTTGACTTAAACTTTTGGGATACATGTTCCAAAGTACTTGGCTGATATTTTGGTAGATTTCGGAAGCTCAAAGGTCTACTAATCAACTTTGAAGTCTCAGTTGGCTAGTGTGAAGCTGGTTGTAGCGGCATCTACTCATCTTTGGATTGCATCCACCATCTCTCTTCACATATATGTCTATGTGTGTATGATTTTGTGTGTATATGTGTACATGTATGTGTGTGTATATGTATGCATGTTTGTGTGCATATGCATATGTGTGTATGACATGCACATACATACACACTATGCATACATGTACTTTCAAATGTGCAAAACCAGAACACTAATTTTACCCTTGAAGAAAATTCTCTATGGTAGGATTAGAGCTCTCTACACTCTCAATAAAACATGTGCGGAATGATGTTTTTGATCGAATGTAAAAATACATCATTTTTGGATCAGCAACAAGTTTTTGATCGAAAGATCTCTTTAGCAGCCAGTTTTGGATAGTTCTTTATGATGTGATCATTCCCTTTACAGTACTTGCAAAAGAATTTCTGCTTTTTTGATTTTTTCTCATCTTTATCTTGGTTCTTCAAATGTGCAGCATTTGCAGATTTCTGCTTACAAGCAGATGAGCTCCATTTTCATTTTCCCTTCCGACTAGCCAAGAAAGCTTGATCTCCAACACTCATAATGGACCTGTTCTGCTTGGAGTGATCTTCCTGCAATAGAATACAGACTAACTCCTCAAATGAAAAGGCATTTGGATTGCCTTTCATCATCAACTAAAGAATAGAAGCAAAACTCTAATATGAATCAGGAAGACCATTCAAAACGGTCTGCACAAGTGAGGTATCTGGTGCAACCTCATCAGAAGAAATCAATTATTCCTTCAAGTCTTTGATCTTTGTTAGAAAATTTTCCATAGAATCAGCTTCATGCATGTGCTCACTCTCCAACTATTCTTGGAGGTAAGTGTTGCAGAGCTAAAGAGCGCAGAAAGCAGAGAAAAAAGACGGGCCCCAAAATTTTTCCAATTTGGACACACAATTTTTTGTAACATAACCACTTTTGTACATATTTTCCATTGTAAATGCACTAGAGGAGTCCTCTAGATGCATCCCCTCAGAAGATTAGTGAATTACCCATGTATATTAGTAGGAAGTTAGTATTTTAGTGAATAAAGTGCCGGTCTCTTGTGTGAAAGGACCAAACTTAGGGCACTAGTATATAAGTCAAAAGTGACTCATTGTAAAGAACTTCTTGTCATTGTGAAGAAGAGCACTTCTGAAATTTCGAGTTTGCCTCTTCCTTGCTGATTTTGATCTTCATTTTGCTCATGTATGTGTGTGTGATGCTTGAAATGCAAGTGTAGGACTGTTGTCTACCCCTTCCCCCTTGTTTTGAGTGGCTGTAGTGCGTGCGTAAGCTAGGAGAAGCAAAAACGCGGGTGTTAGTAGTTCCCGTAATTCACTGTTTCTGCCATAACTTGCAGCAGAGTGGTCAGAATTGAGTGAAACCACCACCGTTGGATTCGTCTCGTCGAGAGCTTCGAAACGAGTACCCTATTGCCTATATTCGGAGTTCTGGGCTGGGAGAAAACCTCAAAAAACCAAAACTGCTGAAAGTAGGTTTGCGGCAACACTTCCAGTTTATCGGTAGGTGTGGGTAGTATTGGTCTTTTCTCTTGCATGGATAGTTAACTCACTTCATTTTCTATCACGTGTGCAAATGTCTTCATACACTTGGTAAGTCACTCCTTAGGATTGATAATTAAATGTGTGTGAAAAGAACTCCACTATATGCACTTGTATGGCAATCGAGGTATAGTCTCATTGGTACAAGTCCTTGAGTCATTGCGGCTCAAGTACACACGTTTTTGGCGCCGTTGCCGGGGAGGCACTCCACCAAGTTGCCTTCGTGATAGTTAGAGAGCAAGTGTGATCGAATCGTACTTGTAGAGGTGAATTTGTCCATTGACGAGTAGTATTCCTTTTCAGCACTTGTCACTTCTCATCCTTGAGGTGTGTGTGATAAGTTTTAGGTTTAAGTGTAGGAGGAGGGAAGAGAAGGAAGAGTTAGGGTTAGTTTAGGAGAGGAGTAGAGAGGAGAGGAGAAGTAGGAATAGGCAAAAAACCCAAAAAATTCACCAAAAATAGACCAAAATTTCAAGTTCTGTCCCAAAAAGTATAAAAACCCAAAAAATTGACTCATTTGACACTTGCTGGAACTCTGGTATCGTGAGCGACAGCGACCGGTATCGTGGATCTGGTATCGTGCGTTCGAGGCTGTTTCAGTGAGAGTTTGAACCCAAAGGGCAAGCTAGAGCAGACAAAGGTGAGTTCTTATCAAGATCATTCACTCAAAGCACTTGAAACATGCACAAAACGTGATTAAAACAGTGCGCAGTATCGCGGCCTTGTATCGCGATATTCGCCGTCAGTATCGTATCGCTTGATACCTAACTTGGTATCGCGATACCGCACTGGTATCGTGACCCTGAGTTGGTATCGCGATCGCACAATTGCGGTAGTATCGTATCGCTGGTCATCGACCCTGGTATCGCGATACCATTCTGGTATCGTGTAGCCAAGTCGGTATCGCGATCGCGCTTACTACAGTGATATCGTATCGTCTCCCACTAAGGACAGTATCGCGACACCATCGTGAGATCGTATCGTCTAGAGTCTCTAGTATCGTATCGTGGTGTTCCTAGGGAAGTATCGCGATACTATACTTAGTATCGTATCGTCGAAGTTTAAAGATCGTATCACGACACTACTCAGGTATCGTTTCGTGCACTCACTTGGACAGTATCGCGATACTGTCACAGGTATCGTATCGGCCAAGTTCGGTGGTATCGTATCGCTTCCTCCTAGAGTTAGGTATCGCGAAATCACACTGGTATCGTATCGGCAGAAGATCAGGTATCGTATCGTTGGAATCCTTTGGTATCGTATCGTCATAGTTCCAGTATCGTATCGTGTGCAGCAGGGGTATCGTATCGTCTGCTTCCCAAAGTAGTATCGCGACACCACACTGGTATCGTATCGCCTCTGTGCCTGGTGTCGTATCGTGGGCATGGTCTCGTATCGTATCGTGTGATTGTCCAGTATCGTATCGATTGGATTCTGGTATCGTATCGCAGTCAAAGCAGTATCGTCGAGAGCAGTATCGTCAGGAAGTGGTATCGCCGAGATAAACCCTTTCTTTAGTCAGACACTTTGAGCCTTTAGGAGAGCTAACCAAGGGGAATCTAAGAAGTATAAAGGGAGGCTTAGGTGTGTGAATGAACTTGAGGTCAGGAAGAGTGCTAAGTAGCCGAAGGAGCGTCATCTCTTCTATAGGAAGCACTGCTCAGGTCAGTCACCACTCCGTCTACTCAGAGACCTCTAGTGAGTCTGAGGAAGACATACCCATGGCATCGAAAGACATGCAAGGTCCAGCACCACATAGGAACTTCATGTCTACAGTGGAAGGTGAGTACCGCACTGCCTTACAATATGTGTCCACTAATGCCCAGGAGATCCCTATCTACTTGGATGCCTTGAATAGATCGGTGGCCAGGATGGTAACTTCCCTGACTGCCACAATTGTACCTCGACCTGCTGTCAAGTACGAGGGAGGAGCATATATCGACAAAATTGGTCTCATTTACACGGTGACGGACTTTCCTGAGAGGATCAATGAAAGAGGAGAGTTTGTGGATCCCAACAACTCTGAAGAGTTAGTGACCACCCCTAGAGGCAAATCACAAGTATCACGGGTCTTGAGAGGAGACTTGATACCTCAAGACGACTACTTGTTGGAAGTCTACATGATTCACGGAGCAGACTTATTGCTTCAAACTGACGTACCTGTTCAAGGAATAGGAGAGAGCCCCATGACATTCTATGAGTTGAAAGACCCAGATGACGAAACTAGACTCACTTACCTAGATAAGAATCAAAGAAGATATTGGCCTGTAGGTGTCCTAGACAGGGCTCGACTGAGATATATGGGTGCGCCTGTATTTCCTCAGAGGGAGCAGGCAACTACCTCACAAAATCCTTTTGGAAATCAACAAGAGACGGAACACACCACATCAGGACAGACCAGTCAAAGAAGTGTGCCCAACCGCACTCATGTACAGTTTGCAACTCCAGGTGAGCACACACATAATCAGACCTACACAGGGATGGGGAACCATTTTCGACCACCGGTCAGACCACGACCACCTGTGGGAGGACAGCCAGGAATGCCTCCATTACGACCAGCTGTCCCGGTTTTCCCTGTAATGCCCAGGCCACCTGAACCGATTAGAAGGCTGAGACCTATTCAAGTGGCAAAGTGTGTAAGAAACCCTTATGATGGTTCGGGAGAACCCTATGATCACATTGCAGAATTCAAACAAGTCCTAAGAGCTGAACAAGTGGACGACTTCTTTGTGCAGTATGAGTCTTTTGGACTCACCCTCACAGGAACAGCTCTAACTTGGTTCCAACCTCTAGATCCCAATCGATTTGGAAACATGGAGCAATTCTTTCAAGAATTCATAGGAGAATTCACAAAGAGAGGGATTAAACACAATTCTGCATCTTTAATCCATAGCTTTAAACAAAACCCTAAAGAAACGGTGAAGACTGCTGCCCGAAGATTCAATCAATACGTGGATAGATGCCCTACGGCTGAGAGACCGACTCAACAAAAGATGATTTCATTATTTTTGGATGGACTCTCTAACGGGACCCTAAGAACCCTAGTGTATGTAAAAAGGCTGCAAACATTGAGTGAGTGTCTTCAAGAGTGCATCAACTTGGAAGATAACCTTGCTGAGGACCTCAAAGGTACTACCGACCTCACAAAATCAGAAGACTCAAGAAGCACAGTGACGTCCAATTCTAGTAATATGGAAGAACTAGCAGAACTATTAGCTAAGAAACTAGGAGTCCAAGGACAGAGAGCTTACCAATATCCAGCTCAAAGAGTGCCCATGTTGAGGAGGTGTAACTTATGTGGAGGAGAACATCCCACACACTTGTGTACCAGAGGAGGAGCCGGTGCACAACCAATGTATCCACACAATAGACAGCAACAACAAGGGACTTCTTCATACTGCCACATCGAGCAAAAATATACCAATCATACAACTGAGAACTGTCCCTTTAATAGGCAAACACGACCTGTCAATCCACCACAATACCGACCTTATGGATACCCACCTAGAGAGCTTGGTAGGGAGATGCCTAGATACAACCCGTATCCGGTAGGAGTTCCAAGACAATATGAGCAAGCACCGTATCCACCACCACAACCAGTTTTGGGACCCCAATTGTCACAACCTCAACAAGTTGTACCTGTGAAGTATACTCAACCAGAAGAAAACTTGGAAAGAGCCATAATACCAGCTTCAATAGCGACCAATGTAGAATCAACCAACCAAGGGTATGAACCTCCACCAGGAGAGTACTATCCATATGAAGCCAACATGATGGAATATGAACCAGCATATGACGTGGCCTATTATGGATATGAAGGATTTGATCAGACTTATGGAGCGGAAACTGCAACTTTAATGTATACAATGCCCAAAACACAGCAACCATTGAGACCTCCCATTAGACCACCAGTGCAGAGAGGACCATGTTATAGATGCGGAGGGGATCACTTCATTCGGGAGTGTCCTCGACCTTACAACCCTCCACCACCTAGGATTTGGGAAGGATATTGTAGTGATTGTGGGAAAGAACATCTTTTTAGAGATTTCCCTAAGAACCCTACAAAAACTCAAGGTCCTGCACCAATCAATGTAATAGAGGTCATAGAAGAATCTGGAAGTGATAAGGAATACACTGTACCGCTGAAAGCTATTACTAGGGCTCAAGCAAAACAACAAACAGAAAAACAACCTGAAGAGAAGCTAGAGAACAATAAAACCGTAGAACCAAACATTCAAGTAGTCGAGGATTCGGAGAACTCATGTGAAAATTCCCAAAACACCAAAGTACAAAAATGGAAAGAAAGACGAGAAAAGCTCAAAGAGAAATGGGCAAGAAGCAAGAGCCAAGATAACAAAAAACAAGCGAAGAATTCTAGAAAATATAACGAACAACAAACGCATAAGGAGACCCCTGAAACACCACCAATTAGCTCTGAGGCAAAGAAGCCAGAATCAATTCTAGCTGACCCAAAGCCAAAGGAATTGGACATGTGGCTAAAAGCATACCAAGCTAGAATCAAGATGGGACCAAACCTAGAACAACATGAAAAACTCTATCCTCAAGGGGAATTAGAGAAAGAAAGATTGTCGATATGCAAAAAACTCATCGAAGTAGCTCAGGCTACTCTAGAAAAGACTATCCCAATTTTACCTGAAACAAGGATCGCACAGGAACTATATGAAGAGTGTACACAACCTAAGGATAAGGAGCCTAGGCGGGAAGATGAACGAAATGAACGAATGAAATTTCAAGGGGAACAGGTATCCATAATACCTGACCTAGAGGAAGATTGGTCCAAAGATTTGTGGAAAAGAATTAGAGAAGAGCAATGGAAAAAGGATGGAATCAGTCCACCTCCTTTTGAGGAAATAATTGGAGCAGAAAGTCACCATGATCATAACCTAGAGGAAGCATATGAGGAAGTGTCAAGGTTTGATAAAGAAAGAGAGGAAACCATGAGCATTTCAACGTTGCCTAATTACATGGGGGAATATGAAAGAGAGTCGATAATAATACGAGCACCCACAGTGCATGGGAAAGAAAAAGGAAACTCAGAAGAGAGTTCACACAATCTAACAGAACTTAAGAAAACAAAGGTGCAATGTAAATTGACGGTGGAAGAGTTGCTTCAACTTAGACCACATCTATGGAGACAGCTAGCAAATCAAATAGAGCCACCGGCAGAGAAAGGAGAAATGAAAGGAAGGGAAAAAGAAAACCACTCCACAATACAAGTTCCAGTTGATAAAGTAGGAGAATTTAGCGAAGGAGATGAAGGCAATACGTGCTTACCTGTCACCTACAATGGGTACATGACCAAGGCCATCTTAGACACTGGAGCTGGAGTAGGAATTGCAACGAAGGAAATTTGGGAAAAGTGGGGTAAACCAGCCTTACGACCCACTCGCATGAAGCTACAATTAGCAGATGGACATGTAGAGAAACCCCTAGGAATATTGGAAGGAATTAGGTTAACCACGTGTGGAGTAGAGTTTGAACACACATTGGCCATATGTAAGTTCGAAAAAGCAAACAATTACGAAATGATATTAGGACGACCATTCATGCGACAGATGCGAGTAGTACAAGATTGCGGCAGAGATTCATTATATCTCCAACATCAAGGGAACACCACCAAGATAAACCTGCACACATTCGCTTATCGGGATGTCCCTCCATTACAATGGAATCCAGTCCACAAAGAGGAAGATGACCTATCCATTCACAGTGCTGGATCAAGTGACCAATCTTGGATGCACGAGGATGCCCAGTTGTGGATGTGCAAAGAAGCCAAGAAGGAGGAGTGTAAAAAACAAATGTGGCCAATTGGGCACCCTAATTATCGATCGGTAGAAGACCCCGATTACATGCCTCAAATTTTTTCAGATGAACTCTTCGAACCACATGGATGGATGGAAATCCTAGCCACATTAGACGTGTGTGTGAATGAGGAAGCATTGACGATGAACGACTGTATAGACGAGGAAGGATATGACGTGAACCTCTACATGGTTGTCCTCCAAGAAGTAGAAGCAGGCGAAATTGTAGAGGAAGAGGAGAAAGAAGAATACGAAAGCATAGAAATGGAACCAGAGTTCGACTCTGAAGAACAATATTTAGAAACTATGCAAAAAGAATCAAAAGAAAAACCGACAGAAGTCTTAGCAATTGAGACTATCCCAAGAATGCACGAGCATAGAGAGGACACAAGTAAAGTGGAACCTGAACCAGACCACTTCGAAGTTCCAGAACATTTTAAAAGATACAAAGTGGAAGAAAGGAAAATAGCAACTCAAATGCCTAAACGAGAAGCACGAGACGGAGAAGCCTATGATAACAAAGAACAAACCAAAAAAGTGGTTGTAACGATAGAAGACGGAGAAGAGAGGTGCACGTATATTGGGAAAGACGTATCAGACGAGGAAGAAGAGGAACTCATCCACCTTATCCGAGAATATCGAGATGTATTTGCTTGGACGTACAAAGACCTCAAGGGTGTAGAACCTAGCATATGCGCTCATCGAATCCCTATGACAGCAGATGCAAAACCTTCTAAACAACGCCCTTACACGTATAATGAAGTTTATGCAGCGAAAATAAAGGAAGAAATTGACAAACTACTAGCGGCAGGGTTCATATACGAGATAGAACACACAGAATGGGTATCGCCACTAGTAGTAGTGCCCAAAAAAAACGGAAAGCTAAGGGTGTGTATCAACTTAAAAAAAGTAAATGCAGCAACTATACGCGACAGTTTCCCTTTACCCATCACAGACCATCTTTTGGAAAGAGTTGCCGGCAAGGAGGTCTATAGCTTCTTGGATGGATTCTCTGGTTATAACCAAGTAGCTATTGCAACTGAGGACCAGCATAAAACCGCATTCGCGACTGAATGGGGAATCTATGCATTTAGAGTGATGCCTTTCGGGCTCACTAATGCGCCAGCCACCTTCCAACGATTGATGTGTCATGTTTTCAAAGAATTTCTGAGAAAAAGCATGGAAGTATACGTAGATGATTTGTGCACATACTCAAATCAACGACCAGATCACATACCGGAACTGCGGAAAATATTCAATAAATGTAGACAGTATAGAGTTTGTCTGAACCCAGAGAAATGTGTCTTCATGGTACGACAAGGGAAAATCCTAGGACACATTGTCTCAAGGAACGGAATATCTACAGATGAAGACAAGGTTAAGGTAATTCTAGATTTGCCAAGACCTAGGAATGCAAAGGAAGTGCAAGCCTTTATGGGACACTGTGGATATTACCGTAGGTTTATTCACATGTATGCCATAATGGCTAAGCCTTTATACGGTCTATTGACTCAGTTCACTTGGACAGACGAGTGTGAGAAAGCCTTCAACGAGCTTAAGAAACGGCTGAGTACAGCCCCAATTCTGAAATCACCAAATTGGAGCAAGCCTTTCCATATTCATGTTGATGCTTCGAACTATGCCATTGGATGTATCCTAGCGCAACCGGCTGACGAAGGGAAGCTTGATCATCCAATTGCTTATGCCAGTAGACAACTGAACCAAGCAGAAAGAAATTACACTACTACCGAAAGAGAAGGCCTAGGTATGGTCTATGCAGTGAAGAAGTTTAGACACTATCTCTTAGCCAACAAATTCAAATTCTTCATAGACCATCAGGCTTTGTTGTACTTAGTCAATAAGCCTTGCAACACGGGAAGGTTGGTACGATGGTTCTTATTATTGATGGAGTTTGACTTTGAAGTGATAGTCAAAAAAGGAAACACACACGTAAGAGTAGATCACTTTTCAAGGCTAACGCATGGAGAACCACCTAGCGGAGTACCGGATGAATTACCAGATACGTATTTGTTTAATCTTGAGGTATGTCCAAAGTGGGCGGAACGACTAATTCCTATACTCACCCATGGCCCTCAACACTCAATAAATAAGGATAGCAAAAAAGAGATTCTTCAAACAAGAAATTTACACATTGTTGCGGGAAGTATGTATTATAAGGAACCTAACGGAGTGTTATTGAGATGTGTCGAGGAGGATGAACAAAAACAACTGATTAACCAGGCACACATAAACAAGTGGAAAACCCATCAAGGAATGCAGGGAACAATACGAGAATTAAAGAGGTTAGGCGTATATTGGCCTGATATGTCCAAGGACGTTCACGAGCATGTAAGTAATTGTGTGGAATGCAAAGAAACTAGCCCTGAGGATCACGTGTCCTTACCATTTTCTATCATAGCGCCTAATTGGAGTAAATCATTAGTGCAATTCCTCAAAACCAAAGAGCACGAAATAGGAGCTAGCCTAGCAAGAAAGCGATCCCTAGAAGAAATGAGCAAGGATTATGTGATAATGGGGAAACAACTGTTTAGACGAGGGAGAGACAATCAACTCAGATTGTGTGTGCATGAAGGAGAATATCTTCCCATATTAGAGATGGCTCACGCAGGAGCTGCTGGAGGTCATTTTTCAGCAGACAGAACTGTCAAGATGATTCTCTTTGCAGGTCTGTGGTGGCCAACTCTACATATGGATGCTGAAACATATGTGAGAAGCTGCGAAACATGCCAGAGAGCGAAATATCCCGTTCGAAGAGACGACATGCCTTTAAGACCCATGGTTTGTGCGAGAGCATTTACCAAGTGGGGAATTGACTTCATAGGACCAATCAACCCACCTGCGAAAGGATCACATGCGGAATACATCATAGTAGCCACCGACTACTTGACAAAGTGGGTAGAAGCTAAAGCCACTCGCAAAAATGATGCTCAAACTACAGCAAAATTTCTCTTTGAGCACATTTTCACCCGATTTGGACTACCGATCGAGATAGTAAGTGATCGAGGAACTCATTTCCTAAACGAAGTCATTGAATCTCTAATGAATGAATTTCTAGTGATCCACAAAAAATCAGCCCCATACCATCCTCAAGCCAACGGACAGGCTGAAAGTTCCAACAAAGTACTATGTACGGTATTGACAAAGATTGTCAATAATGGAAGGTCAGATTGGGACAAACAATTGCATCACGCAATTTGGGCCTTCCGAGTGGCATATAAAACTGCCATTGGAACTACACCTTTCAACCTAGTGTACGGGCAGAATGCAATTTTGCCAATTGACTTCTTAGTGCCTACATTAAAAGTAGCCCAGCAATATGAGTGGAACGGTCATGAATTGTCTCAGCAATTAGATCAAATTGAAAAGCTGCATGAGACTAGATTGCAAGCGGTAGCAGGCATCTATGCCGCTAAGCGGAGACAAAAGGCACATTATGACTCACATATTAAAGATAAGGGACTAAAAGAAGGCGACTTAGTCCTAGTATACACCCTAAAACAGCATGCAAAGAAGCTCCAAAAACGCGGATATGGTCCCCTGATCATAAATCGAATCTCCCCTAGTGGTGCAGTCAATCTCGCCACACTAGACGGAGACATTCTTCCTAATTACATCAGTGGATGCCGAGTGAAACGATTTATGGAGCCTCTGACCGATGAAATGCTAGCTAGACTGTTGGGAGCCCAAAGTAGGAAAAGGGAAGAAGAACGAATATGAGAAGAAGCACGACAGGAAGCCCTAGAACGCATTAGAAAACGCAAGGAGTGGATCAGGCAAAGAGATGAACGCTATCTCCAAGGAGAAGAGCCCATCCCTATGGCAAACTACCAGATCAAAAATGGTGACACAACGGTTATATGTAAAACACAACCTTACCTAAACCTAGGGATTGGTCAGACAGAGTATAAATTGATAGACGCATTGATAGACTCAGGAGCAGGCCTCAGCTGTATGCGGAAGAGAATAGCCAATGAATTACAATTGGAATTGAATCCCACGAAAGCCAAACTAATAGGAATTGGAGGTCACACCCTAGACTGTATTGGAACAACTAATGTGTCCCTCCACATAGGAAATTCCTCCATGGAACAAAGAGTCCTAGTATGTGAGGATAACGATTTAATGGAAGACTTCATTCTAGGACAAGACTGGATCATTGAAACAGAAGCATGTATCCATCTGGCTCAAGGATATATTTCAGCCAAGATAGGGCATAAGGAGGTTTTCAGCTTGCTTGAAGAGAAACCATGTAACCAAGCCATGTCAATACAAAGATCAGAGGAAGTTCAAGAAGCAACGAAAGATAGTAGCGACTGTGCTCAACCCTCAGAAAGCAAATGCATAGAAATTGAAACTTTAATCATTCCGACATCCCCTGTAGTGTCGAAGCTACCCGAAGTGAATGAAGATCAGCCAACGAGTGAGGAGACGCTCTCTCCCAAACAGGCTCAAAGTATCCGAAGATCGAACTATTGGAAACCAACAAGCAGATACTCGAACAGACCACCATCCAAATATATATGGGTACGAAAGGATCAGGTACAGAGTCAAAAAATGTCTACAAGCGCTTTGAAGAAGGAAACGGACATCACCAAATCAGCTACAAAGAACTACAAACGACGAGAACCAGTACAAGTATGGATTGCCAAGCCCCTGCTTGAAGCTCAAACATCTCGACATCAGATATGGATTCCCAAAAAGGTCATACAAGCAACTAAACAGAATGTGAAGACCAAAGAGGAAACGCCACAGGAGACGAGGCAAAGGCCACCACCACCAGAGAATCATCAGAAAAGATCACAAAGCAATGTCAAATTCCATCGGACTGTGGATAAGGCAAATGGAACACGAAGAGCTGCACGAGTTGAGAAAACCCAGAGACCTATCTCAGTGTTCTCAAAATGGGTCTGGAAACCAAAACTACCACAAGGAGCAGATGATCGAGGAGACAAAGCACCTAATTGCACTCATGAAGTACACAATGCACCTAAAGTATGCATAATAGGGCGACATTACACGGCCACGCATTTGGCACATGATGCTCCAAACAAGATTAGTGGTGCACATTCTCCAAGGGAGATTAGCTCTCAGCTTGAACTCAAATAGGAATGGATCTACAGTGTAAATAAATAAAAGCTTCGGCTATGCTAACAGTTGTTCTCTTTCAGGAAAATGAAAAAGAAACTAAAAAGGTGGTAAGAGATCTCAACTATGGGGTTATGGGAACGGAGTGAAGAACGATGATACTCAGAAATGCACCACACTACTGCATTCTTTGGTGTGAAACTAATATACTTCACTTACGAGTGCAGATGTCTTCTCAAGATTCAGAAGCAACCATACCTGAAGAAGCCATGGATTTCCCACCCCAAAGTATTACAAAGGCGAAGGGACATTGGTTCCGGGAAGATCAACCTGACGGGGAATCGATCTTCCTTGCAACAATCAAGATCATGGACACCGATCATCAATTTACTATTCTGTCCCAAGATTTTCGAGTACTGCATGGGATGCCATCTATACAGGATATCATGACGAAAGCAGGCATTCTCAAGTATTTCGAGTTGCCCATTTACAAACCAGATTTCCAAAGATACACACAGGTGATGAATACATTACAACCAGCATTACATGACCCGTTGGTACCAGAAGCTAGAGTAATGGACAAAGTTGGAGAATGGGTAATTATTCAGTTCACCCATGAACTGATCAAGGAAGCTTTTGAATGGGAGAAAGATGGGATTACAGTGGTGAAGGAAGAAAGCCGAGGTGCCAAAACTAGGACATTCACCGAAATTAATCGGGTGGACATCGAGGAGGCGGTCAGGCTAATTCACCAGCATTTCTGCTTTCCTAACATGCATCGATACACGGCCCCACAAAAAATCATCGTGCAATTACTGTCGCATGCAATCAAACAAATCGGGAATCAAATTAATCTGACCCCATATGTGCAGGAAAGATTGTTCGAAGCGAAGAAGCAATGGAAAAACAAGAAATTCCTCAATGGAAGTATTGCACTGACCATTCTGATATACCATGCGCTAGGCATCAGGGAGCATCTACAAGAAATGCCCTCATCAACAGGTTTAGCTCAATATGCCAAAGTAGCAACTGTCCCTAAGAAAAAGAAAAAGACAACCATTGTGGAGATGGCTGAACCAAGCTCTCTACCCAGAATGAGAGGCACAAAAAGACTCAGAGAACTCGAGTTACAGGAAGAGGACACACCAATTCGGAAGAGGGTCCATGTTCTTCCCAAGGCCACGATTGAGAAAAGAAAAGAAATAACGGAAAAAGACTTGACAGAAGCTCTCGAAGAGACCCATCAATATACAGAAGGGCAAGTTAATTTGCCAGTGCAAGGTCACCACTATAAGCAATCACAACAAGCAACAGACCAGAAAGCCAAGCTCACAAAAGTTCATAGATATAAAGAAATAGGCTTGGATAATTCTAGTTCGGTCTCGGAGAAACAAGAAGAACCAGACAATTCATTGCTTAATGTCGATATTCAAAGCGAATCAAAAGATGATGGACATTGGGATGAATTAAATGAAGTGGACTATGGCGCAACCCAAGACGGAGACAAAGAACAGGATCAGACAAAAGAGGTAGACACAAATGCTACTAAATAGCCGGAAGAAGAAGAAAGGCAACAACCTGTTCAATCAAAAGACGCCTCTACTACCCATATCAAAGAAGGTAAATCCGATAATGAGGAACAATTAGTGCTATCAGAGGATAAGCCTCAAGAAGAAGGACATGATGAAGAACCCTTCACTCCACTAAGGGTTGTGGCAGAACCATCCCCCATGGACGTCACGTTTCAAGGAAGTGCCACGAAATCTAAGGATCAAGGTAAAAACAACGAAGAACTGAATGTACAACTACAAGTCCGACAACCACATAATGAAACTATTCATGTGGAAAAAGGGAAAGATGTACACACAGGAGAAACCCCAAGTATACCAAGGACATGGCTAAACGTCGATATAGCTCAGCTCAAGCCTGTGGTGCAGGATATGATTCGAACTGCACTAGATACTCAACAGTTAATGCTTGATGGTGATGAAGATTACGATCAGGCCATGCGTGAAAAGCAGGAGCTTCAAAAAGAAGGTGTGGATCTGGCTAATAGGTTATCAAAAGCAGAAGCTCAAGCCTTAAAGAAACACGAGGAAATAAAGAAGACCAAAACACAATGCCAGATATTAGAAAAGGAAAATGCCCAACTAAAAGAACAAATTTTGGAGCTCACGAAGAAATTAGATATGACAGAAAAAGAGAAAACAAGGATCAACGCTCGTGGTAAAATACTCGAATCACAGCTCAAGGTGAGTATGGAGGAAGCGGAAAATTTAAGGAACAGGAACAAGGAGCTCATGACAGCTCTCCTCAGTGATCAACCACCAGCAGAAACTAATCATTCAACGGAGGACATAAAAGAACTGGAAGAAAAGATCACCAAGATGGCAGATCAGCTCAAACAGGAGCAAGACACCATTGCTGATTGGGAAAAAAGGTATATGCATGACACTGCAGCTCTACGCAAGAAATGGAAAAAAGCTGAAAATGATTATTTCAGACAGTGCAAAGAAGACACAGATCACATGAATATAGTTGCTCAAGAAGTGATCAAACATCAGGAGACGATTGCCAAGGCTGAAGCAGAATTAAAGAATAAAGATACACTCATCAAACAGCTTCAGGAACAGATTGAGCGCCAAGACAAACAGGGGACACCAGTAGTTCCACACGCTGCGGAGGCTACTGTGGAGACTGAGGTACGTCCTCTCTCTCCCCCCTCATATCATTCACCGATCAGGGCGGAAAAGGAGGTTCCACTAGAACCTAACACTCGCGACATTGCAGAATTGAGCAGACCAGAAAGGGCACTACTGGTGTCCCAGCTCACTGCTGATTTTGAAGATCAAATAATTCAGATAATGAAAGAGGCTCAGATTGAGCATAAACAATTAGATCAAATTTTGAAGCCATTCAACGTGCCATACGGCCTACTTAAAGAACAAACACGGATGTATATAAAGTCTGCAACGAATAAAGATCCGGACCACAACCTTCACTTTAAACATGACACGTTCAATTACACTCAAGAGGAGTTCGAGAAGGCGGATCCAACATGGAGAAGGAAGATTTTGGAGAAGAATCCAACGTTGCGGGTGCAGTGGGAAGCATCACCATACGCGCTTCAAGCCAACCCATCTTTTTGTCCTGTACCCCGCAGACGAGCTTGGTCGCACTTTTTGGAAGGTCAGCGCCAAGGCAGTATCAATAATCAGTGGCTTAATTATCCGCTACTACCTAGTCCGCCACATAATTACCTACCGACCGAAGAATATATGGTAAAAACAATGGAATTTTGGATTGCGAGATACGCTACAGTTCCGGATTTAGCCGTCAAGATGACCAACAAAATATTCAGTATGATCATTACAGTTTTGAAGGTATTCCAGCATGCAAAATATACATTCTTGAATTTTATCGGCATTACGCAAGGGTCTGAGGCTCTTATTTTTGATTTATCAACCATTCCGAGCCGCCTCACACTTATGGCCTATTATTCTCGTCTCATGTTTTTGCCATCGACATATATGCAAACGTTTGAAGAAGCATTCTTTACCGGCTTTTTTGAGATTGATTCAGAAATTTTTGTTAAGATGACTTCAAATTTAAATGCAAGACTGGTGGCCTATGAAACTAGCTTCTTTGCTGATCACAGACAGGCGCCAGAAGACGGAGTGAAGTCAAAGCAATGGAAGGAATTTATGATATGTCATGCAAATCTGCTGAACCAACGAGAGCAAACCGCCATCCAAACATACACGCGTCGCCTCAGAAAGCCTGTCGAGGACGACAGAGTTCAGGAGGAGGGACGTGTAGAGGGACAATCAAGCAAGAAGAAAAGAAGAAGAAAATCAAAGTCCAAACCTATTCATTAAGAAGAGAAAAAGAACATATATCTGCAGGAAGCCCCGCAGGGGCGCAACACCCATCTCTGCACAGAGCCCCGTAGGGGCACGCACCAGGCTACAAAGCTAAACCCCAGGGTCCCGAGTCATGGACTTTTCAAACATCAGAGTAGGACTAAAAGTAAGAAAGGGGTAGAGGCTGAAAAGTTGAAGAGGGTGACTAAGAACATCACATTCCTAGTCACTGGTGGCGTGCGTGGCAACCCGAGTCAACAGGCAAGACAACTACATCAGGCTCTCGAGTAGTAGAGCTTGAATCAAGAAGGCCATCGAATCTGCATGTTTGTTTAACTGCAGACAATACTGACCAAGGGGAGCGTGCGGAGAAAAGCGAGATCAAGAATCAGGCAACACAGCCCAAGGGACGCGTTCGCGAAGCAAAGTCTGTCAAGGGACGACAGAGACGAAGAGGGGGAGAGTGTTGCAGAGCTAAAGAGCGCAGAAAGCAGAGAAAAAAGACGGGCCCCAAAATTTTTCCAATTTGGACACACAATTTTTTGTAACATAACCACTTTTGTACATATTTTCCATTGTAAATGCACTAGAGGAGTCCTCTAGATGCATCCCCTCAGAAGATTAGTGAATTACCCATGTATATTAGTAGGAAGTTAGTATTTTAGTGAATAAAGTGCCGGTCTCTTGTGTGAAAGGACCAAACTTAGGGCACTAGTATATAAGTCAAAAGTGACTCATTGTAAAGAACTTCTTGTCATTGTGAAGAAGAGCACTTCTGAAATTTCGAGTTTGCCTCTTCCTTGCTGATTTTGATCTTCATTTTGCTCATGTATGTGTGTGTGATGCTTGAAATGCAAGTGTAGGACTGTTGTCTACCCCTTCCCCCTTGTTTTGAGTGGCTGTAGTGCGTGCGTAAGCTAGGAGAAGCAAAAACGCGGGTGTTAGTAGTTCCCGTAATTCACTGTTTCTGCCATAACTTGCAGCAGAGTAGTCAGAATTGAGTGAAACCACCACCGTTGGATTCGTCTCGTCGAGAGCTTCGAAACGAGTACCCTATTGCCTATATTCGGAGTTCTGGGCTGTGAGAAAACCTCAAAAAACCAAAACTGCTGAAAGTAGGTTTGCGGCAACACTTCCAGTTTATCGGTAGGTGTGGGTAGTATTGGTCTTTTCTCTTGCGTGGATAGTTAACTCACTTCATTTTCTATCACGTGTGCAAATGTCTTCATACACTTGGTAAGTCACTCCTTAGGATTGATAATTAAATGTGTGTGAAAAGAACTCCACTATATGCACTTGTATGGCAATCGAGGTATAGTCTCATTGGTACAAGTCCTTGAGTCATTGCGGCTCAAGTACACAGTAAGCAACACGAGCCTCATTCCTAGCTTGGTAGAATGTGGTAAGTGTATCCCAAGCATCCTTAGCTGTTCTGCAAGAGTGAGTGTGAGGAATAATGGCACACTTGACAGACAAAGCTACCAATGCATGTGCCTGAGCATCTTTGTCATCCCAACGAATCTACTCTATAGTAGGTGCAGCAAAAACCGCAACACAAACAGGAATACGCAAAATATCATCATCTTCGACACCTTCTGCATCAACTTCAGTACCTGCCATTGTAATAGTTGCAGGCGTGATAGGACGTTTTTCAACACTTTGTACAATGTTCCACAATCCTTTTGCAACTGTTAGACGGCCGCCGAACAAAGGACAATTGTACTTAGACAGAGGTTTTTAATGTAGAAAGAACCCTTCTGAAAGTACGCGGTAAAGAAAGATTTGCGTAAAGCCTTGTAACAAAACTCTATTTAAAGCAATGAAAAGGGACGAGAGGGCATCAGAGAGAGTCCCCGTTTGTTGGGAAGTTGCGAGTATATTGTGAGAGTTCCCGTTTTTTTGGGGTTACTTCTTCTACTGTGTGCAAACGAGTAGAGTGTCTTGGTTCTGTCCTGTTCTGTGCGCCTTCTCTATGTAATCATTTGACTGCGTATGTGTGATACACTGTGGTGTTACGAGTCGGTACTACGATTGTGAGATTCTGTTCGGTAACGAGTTGAGGTGTCTTGATTATGCGTAAGGTGTTAGAGTGTTGTCTATTTGCTATTCCTGCGGTGGAATAAGTAAGTGTGAAGGATGGACATGAGTTGGTATGATTCTCTGTAAGTGACTGAGTTGGTATCGTAGTCTGTGTTCAAGGTAACGTCGGTAATATCTAAGTACGCGTAGAATGGTAACACGGTTGCGATGCGTCTTACGATCCGTAGATATTACGGATTGAAAGGTAGACACACGGTAAGTCTGTGAACTGATAAGAAGAATTGTGTGTTAAGTTATTAAAAGTGTTGGACTGCAATCTTGGACTACTGCTCAACTACTATGGCAGAAACAGCCTGAGAACTCTGAGTCCAGTACGTTGGTCTAATTGAAGTTGTTCAGGAGCAAAAACTGAGCTAAGACGGAAAAGCCACAACTACGGTTGAGTGAGAAGTTGGGAAAATAGTACAGGGCCTCTGTCTAACAGACCCCTACCACTCCCAAGGACCCACTTGGCTCGAGTCAGTTTATTTTCTGCGGTAAGATTGAATACAGAGAAAAAAGGAGAGACTCGGAAATATCTGGTACGCAGGTGTGGAACCAGATTCTGGAGTCTCTGAAGGATTGTTGTTTTACGCTAGTAATTAACGGCTGCAGTAGGTAGTTAACAGTTAAGTTAATAGTAAAAGACGATTTACCGTTAACATTTGGCGCCGTCTGTGGGAAAGTGGCATCCGTTTGCCAGTTCTCTGACCCGTTGTATGTGGAAAGTGGCAACTGATTACCAGTATCTACGGTAAAGTAGCATTTGATTACGAGTCACTTGTGAGACAGTGGCATTAGAGTGCTAACGGTTTGTAAGAAGCAAACATCCAGCAACATTTTCTTCACTGACAGTAGCAACAGATCCAGATTGTTGCGAACTGCTCAGATAGTATCACTGGGCAATGATACATGCCGGTCACTCGATCGGGCGAAACATATCCTAAGAATCGTCAGACTGAAGCACGAAAATCGCAAAAGATAGCCTTGGAAGAAGTAGGTATAACTAGATCTGACCAAGTGGTCAAGAAAAGTAGAAACGTTACAACTGATTCCGGTCATATTCCGGTAGAACGGTCAACGCCTTCGATACATTCTGATGCTACTTCGACCCAGCCTATCGAAGATATAGCAAGTCCAGACTCTATCAAAACGCCGTTGGAACCTAGTTTAACAATATCAGATAAAGATTTAGAGTTATCCACGGTCAGAAATACGTTAGGAAAATTTGGTAAAAGTAGGAAAACAGGGCATTCGGGCCCAATTTCGGTTCATTCCGGTGAGATTCCGGTAATAGAATCACCGATCGCTGGCAAAGGTTTAGCCTTTTTTGCGGAATCATCAGCTCAACCTTCGTGTTTGGAAGAAAGATTTCGAATACTAGACATCCAGAAGGAAGGAAAGCTGTTCGAAACAGAGATCCGAAGCATCTTAAGTCGAAACAGCACACCGGAAAACGCACCATCCGGCGATACAAGTCCCGATAGTTCATCCGATCAATCCCGAGATACAGAAGGAAACCCTGAACCCTTCACAATGAGCGGGCAACACCAACAACAACAACATCAACAACAACAGCTAGGACCGCCAAGACCGCCTCCAACAGGAGTAACCTACACGAAATTCGGTGGATTCCCAGGAGACGACCCAGACGCCCACGTACGAACGTTCGAGATAAGTTATGCAGTTCTTAACCATCCACCAGATCAGGCGTATAAGGCCATTGTTTTTCAATCTACACTGATCAATGAAGCGGCGAGATGGCTCACGGAATATGATATCAATCATTTCGGTACTTATGATGCAGTACGAGATGCCTTTTTACAGCGATTCAGACTAAAAAAGAATCCCGCTGAAATCTTTGAGTATCTACAGAACAACAGACAGAAGGTAAATCAGACCGTCCAGGAGTACGCTACCCTCTTTAGAACACATTTACGGCAGATACCACAGGCTCACGCTAATCTACCTGATGATGTCATCTCTCAATGGTTTATCAATGGATTAACTCCACAACTGAAGCAGATCATGATCATAAGATGTGTCGGAGCTATGACCTTGGATGCCGTCATTGCAATGGCTCTACAGCTAGAATCCAAGGTTGGTGGATTTTCAGAAGACTTGGAATGGTTAAAAACCAACAAAAATATGGCTGAAGATATCACCAGGCAAGTATACTGCACCACATGCAAAAATTCGGGGCATACAAGTGCCAACTGTGCACTGAACCAAGTGTTTTGCGCTATCTGCAACGCTACCGGACACACCACCGGAAACTGTGTCTACAACGCTAGAATACAAGGGACAACAACCGTCAATGCAGTCATGCAAGAACATGGCCAACCAGTAAATCACTATGTGCCTCCGCAACAGAGAAACAATCAACAACAAGGATATCGGAACTACCGAGGTCAGAGAAACAACACTTATAATGCCAACCGATGGCAGAATGGACCACCACCGGAAAACCCTGAGTTACCACCTCCACGCTGTCATTTTTGTGGCGAATTCAGCCATATTAGAAGGTTTTGTAAAGACACAATGGAGTATGATCAAAGAAAGAAGGAACGCCAAAATCCCATGGCCAACATGGTAAAAATTACACCGATCGAGACACAGACTGCTACAGTCCAGACCCGTTCCGGTAAACAACTTCAGTCGATGGCAGAAATCTTTGAACCAGGGATACAAGAACAACGAAGGATGTATAACAAAGCTAGTCACTGGACCACAACAGAACCACCAGTGTTCCCAGAACCTATTCCGGTGACTCAGGCTTCTTCATCAAAGGAAGAAACAACACAAAAGGATGCATCAGTAGGACCATCATCATCAGTAGAGACAACAGCAGACACTTCTGCGTCAGTAGAGACTGCAAGTCCAAAAGAACAAGACAATCAAGCTCAACAGGCCTGGGAAATTTTGTCCAGGAAGGAGAAGAAGCTTGGAGCACAACACACAATACTGAATGTATTACTGGAGAATGTACAAAGATAAGTAGCCATTAGGGCAATAGGTGTATATATACAAGCCAAGGGAAAAAAACATCCTAAAGAGGGTAAAAAGTGACTCGACGGTCCTAGAGTGTTCACACACATCACTACCTAAATATATCAATGCTTACCACATTGTAGCAAGCTAGGAATGAGGCTCGTGTTGCTTACCTCCGAAAACAGCTGGAGAGTGAGCACATGAATGAAGGTCATTCTATGGAAAGTTTTCTAACAAAGATCAAAGACTTGAAGGAATAATTGATTTCTACATGAGGTTATACGAGATAGCTCACTTGTGGAGAACATTTTGAATGGTCTTCCTGATTCATATCAAAGTTTTGCTTCTACTGTTCGGTTGATGATGAAAGCCAATCCAAATGCCCTATCATTTGAGGAGTTAGTCTCTATTCTATTTGCAAGAGGATCAGTCCAGGCAGAACAAGTCCATTATGCGTGTTGTAGATCAAGCTTTCCTGGCTAGTTAGAAGGGCAAAGGAAGATGGAGCTCTTCAATTAGTAAGCAAAAATCTACTAATTCTGCACAATTGAAGAGGGAAGATAAAGATGAAAAGAAATCAAACAAGAAAAAATTGTTTTGCAAGTACTCTAAAGGAAATGATCATATAATAAAGAACTTTCCAAAACTAGCTACTAAAGAGGCAAAGAAGAAAGAGGTTGGAATGGTTGTTGTAGAGGCCTCTACACCAAAAACAGAGTCTGTTAATCTTCTGCACAAAGAAGAATGGGCGTTTACTACTGCTTGCAGTTTTGACCCATCTTCTCATGAATAGTGCATGTCTGCAATAGACTTAGATATTTGGTACTTTGATAGTGGGGCGACCAAACATATTACCTCGTAGCATAGTTTATTCTCTTCACTCGAGCCTACCCCTATAGGGAATACTGTTATATGCACCAACAACTCCTCTTATCCTGTTATGGGAGTTGGAAAGATCATTTTGACTACTCCTGATGGTAGTTCTTTCACTTTTTCAAATGCTTTGTTTGTGCCAAGGATCAAGAAAAATCTATTATCAGTTTCTGCATTAGCCAAGATTGGCTTGGTTGTGAAATTTGTTGATGATAGATGTACAGTTCATGATCTATCAAATGGTGACATGATTATTGCTTTTTGCATTTTATGTCGTGGGATGTATAAGCTCATAGACTATGAAAGATCTGTAAATGATTCGTCGCGTGTAGTACATGATTTTCACGCTTGTTAAACGCTGTGTTCTAACTATCAGAAGTGCGTTTAAACGTTATTGGCTTCTTGGGAGTGGAAAGGGTCTGCAAAAACAGAGGCCCTATGCTTGTTTCCCAAAACGACTTCTCACCACAATATACTAACATTCAAGACTTCTATCACGAATTGGTATACCCTTCTCAATCTTTACGGTTCGTCATTCTAACTCTTCCAAGGTTTGCCGAACACACTGTACCAGACGATTAGTATCGTGATACCGAGTTACCTCAGACCCTTTTCCGAATACACATTGCAGTAACATTAGGAACAATAGCAGTAGTTCAACCTTCACCAAACAGTGCTCATAGTCAAACTCAACCGAAGACACAGAAGGACTCAACAGTTACAGACACACAGTGATGAAGATTTAGTATGCAACTTAGGACGGCTCTTACCGTAGCTTAATCTTTGCCGTATGAACATAGACCTCAATACTGAAGACAACTCAATACAAATCCGAATACCAAAAACGCTACCACAGCTACACAGACTTCACCAAACACTGGCGGAACATTCCAAGAAAGAATAACAACACGATAAGAATAACAACACGATACTCGAACTAACACAACAATCCCAATAGAGACTCGCAAATGACTTACTCAGACAACAGTCCAACAATCTACCGGATATAAATAAAATTCACAACCACAACAGATATCGATAAACAACAAACACGGATACGCACAGTATACTCAGAGTACTCAGAAATTAGACAAACAACGCTACAGCAACGCTCAGACAATCACCCAGACGGACAGTCTGGTGATTCCACGAATCGTCACTGAGCATCTCTTTTCATTGCTTTATATAAAAGATTACAACTGCCAGTGTAATAAATTTTCGCGCGTGCGAACAAAAGATTCAGTTTTACAACTTCCAATCCAGCGGCCGACTAACACTCTAGCACGCACGGTGGACTCGAACCCGCAGGTTTTACAAAATTACCTTCTTCTATAATTCTGTCTAAATACATGTTTCTGGCTAATCTAAAGGTTCGGGCGATTTTCTTCTTTAAAGTTTCTAACAGCTGTTTGAGAGTATCCGGTTCTACTAGTTGTGCATCTACTCTTACAGAACTTAAAGCTATAGCTTCGGTCAGCAAAATTTCTGCTTGCGTCTGCAGAAAGGCTTCTTGTAGGTAGAAATCGTTCGATAAGGCCGCATCTCTGGAAACTTTCATTTCTGCCACTTGTTTCTCCATCTTGCTTACTCTTTCTTTCTGATTGTCCAGCTGATTCTCCCTTCTTTCGATCTCTTGATTCTGAAACTGTATGGTTCTGGAATATGCATCCCTTTCTCTTTGGAGATCTGTTATTACTTTTTGTAATTGTGCTTCTAATGTCAGTTTTTGCCGTAGAATGTCATTTACCTCGTCGAATTCTATCTTACATTTCTGGAGTTCTTCAGTTGTTTTCATCGCCAGATCGTCATGTTCTTGGCCTTTTTGTACCTTTTTGTCTAGTTGAACTCTGGTTTCTTCGAGCATATTTCCTAATGCGATTCTTGCATCTTCTTTGTCCTGTAACTCTTGCTTCATTTTACTGATTTTGGCATTTGCATTTTGTAATGATTCTTCTTTCTTTGTGAGCTCAGCCCTCGCCGCATCTCTTTGATTGGTAACCATTTCCTGTTCGGCAATTCTGGCCTGTAATTCCTTCAGCTGTTCTTGTAGGGATTGGTTTTCGGCTTTGGCTACTAGTAATTCTTCCTGTAGGGGGCTAATGTCGGCTTCTAGTATATCTACTTTATGTTGGAATTCATTGCGAATATTGTGTGTTACATGCTTCATTTGCATAGGTAGTTGTTGTGATAAATTAATGAGCAGTTGCCCCATAGAAGCTAACTCAGAAAATACGGGGATGGACGTGAGTGGAGGTGGAGGACGAGGTTGAGAAGAGGATGCTGTGAGAAGGTGTTGGGAATTTGGTGGGGAGTAATTCGGCGATGAAGATGAAGAAGCCGCAGGTTCGACTGGGACAATAGGTGGAATAGGAAGTATGGGGTTGAGCGGAGGTTCCGGTGGTGGAGTGGGTAGGACAGGGTTAGGTTCTGTTACCTGTTCTGTTGTTTGTTGTGTAGTGTCGGCAACTGTGGACTCAACTGCTTTCAGAAGTTCGTCGAAGACTTCTTTAACGATCTATTCTTCATTTCTTTAGTTTTCCTGCTTTGATTGTTGTTGTGATGCCTCTTGGGACGAGCTTGTGTTGGATTCGGTGTGATCCTCCTGTTCTTGTTGTCGTTCTGATGATGATTGTGCGGAAGATTCGTGCTGTATAGATGTTGTGGTATCATGGAAGGTTTCTTCGTCTTGTTTGTCGTCTTCTTTGTCATCTCCGGCTAAACCCTGTGCTTCACTTTCAGATGAACTGATCCTAATTCTTTTCCGGCGGAAGAGTTGATTGAGTTCCTCTTCGTCTTCTTCATCATCTTCAAATAGTTGTGCCGACTCTTCATGGTGCAGGATCGGGCCTCTGGGTGGTGGTTGTGCTGCAAGAATGGCCGGAAACAGGAAGGATAGGATATGAGGGAGTCTCGATCTTGGCATTCCTCCCTTGTTTACCTGTTTGATGATTGCCACGCATTCTTTAAGAATGTGGTGGAAGAAGTACGACACAAAATTCACTGGTTCTCGAGCAGCTAAATCAATAGCGGAGTAGAATGGACGCGATATTCCATAAGTATGTTTCTGTAGGTTCAGGATAACTACTAAGAATTGAAGGGCGGATCTCTCAGGTTCCGATCGACATAGGATCGCGTATTCGTTGGATGAATGCCTAGGGAATAACTGATTCATGGTGGCTAATGGCAGATTCAGGCCATTCTCTCGACCTTGCGAAGGGAGTCAAAACGACTCAGCGAAAGTTTGGAAGGTGATCAGTGTACGGGATGGTAGGGAGGGGATTGGCCAACTCTGCTGGGTGGCAGGAGTGGCAGCGATGGCGGCTATTATCTGGGCATAGAAGGGGTGGCAATCCACTGAATGCCACGGTAGTTCAGCGAAATTTCTTAACCCTCGGGTGCGCAGAAACTCTCCTACCTCGGCAGGGAGTCCTTCACGGAAGGCGGCATAGTTTGCCAGAGCTTCCATGGTGCGCACGAAGACAGCAAGCACAAGTCGCAAACACACAGAGTTTACACAATCACACAAATCATGCAAGCACAATAGCGATTTTCGGTGAAACGGAGAAGGTTAAGTAGATGTGCTGCAGTGGAGAGCAATCAAAATGACTAATCATCGTCGACGTTGAGATGATAACTTCTTAACTTCGGTGTGCATGTATGAGTAGCTGGAAAGGGCAGGGCAGTTGTGGACATAATTAAGTATCAAAATGCGGATATTTACAGACTTATATTATTAAGCACGCAAAAACAAAAGGAAAGAAAAGAAAAGAAAAGGAAAGAAAAGAAAAGGAAAGAAAAGAGAACTCCAAAAGACGCGGGCAACCGCGAAATGCTTCAGTGCGGGTTAGATGTTTGTTGATACGGTCGCAGCTTTGAACCATTGATGACTTTCGGAAGAGGAATTCCGATCAAAGTAGTCAACCGAAAAGTTGTTGGGCCCACTTGTTCAAAAATCTGGTAGGGTCCAAACCATCGTAACTTGAATTTGCCAGTAGAACGATTCAACTTTGCATTGTAAAAGAGTACAAGTTGTCCTATCGTAAAAACTGGAGTCTTTAGATATTGATCATGTGTTCGAGCTTGTCTTAGTTGAACTTCCTGCATAGTTAAAAAACTGTCCCACCGATGCTCGTCTAATTCTCTGAGTGTATCCAACCGAAATGATAGAGATTCTTCAGGTAGCAGTTTCTGAGTGATTGCTACTCGTAAACTTGGCACAACTATTTCCATCGGTGCTATGGCTTCCAATCCATAAGCTAGTTTGAAAGGGGTTAATCCTGTTGCTACCTTGTATGTAGTCCGGTATGCCCATAATATTGCAGGTAACAGTTGATCCCATCTTTCCGGTGCTTCCAGGAATCAATTTTTGAAGCATATTCAAGAAAGTCTTGTTTGTACTTTCAGCCAAACCATTAGCACGAGGAAAATAAGGAGAACTAAATTTATGTGTGACCCGGAACGAATGTGTGAGTACTTTCATTAAATTGTTGACAAAATGAGTGACCCGATCTGTAGCAAGTTCCAACGGTAAGCCAAAATGTGGAAAGACATCTTTCATTAGACACTTTGCCACCGAAACAGCTGTGGCAGACCTTAAAGCCCAAGCTTTTGCCCATCGGGTTGCATAGTCTGTACAGGTCAGAATATAACGATTATTACTGAGGATTGTTGGAGGTGTAATATGTCCGATAAAATTTAGACCCCACTTCTGGAAAGGTTCTAATGGCAGGACAGGTTGTAGAGGGAAAAAATGGTTAAAGACTGTGTTCTAACTGTCAGAAGTGCGTTTAAACGTTATTGGGTTCTTGGGAGTGGAAGGGGTCTGTAAAAACAGAGGCCCTATGCTTGTTTCCCAAAATGACTTCTCACCACAATATACTAACATTCAAGACTTCTATCACGAATTGGTATACCCTTCTCAATCTTTACGGTTCGTCATTCTAACTCTTCCAATGTTTGCCGAACACACTGTACCAGACGATTAGTATCATGATACCAAGTTACCTCAGACCCTTTTCCAAATACACATTGCAGTAACATTAGGAACAATAGCAGTAGTTCAACCTTCACCGAACAATGCTCATAGTCAAACTCAACCAAAGACACAGAAGGACTCAACAGTTATAGACACACAATGATGAAGATTTAGTATGCAACATAGGATGGCTCTTACCGTAGCTTAATCTTTGCCGTATGAACATAGACCTCAATACTGAAGACAACACAATACAAACTCGAATACCAGAAACGCTACCACAGCTACACAGACTTCACCAAACACTGGCAGAACATTCCAAGAAAGAATAACAACACGATACACGAACTAACACAACAATCCCAATAGAGACTCGCAAATGACTTACTCAGACAACAATCCAAAGATCTACCGGATATAAATGAAACTCACAACCGCAACAGAGATCGATAGACAACAAACACGGATACGCACAGTATACTCAGAGTACTCAGAAATTAGACAAACAACGCTACAACAACGCTCAGATAATCACCCAGACGGACAGTCTGGTGATTCCACGAATCGTCACTGAGCATCTCTTTTCATTGCTTTATATAAAAGATTACAACTGTCAGTGTAACAACTTTTCGTGTGTGCGAACAAAAGATTCAGTTTTACAACTTCCAATTCGGCGGTCGACTAACAGGCTATATCAGATGCAAAGCTTTGGCATGCACGGTTTGGTCATCTGAATTTTGCTATTTTGCTATGCCTCTAGAAATCAGAAATGGTGTCCCCTTTGCCCAAACTTGAGGCACTTAGAAAAAATGTTTGTGAAGTATGTATTTTGGGCAAAATGTAGCGTTCTTCCTTTCCAAAAGATGGTTTAGTTTGGGCGACGCAAAAATTGTAGCTTGCACATAGTGATTGTTGGAACATCAAGCTTACACTATGCTTGAGGTGGATTTGATCTACATCAAAGGCTATCGCGTCGAAAGAATATCCGTTGGAGAGTTCTTTTTCATATGCTCATTTATTGTATTTTTTGAGAATATTTTGATGGCTCATTTACCGTTGTAAAAGCCTTGAGTTGTACACATGTAAAGGTACAAATATAGGGCCAAAATCCCACGAAATTTTGGTGGTTGAAGTTGCATTCAATCAAGCAAATCAAATCACCTAAAAGTAGATCAATCAAGATCTTCACTTTTCCTAGATTGTAGGGAAGTGAATTGATTCCCTCCAACAACCATTCCCACCTTCATTTGAATTCAAATTCAAGTTGTAAAAGTCGTGGAACACTCCTAGAGGCTATATAAGGAGTTGAAATCACTTGTAAAATACATGGAAGCAATATACATACACTTGTGACCATCATTGTCTTGCTCCTTCAATTTTCTGCATCATCTTCTTCGCCAACAGTAATCTTGCAGAGGCTGCTGCTCTCTGCTCAGAGATCCAAAGTGAGTGCAAAGGGACGCATTGGAAAGATATTAGTGTTTAGTTTATGCCTGTAAATTTGCAAAGCATTTGGTTGAGCAAATTTGGAGAAATCTGAGTGTTTCTGCCTCGGGGTCAATCTCTGCGTATTCCTAAAAAATAGGAAGTACCACCGGTGAATGTCGCATTCATTCCTATAGCATATTTTGCTTATTCCTTATACTTTTGTGCATTCCATACACTAAACCCTATGTGTATCACTCCCATAAAAGGATTTTGTCTAATTGTAATCACGCTGGTCGCTATGGGCATTTGAAGTTCATTGTCTCTTCCATAGATAGTAAGTTTTTGAGCTAGTCGACCTGCGAACCTATGTGTTTTGTATCGACTCATTCTCCTTGATGCTCCAAGGTACATAGTGTGTTTCTTTGCACTTATAGCATGCCTATAAGGTCTATTTGAGTCTCCAAAAGCTCAAGGGCTGGTCTTGTGCCGGTTGGCTTGACCAAACTTCATCGCTTCGAAACACACTTTTCTACCTTCGACAAGCTTCTCCAAGTTCCTTCAGTGGTATCAAAGCTAGATCAAGATGGGTGACGGCTTTCCCTTAATGATTGAGAAGCTTGATCGACACAACTACGCGGCTTGGCAAATCAGAATGGAGGCCTACTTGCAAGGTAGAAATCTTTATGGAATTGTAGCAGGTGATGAAGCTATGCCTATTCCAAGATCCAAAGGAGGACCTACACAAGAGGAGACAGATAAGCTCACACTTTGGTGCGCAAGGGATGCTCAAGCAAGGTCGTACATACTAAACTCTATCTCTCACTTTCTATTACCACATATTAGAGGATGCAAGACATCTCAAGAGACTTGGGATGCCCTGGAGACTTTCTTTTCTGCTAGTACCAAAGCAAGAAAGAATCATCTTTGGAACGAGTTCAACCAAATAAAGAAGACACCTAAACAAACCATCACAGAGTTTGTTACCAAGGTCAAGGAGGTTGCGGATCAGTTAGCATCCATTGGAGAGCTGATTGAAGAAGAGGTCATCATGAGGCAAATTCTCAACGGCATTCGAAGTGATAAGCAATGGCAATCCTTCACGACGGCTTACGATCTCATCATGGATGTGCAAACTCCAGACTTCAACATCTTTCTTGGACAACTCTTCAATCAAGAAGCCAATAATAGCATAAAGGAAGGTAACTCTTATCATGGTAGTTCAACTAGTGCTCTATATGCAGATAAGAAGGATAAGAAGCAGAAAGGCAAGAAGAAGGAAGAAGACGAAGAAGAGACTTCCCAAGCCAACTTCACAAGCAAGAGCAAGTGGAAAGGGAAGAAGAAAGGACCAAAGCAAGACAAAGCCAAAGGTCAAAATGTTCAACCTTATGCCATATGCGATAAGACCAACCACACCACTCAGAACTGTTGGTTCAATGGGAAGACCCAGAAAGGAAGTGGAAGAGGTGGATATGGCGGCAATAGAGGCAGAGGTGGACACAACTTCAACAACAACAATAGAAGCTATAATAGAAGGGACTACAACAATTATTCAGAAGATCAACCACATGAAGACTCATTGCTTCTTATGAACCTAAGCCACAAAGAAGGTAAAGAAGACGATCATTTGTTCTACATAGATTCAGGATGTTCGAATCATGTTGCAGGCAATATTGCTCTTCTATCTGACTTGGAAAGTCCAAAGCATAGACATGAAGTGCAAAGAGGGGATGACACGAAGCACAATGTGGAGAAGATTGGTAATGTCAAAGCTTCCAATGGCAGGACAAACATTCTGAGTAAGGTTCTCTATGTACCCACTATCACTAAAAACCTAATAAGTGTAGGCCAAATAGTTGAAAAAGGCTTGCAAGTTAGGTTCACCCAACATGGAGCTTTTGTGGAAGATCCATGTCAAGGCTTCAAGAAGATAGCCCGAGGTGAGAAGCATGGTAGGCTCTTTACTTTTGAAGTAGGAGATACCAGGAACATAGCTCTATTCAACTTTGGGTCTCAAACCCTAAGTGAGCTTGAAGTGTGGCATAAGAGACTTGCGGAACCTTGAAGGATATATGCAGGGATCAAAGTGTTCTAGGACTGCCAAACATATCAAAGCAACACATGATCAACAGGTGTGATGCATGTCAGATTGGGAAGGCACAAAGACAACCATTCAACCACAAAGGCTACATCCACAACAACTTATTGGACTTAGTACACACAGATGTATGGGGACCAAGTGAAGAAATTTCATTGGCAGGATCAAGGTATTATGTCTCATTTATTGACGACCATAGTAGATGGACTACTCTATACTTTATCAAGAGTAAGAATGAAGTATTTGATTGCTTCAAGAAGTATCTTGCACATGTGGAGAATCATACAGGTAGGTCACTAAAGAAGCTCAGATCTGATGGAGGGGGAGAATACTTCTCCAAAGATTTTGATGAGTTCTTGCAGGATAAAGGTATCCAAAGGGAAGTGACTACTAGGTACTCTCCTCAACTAAATGGAATTGCAGAGAGGAGAAACAAGACATTGGTTGGATCAGCCCGAACAATGCTTGAAGAGAAGAAGTTGCCACATTATCTATGGGAAGAAGCTATTTCAACTGCAGTGTACCATGTCAATCGACTACCATCCAAATCACTTCAAGGTATGACTCCTTATGAAGCATGGCATGGAAGAAAACCTAGTCTTGGACATTGCAAGGTTTTTGGTTGTTTAGCTTATCTTCATGTACCATCACAAATAAGAGGTAAGCTAGATGAAAGGGCAACAAAGGTAGTGTTTATTGGATATGATTCAACTCAGATGGGTTACAGGTTCTTCAATCCTTCAACCAAGCAATTCACTACAAGTAGAGATGTTGTGTTTGAAGAACACAGGTCTTGGTATGATGAAGACAAACAAAAGGTAACACTACCATATGATCTTGATTCTGACTCTCATCAATTAGGAAGCAAGCATGATACACAGGTCCAGGATCCAAGAAGTGATACAGACGATGACCAAAATGAAAGAGAAAGGGATTACAAGCTATGGAAGTCAAGAGGCAAAGAAAAGATGCAAGAGGTTGGAGAATGCTCCAAACAAGCACCTAGAAGATTAGCAAGAGAGAAGAAACAACCAGAAAGGTATGGATATGATTCCACATTTGTTACAAAGCATTCAATCTACTTGGCAAAAGACTCTATTTCAGAGGAACCCTCAACCTATGAAGAGGCAAAGGGAAACCCTAATTGGGAAAAGGCCATGAACGAAGAGATAGATGCATTGAAGGAAATGGACACTTGGGATTTGGTTCCAATGTCGCCGAATCAAAAGGTAATTGGTTGCAGATGGGTATATAAAGTTAAAAGAAATTCAGATGGATCAGTTTGCAGGTACAAGGCAAGATTAGTTGCCAAAGGATGCTCACAAACTCATGGTAAAGACTATGAGGAAACATTCTCACCAGTTGCAAAGATGACTACAATCAGGACATTGATAAGTGTAGCTGCTGCAAGGAATTGGAGACTCCTCCAACTTGATGTGAAAAATGCATTCTTAAATGGTTGGATAAGTGAAGAGGTATACATGTCACAACCACCAGGTTTTGAAAACCCTAATCATCCATCTTATCTTTGCAGACTTAAGAAAGCATTGTATGGATTGAAACAAGCTCCAAGAGCTTGGAATTACAGGTTGGTTACATATCTTCAAGATCAAGGGTTCAAAGCTAGCAGCTCAGATCCTTCTCTATTCATCAAAAGGGATCACAATGAGGTTATCTATCTATGTGTATATGTAGATGATATTATTGTGACAGGTGATGATCTAAATGGCATTCAAAGGATCAAGAGGCACATGCAAGAGGAGTTCAAAATCAGTGACCTAGGTGAGCTCACATATTTCCTAGGTATGCAGGTGATATATACAGATGAAGGAATGTATTTGACTCAAAGAAGATACATTCAGGATCTTCTTCTCAAGTTCAAAATGGAGAACAATAAACCTGCAGGTACACCTTTGGAGATGAATCATAAACTTAGTGTTTATGAAGGTGAGAAATTTGAAGACATAAAAGAGTATCAAAGCTTGGTAGGTAGCTTGATATATTCTACTCACACAAGGGCAGACATCTCATATAGTGTGGGAGTGCTTAGTCAGTTCATGCACTCACCAAGAAGACCACACATGGATGCGGCTAAGAGAGTACTTAAGTATCTCAAAGTACAACCAACGAAGGTATATTCTATCCTTACTCTTCCGATTTGGATATCAAAATCTACTGAGATGCAGATTGGGCAGGAGCTAAGGATGATAGAAAAAGTACATCTGGTTACTTAGCATTTGCAGGTTCGAAGCTGGTGTCATGGAGTTCCAAGAAGCAACCAACAGTTGCTTTATCTTCAACTGAAGCAGAGTACAGAGGCTTGACCATAGCAACTCAAGAGGCAATATGGTTAAAAGTATTGTATACAGATTTGGGACTTGTGAGTTCCAAACCTCACATATTTGGAGATAATGTAAGTTCCATGCATCTAGCGGCAAATCCTATTTTCCATGCGAGAACCAAGCACATAGAAGTCCATTACCACTTCATCAGGGAGAAGCTCATGGCAAAGGAGATCGACATTTCTTTTGTTCCGACTGAAAAGCAAGTAGCAGATATGATGACGAAGGCACTTGATGGAATAAAGCTTTGTAGATTCAAAGCTATGGCAGGTATTCAACCTATCAGAGAATGAAGACTCAAGCATACTTTAGCTTGAGGGGGAGCTGTTGGAACATCAAGCTTACACTATGCTTGAGGTGGATTTGATCTACATCAAAGGCTATCGCGTTGAAAGAATATCCGTTGGAGAGTTCTTTTTCATATGCTCATTTATTGTATTTTTTGAGAATATTCTGATGGCTCATTTACCGTTGTAAAAGCCTTGAGTTGTACACATGTAAAGGTACAAATATAGGGCCAAAATCCCACGAAATTTTTGTGGTTGAAGTTGCATTCAATCAAGCAAATCAAGTCACCTAAAAGTAGATCAATCAAGATCTTCACTTTTCCTAGATTGTAGGGAAGTGAATTGATTCCTCCAACAACCATTCCCACCTTCATTTGAATTCAAATTCAAGTTGTAAAAGTCGTGGAACACTCCTAGAGGCTATATAAGGAATTGAAATCACTTGTAAAATACATGGAAGCAATATACATACACTTGTGACCATCATTGTCTTGCTCCTTCAATTTTCTGCATCATCTTCTTCGCCAACAGTAATCTTGCAGAGGCTGCTGCTCTCTGCTCAAGGCTCAAAATTGAGTGCAAGAGGACGCATTGGAAAGGTAGTAGTGTCTAGTTTATGCCTGTAAATTTTCAAAGCATTTGGTTCAGCAGATTTGGAGATATCACAGTTTGTCTGCCTCGGGGTCAATCACTACGTATTCCTGAAAAATAGGAAGTACCACCGGTGAATGTCGCATTCATTCCTATAGCATATTTTGCTTATTCCTTATAATTTTATGCATTCCATACACTCAACCCTATGTGTATCACTCCCATAAAAGGATTTTTTCTAATTGTAATGACGCTGGTCGCTATGGGCATTTGAAGTTCATTGTCTCTTCCTTAGATAGTAAGTTTTTGAGCTAGTCGACCTGCGAACCTATCTGTTTTGTATCGACTCATTCTCCTTGATGCTCCAAGGTACATGATGGAGAGTGTTAATCTCCAAAAGCACAACCTACTCTTAGATTTAGAACACCTCTATATCAAGAGTAAGTCAAAATCTTCACCAAATTAGAGGTCCAATCTCCAAATTATCAAAAGTTGAGAAATTCTGTGAAGAAGATAAAACACAGAAAGTCTGCTGCACAATTTCTTCTCATTGACCTATCAAACATGTAAAGTTTTCTATGAAATTTTGTATGGAGTGTCGCCTAGAAGTTGCGCACCTCCTCCAAGTTAAAGTTCTTCAAAAGGTTTAGTATAACTTGAGAAATCAACTTCACAAGTTATCTATGTCTAAATCTGTACTTCTGAGAAGTCGATTTAGACACCCCTAACTTCTTAACTTCAATTCTCTTAGTACAAAACCCGCTTAAGCAAATGCTTCTAGCCACGAGTAGATTACTTTCCAACTTAAAGATTAAGTTCTTGCTTGCACAAAACGTTAAACTATGGAGTGAGAACTGACCAAAAGATTAAGATCGAAATTTGCGCCTGTTTCAGAGAACTGTGAACACTCAACACATATGAATGTTCCTACTAACAATTCTCCTAGCCTGTTTACAATTAGACTCTGAAACTTAAGCCATAGAATCATTAACTATGAACTTAGATATCCTCAAAAGGATTTCACAAATGATTTACCACAGACGGAGCAGACACGAAAAGATCGGGCGCAATATTTCTTCAATTATTTAGAAAGTTAGAGTTGAGTGATGAGAGGAAACTCAACTAACTTTTCACATGTCTCATGACATCTAACTCTCTCTTTCTTGACTTCTATCTATTCTTACATATTCTCTCATATCACGCCTCGACATTTTCAGGGTATATATATAGAAATTTGTACAAGTCTATGACTAATCAAAGATCTAAATGAACTATCACTATACTAATGTACATATGTGTACATTCCTCATATACTCTGAATGTATCCTTCTTCCAAGCTTCAAGAATTGATCTCATCCTTCATTCTTTAGTCTTCAAACATTCAATTGGTGATTGATCTGCACCAACAACTCCCCCTCAATCATCAATTGAGGTTTCTCCTTTCTTCTTTATACCTGCCATGTCTTTAAACTTCTGTAGCTTTGGTCCATCCAAGCTCTTTGTAAGCATATCAGCTATCTGATCTTTTGTTGAAGTATGTATGACTTCAATCTCCTTATCCATCACTTTCTCTCTTAGAAAGTGATACTGAATCTCAATGTGTTTGGTCCTGGCATGAAAAACAGGATTAGCAGCTAAATACAATGAACTCATGTTATCTCCATATATAATTGGTACCCCATGCACAATGTCAAAACTCTTCATCAAAGTCTTGAGCCAAATCACTTCCTTTGCAGCTTCAACCATGCCTTTGTACTCTGCTTCTGTAGAAGACAAGGCAACTATATGTTGCTTCTTGGAACACCATGAGATAAGTTTATCTCCCACATAACACATGTATCCAAAAGTTGATCTTCTATCATCTGGATTACCTGCCCAATCTGCATCACTATAAATTTTGATATTTGTATCTGAGGTGAACCCATAATACAAACCTTCATTGAGTGTACCCTTAATGTACCTCAATACTCTTTGACCTGCAATCCAATGTTCTTTCCTTGGGCAATGCATGAATTGAGACAAAACCCCTACTGCATATGATAAATCAGGTCTAGTTAAAGTAGCATAGATAAGACTACCAACCAAACTCTGATATTGTCTCATGTCCTTGAATTCTTCACCTCCAAACTTACTCAATTTGTGATTCACTTCCATTGGTGTAGGTGCTACCCTACAATCATCCATTTTAAACTTGATTAACAAGTTCTTCAAATACCTTTCTTCGGTCACAAATACTCCATGTTGAGTATATGTAATCTCCATGGCCAAGAAGTATGACAAGTCTCCCAAGTCACTTATTTTGAACTCCTTTTCCATTTGCTTCTTGAGTCTTTGTATTCCTTCTTCATCTGTACCTGTAAGGATTATATCATCAACATATATGCACATGTATATGAAACCATTATCACTTGCTTTGACAAGCAAGCTACTATCTGCTTTAGACACCTGAAATCCAAGTTCTTTCAAGAACTTTACAAGTCTATAGTTCCATGCCCTTGGGGCCTGCTTCAAGCCATACAAAGCTCTCTTGAGCTTGCACACATGATCTGGATACCTTTTATCTCTGAACCCTTGAGGTTGCTCCATGAACACATCATCTGAAATATAACCATTCAAAAAAGCATTTTTCACATCAAGTTGACATAACTTCCAACCTTTACATGCAGCAATAGCTATAAGTGTCCTGAGTTGTCATCTTTGCCACAGGACTATAAGTCTCATCATAGTCAACACCATATGTTTGAGCAAACCCTTTGACAACAAGTCTAGCTTTATATCTAGACACACTTCCATCTGCAAACCTCTTGGTCTTGTAAACCCACTTGCATCCAATGATTTTCTGACTATTTGGTTTTGGAACCAAATCCCATGTTTGATTCTCCAATAGTGCATCAAATTCTTCCTGCATAGCTTTCTCCCATTTTTCCTTACCTTTTGCCTCTTCATATGTAGAAGGGTCTTCATCTGTTTTCATCATATAAGCATAATCTTTTGTGGCCAAAAATGAAGTATCATAGCTATACCTTGTAGGTTGCCATTTGTTCCTTGTAGACCTCCTAAGCTCTCCACTTCTTGAGGTTTCTGGTTCTTCATATTCAGGATCAAATCTTGGTGTTTCTTCCACTTCAACCTGCACTTCATTATTCTCTTGTTCATCAAATATTTGAACCTATGATTTACCTTTCCTTTGGCTCACTTCTTCTTCATCACTTGTATTGATATTGATTGTACCTGCATACCAAGTGCTTTGCTCATCAAATGTAACATCTTTAGAAACCATGAATTGTTTTGTAGATGGACTCCACAATCTATAGCCCATCTGCTTATCATCATGTTGGCACACAAAGCAATAGAGGAATCATGCACAGTACGGCAACAAGGCCAGATCATTTTTCCCCATGGGTTATGTACAACTCAAGTGATTTTAATCACTACACAAACATTGTAAATCCCGTTTTTGGTAGAATAGACTCCATTTTGTGCAAGCCGAGGAGTCCTCGAGCTTGAGGAGTATTAGAAGTACCATCGTACCAAATTTCATAATTTTTAGACTTCGTTTGAGCCCTCAAATAAGCCCTGGAACCTAATTTTTAACTAGGCCGGACACTAGGTCTGGACAGGGCCAAAGCTAGTCAAAAACTATAAAAAGAGCTAGAGAGCTCATTTTTGAGGTTAGATTGTAATTGAAACGAACTTGTAAGAGCAATTTGAAAGTAATCTAAAAGCTCCATTGATTCTCACTCTTTGTCTTACCTTGTGTGCGCGTGTGTGTGTATGTGTGTGCATGCTTGTGTGCTTCTCACTCACGCACTTGTGCCGCCACTTGCTCGAGGTCTTCATACCATCCTCACGTCTTCCCGGATTGACATTAAAGGAGGTGCTACTCATCATTGAGCTACACCAAATTTTGGCGCCGTTGCCGGGGATCGAGCTTTGAGGACGAGCGTGTGATGGTAAGACGTAGAGTTGACGCGTTGGAGTTGTAGGTATTTTCTTCACTCTCATCGATTTTCTTTTACTTTCTTCACCATCTTCATCACCATTATCATCATCACCATCTCCCACCTCCATCTCCATCATCGCGAAAATTTCAGTTTTTGGACTATATCCCCATCTCCACCTCATTTCCCTCATTTCACTTGTGAGAGAGAGCGAGAGAGCGAACTTGCATGTGCTGTTTTTGCATGTTTTCTGAGCTATTTTGCAGGTTTTTGCTGTATCATCATCCCCAGCAGTGTGCGCAGGTACGACAGGCTCTGCACAGGTCCCGGGACGACAATCTCTGTCTATCGCGACAGACAGAAAATCTTAAAAATTTGTGAATGCATGATTAGCACTGTAACCTACACCTTGAGGGCACTCTAGATCACTAGAAGTTTTTCAAAAATTTGTGTTTTTTCAGTCTATCGCGACAGACACCGTCTATCGCGACAGACACTGTCTATCGCGACAGACACCGTCTATCGCGACAGACAGAAATCCGCGACAGATACCGTCTATCGCGACAGACAGAAATCCGCGACAGATACCGTCTATCGCGACAGACACCGTCTATCGCGACAGACAGAATTTCACGACAGATAGCGTCTATCGCGACAGACACCATCTATCGCGACAGACAGAAATTCACGACAGACACTGTCTATCGCGACAGACACCGTCTATCGCGACAAACAGAAATCCGCGACAGATATACCGTCTATCGCGACAGACACCGTCTATCGCGACAGATAGAAATCCGCGACAGATACCGTCTATCGCGACAGACACCGTCTATCGCGACAGACAGAATTTCACGACAGATAGCGTCTATCGCGATAGACACCCTCTATCGCGACAGACAGAAATCCACGATAGACACTGTCTATCGCGATAGACACCGTCTATCGCGACAGACAGCCCCCACGATAGATTGCGTCTATCGCGACAGACAGCCCCCACGATAGATTGTGTCTATCGCGACAGACACCGTCTATCGCGATAGACAGGCATTTTCGGCAAAACAATTAAGGAGTGAATTTTTGGAAATTTAGGCTAAATTTTGGGCATATTCGCACTTTCATGTACTCATATACTTACGAAGGCCTTAGAAAATGCATTAAAACCCCTGATAGTATCTGTTTGTCTAGTTAACCCCCTAAACCCTGAACGGTCATAACTTTTTCATACGAAATCCATTTTCTGAGCTCTAGGGCTTGTCGGAAAGCTCGTGACATATACTACACGCCCTCAACTGTTTTTTATAAGAATAATGCGTTGATTTTCAGATAGGATATTTGGAAGTTGACACACAGAGGGGTAGAAACACCAAGGGAGCTCTAGAGGAAAGTTCTAGCAATACAAAAGGAGGAACAAGTGTCATTAAAAAAAGTGTCTGAAATAAATTGTCTATCATTTGAAAGGTCTACTTGGAGCTAATCTTGAGACTTATGCAGGTGTATTGAGAAGCAATTGAGAGCGTCCAAGCAAGGGTTTTGCGCAAGCTTGAGATTCAACTTCTTGAGCACTAAAGAACAAGGTTCGGCAAGAAAGGTCGGAATACTCTCAACTCCTCTTCGTCAATTCCTAGCTTAGGCTAAGAACGATTAGAAGTAGGAGTAAGTCAGGGCGACGATAGGCCACTATCAAGTTGAAGACTACCTAAAAACTCAAGTTCAAGCTAAAAACTTAATCTCTGTACTGTCGACAACATAAAGGAAAGAACCTAACGTGGAACGATCAACCTGAAAGTACGAAGAACATTCAAGTATTCCTGACGACGAAATATCAGATAAGACCTTAAACACAAGAAATAACTAAAAAGAATCAAGTGACTGATACCAATTGATCGGCAACGAGGTTGTACTCTGGGCAAACATTAGGTTAATCAGTTAGGCATATGAACCTTAGATCAGGACGACACCTAGCAAGAGAGAGACAAAGCCTTAGGTCTTCAGAGGCTAGTGTCAATCATACTGCAAGGTCTTGGGCCTAGCAGTTGAGTCACCACTCTCATTACCCTAGCTCGGATACCAGTGAATCAGGGATGTCTCAAGGCATGGACAGACCTACGGGAAGTTCAGGTGTGCCTTACTTATACAGGGTGGAAGGTCCTTACAAAACGCAGTTGGAATACCTTAGGACCAACCGATTAGGTGCGAGCATCTATGAGGACGGCCTAGGAAGATCAGTGGTCCAGATTAAAAACCCTGACCAATCCATAGGACTAGAGCACCCAGCTGTCAAGTTTGAAAACGGTGCATACCTGGACAAGGAAGGAACCATATACGTAGTCACCAGTCATCCAGATAGGACAGATGAATTTGGAAATGTAATTTCAGAAGCGGACTTAGGTGACTTGGAACAAGGAAACATGGGAGTGGAACCTAGAACCCCTCGAGGTAAATCAGTTCTCACTAGGATTATCACGCCTGAGTGGGTCCCCCAAGACAACAAGTGCATAGATTTGCTTCTCAATCGAGAAACTGACGAAGCCTTTTGGAGGTATAAACCGGATCACCCAACTGATATAGGAACAATCATGATCTATGAGTTTAAGGATCCAGATAGCCCAGGTAGAGTGACCTACTTAGACCACACTTCGGAGAGGATCTTTGTGGTGACAGAAAATGATAGGCATGCTTACACTTGGAAGGGCGAATTCATTTTCCCCCAACCAAGATCAAATGTATCCTATGGTCAACCTGGAGCTGGAACATCCCAGGCTCATGGTATGCAAAGAGACAGAAGTAAAGATAGACCAGAAGTAAGTTTTGCCAATCCAGTGGGCAGAGAAAGAACAAGAACGGAGACGAATAGGGTAGAACCTGAGATGCTTAGAGCCCACAGGAACCAAAGAAATGTAGATGGATTCCCTCTGACGAGGCCTAGAGAGCACACAAGAACTTTGAGACCCACCCAGCTAGTTAAGTCCATGAAGAATTACTTTGACGGCACAGGAGATCCCTATGATCATGTGGCGGAGTTCAAGCAAGTCTTGAGAGCTGAACAAGTTGAGGATCTATTCACGCAGTACAATGCCTTCGGTTTAACCCTGAGGAATACGGCACTTACATGGTTTCAGCCATTGGATGAGCGCCAGTTCAGGAGCATAGACCAACTCCTAGAGGCTTTCATCGTAGAGTTCTCTAAGAGTGGCATAAGACACAATACATCCTCATTGATTCACAGCTTCAAACAGACCCCCCAAGAGACTGTCAGATTGGCCGGAAGAAGATTTAGACAATATCTTGAAAGGTGCCCTATTTCGGAGCTACCCACATCTGCTAAACAAGTAGCCTTATTCCTTGACGGATTGCTGAGTCCAAAATTGAGATCCTACGTGTATCTGAAGGACCCTAGGACCATAGAAGAATGTGTACGCATGTGCATTGACATTGAAGATAACCTAGGGGAAGAGCTAGAGCTTTCCAAAATCTACAAAGATTCAGATAGTGCATCTAGCCACTCTTCCACGCAATCTACATCAATTGAGGAACTCGCTGAGAAGGTAGCTCAAAAATTAGGTGTAACTAGCAAACAAATCCCAAGGTTTGCCCCTGTGAAAAGATGCTATACATGCGGTGGTGACCATATGGCGAATGTCTGCCCTATTATGGCCCAACCCCAAGTTAACCCTAGTAGCCAGTACTGCACCATAGAACGGAAGTACACAAACCACACTGCACAAGATTGCCCATACAACAAGCAGGCAGTTAGGCAACCCTACCCTCAACCCTACCAACAAGGCAGATACCAGAACCAGTATCCTCCCCCACCACAATATGCTAGACCCCAACAAACCTACCAACCACAATATCAGGCCCAACAGAGACCCCAACCGGTGCTAGCTCAACAGCCTCCAAACCCCTCTAACGTGATTCCAGTAAAGTATGCTGTTGCAGAAGAAAACCTGAATAGAGCTATAGTCCCTGTAACATCCTTGATCTCTGAAAATGACCCAAGTGATCATAGCTTTGATTCTACCCATGTGGATAGCCCCCAGGCTTACTACATGCAGTCTCCAGAACATGGTGAGTCCTACTATAGTGAAGAGCTGAACGAACCTAGTTGGGAGTCAGATTACACGAACGTCATGTATGCAAACCCCAACCCTAGGCCTCAATCTAGGCAGGTAAGACCTCCATTCCCAAGAGGACCGTGCTACAGATGCCAAGGAGATCACCTCATTCGTGATTGTCCCTTGCCTCCACCTACACAACCCCAGTCAGTGACGATCCAAGGCTTCTGCCAAGATTGTGGAAAAGAGCATCTCTTACGAGATTGCCCAAAGAACCCCAGTAATATGCCAAAAATCACGCCCATCAATGTTATTGAGTTAGTGGTAGATTCCAGCGGAAGTGTTACTTCCACTGCACCCGTATAGGTAGTCACGAGAGCTCAAGCAGTGAAGCAAAACCCAGGGGTAGGCAAGGAAAAGAGCCCAGACACTAGCGATACTGAGAGCCAAAATAAAAAGAGAACAAGAGCTTGGAGAGATAGCCGCGAACGCATGAAAAGGCAATGGGCAAAGAAGATGAGTGAACTTGAGGAAAGTCTACGAGAAACCAAGGCTAAAATCATAGAGATCACATCTCAACCACACTCTCACACATTCCCACCGCTACCATCCCCATCACCCTCCATCCCTTCACCCTCTAAGACACCCCACGTAACCCACCCACCACCCCAAACAGGATCGATATTAGCTGATCCCACTCCTGAAGACATAGACATGATGCTTAAAGCATATCAGGCCAGAATCCAAGAAGGGCCAAACGTCACGGATCATGACAAGTGCTATCCTAGAGCTGACCTAGAGATAGAAAGAACCAAACTATGCGCGAAAATGGTCGCATTGGCTCAGACTATGTTTGAAGCCAGTCGCCTTTTCAATTACTCAGGCTCAGCCAAAACGTAATTACACTTGGATGGATTCCTAGAGAAGTTAGAAAGGATAATTGCAAGATCTGACAAGGAAGAAAAAAATCAAGACCAGGAAAAGGCAAGCAAAAACATGAATCATTCCCCATCGGAAGTTTATGTGGCCAATTCCACTAAACCAGACAGTTTCCCCTCCTTAGAAAGAATAGAGAGGCTAATTGCACAGTCAGAAAAGGAACCTACCCCTCAAAGAAAGGAAAGGGCAAGAGAACGGATAAGCCAGCCTCTTCAGGAAGCCCATGTGCCTCCTCAGGAAGCTTATCTTCCCCCCCAAAAGGCAGATGATCCTCCCTCGAAAGCTCAAGTACCTCCACAGGTTGCCTACATTCCTTCTCAGGGAATGTGTGAGCCTGTTCGGAAAAGTAATAGAATAAATAACCCTCCCCAAGAAGCTTATGCTCCAGCCATTTGCGAGAACAAGGAGAGAGTCAACAATAGAATAAGCCCTCCTTCCCAGGTTGCTTATGCGCCTAATTCTACTGAGCCAGACACTTCTTCTTCTATGAATCGGTTTGCACCAGACTTCCTACGAGAGATTCAAGAAGACAAATGGGATAACGAAAGCGAGGTCGCCCCTCCTTTTGAACTTGTGGATGATGCACACGACCAGTTCCCACAAGACATCCCATCTATTTACGGGGAGCATGAGAGTGTTCAGTCTCACGAGAGATTAGACTTTGAGTCTAATTCCATACAAGAGCTACCCCACTTCACAGGCCCATGGGAAGCAAAGTCCACATGTATGAGAGCACCCACAGTCATGGTAAGAAACGACGACTCAGTCATACCTAGGAACACAGAGGTAGTGAAGAACACTAACGTGCAGTGTAATCTCAAGTTAGAAGAGCTACTCAAGGTTAGACCTGAATTATGGAAACATATAGCCAAACAAGTACCAGAGATAGCAAAACCTCGTTCCCAGGTAGGATCCCATAGGACAGTGCCAGAAATTCCTTTGGATAAGATAGGGGATATGTGTGAAGGTGAAGAAGGGAACACCTATCTTCCCATCACCTACCAGGACTACACCACGAAGGCAATTTTGGACTCAGGTGCAGGAGTTGCAATTGCCACTACCTCCTTATGGAAGCGTTGGGGCAAGCCAGCACTCAGGCCAACACGAATGAAATTGCAAATGGCCGATGGTCACATAGAGAGACCCCTAGGATTGCTAGAAGGAATAACTCTCACCACTTGTGGTGTCGAGTTTGAACATACCTTTGCCATATGTGACTTCAGCAAAAATCATGCCTATGAGATGATTTTGGGAAGACCGTTTATGCGACAGTTGCAAGTGGTACAGGATTGGGGAACCAATTCTTTGTACCTGCAGCACTTGGGTGTTACAACCAAAGTTAATCTCAAGGATTACTCTCATAGAGATGTCCCTCCTATCCAGTGGAATCCCATCCATAGAGCCAAAGATGATACAGAATCGGTGCATTCCATAGGGTCTGGATCCTCATGGATGCATGAAGACACCCACTTATGGATGTGCAAGGTAGCAGTAGAAGAAGAGAAGAGAGAGAAAGCCAGAGAGGTAGGTGCGAAGGAAACCCATAGATCAATCCAAGACCCAGCCTATGCACCTGTAGTTTTTCCAGACGAAGAATTTGAACCTCACGGTTGGGCAGAAATCTTAGCAACAATGGACGTAGCCATCAACGAGGAACAATGGACACCTCACTGTGATGAGGATGGCTATGATATTTCAGTCTTCTCCATAGAGCCAATCATGGGAGAGGCAGTTCTAGAAGAATGCGAACCTAGCCCTGATGCATTTGAGGATGCAAGTGACTCCGATCTAGAGTCAATCATTATGGACCCACCATTTGCATCAGATGAAGAATATTTCCATGAAGTAGAATTTCAACCCCAGAGGCATGGAGAGGTCACAAATGATGTAAGATTAGCAACACATGTGACCCCGGAAGAAAAAAAAAAAAACGAAAGAAGAAGGAAGTCTCACCAGAGGAGGAAGAATCTTTGTTTGAGGTCCCAGAAAATTTTAAGAAATATGAGATTGACGACAGGAGAGTCATGATAAGAATGCCTAAACGAGAGGCACAATCAGGAGAGGCCTATGATAACAAAGAAACCACCAAGAAAATAGTAGTGGCCATAGAAGAAGGAGAGGAGAGATGCACGTATATAGGCCATGACCTGACAGAAGAAGAAGAGCATGAATTGATTGCCTTGCTAAGAGAATACAGAGATGTATTCGCTTGGAGTTACAAGGATTTGAAAGGGGTTGACCCTGACATATGCGCACACACCATTCCTATGACTTCAGACGCTAAACCCTCTAAGCAAAAGCCTTATACATATAACGATAATTATGCTGCTAAGATCAAGGAGGAGATAGATAGACTGGTCGAAGCTGGATTTATCTATGAAATTGAGCACACTGAATGGGTATCCCCCATCGTAGTGGTGCCCAAGAAGAATGGCAAACTGCGTGTGTGCATTAACTTGAAAAAGGTTAATGCCGCCACGATTCGAGATAACTATCCGCTTCCCATCACAGAACATCTCTTAGAAAGAGTGGCAGGCAAGGAAGTGTACAGCTTCCTTGATGGATTTTCTGGCTACAATCAAGTAGCCATAGCTCCAGAGGATCAGCATAAGACAGCCTTTGCCACAGAATGGGGCATTTTTGCTTTTAGAGTAATGCCATTTGGGCTTACCAATGCACCCGCGACCTTCCAGAGGCTGATGTGCCATGTGTTTAAGGAGTTCCTGAGGAAGAGTTTAGAAGTCTATGTTGATGATCTTTGTGCTCATTCCAATGTTAGACAAACTCATATTCCTGAACTCAGACAAATCTTTGACAAATGTAGAGAATATCAAGTCTGCCTGAACCCAGAAAAGTGCGTTTTTATGGTCAGGCAAGGTAAGATTCTAGGACACATAGTGTCAAAGAATGGCATATCTACTGACGAAGAGAAAGTGAGAGCCATAGCAGAGCTACCTAGGCCAAAGAATGTCAAGGAAGTACAAGCTTTCATGGGGCATTGTGGTTATTATCGACGATTTATACACATGTATGCTGTCATTGCAAAGCCCATGTACGGACTTCTGACAAACTTTGAGTGGACGGATGAATGTGAGAATTCCTTCCAAGAGCTTAAACGAAGATTATGTTCAGCACCAATCTTGACCACACCAGATTGGAATAAGCCATTCCATGTTCATGTTGATGCATCCAATTATGCTATTGGATGTGTGCTGGCACAACCTACTGGTGAAGGTAATATGGATCTTCCAATTGCCTATGCCAGTAGACAATTGAATGCGGCTGAACGGAATTACACCACTACGGAGCGTGAAGGATTAGGCATGGTATATGCAGTCAAGAAATTTAGACACTATTTGCTTGCAAATAAGTTTAAATTTTTTACTGATCATCAGGCATTGTTGTATCTAGTAAACAAGCCATGCAATACGGGAAGATTAGTAAGATGGTTTCTCTTGCTAATGGAATATGATTTTGAGGTTGTGGTAAGAAAAGGTAGGACTCACTTACGAGCAGATCACCTCTCCAGGCTCACATCGGGAGAAGCCCCACAAGGAGTGTCAGATGACCTCCCTGATGCTTACTTGTTTAAGTTGGAAGTGGTGCCGCAGTGGGCCAAGCCACTAGTACCAGTATTGACATACGGACCTAATCATCAAGTGGTGAACACACGGAATAGAGAGATCGTAAAAGCCCAAAAGTACCATATCATGGCAGGAAGCATGTACAAGCACACAGATCAAGGGATCTTGGCTTGTTGCGTAGAAGAGGATGAGTACTCTAAATGGTTGCAATTAGCACATGTAGGTGCACTAGAGCAACACCATTCAAAGCAACGAACGTTACAGACTCTAAGGAGACTCGGAGTACATTGGCCAACTATGGAAGCTGATGTCCAAAAGTTGTGCAAGGAATGCCCAATCTGTGGCACTAAACCACCAGTGGAACATGCCACTCTTTATCAAGTATCCATTGTGCCAGATTGGAGCGAACCTCTAGTATCATTCTTGAGGACAAACACATTCCCTCCAGACATGACTCTAGCTAGAAAAAGGAGTTTGGAACAAGAAGCCCAGGATTATTCACTCGTTGGTGATAATCTATACAAGCGCGGTAAGGATGGTTACATGAGACTGTGTGTCCATGAAAGTGAGTATCTTAAGATCTTAGAAACTGCTCACCAAGGTGTAGCAGGAGGACACTTTGGACCGGATCGGGTGATCAAGGCAATCCTATTTGCGGGCTTTTGGTGGCCTACCCTTCACATGGATGCACATACCTATGTGAAACGGTGTGATGTCTGTCAGAGGACTCAATATCCTATACGCAAAGATGAGATGCCACTGAAACCTATGATGGGTGGACGTGCATTCTCTAAGTGGGGAATAGACTTCGTAGGTCCTATTAATCCTCCAGCTAAGGGTTCTCATGCGGAATACATCATTGTGGCAACAGATTATCTCACCAAGTGGGTAGAGGTAAAAGCTACAACCAAGAACGATGCTCAAACAACTGCCAAATTCTTGTTTGAGAATGTATTCACGAGATATGGGCTACCCATAGAGCTTGTAAGTGATAGAGGCACTCATTTCTTGAACGAAGTGATTGAAAATCTACTCCAAGAATTCTTGGTAATACACAAGAAGTCTGCCCCTTATCACCCTCAAGCTAATGGACAAGCTGAGAGCACTAATAAGATTTTATGCAATGTACTGACGAAACTAGTGAACACTAAACGCTCTGATTGGGACAAACAGCTACACCATGCTGTTTGGGCATACCGAGTTGCCTATAAAACGGTACTCCAAGCCACCCCCTTCCAGATGGTATTCGGCCAAAACGCTGTGCTACCCTTGGACTTCCTGATCCCTACATTGAGAGTAGCACAAGAGCACGAATGGACAGGTCATGAGCTCTCCTCTAGGATCTTTGACCTTGAACGATTAGGAGAAACAAGACTGAGAGCCGCTGCAGGGATATATGCAGCCAAGAAGAGACAGAAGGCATACTTTGATGCCCACGTGAAGGATAAAGGCTTGAAAGCAGGAGATCTAGTCTTAGTCTATACACTAGAACAACACGCGAGGAAGCTAGAAAAGAGAGGCTACGGACCTATGATCATCAATAGGATCTCCACGAGCGGAGCAGTACAATTGGCCACATTAGAGGGTGATGTTCTCCCAAATTATATTAGCGGTTGCAGAGTCAAGTTGTATCAAGAACCCCTCACGGAGGAAATGCTCAGTCAACTCAACACTGCTAAGAAACGCAAAGAGGAAGAAAAGCGAGTTAGAGAAGAAGCTCAAGCTGAAGCTTTAGAACGCATCAGAAGGATGAAATTACGAAGGCAAGGTAGAGATCAGCCTGGAGCGAATGACTATGCAGACCAAGGATTTCCTATGGCCATGTGTGAAGTTGTAGGAACAAGCTCGCATAGGATAATTGATAGACGTCCTTTCGTAACCTTAGATATAGGACAAGGAAAGAGTGCAAGGACCGTAAGAGCCTTGATTGACTCAGGTGCAGCCACTAGTGCTGTTAAATTGTCTTACTGCCAAGAATTACAATTGACTGTCAATCCTGTGGAAGCATATCTTATAGGATTGGGAGGAGTGGAAACCCCTTGCATGGGCGAGGTGGAACTTCCCCTCTACATTCACGATGAGGCAATGACAGTTAAAGTACTGGTGTGTCAAGATGAGGATCTCACTGAACCTCTAGTCTTGGGTCAAGATTGGATCTATGACCAAGCAATTAACTTAAACCTAAGAAGTGGACTTCTCCAGGTTTGGGTCAATCATAGTCGAGTTACAGTAGAATTAGACAATGGAGCACTCAAGGAACTAGGAAAGGCACAGACTCCTGGTCCTTCCAGGGATACACATGAAGATGACCATGCTGTTCTTGTTCAAAACCCTGTGTTGCAGAGGAATGATATTTGCAAAAAAGGAGTAAGGGATGCAACGGAACTCCCTTCTTTTCCAAAGGCCAGAAGGAGGCAGCAACCAAAGGCGGATCACAAGCAGAAGAAGCAGAGTACTACCTATGTCCGAGATCAAAAGTACCTGCGTAGCAGAATGTCCCAGAAATTAAATCAGGTGTGGGCACGGAAAGGCGAACAACCGGATGCACCACCGTCAACTACGCGAGCAAAGCCTCTTATTAGTAACCAACAACACGACGCTAATAAGAAGTCTTTCAGAAATTCTTCTGCTAAAGTAAAATCTATTTGGGTGCCCAAGAAGTCGATGAAGGTAAGCCCACAATCTAGACAAATTTGGGTGCCTAAGGCTTGCTTGAGGGCACAAGTAGTTACGCCAAGGCCACAACCTATGCAGCATAACCCATCTACGAGTACAACCAGAATTCCCTCGTGCTCAACACTTAGGAGCACACCAAGACCCATGAGCATGCATGTAATCACTTATAAGTGGGTCCCTAAAAAACCCCATTCCCAGACAGCGACACCGACACAGCTCTCTAGAGTCTCTACGAAACCGAAAGCAAAGCCCACCCACTGCATTTGGCAGTCTAAGACCTGTAATAAACCCCCCGACCCCGATTTGTAAATTCACCCCACTTACTAACGGCATTAGTCTCCTAGGAATACACAAACCTTAACTACACTCACTGTCTTCGTGCACTTACTAACCACTAACTCATCATCTGCCTCATGTTAATGTTGTAACGGGGACAGCAACGGATTTATTCTGTCCATTACGATGTTAACACATGCTTCTATATTCTCACAGAATCAGAAGGCAAGCAGTAAAATGGCAGAAGCGACAGGTTCGGGCTCACAAGTAGGGATACTTACTGCGGGAATTGATGTGGATAGTATACCCGTGGATGTGCCCCCGACTGAACGACCAGTGGAGATGCTACACCTTCAGCAACTCCCGGTGCCAGATCCACCTACAGGAATCACGGAAAGAGTTCATGCCAATTCTCATTGGTTCAATGGCATGCCCGGTCCATTAGGTGAGGCCAAGTATATCTGGGAGTCAAAATGCGAGTATGACAGATCATGGGTGCGATTCCAATTTTTCTCCAAGGAGTTCGAGACTTTACAGAACACCGAAGATCTCCAGACCATATGGCAACGAGCAGGATTGGCGGAATATTTTGAAGCCCCACTACCTAAACCCGATCTCCTCCGATGTTACTATTTGGTCTCCACATTACAAGCTAATGAAGATAAGGACCAACCCGGATCATTTGTTCTCCCCTCATTGCTGGGCAACAACGAGTTGAAGAGGTTTGAACTCACTGTGGAGTTGGTAAGCGATGCTTTAAATATGCATGGCACGCATGTGCCCTCAGAAAAGGATGCTCTCGTTCCCACCAACATGAAGGACAGGAAAGTAGTGAAGCTGAAAGACATGGCAGCACTCACCCCAAATGTGTCCATCCCTCTCCGCATGTGCATGCAACATTTCGCCTTCCCCGGTCAAGACCGATTCACGCAACCACACAAGAAGATCTGGTTTGCTCTCTACTTGGCGGAAGCAGGTGCGTTACCTATTAAGCTACCAGTGTGGATTATAGATCAGTTGTATGAAGCAAACAAACGGGCTTCTAGGAAATTAGTGGTGAACGGATGCTGTGCACTCACACGCATCATTTACCGATGCTTGGCATATGATGTCCCCATTGAGCGTGCCTTAACTTGGGCACAATTACAAATGTTTAAAAGGCTCAAGACATCCACACATCAGTCCAAGCGCATGAGGGGCGCGATCCCTTGCGTCCAGACACGGGAAGTCCTGACTACTCCTGAGGCATCACCATTAAGAGAGGGCACTGTACCTCCCTTTACCATTAGGATACCCAGGTCGGAATCTGACACTACGACACAACCTACCCCATCGGCTCCTCCGGTTACACCTGAATTCGAATTTGCTGCCACTGGAGAGGCTGAAGGACTGGACCCCCAGGATTTCGAAGCATTCCTACAAAGCACACAATTCTCTGATGTAGAGTTTTATTCAGAGGCAGAGGAGCAGGGCACATCCTCACGAAGAAGAAGAAAGTCTACAGACGGTAGACATGTCCATTGGAGTGACGCTCAGCAAAGTCAACAACACGGACACCCGGACGAAGAAGAAGCGTATGAAGAAGAGACCACAGAAGCCCCAGCATATACAGCAGAACTCCGAAGGCTGTATCAGATTATGGAAAGAGTGCGATCGCAGCAGTTACTCACTGAACAGAGCAGCAGAGTACTTATGACTCAGTTGTTGGAAGAAGCGAGAATTGACTCAGAGTACAGGGAAGGTCTCTTATTGATGGCAGAAACATATGGAGTTGTAGAAGCTGTGCGCACTGCCATTCAGAGGCCTTCAGTTCAATATGACCCACGAAGGTTCCAGACACGACCTCGCTCAGGTAAAAATATCCAAATTCCCGTTACAGTTGCAGAAGAGCCAACTACTACACCAACCTCCCAAACAGCTAGTCAACAGCACCCCGCCACCCATGAGGAGCCCACCGAACCACTACCACCTACTCCCCCACCATCACCTCCTAGAACAGAGACAGTGGAAATCCCATCGACCACTCAACCCACTGACCCAACCTTCATCTTTCGTACTCCCATCTCTAGTGCCACCCTATTCTCTACCACTGATAACCCGATCTTTGACGCAAACCCCATCACCACACAACCCACTGAAACCCTTCCCGAGCCTGCCCTAGGACAACCATCCCCAATGCCTTCAGCCACGGGCCACCCTGACCCCAGATCCACATTCATGGGCTTCCCTGCTACCACGCAACCCTTTCAGCCCTCCTCAAATTTACGACCCCAACCCCCGATATCCCTCTCTCCATTTCTACAATCCCTCCAGGACATCTTTGCTAGGGCTTTTCAACCAGGCCCTCAACCATTCCCTGTCTTTTCAGCTCCCCACCCCACTTCACATCTATTCACCACTTCCACACACACACCACCTACCATACCAGTGTATATGGCAGGCCCCACACTAACACCCACTCCTGAAGGGATGGACATTTCACCACCCACGGCACCTCCACCCACGGTTTCACCTCCTCCCATTCCCCCTCCACCAATTTCACCCACACACACAACTTTCGTAGACACATCATTCACTGTCTCCCTTCCCCAATTCCCTTCCCATGCATCTTCCACGGTAAACACCCCCCACTCATCTATAGGTAATGCATTGGACACCATGTTGGGTTGTATATCAAATTTAAGAACAGATTACATTCAGCTCCAGCAACAAAACGCACGCCTGCAAGAGCACTCAGCGACACTACAGCTCCGCCTTGCGGTACTAGAAGAGGAGAACACTCGCCTCCACACACAGTTCCACACCCTCCAAGAAGCCCACAATATATTGGAGGTACAGCTACAGAACGTAGATCAGGAAGCAGTGCAGGTGGTAGAAGGTCACCTACGGACACAGATGGAACGCAACTCAAAACTTCAGCGAAATATGGCACTACTTAAACGCCATCTTGCGGCTGCTCAGGAAGAGAACAGACGTCTGCAAATACAAAATCAAGAGAACCTGGAGGCAGCTATTGAGAGCACACCGGGGGCACCCATCAGCCCATCCAAGTTTCAAGCAGTGACCCCCGATAATATCAAGATTATATTGGAAGATTATGCCACGCTGCTCGAAGCACATGATAAGCTATCGGAGGAGCTAGGACAACTGAAGCAGGAACACCAACAAGGACCAACAGCTGCCCCTCCAACCACCCCCTCTACGGCTTCACTTCTCAACGCAGAGGCCATAAAAGATCTCCAGGAACAGGTAACTGAATTGCAAACACGCCTACTACCATATGAGAGGCCATCTTCCCCTCCGGAGGCTCCCATGGACGAAGAAGTTGTGCAAATTCCTGTGGAACAAACGTTTGATGAAGAATATGATCCTCAACCATTCCCAGGAGGCCAACAAACAGAAGAAGCGCAGGACACGTTCGAGGCACCACGGCCGCCATGGTTACGACAAGTGGAGGAAATAGGGACCTCGCATGAAGAGCGCACTGTAGTGCAAAATCAGGCTATGAGGGTCATAGAGGAGACTGTTTTACAATCAGATTACTTCAAGAACTTGTCATCGAGACGCCTGATTCTCTCATCGGAACTCCAGTACAGGCCATATTATATTATCTTGGCTGATTATAATGCAGAAATACAAAGAGTCACGGGTCAGATTCCTACTTTTGCGACCCAATTTCAACCCGAAGACCTTCCTCCAGAGGTGCGAAAAGGCAAGATTCGTCAACCAACATGGCGGCAGAAACTTTTAGAGACCTATCCAGAAATGCTACGCACATGGAACAACGCGCCGTTGCACCTCCTGTACAACCCATGCTACGGTCCAGTCCCCCGCCGCAGGTCGTGGAAGGCATTTAATATCAAGGTACAGAACAATGCGCAATGCAAGGAATGGCTGAACTACCCGTACATCGCGCCACCACAAGGACCACCATCGGTAGCATATATGATGGGAACCATTCGCCACTGGATGCCGCGCTTGAAGCCCATGCCAGATGTAGCAGCGCAAATGATGCTTAAAATCTTAGATATGATGCAAGTAGTGCTGAAGACCTTTAGAAATGCAGCCGCACCACAGGTACGTCTTCCGGGGTTTAGCAATGGAAATTACGACTTGGTGTATGACATGAGCACCACCCCCAGTATCCGTGTGGCTTACGCTTGGCATGCGCGCATCAAATACCTCCCCGCCTGCTACAAACAGACCTTCGAAGAAATGTTCAGATCAGGTTTCTGGGAGTATCACTCGGAGATTTTCGCACCAAAGCCGACACATCTGCTTCAACTGTTTGCTTGTGAACAAGCAATGTATTCAGAGTACTACACCACCCCGCAACCAGAGACCCCCGGTGCAATAAATTGGGAGGCATTGGAAGCCGATCTAGCAAGAGGCTTAAGGATAGGAGAACATGAACTGGCCACCAATGTCATCCAATATTACATCGACCACCCGCGAGAACAAAGGTCTGTCAGGGGCGACAGACGCTAGGAAGGGGGGAGTGTTGGCACACAAGCAACAGAGGAATCATGCACAGTACGGCAACAAGGCCAGATCATTTTTCCCCATGGGTTATGTACAACTCAAGTGATTTTAATCACTACACAAACATTGTAAATCCCGTTTTTGGTAGAATAGACTCCATTTTGTGCAAGCCGAGGAGTCCTCGAGCTTGAGGAGTATTAGAAGTACCATCGTACCAAATTTCATAATTTTTAGACTTCGTTTGAGCCCTCAAATAAGCCCTGGAACCTAATTTTTAACTAGGCCGGACACTAGGTCTGGACAGGGCCAAAGCTAGTCAAAAACTATAAAAAGAGCTAGAGAGCTCATTTTTGAGGTTAGATTGTAATTGAAACGAACTTGTAAGAGCAATTTGAAAGTAATCTAAAAGCTCCATTGATTCTCACTCTTTGTCTTACCTTGTGTGCGCGTGTGTGTGTATGTGTGTGCATGCTTGTGTGCTTCTCACTCACGCACTTGTGCCGCCACTTGCTCGAGGTCTTCATACCATCCTCACGTCTTCCCGGATTGACATTAAAGGAGGTGCTACTCATCATTGAGCTACACATCATAACCAATGAAAACATATTTTTCAGCTTTAGGCTCCAACTTGTGCCTTAATTGTGATGGCACATATGCATATGCCACACATCCAAAAACTCTGCAATGATCCAAGGTAGGTCTCTTACCCCACCAAGCCTCATATGGTGTCATACCCTGCAAGGCTTTACATGGTAACCTATTGACCAAATAAGTGGCTGTATTTACAGCCTCAGCCCACAAATAATTAGGGCAATTTTTCTCCTTCATTATGGATCTTGCAAACTCAACAAGTGTTCTATTTCTCCTTTCTGCTACACCATTTTGTTGAGGAGAGTACCTGCAAGTAACTTCCCTTTTTATACCTGCATTCCATAAGTAATCACTGAACTCATTAGAGAAATACTCTCCCCCTCCATCTGACCTTAGTCTCTTCAACTTATGTCCTGTAACTCTTTCTGCATGTGCATGATAGTGTTTGAATGTATTAAACACTTCTGACTTATCTTTGATCACATAGATAGTGATCCATCTAGTAGCATCATCAACATAAATCACATAATACCTTGACCCATTTATACTGAAATCCTTTGATGGTCCCCACACATCTGTGTGTACCAATTCAAGCTTCTCTGAGTACATAAAACCATGCTTGGAGTAAGAATTCTTATGAGCCTTACCTAATTGACATGCCTCACATTTGTATGTCATATGTTGACCTGCAACATTAGGCAATCCAAGCACTGAACCATTGTTAATCATATCTTTAATACCTCTTTCATTGAAATGTCCAAGCCTTTTGTGCCAAAGATCTAACTCAGAGATCTTATGTCCTCCATATGTGAACATAGCATGACCAATATTGCCTTGAATCTTCAATGTAAATAATCTTCCTTCTTTTTTCCCTGAAACAATCTGTTTATACCCTTGACTAGGGTCTTCCACATATACTCCATCATTAGTGAACCTTACTTCATATCCCTTTTCAACAATTTGTCCTACACTTATCAAATTCTTAGGAATTGTAGGAACATACAAGACCTTACTCAATAAGGTACTACCATCCTTAGCCTTCACTGATCCAATTGACTTCACATTGTGCTTTGTGTTGTCACCTGTTTGAACAACATGATTAAAAACCTTATTCTCCAAATCAGTCATCAAAGATATATTACCACTCAGGTGATTGCTACACCCTGAGTCAATGTAGAAGACTCTTTGATCTTCACTCTGCCTTTCACAAGTTGCATTCATTATCAATGTTGAATCCTCCTTTTGATCTGAAGCATAATTGTAGTAAGTGTTGTTATATTGTTGACTTTGGAAACCTCTACCTGCATTTCTTCCAAGTAACTCCTACCACCTCTGCCTCTGAAATTACCTCTTTGATTTCTGCCTCCTCTTCCTCTTGAATTATAGTTCTGATTATATCCACCATTACTCTGATTATTATGCCAACAATCATTAGCTAAGTGATTTGTCTTACCACAAATCCAGCAAGCTTTGCCTCCATCTTTGTTATTCCTGCCTCTTCCTCTACCTTTGCCACCTCCTCTTCCTCTTAGGAAGTTGGCTTGACTAGTTGTACCTTCATCTTCACCTGCTTGTTGCTTTCCTTTGCTATTCTTCTTCTTTTCTTTTGAGTACATTGCATGACCTGCACTCTTGTCACCATCTCCTTTAACATCCTGCTCAAATGTTAGCATATGACCTAGCAACTGATTTAAATCAGGAGTGAAATGATCAAGTGATAACTCTGTAGACAAAATGAATGGCTTCCATTTGTCATCACCTCTTAGACCTGTAAGAATTTGCCTTACCAATTTATCCTCCTCAATGTCTTCATCAACAGCTCCTAATGCATCTGCAATGTCTTTCATCCTTGTTACATAATCTGAAATAGATTGAGAGGCCTTCTTCTTGAAGGTTGTAAATTCTGCCCATAAGGATGCCTTCCTTGACTTTGTAGTATTCTGGAAATGCTCCTCCAAAGCATTCCAAATATCAGTTGCACTTTCAAGACCTCGAATATGAGGTAACAAGTAATCATTGACTCCCATATAGATAATGCTCCTAGCTTGAGCATCTTTCTTCATCCAAGTTTTCAAATCTGCTAACTCTTCCCTAGTTGGAACACTAGGATCTCTGAACTGTGGCTTTTCTTCTTCTCCTGTGATGTAAGCAATTAAATCTTTGCTCATAAGATGAGCTTCCATCCTCATTGACCATGCAGGATAATTTTCCCTATCCAATTTCTCTATCTGTAGAGAATCTCCCATCTTGTGTCCACCTGTGTATTGAAATCTTCAAGCTTTATAAACAATATATGTACCTTTACTTCGAATTAGACTCCTTTTGTCCTTCTTGATGTCGTATGGTCTCCTCCTCAAGCTTTGCCTTCAACCTTTCACCTTTTAGTTCTTCAATTGTTGAATTTCTTGAATCTGCAGTAGTCGGGATCCTCCTTTCCTTGATTTTGATGTCTCCTGCTCTGATACCACTGATGGAGAGTGTTAATCTCCAAAAGAACAACCTACTCTTAGATTTAGAACACCTCTATATCAAGAGTAAGTCAAAATCTTCACCAAATTAGAGGTCCAATCTCCAAATTATCAAAAGTTGAGAAATTCTGTGAAGAAGATAAAACACAGAAAGTCTGTTGCACAATTTCTTCTCATTGACCTATCAAACATGTAAAGTTTTCTATGAAATTTTGTATGGAGTGTTGCCTAGAAGTTGCGCACCTCCTCCAAGTTAAAGTTCTTCAAAAGGTTTAGTATAACTTGAGAAATCAACTTCACAAGTTATCTATGTCTAAATCTGTACTTCTGAGAAGTCGATTTAGACACCCCTAACTTCTTAACTTCAATTCTCTCAGTACAAAACCCGTTTAAGCAAATGCTTCTAGCCACGAGTAGATTACTTTCCAACTTAAAGATTAAGTGCTTGCTTGCACAAAACTTTAAACTATGGAGTGAGAACTGACCAAAAGATTAAGATCAAAATTTGCACCTATTTCAGAGAACTGTGAACACTCAACACATATGAATGTTCCTACTAACAATTCTCCTAGCGTGTTTACAATTAGACTCTGAAACTTAAGCCATAGACTCATTAACTATGAACTTAGATATCCTCAAAAGGATTTCACAAATGATTTACCACAGACGGAGCAGACACGAAAAAATCGGGCGCAATATTTCTTCAATTATTCAGAAAGTTACAGTTGAGTGATGAGAGGAAACTCAACTAACTTTTCACATGTCTCATGACATCTAACTTTCTCTTTCTTGACTTCTATCTATTCTTACATATGCTCTCATATCACGCCTCGACATTTTTAGGGTATATATATAGAAATTTGTACAAGTCTATGACTAATCAAAGATCTAAATGAACTATCACTATACTAATGTACATATGTGTACATTCCTCATATACTCTGAATGTATCCTTCTTCCAAGCTTCAAGAATTGATCTCATCCTTCATTCTTTAGTCTTCAAACATTCAATTGGTGATTGATCTGCACCAACAGTACATAGTGTGTTTCTTTGCACTTATAGCATGCCTATAAGGTCTATTTGAGTCTCCAAAAGCTCAAGGGCTGGTCTTGTGCCGGTTGGCTTGACCAAACTTCATCGCTTCGAAACGCATTTTTCTACCTTCGACAAGCTTCTCCAAGTTCCTTCAGTGATGTCTATGGTCCTATGTAGAAACCTTCTTTTGGAAATTATCTTTACTCCATGACTTTCATCAATGATTTTTCCAAGCATGCATGGGTATATCCATTCAAGGGAAAGTCCCAAGTGTTCATCTACTTCAAACAGTTTTTGGTTTTGGCTAAAAATCTCTTAGCATGTAAAATAGGCACCCTTCATTTTGATCGAGGGGGGAATATAGGTCTTCTGCTTTTAATGCATTTCTCGCTGAACGTGGGATAAAACACTAGTGTACAGTGTCGTATGCACCTCAGGAGAATGGAGTTGCTAAATGAAAGAATAGGTCACTCATCGAGATGGCGAGGTGTATGGTAAAAACTCAGGCTTTACCACATAATTTCTCGCTTGAGGCTGTCATGTGTGCAACATATGTACTTAACAGGTGTCCCACTAAAGCACTGCACTCTATCACTTTATATGAGGCTTGGCATGATCGCAAGCCATCTGTTGCTCATCTCCATGTTTTTGGTTGCTTGGGATATGCATTACTATTTGAAAAACATCGCAAAAAATTGGATGATAAAGCAATAAAATGTATTCTTGTTGGGTACAATTGTGAAAGTAAAGGCTATCATCTATATTAGCCACAAACTAAATGCATTCTGGTTAGCCGTGATGTTGCCTTTGTAAAAGATGCTATACAGCCATTGCTTTCATGTACTAAGGAGACATCTATTAGCTCCAAAGTCATGTATGATACTTTACTACCTCTTTTTATAGGTGGATAGTCTAGTGCTGGTCCTAATGAGGAAACTTGTCAGCCTTCGTAGGTTTCATGTGATGATGCAGATCATCCCATTTCTGATGCAGATTTACATGATGCACCTGTTGATGAGAGAGCTAATATTGAGGAGGCAAAATCTATGCCAAAATGGCTGGTGCAAAGATTCCATGACACCAAATTAGATGCACCTTTGTGATATCCTACTCGATCAGGCTCTCATAGTGCCTCTTTTGCATCAGATGTCTATGCTATGCCTGCATCTAGTCTTTGTGATGAGACTGAGTCTGTTTCATTTGATGAAGCACAAAATTCAAAAAATTGGATGGCTGCTATGCAATCTGAATATGATGCCATAATGAAGAATGGTACTTGGTCTTTATGTGACTTGCATCTTGGAAAGAAGGCCATTGGCACTAAGTGGTTATACAAGCTAACGCGTAAACCTGATGGTACAGTTGAGAGGTATAAGGCTAGGCTTGTTGCAAAGGGTTATGCGCAGGAAAGAGGCATTCATTTTGATGAAACCTTTTGCTCCTACTTGTGGAATGACTACTGTTTGTAGCACTTGTGCACTTGTAGCTCATCATGGTTGGAATGTACATCGGTTCGACATTAAAACAACATTTCTAAATTGACTTGCATGAAGAAGTGTATGTTTTTCAGCCCCGTGGCTTTGTGCATAAAGGGCATGAAAACCAGGTGTGCAGGTTAAAGAAGGCATTATACGTTTTAAAGCAAGAACCATGTTCTTGGTATGAAAAGATACATGCCTATCTGATTGCACATGGTTTTGAGAACAGTCCAACTGAAAGCAACTTATATGTCAAGCGTGCTAATGATGTACTTCTGATCATTTTCATGTATGTTGATGACATGTTGCTCACTAGTCCTCGTGAGAAGCATATTACTGATTTCAGGGCTGATTTATATGCCTCATTTGAGATGTCTGATTTGGGGAATTTGCATCATTATTTGGGCATTCACTTTATGCACATTGATGGTGGAAGGGCTTTTTGTCAAACAAAATATGTTGAATGAAGGTGATTCTATGGACAGTTTCCTAATGAAGATCAAAGATTTTAAGGAACAGTTGATTTCTACTGATGAGGTTATACCAGATAGCTCACTTGTGCAGACCGTTTTGAATGGTCTTCCTGACTCATGTCAGAGTTTTGCTTCTACTCTTCGGTTGATGATGGAAGGCAATCCGAATGCCTTATCATTTGAGGAATTACTCTCTGTTCTGTTGCAAGAAGATCAGTCTAGGCAGAATAGGTCCATTATGCGAGTTGTAGATCAAGCTTTCCTGGCTAGTCAGAAGGGCAAAGGAAAGTGGAGCTCTTCTACTCGTAAGCAAAAATCTGCAAATGCTGCACATTCAAAGAACCAAGACAAAGATGAGAAAAAATCAGAAAAGCAGAAATTGTTTTGTAAGTACTGTGAAGGGAATGATCATATCATAAAGAACTGTCCAAAACTGGCTGCTAAAGAGGCAAAGAAGAAAGAGGTTGGAATGGTTGTTGCAAAGGCCTGTACACCAAAAACAGAGTCTACAAATCTTGTGCAGGAAGAAGAATGGGCGTCTACTACTGTCTGTAGTTTTGACCCATCTTCTCATGATCAATGCATGTCTGCAATAGACTCAGATGTTTGGTATTTTGATAGTGGGGCAACCAGACATATTACCTTGCAGTGCAGTTTCTTCTCTTCACTCGAGTCTGCCCCTACAGGGAATACTGTTACATGCGCCAACAAGTCCTCTTATCCTATTATGGGAGTGGGTAAGATCATTTTGACTACTGCTGATGGTAGTTCTTTCACTTTGTCAGATGCTTTATTTGTGCAAGGGATTAAGAAGAACCTGTTATCAGTTTCTGCATTAGCCAAGATTGGCTTGGTTGTGAAATTTGTTGATGACAGGTGTACAGTTCATGATCTATCAAATGGCGATGTGATTATTGCTTCTAGCATTTTATGTCGTGGGCTGTATAAGCTCATAGACTATGAAAGATCTGTAAATGATTTGGCATGTGTAGTAAATGATTCTCAGGATATGTTAGATGCAAAGCTTTGACATGCACGCTTTGATCATCTGAATTTTGCTAGTTTGCTATGCCTGCAGAAATCTGAAATGGTGTCCTCTTTGCCCAAACTTGAGGCACTTGGAAAACATGTTTGTGAAGGCTCTATTTTGGGCAAAATGCAGCGTTCATCCTTTCCAAAAGATGGTTCAGTTCGGGCTACTTAGAAATTGCAGCTTGTACATAGTGATGTCTGTGGTCCTATGCAGACACCTTCTTTTGGCAATTATCTTTACTTCGTGACTTTCATCGATGATTTTTCTAGGCATGCATGGGTATATCCATTGAAGGCAAAGGCCGGTATTCATGTGCTTCAAACAGTTTTTGGTTCTAGCTGAAAATCTGTCAGCATGTAAAATGGGCACCCTCTGTTCTGATCGAGGAGGGGAATATATGTCTTCTTATTTTAATGCATTTCTGGCTGAACGTGGGATAAAACACCAGTGTACATTGTCCTATACACCTCAACAGAATGGAGTTGCTGAACGAAAGAACAACTCACTCATGGAGATGGCAAGGTGTATGGTCAAAAGTCAAGCTTTACCACATAGTTTCTGGCTTGAGGCTGTCATGTGTGTTGCATATGTACTGAACAGGTGTCCCACTAAAGCGCTACAGTCTATCACTCCATATGAGGCTTGGCATGACAGAAAGCCATCTATTGCTCATCTGCGTGTTTTTGGTTGTTTTTCATATGCATTAGTGCCTGAACAACATCACAGAAAACTGGATGATAAAGTAGTAAAATGTATTTTTGTTGGGTACAGTTCTGAAAGTAAAGGCTATCGTCTGTATCATCCACATACTAAACACATTTTGGTTAGTCGTGATGTTGTTTTTGTGGAAGATGCTATTCAACCATTGCTTTCATGCACTAAGGAGACATCTGTTAGCTCCAAAGACATGTATGATACCTTGATGCCTCTTTTTATAGGTGGAAAATCTAGTGCTGGTCCTAATGAGGCAACTTCTCAGCCTTTGTAGGTTTCATGTGATAATGCAGATCATTCCATTTGTGATGTAGATTTACATGATGCACTAGTTGATGAGAGAGCTGATATTAAGCAAGCAAAAACTATGCCAAAATGGCTAGTGCAGACTTTGTGTGATAGTAAATTAGATGCACCTCTATCCTATTGTACTCGTTCAGGCTCTCATAGTGCCTCTTTTGCATCAGATTGCTATGCTATGGCTGCATCTAGTCTCTGTGATGAGAATGAGCCTGTTTCGTTTGGTGAAGCACAAAATTCAGAAAATTGGATGGCTACTATGCAATCTGAATATGATGCAATAATGAAGAATGGTACGTGGTCTTTATGTGACTTGCCTCCTGGCAAGAAGGCCATTGGCACTAAGTGGGTATACAAGCTGAAGCATAAACCTGATGGTACAGTTGAGAGGTATAAGGCTAGGCTTGTTGCAAAGGGTTATGTGTAGGAAAGAGGCATTGATTTTGATTAGACCTTTGCACCTACATGTCGTATGACTACTGTTCAGAGCATTTGTGCACTTGCCGCGCATCATGGTTGGAATGTACAACAGTTGGACATTAAAACAACATTTCTGAATGGTGACTTGCATGAAGAAGTGTATGTTTTTCAGCCCCGTGGCTTTGTGCAAAAAGGGCATGAAAACTAGGTGTGCAGGTTAAAGAAGGCATTATATGGTTTAAAGCAAGCACCACGTGCTTGGTATGAGAAAATACATGCCTATCTGATTGCACATGGTTTTGAGAACAGTCCAACTAAAAACGCCTTATATGTTAAGCGTGCTAATGATGTGCTTCTGATCATTGTTGTCTATGTTGATGACATGTTGCTCACTAGTCCTATTGAGACGCATATTGCTGATGTTAAGGCTGATTTGAATGCCTCATTTGAGATGTCTGATTTGGGGCATTTGCATCACTATTTGGGCATTGAGTTTATGCAAGTTGATGGTGGAATGGCTTTGTGTCAAACAAAATATATTGACACATTATTGCAGCGTTTTGGCCCTCAAGATTGTAAGCCTATTGCCACTCCTATGGAGACGGGTTTACGTTTTAGTCTTCATGATGCTGGAGATGCATTTGATGCTGTTCTCTATCAGCAGGCTGTTGGATGCTCGATGGTACATTGTTTTGAAAGATTGATGGATTGTACATTAATGGATTGTCTATCATGTAGCTCTTCTCCAATTTTCAATGAGCAAGCAAATCATACCTCTTAATGGTTCTTGATTGTGGCCTAAAGTCAAATCCTACAACCCATAATAATGGGCAAAATCCATCTTCATAATTATCTAGATACATGATTTGGGAGATATAATCACTTGATGTTAAATTTTCATTATCTATGGGTTACAAAGGGAATGCTCTTACACTTCCATTGTTAATGAAAATGAGCTCCCTCTTTTTGGTAGATGCTTGGGTAGCACCTGTCTCAAGTGATCACGATAGACTTTCAAATTCATTATTTTTAGTCGATCCTTTCATGAACGACATTCACGGCTTATGATGTGTCAAATATTCTATTTTCTTAGTCGATTCACTTAAGTTATATTTGCAATGCAAGAATGATCAATCTCATCCACCTTTTGGACCCGATTGACCTATTGATATCTCTTCGGAGTTAAGTGCATGTGGAGCAAAGGGTGTTAGTATAGAGAGAGAGAGAGAGAGAGAAACCGAGAGAGAGAGAGAATACAAATCATGTGGTGTTTTAAGAGAAGGCCTCATGAAGTAAGTCCAAGAAGATTTCAATTCTTGACTTCAAATAGACAAATTGTATTGGACATTGTGAAGCTTTGTTGTGGTTTGAAATGTTTGTATAAATTAGGAATGATGAAACGAAAGCTGCTAAGAGATAATTTTTTCTATTTAGATAGTGAAAAGAAAGATATATACCTTGTTTCTCACATGCAACTGATTGAGGATAACATGTAAGTAACACATGTTTCTTTTGACTATTACTTTCGTCAAGGAATATGATGTTGGAGGGCTGAATTTAAAATTGTGATGGGTGTGGCGAATGGCAAAATACATAAGATTCAACAAGGGCTTATTAGTGGAGATATCATTTTTGATACATATCAAGGAGTTGGGAGCAAAGGATCTATTAGTCATCATGCAATGAGTTGGATGATGAACTATTTTAGTTTTCATTGTGAAGTTATGCCTACAATTGGAAGGTTACATTTCTCATATAAATTTACTTGTCCAGAAGTATTTCAAGTTTATAGAGAAGAAACAAAAAGTAAATATGCGAAGTATGTCTTGTATTGACATTTTACTTCATTATGGAAAGAAGAGTTTAACGATCTTAGTATCTCTCATAAAGTTAGAATGGGTGAATGCTCAATTTGTGCCACTTTGAAAAAGATGGCAAAGGGGGCCACAACACCACAAGAAAAAGATAGTCTTCTAAATAACCATCATGAGAGTCAAGCTTAGAAAGAAATAAAGCGATTCATCATCGAAGTAAATGACCCAAAAATCTAGAGTGTTATATGTGTTTGTTAATTGATGGTATGCATCAAAAGAAAACATCTCTACCCCATTTTGCTCACATTCTTAAGGACATTGGACATGAATTTGTTGTGCAAATGCATTTGGTTGGTGCTTTGGTATACAATGGAATCCTAAAATGAAAGGCTTTCTTCACATATCCAAACATGCATAATGATCCAAAACTTACATTTATTGTGATTCATAAAGTTTTGCAATCATGGGAGGGCCTTTGCCACCAAATCTGTATTTGCAGCTTGATAACACTACAATAGAGAATAAAATTATAGTCTTTGGATATTTATGCATGCTTGTTGATAAAGAAGTGTTTCAAAAGGTTAAGGTAACTTTCCTTTTTATTGGGCACCCATGATCACATTGATCAAATATTCAATATGCTGTCTAAGAGGTTGGCACACCATAATGCTTTTAATCTTCTAGTATTATTGGTGTTGGGTTTTGAAGCATATACTCCAAAGCCTAAAGTTCAACACCTTACATAGATTTATGACATTAAGTAGTTTTGTTTAGTAGGTATTGATAATAGTACTAAGGTTTTGGCTCCATTGATCAACATTAGTTTCAACCACATCTTCTTGATGAGGAGGCTTGATGACATTACCCATTTATTCTACAAGAGCGAATGTGAGGAATAATGACACATTTGACCGACAAAGCTATGAATGCATGTGCCTGGGCATCTCTGCCATCCCAGCGAATCTGCTCTGTAGTAGGTGCAGCAGAAACAGTAGCACGAACAAGAATCTGCGGAATATCATCTTTGACACCATCTTCATCAGCTCCAACACCTGTATTTGCAGTACCTCTAGTTAGAGGTGTAACACGACATCTTTCAACACCCTGCACAATGTTCCACAATCCTTTTGCAACCAATACATGTCGCATCATATAAGCCCATAATGGGTAGTTGGTACCATCCAACTTATCCTCAACAACCAACATACGGAATACATCACTACTTTCAGCCATGGCCGATGAGTAAAATACCTTGATGCAGAAAATTAATTGTATCTCAAAAAGTTGAACGAAACCACCCAGACAAGTTTTGCTAAACCTATAGCAGACTTCCAGATGCTTATGCTAGCGAACAGAAACTAGTATATACCTTTGACACATAAAAGATGAAATAGCCTGCACAAGCATTGCGATAGTGCGTTCGGAGGCCGAAAGGAGCTTAGATCGCGATTTCAGCACCAGAGAGCGAATCCGTTTTGATCTCGAAAGCACGCTCTGTGTGGTCACCAAAATTCATGGGATTCTGAGACTACAAACGGAGGAGTGTCGACGGCACCCTAGATGAGCAACGACCTGCTCTGATACCAATTGTTGGAGATAGACATCTGCGGAAGCACGCGAACAGCACAAGGAAGGATATACAAATATAAGTAGCCCATTAGGGCAATAGGCGTATATACAAGCCAGGGGAAAAAAACCTCCTAAAGAGGGAAAAAGGTGCCACGGCGGTCCTAGTTGTTGAAATGAAAAAGGACTACTCCTACTCTACTCACATGCACACATCTAACAAACTAAGGAGGAAGGAACAAAAGATAACAAAACATGATGAATGAATTAAAATAGAAATGGAAATGACTTACATGAGATGTTTTATGAGCATGGAGACTCCATGAGGAGTGGAAGCACACTCTTGGCAATGAGCTAGAGTGGAATGGCTTATGAGGAGTGAAGGGAGACCTTGCTTATATAGAGTTTGGAAGAATTCCCTTGCATGTGGGATAAGTGACCTTGCATGAGAATGAAACTAGCTTTGGACAAAAGGGTGGAGCATGGAACTCTGAACACCCCCCCTCCATGTGATGACCCTTTTGTTTTTAATGTGGGGAACTAGTGACATATGGGATCACTTAGTCCATTTGGTTTTTAATATCCAAGGACATATGGGATCCTTGGAATAATTTGGACATATGGGATCCAAGTTTGGGACATATGGCATCCCTTGGATCTTGGGACATATGGGATCCCAAGACATATACTTGGACATTTGGGATCCAAGTGGTTTTTAATGGGATCTAGGGACATATGGGATCCCTAGACATATAAAGGGTTTACATCATGGGATAGGTGGTGTAGATGATATGCTTTAGAAGAGATATTCTTTACAAATGGTTGCCTTGGGTGACCCATCAGATTCTCCATCACTTCTTTCTTCACTAATGTTGGCATATTTCTTGGGTTTGTAGTAGCATTTCTCTTCAAGATGATTTGTTCTTTTGCAAAAGCTACAAGGTTTGTACTTTTGATGAGGTGGTTTCTTCTTGCTGAACAAAGCTTTCTCTTGAGAGGAGCTATGGTGTTGAAGATTCTTTTCTTCGTCAAGGAGGGCAGCTTCAACATCGCTAAGATTTGGTTGTGGAAGAAGCCTAAGTGTGGTGATGATGTGGCCATATGAATCCTGGGGAAGACTTCGTAGTAGCAAGGCAATGAGTACATCTTCATCAAGCTTTTTGTCAATGTCAACAAGTTGACTACACATACTCTTGAAGATATTGAGATGGGAGGCCAGAGAGGAGTTGGACTCCATGTTGAGATCAAATAAGTTCATAAGGAGGGTGATTTTGGAAGATTTGGCTTTAGATCCAAAAATATGATCAAGTTTTGCCCAAGCATCATAAGCGGTGCCCTTCTCATCAATGTGATGCACATAATGATCACTTAATCCTAGGGCAATGGTAGATAGTGCTTTCTCGTCCTTGATTTGCCAAGAAGCTTCACCTTCTCTCATAGCGGGTTTCTTCTCCTTGCCACTAGCAATGCTCCATAGGCCTTTCTTCATGAGCTTGTATTGCATTTTGACTTGCCAAGTGTGAAAATGTTGGCCATTGAAGGTGGACTCGTTCTTTTCCTCCATAGTCAAAAATGAGGTAGGGGTTTGAATGGAGAAGCTTCCTTAATAAAGTATTTGACTGCCTTTGATGTGCACCTTGCGTAGAAACCGAGTCATGAAGTATCCTTCAGAAGTGCAATGCTTCTTTCGTTGTATCTAGACTGCTGTCTTCAGGTTCAACGTAAAATGAAGAAGATAATATCACCGTTGTCAGACGTTTCGGAGCTCAGAGCGCAAAGAAAATGCTCTTTCCTCAGATGTGCAGCATTGTTCTCTGTATATGGGCCCTCTGGGCCTCGTCTCTTGGCAATTTCTGTGTGCTCTATGGTTGCAGTAGCTTTTTCTCTCTCAAATGGAGAGATTTGGCACCTAGCGCAGTGATGAAGAGAAGAAGCGATGATGGATCAAAGAACAAACGTCCAGCTTCTCTCTCTCCCCCTCTTCAACAGCGAGCTTTTCTGAGGACCTTGGTTTTGACAGGGAGCTATAGATCAGACCATATCTCGCTCTCTTAATTTGTTTGTGTGAGATGTGAGCTTCTCAGATGGTGGAAAGCATCCTCAAATCTGGTACATGTCGAATCCAGTATCCTCAAAGCATTCCTCATGGGCTCCAGAAGAACCAGATTTCTTCCACTCTGCGTGCTGGTTCTTTGCAGCATTATGGGGCTTCTGTTGCACCTTACCGTAAATGGCTGAAACCTTGTCTCTATTTCAGCCTTCTGTAGATGTTCCTTTCTTGTCCTCATTCGAAGTCTTCTGTGCTGGTTCTTGGTTTGCTGCAAGGCCATGGCCATCGCTTCTCTTAGTCTTGGTCAAGACTGTGTGATATGGTGATGTGCATCTCGACCTCTTGTTGTCCGATGCCACCTTGTCCACCATTGGCAGGTCGCTCTTCCTAGCTTGAGATGCGCGATTTCAGGAGATACTTGCCATCGCTGCCACCTGATAGGGAGGTATGGCAAGTGAAGATGAAGCTTCATATTTCCACATGATACAGTCCGTCCTCTTGGTTTCCGCAGCAACATCATCAACGAAAGTAAAGTTTCTGAGTGCACAGGAAACAAAAGAATGCACTTTACTACTTTGTAGCTCAGTGATGAGTAGCACCTCCTTTAATGTCAATCCGGGAAGACGTGAGGATGGTATGAAGACCTCGAGCAAGTGGAGGCACAAGTGCGTGAGTGAGAAGCACACAAACATGCACACACATACACACACACGCGCACACACGGCAAGACAAAGAGTGAGAAGCAATGGAGTTCTTAGATTACTTTCAAAAAGCTCTTACAAGTTCATTTCAATTACAAGCTATCCCCCAAAATGAGCTCTCTAGCTCTATTTATAGTTTTTGACTAGGTTTTGGCCTTGTCCAGACCTAGTGTCCGGCCTAGTTAAAAATTAGGTTCTAGAGCCTATTTGAGGGCTCAAACAGAGTCTAAAAATTATGAAAATTGATATCTAGCTAGTTCTAATACTCCTCAAGCTTGAGGACTCCTCGGCTTGCACAAAATGGAGTCTATTCTACCAAAAATGGAATTTACAATGTTTGTGTAGTGATTAAAATCACTTGAGTTGTAAATGGTCCATGGAAGAAATGATTGGGCCTTGTTGCTGTATTGTGCATGACTCCTCCGTTGCGCTAGTATGCTCTTCATCTGACTTGTATGCCAACACGCCCCCCTTCCTAGCGTCTATCACCCCTGACAGACCTCTATTCTATCGGGTGGTCGATATAGTATTGGATGACATTGGTGGCAAGTTCGTGTTCTCCTATCCTTAAGCCTCTTGCTAGATCAGCTTCCAATGCATCCCAATTTATTGCGCCAGGGACCTCTGGTTGCGGTGTGGTGTAGTACTCAGAGTACATTGCTTGTTCACAAGCAAAGAGATGGAGCAGGTGTGTTGGCTTCGGTGCGAAGACCTCCGAGTGATACTCCCAGAAACCTGATCTGAACATTTCTTCGAAGGTCTGTTTGTAAGGTATTTGATGCGTGCATGCCAGGCGTAAGCCACACGAATACTGGGGGTGGTGCTCATGTCATACACTAAATCATAATTTCCATTGGTAAACCCCGGTAGACGTACCTGTGGTGCGGCTGCATTTTTAAAGGTTTTCAGGACTACCTGCATCATATCTAAAATCTTAAGCATCATTTGAGCTGCCACATCTGGCATGGGCTTCAATTGTGGCATCCAATGTCGAATTGTTCCCATCATGTATGCTACCGACGGTGGTCCCTGTGGTGGCGCAATGTACGGGTAGTTTAGCCATTCCTTGCATTGCGCCACGTTGTTCTGCACTTTGATATTGAATGCCTTCCAAGACCTGCGACGTGGAACTGGACCGTAGCATGGATTGTATAGGAGATGTAAAGGCGCATTGTTCCATGTGCATAACATTTCTGGATATGTCTCTAGAAGTTTTTGCAGCCAGGTGGATTGACGAATTTTGCCTTTTTGCACCTCTGGAGGAAGGTCTTCGGGTTGAAATTGGGTAGCAAAGGTAGGAATCTTACACGTGACTCTCTGTATTTTTGCATTATAATCAGCCAAGATAATATAATAAGGCCTGTATTGGAGTTCAGATGAGAGGATAAGGCGTCTCGATGACAGGTTCTTGAAGTAAGCAGATTGTAGCACAGTTTCCTTTATGACCCTCATGGCTTGATTTTGCACTACTCTGCGCTCTTCGTGAGAACTCCCGATTTCCTCCACTTGACGTAGCCATGGAGGCCGTGGTGCTTCGAATGTGTCCTGAGCTTTCTTCCGTTTGTTGGCCTCCTGGGAAGGGTTGTGGGTCGTACTCTTCTTCAAATGTCTGTTCCACAGGAATTTGTACTACTTCTTCGTGAGTGGGAGCCTCTGGAGGGGAAGGTGGTCTCTCATATTGTAGTAGACGTGCTTGCAATTCGGTGACCTGTTTCTGGAGATCTTTTAAGGCCTCTGAGTCTGTGAGAAGTGAAGCCGTGGAGGAGGTGGTTTGAGAGGGTGCTGTTGTTTCTTTTTGGTGTTTCTGCTTCAGTTGACCCAGTTCCTCTGATAGCAGGTCATGTGCTTCAAGCAGCATGGCATAGTCTTCCAATATGATCTTGATATTGTCCGGGGTCATTGCTTGAAACTTTGATGGGCTGATGGGTGCCCTAGGTGTGCTTTCGATAGCTGCTTGTAGGTTTTCTTGATTTTGTAAGTGTAGGCGTCGATTCTCTTCATGAGCGGCAGCAAGATGTCGCTTGAGTAGGGACATATTTCGCTGAAGCTTTGAATTGTGTTCCAGCTGTGTCCGTAGATGACCTTCTACCACTTGTATTGCTTCCTGATCTGTGTTTTGTAACTGTACCTCCAATATGCTATGAGCCTCTTGGAGAGTTTGGAATTGTGTGTGGAGGCGAGCATTTTCCTCCTCTAGTGCAGCAAGGCGGTGTTGTAGTGTCTCCGAGTGCTCTTGCAGGCGTTCATTCTGTTGTTGGAGCTGATTGTAATCTGTCCTTAAGTTTGATATGCAAGCTAGCATGGTGTCCAATGCATTTTCTATAGATGAGGGGGTGGTGTTTACAATGGAAGATGCATGGGAAGGGAATTGGGGAAGGGGAAGAGTGAATGATGTGTCTATTGAAGACGTGTGTGTGGGTGAAATTGGTGGAGGGGGAATGGGAGGAGGTGGAAGCGTGGGGGGAGGGGGAGGTGCCGTGGGTGGTGAACTGTCCATACTTTCAGGAGTGGGTGCGAGTGTGGGGTCTACCATATACATTGGAATGGTAGGTGGTGTGTGTGTGAAAGTGGTGAATAGATGAGAAGTGGGGTGGGGAGCTGAAAATAAAGGGAATGGTTGAGACCTGGGTTGAAAAGTTCTAGCAAAAGGAAGTTATGGAGGGATTGGAGAAGTGGAGAGATGGAGGTCGGGGGTTGAGGTTGTAGAGTTGAGGAGGGCATGAAGGGTTGCATGGTAGCAGGGAAACCCATGAATATGGATCTAGGGTCAGGATGACCTATGGCTGAGGGCATGGGGGATGGTTGTCCTAGGGCAGGCTCTATGAGCGATTCGGTGGATTGTGTAGTGATGGGGGTTGCTTCATAGATTGGGTTATCAGAGGTGGAGAATAGGGTTGAACTAGAGATGGGAGTACGGAAGATGAAGGTTGGTTCGGTGGGTTGAGTGGTCAAGGTGATTTCCACGGTTTCTACTCTAGGAGGCGATGGTGGGGGTGTGGGTGGTAGTTGTTGGTGCATGCCAATCATCAATTGAAGGTTTATGAAGAAATGAAGTCAAGAAATTAAGAAGAGAACAAATTCAGAAGTTTGAAGGAAGGACATACTCAGAAATTCAAAGCTATCACATATGTACATTAGTTCAGATATAGGTTACTCACACTTTTGATTAGTCATAAGTTTGTAAATATTTGCCTATAAATGTTTTGGAAAAAGTCGGGGCATGTAGAAGAGAGAATAATAAGAGAAATAGGAAGAGAGAAATCAGATGTAGAAACTGTCATTGGACACATGAAAAGTTAGTTGAGTTACTTCTTCAAAACAGTTGTAACTTTTCTGAGTAATCGAAGAAAATCTTGCACCCGATGTTTCGATGTCTTCTACTTCTGTAGTTAATCTTTTGAGAAATCCTTCCGAACATATCTAATTACATAGTTAATCAATCTATGGCTAGAATTTGAGAGTCTAATTGTAATCAGGCTAAGAGAAATTTGCATAGGAACATTCATATGTGAAATGTTCTAAGTGTCTTCTGAAACAGGCGCAGATTTCGTGATTGAGGAAATGATTGGTTCTCAGCACATAGTGTAAAGTTTTAGACAAGTGATAGCTTAAAATTTAAGTTGAGAGATAAGCCATTTATGGCTAAAAGCATTTCATCAAACGGGATATAGTTTGGGAGAACCATTGCTAAGAAGTTGCAGGTGTCAAGGTCGCCATTGCAAAGAAGCTGTTTCTGACATAGGTAAAGTGTTTCACACATTTCTCACAGTATACTCAATCATTTTGAGAAATTTAACTTGGAGAAGTTGCGTAACCTTAAGGCGAAGCATTGTGCAAAGTTTTATTAAAAACTTTACATGAATGATTAGTCAATGAGTGATTAATCTGCAGCAGACTTTTCAGAGAAGTGATTTCTTCACAGTTAATCAACTTCTTGGTAATGTGATAGTGGATTTCCAAAATTCTGTGGAGTCTAAAGTTATTCTTGGTCTAAGGTGGTCTAATACCAAGGATAGCTTGTTCTTTTGGAGATCAACACTCTCCATCAGTGGTATGAGAGCACGTTGTGTCAAAATTAAGGGAAGGAAGACTCCGACTGCTGCAAATATACAAATTCTACATCTCGAAGGTTCAGAAGGATAAAGTGTGAACAAAGATTGAAGGGAGACACGCAAAGATTATCAAAAGGATCAGAAGAAGCAACATTCGAAGTTAAGGTACATTTATTTCTTGTAAAGGCTAAAGCTTTGAAACTACAGGTGAAGCAAGGATGGGAGATAGTCTCCAAATTGAAAAGTTGGATAGAGAGAACTATCCAGCTTGGTCTATGAGAATGGAAGCTCATTTGATGAGCAAAGATTTGATAGCATACATTAGAGGTGAAGAAGAGAAGCCTCAGTTCAGAGATCCTAGTGTTCCAACTAGGGAAGAATTGTCAGATTTAAAGAATTGGATGAAGAAGGATGCTCAAGCAAGGAGCATAATCTACATGGCAGTCAATGACTATTTGCTTCCTCACATTAGAGGACTTGAAAGTGCATGTGACATTTGGAATGCTTTGGAAGAGCATTTCCAAAACACAACCAAATCAAGGAAGGCTTCACTATGGGCAGAATTTACTACTTTCAAGAAGAAGGCTTCACAATCAATTTCTGATTATGTGACAAAGATGAAGGACATTGCAGATTCTTTAGGTGCAGTGGATGAAGATATTGAAGAAGATAAATTGGTAAGACAAATCCTCACAGGGCTAAGAGGAGATGAGAAGTGGAAGCCTTTTATTTTGTCTACAGAACTTTCATTAGATCACTTCACTCCTGATTTGAATCAATTGTTAGGTCATATGCTAACTTTTGAGAATGATATCAAAGGAGATGTTGATAAGAGTGCAGGTCATGCAATGTACTCTAAAGACAAGAAGAAAGCTAACAAAGGAAAGCAACAATCAGGTGAAGAAGAAGGTACTTCAAACCAAGAAAATTTCATAAGAGGAAAAGGAAATGGCAGAAGTAGAGGAAGAGGCAGAAACAACAAAGATAATGCAAGAGCTTGTTGGATATGTGGTAAGACCAATCATCTATCTCATGATTGTTGGCACAATAATCAGAACAATGGTAATTATCAGAACTTTAATCAAAGAGCAAGAGGTGGTAGATTTCAGAGAGGAAACTTCAGAGGTAGAGGTGGTAGGAATTCTTTTGGAAGAGGTGGAGGAAGAAGCTTCCAAAATCAATCCTATAATAACACCTACTACAACTATGCATCAGATTAGAAGGAGGATTCGACTCTCATTATGAATGCAACATGTGAAACCTCACATGAGGACATGAGAGTGTTCTATATTGATTCACGATGTAGTAATCATTTAAGTGGAAATATTGCTTTGATGACTGATCTAGATCATAATGCAATTAACCATACAGTTCAGAGAGGTGATAATACAAAGCATAAGGTAAAGTCAATTGATTCAGTCAAAGCTAAAGATGGGAGCACTCTTCTGAGTAAGGTTCTTTATGTTCCCACAATTCCAAAGAATTTGATCAGTGTAGGTCAAATTGTGGAAAAAGGATATGAGGTAAGATTTACCAATGATGGAGTCTATGTTGAAGACCCTAGTCAAGGGTATAAACAGGTTGTTACAGGAAAGAAGGAAGCGAGGCTTTTCACATTGAAGGTACAAGGAAATGTTGGACATGCTATGTTCACATATGGAGAGCAGAAGGTATCTAAATTGGATCTTTGGCATAAAAGACTTGGACATTTCAATGAGAGAGGTATTAAAGAAATGATTAACAATGGTTCAGTGCTTGGATTGCCTAACATTGCAGGTCAACACATGAGATAGAGATGTGAGGCATGTCAATTAGGTAAGGCCCATAAGCAACCTTATTCCAAGCATGGGTTTATGTATTCAGAAAGACTTGAGTTGGTGCATACAGATGTGTGGGGTCCTTCAAAGGACTTTAGTATAAATGGTTCAAGATACTATGTCATATATGTTGATGATGCTACCAGATGGATCACAATTTATGTGATTAAAGAAAAGTCAGAAGTGTTTAATACATTTAAACACTATCATGCATATGCAAAAAGAATTACAGGTCAAAAATTGAAGAGACTAAGGTCAGATGGAGGGGGAGAGTATTTTTCAAATGAGTTCAGTGATTACTTGTGGAATGCAAGTATAAAGAGAGAAGTTACTTGCAAGTACTCTCCTCAACAAAATGGTGTAGCAGAAAGAAGAAACAGTAAACTTGTTGAATTTGCAAGGTCCATGATGAAAGAGAAGAATTGCCCAAATTATTTGTGGGCTGAGGCTGTAAATACAGCTACATATTTGGTTAATAGATTGCCTTGTAAAGCTTTGCAAGGTATGACATCATATGAAGCTTGGTGGGGTAAGAAACCTACCTTGGATCATTGCAGAATATTTGGATGCTTGGCATATGCATATGTGCCATCTCAATTGAGGCATAAGTTGGAGCCTAAGGCAGAAAAGTATGTATTCATTGGTTATGATGATAAGCAAATGGGATACAGGTTGTGGAGTCCATCCACAAAGCAATTCCTTGTATCCAAGGATGTTACATTTGATGATCAAGGTACTTGGTATGCAGGTAAACATAATATACATGCATATGTTGAAGAAGTAGTGGATCAAAGGAAAGGTAAAGCAAAGATTCAATTACTTGATGAAAATGAGAATAATGAAGTACAGGTTGAAGTTGAAGAGATGCCAAGGTTTGATCCAGAGTGTGATGAACCAGAGACTTCAAAAAGTGCAGAAGTTAGGAGGTCATCTAGGCACAAATGGCAACCCACAAGGTATAGCTATGACACCTCATTCTTGACTACTAAAGATTATGCTTATTTGGTAAAAGAAGATGAAGATCCATCTACATATGATGAAGCCAAAGGCAAGAGAAATTGGGAAGAAGCCATGCAAGAGGAGTATGATGCATTGATAGAGAATCAGACTTGGGATCTGGTTCCTAAACCTAATAGCCAGAAAATTATTGGATGTAAGTGGGTTTACAAAACAAAAAGATTTGCAGATGGAAGTGTGTCTAGGTACAAAGCTAGACTTGTTGTGAAAGGGTATGCACAGACATATGGAGTGGACTATGATGAGACCTATAGTCCTGTGGCAAAAATGACAACCATCAGAACTCTCATAGCAATTGCTGCTTGCAAAGGTTGGAAGTTATCTCAATTAGATGTTAAAAATGCTTTTTTGAATGGTTACATTTCAGATGAAGTTTACATGGAGCAACCAGATGGGTTCAAAGATCAAGTGAGTCCAAATTATGTGTGTAAGCTCAAGAGAGCTTTGTATGGATTAAAGCAGGCCCCAAGGGCATGGAATTATAGGCTTGTAAAGTTCTTGAAGGAACTTGGATTTCAAGCATCAAAGGCAGATAGTAGCTTGCTAGTCAAAGCAAGTGAAGATGGATTCATTTATGTTTGTATTTATGTTGATGACATAATACTTACAGGAACAGATGATAAAGGAATACAAATGATCAAGAAGCAGATGGAGAAAGAGTTCAAAATCAGTGATTTGGGGAACTTGTCATTCTTTTTGGGAATGGAGATTTTATATACTCAACATGGAGTATATGTGACCCAAGAAAGGTATCTTAAAAATTTGCTAACCAAATTTAAAATGGAAGATTGCAGGGTTGCACCTACACCATTGGAAGTGAACCATAAATTGTCTAGATTTGGAGGAGAAGAATTCAGAGACATGAAGCTCTATCAAAGTTTGGTTGGTAGCTTGATTTATGCTACATTAACAAGGCCTGATTTGTCATATGCAGTTGGTGTGCTTTCACAATTCATGCATTGTCCCAGAAAGGAACATTGGATTGCAGGACAAAGAGTACTTAGGTACATCAAGGGTACACTCAGAGAAGGACTGCACTATGGATTTACTTCTGATACAAGAGTGAAGATATATAGTGATGCAGATTGGGCAGGTAATGTGGATGATAGAAGATCAACACATGGATATTTGTGCTATGTAGGAGACAAATTGATTTCATGGTGTTTTAAGAAGCAACATACAGTTGCTTTGTCATCTACAGAAGCAGAATATAAAGGTATGGTGGAAGCTGCAAAGGAGGTAATATGGCTAAAGACACTTATGAAGGTTTTTGATGTGATTCAAAGTACTCCTATTATTTGTGGAGACAATATGAGTTCTCTATACTTGGCAGCTAATCCTGTTTTTCATGCTAGAACTAAACATATTGAAATACAGTATCATTTTCTGAGAGAGAAGGTCATTGATAAGGAAATTGAAGTTATGCATACTCCTACAAAAGATCAACTTGCAGATATGATGACAAAAAGTCTAGATGGACCAAAGCTATAGAGATTCAAGGATATGGCAGGTATTAAGAAGATAGAGAAAAACCTCAATTAATGATTGAGGGGGAGCTGTTGGTGCATGCCAATCATCAATTGAAGGTTTATGAAGAAATGAAGTCAAGAAATTAAGAAGAGAACAAATTCAGAAGTTTGAAGGAAGGACATACTCAGAAATTCAAAGCTATGTACACATATGTACATTAGTTCAGATATAGGTTACTCACACTTTTGATTAGTCATAAGTTTGTACATATTTTCCTATAAATGTTTTGGAAAAAGTCGGGGCATGTAGAAGAGAGAATAAGAAGAGAGAATAGGAAGAGACAAATCAGATGTAGAAAGTGTCATTGGACACATGAAAAGTTAGTTGAGTTACTTCTTCAAAACAGTTGTAACTTTTCTGAGTAATCGAAGAAAATCTTGCGCCCGATGTTTCGATGTCTTCTACTTCTGTAGTTAATCTTTTGAGAAATCCTTCTGAACATATCTAAGTCCATAGTTAATCAATCTATGGCTAGAATTTGAGAGTCTAATTGTAATCAGGCTAAGAGAAATTTGCATAGGAACATTCATATGTGAAATGTTCTAAGTGTCTTTTGAAACAGGCGCAGATTTCGTGATTGAAGAAATGATAAGTTCTCAGCACATAGTGTAAAGTTTTAGACAAGTGATAGCTTAAAATTTAAGTTGAGAGATAAGCCATTTATGGCTAAAAGCATTTCATCAAATGGGATATAGTTTGGGAGAACCATTGCTAAGAAGTTGCAGGTGTCAAGGTCGCCATTGCAAAGAAGCTGTTTCAGACATACGTAAAGTGTTTCACACATTTCTCACAGTATACTCAATCATTTTGAGAAATTTAACTTGGAGAAGTTGCGTAACCTTAAGGCGAAGCATTGTGCAAAGTTTTATTAAAAACTTTACATGAGTGATTAGTCAATGAGTGATTAATCTGCAGCAGACTTTTTAGAGAAGTGATTTCTTCACAGTTAATCAACTTCTTGGTAATGTGATAGTGGATTTCCAAAATTCTGTGGAGTCTAAAGTTATTCTTGGTCTAGAGGTGGTCTAATACCAAGGATAGCTTGTTCTTTTGGAGATTAACACTCTCCATCAGTAGTGGCTCGGTGGATTCCTCATGGGTGACTAGGTGCTCTTGGCTAGCGGTTTTTGTTGCTTGGGAGGTTGGCCCGATGGGTTCGGATGTAATAATTGGCCCTTCTGCCATTGTAATGGGGATCTGGATATTCTTACCTGAGCGTGGTCGTGTCTGGAATCTTCATGGATCATATTGAACTGGAGACCTCCTAATGGCGGTCCGCACTGCTTCTACTACCCCATATGTTTCTGCCATCAATAAGAGACCTTCACTATATTCTGAGTCAACTCCTGCTTCTTCCAACAGCTGAGTCGTACTCTACTGCTCTGTTCGGTGAGCAGTTGTTGCGATCGCACTCGTTCCATAATTTGATACAGCCTTCGGAGTTCTGCTGTATAGGCTGGGGCTTCAGTGGTCTCCTCTTCATATTCTCCTACTTCTTCTAGGTGTCCTTGTTGTTGACCTTGCTGAGCGTCACTCCAATGTACAAGGCGGCCATCTGTAGATTTTCTTCGTCTTTGTGAAGATGTGCATTGTTCTTGTGCATCTGAATAAAACTCTACATCAGAGATTTGTGTACTTTGTAAGAATGCTTCGAAGTCCTGGGGATCCATTCCTTCAGCATCTCCAGTTGTAGCAAATTCAAATTCAGATGGAGCAGGAGGAGCTGAAGGGGTAGCTTGTGTCGTAGTTTCAGATCCTGACTTGGGTATCCTAATGGTAAAGGGAGGTACAGTGGCCTCCCCTCGTGGCGATACTTCAGGAGTAGTCAGAACTTCCCGTGTCTGGACACAAGGGATCGCACCCCTCATGCGCTTGGATTGATGTGTGGACGTCTTGAGCTTCTTAAACATTTGTAATTGTGCCCAAGTTAAGGCATGTTCAATGGGAACATCGTATGCTAGGCACCGGTAAATAATGTGTGTGATTGCACAGCAACCGTTCACCACTAATTTCCTAGAAGACCTTTTATTTGCTTCATACAATTGATCTATAATCCATACAGGCAGCTTAATTGGTAACGCACCTGTCTCCGCTAAGTAGAGAGCAAACCAGATTCTTTTGTGTGGTTGTGTGAAGCGGTCTTGGCCGGGGAAAGCAAAATGTTGCATGCACATACGGAGAGGGATGGACACGTTTGGTGTGAGTGCTGCCATGTCTTTAAGCTTCAGTAGTTTCCTATCCTTCATGTTAGTAGGAACGAGAGCATCCTTCTCAGAATGTACATGTGTGCCGTGCATATTCAAAGCAGCGCTCACCAACTCCACAGTAAGTTCAAACCTCTTTAACTCGTTGTTGCCCAGCAAGGAAGGAAGAACAAATGATCCTGGTTTGTCCTTTTCTTCATTAGCTTGTAATGTGGAGACCAAATAATAGCATCAAAGGAGATCTGGTTTAGGTAGTGGTGCTTCAAAGTATTCTGCTAGCCCTGCACGTTGCCATATGGTCTGGAGATCCTCGGTGTTCTGTAGAGTCTCAAACTCCTTGGAGAAAAATTGGAATCGAACCCATGATCTATCATACTCGCACTTAGACTCCCATATATACTTGGCCTCTCCTAATGGACCTGGCATGCCATTGAACCAATGAGAATTGGCATGGACTCTTTCTGTGATCCCTGTGGGTGGATCCGGTACCGGGATCTGCTGAAGGTGTTGCAGCTCCACAGGTCGTTCAGTTGGTGGCACATCCATAGGTGGTTTAGTGCAGCAGATTGGGCATTCCTTGCACAACGTTTGGACATCAGCTTCCATAGTTGGCCAATGCACTCCGAGTCTCCGTAGTGTCTGTAGGGTTCGTCGCTTCGAGTAGTGTTGCTCTAAGGCACCTACATGTGCTAATTGCAACCACTTCGCATACTCATCCTCTTCTACACAACAAGCCAAGATCCCTTGATCTGTGTGCTTGTACATACTTCCAGCCATGATGTGGTACTTTTGGGCTTTTACTACCTGTCTATCCTGTGTGGCTATTACTGGGTGGTTAGGCCCGTACGTCAATACTGGCACCAATGGCTTAGCCCACTGCGGCACCACTTCCAAATTAAACAAGTAAGCATCAGGAAGGTCATCTGACACTCCTTGTGGGGCTTCTCCCGATGTGAGCCTAGAAAGGTGATCTGCTCTCAAATGAGTCTTCCCTTTCCTTACCACAACCTCAAAATCATATTCCATTAGCAAGAGAAACCATCTTACTAATCTTCCTGTATTGCATGGCTTGTTTACGAGATATAACAATGCTTGGTGGTCAGTAAAAAATTTAAACTTGTTTGCAAGCAAATAGTGTCTAAATTTCTTAACTGCATATACCATGCCTAAGCCTTCTCTCTCAGTAGTGGTGTAATTTCGTTCAGCTGCATTCAATTGTCTACTGGCATAGGCAATTGGAAGATCCACATTACCTTCACCCGTAGGTTGTGCGAGTACACATCCAATAGCATAATTGGATGCATCCACGTGAACATGGAATGGCTTGTTCCAATCTGGTGTGGTCAAGATTCGTGCTGAACATAATCTTCGTTTAAGCTCCTGGAAGGAATTCTCACATTCCTCAGTCCACTGAAAGTTAGTCAGAAGTCCATACATGGGCTTTGCAATGACAGCATACATGTGAATGAACCGGCGGTAGTAACCACAATGCCCCATGAAGGCCTGTACTTCCTTGACGTTCTTTGGCCTAGGTAACTCGGCTATGGCTCTTACTTTCTCTTCGTTGGTGGATATGCCATTCTTTGACACTATGTGTCCTAAAATCTTGCCTTGTCTGACCATGAAAACACACTTCTCTAGGTTCAAGCACACTTGATACTCCCTACATTTGTGAAAGATTTGTCTGAGTTCAGGAATATGGGTTTGTCTGATGTTGGAATGAGCACAAAGATCATCAACATAGACTTCTAAGTTCTTCCTCAGGAACTCCTTAAATACATGGCATATCAGCCTCTGGAAGGTTGCTGGTGCATTGGTAAGCCCAAATGGCATTACCCGAAAGGCGAATATGCCCCATTCTGTGGCAAAAGCTATCTTATGCTGATCCTCTGGAGCTATGGCCACTTGATTGTAGCCCGAAAATCCATCAAGGAAGCTGTACACTTCCTTGCCTGCTACTCTTTCTAAGAGATGTTCTGTGATGGGAAGCGGATAATTATCTTGAATTGTGGCTGCGTTAACCTTCTTTAAGTTAATGCACACACGCAGCTTTCCATTTTTCTTGGGCACCACTACGATGGGGGATACCCACTCAGTGTGCTCAATTTCATAGATGAATCCAGCTTCGACCAGTCTATCTATCTCCTCTTTGATCTTAGCAGCATAATTATCATTATATGTGTATGGCTTTTGCTTAGAAGGTTTGGCATCCGAGGTCATGGGGATAGTGTGTGAGCAGATGTCTGGATCAACACCCTTCAAATCCTTGTAACTCCAAGCGAATACATCTCTGTATTCTCTTAGCAAGGCTATCAATTCTTGCTCTTCTTCTTCCGTCAGGTCATGGCCTATGTAAGTGCATCTCTCTTCTCCCTCTTCCATGGCTACCACAATTTTCTTTGTGGTTTCTTTGTTATCATAGGCCTCTCTTGATTGTGCCTCTCGTTTAGGCATTCTGATCATGACTCTCCTGTCATCTATCTCATACTTCTTAAAATTTTCTGGGACCTCAAACAAAGATTCCTCCTCTTCTTGTGTGACTTCTTTCTTCTTCCTTTTCTTTCCTTCTTCCTTAGGGGTTACATGTGTGGCTAGCCTTATGTCTTTTGTAAGCTCTCCGTGCCTCAGGCGTTGAAATTTGACTTCATAGAAGTATTCTTCATCTGATGCAAAAGGTGGGTCCATAATGATTGACTCTAAATCGGAGTCACTTGCCTCCTCAATTGCATCAGGGCTAGGTTCGCACTCTTCTAATACTGCCTCTCCCATGATTGGCTCTAAGGAAAAAACTGAAATGTCATAGCCATCCTCATTACAGTGGGGTGTCCATTGTTCTTCATTGATGGCTACATACATTGTTGCTAGGATTTCTGCCCAGCCGTGGGGTTCAAATTCTTCGTAAGGAAAAACTACAGGTGCATAGGCTGGGTCTTGAATTGATCTATGTGTTTCGTTTGCACCTATATCTCTGGCCTTTTCTCTTTTCTCCTCTTCTACTGCCACTTTGCACATCCATAAGTGGGTGTCTTCATGCATCCATGAGGATCCTGATCCTATGGAATGCACAGATTCCGTATCATCTTTGGCTCTATGGATGGGATTCCATTGGATAGGGGGAACATCTCTATGAGAGTAATCTTTGAGATTCACTTTGGTCGTAACACCTAAGTGCTGCAGGTACAAAGAATTGGTTCCCCAATCCTGTACCACTTGCAACTATCGCATAAAAGGTCGTCCCAAGATCATTTCATAGGCATGGTTCTTGCTAAAATCACAAATGTATGCTCGAACTCGACACCACAGGTGGTGAGAGTTATTCCTTCTAGCAATCCTAAGGGCCTTTCGATATGCCCATCGGCCATCTGCAATTTCATTCTCGTTGGCATGAGTGCTGGCTTGCCCCAATGCTTCCATAGGGAAGTGGTGGCAATTGCAACTCCTGCACCTGAGTCCAAAATTGCCTTGGTGGTGTACCCCTGGTAGGTAATGGGAAGATAGGTGTTCCCTTCTTCACCTTCACACATGTCTCCTATCTTATCCAAGGGTATCTCTGGCACTGTTCTCTGGGATCCTACCTGGGAACGAGGTTTTGCTATTTCTGGTACTTGTTTGGCTACATGTTTCCATAATTCAGGTCTAACCTTGAGTAGCTCTTCTAACTTGAGATTGCACTGCACTTTAGTGTTTTTCACTACCTCTGTGTTCCTGGGTAAGACTGAGTCCTCATTTCGTACCATGAATGTGGGTGCTCTCATGCACGTGGACTTAGCTTCCCATGGGCCTGAAGTGGGGTCTATTGGAACTTAACGAGATTCGCTTATGCTCAACTACTTCAGTACTTAACTCGCTGGAGACCTTAGCACAAGAATCAAGTCACTCGTTCAGATAGATATCAAACCATTCTACAATCGACGTCATAGCGAACACAATCATGAAGGACCGAAATTTTGAAGACCATCTGTACCTACTTAAGCTTCTTACGGCGACATTAACTTACCATACCACAATAGATTAAACATTAAAACAACGTACTCCCTGTGGTACCAGAACTACTATCGTTTACGCACAGAACTTTTTAGCCATCTAGTGGATCATCTCTAGACAATCAGTTAGCCCAATACATAAAACCACACTTCCAGCAAGGATCCACAGACAGAACGTCGGACCTACGGCAAATGAGTTGCTGAAACGGGACAAGTTTGCAACCGCACGACTATCAACAAGAACGAATACAGACAAAGATCAGACCAACAGATGCGCAGGTCACTTAGACAACTCAGAAATAACAAGATTAACTAACGTCAAACCACACACAGATGAACAGTCTGGTGAATTTCCCAACAAAATCTCGTCTCTCCGCGTCTCTTTTTCATTGCTTTATATAAGCTTTTACAAGAATGCGCGTAACAACCTTTCGTGCGTGTTTTACAAAGATTTCCGTTATGCGAGTCTCACTGCGGCGGCTGGCTAACACTGGCATGCACGGGTGGACCCGAACCCGCAAGTTGTTACAAGGTTACTATTCTTCGACTATTCCTTCTAAATACATGTTTCGGGCTAATCTAAATGTACGGGCGATCTTTTTCTTTAATGTTTCTAATAGTTGTTTAAGTGTATCTTGCTCTAAGAGTTGTGCATCTGTTCTAACAGAGCTTAGGGCTATGGCCTCGGTGAGCAAAATTTCGGCTTGGGTTTGTAAAAATGTTTCCTGTAAGTAGAAGTCGTTGGCCATCGCAGCGTCTCGGGATGATTTCATGTCAGCTAGTTGCTTCTGCAGATCAATGATTTGATCCTTCTTATTGCGTATTTGATTATCCATTCTTTCGAATTGTTGGTTCTGAAATTCTATTGTTTTGTAATAAGCATCTCTTTTCTGCTTTAATGGCTGCTATCTGCTTCTGTATTTGCGACTCTTTTATCAGATACTTGTGAAGTATATTATTTACACTTGATAACTCTTCTTTGGTCGTGTGAAGCTCGTGTTTCATCTCTTTAAGTTCTCTTTAATGTTCCTGGTTTTGCTGGTCTTTCTCCTGTAACTGAAGTCTGGTTTCTTCCAAGCGGTTACCTAAGGCAATTATGACATCTTCGGTGTCTTTGAGTGTTTGCTTTAGGTTAGTGAGCTCTGCATCTGCAGCCATCAGCAATTCTTCCTTTGCGTGTACTGCATTCAGTGCTTCATCTCGTTGGGTGGTCATATCTTCCTGTTCTCTTATTATTGCCTGTAACTGCTTAATCTGTTCATTAAGTGCATGGTTTTCGGCCTTTACTGTGTGTAATTCCTCTTGGAGGGGTGTGATGTCTACCTCCAGTACTTCTAGTTTGTGTTCAAAATCATCTTGCACAGAGTCTATGAGCTGTTTCAGTTGCCACGGCAGTTGTTGTGATAAGTTTATGAGCATATGTCCTATTGCAGTTAAATCAGAAATTGCTGGGATGGCCGGAATCGGAGGTTTCGAAGAGGTTTCGGCGTGGAGCTGTTGGGAGTTCGGTGGCGAGTAAGTGGGTGATGAGGTTGAGGATGCAGTGGTTTCAGCAGGGTGAGTGGGATAGACAGGCGGGATGGGTTTGAGTGGATGTTTCGGTGAGGGAGGATGGAGGATAGGGTTAGATTGTATTACCTTTTCTTTTGTCGGTTGCTCCGATTCGGCGTTTTGGTTTGCTGCGGACTCAACTGCTTTAAGCAGTGTTTCTAAAGCTTCCTTAGCTACCTGTTGTGTATCTTCTTGGTTCTGTGGCTCCGTTTGTTGCTGAGATATCTGTTCTGTCGAGACTGTTTCTGTTTTGGTCTGGTCTTGTTGCTGTTGCTGCTCCGATGCTGATGTTTGTGCAGATGACTCATGTTGCATCGAGGTGTTGGTGTCGTGGTATGTGTCTTCTTCTTGCGTATCTACTTCTTTATTTATTTCTTCATCTTCTCTGGCAGAGCCTAGTGCTTCGCTTTCCGAGGAACTTATCCTGATTCTTTTTCTTCGGAATAGCTGGTTGATTTCTTCTTCGTCTTCCCCATCGTCTTCTAACAGTTGTACGGATTCTTCCTGTCTTAGGACCGAACCTCTCGGTGGTGGTTGTGCTGCAAGGATGGTGGGGAAGAGAAATGATAGGATATGTGGCAACCTGGATCTTGGCGTGTTTCCTTTGTTCACCTGCTTCATAATGGCTACGCATTCCTTGTGCATACGGCTGAAGTAGTATGTTGCAAAGTTTACCGGTTCTCGTGAAGCTAAGTCGAGGGCTGAGTAGAATGCGCATGATATCCCATAAGTTCGTTTCTGGAGGTTGAGTATGGCTACGAGAAATTGGAGTGCGGTTCTCTCAGGTTCAGGTCTACAAAGAATGGCGTACTCATTCGACGAATACCTAGGAAATAACTGTTTCATGGTGGCTATGGGAATGTTTGGGCCACTCTGTTTGCCTTGTGCAGGAAGTCGAAACGACTGAGCGAATGTTTGAAATGTGATTACTACTCGGGAGGGTAAAGAGGTGATAGCCCACATTTTCTCTGTCGCAGGTGTGTTGGCGATGGCGGATATTATTCGGGCAAAGAAAGGGTGATCTTCCACTGAGTGCCATGGCAGCTCAGCGAAGTTGGATAATCCCCGGATGCGCAGGTACTCACCTACATCCGTAGGGAGTCCGTCATGGAAAGCGGCATAGTTTGCCAAAGCTTCCATGGCGCAATACAGTCAGCAAGCACAACACGCAAACACAGGGTAACACAGATTACAATTACACAAATACAATAGCGTTTTTCGGCGGACTGGCGAAGATTATGTAGATGCACTGCAACTAAGAGAAATCAATCATAATAAATTATTCCGCGACGTGGATATGATAATTTCTTATATGGCGTGCATGCATGAGTGGCTTGAACAAGACCGGGCGGCTTTAGTTATAAATAGAGTTCAGGACGTGGATATTTACACTTATTTTATTGATTAATCAAAATTTAAAAGAAAAAGAGAAGGATTGAAAAAGAAAAAATAAAGAACGTCAAAAGTTGCGGCATTCCGCGTAATGTCTTATCGTAGATGTGACGCTTGTCGATATGGTCGCAGCTTCGAACCATTTATTACTTTTGGCAAGGGAATTCCTGTTAATGTGGTTAACCGAAATGTTGCAGGGCCCACCTGTTCCGCTATTCGATAAGGGCCAAACCATCGTAGCTTAAACTTTCCGGCAGAGCGATTCTATTTCGCATTGTAGAAGAGGACAAGTTGTCCTACTGTAAAAACTGGAGTTCGTAGATATCTATCATGTGTTTTGGCTTGCCTTAGCTGTACTTCCCTCATTGTCATAAAACTGTGCCATCGATGTTCGTCTAAATCTTTGAGGGTCTCCACCCGAAATGACAGAGAATCTTCCGGTAGTAATTTCCGGTTGATGGCTACTCTTAAACTTGGCACCACTATCTCCATTGGAGCTATAGCTTCGATTCCAAAGGCTAATTTGAAAGAAGTCAGTCCTGTGGCTACTTTATAAGTTGTTCGGTATGCCCACAGTACGGCAGGTAACAGTTGATCCCATCTTTCCGGTGCGTCCATAATCAATTTTCGAAGTATACTTAGCAAAGACTTGTTGGAACTCTCGGCCAGACCATTAGCACGCGGATAATATGGAGAACTAAATTTATGAGTAATCTGGAACGAATGTGTAAGTACCTTTATCAAGTTATTAGCAAAATGAGTGCCTTGATCTGTTACCAGTTCGAGGGGTAATCCAAATCTTGGAAAAACGTCTGTCAGTAGGCACTTTGCTACCACAATAGCTGTAGCTGATCGTAAAGCCCATGCTTCTGCCCATCTTGTCGCATAATCAGTGCATGTTAAGATATAGTGATTATTGTTGAGAACTGAGGGTGGTGTAATAGGACCAATGAAATCCAAACCCCATTTTTGGAAGGGTTCTAATGGTAGTATAGGTTGAAGAGGAAAATGATGTCGTTGTAATGGCTATCCGGTTCTTTGGCAATTATCACAGGATTTGACAAACTGCAACACATCCTTGTACATAGTCGGCCACCAGAGTCCACTCTGCAGAATTTTCCGGTGGGTTAAATCTACAGCAAAATGACCTCCTGTCGCGATCGAGTGAGCCAAAGTGATGGCTGAGTTTACTTCGTGTGGAGGAGTACAAGGAAGTAGAATTCCGGTATGATCCACATAATATATTTCACCAGCAATCAACCGGAATCGGCGGCTGAATGATGCAACTTTTCTGCGTATTGCTATAGAAGTCTGGGATGGCAGGTATCCATTATTGAGAAAGGTCAATATCTGATCATAATAATTAGTTGGCATAGGCAGGTCGGTGCTTTCATCGTGAGTTGGTTCAGAAGTATAGATCGGTGGAGTTGTGTCATCTACACCTACCGGAGCCTCACCGGAATCTAGGCGAGACAGAAAATATGCTAAGGCGTTTGAGGTGCCTAGTCTATGTATAACTTCATAGTCAAATTCTTGCAAAAGCAGTACCCATCGTGCTAACCGTCCTCCCAAATGCTGTTGCCGAACTAGATAAATAAGTGCAGCATGATCTGTGTGGAAAGTGAACTTGCGGCCCAGTAGATAATGTTTGAACTTTTTGATCGAATACACCATACCTAAACATTCTTGTTCTGTTACCGAGTAATTCCGTTCAGCAGGGGCTAATCTTCGACTGGCGTAATACACAGGTCTGAACCATTTATCGGTCGTTTGCATTAGGACGCTGCCAATAGCTATATCTGAAGCATCAACAAATACATGGAAGGGTTGATCCCAGTCCGGCGGTTGTAAAATAGGAACTTGTGTTAATAAATGTTTTAAACGATCAAATGCTATCTGGCACTCCTCAGTCCATTCAAATTGTCGTGGGGTCATGGTGATTACTCTGTTCAGTGGTACTGCCAAATGGGCAAGCCACCGTAAGTGTCGTCCATGCCATCTAACTTGGCCCATAAAGCGCATTACTTCCTTAGGTGATGTTGGTGCAGGCGCTTCTAATACTGCTGAAATCTTATCGGGATCTACTTGAATGCCTTGCGCAGACACAATATGACCAAGTAATTTTCCACAGGAGACCGCGAATACAGACTTGTTTGGATTTAAACAGAGCTTGTATTTTCTGCATTTTTCGAAACAACACCATAAATGTAGCAGATGTACTATCATTTTGCCAAATACTGAAAAATCGTCGAGATAAACTTGCATAAACGAAGTAAGGTAAGGTGAGAATATCTCTTGCATGCATCTTTGAAAAGTACTGGGAGCATTTCGTAAACCAAACCACATAACAGTGCATGCGAACACACCCCAGTTGGTGATGAATGCGGTCTTCAGAATGTCCTGTTCAGCCATCCTAACTTGATTATATCCACTGTATCCATCTAAAAATGAATACATTTCGTGCCCTGCTACCCTATCAAGCATGGTGTCCAGGAAAGGTAATGGGAATGGATCTGGAACCGTAGCTGCATTCAGTTTCCGGTAGTCTACACAAATGCGGAGCTGCTTGTTCTTTTTCGCTACAATAACAATTGGTGATATCCACTCCGCGTGTTCTATAGGTACAATGAATCCAACCTTCAATAGCCTATCCAATTCTGCCTTTACTTGTGCTGCGTAGTTCGGGTTCATTCGATAGTTGGATTGTTTGATTGGCCTTGTCTTCGGCTTGAGCATAACCCTGTGTTGATAGATGCGCGGGTCTAGACCCTTCATATCCTTATAATCCCAAGCAAAAATGTTAGAAAATTTTTCTGGTAAGTTTTCTTTTATCTTGACTGGGCGTGGATGGTTTGCATCTCCCAAATTATAAGTTACTAATTGATCTTCTGGCACATAAACTTTTCGCGGCTTCTCGGTGTCGTCTGCTGGTTTGAAAAGTTGTTGTAGTTCGGCGTTGTCTATAGCAGCAATATCTTCTTTCTTATCTTCTTTTGTTACAGGTGTCATTGAGCAGACTGAGGGGCTCCAATTATCTACAGCAGCTTGTAGGTCAACGGTTCCTAAGGAAATCAAATCAATGTTGTTCTTTAAAAACTCTTCTTCTTCGTCATCTGATAGTCCGTCTAGCATATGAACGGGCTCTGTGAAATATGGTCTAGCATGTAATTCACACGGCTGTATAGCGTCTAATTTTACAACACATCTTCGATTTTTATCCTTGAACGTGAGCTCCTGTGCAGACCAGTCTTGTATCACCTTAGCTTGCTTCAGCCAGGGGCGACCGAAAAGGAGATTATAATCCAGGGTGGATTCCGGCAATTCTAAGATGACAAAGGTCATCTTAAATGTGGTGCCTTGCAAAGTTATTGGTATGTTCCGAACAAGCCCTACTGGGTGGACTCTGGATTGGTCAGCCATTCTAACAAAAAATTGGACCGGTTCTATTTTAGTCCATCCTAGTTTCTTGCATAGTGCAGCAGTAGCAATATTCACACCAGACACTCCATCAATTAATACCTGTGTGATTTTATGACTATTATACCATACCGTAATCAGAGGAACTGAATGATAGACCGTAGAATCTGGTTCCGGTTGTACAGTGGCGGTGGCCGGAATGCAAGCAGATTCGGCAGCAAATTGTTGTCGGAATTGCTGGCGGACTCCTGGTACTAATGCCAGTAATGTTGGTGCATGCCAATCATCAATTGAAGGTTTATGAAGAAATGAAGTCAAGAAATTAAGAAGAGAACAAATTCAGAAGTTTGAAGGAAGGACATACTCAGAAATTCAAAGCTATGTACACATATGTACATTAGTTCAGATATAGGTTACTCACACTTTTGATTAGTCATAAGTTTATACATATTTTCGTATAAATGTTTTGGAAAAAGTCGGGGCATGTAGAAGAGAGAATAGGAAGAGAGAAATCAGATGTAGAAAGTGTCATTGGACACATGAAAAGTTAGTTGAGTTACTTCTTCAAAACAGTTGTAACTTTTCTGAGTAATCGAAGAAAATCTTGCGCCCGATGTTTCGATGTCTTCTACTTCTGTAGTTAATCTTTTGAGAAATCCTTCTGAACATATCTAAGTCCATAGTTAATCAATCTATGGCTAGAATTTGAGAGTCTAATTGTAATCAAGCTAAGAGAAATTTGCATAGGAACATTCATATGTGAAATGTTCTAAGTGTCTTCTGAAACAGGCGCAGATTTCGTGATTGAAGAAATGATCAGTTCTCAGCACATAGTGTAAAGTTTTACACAAGTGATAGCTTAAAATTTAATTTGAGAGATAAGCCATTTATGGCTAAAAGCATTTCATCAAAAGGGATATAGTTTGGGAGAACCATTGCTAAGAAGTTGCAGGTGTCAAGGTCGCCATTGCAAAGAAGCTATTTCAGACATAGGTAAAGTGTTTCACACATTTCTCACAGTATACTCAATCATTTTGAGACATTTAACTTGGAGAAGTTGTGTAACCTTAAGGCGAAGCATTGTGCAAAGTTTTATTAAAAACTTTACATGAATGATTAGTCAATGAGTGATTAATCTGCAGCAGACTTTTCAGAGAAGTGATTTCTTCACAGTTAATCAACTTCTTGGTAATGTGATAGTGGATTTCCAAAATTCTATGGAGTCTAAAGTTATTCTTGGTCTAGAGGTGGTCTAATACCAAGGATAGCTTGTTCTTTTGGAGATTAACACTCTCCATCAGTGGTATTAGAGCAGGTTGTGTCAAAATTAAGGGAAGGAAGACTCCGACTGCTACAGATATACAAATTCTACATCTCGAAGGTTCAGAAGGATAAAGTGTGAAGAAAGATTGAAGGGAGACACGCAAAGATTACCAAAAGGATCAGAAGAAGCAACATTCAAAGTTAAGGTACATTTATTTCTTGTAAAGGCTAAAGCTTTGAGACTACAGGTGAAGCAAGGATGGGAGATAGTCTCCAAATTGAAAAGTTGGATAGAGAGAACTATCCAGCTTGGTCTATGAGAATGGAAGCTCATCTGATGAGCAAAGATTTGATAGCATACATTACAGGTGAAGAAGAGAAGCCTCAGTTTAGAGATCCTAGTGTTCCAACTAGGGAAGAATTGTCAGATTTAAAGAATTGGATGAAGAAGGATGCTCAAGCAAGGAGCATAATCTACATGGCAGTCAATGACTATTTGCTTCCTCACATTAGAGGACTTGAAAGTGCATGTGACATTTGGAATGCTTTGGAAGAGCATTTCCAAAACACAACCAAATCAAGGAAGGCTTCACTATGGGCAGAATTTACTACTTTCAAGAAGAAGGCTTCACAATCAGTTTCTGATTATGTGACAAAGATGAAGGACATTGCAGATTCTTTAGGTGCAATGGATAAAGATATTGAAGAAGATAAATTGGTAAGACAAATCCTCACAGGGCTAAGAGGAGATGAGAAGTGGAAGCCTTTTATTTTGTCCACAGAACTTTCATTAGATCACTTCACTCCTGATTTGAATCAATTGTTAGGTCATATGCTAACTTTTGAGAATGATATCAAAGGAGATGTTGATAAGAGTGCAGGTCATGCAATGTACTCTAAAGACAAGAAGAAAGCTAACAAAGGAAAGCAACAATCAGGTGAAGAAGAAGGTACTTCAAACCAAGCAAATTTCATAAGAGGAAAAGGAAATGGCAGAAGTAGAGGAAGAGGCAGAAACAACAAAGATAATGGAAGAGCTTGTTGGATATGTGGTAAGACCAATCATCTATCTCATGATTGTTGGCACAATAATCAGAACAATGGTAATTATTAGAACTTTAATCAAAGAGCAAGAGGTGGTAGATTTCAGAGAGGAAACTTCAGAGGTAGAGGTGGTAGGAATTCTTTTGGAAGAGGTGGAGGAAGAAGCTTCCAAAATCAATCCTATAATAACACCTACTACAACTATGCATCAAATCAGAAGGAGGATTCGACTCTCATTATGAATGCAACATGTGAAACCTCACATGAGGACATGAGAGTGTTCTATATTGATTCAGGATGTAGTAATCATTTAAGTGGAAATATTGCTTTGATGACTGATCTAGATCATAATGCAATTAACCATACAGTTCAAACAGGTGATAATACAAAGCATAAGCTAAAGTCAATTGGTTCAGTCAAAGCTAAAGATGGGAGCACTCTTCTGAGTAAGGTTCTTTATGTTCCCACAATTGCAAAGAATTTGATCAGTGTAGGTCAAATTGTGGAAAAAGGATATGCGGTAAGATTTACCAATGATGGAGTCTATGTTGAAGACCCTAGTCAAGGGTATAAACAGGTTGTTACAGGAAAGAAGGAAGGGAGGCTTTTCACATTGAAGGTACAAGGAAATGTTGGACATGCTATGTTCACATATGGAGAGCAGAAGGTATCTGAATTGGATCTTTGGCATAGAAGACTTGGACATTTCAATGAGAGAGGTATTAAAGAAATGATTAACAATGGTTCAGTGCTTGGATTGCCTAACATTGTAGGTCAACACATGACATACAGATGTGAGGCATGTCAATTAGTTAAGGCCCATAAGCAACCTTATTCCAAGCATGGGTTTATGTATTCAGAAAGACTTGAGTTGGTGCATACAGATGTGTGGGGTCCTTCAAAGGACTTTAGTATAAATGGTTCAAGATACTATGTCATATATGTTGATGATGCTACCAGATGGATCACAATTTATGTGATTAAAGAAAAGTCAGAAGTGTTTAATACATTTAAACACTATCATGCATATGCAGAAAGAATTACAGGTCAAAAATTGAAGAGACTAAGGTCAGATGGAGGGGGAGAGTATTTTTCAAATGAGTTCAGTGATTACTTGTGGAATGCAGGTATAAAGAGAGAAGTTACTTGCAGGTACTCTCCTCAACAAAATGGTGTAGCAGAAAGAAGAAGCAGGACACTTGTTGAATTTGCAAGGTCCATGATGAAAGAGAAGAATCGCCAAAATTATTTGTGGGCTGAGGCTGTAAATACAGCTACATATTTGGTTAATAGATTGCCTTGTAAAGCTTTGCAAGGTATGACATCATATGAAGCTTGGGGGTAAGAAACCTACCTTGGATCATTGCAGAATATTTGGATGCTTGGCATATGCATATGTGCCATCTCAATTGAGGCATAAGTTGGAGCCTAAGGCAGAAAAGTATGTATTCATTGGTTATGATGATAAGCAAATGGGATACAGGTTGTGGAGTCCATCCACAAAGCAATTCCTTGTATCCAAGGATGTTACATTTGATGAGCAAGGTACTTGGTATGCCGGTAAACATAATATACATGCAAATGTTGAAGAAGTAGTGGATCAAAGGAAAGGTAAAGCAAAGATTCAATTACTTGATGAAAATGAGAATAATGAAGTACAGGTTGAAGTTGAAGAGAGGCCAAGGTTTGATCCAGAATGTGATGAACCAGAGACTTCAAAAAGTGCAGAAGTTAGGAGGTCATCTAGGCACAAATGGCAACCCACAAGGTATAGCTATGACACCTCATTCTTGACTACTAAAGATTATGCTTATTTTGTAAAAGCAGATGAAGATCCATCTACATATGATGAAGCCAAAGGCAAGAGAAATTGGGAAGAAGCCATACAAGAGGAGTATGATGCATTGATAGAGAATCAGACTTGGGATCTAGTTCCTAAACCTAATAGCCAGAAAATTATTGGATGTAAGTGGGTTTACAAAACAAAAAGATTTGCAGATGGAAGTGTGTCTAGGTACAAAGCCAGACTTGTTGTGAAAGGGTATGCACAGACATATGGAGTGGACTATGATGAGACCTATAGTCCTGTGGCAAAAATGACAACCATCAGAACTCTCATAGCAATTGCTGCTTGCAAAGGTTGGAAGTTATCTCAATTAGATGTTAAAAATGCTTTTTTGAATGGTTACATTTCAGATGAAGTTTACATGGAGCAACCAGATGGGTTCAAAGATCAAGTGAGTCCAAATTATGTGTGTAAGCTCAAGAGAGCTTTGTATGGATTAAAGCAGGCCCCAAGGGCATGGAATTATAGGCTTGTAAAGTTCTTGAAGGAACTTGGATTTCAAGCATCAAAGGCAGATAGTAGCTTGCTAGTCAAAGCAAGTGAAGATGGATTCATTTATGTTTGTATTTATGTTGATGACATAATACTTACAGGAACAGATGATAAAGGAATACAAATGATCAAGAAGCAGATGGAGAAAGAGTTCAGAATCAGTGATTTGGGGAACTTGTCATTCTTTTTGGGAATGGAGATTTTATATACTCAACATGGAGTATATGTGACCCAAGAAAGGCATCTTAAAAATTTGCTAACCAAATTTAAAATGGAAGATTGCAGGGTTGCACCTACACCATTGGAAGTGAACCATAAATTGTCTAGATTTGGAGGAGAAGAATTCAGAGACATGAAGCTCTATCAAAGTTTGGTTGGTAGCTTGATTTATGCTACATTAACAAGGCCTGATTTGTCATATGCAGTTGGTGTGCTTTCACAATTCATGCATTGTCCCAGAAAGGAACATTGGATTGCAGGACAAAGAGTACTTAGGTACATCAAGGGTACACTCAGAGAAGGACTGTAGTATGGATTTACTTCTGATACAAGAGTGAAGATATATAGTGATGCAGATTGGGCAGGTAATGTGGATGATAGAAGATCAACACATGGATATTTGTGCTATGTAGGAGACAAATTGATTTCATGGTGTTCTAAGAAGCAACATACAGTTGCTTTGTCATCTACAGAAGCAGAATATAAAGGTATGGTGGAAGCTGCAAATATATATATATATATATATATATATATATATATGTGTGTGTGTGTGTGTGTGTGTGTGTGTGTGCATTTAGGAATGTATGTATGATGCATAATATATCTACTCCATTTTATATTTATGTATGTGTATCTACATGATGTGTATATATCTTTATATATATTATGATCCTTGTTGATTCGAGTAGCTATATATAGAGGCATAAGGTTTGGAGGAGAGGCATCTCTCTAGTAGGACGTCAGAGGAATAGATGCAATGTGTACATATACTTCAATCATATGGCTAAAAGGTTGAATTAGAGTTCTTAAATTAGGGGTTTTAAAACCCTAATATCAAAATTAGTGTTTTCAAATTAGGATTTTTGAAATAGGATTCATTTATTTATTTGTTTATTTGTGTGTATGCATGTGTTTTGTATGTGTGTGTGTATATGAGTATGTATATATATATGCATGTAAATATGATTATATGAGTCTATGTGTGTGTACATATGATTATGCATGTGTATGTGTATGTGAGTATGTGTATGTGTGTGTGAGTATGTGTATGTGTCTATGTGTATTCATTATATGTGTGTAACTACATGCATGTGTATGTGTGTGTAAAAATGCGCATGTATGATGTATATGTGTGTGTATGCGTGTATTTGTACCTCTAGTCTCACTCTTTTCTCTCTCCCTCTCTCTGTCATATACATACATACATACATACATACATACATAAACACACATACTCATATCCACATATATATACATAAAACAAATGCGTACCCTGCATTATCGCGACGATGAGCCATAAGTGTCCGCATCTCTTTTAGACACCACTTATGCGACCATCCTGTCCCAAACTCTGTCTCAAGTGAACTAAGTACGTATTTTTTATCCCTCTCATCATGCTCACTACAAAAATAAACAAAATCATGTAAATAAAACATATTATATTTATTTCAATGTATATGTAAAATTTATACTTACCTCCACTATAAGTGGAAAAGGCGCAAGTAAGAGTCGCATAACGCCCGCATTCTTCTTTTGAACTCCAATCCATTCCCTATGTACACAATGTTCCCCTCTGGCTCTATATCACATTCCAGCCCTAAGGTGCCTATGCATGTCCTCATAGGCAACTCTGCTCTGCTATCATGATGTGGAGGTGGTATAGGTATCCTGAAAATAGATAGATAAAAATAAATAAAAATATGTGTTATAATATCATTAAAGAAGTTTATGAAAAAACATGCCTATGAGGAGATAGTTGTCTTCCTACATGAGGATCCGTAGAAGAGCCCTCCTCTGATCATTGGGTAAGCATCTGGATCGTATAATCCAGCTCATCATCAGCTATCTCTGAGTACTCATGCATGATGACCCCTAGAGTATCAGACGGAACTCTTGCTCTCATAAGACCTTTTATGAGAGTGAGTTTCACCTTTCTCTCTCTACTAGGATCCATAATACCCAATATATAAAACAAAATGGGTTAGAAATCAATATATATATATATGTGTACATATGTATGTGTGTATATGTGTATGGTGTATATGTGTATGGTGTATATGTGAGTGTGTGTATGCATGTAAACATATATGTATGCATATGCATGTGCATTATGTATGCATGTGTGTGTATGTGTGTGTGTATGCATGTAAGTATGTATGTATGCATATGTATGCATGCATGTGTATGTGTGTGTGTATGTGTGTGTATGTGTCTATGTGTGTATATGGATCTGTGTGTATGTGTGTGTGCATGTAAGCATGTATGTATGCATATGCATGTGTACATGTGTGTGTGTGTATGTGTGTGTGTCTATGTGTGTGTATGCATGTGTATGTGCATATGTATGCATGTATGTGTATGTGTGTGTATGTGTGTATGCGTGTATATGTGTGTGTATGTATGTAAGCATGTATGTATGCATATGCATGTATGTGTGTGTGCATCTATGTGTGTATCTATATATATGTGTCTGTATTCATGTGTATGTGTGTGTAAATCTGTGTGGATGTGTGTGTGTGTAAGTGCATGTGTCTATGCGTGTGTGTAAGTGCATGTGTCTATGCGTGTGTGTATATTTGTGTGTATGTGTATGTGTGTATGTGTATGTGTCTATGTCTATGTGTGTGTGTCTATGTGTGTATATACGTTTGTGTGTATGTGTATGTGTGTGTATCTATGTGTCAGTGTGAATGTGTGTGTGTAATTGTGTATGGACGTGTGTGTGTAATTGTGTATGGATGTGTGTGTGTAATTGTGTATGGATGTGTGTGTGTAAGTGTATATGTGTCTATGAGTGTGTATGTGTTTATGTGTGTGTATGTGTCTATGTGTGTGTATGTGTCTATGTGTGTATGTGTATGCATGTATGTATGCATAGGCATGTGCATTACGTATGCATATGTGTGTGTATGTGTGTGTGTGTGCATTACGTATGTATGTATGCATTATGTATGCATATGTGTGTGTATGCATTAAGTATGTGTATGTATGTATGTATGTATGTATGCATTATGTATATATGTGCAATATTATTGCATTTGTGTGTGTATGCATGTAAGTATGTATGTATGCATATGCGTATGCATTATGTATGCATATATATGCATGTATGTGTATGTGTGTGTATGTCTCTCTATGTGTGTGTATGCATATATGTGTGTGCATGTGTGTATGTGTGTGTATGTGTGTGTATATGTGTGTATGCATGTGGATGTGTGTGTATGTGTCTATTTGTGTATGTGTGTGTATATGTGTGTGTGCCTCTATGTGTATGTGTGTGCGTCTATGAGTGTATGTGTCTATGTGTGTGTATGTGTGTATGTGTATGCATATATGTATGTGTATGTGTGTGTATGCATTATGTATGCATATGTGTGTATGCATTATGTATGTGTATGTATGCATGTGCATTATGTATGCATGTAAGTATGTATGTATGCATATGCATATGCATTATGTATGCATATGTATGCATGTATGTGTATGTGTGTGTATGTCTCTCTATGTGTGTGTGCATATATGTGTGTGTATGTGTGTATGTGTGTGTGTATGTGTGTGCATGTATGTGTGTGTATATGTGTGTATGCGTTTATGCATGTGTATGTGTGTATATGCATCATTATGTGTGTATGTGTGTATGTGCATATGTGTATGTGTGTATATGTGTGTGTGTATATGTGTGTGTGTCTATGTGTATGTGTGTGTGTCTCTATGAGAGTGTATGTGTTTATGTGTGTGTATGTGTCTATGAGTGTGTATGTGTATGTGTGTGCATCCATGAGTCTATTTGTGTTTATGTGTGTGTATGTGTCTATGTGTGTGTATGTGTTTATTTGTGTATGTCTATGCATGTATATATGCATATGTGTGTATGCATTATGTATCCATTATGTATGCATATGTGTGTGTATGCATTAACTATGTGTATGTATGCATGTGCATTATGTATGCATATGTGTGTGTATGCATGTAAGTATGTATGTATGCATATGCAAATGCATTATGTATGCATATGTATGCATATGTATGCATGCATGTGTATGTGTGTGTATGTATGCATATGTGTTTGTATGCATATATGTGTGTGTATCTATGTATGTGTGTGCGTATGTGTGTGCTTGTATGTGTGTGTATGTGTGTATGCATGTGTATGTGTGTGTATGCATCATTATTTGTTTATGTGTCTATGTGTGTATGTGTGTGTGTGGATATGTGTGTGTATGCATGTGTGTGTCTATGTGTAGGTGTGTGCATCTATGAGTGTGTATGTGTTTATGTGTGTGTATGTGTCTATGCGTGTGTATGTGTCTATGTGTGTATGTGTATGCATGTATGTATGCATATGTGTGCGCATGTGTGTGTATGCATTATGTATGCATATGTGTGTGTATGCATTATGTATGTGTATGTATGCATGTGCATTATATATGCATGTAAGTATGTATGTATGCATATGCATATGCATTATGTATGCATATGTATGCATGTATGTGTATGTGTGTGTATGTCTCTCTATGTGTGTGTATGCTGTTAAAAGTCAAGCTTCAAGCTAAAATTCGTGGGGAATCTTTTATGGACATGTGGAGCAATCAAAGGAAGCCAAAAGCCACGAGATTCCATCAAGAAAAGTCACTCAACCACTCCCCAAGTCATCTCAACTAATTCCTCCAAGTTAGGAGGCTGATTTGGAAAGGTAGTTCCTAGATTTTAGGGGCACACCTCTCACTATAAAAGGAGCATGTATCCCGACTTCTTTTGGGCCATCTTCTTGGAGTTTTATCTCATGTAAAGTGAGCACTAAGTGCCGGAGTTGTGATAAGCAAGCCCCTTGCTTAAGCAACCCCCTTGCTTGCTTGTTTGTTTTCTTTTAGTAGGCATATCTATGTGTGTGCGCAGGCAGTGTTGCAACTCTCTACCCCTGAGTTGTTAGCATTGGTTCTCCCTCATATGGTATCCATTTGATGTAATTCTTGTCTCATTGGATAGCTATAAGAGTCTATTTTATGCTTACCAATTCTCTGGAGCATTCTCTGAGTAAGCTGGGAGCAACATTCATTTTAGTGAAGTTGTGTGATTGATATCTCTCTCTTTGTGTAGGCTCTGTTGGAAATATTTTGCTCTCTGTTGTAAGGGCTGGTTCTCCTTCTCTATGTATCCATTGGCTATGATTTTGGTGTCATTGGGTAGCTATTAGAGTCCTCTAAAGTTGACTTAAGTTTGAGATTCATTCTTTGTATAATCTCTGAGAAAAGTTTGCTGGAGTGAAGTGAGGTCTCTGCTTGACTAGCAGTTGTGAGCATTCAACTAGCTCATGTTGTAGACATTGTTTCTCTTTGTGTAAGCATCCATTTCAAGTGAAATTTGTTTTGTTGGAAAGCCCTTGGTGTCTACTATAGGTCTACAAAAGCGCACTGGAGTTCTCTGCATAAGCTCTGAGTAAGAGCATTTTTGGTGTGGAGAGGTCAAAGAAGGATACCTGTGGAGGTCATTCGCGCTTCATCGTTGCTTAGGGGTTGAGATACTTCCCCCATCAGTGGTATCAGAGCATTTGGGCATCTTGGAGGTATCACATACAAGCAAGAAGACCTCTTGGAGTTGTTGGTTGAAGAGTTGCATCAACAAAAGCTTCTTGGAGGTAGCTCACATCAAGGGGGAGCTATTCTACTCAAATTTGCAAGAGCACAAGGTGTCCATCTAAGGAAAGCTTTGGATTGAGGTAACCTCAGAGCCTCATTTTCATTTTACACACATTGGAGCATTAGCCAAGGGCTAGGTCAAGTATCAAAGACTAGATATGGGAGACTTCAACACTCAAATTGAAAAGCTAGACAAAGGTAACTATCAACCATGGAGATTTAGGGTCTCCAACTATCTTATGGGCAAGGGCCTTTGGGGGTTGATTAGTGGAAGTGAACCAAGACCTAGGTTGGATGAGAATCCAACCAATGACCAGAGAAGGGCCTTTAGGGAATGGAATGAAAGAGACAAGAGGGTTATCTTTATTCTTTCCCAACACATTAGCAATAGCATGATCGGCCATATCCAAGACCTGGATTCAAGCATGAAGGTATGGGAGACACTTGAAAGGCTTTATTCAACAAGCACCAAAGCAAGGAAGATCCAACTCAAGAATGAGCTCAACAACCTTAGGAAGAGCTCAGGGAGTAGCATAAATGACTACATACTTAAGGTCAAGGAGTTATCAGATGCATTGGGATCCATTGGAAGCCACGTAGATGATGACGATCTTGTGGCTTATACTCTCAATGGTTTGAGAGATGATGAGAAGTGGAAACCCTTTACCACTTCAGTTTATGTAAGGGATAATCTTCCCGATTTTGAGCAATTGGTTGCTCTCATGGTCACCGAAGAAATGAACATAGGTGGAAGTTCAACTAAAAGCAAAGATGCACAAGTTTTCTATGCAGGTAATCAAAGGGGCAAAGGAAGACAAGGACAAGGAAGGGGCAAAGGAAGGTTTGGAGGAAGGCAAGGCCACTCAAGAAATCAAGGACATGACCAAGGCACCTCATCACAAAGAGGGAGAGGAAGATCAAGAGGAAGAGGAGGACGACATCAACAAAACAGGAATCAAGATGGCGAAGGATGTTACATATGTGGCAAGTTTGGCCACTATGCTAGAGATTGCTACCAAGGAGGAAACCAAAGGAACTATAATCAAGGTTCTTCATACAAAGGCCAAGGTAATTATGCTTCTACAAGTTCAGAAAATGACAATCTCTTGATGATGCACATGAATGGGAATTCAAGCAAAGTAGATAACACTTGGTATATTGATAGTGGATGTAGCAACCATATGAGTTGCAATGCTTCTTGGTTTACTAATCTACATGCTCCCAAAGGTAAAGGACATGTAGAAACAGGTGATGATACAGCCCATGAGATCTCCCATGTTGGAGATGTAGCTTTGGATGACAAGGAGGAAGGAAGATGTCTCAAGGATGTCTTGCATGTACCTACCATCACAAAGAACTTGGTGTCCGTTGGGCAAATGGTTGAAAGAGGCTATCAAGTAAGGTTCAACAAAGGTGGATGCTTTGTGGAGAACCCTAAGCAAGGTTACAAGGTCATAGCAAGAGGAAAGAAGCAAGGGAGACTCTTCACTTTGGAGGTAAATTCTCATTCTACTCAACATGTCTACTTCACATATGGAAACAAGAGGATTTCGGAGTTGGACTTGTGGCACAAGAGGATAGGTCACATCAACATACAAAGAATGAAGGAAATGCAATTCAAGAGGCTAGTTGAAGGTCTTCCCAACTTCCAAGGACAAGGTATGAAGCATTTATGTGAATCTTGTCAACTAGGGAAGCAAGCGAGACTTCCATTCAAGAAGAGTGGCTACATAAGCCAACATCCATTGGAGTTGATACATACAGATGTGTGGGGGCCAACGAAAGAGCAATCCATTGGAGGTAACAAGTACTTTGTCACTTTTATAGATGATTGCACAAGGATGGTTTGGGTTTATTTCATAAAAAACAAATCAGATGTGTTTACATGTTTCAAAGCATTCAAGGCAATGGTAGAGAAGGAAACAGGTACATATATCAAGAAGCTAAGGTCCGATGGAGGGGGAGAATATTTCTCAAATGAGTTTTCTGATTTTTTAATGGATCAAGGCATCAAGAGGCAAGTAACATGCAGGTACACACCCCAACAAAATGGGGTAGCAGAGAGAAAGAATAGATACATTGCCGAGATCGCTAGAGCAATGCTTAATGAGATGAATGTACCTAACATGTTTTGGAGTGATGCAGCAAATACCGCCGTGTATCTAATGAATAGGGCTCCTACCTCAGGGATCCATGGCTTGACACCATATCAAGCCTATTATGGTAAGAAACCTGATCTTTCCCACTTGAAGATATTTGGATGTACTTGTTATGTACATGTGCCAAGTGAATTGAGGCACAAGCTACAACCAAAGGCAGAAAAGTGTGTGTTTCTAGGATATTCAAATGATCATAAAGGTTACAGGTGCTTCAACCCAAATACAAAGGACTTGAGGATATCAAGGGATGTAGCATTTGATGAGCTACTCCCTTGGTATAAGAAGTATGATTGTATGCAAGACTATGAAGAAGAAAAGCATGGACATGATGAAGAACAAATCGACCTAGAGCTAAGCGGCCCAAGGTGTTCCATCAATGAAGATAGTTCAAGCATGAACTCACCATGGAGGGGGAGATCTTCATCAAGCTATGAAGCACAATCAATCAACAAAGGCAAAGCAACATTGGTGGAGTTGGATGAAGAAGGTAATGAAGTTGAAGATGATGAAGGACACATGATGGAGAAAGAAGCCACGTCAAAGAAAGAGATCAAGTTCCCAAGGCAAAGGAGGTTTATTCCTCCAAAAGGTGAAGAAAGGAAGTCTTCTAGAGTTAAGTATCCAACTCAAAGGTTTACTTATGATTCATACATGGCAACACATTATGCATATATGAACAAAGTAGTAGAAGATCATGAGCCCGATTGCTATGAAGATGCAAGCAGGTACACCGAATGGAAAGAGGCAATGCAAGAAGAGATCGACGCACTTGAGGAAAATCAAACATGGACTCTAGTGCCCAAGAAGGAGAACATGAAGGTAATAGGTAATAAGTGGGTGTATAAAGTAAAGAGGAATTCAGATGGATCTATTTCTAGGTTCAAAGCAAGATTGGTGGCCAAGGGTTTTGCACAAACCTATGGAGTGGACTTTGAAGAGACATTCAGCCCCGTGGCAAAGATGAGCACCATTAGGACACTCATTGCAATGGCTGCTAGCAAAGGATGGAAGCTCTTCCAATTGGATATCAAGAATGCCTTTCTCAATGGAGACTTGGAAGAAGAGGTATACATGGAGCAACCACTAGGTTTTGTTCATAAAGAGTTTCCACATCATGTTTGTAGGTTGAAAAAGGCACTTTATGGCCTAAAGCAAGCTCCAAGGGCTTGGAACCAAAGATTGGTGGACTATTTGATCAAATGTGGTTACAATCAATGCAAGGCGGATCCATCTCTCTTCATCAAACAAAGATGAGAACTTGTGGTCTACATGTGTGTGTATGTAGATGATCTTATCATTACAGGTAATGATACAAAGGGCATTGAGGAGATCAAGGCAAAGCTTGGAAAGGAGTTTAGGATCTCTGATCTTGGAGATCTTAGGTATTTTCTTGGCATTGAAGTTGTATACAAAGAAGAAGGTATTATGCTCATACAAAGGAAGTATATTCTAGACCTACTTGAGAGGTTTGGGATGCTACATTGCAAGCCTATTTCAAATCCCATGGAAGTTAATGTAAAGCTAAGCTCCATTGATGGAGAGCCATTAGAGGATGTAACTTTGTATCGATCTATTGTAGGCTCTTTCAATTATGCCACAATAACCAGGCCTGACATAGCATATGGAGTTGGAGTGTTATCACAATTTATGCATAGTCCAAGGACTACACACTTGCAAGCTGCAAGAAGAATGTTGCGATATCTCAAAGCCACTATAAATGAAGGATTGTTCTACTCATTTGATGATGATATGCAGGTCAAAGCTTATTCCGATGCCGATTGGGCCGGTTCGAAGGAAGATAGAAGGAGTACAAGTGGTTACCTAGTCATGCTAGGTAGCAAGATCATCTCATGGATTTCAAAGAAGCAACCCACGGTGGCATTATCTTCCACCGAGGCTGAGTATAGAGCTTTGGCTCAAGTCACATGTGAGCTAATGTGGATTAAGAAGTTATTTATGGAGCTTAATTTGCAGGTTGACACATATCCAATTTTTTGTGACAACATGAGTAGCATTCATCTAGCATCGAACCATGTCTATCATGCTAGAACCAAGCATATTGAAGTGCACTATCACTTCATAAGGGAAAAGGTGATATCCAAGGAAGTTTCAGTACATCATATTGGTACTAAGGACCAAGTTGCGGACATGTTTACAAAGGCTTTGGATGGGATGAAGATTTCAAAATTCAAGCAATGCATCAACATGAAGGAGCTTGGATGAGGATGAAGAATTGAAGCTTGAGGGGGAGTGTTAAAAGTCAAGCTTCAAGCTAAAAATTCGTGGGGAATCTTTTATGGACATGTGGAGCAATCAAAGGAAGCCAAAAGCCACGAGATTCCATCAAGAAAAGTCACTCAACCACTCCCCAAGTCATCTCAACTAATTCCTCCAAGTTAGGAGGCTGATTTGGAAAGGTAGTTCCTAGATTTTAGGGGCACACCTCTCACTATAAAAGGAGCATGTATCCCAACTTCTTTTGGGCCATCTTCTTGGCGTTTTAGCTCATGTAAAGTGAGCACTAAGTGCTGGAGTTGTGATAAGCAAGCCCCTTGCTTAAGCAACCCCCTTGCTTAAGCAACCCCCTTGCTTGCTTGTTTGTTTTCTTTTAGTAGGCATATCTATGTGTGTGCGCAGGCAGTGTTGCAACTCTCTACCCCTGAGTTGTTAGCATTGGTTCTCCCTCATATGGTATCCATTTGATGTAATTCTTGTCTCATTGGATAGCTATAAGAGTCTATTTTATGCTTACCAATTCTCTGGAGCATTCTCTGAGTAAGCTGGGAGCAACATTCATTTTAGTGAAGTTGTGTGATTGATATCTCTCTCTTTGTGTAGGCTCTGTTGGAAATATTTTTCTCTCTGTTGTAAGGGCTGGTTCTCCTTCTCTATGTATCCATTTGCTATGATTTTGGTGTCATTGGGTAGCTATTAGAGTCCTCTAAAGTTGACTTAAGTTTGAGATTCATTCTCTGTATAATCTCTGAGAAAAGTGTGCTGGAGTGAAGTGAGGTCTCTGCTTGACTAGCAGTTGTGAGCATTCAACTAGCTCATGTTGTAGACATTGTTTCTCTTTGTGTAAGCATCCATTTCAAGTGAAATTTGTTTTGTTGGAAAGCCCTTGGTGTCTACTACAGGTCTACAAAAGCTCACTGGAGTTCTCTGCATAAGCTCTGAGTAAGAGCATTTTTGGTGTGCAGAGGTCAAAAAAGGATACCTGTGGAGGTCATTCGCGCTTCATCGTTGCTTAGGGGTTGAGATACTTCCCCCATCATATGCATATATGTGTGTGTATGTGTTTATGTGTGTGTATGTATGTGTGTGTATGCATGTGTATGTGTGCATGCATCATTATGTGTGTATGTGTCTATGTGTGTATGTGTGTGTGTATATGTGTGTGTATATGTGTGTGTATGTGTGTTTTTCTATGTGTATGTGTGTGTGTCTATGAGCGTGTATGTGTTTATGTGTGTGTATGTGTTTATGTGTGTGTATGTGTCTATGGGTATGCATGTATGTATGCATATGTGTGTGTATGTATGTGTATGTATGCATGTGCATTATGTATGCATATGTGTGTGTATGCATTATGTATGTGTATGTATGCATGTGCATTATGTATGCATATGTGTGTGTATCCATGTAAGTATGTATGTATGCATATGCATATGCATTATGTATTCATATGTATGCATGTATGTGTATGTGTGTGCATGTCTCTCTCTATATGTGTGTGTATGTGTGTCTATGTGTGTGTGTATGTGTGTGTGTATGTGTGTATGCATGTGTATGTGTGTGTATGCATCATTATGTGTGTATGTGTCTATGTGTGTGTATATATGTGTGTGTGTATATATGTGTGTGTATGTGTGGTTGTGTCTATGTGTATGTGTGTGTCTCTATGAGTGTGTATGTGTTTATGTGTGTGTATGTGTCTGTGTGTGTGTGTATGTGGCTATGTCTGTATGTGTATGCATGTATATATGCATATGTGTGTGTATGCATTATGTGTGTGTATGTGTCTGTGTGTGTGTATGTGTGTGTATGCATTATGTATGAATTATGTATACATATGTGTGTATGCATTATGTATGTGTATGTATGCATGTGCATTGTGTATGCATGTGCATTATGTATGCATTATGTATGCATATGTGTGTGTATGCATATATGTGTGTGTGCATGTATTTGTGTGTGTGTGTATGCATGTATATGTGTGTGTATGCAGCATTATGTGTGTATGTGTGTTTATATGTGTGTGTATGTGTGTGTGTGTCTATGTGTATGTGTGTGTGTGTGTCTATGTGTGTATGTGTGTGTGTATGCATATGTATGTGTATGTGTCCATGCATACCTGGCTTCAATGCGTATGCTTGCTCTCTCTCTCTCTTTGTTTGAATCAATGTTGATTCTTACTTCACAATAGTATGTGTACGTGTATGTGTATGTGTATGTGTATGTGTATGTTTATGTGTATGTGTACGTGTGTGTATGTCATACGATTGTAAGTGAAAATCTAATATGATTGTGTATGTGCATGTGTATGTGTGTGTATAATTGTGAATTAAAAACTATTGTAATTCTTGGAAAATGTTTTATATTCCTTTTGAAAATTGAAGGGTTGAGAAGGTATTGATAAGTGAAGATCAATGGCATCCTTGACCATGTATATCATCTAACTGAAGGTTCATGTTGTATCAATAAATACAGCTTCAAAGATCCATAGATCTTCTTTAGGAAGTTGTATTGTATTGATACAACATCAACCTTTTGTTAGCTAAGATATCGGCATCAAGACAGTCACAACAAGAGGGACTTGTTCAAAAAAAAGAAATCGACTTATTGAGATAATAGCATCAAGAGGGACTTGTCATGGCCAAGTTTTGATAGAAATCGACTTATGCACTTGAACTTTGGATACTTACGACAAAAGATATGCAAACAGGTAAAAAATAATTTTAGTTTCTATGATATAGTTAAATATTTTTTCAAGCACATAATAATGATTTTTTACAATTTTATATTTTTATAGGTTACTTTGAAGGTTGATTGATTTTGAGCTGAGTATGAATGTAGAAATTTCCCATTGAAAAGGGATCATTATCGATCGTTAACTTGAATCATTTGAATGGGTATCAGACAATAGGTTCTCCTTTATTCAACAAGAATATAGGTCAATCCCACCACAGAGATGAAAACATGTTCTTTTAAGTTAGAACATGAAGCTCGGGGGTATCCCTAAAATTTTATATATAGCTGTAGTTTTTACTTGTACATGACTTTACTTACTTGTACGTGACTTTACTTACTTGTACATGATTGTGAAGGTAGACAAGGCTTCTTGACTTTCCTTTTTTTTTGTCTCAATTCAATTTATTGTGTGTATGTGCTTGTATTTATGTATATACATATGCATGTGTGTATGTATGTATACATATGCATGTGTGTGTACGAATGCATGTGAGTATGTATGCACATGTGTGTGTATGCATATGTATGTATGTATATGTATGTATGTGCATGTGTGTATGCATATGTATGTATGTATGTATGTATGTATGTATGTATGTATGTATGTATGTATGTATGTGCATGTGTGTGTATACATGTGTCTATGTATGTATGCATATGCATGTGTATGCATATGTGTGTATGTATGCATGTGAGTGTATGTGTCTCTGTCTATATGTGTGTATGTAAATGTGCAAGTATCTATATGTATATGTGTATATGTGTATATGTGCAAGTATCTATATTTGTATGTGTATGTATGCATATGTGTGCATTTGTAAATGTGTGTGTATGCATATCATATATGTGTGCATTTGTGTATGTGTATATATGTGTGTATGTATTTATGTGTATGTGTGTATGCATATGTGCATATATATGTGCATGTGTGTATGCATGTGTCTATGTATGTATGCATATGCATGTGTATGCATGTGTGTATGTGTGTGTGTATGTATATGTGCAAGTATCTATATGTGTGTATGTGTATATTGTTGGTGCATTTTACCCAAGCATACATGCTTGATATGCTTGATAGTATCCTCATTTGTAAGTCACATGAGAAGTCATGTGAACACCTCTTGTAAAAGAGAACATTTTATCTCTTGTAATTGAAAAAAGAAAAAAAGGAAAAGGATGGCTTACCTCATCCATGATGTAAAAGCAAAGTCATGGCTCTAACTACCTAAATCATGAATTTTTGAGCTGAGGGAATATCTCCTAACTTTGGGGATCACTTTTAGGTGGAGCCATTCGAATTCGAATTCAAAACTCCCTCCGAGAATAGCTATAAAAAGAGCAAAAAGAAAGAGGCAATTAGCAAGCCTTGTATGTGACCACTTCATGTCATTTTGTAGAGATTGAAGAGCTTACTCCATAGCTCTATCATTCTACTCCAATTTTGCAAATATTCATTGCCAATCTGGTTGTAATCATATGTGAATGTATACATTTATCATCATCTACTTCTCTATTTTGTTCTCTGCTATACTCACTCAGAGCAATAACTTCAGAAGGTCATATCTCGCGTTGTACTCAACATTTTTCAGGGTTTAACGTTCTTGGATAGCTCTTACTGTCTAGTTTCTTCATATCAATTTTCATGGTCATTGGATATAGAGTTTTGGAGATATCTGTATTTTACTGCTCACTAGTCTATCTCTGTAGTGCCCCGAGAATGGTGGGCATGTTCCAGAAATTGATGAATCTTGTTCTCACTGCTCAGTCCATCATTTGAAGTGTTTTAACTTGGATTTGGCAGCCTCCTAAGGCTATTTTCTATGCCCAAAAGGAATTTTTCTAGTTCCTACCAGGCTGAGAGCACTGTTTATTTTTTCCAGCAAGTGTATGTCCAAAAATAGCAAGTTTTGGGAGCTAGTCATTTCGCAACTAGTCTGTCTTGACTTAAACTTTTGGGATACATGTTCCAAAGTACTTGGCTGATATTTTGGTGGATTTAGAAAGCTCAAAGGGTCTACTAATCAACTCTAAAGTCCCAGCTGGCTAATGTGAAGCTGGTTGTAGCGGCACCTACTCATCTTTGGATTGCATCCACCATCTCTCTTCACAGCGGTATCAGAGCATAGTCAAGCAACATGGGAGATGGATTTCCATCAACAATTGACAAATTGGATTGAAACAACTACCCGGCATGGTCTCTAAGGATGGAGGCTTACCTTCAAGGGAGGAATCTATATGGATTCATATCCGGGGATGAAGCAATGCCAACCATGAGGAACAAAGGGCAACCATCACATGAAGAAGTGGAAGGACTTTCAAATTGGTGTTCGAACGATGCACTTGCAAGGTCCTATATTCTAAACTCAATCTCTAATTTTCTTTTATCTCATGTCAAAGGATGCAACACATCAAGAGAGACCTGGAATGCACTTGCTTCTTTCTTCTCTTCCAACACTCGAGAAAGGAAGAACCAATTGTGGATGAAGTTCACAACAATGAAGAAAAGCCCGAAGCAAAATGTGACTGATTATGTCACAAAGATGAAGGAGATTTCCGACCAACTTGGAAGCATTGGAGAGGTAATTGAAGAAGACCAAATCATTAGACAAATCATAAATGGAATCAAAGCAAACGACAAGTGGGAGTCATTCACAACAGCCATGGATTTATACATGGATATGCATGTACCCGACCTCAACACACTCATGGGCCAACTCTTCACTCATGAAGCAAAGATTAAAAAAGGTGGTGAGTCCTCAAAAGGTAATCAAACTTCTGCCTTATATTCTGATAAAGCTAAGGTCAAGGACAAGTCAAAGAATAGGAAGAATGAAGATGAAGGTAGCTCTTTCCAAGCAAACTTTGCAGGTAGAGGAAGAGCTAGAGGAAGAGGCAGAGGTAGAAAGCAAGGCAGAGGGAGATTCCAATCATCTCAACCTTGCAATATATGTGGCTTATCTAATCATACTACGAAAGAATGTTTCGGGAACCCAAGGAACTCAAGAGGAAGAGGATTCAATAGAGGTGGCTATGGATCAAATAGAGGCAGATACAATGGAGGCTACAACAACAACAACAACTACTACTACAACAATTACAACAACAACAACTATCAAAGTGGCCATAGAGGAAGAAGAGATTACAATAACTATGTAGAGCACCAAAGTCAAGAAGATTCATTATTGATTATGAATCTATCAGTGAAGAAGGGTAAGGATGATGATCACATATTTTACATTGATTCGGGATGCTCAAACCATGTAGCACTAAATGTGGCTTTACTTTCTGAGTTAGAAGAGCCTCATAACAAGCATGAAGTGGAGAGAGGAGATGACACAAAGCATGAAGTCGAGAAGATAGGTAATGTGAAGACATCAGATGGGAATATGAACCTCTTAAGCAAAATCTTGTATGTCCCTACAGTTACCAAAAATTTAATAAGTGTTGGACATATTGTTGAAAAGGATTGCAGGTTACATTCAACAGATTTGGAGCATATGTTGAAGACCCAAGGCAAGGATTTTGAAGGATTTCCAAAGGAGAAAAGACAGGAAGGCTTTTCACTTTTGAAGTGGAAGATACAAAGAACATAGCTTTGTTTAGCTATGGATCTCAAACTCTAACAGAGTTCGAGATATGGCACAAAAGGCTTGCTCACATTGGTGAAAGGACACTCAAACAAATTTGCAAGGACCAAAGTGTACTTGGTTTGCCTAATATGACAAGGCAACACATGATTTATAAGTGTGAAGCTTGTCAACTCGGCAAGGCTCATAGATAACCTTTCAATAAGAAAGGATATATGTATCAAAATCCTTTGGATCTAGTGCACACAGATGTGTGGGGTCCAAGTAAGGAGCCATCTATATCAGGCTCAAGATATTATGTGTCTTTCATAGATGATTATAGCAGGTGGACCATTCTGTTTTTCATGAAGCACAAGGATGAAGTGTTTAATTGCTTTAAGAAGTATATTGCTCTTGTTAAAACCAAGTAGGTAGGACTTTAAAAAGACCTAGATCAGATGGTGGAGGAGAATACTTCTCCTCTGAATTTGATGCCTTCTTGCATGAAAGAGGCATTAAAAGGGAAGTCACTACAAGGTATACACCTGAACTCAATGGTGTAGTAGAGAGGAGGAGCAGAGCTATTGTCGAAGTTGCAAGGTCCATGCTCAAAAAAAAGGGATTGCCAAACTACCTATGGGCAGAGGCTGTGTCTACAGCCACATATCTCATAAATAGACTTCCATCTAAGTCACTAAATGGAACCACTCCATATGAAGTGTGGAATGGAAGAAGACCTAGTCTAGATCATTGTAAAATCTTTGGATGCATAGCCTATGCTCACATTCCTTCTCAAGTAAGAGGGAAATTGGATCCCAAGGTAGAGAAGTGTGTATTCATTGGTTATGATCAAAACCAAAAAGGATATAGACTGTACAATCCAACCAATAAAGGATTTTCTGTGAGTAGAGATGTAATTTTTTATGAAAAAAAATCATGGTTTGATGATGACAGGAAAGTGAAGCTGCCTTATGACTTGGATGAAGATTTTCCATCACTTCAACCAAAGGAGCCAAAGCAGATTGAAGAAAGTGATTCAAAGATTGACCTAGAAGACTTGGAAAGACTAAAGCTATGGAAGAACAAAGGTAAAGCGAAGATGTAGGATGCTACATATGGACCCGAGAGCTCACATCAACCACTTAGAAGGTCTTCAAGGGAGAAGAAGAAACCAAAGAGGTTTGGTTATGAGACTTCTTTGGTCACCAAGCACTCAATCTACATTGCAAAGGATTCAACCAATGAAGGACCTACCACATTTGAAGAAGCACAAAGCAAGAAAGCTTGGAGAGATGCAATGGATGAAGAAATGGAAGTCTTGAAGGAAAACGAAACTTGGGAGCTTGTACCTAACAAGCCATCTCTGAAGGTAATTGGATCTCTATGGATATACAAAATCAAGAGGAATCTAGATGGAAGTATAAATAGACACAAAGCAAGGTTAGTTGCTAAAGGGTTTGCTCAAACCCATGGTATTGATTATGAGGAGACTTTCTCTCCTGTTGCAAAAATGCCTACGATTAGGGTTCTCATTAGTCTTGCTGCTTCTAGAAATTGGAAGCTCTATCAACTTGATGTAAAGAATGCTTTCTTGAATGGATGCATTTCTAAGGAAGTGTATATGGCACAACCTCCTGGATTTGAGGATGCACATCCCTAACTATGTATGCAAACTAAAGAAAGCTTTGTATGGATTGAAGCAAGCTCCAAGAGCTTGGAATTTCAGATTGGTGACTTATTTGCAGGACCAAGGATTCAAAGCTAGCAAGGCGGATACCTCTTTGTTCATAAAGAGGAATGGATCTGACGTGATCTATTTATGTGTGTATGTTGATGATATTATTATCACAGGCAATGATCTTGAAGGAATCTAACATGTAAAGAGTCAAATGAAGGAGGAGTTCAAAATAAGTGACCTTGGACCACTCACTTATTTTCTTGGATTGGAGTTGATCTACACAGATTCAGGTATATACATCACACAAAGGAAGTATCTACATGACATGCTCGTGAAGTTCAAGATGGAAAATACCAAGAGTGTAGGTACACCTATGGAGCCAAATCATAAGCTTAGTGCTTATGAAGGAGAGCCAATTGAAGACACCAAAAGCTATCAAAGCTTGGTTGGAAGTTTGAACTATGCAACACTCACAAGGGTGGATATATGCTATAGTGTTAGCATATTGAGTCAATTTATGCATAGGCCGAGAAAACCACATATGGAAGCGGCCACGAGAGTCCTCAAGTATCTAAAGGGGACCATGAATGAAGGTTTATTTTATTCGTTTACTTTAGATATTGAGCTAAAGGTCTAGTCAGATGCAGATTGGGCCGGATCTAGAGATGATAGAAGAAGCACATCCGGGTATATATCATTTGCAGGTTCAGAAATCATTTCTTGATCATCCAAGAAGCAACCAATCGTGGCATTATCTTCTATTGAAGCTGAATATAGAGGTTTGGCTAATGCAACTCAAGAAATCATGTGGTTAAAGTCTTTGTACACAGATCTTGGACTTCATTCCTCAACACCTCACATTTTCGGTGACAACACAAGCTCACTACATCTTGCAGCTAATCTGGTATACCATGCTAGAACCAAGCATATTGAAGGCCACTACCATTATGTAAGGGAGAAGCTAATGGGCAAGGATATTCAACTATCCTATGTCTCTACAGATATGCAATGTGCATACACGTTGATTAAAGCTCTTGATGGTACAAAGTTAAGTAGATTCAAGTTGATGATTGTGCAAATATTCATTGCCAATGTGCTTGTAATCATATGTGAATCTATACATTTATCATCATCTACTTCTCTGTTTTGTTCTCTGCTATACTCACTTAGAGCAGTAACTTTGGAAGGTCATATCTCAAGTTGTACTCAACATTGTTCAGTGTTTTAGCATGCATTGGATAGCTCTTACTGTCTAGTTTCTTCATATCAATTTTCATGTTCATTGGATATATAGGTTTATAGATACCTGCATTTTATGGCTCACTGGTCTATCTCTACAGAGCCCCGAGAATGGTGGGCATGTTGCACAAATTGATGAATCTTGTTCTCAGTGCTCAGTCCATCATTTGAAGTGTTTTAACTTGGATTAGGAAGCTTGCTAAGTCTATTTTCTATGCCCAAAAGGAATTTTTCTAATTCCTACCAGGTTGAGAGCACTATTCATTTTTTTCAGCAGGTGTATGTCCAAAAATAGCAAGTTTTGGGAACTAGTCATTTTGCAACTAGTCTGTCTTGACTTAAACTTTTGGGATACATGTTCCAAAGTACTAGGCTGATATTTTGGTGGGTTTAGCAACTCAAAGGGTCTACTAATCAACTCTGAAGTCTCACTTGGCTGGTGTGAAGCTGGTTGTAGCGGCACCTACTCATCTTTGGATTGCATCCACCATGTCTCTTCAGAGTGGTATCAGAGCATAGTCAAGCAACATGGGAGATGGATTTCCATCAACAATTGACAAATTGGATCGAAATAACTACCCGGCATGGTCTCTAAGGATTCGGGATGCGCAAACCTTGTAACAAGAAATGTGGCTTTACTTTCTGATTTGGAAGATCCTCATAACAAGCATGAAATGCAGACAGGAGATGACACAAAGCACTCAGTGGAGAAGATAGGTAATGTGAAGACATCAGATGGGAATATGAATGTCTTAAGCAAGGTCTTGTATGTTCCTACAATTACCAAAAATTTAATAAGTGTTGGACAGATTGTTGAAAAAGTATTGCAGGTTAGATTCAACCGATTTGCAGCATATGTTGAAGACCCAAGGCAAGGTTTTCGAAGGATTTCCAAAGGAGAAAAGACAGGAAAGCTTTTCATTTTTGAAGTGGAAGATACAAAGAACATAGCTTTGTTTAGCTATGGATCTCAAACTCTAACAGAGTTGGAGATATGGCACAAAAGGCTTGCTCACATTGGTCAGAGGACACTCAAACAAATTTGCAAGGACCAAAGTGTACTTGGTTTGCCTAATATCACAAGGCAACACATGATTTATAAATTTGAATCTTGTCAACTCGGCAAGGCTCATAGATAACCTTTCAATAAGAAAGGATATATGTATCAAAATCCTTTGGATCTAGTGCACACGGATGTGTGGGGTCCAAGTAAGGAGCCATCTATATCAGGCTCAAGATATTATGTGTCTTTCATAGATGATTGTAGCAGGTGGACCATTCTGTTTTTCATCAAGCACAAGGATGAAGTGTTTAATTGCTTTAAGAAGTATATTGCCCTTGTTGAAAACCAAACAGGTAGGACTTTGAAAAGACTCAGATGAGATGGTGGAGGAGAATACTTCTCCTCTGAATTTGATGCCTTCTTTCATGAAAGAGGCATTAAAAGGGAAGTCCCTACAAGGTATACACCGGAACGCAATGGTGTAGCAGAGAGGAGGAACAGAGCTATTGTCAAAGCTGCAAGGTCCATGCTCAACAAAAAGGGATTGCCAAACTACCTATGTGCAGAGGTTGTGTCTACAGCCACATGTCTCATAAATAGACTTCCATCTAAGTCACTAGATCGAACCACTCCATATGAAGTGTGGAATGGAAGAAGACCTAGTCTAGAGCATTGTAAAATCTTTGCATGCGTAGCCTATGCTCACATTCCTTCTCAAGTAAGAGGGAAATTGGATCCCAAGGCAGAGAAGTGTGTATTCATTGGTTATTATCGAAACCAAAAAGGATCTAGATTGTACAATCCAACCAATAAAGGATTTTCTGTGAGTAGAGATGTAATTTTTTATGAAAACAAATCAAGGTTTGTTGATGACAAGAAAGTGAAGCTGCCTTATGACTTGGATGAAGATTTTCCATCACTTCAACCAAAGGAGCCAAAGCAGATTGAAGAAAGTGATTCGGAGATTGACCTAGAAGACTTGGAAAGACTAAAGCTGTGGAAGAACAAAGGTAAAGAAAAGATGCAAGATGCTACATATGGACCCGAGAGCTCACATCAGCCACTTACAAGGTCTTCAAGGGAGAAGAAGAAACCAAGGAGGTTTGGTTATGATACTTCTTTGGGCACCAAGCACTCAATCTACACTGCAAAGGATTCAACCAATGAAGAACCTACCACATTTGAAGAAGCACAAAGCAAGAAAGCTTGGAGAGATGCAATGGATGAAGAAATGGAAGCCCTAAAGGAAAATGACACTTGGGAGCTTGTACCTAACAATCCATCTCTGAAGGTAATTGGATCTCGATGGATATACAAAATCAAGAGGAATCTAGATGGAAGTATAAATAGACACAAAGCAAGGTTAGTTGCTAAAGGGTTTGCTCAAACCCATGGTATTAATTATGAGGAGACTTTCTCTCCTGTTGCAGAAATGCCTACGATTAGGGTTCTCATTAGTCTTGTTGCTTCTAGAAATTGGAAGCTCTATCAACTTGATGTAAAGAATTCTTTCTTGAATGGATGGATTTCTGAGGAAGTGTATATGACACAACCTGCTGGACATGAGGATGCACATCATCCTAACTATGTATGAAAACTAAAGAAACCTTTGTATGAATTGAAGCAAGCTCCAAGAGCTTGGAATTTCAGATTGGTGACTTATTTGCAGGACCAAGGATTCAAAGCTAGCAAGGTGGATACCTCTTTGTTCATAAAGAGGAATGGATCTGAAGTGATCTATTTATCTGTGTATGTTGATGAATTTATTATCACAGGCAATGATCTTGAAGGAATCAAACAGGTAAAGAGTCAAATGAAGAGGAGTTCAAAATAAGTGACCTCGGACCACTCACTTATTTTCTTGGATTGGAGTTGATCTACACAGATTTAGGTATATACATCACACAAAGGAAGTATGTGCATGACATGCTCATCAAGTTCAAGATGGAAAATACCATGTGCAGGTACACCTATGGAGCAAAATCATAAGCTTAGTGCTTATGAAGGAGAGCCAATTGAAGAATCACAAGCTATCAAAGATTGGTTGGAAGTTTGAACTATGCAACACTCACAGGGGTGGATATATGCTATAGTGTTAGCATATTGAGTCAATTTATGCATAAACCGAGAAAACCACATATGGAAGCGGCCAAGAGAGTCCTGAAGTATCTAAAGGGGACCATGAATGAAGGTTTATTTTATTCATTTACTTCAGATATTGAGCTAAAGGTCTACTCAGATGCAGATTGGGCCGGATCTAGAGATGATAGAAGAAGCACATCCGGGTATATATCATTTGCAGGTTCAAAAATCATTTCTTGGTCATCCAAGAAGCAACCAACCGTGGCATTATCTTCTACTAAAGCTGAATATAGAGTTTTGGGTAATGCAACTCAAGAAATCATGTGGTTAAAGTCTTTGTACACAGATCTTGGAATTCATTCTTCAACACCTCACATTTTTTGTGACAACACAAGCTCACTAAATCTTGCAGCTAATCCGGTATACCATGCTAGAACCAAGCATATTGAAGTCCACTACCATTATGTAAGTCGGAAAGTTTTTTCGTTCGAAAATTTTATGTTTGAAAATATTTTCGATCGAAAGCCTTTCGATTGAGAGTTTATCCCTGTCTGTTTTTTTTTCAGTGTTTATTTAGACAACCACGAATAAAATGAACATATTAGGTATTTTTTAATTATTCGATCGAATAAATGCAACCTAGTTCACAGCTTCCAGGTCAAAGACCATTTTCATATCTTAAATTTTGATGGAACAAACATTTCTCTATGCAATAATAGGATTAAAGATTTTATAATTTAGAGGAGGCAATGGAAGCCAATGAATGAAATCTCAAATAAGCGTGCTCACATGGATGAAGATGATTGGGATGACTTGGGTGAATTGGCTAGGTCTATCTTTTGATTACACCTTGCCATGATCTTGGGATACATTTTGCACAACTATTACCAATAGTGCACCTAGTGGTAAAGTGGTCTATGTTGACATATGTGGAGCACTCTTTAGTGAGAAGATTTGTAGAAAATCTATGATTGGCACTTAGAGCAGAGATCCATATCATATTCGTGACTCTCACCAAGGAAAGAAACACCAACATGGCAAGAGCAAGAACAAGATAAAATTGGTCCTTGGAATAAGAGTAGAAGTTAATATGGGAAGAGGGATATCAAATGCCATTATTTTCATAAGAAAGAACACATAAAGAAACATTGCTTTGTATTAAAGAATGCTAAAGGTAAAGGCTAGCATGTTGATGGCCATGTTATATAGCTACTTGAAACTTTGACTATGAAGATTGAAGAAATCAATGCTATTTTGATGACGTTGATGTGTTGGCACTTGAGAGTAGTGTGCCTACTAAGGCTCTTATGGCTAATTATGTTTTGCACAACTGGTTGTAAAATTTGCATGTTTCTTTCCATGCGATACTACATAGAGAATGGTTCTCTACTTATGCAACAAAGTCTCATGGTACTATGAGACTCAATGACTATCATGAGTGTGATGTTGTCAAGATTTGAGATGTGGTAGTGTCGTTAATTGACAAATCAAATTTTACTATGCATAATCTACAACCTGTACCTCAATTATCATGTAGTTTATTGTTAATTGTTCAACTTTATGACCTTGGTTATAAGGTGGACTTCTATGTTCCACCCTTTCACATATCAAAGGGCAATATGGTTATTGCAAAAGGAATCAAAGTTGGCTCACTTTATCTTTTTTTGTATCATAACAAAAACACTTGCTACCTATTATTGAACAACCTATGCCTTGTGTTTGGAACAGCCAATATCTCATAGTGGAATGAAAATTCTTTTTCTTTTTGGCTATTTACTTGTGTTATCGTTCTCTAATTTTTAATTTTGTGAGCATTTCCCATATGGAAAGCAAACTTGCAATGTGCATAAGATGCACATTGACTCTTTTATTTAGCCTTTAGATCTTGTTCACATAGATGTGTGGGGTATACTGCCCATAAGGTCATTAGGTGCTCTCTTTACTTTGTCACTTTTCTAGAGGATGCTACTAGAAAATTGTGGGTACATTTTATCAAGAAGGATGAGGTATTCCCTACTTTCAAAAAATGGCTTGCTTTAGTTGACATTAAAAATGGAACTAAGCTTAATGCTTTAAAATCACATAATGGGGGAAAGTATACTTGACATGAATTAGAAGTTTTTTATAAATCTAAATGAATTCCTAGAGATTTTATGACTCCTTATACCCCAATACAAAATCTAGTTGATGGGGCAATAACTTTGTGTCAAAAAAATATATTGATATATTATAATAGCATTTTGGTCTTTAACATTGCAAACCTATTGCGAATCCTATAAAACCACATTTACAATTGAGACTTCATGATGTTGGAGATGCATTGGATGATGTTCTTTATTAATAATCTGTTGGATGCTTGATTTGCTTATGCATAACTTGGCCTGATATTGATTTTGTTGTCTTAGAGATGAACATGTTTATGCATTGCCTAGGTGTCAACCATTGGCAAGATGTTACACACATCTTTCTCTACTTCAGTGGTAGTCACGCACTTGGATTGTTTTATCCCAAGCATGAATCATTACTCCCAGATTTACCTGCTTTTTTGGCTCAAACTAGGCTAGTTGGTATGACACACATGTGTCCACTAATTGTTTTTGCTTCATGTTTGGTAGATCATGCATATCTTGGATGAGCAAGAAACAACCTACTGTGGCGACTTCTAGTTGTAAGGCTGAGCATAGGGTAGCTTTCACAACAAGTCTTGAGTATGTGTGGCTTAGAAATCTCTTGCCTGATTTGGGTGTTCATCAACGTTCTACCACCACCATCTTCATTGATAGTCATAGTGCATCAATAGTTGTGAGGAACCTTGTCTTCTAGGCTCGCAAAAATCACATAAAGGTGCATTATTTTTATTTCATGGAGAGGTTCTCCACTATAGAGATCCTTTTGGTATATGTTCCCACATAGCATAACATGGCAAACCTTTTTATAGACGCTCTAGCTAAGGTGAAGTTTGAAGCTTTCTACAAAGCTTTGGACTTACTTGCTTTTGTGAATTGATCTCTTTCCACATTGATTGGCACTTCCTTATATATGAGTGCTTTCAATAGTGATGTGTGTGATCACACTTAGGACCATTTGTGTACTTTTTTTCCTTTTTCACTAGGAACAAAGTGAACCCCCCTTGGGCATTTTAGATTAAGGGTTGATTAGTGATGGGTGAATGAGAAGAAGGTAGTGGCCACAATCCAGTCCTTTAAGGCTAGCTACAAGCTTCCGTCATTTTTGTGTGGTCAAAGAGGAGAACCACCTGAAACTCATGGTTTTAGTTATGTGAATGGTTTTGAAACATTTTGAAATGAATTAGAGCCCTTGGATTGGCTCAATGATCTAATGGATGGGGTTGTGTGCAAAACCCAAGGCATCTCAATACATGAGCCATTGGATTTGCATTCTTTTTGATGGCTCAGATCTTTCTCTTCTTTGAAAAGATGTGCTTTGATATAGGGCCTTGGATTTTCATCACTTTGATTCCTTGAGATCTAATCCTCCCTCAAGAATGTGCCTCATAATATAGGCCCTTTGGTTAGTCTCTCCGACTGGATGACAAATATTCCATAATACTTCTTTGAGGGCCTTCAAATCATAACCATTAGATCTTCATATGACTGAATGGCTTAGGATGAGTTCCCCCTCAAGAAAAGCCCCTGCTATGCTATCACCATAATGGCTAACCAAAGTTTTGTAACTATCCAAATTTTGGTAAGTTTCCAAATGGTAAATTATTGTCCTTAGAACTTCCCAAGAATGTTAACCATCATTCAACATTCTATAATTGATCAAGGTAGGTTAAAGGGGTTTAATCCTCTATTCTAAAACCAACTCAAGTGTGTTAGAAGGAACAAGAGATAGGAAGAGAGTAATGCAAAAGTTGTAAGTCAACTGTACAATCTATTGTATTTTTCTCATTATTATACTGCAGGAACCTTTTCTCTATCATATTCTACTTCTTACTATACTCTTTATATTATCTATTCCAAATTCATTTCTTTTCAAGAGACCTTTTTGAAGTGATATTTAGGAAATAGAAAGGCATTGGAAACTATTTCTAGTAATCCCTAATCTCCGAACCCTATTTGTTATGGAGTAAACACCACCAAACATTTGGCAACCATGATGGGATGGGGGTTCATCAACAATGTTTAGTGAGGTGAATTAATGAATGGTGCAACAAGGAGATGAATGGAAGTATTCTCGATAGTGGAGAGGGAGTATGCCAACATGATCGGGTAGGTGGTTTTTGAAATATCAAGAATTGTAGAAAATGCTCAGAGTGGTTGGATCATCTTCATCATCGCATACAGATGTTGTCAAAGGAGAAAATTTGGGAAGTACCTATATATCTAAATAAATACATGCCTTAGTGGAGAAAGGGGTATATTCTACCCATTGCTCACACAACTTCTAGAGGTACAGACGGCTCTTGAGGTGGCCAAGTTGTAAGAAGATGACATAGAAGGGTAGTGGGCCAAAGAGGAATGAGACAAGGAACAAGAAAAATGACCTTGAGATTCAAGTGCAGCATCGAGCCTTTTGGATTTTGTTTCAGAGGAGCATATGGAAGAAAATTAGACCATGTTACAAAGGCAGTTTGGTGCAATATTTGAGACGGCATCCGAGGAAGGAATAAAGATTGAGGAAGAAGGTGAATTTCCATGCATACATGATGATGAAGAGTGGAAGTGTTGGCAAACTCTAATTCACATGACTGCATCAATGCAATAATTTAATGGAATGTAGTTTAATTGATTTAGTGGGAAAATTGATGATGACCTTGATTTATATGTTTGTTTCTTTTCATACATAGCTTGTTGAAAGGAAATTTAGATGATACAAGAAAGTTTCAGGAGCTCCAAGCTACTCTTGGAGGCTATTCGATGGGTAACCAAATTTTGCCCCAACCATTTTCCTATGTATGATGTTCTAAGGATAACATTTCAAAGATGATTTCAAAAATCCAAAACTACACGTCACTTGTTTATCACTTTGCAGTATATGGTGCAATAGCCAACCGAAAGAGTTGTAGAATATGCATCTTTGTTCCTTAGCATGTTGCAATAAATCTTGGAGGTGTAGCGGCCTCTAGAAGATGAGGTACATGGATGGTTTAGGGATGTCTTGAATCCTTTGTTGATATATTTAGGTAGTGATGTGTGTGAACACACTAGGACCACCGAGGCATTTTTCTCCTTCCTTAGGAGGTTTCTTTCCCCGGGCTTGCATATACGTCTATTGCCCTAACGCGCTACTTATCTTTGTACATTCTCTAGTAATACATTCAGTATTGTGTGTTGAGCTCCAAACTTCTTCTTCCTTATGCTATTCACATGCTTCCATAGATGTCTAACTCCAATAATTGGTATCAGAGCAGGTCGCCACTTCATCTAGGGGCAATGCATAAACCTGCTCATCTGTGAGACAACAAATAGAATATCTGGCTGAGTAATGCATAAGTAAATCAAGCATCTAACAGCTTGCTGATAGAGAACACCATCAAATGCATCTCCAACATCATGAAGACTCAATCGTAAACATGTCTCCATAGGAGTGGCAGTAGGCTTACAGTCTTCAAGGCCAAAACGCTGCAATAATGTGTCAATATATTTCTTTTGACACAAAGCCATTCCACCATCAATTTGCATAAACTGAATCCCCAAATAGTGATGCAAATGTCCCAAATTAGACATCTCAAATGAGCCATGCAAATCAGCCTTAAAATAAGCAATATACTTCTCAATAGGACCAGTGAACAACATGGCATCAACATAGACAACAATGATCAGAAGCACATCATTAGCACTCTTAACATACAAGGTGCTTTCAATTGGATTGTTCTCAAAACCATGTGCAATCAGATAGGCATGTATCTTTTTATACCAAGCACGTGGTGCTTGCTTGAAACCATATAATGCCTTCTTTAACCTGCACACTTGGTTTTCATGCCCTTTCTGCACAAAGCCATGAGGCTAAAAAACATACACTTCTTTATGCAAGTCACCATTCAGAAATGCAGTTTTAATGTCCAACTAATGTACATTCCAACCATGATGGGCTACAAGTGCACAGATGCTATGAACAGTAGTCATTCGACAAGTAGGTGCAAAGGTCTCATAAAAATCAATGCCGCTTTTCAGCGCATAACCTTTTGCAAGAAGCCTAGCCTTATACCTGTCAATTGTTCCATCAGGCCCACGCTTGAGCTTGTAAACACACTTAGTGCAAATGGCCTTCTGGCCAAGAGGCAAGTCACATAAAGATCCAGTACCATTTTTCATTATAGCATCATATTCAGATTGCATAACAGCCATCCAATTTTTTGAATTTTGTGCTTCACCAAATGAAACAGGCTCATTCTCATCACAGAGACTAGATGCAGCCATAGCATAGCAATCGGATGTAAACGAGGCACTATGAGAGCCTGAAGGAGTATGATATCATAGAGGTGCATCTAACTTGCTGCCATGCAAAGTCTGCACCAACCATTTTGACATAGCTTTTGCTTGATCAATATGAGCTCTCTCTTCAACAATTGCACCAGAAATCGAATGATCTACATCATCACCTGAAACTTGCAAAGGTTGAGAAGTTGCCTCATTAGGGCCAGCAGTAGACTTTCCACCTGTAAAAGGAGGCAGCAAAGTATCATACATGTCTTTGGAGCTAACAAATGTCTCCTTAGTGCATGAAAGTAATGGCTGAATAGCATCCTCCACAAAAACAACATCATAGCTAACCAGAATGCGTTTATTCTAATGATGATACAAATAATAGCCTTTACTTTCAGAACTATAGCCAACAAAAATACATTTTACTACTTTATCATCCAATTTTCTGTGATTGTTTAGGCACTAATGCATATGCCAGACAACCAATAACACACAGATGAGCAACAGATGGCTTGCGATCATGCCAAGCCTCATATGGAGTGATAGACAGCAGTGCTTTAGTGGAACACCTATTAAGTACATATGTTGCACACATGAGAGCCTCAAGTCAGAAACTATGTGGTAAAGCCTAACTCTTGACCATACACCTCGCCATCTCCATGAGTGACATGTTTTTTCGTTCAGGAACACGATTCTGTTGAGGTGTATACGACACTGTACACTGGTGTTTTATCCCACGTTCAACGAGAAATGCATTAAAATCAGAAGACATATATCCCCCCCCTCGATCAAAACGGAGGGTGCCCATTTTACATGCTGACAGATTTTTAGCCAAAACCAAAAACTTTTTGAAGCACATGAACACTTCGGACTTTGCCTTCAATGGATATACCCATGCATGCCTGGAAAACGCATCAATGAAAGTCACGAATTAAAGATAATTTCCAAAAGAAGGTGATTGCATAGGACCATCGAAATCACTATGTACAAGCTGCAATTTCTGAGTAGCCCGAACTGAACCATCTTTTGGAAATGAGGAACACTGCATTTTGCCCAAAATACAGCCTTCACAAACATGTTTTCCAGGTGCCTCAAGTTTGGGCAACGAGGACACCATTTCAAACTTATGCAAGCGTAGCAAAATAGAAAAATTCAGATGACCAAAGCGTGGATGCCAAAGGTTTGCATCTGACATAGCCTGAGAATTATGTATTGCACATGCCGAATCATTCACAGATATTTCATAGTCTATGAGCTTATACAGCCCAAGACATAAAATACCAGAAGCAAATCAGAGCACCATTTGGAAGATGATGAACTATACAAGTGTTATCAATAAATTTCACAACGAAGCCAATCTTGGCTAATGTAGAAACTGATAAAAAAATTTTCTTGATCCCTGGCACAAACAAAGCATCTAACAAAGTGAAAGAAATACCATCAACACTAGTCAAAATGATCTTACCAACTCCCATAACAGGATAAGAGGAGTTGTTGGCGCATGTAACAGTATTCCCTGTAGGGGCAGGCTCGAGTGAAGAGAAGAAACTGAGCTGCGAGGTAATATGTTTGGTTTCCACATTGTCAAAGTACCAAACATGTGAGTCTACTACAAACATGCACTGATCATGAGAAGATGGGTCAAAACTGCAAACAGTAGTAAACGTCCATTCTTCTTCCTGCACAAGATTAGCAGACTGTGTTTTTGGTGTAGAGGCTTCTGATCTTCTACAAAAACCATTCCAGCCTCTTTCTTCTTTGCCTCTTTAGCATCCAGTTTTGGATAGTTCTTTATGATGTGATCATTCCCTTTACAGTACTTGCAAAAGAATTTCTGCTTTTTTGATTTTTTCTCATCTTTATCTTGGTTCTTCAAATGTGCAGCATTTGCAGATTTCTGCTTACAAGCAGATGAGCTCCATTTTCATTTTCCCTTCCGACTAGCTAAGAAAGCTTGATCTCCAACACTCATAATGGACCTGTTCTGCTTGGAGTGATCTGATGGAGAGTGTTAATCTCCAAAAGAACAACCTACTCTTAGATTTAGAACACCTCTATATCAAGAGTAAGTCAAAATCTTCACCAAATTAGAGGTCCAATCTCCAAATTATTAAAAGTTGAGAAATTATGTGAAGAAGATAAAACATAGAAAGTTTGCTGCACAATTTCTTCTCATTGACCTATCAAACATGTAAAGTTTTCTATGAAATTTTGTATGGAGTGTCGCCTAGAATTTGCGCACCTCCTCCAAGTTAAAGTTCTTCAAAAGGTTTAGTATAACGTGAGAAATCAACTTCACAAGTTACCTATGTCTAAATCTGTACTTCTGAGAAGTCGATTTAGACACCCCTAACTTCTTAACTTCAATTCCCTCAGTACAAAACCTTTTTAAGCAAATGCTTCTAGCCACGAGTAGATTACCTTCCAACTTAAAGATTAAGTGCTTGCTTGCACAAAACTTTAAACTATGGAGTGAGAACTAACCAAAAGATTAAGATCAAAATTTGTGCCTGTTTCAGAGAACTGTGAACACTCAACACATATGAATGTTCCTACTAACAATTCTCCTAGCCTGTTTACAATTAGACTCTGAAACTTAAGCCATAGACTCATTAACTATGAAGTTAGATATCCTCAAAAGGATTTCACAAATGATTTACCACAGACGGAGCAGACACGAAAAGATCGGGCGCAATATTTCTTCAATTATTCAGAAAGTTACAGTTGAGTGATGAGAGGAAACTCAACTAACTTTTCACATGTCTCATGACATCTAACTTCCTCTTTCTTGACTTCTATCTATTCTTACATATGCTCTCATATCACGCCTCGACATTTTCAGGGTATATATATAGAAATTTGTACAAGTCTATGACTAATCAAAGATCTAAATGAACTATCACTATACTAATGTACATATGTGTACATTCCTCATATACTCTGAATGTATCCTTCTTCCAAGCTTCAAGAATTGATCTCATCCTTCATTCTTTAGTCTTTAAACATTCAATTGGTGATTGATCTGCACCAACAGCTTCCCCTCAATCATCAATTGAGGTTTCTCCTTTCTTCTTTATACCTGCCATGTCTTTAAACTTCTGTAGCTTTGGTCCATCCAAGCTCTTTGTAAGCATATCAGCTATCTGATCTTTTGTTGAAGTATGTATGAATTCAATCTCCTTATCCATCACTTTCTCTCTTAGAAAGTGATACTGAATCTCAATGTGTTTGGTCCTGGCATGAAAAACAGGATTAGCAGCTAAATACAATGAACTCATGTTATCTCCATATATAATTGGTACCCCATGCACAATGTCAAAACTCTTCATCAAAGTCTTGAGCCAAATCACTTCCTTTGCAGCTTCAACCATGCCTTTGTACTCTGCTTCTGTAGAAGACAAGGCAACTGTATGTTGCTTCTTGGAACACCATGAGATAAGTTTATCTCCCACATAACACATGTATCCAAAAGTTGATCTTCTATCATCTGGATTACCTGCCCAATCTGCATCACTATAAATTTTGATATTTGTATCTGAGGTGAACCCATAATACAAACCTTCATTGAGTGTACCCTTAATGTACCTCAACACTCTTTGACCTGCAATCCAATGTTCTTTCCTTGGGCAATGCATGAATTGAGACAAAACCCCTACTGCATATGATAAATCAGGTCTAGTTAAAGTAGCATAGATAAGACTACCAACCAAACTCTGATATTGTCTCATGTCCTTGAATTCTTCACCTCCAAACTTACTCAATTTGTGATTCACTTCCATTGGTGTAGGTGCTACCCTGCAATCATCCATTTTAAACTTGATTAACAAGTTCTTCAAATACCTTTCTTGGGTCACAAATACTCCATGTTGAGTATATGTAATCTCCATGCCCAAGAAGTATGACAAGTCTCCCAAGTCACTTATTTTGAACTCCTTTTCCATTTGCTTCTTGAGTCTTTGTATTCCTTCTTCATCTGTACCTGTAAGGATTATATCATCAACATATATGCACATGTATATGAAACCATTATCACTTGCTTTGACAAGCAAGCTACTATCTGCTTTAGACACCTGAAATCCAAGTTCTTTCAAGAACTTTACAAGTCTATAGTTCCATGCCCTTGGGGCCTGCTTCAAGCCATACAAAGCTCTCTTGAGCTTGCACACATGATCTGGATACATTTTATCTCTGAACCCTTGAGGTTGCTCCATGAACACATCATCTGAAATATAACCATTCAAAAAAGCATTTTTCACATCAAGTTGACATAACTTCCAACCTTTACATGCAGCAATAGCTATAAGTGTCCTGATGGTTGTCATCTTTGCCACAGGACTATAAGTCTCATCATAGTCAACACCATATGTTTGAGCAAACCCTTTGACAACAAGTCTAGCTTTATATCTAGACACACTTCCATCTGCAAACCTCTTGGTCTTGTAAACCCACTTGCATCCAATGATTTTCTGACTATTTGGTTTTGGAACCAAATCCCATGTTTGATTCTCCAATAGTGCATCAAATTCTTCCTGCATAGCTTTCTCCCATTTTTCCTTACCTTTTGCCTCTTCATATGTAGAAGGGTCTTCATCTGTTTTCATCATATAAGCATAATCTTTTGTGGCCAAAAATGAAGTATCATAGCTATACCTTGTAGGTTGCCATTTGTTCCTTGTAGACCTCCTAAGCTCTCCACTTCTTGAGGTTTCTGGTTCTTCATATTCAGGATCAAATCTTGGTGTTTCTTCCACTTCAACCTGCACTTCATTATTCTCTTGTTCATCAAATATTTGAACCTTTGATTTACCTTTCCTTTGGCTCACTTCTTCTTCATCACTTGTATTGATATTGATTGTACCTGCATACCAAGTGCTTTGCTCATCAAATGTAACATCTTTAGAAACCATGAATTGTTTTGTAGATGGACTCCACAATCTATAGCCCATCTGCTTATCATCATAACCAATGAAAACATATTTTTCAGCTTTAGGCTCCAACTTGTGCCTTAATTGTGATGGCACATATGCATATGCCACACATCCAAAAACTCTGCAATGATCCAAGGTAGGTCTCTTACCCCACCAAGCCTCATATGGTGTCATACCCTGCAAGGCTTTACATGGTAACCTATTGACCAAATAAGTGGCTGTATTTATAGCCTTAGCCCACAAATAATTAGGGCAATTTTTCTCCTTCATCATGGATCTTGCAAACTCAACAAGTGTTCTATTTCTCCTTTCTGCTACACCATTTTGTTGAGGAGAGTACCTGCAAGTAACTTCCCTTTTTATACCTGCATTCCATAAGTAATCACTGAACTCATTAGAAAAATACTCTCCCCCTCCATCTGACCTTAGTCTCTTCAACTTATGTCCTGTAACTCTTTCTGCATATGCATGATAGTGTTTGAATGTATTAAACACTTCTGACTTATCTTTGATCACATAGATAGTGATCCATCTAGTAGCATCATCAACATAAATCACATAATACCTTGACCCATTTATACTGAAATCCTTTGATGGTCCCCACACATCTGTGTGTACCAATTCAAGCTTCTCTGAGTACATAAAACCATGCTTGGAGTAAGAATTCTTATGAGCCTTACCTAATTGACATGCCTCACATTTGTATGTCATATGTTGACCTGCAACATTAGGCAATCCAAGCACTGAACCATTGTTAATCATATCTTTAATACCTCTTTCATTGAAATGTCCAAGCCTTTTGTGCCAAAGATCTAACTCAGAGATCTTATGTCCTCCATATGTGAACATAGCATGACCAATATTGCCTTGAATCTTCAATGTAAATAATCTTCTTTCTTTTTTCCCTGAAACAATCTGTTTATACCCTTGACTAGGGTCTTCCACATATACTCCATCATTAGTGAACCTTACTTCATATCCCTTTTCAACAATTTGTCCTACACTTATCAAATTCTTAGGAATTGTAGGAACATACAAGACCTTACTCAATAAGGTACTACCATCCTTAGCCTTCACTGATCCAATTGACTTCACATTGTGCTTTGTGTTGTCACCTGTTTGAACAACATGATTAAAAACCTTATTCTCCAAATCAGTCATCAAAGATATATTACCACTCAGGTGATTGCTACACCCTGAGTCAATGTAGAAGACTCTTTGATCTTCACTCTGCCTTTCACAAGTTGCATTCATTATCAATGTTGAATCCTCCTTTTGATCTGAAGCATAATTGTAGTAAGTGTTGTTATATTGTTGACTTTGGAAACCTCTACCTGCATTTCTTCCAAAGTAACTCCTACCACCTCTGCCTCTGAAATTACCTCTTTGATTTCTGCCTCCTCTTCCTCTTGAATTATAGTTCTGATTATATCCACCATTACTCTGATTATTATGCCAACAATCATTAGCTAAGTGATTTGTCTTACCACAAATCCAGCAAGCTTTGCCTCCATCTTTGTTATTCCTGCCTCTTCCTCTACCTTTGCCACCTCCTCTTCCTCTTAGGAAGTTGGCTTGACTAGTTGTACCTTCATCTTCACCTGCTTGTTGCTTTCCTTTGCTATTCTTCTTCTTGTCTTTTGAGTACATTGCATGACCTGCACTCTTGTCACCATCTCCTTTAACATCCTGCTCAAATGTTAGCATATGACCTAGCAACTGATTTAAATCAGGAGTGAAATGATCAAGTGATAACACTATAGACAAAATGAATGGCTTCCATTTGTCATCACCTCTTAGACCTGTAAGAATTTGCCTTACCAATTTATCCTCCTCAATGTCTTCATCAACAGCTCCTAATGCATCTGCAATGTCTTTCATCCTTGTTACATAATCTGAAATAGATTGAGAGGCCTTCTTCTTGAAGGTTGTAAATTCTGCCCATAAGGATGCCTTCCTTGACTTTGTAGTATTCTGGAAATGCTCCTCCAAAGCATTCCAAATATCAGTTGCACTTTCAAGACCTCGAATATGAGGTAACAAGTAATCATTGCCTCCCATATAGATAATGCTCCTAGCTTGAGCATCTTTCTTCATCCAATTTTTCAAATCTGCTAACTCTTCCCTAGTTGGAACACTAGGATCTCTGAACTGTGGCTTTTCTTCTTCTCCTGTGATGTAAGCAATTAAATCTTTGCTCATAAGATGAGCTTCCATCCTCATTGACCATGCAGGATAATTTTCCCTATCCAATTTCTCTATCTGTAGAGAATCTCCCATCTTGTGTCCACCTGTGTATTGAAATCTTCAAGCTTTATGAACAATATATGTACCTTTACTTCGAATTAGACTCCTTTTGTCCTTCTTGATGTCGTATGGTCTCCTCCTCAAGCTTTGCTTTCAAACTTTCACCTTTTAGTTCTTCAATTGTTGAATTTCTTGAATCTGCAGCAGTCGGGATCCTCCTTTCCTTGATTTTGATGTCTCCTGCTCTGATACCACTGATGGAGAGTGTTAATCTCCAAAAGAACAACCTACTCTTAGATTTAGAACACCTCTATATCAAGAGTAAGTCAAAATCTTCACCAAATTAGAGGTCCAATCTCCAAATTATCAAAAGTTGAGAAATTCTATGAAGAAGATAAAACACAGAAAGTCTGCTGCACAATTTCTTCTCATTGACCTATCAAACATGTAAAGTTTTCTATGAAATTTTGTATGGAGTGTTGCCTAGAAGTTGCGCACCTCCTCCAAGTTAAAGTTCTTCAAAAGGTTTAGTATAACTTGAGAAATCAACTTCACAATTTACCTATGTCTAAATTTGTACTTTTGAGAAGTCGATTTAGACACCCCTAACTTCTTAACTTCAATTCTCTCAGTACAAAACCCGTTTAAGCAAATGCTTCTAGCCAGGAGTAGATTACCTTCCAACTTAAAGATTAAGTGCTTGCTTGCACAAAACTTTAAACTATGGAGTGAGAACTAACCAAAAGATTAAGATCGAAATTTGCGCCTGTTTCAGAGAACTATGAACACTCAACACATATGAATGTTCCTACTAACAATTCTCCTAGCCTGTTTACAATTAGACTCTGAAACTTAATCCATAGACTCATTAACTATGAACTTAGATATCCTCAAAAGGATTTCACAAATGATTTACCACAGACGGAGCAGACACGAAAAGATCGGGCACAATATTTCTTCAATTATTCAGAAAGTTACAGTTGAGTGATGAGAGGAAACTCAACTAACTTTTCACATGTCTCATGACATCTAACTTCCTCTTTCTTGACTTCTATCTATTCTTACATATGCTCTCATATCACGTCTGGACATTTTCAGGGTATATATATAGAAATTTGTACAAGTCTATGACTAATCAAAGATCTAAATGAACTATCACTATACTAATGTACATATGTGTACATTCCTCATATACTCTGAATGTATCCTTCTTCCAAGCTTCAAGAATTGATCTCATCCTTCATTCTTTAGTCTTCAAACATTCAATTGGTGATTGATCTGCACCAACATGATCTTCTTGCAATAGAATAGAGACTAACTCCTCAAATGAAAAGGCATTTGGATTGCCTTTCATCATCAACCAAAGAATAGAAGGAAAACTCTAATATGAATCAGGAAGACCATTCAAAACGGTCTGCACAAGTGAGGTATCTGGTGCAACCTCATCAGAAGAAATCAACTATTCCTTCAAGTCTTTGATCTTTGTTAGAAAATTTTCCATAGAATCAGCTTCATGCATGTGCTCACTCTCCAACTATTCTTGGAGGTAAGCAACACGAGCCTCATTCCTAGCTTGGTAGAATGTGATAAGTGTATCCCAAGCATCCTTAGCTGTTCTGCAAGAGTGAGTGTGAGGAATAATGGCACACTTGACAGACAAAGCTATCAATGCATGTGCCTGAGCATCTTTGTCATCCCAACGAATCTACTCTATAGTAGGTGCAGCAAAAACCGCAACACAAACAGGAATACGCAAAATATCATCATCTTCGACACCTTCTGCATCAACTTCAGTACGTGCAATTGTAATAGTTGCAGGCGTGATAGGACGTTTTTCAACACTTTGTACAATGTTCCACAATCCTTTTGCAACCAATACATGTCGCATCATATAAGCCCACAATGGGTAGTTGGTACCATCCAACTTATCCTCAACAGCCAACATACAGAATACATCACTGCTTTCAGCCATGGCCGATGACTAAAATACCTTGATGCACAAAATTGACTATATCTCAAAAAGTTGAATGGAACATCCCAGACCAATTCTGCTAGACCTATAGTAGACTTTGAGATGCTTATACTGGCAACCAGAAACTGGTATATACCTTTGGCACAAAAAGAAAAAATAGCCTGCACAAACGCTGTGATAGTGCATTCGGAGGCCAAAATGAGCTCACATCGCGATTTTGGGCAAGGAGTGTCGACGGCACCCTAGATGAAGCGACGACATGCTCTGATACCAATTGTTGGAGATAGACGTCTACGGAAGCATGCGAACAACTCAAGGAAGGAGAAGAAGCTTGGAGCACAACACACAATACTGAATGTATTACTAGAGAATGTACAAAGATAAGTAGCCATTAGGGCAATAGGTGTATATATACAAGCCAAGGGAAAAAAACATCCTAAAGAGGGTAAAAAGGGACTCGACGGTCCTAGAGTGTTCACACACATCACTACCTAAATATATCAAGGCTTACCACATTGTAGCAAGCTAGGAATGAGGTTCGTGTCGCTTACCTCCGAAAACAGCTGGAGAGTGAGCACATGAATGAAGGTCATTCTATGGAAAGTTTTCTAACAAAGATCAAAGACTTGAAGGAACAATTGATTTCTACATGAGGTTATACGAGATAGCTCACTTGTGAAGAACATTTTGAATGGTCGTCCTGATTCATATCAAAGTTTTGCTTCTACTATTCGGTTGATGATGAAAGCCAATCCAAATGCCCTATCATTTGAGGAGTTAGTATCTATTCTATTGCAAGAGGATCAGTCGAGGCAGAACAGGGCCATTATGCGTGTTGTAGATCAAGCTTTCTTGGCTAGTTAGAAGGGCAAAGGAAGATGGAGCTCTTCAATTAGTAAGCAAAAATCTGCTAATTCTGCACAATTGAAGAGGGAAGATAAAGATGAAAAGAAATCAAACAAGAAAAAATTGTTTTGCAAGTACTCTAAAGGAAATGATTATATAATAAAGAACTTTCCAAAACTAGCTACTAAAGAAGCAAAGAAGAAAGAGGTTGGAATGGTTGTTATAGAGGCCTCTACACCAAAAACAGAGTCTGTTAATCTTGTGCACGAAGAAGAATGGGCGTTTACTACTGCTTGCAGTTTTGACCCATCTTCTCATGAGTAGTGCATGTCTGCAATAGACTTAGATATTTGGTACTTTGATAGTGGGGCGACCAAACATATTACCTCGTAGCATAGTTTCTTCTCTTCACTCGAGCCTACCCCTATAGGGAATACTGTTATATGTGCCAACAACTCCTCTTATCCTGTTATGGGAGTTGGAAAGATCATTTTGACTACTCCTGATGGTAGTTCTTTCACTTTTTCAGATGCTTTGTTTGTGCCAAGGATCAAGAAAAATCTATTATCAGTTTCTGCATTAGCCAAGATTGGCTTGGTTGTGAAATTTGTTGATGATAGATGTACAGTTCATGATCTATCAAATGGTGACATGATTATTGCTTTTTGCATTTTATGTCAGGGGATGTATAAGCTCATAGACTATGAAAGATCTGTAAATGATTCGTCGTGTGTAGTACATGATTTTCACGCTTGTTAAACGCTGTGTTCTAACTGTCAGAAGTGCGTTTAAACGTTATTGGGTTCTTGGGAGTGGAAAGGGTCTGCAAAAACAGAGGCCCTATGCTTGTTTCCCAAAACGACTTCTCACCACAATATACTAACATTCAAGACTTCTATCACGAATTGGTATACCCTTCTCAATCTTTACGGTTCGTCATTCTAACTCTTCCAAGGTTTGCCGAACACACTGTACCAGACGATTAGTATCGTGATACCGAGTTACCTCAGACCCTTTTCCGAATACACATTGCAGTAACATTAGGAACAATAGCAGTAGTTCAACCTTCACCGAACAGTGCTCATAGTCAAACTCAACCGAAGACACAGAAGGACTCAACAGTTACAGACACACAGTGATGAAGATTTAGTATGCAACTTAGGACGGCTCTTACTGTAGCTTAATCTTTGCCGTATGAACATAGACCTCAATACTGAAGACAACTCAATACAAATCCGAATACCAAAAACGCTACCACAGCTACACAGACTTCACCAAACACTGGCAGAACATTCCAAGAAAGAATAACAACACGATAAGAATAACAACATGATACTCGAACTAACACAACAATCCCAATAGAGACTCGCAAACGACTTACTCAGACAACAGTCCAATGATCTACCGGATATAAATGAAATTCACAACCACAACAGATATCGATAGACAACAAACACGGATACGCACAGTATACTCAGAGTACTCAGAAATTAGACAAACAACGCTACAGCAACGCTCAGACAATCACCCAGACGGACATTCTGGTGACTCCACGAATCGTCACTGAGCATCTCTTTTCATTGCTTTATATAAAAGATTACAACTGTCAGTGTAACAAATTTTCGCGCGTGCGAACAAAAGATTCAGTTTTACAACTTCCAATCCAGCGGCCGACTAACACTCTAGCACGCACGGTGGACTCGAACCCGCAGGTTTTACAAAATTACCTTCTTCTATAATTCCGTCTAAATACATGTTTCTAGCTAATCTAAAGGTTTGGGCGATTTTCTTCTTTAAAGTTTCTAACAGCTGTTTGAGAGTATCCGGTTCTAATAGTTGTGCATCTACTCTTACAGAACTTAAAGCTATAGCTTCGGTCAGCAAAATTTCTGCTTGCGTCTGCAGAAAGGCTTCTTGTAGGTAGAAATCGTTCGATAAGGCCGCATCTCTGGAAACTTTCATTTCTGCCACTTGTTTCTCCATCTTGCTTACTCTTTCTTTCTGATTGTCCAGCTGATTCTCCCTTCTTTCGATCTCTTGATTCTGAAACTGTATGGTTCTGGAATATGCATCCCTTTCTCTTTGGAGATCTGTTATTACTTTTTGTAATTGTGCTTCTAATGTCAGTTTTTGCCGTAGAATGTCATTTACCTCGTCGAATTCTATCTTACATTTCTGGAGTTCTTCAGTTGTTTTCATCGCCAGATCGTACTGTTCTTGGCCTTTTTGTACCTTTTTGTCTAGTTGAACTCTGGTTTCTTCGAGCATATTTCCTAATGCGATTCTTGCATCTTCTTTGTCCTGTAACTCTTGCTTCATTTTACTGATTTCGGCATTTGCATTTTGTAATGATTCTTCTTTCTTTGTGAGCTCAGCCACCGCCGCATCTCTCTGATTGGTAACCATTTCCTGTTCAGCAATTCTGGCCTGTAATTCCTTCAGCTGTTCTTGTAGGGATTGGTTTTCGGCTTTGGCTACTAGTAATTCTTCCTGTAGGGGGCTAATGTCGGCTTCTAGTATATCTACTTTATGTTGGAATTCATTGCGAATATTGTTTGTTACATGCTTCATTTGCGTAGGTAGTTGTTGTGATAAATTAATGAGCAGTTGCCCCATAGAAGCTAACTCAGAAAATACGGGGATGGACGGGAGTGGAGGTGGAGGACGAGGTTGAGAAGAGGATGCTGTGAGAAGATGTTGGGAATTTGGTGGGGAGTAATTCGGTGATGAAGATGAAGAAGCCGCGGGTTCGACTGGGACAATAGGTGGAATAGGAAGTATGGGGTTGAGCGGAGGTTCCGGTGGTGGAGTGGGTAGGACAGGGTTAGGTTCTGTTACCTGTTCTGTTGTTTGTTGTGTAGTGTCGGCAGTTGTGGACTCAACTGCTTTCAGAAGTTCGTCGAAGACTTCTTTAACGATCTATTCTTCATTTCTTTGGTTTTCCTGCTCTGATTGTTGTTGTGATGCCTCTTGGGACGAGCTTGTGTTGGATTCGGTGTGATCCTCCTGTTCTTGTTGTCGTTCTGATGATGACTGTGCGGAAGATTCGTGCTGTATAGATGTTGTGGTATCATGGAAGGTTTCTTCGTACTGTTTTTCGTCTTCTTTGTCATCTCCGGCTGAACCCTGTGCTTCACTTTCAGATGAACTGATCCTAATTCTTTTCCGGCGGAAGAGTTGATTGAGTTCCTCTTCGTCTTCTTCATCATCTTCAAATAGTTGTGCCGACTCTTCATGGTGCAGGATCGGGCCTTTGGGTGGTGGTTGTGCTGCAAGAATGGCCGGAAAGGAAGGATAGGATATGAGGGAGTCTCGATCTTGGCATTCCTCCCTTGTTTACCTGTTTGATGATTGCCACGCATTCTTTAAGAATGCGGTGGAAGAAGTACGATGCAAAATTCACTGGTTCTCGAGCAGCTAAATCAATAGCGGAGTAGAATGGACGCGATATTCCATAAGTATGTTTCTGTAGGTTCAGGATAGCTACTAAGAATTGAAGGGCGGATCTCTCAGGTTCCGATCGACATAGGATCGCGTATTCGTTGGATGAATGCCTAGGGAATAACTGATTCATGGTGGCTAATGGTAGATTCAGGCCATTCTCTCGACCTTGCGAAGGGAGTCAAAACGACTCAGCGAAAGTTTGGAAGGTGATCAGTGTACAGGATAAGGGAGGGGATTGGCCAACTCTGTTGGGTGGCAGGAGTGGCAGCGATGGCGGCTATTATCTGGGCATAGAAGGGGTGGCAATCCACTGAATGCCACGGTAGTTCAGCAAAATTTCTTAACCCTCGGGTGCGTAGAAACTCTCCTACCTCGGTAGGGAGTCCTTCACAGAAGGCGGCATAGTTTGCCAGAGCTTCCATGGTGCGCACGAAGACAGCAAGCACAAGTCGCAAACACACAAAGTTTACACAGTCACACAAATCATGCAAGCACAATAGCGATTTTCGGCGAAACGGAGAAGGTTAAGTAGATGTGCTGCAGTGGAGAGCAATCAAAATGACTAATCATCATGCGATGTTGAGATGATAACTTCTTAACTTCGGTGTGCATGTATGAGTAGCTGGAAAGGGCAGGGCGGTTGTGGACATAATTAGGTATCAAAACGTGGATATTTACAGACTTATATTATTAAGCACACAAAAACAAAAGGAAAGAACAGAAAAGAAAAGGAAAGAAAAGAGAACTCCAAAAGACGCGGGCAACCGCGAAACGCTTCAGTGCGGGTTAGATGTTTGTTGATACGGTCGCAGCTTTGAACCGTTGATGACTTTCGGAAGAGGAATTCCGATCAAAGTAGTCAACCGAAAAGTTGCTGGGCCCACTTGTTCAGAAATCTGGTAGGGGCCAAACCATCGTAACTTGAATTTGCCAGCAGAACGATTCGACTTTGCATTGTAAAAGAGTACAAGTTGTCCTATCGTAAAAACTGGAGTCTTTAGATATCGATGATGTGTTCGAGCTTGTCTTAGTTGAACTTCCTGCATAGTTAAAAAACTTTCCCACCGATGCTCGTCTAATTCTCTGAGTGTATCCAACCAAAATGATAGAGATTCTTCAGGTAGCAGTTTCTGAGTGATTGCTACTCGTAAACTTGGCACAACTATTTCCATCGGTGCTATGGCTTCCAATCCATAAGCTAGTTTGAAAGGGGTTAATCCTGTTGCTACCTTGTATGTAGTCCGGTATGCCCATAATATTGCAGGTAACAGTTGATACCATCTTTCCGGTGCTTCCAGGAATCAATTTTTCAAGCATATTCAACTAAGTCTTGTTTGGACTTTCAGCCAAACCATTAGCACGAGGAAAATAAGGAGAACTAAATTTATGTGTGACCCGGAACGAATGTGTGAGTACTTTCATTAAATTGTTGACAAAATGAGTGCCCCGATCTGTAGCAAGTTCCAGCGGTAAGCCAAAATGTGGAAAGCCATCTTTCATTAGACACTTTTCCACCGAAACAGCTGTGGCAGACCTTAAAGCCCAAGCTTTTGCCCATCGGGTTGCATAGTCTGTACAGGTCAGAATATAACGATTATTACTAATGATTGTTGGAGGTGTAATAGGTCCGATAAAATTTAGACCCCACTTCTGGAAAGGTTCTAATGGCAGGACAGGTTGTAGAGGGAAAAAATGGTTAAAGACTGTGTTCTAACTGTCAGAAGTGCGTTTAAACGTTATCGGGTTCTTGGGAGTGGAAGGGGTCTGTAAAAACAGAGGCCCTATGCTTGTTTCCCAAAATGACTTCTCACCACAATATACTAACATTCAAGACTTCTATCACGAATTGGTATACCCTTCTCAATCTTTACGGTTCGTCATTCTAACTCTTCCAAGGTTTGCCGAACACACTGTACCAGACGATTAGTATCGTGATACCAAGTTACCTCAGACCCTTTTCCAAATACACATTGCAGTAACATTAGGAACAATAGCAGTAGTTCAACCTTCACCGAACAGTGCTCATAGTCAAACTCAACCAAAGACACAGAAGGACTCAACAGTTACACACACACAGTGATGAAGATTTAGTACGCAACATAGGACGGCTCTTACCGTAGCTTAATCTTTGCCGTATACTCGAATACCAAAAACGCTACCACAGCTACACAGACTTCACCAAACACTGGTAGAACATTCCAAGAAAGAATAACAACACGATTAGAATAACAACACGATACACGAACTAACACAACAATCCCAATAGAGACTCGCAAACGACTTACTCAGACAACAATCCAACGATCTACCGGATATAAATGAAACTCACAACCGCAATAGATATCGATAGACAACAAACACGGATACGCACAGTATACTCAGAGTACTCAGAAATTAGACAAACAACGCTACAACAACGCTTAGACAATCACCCAGACGGACAGTCTGGTGATTCCACGAATCTTCACTGAGCATCTCTTTTCATTGCTTTATATAAAAGATTACAACTGTCAGTGTAACAACTTTTCGCGTGTGCGAACAAAAGATTTAGTTTTACAACTTCCAATCCGGCGGTCGACTAACAGGCTATATCAGATGCAAAGCTTTGGCATGCACGGTTTGGTCATCTGAATTTTGCTATTTTGCTATGCCTCTAGAAATCAGAAATGGTATCCCCTTTGCCCAAACTTAAGGCACTTAGAAAAAATGTTTGTGAAGTATGTATTTTGGGCAAAATGTAGCGTTACTCGTTTCCAAAAGATGGTTTAGTTTGGGCTACGCAAAAATTGTAGCTTGCACATAGTGATTGTTGGAACATCAAGCTTACACTATGCTTGAGGTGGATTTGATCTACATCAAAGGCTATCGCGTCGAAAGAATATCCGTTGGAGAGTTCTTTTTCATATGCTCATTTATTGTATTTTTTGAGAATATTTGGTGGCTCATTTACCGTTGTAAAAGCCTTGAGTTCTACACATGTAAAGGTACAAATATAGGGCCAAAATCCCACGAAATTTTGGTGGTTGAAGTTGCATTCAATCAAGCAAATCAAGTCACCTAAAAGTAGATCAATCAAGATCTTCACTTTTCCTAGATTGTAGGGAAGTGAATTGATTCCCTCCAACAACCATTCCCACCTTCATTTGAATTCAAATTCAAGTTGTAAAAGTCGTGGAACACTCCTAGAGGCTATATAAGGAGTTGAAATCACTTGTAAAATACATGGAAGCAATATACATACACTTGTGACCATCATTGTCTTGCTCCTTCAATTTTCTGCATCATCTTCTTCGCCAACAGTAATCTTGCAGAGGCTGCTGCTCTCTGCTCAGAGCTCCAAATTGAGTGCAAGAGGACTCATTGGAAAGGTACTAGTGTTTAGTTTATGCCTGTAAATTTTCAAAGCATTTTGTTCAGCAGATGTGGAGAAATCTCAGTGTTTCTGCCTCGGGGTCAATCTCTGCGTATTCCTGAAAAATAGGAAGTACCACCGGTGAATGTCGCATTCATTCCTATAGCATATTTTGCTTATTCCTTATACTTTTGTGCATTCCATACACTCAACCCTATGTGTATCACTCACATAAAAGGATTTTTTCTAATTGTAATCATGCTGGTCGCTATGGGCATTTGAAGTTCATTGTCTCTTCCATAGATAGTAAGTTTTTGAGCTAGTCGACCTGCGAACCTATCTGTTTTGTATCGACTCATTCTCCTTGATGCTCCAAGGTACATAGTGTGTTTCTTTGCACTTATAGCATGCCTATAAGGTCTATTTGAGTCTCCAAAAGCTCAAGGGCTAGTCTTGTGCCGGTTGGCTTGACCAAACTTCATCGCTTCGAAACGCACTTTTCTACCTTCGACAAGCTTCTCCAAGTTCCTTCAGTGGTATCAGAGCTAGATCAAGATGGGTGACGGCTTTCCCTCAATGATTGAGAAGCTTGATCGACACAACTACGCGGCTTGGCAAATCAGAATGGAGGCCTACTTGAAAGGTAAAAATCTTTATGGAATTGTAGCAAGTGATGAAGCTATGCCTATTCCAAGATCCAAAGGAGGACCTACACAAGAGGAGACATATAAGCTCACACTTTGGTGCGCAAGGGATGCTCAAGCAAGGTCGTACATACTAAACTCTATCTCTCACTTTCTATTACCACATATTAGAGGATGCAAGACATCTCAAGAGACTTGGGATGCCCTGGAGACTTTCTTTTCTGCTAGTACCAAAGCAAGAAAGAATCATCTTTGGAACGAGTTCAACCAAATGAAGAAGACACCTAAAATAAACCATCACAGAGTTTGTTACCAAGGTCAAGGAGGTTGCGGATCAGTTAGCATCCATTGGAGAGCTGATTGAAGAAGAGGTCATCATGAGGCAAATTCTCAACAGCATTCGAAGTGATAAGCAATGGCAATCCTTCACGACGGCTTACGATCTCATCATGGATGTGCAAACTCCAGACTTCAACATCTTTCTTGGACAACTCTTCAATCAAGAAGCCAATAATAGCATAAAGGAAGGTAACTCTTATCATGGTAGTTCAACTAGTGCTCTATATGCAGATAAGAAGGATAAGAAGCAGAAAGGCAAGAAGAAGGAAGAAGACGAAGAAGAGACTTCCCAAGCCAACTTCGCAAGCAAGAGCAAGTGGAAAGGGAAGAAGAAAGGACCAAAGCAAGACAAAGCCAAAGGTCAGAATGTTCAACCTTATGCCATATGCAATAAGACCAACCACACCACTCAGAACTGCTGGTTCAATGGGAAGACCTAGAAAGGAAGTGGAAGAGGTGGATATGGCGGCAAAAGAGGCAGAGGTGGACACAACTTCAACAACAACAATAGAAGCTATAATAGAAGGGACTACAACAATTATTCAGAAGATCAACCACATGAAGACTCATTGCTTCTTATGAACCTAAGCCACAAAGAAGGTAAAAAAGACGATCATTGGTTTTACATAGATTCAGGATGTTCGAATCATGTTGCAGGCAACATTGCTCTTCTATCTTACTTGGAAAGTCCAAAGCATAGACATGAAGTGCAAACAGGGGATGACACGAAGCACAATGTGGAGAAGATTGGTAATGTCAAAGCTTCCAATGGCAGGACAAACATTCTGAGTAAGGTTCTCTATGTACCCACTATCACTAAAAACCTAATAAGTGTAGGCCAAATAGTTGAAAAAGGCTTGCAAGTTAGGTTCACCCAATATGGAGCTTTTGTGGAAGATCCATGTCAAGGCTTCAAGAAGATAGCCCGAGGTGAGAAGCATGGTAGGCTCTTTACTTTTGAAGTAGGAGATACCAGGAACATAGCTCTATTCAACTTTGGGTCTCAAACCCTAAGTGAGCTTGAAGTGTGGCATAAGAGACTTGCTCATGTGAATGAAAGAACCTTGAAGGATATATGCAGGGATCAAAGTGTTCTAAGACTGCCGAACATATCAAAGCAACACATGATCAATAGGTGTGATGCATGTCAGATTGGGAAGGCACAAAGACAACCATTCAACCACAAAGGCTACATCCACAACAACTTATTGGACTTAGTACACACAGATGTATGGGGACCAAGTCAAGAACCTTCATTGGCAGGATCAAGGTATTATGTCTCATTTATTGACGACCATAGTAGATGGACTGTTCTATACTTTATCAAGAGTAAGAATGAAGTATTTGATTGCTTCAAGAAGTATCTTGCACATGTGGAGAATCATACAGGTAGGTCACTAAAGAAGCTCAGATCTCATGGAGGGGGAGAATACTTCTCCAAAGATTTTGATGAGTTCTTGCAGGATAAAGGTATCCAAAGGGAAGTGACTACTAGGTACTCTCCTCAACCAAATGGAATTGCAGAGAGGAGAAACAAGACATTGGTTGGATCAGCCCGAACAATTCTTGAAGAGAAGAAGTTGCCACATTATCTATGGGCAGAAGCTATTTCAACTGCAGTGTACCTTCTCAATCGACTACCATCCAAATCACTTCAAGGTATGACTCCTTATGAAGCATGGCATGGAAGAAAACCTAGTCTTGGACATTGCAAGGTTTTTGGTTGTTTAGCTTATCTTCATGTACCATCACAAATAAGAGGTAAGCTAGATGAAAGGGAAACAAAGGCAGTGTTTATTGGATATGATTCAACTCAGATGGGTTACAGGTTCTTCAATCCTTCAACCAAGCAATTCACTACAAGTAGAGATGTTGTGTTTGAAGAACACAGGTCTTGGTATGATGAAGACAAACAAAAGGTAACACTACCATATGATCTTGATTTTGACTCTCATCAATTAGGAAGCAAGCATGATACACAGGTCCAGGATCCAAGAAGTGATACAGACGATGATCAAAATGAAAGAGAAAGGATTACAAGCTATGGAAGTCAAGAGGCAAAGCAAAGATGCAAGAGGTTGGAGAATGCTCCAAACAAGCACCTAGAAGATCAGCAAGAGAGAAGAAACAACCAGAAAGGTATGGATATGATTCCACATTTGTTACAAAGCATTCAATCTACTTGGCAAAAGACTCTATTTCAGAGGAACCCTCAACCTATGAAGAGGCAAAGGGAAACCCTAATTGGGAAAAGGCCATGAACGAAGAGATAGATGCATTGAAGGAAATGGACACTTGGGATTTGGTTCCAATGTCGCCGAATCAAAAGGTAATTGGTTGCAGATGGGTATATAAAGTTAAAAGAAATTCAGATGGATCAGTTTGCAGGTACAAGGCAAGATTAGTTGCCAAAGGATGCTCACAAACTCATGGTATAGACTATGAGGAAACATTCTCACCAGTTGCAAAGATGACTACAATCAGGACATTGATAAGTGTAGCTGCTGCAAGGAATTGGAGACTCCTCCAACTTGATGTGAAAAATGCATTCTTAAATGGTTGGATAAGTGAAGAGGTATACATGTCACAACCACCAGGTTTTGAAAACCCTAATCATCCATCTTATGTTTGCCGACTTAAGAAAGCATTGTATGGATTGAAACAAGCTCCAAGAGCTTGGAATTACAGGTTGGTTACATATCTTCAAGATCAAGGGTTCAAAGCTAGCAGCTCAGATCCTTCTCTATTCATCAAAAGGGATCACAATGAGGTTATCTATCTATGTGTATATGTAGATGATATTATTGTGACAGGTGATGATCTAGATGGCATTCAAAGGATCAAGAGGCACATGCAAGAGGAGTTCAAAATCAGTGACCTAGGTGAGCTCACATATTTCCTAGGTATGCAGGTGATATATACAGATGAAGGAATGTATTCGACTCAAAGAAGATACATTCAGGATCTTCTTCTCAAGTTCAAAATGGAGAACACTAAACCTGTAGGTACACCTTTGGAGATGAATCATAAACTTAGTGTTTATGAAGGTGAGAAAATTGAAGACATAAAAGAGTATCAAAGCTTGGTAGGTAGCTTGATATATGCTACTCACACAAGGGCGGACATCTCATATAGTGTGGGAGTGCTTAGTCAGTTCATGCACTCACCAAGAAGACCACACATGGATGCGGCTAAGAGAGTACTTAAGTATCTCAAAGGTACAATCAACGAAGGTATATTCTATCCTTACTCTTCCGATTTGGATATCAAAATCTACTCAAATGCAGATTGGGCAGGAGCTAAGGATGATAGAAAAAGTACATCTTGTTACTTAGCATTTGCAGGTTCGAAGCTGGTGTCATGGAGTTCGAAGAAGCAACCAACAGTTGCTTTATCTTCAACTGAAGCAGAGTACAGAGGCTTGACCATAGCAACTCAAGAGGCAATATGGTTAAAAGTATTGTATACAGATTTGGGACTTGTGAGTTCCAAACCTCACATATTTGGAGATAATGTAAGTTCCATGCATCTAGCGGCAAATCCTATTTTCCATGCGAGAACCAAGCACATAGAAGTCCATTACCACTTCATCAGGGAGAAGCTCATGGCAAAGGAGATCGACATTTCTTTTGTTCCGACTGAAAAGCAAGTAGCAGATATGATGACGAAGGCACTTGATGGAATAAAGCTTTGTAGATTCAAAGCTATGCCAGGTATTCAACCTATCAGAGAATGAAGACTCAAGCATACTTTAGCTTGAGGGGGAGCTGTTGGAACATCAAGCTTACACTATGCTTGAGGTGGATTTGATCTACATCAAAGGCTATCGTGTTGAAAGAATATCCATTGGAGAGTTCTTTTTCATATGCTCATTTATTGTATTTTTTGAGAATATTTTGATGGCTCATTTACCGTTGTAAAAGCCTTGAGTTGTACACATGTAAAGGTACAAATATAGGGCCAAAATCCCACGAAATTTTGGTGGTTAAAGTTGCATTCAATCAAGCAAATCAAGTCACCTAAAAGTAGATCAATCAAGATCTTCACTTTTCCTAGATTGTAGGGAAGTGAATTGATTCCCTCCAACAACCATTCCCACCTTCATTTGAATTCAAATTCAAGTTGTAAAAGTCGTGGAACACTCCTAGAGGCTATATAAGGAGTTGAAATCACTTGTAAAATACATGGAAGCAATATACATACACTTGTGACCATCATTGTCTTGCTCCTTCAATTTTCTGCATCATCTTCTTCGCCAACAGTAATCTTGCAGAGGCTGCTGCTCTCTGCTCAGAGCTGGAAATTGAGTGCAAGAGGACTCATTGGAAAGGTATTAGTGTCTCGTTTATGCCTGTAAATGTTCAAAGCATTTGGTTCAGCAGATTTGGAGAAATCGCAGTTTGTCTGCCTCGGGGTCAATCTCTGCGTATTCCTGAAAAATAGGAAGTACCACCGGTGAATGTTGCATTCATTCCTATAGCATATTTTGCTTATTCCTTATACTTTTGTGCATTCCATACACTAAACCCTATGTGTATCACTCCCATAAAAGGATTTTTTCTAATTGTAATCACGCTGGTCGCTATGGGCATTTGAAGTTCATTGTCTCTTCCATAGATAGTAAGTTTTTGAGCTAGTCCACCTGCGAACCTATCTGTTTTGTATCGACTCATTCTCCTTGATGCTCCAAGGTACATAGTGTGTTTCTTTGCACTTATAGCATGCCTATAAGGTCTATTTGAGTCTCCAAAAGCTCAAGGGCTGGTCTTGTGCCGGTTGGCTTGACCAAACTTCATCGCTTCGAAACGCACTTTTCTACCTTCGACAAGCTTCTCCAAGTTCCTTCAGTGATGTCTATGGTCCTATGTAGAAACCTTCTTTTGGAAATTATCTTTACTCCATGACTTTCATCAATGATTTTTCCAAGCATGCATGGGTATATCCATTCAAGGGAAAGTCCCAAGTGTTCATCTACTTCAAACAGTTTTTGGTTTTGGCTAAAAATCTCTCAGCATGTAAAATAGGCACCCTTCATTTTGATCGAGGGGGGAATATAGGTCTTCAGCTTTTAATGCATTTCTCGCTGAACGTGGGATAAAACACTAGTGTACAATGTCGTATGCACCTCAGCAGAATGGAGTTGCTAAATGAAAGAATAGGTCACTCATCGAGATGGCGAGGTGTATGGTAAAAACTCAGGCTTTACCACATAATTTCTCGCTTGAGGCTGTCATGTGTGCAACATATGTACTTAACAGGTGTCCCACTAAAGCACTACACTCTATCACTTTATATGAGGCTTGGCATGATCGCAAGCCATCTGTTGCTCATCTCCATGTTTTTGGTTGCTTGGGATATGCATTAGTGTTTGAAAAACATCGCAAAAAATTGGATGATAAAGCAATAAAATGTATTCTTGTTGGGTACAATTGTGAAAGTAAAGGCTATCATCTGTATTAGCCACAGACTAAATGCATTCTGGTTAGCCGTGATGTTGCTTTTGTAAAAGATGCTATACAGCCATTGCTTTCATGTACTAAGGAGACATCTATTAGCTCCAAAGTCATGTATGATACTTTACTGCCTCTTTTTATAGGTGGATAGTCTAGTGCTGGTCCTAATGAGGCAACTTGTCAACCTTCGTAGGTTTCATGTGATGATGCAGATCATCCCATTTCTGATGCAGATTTACATGATGCACCTCTTGATGAGAGAGCTAATATTGAGGAGGCAAAATCTATGCCAAAATGGCTGGTGCAAAGATTCCATGACACCAAATTAGATGCACCTTTGTGATATCCTACTCGATCAGGCTCTCATAGTGCCTCTTTTGCATCAGATGTGTATGCTATGCCTGCATCTAGTCTTTGTAATGAGACTGAGCCTGTTTCATTTGATGAAGCACAAAATTCAAAAAATTGGATGGCTACTATGCAATCTGAATATGATGCCATAATGAAGAATGGTACTTGGTCTTTATGTGACTTGCATCTTGGAAAGAAGGCCATTGGCACTAAGTGGTTATATAAGCTAACGCATAAACCTGATGGTACAGTTGAGAGGTATAAGGCTAGGCTTGTTGCAAAGGGTTATGCGAAGGAAAGAGGCATTCATTTTGATGAAACCTTTTGCTCCTACTTGTGGAATGACTATTGTTCGTAGCACTTGTGCACTTGTAGCTCATCATGGTTGGAATGTACATCGGTTTGACATTAAAACAACATTTCTAAATTGTGACTTGCATGAAGAAGTGTATGTTTTTCAGCCCCGTGGCTTTGTGCATAAAGGGCATGAAAACCAGGTGTGCAGGTTAAAGAAGGCATTATACGGTTTAAAGCAAGAACCATGTGCTTGGTATGAAAAGATACATGCCTATCTGATTGCACATGGTTTTGAGAACAGTCCAACTGAAAGAAACTTATATGTCATGTATGTTGATCATTGGCGTGCTAATGATGTACTTCTGATCATTGTCATGTATGTTGATGACATGTTGCTCACTAGTCCTCGTGAGAAGCATATTACTGATTTCAAGGCTGATTTATATGCCTCATTTGAGATGTCTGATTTGGGGAATTTGCATCATTATTTGGGCATTCACTTTATGCACATTGATGGTGGAAGGGCTTTTTGTCAAACAAAATATGTTGAATGAAGGTGATTCTATGGACAGTTTCCTAATGAAGATCAAAGATTTTAAGGAACATTTGATTTCTGCTGATGAGGTTATACCAGATAGCTCACTTGTGCAGACCGTTTTGAATGGTCTTCCTGACTCATGTCAGAGTTTTGCTTCTACTCTTCAGTTGATGATGGAAGGCAATCCGAATGCCTTATCATTTGAGGAATTAGTCTCTGTTCTGTTGCAAGAAGATCAGTCTAGGCAGAATAGGTCCATTATGCGAGTTGTAGATCAAGCTTTCCTGGCTAGTCAGAAGGGCAAAGGAAAGTGGAGCTCTTCTACTCGTAAGCAAAAATCTGCAAATGCTGCACATTCAAAGAACCAAGACAAAGATGAGAAAAAATCAGAAAAGCAGAAATTGTTTTGTTAGTACTGTGAAGGGAATGATCATATCATAAAGAACTGTCCAAAACTGGCTGCTAAAGAGGCAAAGAAGAAAGAGGCTGGAATGGTTGTTGCAAAGGCCTGTACACTAAAAACAGAGTCTACAAATCTTGTGCAGGAAGAAGAATGGGTGTCTACTACTGTCTGTAGTTTTGACCCATCTTCTCATGATCAATGCATGTCTGCAGTAGACTCAGATGTTTGGTATTTTGATAGTGGGGCAACCAAACATATTACCTTGCAGTGCAGTTTCTTCTCTTCACTCGAGTCTTCCCCTACAGGGAATACTGTTACATGCACCAACAAGTCCTCTTATCCTATTATGGCAGTGGGTAAGATCATTTTGACTACTGCTGATGGCAGTTCTTTCACTTTTTCAGATGCTTTATTTGTGCAAGGGATTAAGAAGAACCTGTTATCAGTTTCTGCATTAGCCAAGATTAGCTTGGTTGTGAAATTTGTTGATGACAGGTGTACAGTTCATGATCTATCAAATGGCGATGTGATTATTGCTTCTAGCATTTTATGTCGTGGGTTGTATAAGCTCATAGACTATGAAAGATCTGTAAATGATTTGGCATGTGTAGTAAATGATTCTCAGGATATGTAAGATGCAAAGCTTTGACATGCACGCTTTGGGCATCTGAATTTTGCTAGTTTGCTATGCCTGCAGAAATCTGAAATGGTGTCCTCTTTGCCCAAACTTGAGGCACTTGGAAAACATGTTTGTGAAGGCTGTATTTTGGGCAAAATGCAGCGTTCTTCCTATCCAAAAGATGATTCAGTTCGGGCTACTTAGAAATTGCAGCTTGTACATAGTGATGTCTGTGGTCCTATGCAGACACCTTCTTTTGGAAATTATCTTTACTTCGTGACTTTCATCGATGATTTTTTTAGGCATGCATGGGTATATCCATTGAAGGCAAAGGCCGGTATTCATGTGCTTCAAACAGTTTTTGGTTTTGGCTGAAAATGTGTCAGCATGTGAAATGGGCACCCTCTGTTCTGATCGAGGAGGGGAATATATGTATTCTTATTTTAATGCATTTCTAGATGAACGTGGGATAAAACACCAGTGTACATTGTCGTATACACCTCAACAGAATGGAGTTGCTGAACGAAAGAACAGCTCACTCATGGAGATGGCAAGATGTATGGTCAAAAGTCAAGCTTTACCACATAGTTTCTGGCTTGAGGTTGTCATGTGTGTTGCATATGTACTGAACATGTGTCCCACTAAAGCGCTACAATCTATCACTCCATATGAGGCTTGGCATGACCGAAAGCCATCTATTGCTCATCTGCGTGTTTTTGGTTGTTTGTCATATGCATTAGTGCCTGAACAACATCACAGAAAACTGGATGATAAAGTAGTAAAATGTATTTTTGTTGGGTACAGTTCTGAAAGTAAAGGCTATCATCTGTATCATCCACATACTAAACACATTTTGGTTAGTCGTGATGTTGTTTTTGTGGAAGATGCTATTCAACCATTGCTTTCATGCACTAAGGAGACATCTGTTAGCTCCAAAGACATGTATGATACCTTGATGCCTCTTTTTACAGGTGGACAATCTAGTGCTGGTCCTAATGAGGCAACTTCTCAGCCTTTGTAGGTTTCATGTGATAATGCAGATCATTCCATTTGTGATGCAGATTTACATGATGCACTAGTTGATGAGAGAGCTGATATTAAGCAAGCAAAAACTATGCCAAAATGGCTGGTGCAGACTTTGTGTGACAGTAAATTAGATGCACCACTATCCTATTGTACTCGTTCAGGCTCTCATAGTGCCTGTTTTGCATCAGATTGCTATGCTATGGCTGCATCTAGTCTCTGTGATGAGAATGAGCCTGTTTCGTTTGGTGAAGCACAAAATTCAGAAAATTGGATGGCTACTATGCAATCTGAATATGATGCAATAATGAAGAATGGTACGTGGTCTTTATGTGACTTGCCTCCTGGCAAGAAGGCCATTCGCACTAAGTGGGTATACAAGCTGAAGCATAAACCTGATGGTACAGTTGAGAGGTATAAGGCTAGGCTTGTTGCAAAGGGTTATGTGTAGGAAAGAGGCATTGATTTTGATTAGACCTTTGCACCTACATGTCGTATGACTACTGTTCGGAGCATTTGTGCACTTGCCGCGCATCATGGTTGGAATGTACATGAGTTGGACATTAAAACAACATTTCTGAATGGTGACTTGCATGAAGAAGTGTATGTTTTTCAGCCCTGTGGCTTTGTGCAAAAAGGGCATGAAAACTAGGTGTGCAGGTTAAAGAAGGCATTATATGGTTTAAAGCAAGCACCACGTGCTTGGTATGAGAAAATACATGCCTATCTGATTGCACATGGATTTGAGAACAGTCCAACAAAAAACGCCTTATATGTTAAGCGTGCTAATGATGTGCTTCTGATCATTGTTGTCTATGTTGATGACATGCTGCTCACTAGTCCTATTGAGACGCATATTGCTGATTTTCAGGCTGATTTGAATGCCTCATTTGAGATGTCTATTTGGGGCATTTGCATCACTATTTGGGCATTGAGTTTATGCAAGTTGATGGTGGAATGGCTTTGTGTCAAACAAAATATATTGACACATTATTACAGCGTTTTGGCCCTCAAGACTGTAAGCCTATTGCCACTCCTATGGAGACGGGTTTACGTTTTAGTCTTCATGATGCTGGAGATGCATTTGATGCAGTTCTCTATCAGCAGGCTGTTGGATGCTCGATGGTACATTGTTTTGAAAGATTGATGGATTGTACATTAATGGATTGTCTATCATGTAGCTCTTCTCCAATTTTCAATGAGCAAGCAAATCATACCTCTTAATGGTTCTTGATTGTGGCCTAAAGTCAAATCCTACAACCCATAATAATGGCAAAAATCCATCTTCATAATTATCTAGATACATGATTTGGGAGATATAATCACTTGATGTTAAATTTTCATTATCTATGGGTTACAAAGGGAATGCTCTTACACTTCCATTGTTAATGAAAATGAGCTCCCTCTTTTTGGTAGATGCTTGGGTAGCACTTGTCTCAAGTGATCACGATAGACTTTCAAATTCATTATTTTTAGTCGATCCTTTCATGAACGACATTCACGGCTTATGATGTGTCAATTATTCTATTTTCTTAGTCGATTCACTTAAGTTATATTTGCAATGCAAGAATGATCAATCTCATCCACCTTTTGGACCCGATTGACCTATTGATATCTCTTCGGAGTTAAGTGCATGTGGAGCAAAGGGTGTTAGTATAGAGAGAGAGAGAGAGAGAGAGAGAGAGAGAGAGAAACCGAGAGAGAGAGAGAGAGAATACAAATCATGTGGTGTTTTAAGAGAAGGCCTCATGAAGTAAGTCCAAGAAGATTTCAATTATTGACTTCAAATAGACAAATTGCATTGGACATTGTGAAGCTTTGTTGTGGTTTGAAATGTTTGTATAAATTAGGAATGAAGAATCGAAAGCTGCTAAGAGATAAATTCTTCTATTTAGATAGTGAAAAGAAAGATATATACCTTGTTTCTCACATGCAAATGATTGAGGATAACATGTAAGTAACACATGTTGCTTTTGACTATTACTTTCGTCAAGGGATATGATGTTGTAGGGCTGAATTTAAAATTGTGATGGGTGTGGCGAATGGCAAAATACATAAGATTCAACAAGGGCTTATTAGTGGAGATATCATTTTTGATACATATCAAGGAGTTGGGAGCAAAGGATCTATTAGTCATCATGCAATGAGTTGGATGATGAACTATTTTAGTTTTCATTGTGAAGTTATGCCTACAACTGAAAGGTTACATTTCTCAGATAAATTTACTTGTCCAGAAGTATTTCAAGTTTATAGAGAAGAAACAAAAAGTAAATATGCGAAGTATGTCTTGTATTGACATTTTACTTCATTATGGAAAGAAGAGTTTAACAGTCTTAGTATTTCTCATAAAGTTAGAATGGGTGAATGCTCAATTTGTGCCACTTTGAAAAAGATGGCAAAGGGGGCCACAACACCACAAGAAAAAGATAGTCTTCTAAATAACCATCATGAGAGTCAAGCTTTAGAAAGAAATAAAGCGATTCATCATCGAAGTAAATGACCCAAAAATCTAGAGTGTTATATGTGTTTGTTAATTGATGGTATGCATCAAAAGAAAACATCTCTACCCCATTTTGCTCACATTCTTAAGGACATTGACATGAATTTGTTGTGCAAATGCATTTGGTTGGTGCTTTGGTATACAATGGAATCCTAAAATGAAAGGCTTTCTTCACATATCAAAACATGCATAATGATCCAAAACTTACATTTATTGTGATTCATAAAGTTTTGCAATCATGGGAGGGCCTTTGCCACCAAATCTGTATTTGCAGCTTGATAACACTACAATAGAGAATAAAATTATAGTCTTTGGATATTTATGCATGCTTGTTGATAAAGAAGTGTTTCAGAAGGTTAAGGTAACTTTCCTTTTTATTGGGCACCCATGATCACATTGATCAAATATTCAATATGCTGTCTAAGAGGTTGGCACACCATAATGCTTTTAATCTTCTAATATTATTGGTGTTGGGTTTTGAAGCATATACTCCAAAGCCTAAAGTTCAACACCTTACATAGATTTATGACATTAAGTAGTTTTGTTTAGTAGGTATTGATAATAGTACCAAGGTTTTGGCTCCATTGATCAACATTAGTTTCAACCACATCTTCTTGATGAGGAGGCTTGATGACATTACCCATTTATTCTACAAGAGCGAATGTGAGGAATAATGACACGTTTGACAGACAAAGCTATGAATGCATGTGCCTGGGCATCTCTGCCATCCCAGCGAATCTGCTCTGTAGTAGGTGCAGCAGAAACAGTAGCACGAACAGGAATCTGCAGAATATCATCTTTGACACCATCTTCATCAGCTCCAGCACCTGTATTTGCAGTACCTCTAGTTAGAGGTGTAACACGACATCTTTCAACACCCTGCACAATGTTCCACAATCCTTTTGCAACCAATACATGTCGCATCATATAAGCCCATAATGGGTAGTTGGTACCATCCAACTTATCCTCAACAACCAACATACGGAATACATCACTACTTTCAGCCATGGCCGATGAGTAAAATACCTTGATGCAGAAAATTAATTGTATCTCAAAAAGTTGAACGAAACCACCCAGACAAGTTTTGCTAAACCTATAGCAGACTTCCAGATGCTTATGCTAGCGAACAGAAACTAATATATACCTTTGACACATAAAAGATGAAATAGCCTGCACAAGCATTGCGATAGTGCGTTCGGAGGCCGAAACGAGCTCAGATCACAATTTCAGCACCAGAGAGCGAATCCGTTTTGATCTCGAAAGCACGCTCTGTGTGGTCACCAAAATTCGTGGGATTCTGAGACTGCAAACGGAGGAGTGTCGACGGCGCCCTAGATGAAGCGACGACCTGCTCTGATACCAATTGTTGGAGATAGACATCTGCGGAAGCAGGCGAACAGCACAAGGAAGGATATACAAAGATAAGTAGCCCATTAGGGCAATAGGCGTATATACAAGCCAGGGGAAAAAAACCTCTTAAAGAGGGAAAAAGGTGCCACGGCGGTCCTAGTTGTTGAAATGAAAAAGGACTACTCCTACTCTACTCATATGCACACATCTAACAAACTAAGGAGGAAGGAACAAAAGATAACAAAACATGATGAATGAATTAAAATAGAAATGGAAATGACTTACATGAGATGTTGTATGAGCATGGAGACTCCATGAGGAGTGGAAGCACACTCTTGGCAATGAGTTAGAGTGGAATGGCTTATGAGGAGTGAAGGGAGACCTTGCTTATATGGAGTTTGGAAGAATTCCCTTGCATGTGTGTTAGCAGCGGACAAGGAACTGAAGGACTAACGAGGCATGGCAGTCAGAGAAGAGAGTCAGAAGGGAGAGAAGGCACAAGCAGACAAGGGAGTCAACGAAGATCTGGCAAATAGGCCAATAATTTTCCTCATGAAGAAGCAAGTATGAGCATTCACGCAAATCTAGCACTTAGGCAACCCCTTAACTTTCCAAAAAACCCTTACACCAATTCAAAGTGATTCTCATCACTAAACACCATTGTAAATACCATTTCATATTTTTGTAGCTCCATTTTGTGCAAGCCAAGGAGTCCTTGAGCTTAAGGAGCTTTAGAAGTATCTACCTGCCAATTTTCGTAATTTTTAGATCTCGTTTGAGCCCTCAAATAAGCCCTGGAACCTAATTTTTAACTAGGCCGGACACTAGGTCTGAACAGGGCCAAAGCTAGTCAAAAACTATAAAAGGAGCTAGAGAGCTCATTTTTGAGGTTAGATTGTAATTGAAACAAAATTGTAAGAGCTTTTTGAAAGTAATCTAAGAACTCCATTGATTCGCACTCTTTGTCTTGCCGTGTGTGCGCGTGTGTGTGTATGTGTGTGCATGATTGTGTGCTTCTCACTCACGCACTTGTGCCGCCACTTGCTCGAGGTCTTCATACCATCCTCACGTCTTCCTGGATTGACATTAAAGGAGGTGCTGCTCATCACTGAGCTACACCAAATTTTGGCGCCGTTGCCAGGGATCGAATTTCGAGGACGAGCGTGTGATGGTAAGACGTAGAGTTGACGCGTTGGAGTTGTAGGTATTTTCTTCACTTTCACCTATTTTCTTGTTTTTCCTTCACCACATTCATCTCCATTATCATCATCACCATCTCCCACCTCCATCTCCACCATCGCGGAAATTTTTGTTTTTTGATCATATCACCTTTCCCACCTCATTTCCCTCATTTCACTTGTGAGAGAGAGCGAGAGAGCGATATTGCGTGTGTGTTTTCTTGCATGTTTCTTGAGCTTTTTGCAGGACCTTGCTGAATCACCATCACCAGCTTCCTGCGCAGGTACGAAACTCGTCGAATCTGTCTCGCAGTGGCCAGCCTCTGTCGATCACGATCGACAGAAAATTCGGTCATTTGGTAAAACAAAGTTCACCACTAGCACAAGCATGACGAGCACTCCCCAAATCACATGAAACAGTAGAAAAATTCCGTGTTTTTCTGTCAATCGCAACCGACAGCCTCTGTCAATCGGGATCGACAGACCCTATCAATCGCAACCGACAGACCCTGTCAATCGCGATCGACAGAGCTCACGCCCGACAGACTGCCACGTAGGACCCTGTCAATCGCGATTGATACCGTCAATCGTGATCGACAGCCACGACCGACACCTCTGTCAGTCGCGATTGACACCGTCGATCGCGACCGACTAAAATTCCACGACTGATTGACTTTTACGCGTAGCCACGTGTCCATCGCCACTGATAGACCCCCGATTGACTGAAATTTCGGCGAAAAATCCAAAAAACGTGTCGATCGCAATTGATACTGTCGATCGCGATTGACAGCCACGATCGACTCTGTCGATCGCGATTGACACTGTCGATCGCGACTGACAGGCCCGACGGACACCTCTGTCAATCGCGATTGACAGGCCTGTCGATCGCGATTGACAGGCTTTTCGGCCAAAAATTAGGGTTTTCTTTTGTTCAAAATTGGGATAATTTTGGGGCAAAATAGTCAATCCATTAGCATTATTGGAGGTTCCTACACTTGTGTTTTGGGAGAAAATCCTAGGATCTGTCAGCCAGATTGAATCCTGTCTTACCCCCCTAAACCCTGAACAGTCATAACTTCTTCATACGAAATCAATTCTTTGAGCTCTAGGGCTTGTTGGAAAGCTCGTGGCATACACTACACGCCCTCAACTGTTTTTTATAAAGATAGTTCGTTGATTTTCAGATAGGGTATTTTGAAGTTGACCATACCCAGGGGGATCAAAGTCAGGGGTCTTTAGAATTGTTTTCTTAAAAGTCACTATGCAAGTTAGTGTTTGTGCTACAGGAATGAAAATCATTGGTTCTCTCTTTGAAATTTAAATCTTAAGGCTAGCTTTGGAACTCTTACAGATCTATTGAGAGCATCGAAAGGCGTTCTAAGCAAGTGTAAGTGCAAGCTTGGGAACACGCTTCCTGGGCACTCAAGGGCAACCAGGCAGGAAACAAAAGGTTGGAAACTTTTAACCCCTCTGTCAATTCATAGACTAGGCTAAGAACGACTAGAGGTAGGAGTAAGTCAGGGCGACGATAGGTAGGTGTCAAGTTGAAGACTACCTAAAAGCTCAAGTTCAAGCTAAAAGCCTAATCTCTGTACTGTCGATAACATAAAGGAAAAGAACCTAACGTGGAATGATCAACCTGAAAGCACGAAGAACATTCAAGTATTCTTGACGACGTAATATCAGACAAGACCTTAAACACGAGGAATAACTAAAAAGAACCAAGCGACTAATATAAAGTAACCAGCAACAAGGTTGTACTCTGGGCAAAGAATTGGGCTACTTAGATAGGCATATGAACCTTAGATCAGGACGACATCTAGTAAGGGAGAGACAAAGCCTTAGGTCTTCAGAGGCTAGTGTTAACCACACTGCTAGGTCTTGGGCCCAACAGTTGAGCCACCACTCGTACTACCCTAGCTCTGAGACCAGTGAGTCAGAGATATCTCAAGGCATGGACAGACCTACGGGCAGTTCAGGAGTGCCTTACTTGTACAGGGTAGAAGGCCCTTACAAAACACAGTTGGAATACCTTAGGACCAACCGATTAGGTGCCAGCATCTATGAGGACGGCCTAGGAAGGTCTGTAGTACAGATTAAGAATCCTGATCAATCCATTGGACTAGAGCACCCAACTGTCAAGTTTGAAAACGGAGCATACTTGGACAAAGAAGGAACCATATACGTAGTCACTAGTTACCCAGATAGGACGGACGAATTCGGAAATGTGATCTCAGAAGCAGAGTTAGGTGACCTAGAGCAAGGAAACATGGGTGCAGAACCTAGAACCCCTCGAGGTAAATCGGTTCTCACTAGGATTATCACACCGGAATGGATTCCTCAGGATAATAAGAGCATAGAGCTGCTCCTCAATCGAGAAACCGACGAAGCCTTTTGGAGGTATAAACCTGATCAACCAACTGATATAGGAACAATCATGATTTATGAGTTTAAGGATCCTGATAGCCCAGGCAGAGTGACCTACCTAGATCACGCTTCGGAGAGGATCTTTGTGGTGACAGAAAATGATAGGCATGCTTACACTTGGAAAGGTGAATTTGTTTTCCCCCAACCAAGATCAAATGTATCATATGGTCACCCTGGAGCTGGAACATCCCAAGCTCATGGAATGCAAAGAGATAGAAGTAGAGATAGACCAGAAGTAAGCTTTGCCAACCCAGTGGGCAGAGAAAGAACGAGGACGGAGACGAATAGAGTAGAACCTGAGATACTTAGAGCTCACAGGAATCAAAGAAATGTGGATGAGTTCCCTCTACCACGACCTAGAGAGCACACAAGAACCTTGAGACCGACTCAGCTAGTTAAGTCCATGAAGAACTACTTCGATGGCACTGGAGATCCATACGATCACGTGGCCGAGTTTAGGCAAGTCTTGAGAGCTGAACAAGTGGAGGATCTATTCACGCAGTACAATGCCTTTGGTCTGACCCTTAGGAACACTGCCCTGACATGGTTTCAGCCACTAAATCAGAGGTAGTTCAGGAGCATAGACCAACTCCTAGAAGCTTTCATTATTGAATTCTCTAAGAGTGGCATAAGGCATAATACCTCCTCGTTGATTCACAGCTTCAAGCAAACCCCGCAAGAGACCGTGAGACTTGCAGGAAGGAGATTTAGGCAATATCTTGAAAGATGCCCTGTTTCGGAGTTACCCACACCAGCCAAGCAAGTGGCTTTATTCTTGGATGGATTGCTAAGTACCAAATTAAGATCATATGTGTACTTGAAGGACCCTAGGACCATAGAAGAGTGTGTACGCATGTGTATTGACATTGAGGATAACTTAGGGGAGGAGTTAGAGCTTTCCAAGATATACAAAGATTCAGATAGTGCCTCTAACCTCTCATCCATGCAATCCACATCAATTGAGGAACTTGCAGAGAAAGTAGCTCAGAAATTAGGTGTAACTAGCAAACAAATTCCAAGGTTTGCCCCTATGAAAAGGTGTTATACTTGTGGTGGCGACCACATGGCGAACGTATGTCCCATTATGGCTCAACCCCAAGTTAATCCTAGTAGCCAGTACTGCACCATAGAACGGAGATACACCAATCACACCGCACAAGATTGCCCATACAACAAGCAGGCAGTTAGGAAACCCCACCCTCAGCCATACCCTCAGCAGGGAAGATACCAGAACCCGTACCCTCCACAACCATATGGCAGGCCACAACAAAATTACCAACCACAATATCAAAACCAACAAAGGCCTCAGCCTGTGCTAGCACAACAACCCCCAGCCCCAGCTAATGTGATTCCGGTAAAGTATGCTGTTGCAGAAGAAAACCTGAATAGAGCTATAGTTCCTGTAACACCATTGCTTTCCGAAAGTGACCCCAGTGACCATAGCTTTGATTCTACACATGTTGATAGTCCCCAGGCCTACTACATGCAGTCTCCTGAACACGGTGAGTCCTACTATAGTGAAGAGCCAAATGAACTAGGTTGGGAGTCAGATTACACGAATGTCATGTATGCAAACCCCAACCCTAGGCCTCAACCTAGGCAAGTAAGACCTCCATTCCCAAGAGGACCGTGTTACAGATGCCAAGGAGATCACCTCATTCGTGATTGCCCCTTACCTCCACCTACACAACCCCAGTCAGTGACGATCCAAGGCTTTTGCCAAGAGTGTGGAAAGGAGCATCTCTTACGAGATTGCCCTAAGAATCCTAATAATATGCCAAAAATCACTCCCATTAATGTGATTGGGTTGGTTGTAGATTCCTCAGGAAGTGTCACTTCCACTGCACCAGTACAGGTAGTCACTAGAGCTCAGGCATTGCAGCAAAACCAAGGGGCAAGCCAGGAAAAGGGCCCAGAGACTAGTGAAACTGAGAGCATAACCAAGAAAAGGACTAGAGCTTGGAAAGATAGTCGGGAAAGAATGAAAAGGCAATGGGCAAAGAAGATGAGTGAACTTGAGGAAAGCATAAGAGAAACCAAAGCCAGGATAACCGAACTCACAACTCAAACTCCCTCTCACACTACCCCACCACCACCATTCCCATCACCATCCGACCAGCCACCTTCCAACCCGCCTCACCTAAACCCACCACCCCCTAGAGTAGGATCAGTCCTAGCAGATCCCACTCCCGAAGACCTTAATATGATGCTTAAAGCATATCAGGCCAGAATCCAAGAAGGGCCAACCATAACCGATCATGAAAAGTGCTACCCTAGAGCCGAGCTAGAGCTTGAACGAACTAAAATTTGTGCTAAGATGGTGGAATTGGCTCAAGCCAAGTTCGAAGCTAGCCGCCTCTTTAACATCTCTAGCTCAGCTAAGACGCAGTTACACTTTGATGGACTGCTAGAAAGAATAGAGAGGCTAATTGCACAATCAAAAAAGGAACCTGCCCCTCAAAGAAAGGAAAGGGCAAGGGAACGGATAAGCCAGCCTCCTCAAGAAGGTTATCTTTCCCCCCAAAAGGTAGATGAGCTTCCCTCGAAAGCTTACGTACCTCCACAGGTTGCCTACATTCCTTCTCAGGGAGCGTATGAGCCTGTTCGGAAAAGTAATAGAATAAGTAATCCTCCCCAGGAAGCTTGTGCTCCAGCCATCTATGAGAACGAGGAGAGAGCCAACGATAGAATAAGCCCTCCTTCCCAGATTGCTTATGTGCCTAATTCTACGGAGCCAGACACTTCTTCTTCTATGAATCGGTTTGCACCAGACTTCCTACGAGAGATTCAAGAAGACAAATGGGATAACGAAAGTGAAGTCGCCCCTCCCTTTGAACTTGTGGATGATGCACACGACCAATTCCCACAAGACATCCCATCTATTTACGGGGAACATGAGAGTACTCAGTCTCACGAGAGATTGGACTTTGAGTCTAATTCCATACAAGAGCTACCCCACTTCACAGGCCCATGGGAAGCAAAGTCCACGTGTATGAGAGCACCCACAGTCATGGTAAGGAACGACGACTCAGTCATACCAAGGAACACGGAGGTAGTAAAGAACACCAAGGTGCAGCGCGATCTCACTTTGGAAGAACTGCCTAAGGATAGACCAAAAGCGCGGAAATATGTAGCCAGTCAAGTAACTGAAGTTGCAAAACCACGTTCCCAGGTAGGATCCCATACGACGGTGCTAGAAATTCCATTGGACAAGATAGGAGAAATGTGTGAAGGGGAAGAACGAAACACCTACCTGCCCATCACCTATCTAGGACACACCACCAAGGCAATTTTGGACTCAGGTGCAGGAGTTGCAATTGCCACCACTTCCCTATGGAAGCGTTGGGGCAAGCCGGCACTCAGGCCCACGAGGATGAAATTGCAAATGGCCGATGGTCACATAGAGAGACCCTTAGGATTGCTAGAAGGCATAACTCTCACCACTTGTGGTGTTGAGTTTGAGCATAGCTTTGCTATATGTGATTTTAGCAAGAATCATGCCTATGAGATGATTTTGGGAAGACCATTTATGCAAGAGTTGCAAGTGGTACAGGATTGGGGAACCAATTCTTTGTACCTGCAGCTCTTAGGTGTTACGACCAAAGTGAATCTTAAAGATTACTCTCATAGAGATGTCCCTCCTATCCAATGGAATCCCATCCATAGAGCCAAAGATGATACAAAATCCGTGCATTCCATGGGCTCAGGATCCTCATGGATGCATGAAGACACCCACTTATGGATGTGCAAAGTAGCAGTAGAGGAAGAGAAGAGAGAAAAGGCCAGAGAAATAGGTGCAAACGAAACTCATAGACCCATTCAAGACCCAGCCTATGCACCTGTAGTCTTTCCTGATGAGGAATTCGAACCCCATGGCTGGGCAGAAATTTTAGCAACCATGGACGTAGCCATCAATGAAGAACAATGGACACCTCACTGTGATGAGGATGGCTATGACATTTCAGTCTTCTCCATAGAGCCAATCATGGGAGAGGCAGTTCTAGAAGAATGCGAACCTAGTCCTGATGCATTTGAGGATGCAAGCGACTCCGATCTAGAGTCAATCATTATGGACCCACCATTTGCATCAGATGCAGAATACTTCCATGAAGTAGAATTTCAACCCCAGAGGCATGGAGAGCTTACAAATGATGTAAGATTAGCAACACATGTGACCCCGAAGGAAGAAGGAAAGAAACGAAAGAAGAGAGAAGCCTCACCAGAAGAGGAAGAATCTTTGTTTGAGGTCCCGGAAAATTTTAAGAATTATGAGATAGATGACAGGAGAGTCATGATCAGAATGCCGAAACGAGAGGCACAATCAGGAGAGGCCTATGATAACAAAGAAACCACCAAGAAAATAGTAGTGGCCCTAGAAGAAGGAGAGGAGAAATGCACATACATAGGCCATGACCTAACAGAGGAAGAAGAGCATGCGTTAATTGCCTTGCTAAGAGAATACAGAGATGTATTCGCTTAGAGTTACAAGGATTTGAAGGGTGTTGACCCAGACATATGCTCACACACCATCCCCATGACCTCAGATGCTAAACCCTCGAAGCAAAAGCCTTATACATATAACGATAATTACGCTGCTAAGATCAAAGAAGAGATAGATAGATTGGTTGAAGCTGGATTTATCTATGAAATTGAGCACACTGAATGGGTATCCCCCATCGTAGTGGTGCCCAAGAAGAATGGAAAGCTGCGTGCGTGCATTAACTTGAAAAAGGTTAATGCAGCCACGATTCGAGATAACTATCCGCTTCCCATCACAGAACATCTCTTAGAAAGAGTGGCAGGCAAGGAAGTGTACAGCTTCCTTGATGGATTTTCGGGTTACAATCAAGTAGCCATAGCTCCAGAGGATCAGCATAAGACAGCCTTTGCCACAGAATGGGGCATTTTTGCCTTTAGAGTAATGCCATTTGGGCTTACCAATGCACCAGCTACCTTCCAAAGGCTGATGTGCCATGTATTTAAAGAGTTCCTGAGGAAAAACTTAGAAGTCTACGTTGATGATCTTTGTGCTCATTCCAACATTAGACAAACCCATATCCCTGAACTCAGACAAATCTTTGACAAATGTAGAGAATATCAAGTCTGCCTGAACCCAGAAAAGTGTGTTTTTATGGTCAGGCAAGGCAAGATTCTAGGACACATAGTGTCAAAGAATGGCATATCCACTGATGAAGAGAAAGTGAGAGCCATAGCAGAGCTACCTAGGCCAAAGAATGTCAAGGAAGTACAAGCTTTCATGGGTCATTGTGGTTATTACCGACGATTTATACACATGTATGCTGTCATTGCAAAGCCCATGTACGGACTTCTGACTAACTTTGAGTGGACAGATGAATGTGAGAATTCCTTCCAGGAGCTTAAACGAAGATTGTGTTCAGCACCAATCTTGACCACACCAGATTGGAATAAGCCATTCCATGTTCATGTGGATGCATCCAATTATGCTATTGGATGTGTGCTTGCACAACCTACTGGTGAAGGTAATATGGATCTTCCAATTGCCTATGCCAGTAGACAATTGAACGCGGCTGAACGGAATTACACCACTACAGAGAGAGAAGGCTTAGGCATGGTATATGCAGTTAAGAAATTTAGAAACTATTTGCTTGCAAATAAGTTTAAATTTTTTACTGATCATCAGGCATTGCTATACCTCGTAAACAAGCCATTCAATACTAGAAGATTAGTGAGATGGTTTCTCTTGCTAATGGAATATGATTTTGAGGTAGTGGTGAGAAAAGGGAGGACTCATTTGAGAGCTGATCACCTCTCTAGGCTCACATCGGGAGAAGCCCCACAAGGAGTATCCGATGACCTTCTTGATGCTTACTTGTTTAGCTTGGAAGTTGTACTGCAGTGGGCTAAGCCATTGGTACCAGTATTGACATACGGGCCTAGCCATCCAGTGGTAAACACACGGAATAGAGAGGTTGTAAAAGCCCAAAAGTACCACATCATGGCAGGAAGCATGTACAAGCACACAGATCAAGGAATCTTGGCTTGTTGCGTAGAAGAGGATGAGTACGCTAAATGGTTGCAATTAGCACATGTAGGTGCGTTAGAGCAACACTACTCAAAGCAACGAACTTTACAGACCCTAAAGAGACTCGGAGTACATTGGCCAACTATGGAAGCTGATGTCCAAAAGTTGTGCAAGGAATGCCCAATCTGTTGCACTAAACCACCAGTGGAACACGCCACTCTTTATCAAGTATCCATTGTGCCAGATTGGAGCGAACCTCTAGTATCCTTCCTGAGGACAAACACATTCCCTCCAGACATGACTCTGGCTAGGAAAAGGAGTTTAGAACAAGAAGCCCTGGATTACTCACTCATTGGTGATAATCTATATAAGCGTGGTAAAGATGGTTACCTGAGGCTATGTGTCCATGAAAGTGAATATCTTAAGATCTTAGAAACTGCTCACCAAGGTGTAGCAGGAGGACACTTTGGACCGGATCGGGTGATCAGGGCAATACTATTTGCGGGCTTCTGGTGGCCTACCCTTCACATGGATGCACATACCTATGTGAAACGGTGTGATGTCTGTCAGAGGACTCAGTATCCTATACGCAAAGATGAGATGCCACTGAAACCTATGATGGGTGGACGTGCGTTCTCTAAGTGGGGAATAGACTTCGTAGGCCCTATTAATCCCCCAGCTAAGGGTTCTCATGCGGAATACATCATTGTTGCAACAGACTATCTAACTAAGTGGGTAGAGGTAAAAGCTACGACAAAGAATGACGCTCAGACAACTGCTAAATTCTTGTTTGAGAATGTATTCACGAGATATGGACTACCTATAGAGCTTGTAAGTGATAGAGGCACTCATTTCTTGAACGAAGTGATTGAAAATTTACTCCAAGAATTCTTGGTAATACACAAGAAGTCTGCCCCCTATCACCCCCAAGCTAATGGACAAGCTGAGAGCACTAATAAGATCTTATGCAATGTACTGACGAAATTAGTGAACACTAAACGCTCTGATTGGGACAAACAGCTACACCATGCTGTTTGGGCATACCGAGTTGCCTACAAAACGGTACTCCAAGCCACCCCCTTTCAGATGGGATTCGGCCAAAACGCTGTGCTACCCTTGGACTTCTTAATACCTACGTTGAAAGTAGCACAAGAGCACGAATGGACAGGTCATGAGCTCTCCTCTAGGATCTTTGACCTTGAACGATTAGGGGAAACAAGATTGAGAGCCGCTGCAGGAATATATGCAGCTAAGAAGAGGCAGAAGGCATACTTTGATGCCCATGTGAAGGATAAGGGCTTGAAAGCAGGAGATCTAGTTCTAGTCTATACACTGAAACAACACGCAAGGAAGCTAGAAAAGAGAGGCTACGGACCTATGATCATCACTAGGATCTCCACGAGTGGATCAGTACAACTAGCCACATTAGAGGGTGATGTTCTCCCAAATTACATTAGCGGATGCAGAGTCAAGTTGTATCAGGAACCTCTCACGGAGGAAATGTTAAGTCGACTCAACACGGCTAAGAAACGCAAAGAGGAAGAAAAGCGAATTCGAGAAGAAGCTCAAGCAGAAGCCCTAGAGCGCATACGGAGGATGAAATTGCGAAGGCAAGGCCGAGATCAACCTAGAACAAATGACTATGCAGATCAAGGATATCATATGGCAATGTGTGAAGTTGCAGGAACAAGCTCACATAGGATAACTGATCGACGTCCGTTCACAACCTTGGATATAGGACAAGGAAAGAGTGCAAGGACCGTAAGAGCCTTGATTGACTCAGGTGCAGCCACTAGTGCTGTTAAATTGTCTTACTGTCAAGAGTTGCAATTAACTGTCAATCCTGTGGAAGCATATCTCATAGGATTGGGAGGCGTGGAAACCCCTTGCATGGGCGAGGTGGAACTTCCCCTCTACATTCATGATGAGGCAATGACAGTTAAAGTACTAGTGTGTCAAGACGAGGATCTCACTGAACCCCTTGTCTTGGGTTAAGACTGGATCTATGACCAAGCAGTCAACTTAAACCTAAGAAGTGGACTTCTTCAGGTATGGGTCAATCATAGTCGAATCATAGTCGAGTTAGATAATGGAGCACTCAAAGAACTAGGAAAGGCACAGACTCCTGGTCCTTCCAGGGGTACACATGAAGATGACCATGCTGTTCTTGTCCAAAACTATGTGTTGCAGAGGAATGATATTCTCAAAAAAGGAGTCAGGGATGCAACGGAACTCCCTTCTTTTCCAAAGGCTAGAAGGAGGCAGCAACCAAAGGTGGATCCAAAGCAGAAGAAGCAGAGTACTACCTATGCCGGAAATCAAAAGTACCTGCACAGCAGAATGTCCCAGCAAGTAAACCAAGTGTGGGTACGGAAAGGCGAACACCCGGTTGCACTCAGGTCAACCACACGGGCAAAGCCTCTTATTAGTAACCAACAACACGACACTAATAAGAAGTCTTTCAGAAATTCTCCTGCTAACGTGAAATCTGTTTGGGTGCCCAAGAAGTCGATGAAGGTTAGCCCACAATCAAGACAAATTTGGGTGCCAAAGGCTTGCTTGCGGGTGCAAATAGCTACGCCGAGGCCACAACCTATACAGCATAACCCATTCACTCGCACAGCCAGCATTCACTCGTTTTCAACACTCAGGAACACACCAAGGCCCATGAGCACGAACATAATCACTTGTAAATGGGTCCCTAAAAGGCCTCATTTTCAAGTTGATACACCCATAAAGCTCTCTAGAGTCTCTACGAAACCAAGAACAAGACCCACCCACTGCATTTGGCAGCCTAAGACGTGTAACAAACCCCCGGACCCCATTTGTAAATCCATGATAACCTACTAACCACATCACTATCACACTACATCATTCCACTTAACTCTTAGGTCTACCGAACGGCTAACCGCACACACACTCGCACCGAGCACATACTAACCCATTATTCCCTCCCGACCCTCATGTTAATATTGTAATGGGAACAACAACGGTGCTCCCTTGTCCTGTACAATGTTAACACATGTTTGTATATTCTCACAGAGACAGGCAGCAAGAAGTAAAATGGCAGATACGGTAGGAACTAGCTCCCAGGCAGGCACCAGCCCCCAAGTGGTGGACATCAAAAGCCTTCCGGTCGAGGAGGAACTAAAGGAAAGACCAGTGGCATTACGGGCATTACACCTCCACAGGGTCACACTATGCCGGTGGGCAAAACCTCACACTGGTTCAGTGACGTTGCTGGACCTCTGGGTGAAGGCACATATATGTGGGAGTCCGAGGTAGAATTCAATGGACGTTGGGGCAGATACCATTTCTTTACCAGGGAGTTTGAAAAGCTACAGAATAATGAAGGACTGAAGTCGATATGGAAGAAGGCTGGGCTTTATGATTACTTCAAGTTCCAACTACCCAAGCCAGATTTTCTAAGGTGCTCATATTTAATTAGTACCCTCACTCCCAGCAAAGACAAGAAAGGATACAGCTCCTTTGTGCTCCCATCACTCACAAGGGGCAACGAGCTGAAGCGTTTCCGCTTGACTATCAACTTGGTAAGAGAAGCACTCGATATGAAAGGTATGCACATTCCAACAGAGAAAGAGACTATGGTTCCAGACAGTATGAAGAACAGGAATCTGATGAAGTTGAAGGACATGGTTGCGATGACACCTACGATCACCATTCACTTACGCATGGTCATGCAACATTTCGCATTCCCCGCGCAAGAAAGGTTCACAATGCCTCCCAAAAAGATCTGGTTTAGCCTCTACCTAGCGGATGCTTTTGATTTGACCATCAATATGCCCCACTGGATTATCGACCAGATTCATATGGCTCATCAGAGATGGTATAAGAAGCAAAAGTCTGTGCTGTATGGTTGTTGTGCGCTTACAAGAATTGTATACAGATGTCTCGCATATGATGTACCGGTGCAGAGGGCTCTCATTTGGTCCAGAGCACAGGAGTTTCAACGCAGATTGTCAGCTGTAGGGCCTCCCTCAAAGAAGATGAGAGGCGCTGTCCAGATGCCTTGTGCACAAGCTCGCGGTGCAACCCTAACGCCTGAAACAACCCCAAGACTTCCCCGACGAGTACAACCATTTACTATCAGGTTACCCAGGCACAACACAGATGGCCCTAACCTTCTGTTTCCACCAGTACCGACTGATCTGGAATTCCCGCATGGATTCACTTTGGAGGATCTAACGCATGAAGAAGTTGCTAGAATCATCGAAGCTGTAAATGCGGAAGTTGAAGCAGAGCAAGCTGGTGGACAGCAAACTGCCCCTGACCAAGCGCAGCCCAGCCAACCGGACGTAGTCAATGTGGACGATGAAGAAGAAGCACATGAGGAGGCACAGGGTGGACAATCAGAAGCAGAAGAACAAGAGTATGATCAGGAAGCCCTACAAGTACTGGAAGGTGCCCCAGCCTATACTAACGCATTAAAGAAGCTCTACGATACGATGAACCGAGTTCAAGAGCAACACAGACTATCATTAGCTGCAGGTAAAGCCCTCATGAACCAGATTCTGGAGGAGGAAGGTGTGGACGAGCAATACTGTGCCACCTTGGAAATGATATCGGACGCTTTGGGAGTACCTGAAACGGTGCATACTGCACTAGTGCAATCACGAAGGACAGAGAAAAGATATGGCAGACGCCCCCCACGAACGGGAAAACGAATGAATGTATTAGGATCAGGACCACAAGGCACCCCCACAACCACTGGCACAGCACACACTATTCACGACACCGAGGAAGCCCACACATCGAGTGCACCTCCATCATCTCCCTTGCCACCTTCTCCCCCACATCCACCCCATTCACCTCCCTCTACCACTGTAACCTCTACTGTCACCACCTCCGAACCCACTACACACACCGACGCACAAACCATTAGTCAACCCACATACTCTATTTCCACTGAAAACATAAGTCTAACCACAGCCACGGTAAACACCACTACTCCGATCACACTTCCTGGGAGTTCACAATTACACACACCTCTATACACGTTCACAACTCTCACCGCAACCACAATCCCCATGTTCACAGTCACTCCCACCACAGCCTCCACTTTTGAATCCATGGAAGTGTCACCCACCTCGGCACCTCTCCCACCCCCCATTTACCCACAATCTCCCATTCCCCCACCTCCCCCCTCACCCTTCTCCAGTACTGCATCCACAATTCCCTTTCCCTTTCCCTTCCCCTCTGCATTCAACACCATTTCTCCCACCATTCCTCTTAATAATGTATTTAATAATATGTATCAATGCATGTCCCAACTTCAGCAATACTACCAACACCTTGACAACCAACATACAAGGCTCTTCCGAAGCCACGCAGATCTCCAAGCACGATGTATGGATCTTGAAGAGCAGAAGCAGCTACTACAACAGCAGCACGAGACATTACAGGAACAATATGCACAATTAGTAGCCAACCCACCCCAAGTAGATGATGAAGAACGACGACACATGGACGAGCTGCTACATTCTCAAATCACGAAAAACCTGAAGCTTCGACGGAACTTGGGCCTCCTACGCAAGCATATGTCTACAGCGCTAGAGGAGAATAAACGATTACAGAAACAGAACAAAGAAAATCTGGAGGCGGCCATGGAGGGTTCCCCACAGGAAATTGACCCAGAGCGATTCAAGGCAATTCCCTCTGAGAATATGAAAGTGGTGTTAGAAACTCATGTAGATCTAATGGAGGCCCATGCCGCCTTAGAAAAAGAGAGAGATGATTTGCTAAGGCAGTTGGCCACCCGACAGACATCACCCAGCAAGAGCACAACCGCAGAAGATACATATGAAGAGGTCACTAAACTCCGGGCAGAACTTGAGGAATTACGTAGCAAGGTCATGGAATACGAGCGTCAACCCTCCCCTCTGGTAGAGCCCGAGCCTGACGATCTTGTGCCAATTGAAGTAGAAGAAACATTCGAGGATCCCTATGTACCGATGCCAACACCCGAGGGTAAGCGAACAGAACAGGGCATGGACACAATAGAAATTGAGGCACCTAAATGGATGCAAAAATTAGAGAAAGTAGCCACGACGCATGATGACAGGGTGGGAGTCCAAATCGCATTGATGTCAAAATTGGAAGAGGTTGTAATAAAATCTGATTATTTTAAGAATCTCTCACACCATAGGTGGATCGGCCCATCGGACGACCTGTATGTTCCTTTTTGCGTTCTAATGGCGGATTATAATGCGGAGATCAAGCACCACACCTCAAGGGAACCAACCTCTGCCACACAATTTGCACCTGACGACATCCCAGAAAGTGCCAAGCAAGGACATATTCGCCAACCGACTTGGAGAATTCGGCTGCTTGAAACATACCCGAAAATGGTAAGAACATGGAACAACATGCCATTGTACATCAAATATAACCCATGTTATTGCCCTGTATTTCGAAGGAGATCATGGCCGGAGTACACACAAACAGTGCTGACGATTAAAGGATGTGAGAAGTGGCTCAGCTATGTGTACTTCGCACCCCCGAAGGGCCCACCTACTATTGGATATATGATTTCGACGATTCGACATTGGGGGGTCTGGTTCAAGAATGTACCTGATGTCATGACTCAGATGTGCCTGAAGTTTTTCAAACTTATGTTGGTCACCTTCAGGACCTTCAAAAATGTCAAGGAACCGCATCTCTCAGCACTAGGATTTAATGAAGGTAATCAGGACCTTGTATACGACATGAGCACAACCCCATCGATTAATGTTGTGTATGCATGGCACGCTCGCATAAAATATCTACCGGCCTGCTTCAAACAAACGTTTGAAGAGATGTTTGTCATGGGATTCTGGGAATATCACTCCGAGATATTCATTCCCAGACCATCCCATCTCTTGCAGTTGTTTGCAGTGGAACAAGCTCTCCATTCCGAAAAGCTACGTATACCACATCCAGAGGTTCCCGGGCCGGTAGATTGGGATGCGCTACTCACAGATTTGGCCAAAGGATTGAGGATTGCCGAACATCACTTAGCGCAGGATGTCGTTGAGTACTACATCCAAAAACCCACACAACAAGGGTCTGTCAGGGACGACAGACGCGAGAGAGGGGGGGTGTTAGCAGCGGACAAGGAACTGAAGGACTAACGAGGCATGGCAGTCAGAGAAGAGAGTCAGAAGGGAGAGAAGGCACAAGCAGACAAGGGAGTCAACGAAGATCTGGCAAATAGGCCAATAATTTTCCTCATGAAGAAGCAAGTATGAGCATTCACGCAAATCTAGCACTTAGGCAACCCCTTAACTTTCCAAAAAACCCTTACACCAATTCAAAGTGATTCTCATCACTAAACACCATTGTAAATACCATTTCATATTTTTGTAGCTCCATTTTGTGCAAGCCAAGGAGTCCTTGAGCTTAAGGAGCTTTAGAAGTATCTACCTGCCAATTTTCGTAATTTTTAGATCTCGTTTGAGCCCTCAAATAAGCCCTGGAACCTAATTTTTAACTAGGCCGGACACTAGGTCTGAACAGGGCCAAAGCTAGTCAAAAACTATAAAAGGAGCTAGAGAGCTCATTTTTGAGGTTAGATTGTAATTGAAACAAACTTGTAAGAGCTTTTTGAAAGTAATCTAAGAACTCCATTGATTCGCACTCTTTGTCTTGCCGTGTGTGCGCGTGTGTGTGTATGTGTGTGCATGATTGTGTGCTTCTCACTCACGCACTTGTGCCGCCACTTGCTCGAGGTCTTCATACCATCCTCACGTCTTCCCGGATTGACATTAAAGGAGGTGCTACTCATCACTGAGCTACAATGTGGGATAAGTGACCTTGCATGAGAATGAAACTAGCTTTGGACAAAAGGGTGGAGCATGGAACTCTGAACACCCCCCCTCCATGTGATGACCCTTTTGTTTTTAATGTGGGGAACTAGTGACATATGGGATCACTTAGTCCATTTGGTTTTTAATATCCAAGGACATATGGGATCCTTGGAATAACTTGGACATGTGGGATCCAAGTTTGGGACATATGGCATCCCTTGGATCTTGGGACATATGGGATCCCAAGACATATACTTGGAGATATTGAGATGCGAGGCCAGAGAGGAGTTGGACTCCATTTTGAGATCAAATAAGTTCATAAGGAGGGTGATTTTGGAAGATTTGGCTTTAGATCCAAAAATATGATCAAGTTTTGCCCAAGCATCATAAGCGGTGCCCTTCTCATCAATGTGATGCACATAATGATCACTTAATCCTAGGGCAATGGTAGATAGTGCTTTCTCGTCCTTGATTTGCCAAGAAGCTTCACCTTCTCTCATAGCGGGTTTCTTCTCCTTGCCACTAGCAATGCTCCATAGGCCTTTCTTCATGAGCTTGTATTGCATTTTGACTTGCCAAGTGTGAAAATGTTGGCCATTGAAGGTGGACTCGTTCTTTTCCTCCATAGTAAAAAATGAGGTAGGGGTTTGAATGGAGAAGCTTCCTTAATAAAGTATTTGACTGCCTTTGATGTGCACCTTGCGTAGAAACCGAGTCATGAAGTAGCCTTCAGAAGTGCAATGCTTCTTTCGTTGTATCTAGACTGCTGTCTTCAGGTTCAACATAAAATGAAGAAGAAAATATCACCGCTGTCAGACGTTTCGGAGCTCAGAGCGCAAAGAAAATGCTCTTTCCTCAGATGTGCAGCATTGTTCTCTGTATATGGGCCCTCTGGGCCTCGTCTCTTGGCAATTTCTGTGTGCTCTATGGTTGCAGTAGCTTTTTCTCTCTCAAATGGAGAGATTTGGCACCTAGCGCAGTGATGAAGAGAAGAAGCGATGATGGATCAAAGAACAAACGTCCAGCTTCTCTCTCTCCCCCTCTTCAACAGCGAGCTTTTCTGAGTGCCTTGGTTGTGACAGGGAGCTATAGATCAGACCATATCTCGCTCTCTTAATTTTTTTGTGTGAGATGTGAGCTTCTCAGATGGTGGAAAGCAACCGCACGCTATCACTCTTCTCTGATGATCTGGTACATGTCGAATCCAGTATCCTCAAAGCATTCCTCATGGGCTCCAGAAGAACCAGATTTCTTCCACTCTGCGTGCTGGTTCTTTGCAGCATTATGGGGCTTCTGTTGCACCTTACCGTCAACGGCTGAAACCTTGTCTCTGTTTGAGCCTTCTGTAGATGTTCCTTTCTTGTCCTCATTCGAAGTCTTCTGTGTTGGTTCTCGGTTTGCTGCAAGGCCATGGCCATCGCTTCTCTTAGTCTTGGTCAAGATTGTGTGATATGGTGATGCGCATCTCGACCTCTTGTTGTCCGATGCCACCTTGTCCACCATTGGCAGGTCGCTCTTCCTAGCTTGAGATGCGCGATTTCAGGAGATACTTGCCATGGCTGCCACTTGATAGGGAGGTATGGCAAGCGAAGATGAAGCTTCATATTTCCACATGATACAGTCCGTCCTCTTGGTTTCCGCAGCAACATCATCAACGAAAGTAAAGTTTCTGAGTGCGCAGGAAACAAAAGAATGCACTTTACTACTTTGTAGCTCAGTGATGAGTAGCACCTCCTTTAATGTCAATCCGGGAAGACGTGAGGATGGTATGAAGACCTCAAGCAAGTGGAGGCACAAGTGCGTGAGTGAGAAGCATACAAACATGCACACACATACACACACACGTGCACACACGGCAAGACAAAGAGTGAGAAGCAATGGAGTTCTTAGATTACTTTCAAAAAGCTCTTACAAGCTCATTTCAATTACAAGCTATCCCCCAAAATGAGCTCTCTAGCTCTATTTATAGTTTTTGACTAGGTTTTGGCCTTGTCCAGACCTAGTGTCCGGCCTAGTTAAAAATTAGGTTCTAGAGCCTATTTGAGGGCTCAAACAGAGTCTAAAAATTATGAAAATTGATATGTAGCTAGTTCTAATACTCCTCAAGCTCGAGGACTCCTGAGCTTGCACAAAATGGAGTCTATTCTACCAAAAACGGAATTTACAATGTTTGTGTAGTGATTAAAATCACTTGAGTTGTAAATGGTCCATGGAAAAAATGTTTGGGCCTTGTTGCCGTATTGTGCATGACTCCTCCGTTGCGCTAGTATGCTCTTCATCTGACTTGTATGCCAACACGCCCCCCTTCCTAGCGTCTATCGCCCCTGACAGACCTCTATTCTATCGGGTGGTCGATATAGTATTGGATGACATTGGTGGCAAGTTCGTGTTCTCCTATCCTTAAGCCTCTTGCTAGATCAGCTTCCAATGCATCCCAATTTATTGCGCCAGGGACCTCTGGTTGCGGTGTGGTGTAGTACTCAGAGTACATTGCTTGTTCACAAGCAAAGAGATGGAGCAGGTGTGTTGGCTTCGGTGCGAAGACCTCCGAGTGATACTCCCAGAAACTTGCATTGAACATTTCTTCGAAGGTCTGTTTGTAACATGCAGGGAGGTATTTGATGCATGCATGCCAGGCGTAAGCCACACGAATACTGGGGGTGGTGCTCATGTCATACACTAAATCATAATTTCCATTGGTAAACCCCGGTAGACGTACCTGTGGTGCGGCTTCATTTTTAAAGGTTTTCAGGATTACCTGCATCATATCTAAAATCTTAAGCATCATTTGAGTTGCCACATCTGGCATGGGCTTCAATCGCGGCATCCAATGTCGAATTGTTCCCATCATGTATGCTATCGACGGTGGTCCCTGTGGTGGCGCAATGTACGGGTAGTTTAGCCATTCCTTGCATTGCACGTTGTTCTGCACTTTGATATTGAATGCCTTCCAAGACCTGCGATGTGGAACTGGACCGTAGCATGGATTGTATAGGAGATGTAAAGGCGCGTTGTTCCATGTGCGTAGCATTTCTGGATATGTCTCTAGAAGTTTCTGCCGCCAGGTGGGTTGACGAATTTTGCCTTTTTGCACCTCTGGAGGAAGGTCTTCGGGTTGAAATTGGGTAGCAAAGGTAGGAATCTTACTCGTGACTCTCTGTATTTCTGCATTATAATCAGCCAGGATAATATAATAAGGCTTGTATTGGAGTTCAGATGAGAGGATAAGGCGTCTCGATGATAGGTTCTTGAAGTAAGCAGATTGTAGCACAGTTTCCTCTATGACCCTCATGGCCTGATTTTGCACTACTGTGCGCTCTTCGTGAGAACTCCCGATTTCCTCCACTTGACGTAGCCATGGAGGCCGTGGTGCTTCGAATGTGTCCTGAGCTTCTTCTGTTTGTTGGCCTCCTGGGAAGGGTTGTGGGTCGTATTCTTCTTCAAATGTCTGTTCCACAGGAATTTGTACTACTTCTTCGTCGGTGGGAGCCTCTGGAGGGGAAGGTGGTCTCTCATATTGTAGTAGACGTGCTTGCAATTTGGTGACCTGTTTCTGGAGATCTTTTAAGGCCTCTGAGTCTGTGAGAAGTGAAGCCGCGGAGGAGGTGGTTTGAGAGGCTGCTGTTGTTTCTTTTTGGTGTTTCTGCTTCAGTTGACCTAGTTCCTCTGATAGCAGGTCATGTGCTTCAAGCAGCATGACATAGTCTTCCAATATGATCTTGATATTGTCGGGGGTCACTGCTTGAAACTTTGATGGGCTGATGGGTGCCCCAAGTGTGCTTTCGATAGCTGCTTCTAGGTTTTCCTGATTTTGTAAGTGCAGACGTCGATTCTCTTCATGAGCGGCAGCAAGATGTCGCTTGAGTAGAGCCATATTTCGCTGAAGCTTTGAATTGCGTTCCAGCTGTGTCCATAGATGACCTTCTACCACTTGTATTGCTTCCTGATCTGTGTTCTGTAACTGTACCTCCAATATGCTATGAGCCTCTTGGAGAGTTTGGAATTGTGTGTGGAGGCGAGCATTTTCCTCCTCTAGTGCAGCAAGGCAGTGTTGTAGTGTCTCCGAGTGCTCTTGCAGGCGTTCATTCTGTTGTTGGAGATGATTGTAATCTGTCCTTAAGTTTGATATGCAAGCTAGCATGGTGTCCAATGCATTTCCTATAGATGAGGGGGTGGTGTTTACAATGGAAGATGCATGGGAAGGGAATTGGGGAAGGGGAAGAGTGAATGATGTGTCTATTGAAGACGTGTGTGTGGGTGAAATTGGTGGAGGGGGAATGGGAGGAGGTGGAAGCGTGGGGGGAGGGGGAGGTGCCGTGGGTGGTGAAATGTCCATACTTTCAGGAGTGGGTGCGAGTGTGGGGTCTACCATATACATTGGAATGGTAGGTGTTGTGTGTGTGAAAGTGGTGAATATATGAGAAGTGGGGTGGGGAGCTGAAAATAAAGGGAATGGTTGAGACCTGGGTTAAAAAGTTCTAGCAAGGAAGTTATGGAGGGATTGGAGAAGTGGAGAGATGGAGGTCGGGGGTTGAGGTTATAGAGTTGAGGAGGGCATGAAGGGTTGCGTGGTAGCAGGGAAACCCATGAATATGGATCTAGGGTCAGGATGACCTATGGCTGAGGGCATGGGGGATGGTTGTCCTAGGGCAGGCTCTATGAGCGATTCGGTGGATTGTGTAGTGATGGGGGTTGCTTCATAGATTGGGTTATCAGAGGTGGAGAATAGGGTTGAACTAGAGATGGGAGTACGGAAGATGAAGGTTGGTTCGGTGGGTTGAGTGGTCGAGGTGATTTCCACGGTTTCTGCTCTAGGAGGCGATGGTGGGGGTGTGGGTGGTAGTGGCTCGGTGGATTCCTCATGGGTGACTGGGTGCTCTTGGCTAGCGGTTTTTGTTGCTTGGGAGGTTGGCCTGATGGGTTCGGATGTAATAATTGGCCCTTCTGCCGTTGTAATGGGGATCTGGATATTCTTACCTGAGCGTGCTCGTGTCTGGAATCTTCGTGGATCATATTGAACTGGAGACCTCCTAATGGCGGTCCGCACTGCTTCTACTACCCCATATGCTTCTGCCATCAATAAGAGACCTTCACTATATTCTGAGTCAACTCCTGCTTCTTCCAACAGCTGAGTCATGAGTACTCTACTGCTCTGTTCGGTGAGCAGTTGTTGCGTTCGCACTCGTTCCATAATTTGATACAGCCTTCGGAGTTCTGCTGTATAGGTTGGGGCTTCAGTGGTCTCCTCTTCATATTCTCCTTCTTCTTCTAGGTGTCCTTGTTGTTGACCTTGCTGAGCGTCACTCCAATGTACATGGCGGCCGTCTGTAGATTTTCTTCGTCTTTGTGAAGATGTGCCTTGTTCTTGTGCATCTGAATAAAACTCTACATCAGAGAGTTATGTACTTTGTAAGAATGCTTCGAAGTCCTGGGGATCCATTCCTTCAGCATCTCCAGTTGTAGCAAATTCAAATTCAGATGGAGCAGGAGGAGCTGAAGGGGTAGCTTGTGTCGTAGTTTCAGATCCAGACCTGGGTATCCTAATGGTAAAGGGAGGTACAGTGGCCTCCCCTCATGGCGATACTTCAGGAGTAGTCAGAACTTCCCGTGTCTGGACAAAAGGGATCGCACCCCTCATGCGCTTGGATTGATGTGTGGACGTCTTGAGCTTCTTAAACATTTGTAATTGTGCCCAAGTTAAGGCACGTTCAATGGGAACATCGTATGCTAAGCACCGGTAAATAATGTGTGTGATTGCACAGCAACCGTTCACCACGAATTTCCTAGAAGACCTTTTATTTGCTTCATACAATTGATCTATAATCCATACAGGCAGCTTAATTCGTAACGCACCTGTCTCCGCTAAGTAGAGAGCGAACCAGATTCTTTTGTGTGGTTGTGTGAAGCGGTCTTGGCCGGGGAAAGCAAAATGTTGCATGCACATACGGAGAGGGATGGACACGTTTGGTGTGAGTGCTGCCATGTCTTTAAGCTTCAGTAGTTTCCTATCCTTCATGTTAGTAGGAACGAGAGCATCCTTCTCAGAACGTACATGTGTGCCGTGCATATTCAAAGCAGCGCTCACCAACTCCACAGTAAGTTCAAACCTCTTTAACTCGTTGTTGCCCAACAAGGATAGGAAGAACAAATGATCCTGGTTTGTCCTTTTCTTCATTAGCTTGTAATGTGGAGACCAAATAATAGCATCGGAGGAGATCCGGTTTAGGTAGTGGTGCTTCAAAGTATTCTGCTAGCCCTGCACGTTGCCATATGGTCTGGAGATCCTCGGTGTTCTGTAGAGTCTCAAACTCCTTGGAGAAAAATTGCAATCGAACCCATGATCTGTCATACTCGCACTTAGACTCCCATATATACTTGGCCTCTCCTAATGGACCTGTCATGCCATTGAACCAATGAGAATTGGCATGGACTCTTTCTGTGATCCTTGTGGGTGGATCCGGTACCGGGATTTGCTGAAGGTGTTGCAGCTCCACAGGTCGTTCAGTTGGTGGCACATCCACAAGTGGTTTAGTGCAGCAGATTGGGCATTCCTTGCACAACTTTTCGACATCAGCTTCCATAGTTGGCCAATGCACTTCGACTCTCCGTAGTGTCTGTAGGGTTCGTCGCTTTGAGTAGTGTTGCTCTAAGGCACCTACATGTGCTAATTGCAACCACTTCGCATACTCGTCCTCTTCTACACAACAAGCCAAGATCCCTTGATCTGTGTGCTTGTACATACTTCCAGCCATGATGTGGTACTTTTGGGCTTTTACTACCTGTCTATCCTGTGTGGCTATTATTGGGTGGTTAGGCCCGTACGGCAATACTGGCACCAATGGCTTAGCCCACTGCGGCACCACTTCCAAATTAAACAAGTAAGCATCAGGAAGGTCATCTGACACTCCTTGTGGGGCTTCTCCCGATGTGAGCCTAGAAAGGTGATCTGCTCTCAAATGAGTCTTCCCTTTCCTTACCACAACCTCAAAATCATATCCCATTAGCAAGAGAAACCATCTTACTAATCTTCCTGTATTGCATGGCTTGTTTACGAGATATAACAATGCTTGGTGGTCAGTAAAAAATTTAAACTTGTTTGCAAGCAAATAGTGTCTAAATTTCTTAACTGCATATACCATGCCTTGATGGAGAGTGTTAATCTCCAAAAGAACAAATTGACCTTGAATTTAGATCACCTCTATATCAAGATCAACTTTAGACTCCACCTAATTTAGAGAATCTTCACCAAATTATCAGGAAATTGATTATTCTGAAAAATTCAGTTTCTTCAGAAAAGTCTGCTGCAGATTAGTCACTCATTGACTAATCAATCCTGTAAAGTTTTTGATAAAACTTTGTACAACACTTTGCCTTAAGGTTGCGCAACTTTGCCAAGTTAAATCTCTCAAAAAGATTAAGTACACACTAAGAAATGTGTGAAATACTTTACCTATGTCTGAAAGTGCTTCTCTGCAATGGCGACTTTGACACGTGCAACTTCTTAGCACTGGTTCTCCCAACTCTGAACCCGTTTGATCAAGATCTTGTAGCCATAGATAGCTTACCTTCCAACTTAGATTTTGAGCCCTCACTTGTGTAAAACTTTACACTGTGGACTGAGCACTGACCATTTCTTTGAAGATGAAATGTGCGCCAGATTTTTCGACTCTCAGAACATCTTCACATATGAATGTTCCTAAACAAAATTCTCACAGCCTGATTGAAATTAATCTCTCAAATTCTAGCCATAGATAGATTAGCTATGGACTTAGATACATGCAAAAGGACTCTTCAAAAGACTAAGCACAGAAGGAGAATGGGAAAGAAGATCAACGCGCAGAATTCTACAACATTTTCTTCTTCATTACTTTTCATACATATGGTTGATGATACATACAATGTTCATCACCTCTTCACCTATTCTTCTCTATCTGATCTATATCACTCTCTCTTTCTATGAATACGTATCTGTAGATATATATACGAGTCTAACTCGTCATCTTTTTCAAAATACATTGAACTATTTACAAGAGTAATATACAAAAGAAACATTTCTGATTCTATTTTCTTCCTCTGAAAGTAATCTTCATTCTTCCACATATCTTCTCACTTTGATCTTCATATAATCACTATTGATGATTGCTCTGCTCCAACAGCTCCCCCTCAATCTTCAATTGTGATTACCTGCATCTTCTTTATTCCTGCCATATCTTTAAACCTCTGCAACTTAGGTCCATCCAAACTTTTAGTCATCATATCTGCAAGTTGATCTTTTGTAGGGGTGTGTATGACTTCAACCTCTTTCTCAATGACCTTCTCTCTTAAGAAATGATACTGTATTTCAATATGCTTAGTTCTAGCATGAAACACAGGATTAGCTGCCAAGTATAATGAACTCATGTTGTCTCCACAAATAATAGGAGTACTCTGAATCACATCAAAAACTTTCATAAGTGTCTTTAGCCATATTACCTCTTTTGCAGCTTCCACCATACCTTTATATTCTGCCTCTGTAGATGACAAAGCAACTGCATGTTGCTTCTTAGAACACCATGAAATCAATTTGTCTCCTACATAACACAAGTATCCATGTGTTGATCTTCTATCATCCACATTACCTGCCCAATCTGCATCAATATATATCTTGATTCTTGTATCTGAAGTAAACCCATAGTACAACCATTCTTTGAGTGTACCCTTGATGTACCTAAGTACTCTTTGTCCTGCAATCCAATGTTCCTTTCTAGGACAATGCATGAATTGTGAAAGCACACCAACTGCATATGACAAGTCAGGCCTTGTCAATGTAGCATAAATCAAGCTACCAACCAAACTTTGATAGAGTTTCATATCTCTGAACTCTTCTCCTCCAAACCTAGACAATTTATGGTTCACTTCCAAAGGTGTAGGTGCAACCCTGCAATCTTCCATTTTAAATTTGGTTAGCAAATTTTTAAGATACCTTTCTTGGGTCACATATACTCCATGTTGAGTATAAGAGATCTCCATTCCCAAGAAGAATGATAGGTTCCCCAAATCACTGATTTTGAACTCTTTCTCCATCTGCTTCTTGATCATTTGTATTCCTTTATCATCTGTTCCTGTAAGTATTATGTCATCAACATAAATACAAACATAAATGAACCCATCTTCACTTGCTTTGACTAACAAGCTACTATCTGCCTTTGATGCTTGAAATCCAAGATCATTCAAGAATTTTACAAGCCTATAATTCCAAGCCCTTGGGGCTTGCTTCAACCCATACAAAGCTCTCTTGAGCTTACATACATAATTTGGACTCACTTGATCTTTGAACCCATTTGGTTGCTCCATGTAGACTTCATCTGAAATGTAACCATTCAAGAAAGCATTTTTAACATCTAATTGAGACAACTTCCAACCTTTACAAGCAGCAATTGCTATGAGTGTCCTGATGGTTGTCATCTTTGCCACAGGACTATAAGTCTCATCATAATCCACTCCATATGTCTGTGCATATCCTTTCACAACAAGTCTAGCTTTGTACCTAGACACACTTCCATCTGCAAATCTTTTAGTCTTGTAAACCCACTTACAACCAATGATTTTCTGGCTATTAGGTTTAGGAACCAGATCCCAAGTCTGATTCTCTATCAATGCATCATACTCCTCTTGCATAGCATCTTCCCAATTCTTCTTCCCTTTGGCCTCTTCAAATGTAGAAGGGTCTTCATCTGCTTTTACCAAATAAGCATAATCTTTAGTAGTCAAGAATGAAGTGTCATAGCTATACCTTGTAGGTTGCCATTTGTGCCTAGATGATCTTCTAACTTCTGCACTTCTTGAGGTCTCTGGTTCATCACATTCTGGATCAAACCTTGGCCTCTCTTCAACTTCATCCTGCACTTCATTGTTCTCACTTTCATCAAGTAATTGAATCTTTGCTTTACCTTTTCTTTGATCCACTACTTCTTCATCATCTGCATGTACATTATATTTACCTGCATACCAAGTACCTTGCTCATCAAATGTAACATCCTTGGATACAATAAATTGTTTTGTGGATGGACTCCACAACCTGTATCCCATTTGCTTATCATCATAGCCAATGAATACATACTTCTCTGCCTTAGGCTCCAACTTATGCCTCAATTGAGATGGCACATATGCATATGCCAAGCATCCAAATATTCTGCAATGATCCAAGGTAGGTTTCTTACCCCACCAAGCTTCATATGGTGTCATACCCTGCAAAGCTTTACAAGGCAATCTATTAACCAAATATGTAGCTGTATTAACAGCCTCAGCCCACAAATAATTTGGGCAATTCTTCTCTTTCATCATGGACCTTGCAAACTCAACAAGAGTCCTATTTCTTCTTTCTGCTACCCCATTTTGTTGAGGAGAGTACCTGCAAGTAACTTCTCTCTTTATACCTGCATTCCACAAATAATCATTGAACTCATTTGAAAAATACTCTCCCCCTCCATCTGACCTTAGTCTCTTCAATTTTTGACCTGTAATCCTTTCTGCATATGCATGATAGTGTTTAAATGTATTAAACACTTCTGACTTTTCCTTAATCACATAAATTGTGATCCACCTGGTAGCATCATCAACATATATGACATAATATCTTGAACCATTTATACTAAAGTCCTTTGAAGGACCCCACACATCTGTATGCACCAATTCAAGTCTTTCTGAATACATAAACCCATGCTTGGAATAGGATTGCTTATGAGCCTTACCTAATTGACATGCCTCACATCTGTATGTCATGTGTTGACCTGCAATGTTAGGCATTCCAAGCACTGAATCATTGTTAATCATTTCTTTGATACCTCTTTCATTAAAGTGTTCAAGTCTTTTGTGCCAAAGATCCAATTCTGACACCTTCTGCTCTCCATATGTGAACATAGCATGTCCAACATTTCCTTGTACCTTCAATGTGAAAAGCCTTACTTCTTTCTTTCCTGCAATAACTTGTTTATACCCTTGACTAGGGTCTTCAACATAAACTCCATCATTGGTAAACCTTACCTCATAACCTTTTTCCACAATTTGACCTACACTGATCAAATTCTTTGGAATTGTGGGAACATAAAGTACCTTACTCAGAAGAGTGCTCCCATCCTTCGCCTTGACTGAACCAATTGACTTTACCTTATGCTTTGTATTATCACCTGTCTGAACTGTATGATTAATTGCATTATGATCTAGGTCAGTCATCAAAGCAATATTTCCACTTAAATGATTACTACATCCTGAATCAATATAGAACACTCTCATGTCCTCATGTGAGGTTTCACATGTATTCATAATGAGAGTCGAATCCTCCTTTTGATCTGATGCATAGTTGTAGTAGGTGTTATTATAGGATTGATTTTGGAAGTTTCTTCCACCACCTCTTCCAAAAGAATTCCTACCACCTCTACCTCTGAAATTTCCTCTCTGAAATCTACCACCTCTTGCTCTTTGATTAAAGTTCTGATAATTACCATTGTTTTGATTATTGTGCCAACAATCATGAGATAGATGATTGGTCTTACCACATATCCAACAAGCTCTTGCATTATCTTTGTTGTTTCAGCCTCTTCCTCTACTTCTGCCATTTCCTCTTCCTCTTATGAAGTTTGCTTGGTTTGATGTACCTTCTTCTTCACTTGATTGTTGCTTTCCTTTGTTAGCTTTCTTCTTGTCTTTAGAGTACATTGCATGACCTGCACTCTTATCAACATCTCCTTTGACATAATTCTCAAAAGTTAGCATATGTCCTAACAATTGATTCAAATAAGGAGTAAAATGATCTAATGAAAGTTCTGTAGATGAAATGAAAGGCTTCCACTTCTCATCTCCTCTTAGCCCTGTGAGTATTTGTCTTACCAATTTGTCTTCTTCAATATCTTCATCCACTGCACCTAGAGAATCTGCAATGTCCTTCATCTTTGTCACATAATCAGAGATTGATTGTGAGGCCTTCTTCTTGAAGGTAGTAAATTCTGCCCATAGTGAAGCCTTCCTTGATTTGGTTGTATTTTGGAAATGCTCCTCCAAAGCATTCCAAATGTCACAAGCACTCTCAAGTCCTCTAATGTGAGGAAGCAAATAGTCATTGACTGCCATGTAGATGATGCTTCTTGCTTGAGCATCCTTCTTCATCCAATTCTTCAAATCTGCAAGCTCCTCCCTAGTTGGAACACTAGGATCTCTGAATTCTGGCTTTTCTTCATCTCCTGTGATATATCCTATCAGATCTTTGCTCATAAGATGAGCTTCCATCCTCATAGACCAAGCTGGATAGTTCTCTCTATCCAACTTTTCAATTTGGAGACTATCTCCCATCTTTACTTCACCTGTAGCTTCAAATCTTTAACCTTTACAGATAATAAATGTACCTTTACTTCGAATGTTGCTCCTTCTGATCCTTTTGATGCTCTTTGTATGTCTTCCTTCAATCTTTCTTCAACCTTTACCCTTCTGCACCTTCAAAATGTAAAGATTTGTACTTCTGCAATAGTCGGAGTCTTCTTCTTCTCAATTTTAACACAACCTGCTCTGATACCACTGATGGAGAGTGTTAATCTCCAAAAGAACAAATTGACCTTGAATTTAGATCACCTCTATATCAAGATCAACTTTAGACTCCACCTAATTTAGAGAATCTTCACCAAATTATCAGGAAATTGATTATTCTGAAAAATTCAGTTTCTTTAGAAAAGTCTGCTGCAGATTAGTCACTCATTGACTAATCAATCCTGTAAAGTTTTTGATAAAACTTTGTACAACACTTCGCCTTAAGGTTGCGCAACTTTGCCAAGTTAAATCTCTCAAAAAGATTAAGTACACACTGAGAAATGTGTGAAATACTTTACCTATGTCTGAAAGTGCTTCTCTGCAATGGCGACTTTGACACCTACAACTTCTTAGCACTGGTTCTCCCAACTCTGAACCCGTTTGATCAAGATCTTCTAGCCATAGATAGCTTACCTTCCAACTTAGATTTTGAGCCCTCACTTGTGTAAAACTTTACACTGTGGACTGAGCACTGACCATTTCTTTGAAGATGAAATGTGCGCCAGATTTTTCGACTCTCAGAACATCTTCACATATGAATGTTCCTAAACAAAATTCTCACAGCCTGATTGAAATTAATCTCTCAAATTCTAGCCATAGATAGATTAGCTATGGACTTAGATACGTGCAAAAGGACTCTTCAAAAGATTAAGCACAGAAGGAGAATGGGAAAGAAGATCAACGCGCAGAATTCTACAACATTTTCTTCTTCATTACTTTTCATACATATGGTTGATGATACATACAATGTTCATCACCTCTTCACCTATTCTTCTCTATCTGATCTATATCACTCTCTCTTTCTATGAATACGTATCTGTAGATATATATACGAGTCTAACTCGTCATCTTTTTCAAAATACATTGAACTATTTACAAGAGTAATATACAAAAGAAACATTTCTGATTCTATTTTCTTCCTCTGAAAGTAATCTTCATTCTTCCACATATCTTCTCACTTTGATCTTCATATAATCACTATTGATGATTGCTCTGCTCCAACATGCCTAAGCCTTCTCTCTCAGTAGTGGTGTAATTTCGTTCAGCTGCATTCAATTGTCTACTGGCATAGGCAATTGGAAGATCCACATTACCTTCACCCGTAGGTTGTGTGAGTACACATCCAATAGCATAATTGGATGCATCCACGTGAACATGGAATGGCTTGTTCCAATCTGGTGTGGTCAAGATTGGTGCTGAACATAATCTTCGTTTAAGCTCCTGGAAGGAATTCTCACATTCCTCAGTCCACTCAAAGTTAGTCAGAAGTCCATACATGGGATTTGCAATGACAGCATACATGTGAATGAACCGGCGGTAGTAACCACAATGCCCCATGAAGGCATGTACTTCCTTGACGTTCTTTGGCCTAGGTAACTCGGCTATGGCTCTTACTTTCTCTTCGTCGGTGGATATGCCATTCTTTGACACTATGTGTCCTAAAATCTTGCCTTGCATGACCATGAAAACACACTTCTCTGGGTTCAAGCACACTTGATACTCCCTACATTTGTCAAAGATTTGTCTGAGTTCAGGAATATGGGTTTGTCTGATGTTGGAATGAGCACAAAGATCATTAACATAGACTTCTAAGTTCTTCCTCAGGAACTCCTTAAATACATGGCACATCAGCCTCTGGAAGGTTGCTGGTGCATTGGTAAGCCCAAATGGCATTACCCGAAAGGCGAATATGCCCCATTCTGTGGCAAAAGCTGTCTTATGCTGATCCTCTGGAGCTATGGCCACTTGATTGTAGCCCGAAAATCCATCAAGGAAGCTGTACACTTCCTTGCCTGCTACTCTTTCTAAGAGATGTTCTGTGATGGGAAGCGGATAATTATCTCGAAATGTGGCTACATTAACCTTCTTTAAGTTAATGCACACACGCAGCTTTCCATTTTTCTTGGGCACCACTACGATGGGGGATACCCACTCAGTGTGCTCAATTTCATGGATGAATCCAGCTTCGACCAGTCTATCTATCTCCTCTTTGATCTTAGCAGCATAATTATCATTATATGTGTATGGCTTTTGCTTAGAAGGTTTGGCATCCGAGGTCATGGGGATAGTGTGTGAGCAGATGTCTGGATCAACACCCTTCAAATCCTTGTAACTCCAAGCGAATACATCTCTGTATTCTCTTAGCAAGGCTATCAATTCTTGCTCTTCTTCTTCCGTCAGGTCATGGCCTATGTAAGTGCATCTCTCTTCTCCCTCTTCCATGGCTACCACAATTTTCTTTGTGGTTTCTTTGTTATCATAGGCCTCTCCTGATTGTGCCTCTCGTTTATGCATTCTGATCATGACTCTCTTGTCATCTATCTCATACTTCTTAAAATTTTCTGGGATCTCAAACAAAGATTCATCCTCTTCTTGTGTGACTTCTTTCTTCTTCCTTTTCTTTCCTTCTTCCTTAGGGGTTACATGTGTGGCTAGCCTTATGTCTTTTGTAAGCTCTCCGTGCCTCTGGGGTTGAAATTCGACTTCATAGAAGTATTCTTCATCTGATGCAAAAGGTGGGTCCATAATGATTGACTCTAGATCGGAGTTACTTGCCTCCTCAATTGCATCAGGGCTAGGTTTGCACTCTTCTAATACTGCCTCTCCCATGATTGGCTCTAAGGAAAAAACTGAAATGTCATAGCCATCCTCATTACAGTGGGGTGTCCATTGTTCTTCATTGATGGGTACATCCATTGTTGCTAGGATTTCTGCCCAGCCGTGGGGTTCAAATTCTTCGTCAGGAAAAACTACAGGCGCATAGGCTGGGTCTTGAATTGATCTATGTGTTTCGTTTGCACCTATATCTCTGGCCTTTTCTCTTTTCTCCTCTTCTACTGCCACTTTGCACATCCATAAGTGGGTGTCTTCATGCATCCATGAGGATCTTGATCCTATGGAATGCACAGATTCCGTATCATCTTTGGCTCTATGGATGGGATTCCATTGGATAGGGGGAACATCTCTATGAGAGTAATCTTTGAGATTCACTTTGGTCGTAACACCTAAGTGCTGCAGGTACAAAGAATTGGTTCCCCAATCCTGTACCACTTGCAACTGTCGCATAAAAGGTCGTCCCAAGATCATTTCATAGGCATGGTTCTTGCTAAAATCACATATAGCAAATGTATGCTCGAACTCGACACCGCAGGTGGTGAGAGTTATTCCTTCTAGCAATCCTAAGGGCCTTTCGATATGCCCATCGGCCATCTGCAATTTCATTCTCGTTGGCCTGAGTGCTGGCTTGCCCCAACGCTTCCATAGGGAAGTGGTGGCAATTGCAACTCCTGCACCTGAGTCCAAAATTGCCTTGGTGGTGTACCCCTGGTAGGTAATGGGAAGATAGGTGTTCCCTTCTTCACCTTCACACATGTCTCCTATCTTATCCAAGGGTATCTCTGGCACTGTTCTCTGGGATCCTACCTAGGAACGAGGTTTTGCTATTTCTGGTACTTGTTTGGCTACATGTTTCCATAATTGAGGTCTAACCTTGAGTAGCTCTTCTAACTTGAGATTGCACTGCACTTTAGTGTTTTTCACTACCTCTGTGTTCCTGGGTAAGACTGAGTCCTCATTTCGTACCATGACTGTGGGTGCTCTCATGCACGTGGACTTAGCTTCCCATGGGCCTGTGAAGTGGGGTAATTCATGCAAAGAATTAGACTCAAAATCTAATCTTTCCTGAGAGTGGGTGCTCTCCTGCTCCTCATAAATGGATGGGATGTCTTGTGGGAATTGGTCGCGTGCATCATCCACAAGTTCAATAGGAGGAGGGACTTCACTTTCTTTAGCCCATTTGTCTTCTTGAATCTCTCGTAAGAATTCTGGTGTGAATCGATTCAGAGAAGATGATGTATCTGGCTCCGTAGAGTTAGGCACATAGGCTTCAGGCACATAGGCTTCCTGAGCAGGAATGCTTACTCTTTCCCTTGCCTTGTCCTTGTGTTGAGAGGTGGGTTCCTTTTCTGATTGTGCAATCAGCTTCTCTATTCTTTCTAACAGTCCATCAAAGTGCAACTGTGTCTTCGCTGAACTAGAGATGTTAAATAGGCGACTGGCTTCAAACATGGTCTGAGCCAATTCCACCATCCTAGCACAAATTTTGGTTCGTTCTAGCTCTAGTTCTGCTCTAGGATAACACTTTTCATGATCAGTTACGTTTGGCCCTTCTTGGATTCTGGCCTGATATGCTTTAAGCATCATGTTTAGGTTCTCGGGAGTGGGATCTGCTAGGACTGATCCTACTCTTGGGGGTGGTGGGTTTAGGTGAGGCAGGTTGGAAGGTGGCAGTTCGGAGGGAGTTGGGAATGGTGGTGGTGTGGTAGTGTGAGAGGGAGTTTGAGATGTGAGTTCAGTTATCCTGGCCTTTGTTTCTCTGAGGCTTTCCTCGAGTTCACTCATCTTTTTTGCCCATTGTATTTTCATTCTTTCACACTATCTCTCCAAGCTCTAGTCCTTTTCTTTGTCATGCTCTCTGTTTCACTAACATCTGGGCTCTTTTCCTGGCCTACGCGTTGGTTCTGTTGCAAGGCTTGGGCTCTAGTGATTACTTGTACTGGTGCAGTGGAAGTCACACTCCCTGTGGAGTCTACAACTAACCCAATAACGTTGATAAGAGTGATTTTTGGCATATTATTGGGGTTCTTTGGGCAATCTCGTAAGAGATGCTCCTTTCCACACTCCTAGCAATAGCCCTGGATCGTCACTGATTGGGTTTGGGTAGGTGCAGGCATGGGGCAATCAGGAATGAGGTGATCCCCCTGACATCTGTAGCAAGGTCCTCTAGGGAATGGGGGTCTTACTTGCCTAGGTTGAGGTCTAGGGTTGGGGTTTGCATACATGACGTTTGTGTAATCTGACTCCCAACTAGGTTCATTAGGCTCTTCACTATAGTAGGACTCACCATGTTCTGGAGACTGCATGTAGTAAGCTTGGGGACTATCAACATGTGTAGACTCAAAGCTATGGTCACTCGGGTCACTTTCAGAAAGCAATGGGGTGACTGGAACTATGGCTCTGTTCGGATTTTGGTGTAGCTCAGTGATGAGTAGCACCTCCTTTAATGTCAATCCGGGAAGACGTGAGGATGGTATGAAGACCTCGAGCAAGTGGAGGCACAAGTGCGTGAGTGAGAAGCACACAAACATGCACACACATACACACACACGCGCACACACGGCAAGACAAAGAGTGAGAAGCAATGGTGTTACAGGGACTATAGCTCTATTCAGGTTCTCTTCTGCAGCTACATATTTTACTGGGATCACATTAGTAGGAGCAGGTGGTTGTTGTGATAACACAGGCTGAGGCCTTTGTTGGTTTTGGTAGGGTTGGTAGATTTGTTGAGGCCTCGCATACTGCTGAGGTGGGTACTGGTTCTGGTATCTTCCTTATTGAGGGTATGGTTGTGGGTACGTCTGCCTAACGGTTTGCTTATTGTAGGGGCAATCTTGCGTGGTGTGATTGGTGTACCTCCGTTCTATGGTGCGGTACTGGCTACTAGGATTTACTTGGGGTTGAGCCATAATGGGACAGAAATTAGCCATATGGTCACCACCACAAGTATAGAATCTTTTCATAGGGGCAAACCTTGGGATCTGTTTGCTAGAGACACCTAGTTTCTGAGCTACTTTCTCTGCTAATTCCTCAATTGATGTGGATTGCGAGGAAGAGAGGCTAGAGGCACTATCTGAGTCCTTGTAGATTTTGGAAAGCTCTAGTTCCTCCCCTAGGTTATCCTCGATGTCAATGCACATGCGTACACACTCTTCTATAGTCCTAGGGTCCTTCAAATACACATATGACCTCAATTTGGTACTTAGCAATCCATCCAAGAATAAAGCCACTTGCTTAGCTGGTGTGGGTAGCTCAGGGACAGGGCATCTCTCCAAGTATTGCCTAAATCTTCTTCCAGCAAGTCTCACGGTCTCTTGAGGGGTTTGCTTGAAGCTGTGAATCAGCGAGGAAGTGTTATGTCGTATGCCACTTTTAGAGAATTCGATAATGAATGCCTCTAGAAGTTGGTCTATGCTCCTGAACTACCTGTCGTTTAGTGGTTGAAACCATGTCAGGGCAGTGTTCCTAAGGGTTAGACCAAAGGCATTGTACTGCGTGAATAGATCCTCCACTTGTTCAGCTCTCAAGACTTGCCTAAACTCAGCCACATGATCATATGGATCTCCAGTGCCATCGAAGTAGTTCTTCATGGACTTAACTAGCTGAGTTGGTCTCAAAGTCCTTGTGTGCTCTCTAGGTCATGGTAGAGGGAACTCATCCGCATTTCTTTGATTCCTGTGAGCTCTAAGTATCTCACGTTCCACCCTATTTGTCTCCATTCGCGTTCTTTCTCTGCCCCCTGGGTTGGCAAAGCTTACTTCTGGCCTATCTCTACTTCTGTCTCTTTGAATTCCATGAGCTTGGGATGTTCCAGCTCCAGGGTGACCATAGGACACATTTGATCTTGGTTGGGGGAAAATAATTTCACCTTTCCAAGTGTAAGCATGCCTATCATTTTCTGTCACCACAAAGATCCTCTCTGAAGCGTGATCTAAGTAGGTCACCCTGCTTGGGCTATCAGGATCCTTAAACTCATAGATCATGATTGTTCCTATATCAATTGGCCGATCAGATTTATACCTCCAAAAGGCTTCGTCAGTTTCTCGATTTAGAAGCAGATCTATGCTCTTATTATCTTGGGGAATCCACTCTGGTGTGATAATCCTAGTGAGAACAGATTTGCCTCGGGGGGTCCTCGGTTCTTCACCCATGTTTCCTTGCTCTAGATCACCTAAGTCCGTTCCTGGGATCTCATTCCCAAATTCATCAGTCCTATTTGGGTGATTGGTGACTACATATATTGTCCCTTCCTTGTCTAAGTACGCTCCGTTTAGTCCATAGATTGGTCAGGGTTTTTAATCTGGACCATGGATCTTCCTAGACCATCCTCATAGATGCTAGCACCTAATCGGTTGGTCCTAAGGTATTCCAGCTGCGTCTTGTACGAGCCTTCTACCTTGTGCAAGTATGGCACTCCTGAACTTCCCGTAGGTCTGTCCATGCCTTGAGACATCTCTGATTCACTAGTCTCAGAGCTAGGGTAGTATGAGTGGTGGCTCAACTGCTGGGCCCAAGACCTAGCAGTGTGGTTGACACTAGCCTCTGAAGACCGAAGACTTTGTCTATCTCTCCCTAGATGTTGCCCTGATCTAAGGTTCATAAGCCTATTTAAGTAGCCCAATTTGTGCCCAAAGTACAACCTCGTTGCCAATCAATTGGTATCAGTCACTTGATTCTTTTTTAGTGTGTTATCATGTTTATGATCTTGTCTGATATCGCATCGTCAGGAATACTTGAGTATTTTTGGTACTTAAAGTTGATCGTTCCTCGTTAGATTCTTTCCTTTAAGGTTATCGCATCACGAAGAGATTATATTTAATCTTGAACTTGAGTGCATAGGTAGTCTTCAACTTGATTGATGCCTATCGCCGTCCTGGCCTACTCCTATCACTAGTCGTTCTTAGCCTAAGCTAGGAATTGACAAAGGGAGTTGAGAATATTCCGACCTTTCTTGTTGATCCCTTGCTTTATGATGCTCAAGAACCCGAGTCTCAAGCTTGCAAAGAAACCCTTGCTTTGTATGCTCTCAATTGCTCTCAATGGACCTGTAAAAGTCCCAAAACTAGCTCAAGACTTAAGTTCAAATGACAGACAGGTCACTTTCATGCATGTAATTCACAGGCCAAATCCCCTTTGCCTTTATGGAAAACAATCCCAAGGACCCTTCAGCTTTCCTACCCCGGGGGATGGTCAACTTTAAAATACCCTATCTAATTATTCTGATGTTCATTTTCACATAACTAGTGGAAGTTTTGGTTGTACTCCCCACGAGCTTTCCAACAAAACAAGAATCACAGCAAACGGATTTCGTATGAGAAAGTTATGCCAATTCAGGGTTTTGGTGCTAAAACAGGGTTCAACAGGCTAAGAGGTCACAGGAGTTTTCTCAAGAATACATGTGTAGGGACCTCACAACTCACTAATTGCTAGAACAATATGCCCAAAAACTATCCCAAAAGCTTAGAATAAAAACCCTAATTTTTTTGGCCGAAAAGCCTGTCAATCGCGATCGACAGGTCTGTCAATCGCGATTGACAGAGGTGTCCGTCGGGGCCTGTCGGTCGCGATCGACACGTCAGTCGCGATTGACAGTGTCAATCGCGATCGACAGAGCCGGTCGTGAGTTCTGTCAATCGCGATTGATGGTGTCAATCGCGATCGACACTTTTTCTGGGTTTTTCGCCATGATTTCAGTCAATCGGGGATGTGTCCGTCGCGATGGACACGTGGCTACACGTAAAAGTCAATCAATCGTGGAAATTCTGTCGGTCGCGATCGACGGTGTCAATCGCGATTGACAGGGTCTGTCGGTCGCGATTGACAGGGTCCTACGTGGCAGTCAGTCGGTCGTGGGGTTTGTCGGTCGCGATCGACAGGTCTGTCGGTCGCGATCGACAGGTCTGTCAGTCGCGATCGACAGGGTCTGTCGATGGTGGCTGTCGATCGCGATCGACGGTGTCGGTCGCAATTGATAGAGAAACACGGAATTTTCCAACTGTTTTTAGTGATTTAGAATGTGCTCATTGTGCTTGTCCTAGTGGTGCACTTAGTTTTACCAATAGATGAAATTTTTTGTCAATTGCGATCGACAGAGGCTGGCGACTGCGAGACAGTTTCTGAGTATTCCGTACCTGCACAACGTGCTGGAGGGGATGATGCTGCTGGAACCTGCAAGAAAGCTCAAAAAGCACGCAAAAACAACGCACACAATATCGCTCTCTCGCTCTCTCTCACAAGTGGAATGAGGGAAATGAGGTGGAGAAGGTGGTATAAGCAAAAACTGAAATTTTTTCGCGATGATGGAGATGGAGATCGGATATGGTGATGATGATGATGGTGATGTAAGAAAAAGAAAAATAAGAAAAGTAAAGAGATTACCTACAACGCCAACGTCTCAACTCTACGTCTTACCATCACACGCTCATCCTCAAAGCTCGATCCCCGGCAACGGCGCCAAAATTTGGTGTAGCTCAGTGATGAGTAGCACCTCCTTTAATGTCAATCCGGGAAGATGTGAGGATGGTATGAAGACCTCGAGCAAGTGGAGGCACAAGTGCGTGAGTGAGAACACACAAACATGCACACACATACACACACACGCGCACACACGGCAAGACAAAGAGTGAGAAGCAATGGAGTTCTTAGATTACTTTCAAAAAGCTCTTACAAGTTCATTTCAATTACAAGCTATCCCCCAAAATGAGCTCTCTAGCTCTATTTATAGTTTTTGACTAGGTTTTGGCCTTGTCCAGACCTAGTGTTCGGCCTAGTTAAAAATTAGGTTCTAGAGCCTATTTGAGGGCTCAAACAGAGTCTAAAAATTATGAAAACTGATATGTAGCTAGTTCTAATACTCCTCAAGCTCGAGGACTCCTCGGCTTGCACAAAATGGAGTCTATTCTACCAAAAATGGAATTTACAATGTTTGTGTAGTGATTAAAATCACTTGAGTTGTAAATGGTCCATGGAAAAAATGATTGGGCCTTGTTGCCGTATTGTGCATGACTCCTTCGTTGCGCTAGTATGCTCTTCATCTGACTTGTATACCAACATACTTCCCACAGTCAAATTCGCTTCTGCAAGTGGATTAGGGGCTGGCATTTCTTCAGAGGCGAGCATGGTAGCAGCTGTCCATATTGCTTTCTCTTTTATCGATAGACTTTACCATCTCTTGGCTACGATGAGTCTCTGACATAGATCAAAGCTATGGTCGGCCACACGATAACCACATCGACATAGTTTTTCTTGGTTATCATACCCATTCGCGTGCAACAAAGATAGTAGCACAACAAAATGGTGATTCTTAATTGATTATAGTGCTCATTAGCACTGAATATTAAGATAAATAAAGTACAAAAATGAAAGACTCTAGTCATGCATCTTGAAAACTGAAAATTGTGGTTAGAAGCACTCTTATTGAAGAAAATATGGGAAGGAGGGAGGGATTAGAAATGACATATATGTTAGAGATGACAAAGCAAAGTGAAGACGTAAGCTCAAAGAAAAAAATAGTTAACCTACAGTTAACCTATGCTCTGATACCATGTTGAAATGAAAAAGGACTACTCCTACTCTACTCACATGCACACATCTAACAAACTAAGGAGGAAGGAACAAAAGATAACAAAACATGATGAATGAATTAAAATAGAAATGGAAATGACTTACATGAGATGCTCTATGAGCATGGAGACTCCATGAGGAGTGGAAGCATACTCTTGGCAATGAGCTAGAGTGGAATGGCTTATGAGGAGTGAAGGGATACCTTGCTTATATGGAGTTTGGAAGAATTCCCTTGCATGTGGGATAAGTGAGCTTGCATGAGAATGAAACTAGCTTTGGACAAAAGGGTGGAGCATGGAACTCTCAACACTAGTGTGTTCACACACATCACTACCTAAATATATCAACAGTTAAGACTTGGCCGCGATTATACAAAGTTGTGACAAATGTCTTGTATGACTTAGGTAACTTCTTAAGAAGCCTAATGGCCATGTCTTCACTAGAAATCTGCCTTCCACATAGTGCTAATTTATGTTGGTAGTCCTCAAATTGGGCTATGACCTTGGTAATTGTGTCATGTGGCCGAAACTCAGCCTCTAATGCATATATTTTCGACATTCGTATGGTATGCCAAGAAAAGGAGCCAAACTATTCATAATACATCAATGCTGAGGTAAGCGCAAGCAATTTGTGGCCAAAGAAATATAAGCGATGCAATCATAAATCAGAATGCAAATCTGAATAAGATACGTTGCAGAGGGTCTCAATTTCCAAAATGGTGCGCAACAATCTGAAGTATCTCATGGTGTGGCAGTTTCTAGATTGACTGTTTGCACAAATGAATCAATGGAGAGCAACAGTCAAGCGTGTCAAAGTGCAAAGGCAGAGGCTTTTTCTGGCAGCACGTCCCAAGTTATGAGTGATATCTTCATACATTCCTCATCATCATGGATGATGGCAGTCACCCATTCAAGCCCAGAGGCGGCACACAGTTGCTTATTATCTCCTCGATGACAAAGAGATGGAAATGCAGAGGGGACCTCGGAGTGGAGTGTAGCATCTATGTATATCCTCTTTCTGGAGAAGTGCTAATTCGTCTCGGAGTGGCATCATAGCCTACAAGGCTATAGCCAGAGAGTGCTCTCTCTCTCTCTCTATCTATCTCTCTCTCTCTCTTCTTGTGAGATAAGTAGCGCACGTCACTGGTGATGTTTGTCAGCTATTGACCCAACGGAGCCTGTAAGTTAGCGAGTCATGGCTATGATGTAGATGTTCTGAACTGTTCTCTCTCGCCCACTCTCTCTCTCTGTAGTACAGCCAAAGCGGGCTGGGTCATAGGAATGTGCAGAGAGATGGCACAAGGCACAGTTTAGAACACAGCAAGGGGAATTGGGCGCATATCTTTGGTGTAGTGGATCTTGGGAGCAATCGCGTGAGGAGCGACGTCGATGTTCGAACCTGATGTTACCATCTGTAGAGGAGCTCTTGCATAGCAAGTATTCTTGTTTTCACAGCCACACGTGCATGTAGGGCACGGTACAATGGTGTCATCACAGAACAAAGAGAGTGACACACAACAAGGCAGTGCTTGTGTCGTTCTTCTGCCATCTGGCGTAGTAACCAATGTCGGCTTCTCTAAGCAGCTTTCTATGTTTGCCTCTTAGTGTTCCATAGCAGACATAGAGGATGCACAAAACCTGCGAATCAAGATGACTCCCGAACGTGCATGAGTGCGGGTTTCCATATTTGTGATTTTCGCTAGGAGAAGGTGATGAACGAGAACCCACAGAGGGAGGCGTATAATCTTGTGGAGTCCTGTAGCTCTTACACATATCATAAGAACATATCATGTATTTTTTAAAGATGAATATGCATAAAGGATGCTAACAGATGCTTTGATTCTGTTTAGAGGCTAAGTCCAAAACACATGCAACCAAATCCAGATATATCAAATGGCTCCCACCATAGTGTTCATGAACACTAAATAACATGAGAACGATTATGAAATCACAAAAAGAAGAATGGATATGCTAGAGTATTTATAGGCACTCCCAACAACTTGAGATGAACTTATAAGTTCTTGAAAATGAACACCAATATGAATGAGGGAGTGCTTAAAGTACTATAAATAGTTGAAATGCACCACCAAGTGTGAGGAACAATTGTGGGAGGGTGGAAAAGAGTGGTAGAAAGGGTGGTTGGGAGGGCAAATGACAGTCAAAATGCTATCAAAGCATGAAGATGATGATGAAACTTCACCACCAAAGGAATGTTGCCACACACACAATCACCACCTCCAAAGTTGCAAAGTTTAAGGGTGGGAGGGGGGGGAGGGTGGGCAAATGGGCAAAGTGAGGCCCAAAAGAGTGCAAAATGATGGTAAAAAAATTCTCCAAATGGATGGAGAGCAACACCACCAAAATCAAGCAGCACCACCAAGTGCACCACCAAGACCTCCACCTAACGCTCTGATACCATGTAGAGAGTACACACGTGGAAGCAAAATGAAAAGTAAAGTACTCTTACAAAACAAAGAATGTGTGAGACACAAAATGAGTAGACCATGAAATGGGTAAACTCATGTGGATTGGAAATGAGCTTACCAAGATCATGGAGTAGGCTCCTCAAGCTTCTAACCAAATACAAATGGTGGAGAGGCCCTCCTTATATAGATTTGTGAGGGGCTCTCTAAAATACATCTCATGTGGGATAATTCCCCTGAAAGGAGAATGAATACAACTGGTAGAAGCAAATGGCAAGGTACCCAAATACAAAAGAAATGTAATGGAAATGAAATGGAAATAGAGTGAATCCAAGATACAAAAGGGAGATGCACTCTCATATTCTCAACACCTTGGATAATCTTTGGGGAGATGGTCTTTGCCACACTCAAGACAAAAGGCTTGTATTGTGATGGCATGTCCTTGATCGGAAGATGGTGGATGGGGACATTCATGAATGAAATTGTCGCCCAGCCATCAAAAACATGGTCCTCTAGGGGCTTGTGGCCTCACTTGTCTCAATTGGGGCCTAGGGTTAGGATTTTTGTATGCTCAGGTGACTCCGTGTAGTGAGCTTGTGGGCTATCTTCATAGGAGTACTCAGCGTTCTGAGAATGATGGTCATTCTCTAAGACCACTGGGGTTATTGACACTAATGCTCTATTAGGGTTCTCCTCTGCCACTAGACACCTAACTAGAATCACATTGGTAGGAGCTGGCAATTGGTTTCCTGGGACCTCTCGTGGCCTATATGGTGCCTGATATTGCTATTGGTACTGAGGTTGATATTGTTGTTGCAGTCTATGATATGGCTATTGATATTGGTTTTGACATTAGGGCGAAAAACAGCCGAAAAGGGGCTGTGTGCTAATGAGAGATTAAGGAAATTGACAAATAGCGTCTTTCCACGTGTACAAGATGTTGGGGCTTCACTCACTAATTAGGCATGGATATATGAAGACATATGAAGAAAGGAAAGAGGAAAGGAGAAATGAAAAAGAAGCATACAGAAAATCAAGCCTAAGTGAAGGGACAATTTCACTATTGTAAATTAGTGCAAAATTAGAGTCTAGTTATTATTTTGATCTTCAGAACTTACGGGTTCAAGTCTAGGAGAATGTAAACCATAGGTATATAAGTTAATTTGAGACAAAAACATGTAAGTGAGAACTCAATTTTTGTAATCTGAGTGAGTAGAGAAAAGTCGTGTCTTTTCTGAGAGAGATGTTGAGGAAAAACTTCTGAGTCTGAGAGAGTTTTCCATGGCTATGAGCAAAATTAGGCCAAGCCATTTTGTATACATCTTCTCTGATATACAACATATGTTTGTGTAGAAGGATCAAGTTTAATTCCTCTTGTACATTCAGTTCTAAGTCATTTCATATGACTGTGTAAGGTAGTTGACAGTTACGACTTTTCTGGCGCACATTTATCTGAACTTCTTAAGGTCAGATCTCGAAGTATACTGTAAAGTTTTTTGTAAGTGATAGCTCATTTTAAAGCTATTGTCCTCAACTACATTTGGTCAAAAGATCTTTAAGAAATGGGACGCATACTCAGAGAAATCAGCTTAACAGTGAAGGTATGTCAAATCGATGAAGTCAATTTCCAGTTTTCAGACATAGTGAAAAAGTTTGGTACAAAATCAGAAGATTTTGAAGTTATTACTTGAAAGTTTTGCTTGTTATGTGTTACTTAACATTAGCAAGAACCTCTCTTAGTAAATGATCAGAAGAATTTGCAAAGATCAAGCTAATACAGGTCAGATTGAAGAATTGAAGAAAAGGTGCAGATTTCTGTGAAGTGAAATTTTTGATTTTCACTAATTTTAGAGTTGAAGACTCACATTTAGAGTTTTGCTAAGCTAATGATGGTTATGGAGGTCTTCTAATACCACATTAGTTTAGTTCTTGTGGTGTTTCACACATCAACAAGTGGTATCAGAGCAGATAAGGTCCTCGAGAGTAAAAGGAGAGCAGATACAAGAAGAATTGAAGGGTTCTTTATCAAAGAAAGTGGAAGCTGAAGTGTTCAACAAACAAAAGTCATCAGAAGATTATTTCGAAGTTACTCCCAAGGGTAAAGGTCTACAAAAGGTATTATTCTTTAACTTTATACTTACAGGTTGAAGCAAAAGCAAGGATACTATGGCAGATCATGTGTCCATTGATAAATTGGACAGAGATAACTATCCTGCTTGGGTAATGAGGATGGAAGCCTTACTTATGAGTAAGGACCTAATGGTATATGTGACAGGTGAAGAAGAGAAGCCTAAATTTGAAGATGAGATTCATCCAAGAAAGGAAGAGCTAGAAGCTTTGAAGCTATGGCAGAAGAGAGATGCAAGTGCAAGAGCTTATATATATAACACTATTACAGATCATTTGTTGCCACATATCAGAGGGTTAGAAACAGCTGAAGACATTTGGAATGCTTTGGAAGATCACTTCCAAAACACTACTAAAGCTAGGAAAGCTAGCTTATGGTCAGAGTTCACCACATTCAAGAAAAAGCAAAATCAGAGCATTAGTGATTATGTCACTAAGATGGACTTGGCAGATAGCCTTGGATCCATTGATGAGGATATTGAAGATCATAGGTTGATAGCACAATTACTTGCAGGGTTAAGAGGTGATGAGAGATGGAAGCCTTTTGTACTTTCAACAGAACTATCATTGAACCATTTTGTGCCAGAATTGAATCAATTACTTGGATTGATGCTCACATTTGAGCAAGACTTGAAGTCAGATGGAGACAAAGGTCAAAGCTCTGCAATGTACATGAAGAACAAGAAGAAAGGAGATAAAGGCAAGGCAAAAGATGAAGAAGAGTCAACAACTCAAGCAAATTATGCAAGAGGAAGAGGTTTTGGCAGAGGTAAAGGTCGAGGAAATGGAAGAGGTAGAAGTAATCAGAACAATAACAAGAAGACATGTTGGATTTGTGGATTGAGCAATCATCTAGCATATGATTGTTGGCATAATCAACAAGGAGCAAGTCAAAATCAGAACAACAATGGCAGAGGAAGAGGTGGAAGATTTCAGAATCAATTTCAAAGAGGAAGACAGAATTCAAGAGGAAGTTATGGTAGAGGTGGTGGAAGGAATTGGAATCAGAATCAATCTTATAACACCACATATTACAATTATGCAAATGATACACAGAATGACACTCATACAACATTGATGATGAATTCAATAAGTTCATCAGAGAAGGAGGATCTCAAGGTATTTTATATTGACTCTGGTTGTTCAAATCATTTGTCAGGTAATATAGAATTATTGTCAGAATTGGAAGAAGGCAATTCAAGTCATACAGTACAAACAGGTGATAATACAAAACATAATGTGCATTCAATTGGAAAAGTGAAGTGCAGGAGTGGAGCTGATTTATTAACAAATGTTTTGTATGTTCCAACAATACCAAAGAATCTGATTAGTGTTGGACAAATAGTGGAGAAAGGTTTTCAAGTCAGATTTACAAATGAAGGGGTATTTGTTGAAGATCCAGAGGATGCATACAAACCCATTGTTTGTGGTAAGAAGGAAGGTAGACTTTTTACTCTCAAAGTACAAGGAAATGTTGGTCAAGCCCTAATCACACATGGTGATGAAGTTATTACAGAGTTAGATCTTTGGCATAAGAGGTTGGGACACTTCAATGAAAGAGGAATCAAAACTATGGTGGAGAACCAATCTGTAATGGGGTTACCAAATGTGAAGAATCAACATATGATATACAAGTGTGAAGCTTGTCAGATGGGAAAAGCACATAGACTACCATTTCAGAAGAAAGGTTTCAAGCATGATGGTTTGCTTGAACTCATACATACAGATGTATGGGGACCAACAAAAGAAGGATCAATAAATGGATCTAGGTATTATGTTTTGTTTATTGATGATGCTACAAGGTGGATAACCCTTTATGTCCTAAAAGAAAGATCAGAAATATTTGGAGCCTTCAAACATTTTCATGCTTATGCAGAAAGAGTTACAGGTCAAAAACTCAAGAGGCTAAGGTCTGATGGAGGGGGAGAATACTTCTCCCAAGAGTTTAATGACTATCTTTGGAATGCAGGTATCAAGAGAGAGATAACTTGCAGGTATACACCTCAACATAATGGGATGGCAGAAAGGAGAAATAGAACATTGGTTGAATTTGCAAGAGCAATGTTAAAAGAAAAGAATTGTCCTAATTATCTTTGGGCTGAGGCTGTAAATATAGCTACATACCTTGTGAATAGGCTACCATGTGGAGCTTTGAATGGTATGACCCCTTATGAAGCTTGGTGGGGTAAGAAACCAACACTTGACCATTGTAAAGTGTTTGGATCAATTGCCTATGCTTATGTGCCATCACAACTCAGACATAAGCTTGAACCAAAGGCAGAAAAATATGTGTTTATTGGGTATGATGAAAAGCAAATGGGTTATAGGCTATGGAGTCCTTTAACTAAACATTTTATTGTTTCCAGAGATGTAACCTTTGATGAACAGAAGAGTTGGTATGGAGATAAAGAATGTGATCTTGAAACATTTGAAGAAGAGGTAAGAAGGAGTGCAAGAGGTAAGTCACATATGCAGATAGATGGAGATGAAGAACATATGCAACCAAGTACATCAAGAGTTGGATCATATAGAAGGAATGAAGATGGACCAATATTTGATGAAGAAGTACATCCAGATATACATGAAGAGTGTGAACCAAGAAGGTCAACCAGAATGAGGAAGCAACCTACAAGGTATTCCTATGATACTTCTTACTTGACTCAAAAAAATTATGCTTACATGGTTAAGGAAGATGAAGAACCTCAAAGCTATGATGAAGCAAAGGGTAAGAGACAATGGGAAGTAGCAATGAAGGAAGAGTTTGATGCACTTGAAGAGAACAAAACTTGGGAACTTGTTCCAAAGCCTAATGGTAAGAAAGTGATTGGAGATAAATGGGTTTACAAAATTAAGAATCATGCAGATGGAACTATAGCCAGATACAAAGCCATATTGGTGGTTAAAGGCTATGCTCAAACTTTTGGCATAGATTATGATGAAACATTCAGTCCTGTGGCAAAGATGTCAACCATAAGGACAATCATTGCCATTGCAGCATCAAAAGGATGGACATTGAGTCAATTGGACATTAAGAATGCATTTTTGAATGGATATATATCAGATGAGGTTTACATGGAGCAACCTCAAGGGTTTGCAGATCATAAGTTTCCAAATTATGTTCGCAGGTTAAGAAGAGCACTTTATGGTTTGAAGCAAGCTCCAAGAGCTTGGAATTATAGACTTGTAAAATATCTTAATGATCTTGGATATCAAAGTTCAAAGGGAGATGCAAGTTTACTTATCAAAAGAACAGATGAAGGTATGATCTACATTTGTATTTATGTAGATGATATTATAATCACAGGTACCTCAAATGAAGGAATCAAGGAGGTGAAGAAGCTACTTGAGAAGGAATTCAAGATAAGTGATCTAGGAAAATTGTCATATTTTCTTGGAATGGAAATCACTTATGTAGAACATGGTATATATGTATCACAAGAAAGGTATCTCTTGAATCTTCTAAAGAAGTTTAATATGGAGAATTGCAGAGAGGCATCTACACCACTAGAGGTCAACCATAAACTCAGTAGATATGATGGTGCAGAGTTCAAAGACATGAGGAAGTATCAATCTTTAGTGGGAAGCTTAATTTATGCTACACTAACAAGGCCTGATTTTAGTTATGCAGTGGGTGTTCTTTCTCAATTCATGCATTGTCCAAAGGATCCACATTGGATTGCAGGTCAAAGAGTTCTTAGATATATCAAAGGGACTTTGAAAGAAGGATTGTATTATCCTTTTACATCAAATATAAGATTGAGAGCCTATAGTGATTCAGATTGGGCAGGAAGTTAGGATGATAGGAGATCTACTCATGGCTACATGATATACATTGGAGATAAACTTGTGAGTTGGTGTTCAAAGAAACAAAACACAGTGGCCTTATCATCAACAGAAGCTGAATACAAAGGACTTGTGGAAGCAGCAAAAGAAGTCATATGGATGTAGACATTATTCAAAAGCTTGGGAATTGATCAAGGTATACCTATTATTCATGGAGATAATATGAGCTCATTATATCTTGCAGCAAATCCTGTATTTCATGCAAGGACAAAGCACATAGAAATACAGTATCATTTTCTCAGAGAAAAGGTAATGGAGAAAGAGATTGAAGTGGTGTACACTTCTACAAAAGATCAGATTGCAGATATTATGACAAAAAGCTTGGATGGAGTGAAGACAAATAGGTTCAAGGAGATGGCAGGAATAAAAGAGAAAAAGACTACATGAAGAAGTTAAAGTATGCTAATTAGTGACTGAGGGGGAGCTGTTGGGGCTTCACTCACTAATTAGGCATGGATATATGAAGACATATGAAGAAAGGAAAGAGGAAAGGAGAAATGAAAAAGAACCATACAAAAAATCAAGCCTAAGTGAAGGGACAATTTCACTATTGTAAATTAGTGCAAAATTAGAGTCTAGTTATTATTTTGATCTTCAGAACTTACGGGTTCAAGTCTAGGAGAATGTAAACCATAGGTATATAAGTTAATTTGAGACAAAAACATGTAAGAGAGAACTCAATTTTTGTAATCTGAGTGAGTAGAGAAAAGTCGTGTCTTTTCTAAGAGAGATGTTGAGGAAAAACTTCTGAGTCTGAGAGAGTTTTCCATGGCTATGAGCAAAATTAGGCCAAGCCATTTTGTATACATCTTCTCTGATATACAACATATGTTTGTGTAGAAGGATCAAGTTTAATTCCTCTTGTACATTGAGTTCTAAGTCATTTCATATGACTCTGTAAGGTAGTTGACAGTTACGACTTTTCTGGTGCACATTTATTTGAACTTCTTAAGGTCAGATCTCGAAGTATACTGTAAAGTTTTTTGTAAGTGATAGCTCATTTTAAAGCTATTGTCCTCAACTACATTTGGTCAAAAGATCTTTAAGAAACAGGACGCATACTCAGAGAAATCAGCTTAACAGTGAAGGTATGTCAAATCGATGAAGTCAATTTCCAGTTTTGAGACATAGTGAAAAAGTTTGGTACAAAATCAGAAGATTTTGAAGTTATTACTTGAAAGTTTTGCTTGTTATGTGTTACTTAACATTAGCAAGAACCTTTCTTAGTAAATGATCAGAGGAATTTGCAAAGATCAAGCTAATACAGGTTAGATTGAAGAATTGAAGAAAAGGCGCAGATTTCTGTGAAGTGAAATTTTTGATTTTCACTAAGTTTAGAGTTGAAGACTCACAGAGTTTTGCTAAGCTAATGATGGTTATGGAGGTCTTCTAATACCACATTAGTTTAGTTCTTGTGGTGTTTCACACATCAACACAAGAATATAACATTGCTGTCTCTTTTAACCGTATGGAGAATTTCTTTTTTTAATACAATTTTCTTTCAAAGCGTCGCTAAAGTGATGAAGAGTCTCGTATTCAGTGTACAATTTTTCGGTTTGATGCAAAAAAAGATACTTTTGCACACTACACAAAGCATATTCTCGAATTTCCAAGAAGGAATTGATTTTTGAAGATACGAAATATTTCTGGGTTCACAAAATGTCATGATCATTCAACGACAGGGTTAACATCAAATCAAAAGTTTCCACGTGTACAAAGCCTTTTTTTCTATAAATACTACCAAAATTTGTGAGCATCGGTTTCTCACTTTGAACATTCTTCTTCTCCTAAGTTCAAATGGCTTCTTCTTCTCGTCGTCCCTCCAATCGCGTAACTTCATGTGAGGTTTACAATAGAAGAGAGGATTCTTTGTGGAAACCTCTTTCCGTGAAAGTAAATGACTGGGTAACTATGTTTCCTAGCTGTAGAGGTGCCCATAAAGTCAAGCGTTCCAAAAGAGACAACACAAGAAACCATTGGAAGGGACGTATTCTCAGTTTCAAATTGAAGAGATGCGGTTGGTTTGCACGAGTACAACATGTGTACACCGCTAAGGATCTTGTTCTAGAAAATCATCTGCAATTCCCTTCGTACTATAAGTGAAGTTTGACAATGCTCTTCTATCATTCTAGGTTGATTTTGTATAATTAAACATATGTTTTTGTACTGCAGATATCTTTCCTTCCAATATTGTGGAATGGCAACCTGTTGAATGTTTAACAGGAACATTCAGAGTTCTTCATAAGGAATATGCAGAACTCATGTATGCAGAGAAATCTGTTCAATGTTTCAATAGCATAGAGTTATTTGTCTATTATGCAGATTATCAAGTGCCGTCAAGGAGGAGTTCTTATGGAATTCTTGTACATGTACCTAGTTTTTGCATCTCTTCATTAGATTGGGATGCTCCTGATCATTCAACAGTTTCAAGTTTTCTCTGCAAAATTAAATTTGACATCCAGAAGGCAATGTCAGCAGGCCGAATTTCTAGAAGGATAAAGATTCAATGGTTTTTGCCTATTCATGTCTTTGTAGCATGCTTTAAAAACATGTTATTTCAGAAAACAAAAACAATGTGGTTGAATAGGAGAGTCTCTATTTCAGAGATTGATGATGTTTTAGGTAGGGAATGGGATAGCAAAGAAGTTCAAAAGCTAGGTGACATTATCTTATGTAAAGTTAGTCCCAATTCTCTTTCAATCTCATATCAGATATGTCGACAATCTCTGGTTCTAGGATATGACTATAGAAGGTGGAAAAAAAAGCTTGGACTTTGGATAGCCTTGGACTCAGAGGAGAGCTGTCCAGAATTTGAGTTAGAAGTATTGATTCATCTAGATTTTTAATCAAGGAAAATAATTGTCACTGCAAATTGGAATCTCAGAAATGTAAGGGATCTTCTAGAATACCTTGATGAGGTATCATCTCAGTGTAGATTCTCAATTGATGATGTAATAGTTAACATTAGATCAGAGAAATCATTATCTTGCATAAGCTACCTGCCACCAAGGGTGATTAAGTTCCAACCTTTAAGATTGTAACAAGTTAACCCTGACATTCTTACATAATGTATCTTCATCTAATAGAAGCTTCTATTGATACTTCCATTGAATTTTCTTGGCAGGATGGTTACAAAGAATGTGTGTTAAATTATTAATTTTAAATGTCTTAGATATTTTTTAGGTCCTTAATTTCATATTTCCATTGATTTTTTTTTGCAAGAGTGAATTGATGACTACAATTATCCCCCTTCATCTAAACTCATATTGGCATTTATTTGTTTAATCTTAACATTTTGATGAGGTTCCAACTAAGAAATAATTATACAGGAACTTGCATAAGTTAATTCTAGATGAAGAAGAGATCTAGAATTCAATATCTAATTTCAATTTAATAATTATAGTCTATCAAAGGTGCACATTAGTCTCAGTTAAATATTTTAATTCTATCCAACTTTTCTGTCCTCAAGTAATGCAAGAGAAATTATCATGGTACACATAACAAGTAATATAAGAGAGAGTGGAGAACCTGGTGCAAATTCCAATCCAAGGTTTGGTATTTCAATATTAGAAGAGCATGTCTTAAGGCATAAAACAGAGGAGACGAGATAAGTGAAGACGACCGATGCAAGCGACTAGTGCAATCTGAAATTGTCGGATGGCCCTTATCGCTTAGATCGGTCGTGTTAGCAAAGTACCGCGAGAGACTTCAAGAACTGACCTTGCGTAAAGATTTGACTCACGAGTTTAAAACAACTAGCAACAGCGATGAAATAGATAATACGACCGATGCAAGCGATAGGGGCAATCCAAGATTCTCTGATTCCCCGTATCGCTTGTATCGGTCATGTCCTCTTAATTCTTTATGTCCTTTAACTTCTCCAATTTAAGCACTTTCCAACAGGAATGAAGTAAGAAACCCACAATGCATTCATAATTGTGACATTAATAAGCTTAATTGGACCATCCAATGAACTTTTGTTTAACTCTCAAGAGGTGCAATACAACTGTGACCATCTTCCAGATGAAGATTGACATAACTACATACAATTTGTACATAAATAAATCTTCCAACCTTGGTTGGTTTTACAATTGATTTCAATCTAAGACTCAAAAATTGATTTAACCCTTTCTATCCTTTTTAGAGCCCTACTTTCTCTGTTGCTTCTGCCCCTTTTTGGAGCTTTCAGCTTGACTCTTTTTGTTGTTCCCATGCTTTAGTGGTGAGTGAAGAGGAAGCCCTTTCTTTTTATCTTCAGACTGTTTTTTATCAGGTGGAGGGGGTGGAGGTGAGTCTGGATCATATGGGCAGATTGCATGTTTCATGATACTATTTATTGCTCTCTCTCTCTGATCAAGATAATCCATGCATCTGGGTAGTCTGATAAATTCAATTCAGGACTGTGGAACCTTCTTTCCAAGAATCTTACAGCATTTGCAATCACTCTCCAGCCACATGATGTTGAGTCTCTCTGCAATGGCACATGAATTTGGCTGTATCCAAATTGCTTTTGTTCATTCATTTTAGCTATTCCTGAAAGTTCTGATCAATATGCATCTTGAGAAGCTTTGCAGCACTGCATTGTAAAGTGAAAATCAGAATGGATGGCATGGCTTTAAAATAGAGAACAACAAAATGTATAGGAACTTAAACTTTGCAATTCCCATGCTGTGATGGAAGAGAATTGAGGAAAAGAGCTTGATATGCATTGAAGTCCACAATAAACAAACTCCAATGGCCCCTGTCAATGAGTTGCATGTAAATATACTTTCTTAAATGAAACAAATATGTTTCCAAAATGAAGATGAATACTTACTTTTCAATATATGGGTAAATAACACATTCTACCTCTTCTGTAAAATCCTGTAGAAAGGACTTGGCATCTCCATGTTTATGCAAAAAACACTGTGTCACCAGAGGATCTAAAATAAATACTTTTCTTTGAACCGCTTCCTCACATTGTTGAAGAAGAACCCTACAAATCAAGAAATAAAAATGCAATTAAGCAACTAGGAAATTATGCAAAACAAAAGCATTTTAAGGCCTCTAGATATACCTGAGTGAAATGTTGACCACACTATCTCATATGTCAACATGAAGCTCCCTCAACATTTGTTGTCTTCAGGTCTAATGTCAAGAAACAATTCATTTTGCCATGGCATTGCAACATTAACTATTACCTGCCCATCTCCTTTCTTGAGGAGCTCTTTATTTGCTTTCTGTAACTTTTGAATCTGGGTTAAGATGACACTTTCCTCTGTAAATAATCCCTGCTTTTTCCTCTCCTCCTCACTATTTGCTGCAGTTCTAGTTTCATGATCATGAGTGACTTGAGCGTTGATCTCTTCAATGACAACTGTTGTTTTGGGTGCTCGAGCTGGAGGTATATTTAAAATATCGAAGAATTTTTTATCGTGGTGATCAATAGGAACCAGAGCTTTATCAAATTTATATCTTATTCTTGAAACAATAACATAATCCTTCGCCATTAGTGTTACCCTATGAGAATGAGCAGCACATAAGTAGGCATCATTCATAAAATCAATAGCAAAGTCCTGTGCAGCTTCTTGGAGGCATAGCAGTGCTTGAGTTTGCCACCTCACATTGACAAAGGATGAGGTCTTCATCAAAGAACAGAGGCTGGCTGAGATCTGCTTGACAACTCTCATAAATGGAAGTCTTGGGATCAACAATCCCATAGACTTTTGAGCTCTTCTAATTTCCCTCAAGGACTTTACATGGTAGTTGACCCTTTTTTTTGAAGGCTTGTCTGGCACATTGGCTTGAACCTTCTGGGAATTTTGCTCTTGGACATTTTCCCCTTGGGCATTTTGGTCCTGACCCTCAGGGTACAACTTCCTTGCTGGCTTTTGGTTCTAGCCATACTCTGCAAAAAGTCAGTCTTTAGGCAAGGAATTAGGAAAAGTGGAATATTACTCTCAAAAAGCTATGATAAATGACTCTTTCCACTGTCAAAACTTACTCTCAAAAAGCTATGATCAATGACTCTTTCCACTATCAGAGGCACGACCGATGCAAGCGATAACAGTCATCCAAAAATGCCCAGATTTCCCTGATCGCTTGCATCGGTCGTCTTTAAATTAATCATCAAATATCATTAAATTATATCTTACAATGCAAAATACTCAATTATCACTAAGAAAAAGATAATTGAAAAACTATAATCAATGACTCTTTCCACTATCAGAGGCACGACTGATGCAAGCGATAGCAGTCATCCGGAAATGCCCGGATGTCCCTGATCGCTTGCATCGGTCGTCTTCAAATTTATCATCAAATATCAATGAAATATATCTAACAATGCAAAATACTCAATTACCACTAAGAAAAAGATAATTGGAAAACTTTAATCAATGACTCTTTCCACTATCAGAGGCACGACCGATGCAAGCGATAGCAGTCATTCGGAAATGCTAAGATGTCCCTGATCGCTTGCATCGGTCGTCTCTAAATTTATCATCAAATATCAATAAAATATATCTTACAATGCAAAATACTAAATAACCATTAAGAAAAAGATAATTGGAAAACTATAATCAATGACTCGTTCCACTGCAAGAGACACGACCGATCCAAGCGATAAGAGTTATCAGTAAATGCCCGGACGTCCCTCATCGCTTGCATCAGTCGTCCCTGAATTCATCATCATATTTCAATAAATAGTAGTTAAAATAAAGGTAATAGTGCGTTATACTCAAGCATCACAAAGGAAACCAAAATTTGCAAGCTATGATCAAGGACTCGATGCTTTTTAAAAACATGACCGATCCAAGCGATTAGGGTTATCCAAAAATCTCGGATGTCCCTAATCGCTTGCATCGGTCGTGTCCACATTACCTTACGTAGGGAGCGCTCTTTATAGAAATTGTGAAGTAGCCTTAAACGTGGTCGCGATGGAACTACAACGCTTGGCAAGTGTTGACAGAAAAAAAAATGAAGGAAATGAATAGGGAAGCTTAAATAGGTCCCAGTACTGAGTTGACCATTGTGCCACGTGGCATGCTCCGATAGGTCCACGTCATATAGCCGTTGCGAATTCCAACGTCTTTTGCCACGTGGCATGATTTGATTGGTCCATGTCATCTATCCGTTGCCTCAAGGAACGTACAGCTTGCCATGTGGCACTTTGTGATTAATCCACATCATTCGACCGTTTCTTCCCTCCTCGCCTATAGATAGCTACTTCCTTCACAAACTCAAACTTTCAACCTTCAGAGAACTTGTCTCACTAGAGACACGACCGATCCAAGCGATAAGAGTCATCCGTAAATGCTCGGATGTCACTCATCGCTTGCATCGGTCGTCCCTGAATTCATCATCATATTTCAATAAATAGAAGTTAAAAAAAGGTAATAATGCGTTATACTCAAGCAACACAAAGGAAACCAAAATTTGTGGTATGATCAAGGACTCGATGCTATTTAAAAAACATGACCGATCCAAGCGATTAGGGTTATCCAAAAATCTCGGATGTCCCTAATCGCTTGCATCGGTCGTGTACACATTACCTTACGGAGAGAGCAAACTCTATAGAGATTGTGAAGTAGCCAAAAAACTTGGTGGCGATGGAACCTTGACGCTTGGCAAGTGTTGACAAAAAAAAATGAAGCAAATAAATAGGGAAGCTTAAATAGGTCCCAAAACTGAGTTGACCGTTGTGCCACATCGCATGCCTCGATTGGTCCACGTCAGATACCCGTTGCGAATTCCAACGTCTTTTGCCATGTGGCTTGATTTGATTGATCCACGTCATCTATCCGTTGCATCGGGCAACGTACACTTTGCCACATGGCACTCTATGATTGGTCCACCTCATTCGACCGTTTCTTCCCTCCTCGCCTATAAATACCTACTTCCTTCACAAACTCAAACTTTCAACCTTCAGAGAATTTGTCTCACCTACATGCGTATTTTTCTTTCGTCGCCGACACGACCGATACAAGCGATTTTTGCCGTTTGACCTACGTTGACTCGCTCTAGTCGCTTGCATCGGTTGTGTTCTCCTAATAGACATATAGGAGAAGCTGCAGCTAAGATGGAGGGAATGAATGAGATCCTTACTGTCTCTCCATCAGAGAAACTTCTTCTTTTTTTTAATATAAAGGAAGTTCGGCAATAGCCTACTCTCCCGGACTTGAATTAAATGAAGAAAGGTACAAGAGAAGGGGACTAGTGCCCCGAGACCCCCCAAATCCCACAAGGCAGGGGAAGCTTTTACAGAGCTTAGATGACATTACAAAGAAGGTAAATTACCCTCTCATCACCCTCATGTGGGGCTCACTTGGGTTTAAGCTTGTTATCGATCAAAAGGAGTACTTGATGATGCCTAAAGGGGGGGGGATTTTTTACAGTTGACAATCCTTTTGCCAAGGAGGAACAGCGATTTCTCAATTGACCACTCCTTGGGGGAGTCACCGAAGTTGAAAGCACATCTTTCCCGCCAGATTTTCCATAGGACCTCCCCTCTGATGGCGTTCCAGAGAGTCGCGGAGCAGCCGATCGCTTCTCCCAGCAGGGCTTGCTGCCAACTGAGACGTTTTTGAAGTCTAATTCTCTTTCCAACCACCTGCCAGAGTCTGTTGGAGTTGGGGCAGGTAAAGAAGATGTGTGAAACATCTTCGATAGACCGGTGGCAGTGTTTGCACCAAGGAGGGATCCCACAAATTTTGCTAGCCTTAAGGTTGGTCCAGATTCCATGATGAAGAATTTGCCATAAGAGGACAGACTTTTTGATTTCTATGAGGGGGTGCCAGATAGCCATGAACTTCATGTCCCACCGAAGCCGCGTCCATGACAGGCACCACTTTTTGTTGAGGTTAACCTGATAGTCGATCGTTTCTTTGATGTTCGGGATTTTTGATAGGCTATTCCCATTGTGCCATTTGAGACCAAGCGAGCTCGACATGTCGTGTCCCATGAGAAGGCGAACCTTGTGTCGGTCCCAGGCGAGACATCTGCTTTGCAAAGTGTTCCATTCTTCATGCGAAATGTTGATGCTAGGGTCAATATCCTCAAAGTTGATCCAGCGGTTGGTGTCTTGTTTCCAGAGATGTTTCCATTTTTTGAAGCCTTTGTTCCATAGCTTCTTGGCATTTTGAATGTTCCAAGATTCCACACTCCGGATGCCATGGATCGGAAACCAGATAGAGTCGTTTTGTCTGATACCGGCAGCCCGCTTCCAGTCTTCACTTATTCTTGTGAAGCTTTTGACTTTATTCCAACTCTTCCAAAGGGAGCACACCAGATTAGAGCCTTTTGGGAAGACGGGGATCGGGGAAAACAACAAGGTCAAGATGTCAAGATTCTTCCAATTTGGGAAACCCATGAGCGCCAACTCATTCTTGTTTCTGAAGATCAGCTTGGCCCACGAGGCCTCCCCGTTGCACCAAGCCTTAATCATCCATTTGGCCGACAGTTTGTTAGCCATGCACCCAATGTCCAAGATACCAAGTCCCCCACTATCTCTATGGCTAGTGCAGATGGACCATTTGATTTTAGGCACCCCCCTCCTATTGTGGTCGCCCGTCCAAAGGAAGTTTCTACAAATACTATCCAGTTTGGACAGATCATGCTCTTTCGGTCTCCAACAGAAAAGGAAATAAATGGTAGAAGATAAGAGGAACGTGTTGATAACCATAGCACGACCAGCAAGATTGATTTGCATACCTCTCCAATAGTTAAGCTTGTTTTCGAGTTTGGCAAGCACCCAGTTCCACCGCTATTCCATAGAGACGCCAAACCCCAAGGGAATCCCAAGAAGCCGAAAAATTTGGCCCTGCAAAATGATTTGATAGCCATGATCAATGAGAAGGTCGGGCTGTGACCCACCAATAGCTCTAAAGGCGGTCTTAGAGTGGTTGATTATGGATCCAGAGGCTTCACAAAAAGTAGCAAGACACTTCCAGAACGTCTCAAGGCTGGTACTATCATTGTGCACAAAAGCGTTCATATCATCGGCAAAAAGTCTCATGGTGATCTGACTGTGGTCATGCGGCAAACGAAGGCCTTTAATGTTACCAGCTTCCACCTGATGCTCCACCAGCCTGCTAAGCCCTTCCGTGGCAATGGCAAAGAGAAGGGGAGCCAAAGGGCACCCTTGTCTGATAGATCTTCTAAGTTTGATCACCTTTGAAAGATTTCCATTAATGTTAATTTGGGTCGATGCGTTTCCGAGAAGGGTCGCGATCATCTTGGTGAATTTCTGACTACATCCAAGATCTTGTAGCGACTGTAGAATATAGTCCCATTCGAGCCTGTCGTAGGCTTTATCAAAGTCGATCTTGAGGAAAACTACTTCTTGTTTAGACTTATTTGCAAATTCAAGACCTTCCCAGATATCTATAATGGTTTCCAAAATTGACCTGCCTTTGATGAAACCTTTTTGGTCCTCGCTTAGCCACGCTCTCAAGTGGCAAGAGATTCTGTTGAGGGATTAAGTGTAGATTATTTTCCTGATGCAATGACCATATTCAACCCCAAAATTGATTTTGAAAAACTCTTAGAGAACTCGAAAAGTTTTCTTAAGGATGAGTGGGAGATTTTCTTGGGGTTGGTCAATGGAAGGATCCTTTCTATTTCTCAAAAAACCTATGTCCATCCTCACATCTTTGGGAAGGATCCAATAGATAGGGCTAAAATCACAAGAAAATGCAAAAGGATATCCCCTTTGCCAGGCAAGCTTGATTTATGCCCAGAGCATGAAAAGGACTGCTGCTTGCTCCCTTTAAACATTGCTTTCTTGATATGGCTTGATCATATCTCAGTTGAAAGGGAGGAAAATGTTCATGATGAAGACAAGCCTTGCTTAGAGCTTACACTCGAGGCTAGCTCAAAAACTATGAAAGGTGTCATGGAGATTGTTGAGGAGATCAATCTCCAAGCAGAAGAAGAGCAGGTCAAAGATTTTGATGTGGCCACTTTCAAAGCAGAGACTGCAATAAGGGAGCCAACTAAAGAAGTTCAAGTGTCTGAGAAGTCCCTACTTCTCCCAAATCTACCTTTTTACTTTATCTCTGGGAAAGACTTCATACCTCTATTTTACATTCAGGAACTTTTCAATCTAAGGGAGGACTACTGCCTTGCAGCTATAGCTGAGGCAGAAGAAGTTGCAAGGAGATTCATCAATAAGAAAGGAGAAAGAAGAGAGGAATTTTTGTGTCTTGATTTGGATTTGTCTAATGAAGAATTCAAAGATTCAGCACAAGCTCTTTCAAAATGCTTTGAGAAAGCTATCTCAGAGAAGCCAAAACTTGCTGATGAAGAGTTTGATGAGCATCAGAAGCAACTTGGAATATACTCGTTTGGACGCGGCTATTCATTCTTGGATGTCGCTGAGGACAAAGGAACAATTTGTATTGACTCAAAAGAGCTCATTGAGGAGGAAGATGAGGTCAAGGTATGTTGTTTGATATATTCTATCAATTAAAGTTTTTGTCTGAGATCTCCATTTAAGTGAGAAAATGACCACGATCGATGCAAGCGATACAGCCTATCGGATAATTTCCGTTAGGCCTTATCGCTTGTATCGGTCGTGTTCAGACTTGAAGAGGAAGATGAGGTCAAGTATGTAGTGAAATATATTCTCGTGATTTAAAGGCAAAGGAGATGAGATGGGCTTGATGCAAAATCTCTATCTTGTGTCAGTTTGTCCAAGTTCTCCATTAGAAGTGTTAGAGGTGGATCACGACCCATGCAAGCGATAAGGCCCATCAAATATTTTCCGTCAGGCCTCATCGCTTGCATCGGTCGTGTTTGGACTTGAGGAAGATGACGTCAAGGTATACAGTTAACTATATTCTCAAGAACTCATTGAGGAGGAAGATGAGGTCAATGTATGTTGTTTGATATATTCTATCAATAAAAGTTTTTGTCCGAGATCTCCATTTAAGTGAGAAAATGACCACGACCGATGCAAGCGATACAGCGTATCGGATAATTTCCGTTGGGCCTTATCGCTTGTATCGGTCGTGTTCGGACTTGAAGAGGAAGATGAGGTCAAGTATGTAGTAAAATATATTCTCATGATTTAAAGGCAAAGGAGATGAGATGGGCTTGATGCAAAATCTCTTTCTTGTGTCAGTTTGTCCAAGTTCTCTATTAGAAGTGTCAGAGGTGGATCACGACCGATGCAAGCGATAAGGCCCATCAAAAATTTTCTGTCGGGCCTCATCGCTTGCATCGGTCGTGTTTGGACTTGAAGAAGATGACATCAAGGTATACAGTTAACTATATTCTCAAGAACTCATTGAGGAGGAAGATGAGGTCAAGGTATGTTGTTTGATATATTCGTATGAATTAAAGTTTTTGTCCGAGATCTCCATTTTTAAGTGAGAAAATGACCACGACCGATGCAAGCGATACAACCTATCAGATGCTTTCCGTTGGGCCTTATCGCTTGTATCGGTCGTGTTCGGACTTGAAGAGGAAGATGATGTCAAGTATGTAGTAAAATATATTCGTAGTAAAATATATTCTCATGATTTAAAGGCAAAGGAGATATGGGCTTGATGCAAAATCTCTATCTTGTGTTAGTTTGTCCAAGTTCTCCATTAGAAGTGTCAGAAGTCGATCACGACCGATGCAAGCGATAAGGCCCATCAGATATTTTCCGTTGGGCCTCATCGCTTGCATCGGTCGTGTTTGGACTTGAGGAAGATGACGTCAAGTTATACAATTAACTATATTCTCAAGAACTTAAGGTTAAGCATATGAGATAGGACCAATGCAAAATCTCTTTCTTGTATCAGATTTGTCCAAGTTCTCCATTCGAAGTGTCAGAAATCGATCACGACCGATGCAAGCGATTAGGCTCATCGGATATTTTACGCTGGGCCTTATCGCTTGTATCGGTCGTGTCTAGGAGTTGCATGCAGCAATGATAATACATGTCTTGCTTGTGGGAATTCCCCTCATTTATCAAACATGAGATGTTTCTAGGCAGTTTGCAAATAGATATTGATGACGACCGATGCAAGCGATAACGACTGCCTGAATTTCTCTGAAGACTCTTATCGCTTGCATCAGTCGTGTCTCTTGCTTTTCTTTCTAATAGTTTCAAGTTACTTCACATGTTTCCTAAAGTGTGCTTGCACTTCATCTAACCTTGTTTTTCATTTTTATCACAGTTAACTTTATTGGATGAAGACAATTACCTTGGCAGGGGCAAGGGAACAAGAAAAGCCATAGAAGAGAAAGGAAAAGCAAAGGTGGATATTCATTCTATTATCCACTATCTTCCAAAGTTGAACCCAGACACTTTTTGTGTTATTCACAAGCACTATAGTGAGGAGCCAGACTTTGCATTGTTCTGCTTGAGGACTCTATCAAAATACATGGGTTTTACTTCAATACCCTTTAATGCCTTCAGAGTTTTACTGCTTGAAAGAGCAACTGCATTCAGAATTTTTGGATATGCCCCAGGACTCAATGCTTCAAGGGCAGGGTACTTTCTTTGTTATTCAAGCTATGCAATGGCTGCAGGGATGTCAGATTTAAAAAGCATTGCTGGATACAGGAGAAAAGAGTTCCTGAGATATAGAGGTGATTTGCTAGAGCCAAGCTCTTTAAAAAGGCTCAAGGAATGACTTGATTTTTTCAAATTCTATATCTCAACAAATGTACATATACAGAAATTGCCCAATGTGATATAAGACATTGCAAATTTTTTTGGTGTAATTGATCCATGGCCTAATATTAATTGTTATTGATTCTCTGGTCAAAGTCATCTGTTTGTAGTAGACATATTTCTTTTCAAAGCATAATAAATCATGAAATGTACATACATGACATCTTTTATTTCTCAAAGAAATAAAAGACATTGCAAATATTAAAGCTCTGTTTGAAATGTGGTATTTTTCAGTTTGTGATATTGATACATGATTTGTTTGGAGATAGCCATATCCTTCTGATTATATTTGGCATGAGGTCCTTTGTAATTGTCTTCTAAAGAACCAATCAAAAAGCTCTCTGAAGGCATTGCTCTTTGTTACTCCTCCTCCTTTCCTTGTACACCTAAAGAAGCTTGTCCTTGCTTGATAATGAGATTTTTCCATGCCTTGGGTGTTCCACATGGCAAGTGGTTCTTTTTCTGCAAAGAATGCACCATGCACAAGAAGAATATGCTAGAAAGCAGAAGAAATTCATTAGATCTTTATTTCAATTAAAAATAAATAAATTGAATAAAATATCTTAGGAGCTCACCAAGTAGTATGTTATGTCTTTGGCACCCCATGCCTCTATGATGGTTTCTATAAGCTCTGTGGTCGCCTTTCTGAAATCTGTCACATAACTTTTTGATGTTACCTGCTGCCTCATGATCTTTAAAAGATTATCTAGTTTGACCCACACCTCCATTCTCTTTTTTGCTATTTCTGGTTTGCTTTTTACATTAGTCGTGACCTCACAAAATGTTTTCCATGAATTCCACATGGCATTAAGTTGTTTGCCATCATGGTTGCTGAAGAATCTCCTTGCTTTTGCACCTCCCATTGAGACATCCTGTAAAACATCACCTGTATTTTGTGAAAGCTTTGGATCTTTTCTTAGATGAACATCACCACCATGAAATCCCATTTCTGAAAGAAGACATTCACATTTTTTTATGCATTCATCTGCAAGAGTTGTAGGCTTGATAGAATATGCATAATCCAAGTGAAGACGGACCAACTTGTCAATGATTCTTAACTCTGCATGTAGTGTACATATGTGTACATTTGTCAATGCTATTGGAAGTATGGGATCCCAAATCATTGAAGAAGATGAGTAGTTACGAAGAATAACATTTTGTCTAGAAGGAGCCTCTTCACCCTCAGCTCTAGCAATCCATCCATTTGTACCTGGGCTTTGCATGCAGTACAAGCAAGGGTACTTAGAATTTGCTCCCCCACTTATACCAAACATGCATTTGAGTGTCTTTAGGTCTCCACTCAAATGCCACTCAACTTGAAAGTTTCCGTAGTCTTTGACATTCAACAATTCTCCTACATGATGCCCTTGGATAACATTTGGAATGTTTGTCTCTGAGAATAACCATTTAAGTGTTTTATGGCTCTCAGATGGAACTTGAGCACAACCAACCCACCATAACTCCATTTCTGATTGTACTTTGAGAGATGGAGTATCCAATTTCCCAAGGCTATAGTCCAAAGCTTTGTTCATCAGTGCAATGCTTATTCTCTCCATCTTTTGATGTTTTTTAAGCTCAGCTTCATCAAGTTTGATTACAAATTTCAATAGACCAGAACATTCATGCTCTTTTATATTATAGAACTGAACCATGTATGTTTGAAGTTTTATAACATCTATCCATATGTTGTTAAATGCATTGTAAGTGAAATGTAACTTTTGTTTTCCTACTTCGTAAGGCATGTTACCGTGAATATGTTTATATTCACCAAATACTGATGTGATCTTCTAACTTTGTTAAATTTTAAAAATTCACACCAAACTTTTGAAATTGCTCTATAACCTTTCCTACTCACTCCGACACTATATTTTGAATTTGAGATGGTTCTAGTAAAAGATTCATTTCTGTCATGAGTTTTTGAAAAACAAAGCGTTTCAAGCATGTATTTTCATTTAGTTTCAATAGTCTTAAAACATCATCTTGACTCAAAATTTCATTACAGAAATGTATGCGCTCAAAACTGCTCGACATATTGAAACCTAGCACATTTGTCACATGATCTCTAACAATTTTCATTCTTTTCTTTTTCTGGCCAGATTTTTCAGTCAAATCTAAAAAAGGTTTTACTCGTTTTGACCGCATTCTCAAACCTATAGGAGTTTCTTTCATTTTTTTAAAAGACTCTAACTGAGAAGATAAAGTGGATAATTTTTTTTCTAGCTCCCTCATATGTAAATTCTTCTGGTGTAGTGTGTTTTGTAAATAGTTTATGTATTGTACATAATTCCTTGAAATATCCTAGAGCCTTGAACAATAGCCTCGTAAACCATCCTCACCATCTCCCACAAATCTAATCAGATCAAAAAGGGGGGTACCTTCCAGTTTGTGGATCAATTGGATAAACAGATCCATCTGTCCATATGTCGATATGTTTCTTGCCTTCCTTTCGCAATCCATCCACTTCAAGAGGATGAAGAGCCCTTCGAAATACTTTTCTTGTCGTCGCATACTGCTGACTAACTGCAATGTTGATATGGAACTTTTCACAATGATTTCGATTGTTTGAAAGCTCAGGGAGAGTATTTGGGTTAACGTTCTCCATGGTCTGCTATGAAAAATGACTGGCAAGTGTCTAAAATGACGTGAAAGGGAGAAACAAGCTTGCTATGAAAAGTAGAGAAAAAAAGCGCAAAACGTCATCAGCACACATTATATAGGTCCGTGAACAAGAGGAAAATTCAACTTTTGAGGCGTAAGATATCACACAAACTTCGAGGCGTGAGATATCACACAAACTTTTCATGATTATATGATACGAGTTTTCTCTCTCTTCAAAATTTGAATAAGATACGTTTTAAATGAACTTACATGGAATTTCTTAAAGGATTTGACAACTTTAATCCCGATTAAGCACAACTAATTGAAATCCTTACACGGCCCTTTTTGGGCCGTTTTTCGCCCTAATGCTCTTGCTCTTGCTTGCAAAGTTGGCTTGGAAACTCTCCTCTTTGTCCTTTGCCTTCTTCTTGCTTTTCAACTTCTTGTCCTTCTTATTTGCATATAGGCCACTAGCTGAATTACCATGATAGAAGTTACTTTCCATTATGCTCTTGTTGGCCTCTTGATTGAAGAGTTTTTCAAGAAAGATGTTGAATTCTAGAGTTTTCACATCAATGATGACTTCATAAGCCCTCATGAAGGATGGTTTATCACTTTTAATTTTAATTAGAATTTGCCTCGTGATGGCCTCTTCTTCAATTAGCTCTCCAACAGAGACAAACTGATCTGCAACCTCCTTCATCTTGGTAAGAAACTTTGTGATAGTTTTTTTAGGTGTCTTCAACTCATTCCAAAGATAATTCTTTCTTACTTTGATATTGGAAGAAAAGAAAGTCTCTATGGCATCGCAAGTATCTTGAGATGTATTGGATCCTCTAATATGTGGTAATAGAAACTTAGAGATAGAAATTAGTGTATATGAACTTTCTTGAGCATCCCTTGCACACCGAAGTGTGATCTTATCAGTCTCCTCTTGTGTAGGTCTTCCTTTGGATTTTGGAATAGGCATAGCATCATCACCTATAATTCCATTAACCTTGCAAATATGCCTCCATTCTGATTTGCAAGCCCCATTGTTTTTTCTATCAAGCTTCTCAATCATTAAGGGAAAGTTGGTCTAGGCAACTCACACATGAACAGACCTTGAACTTATGGAGAGTCAAATATACCTTATAGGCATGTGATTAATGCAATAAAATCCACTATGTACTTTGGAGCATCAAGGAGAAAGAGTTGATACAAAATAGATAGGTATGCACATTGACTAGCTCAAAAAGCTTCCTATCTATCGATGAAACAATCAACTTCAAATGCTCATAGCTATCAACATTAATAGAATCGGAAAACTTCCTTTTTTAGGAATGATAAAAATAGGGTTGAGTATAAAATGCACAAGATTACAAGTAATAAGCAATGCTTCTAGAATTATCTTAACACTCAACCGAGGTACCCCCTATTTTTTAAGGCTGCACAAAGATAGACCTCTAGATAGTAAAATTGTGATTCCTCCAACTCTACTATAGGAAACGCTTTGAAAATTTCTACAAAAAACAAGATACTAATTCCTTTTTTATCATTAACCTTTGGGTTATAGGCAACTGTTATTAATCAATGAACCCCATGTTAAAGAAAATAAAATTCTCTTGCATCTTGGGCAATCGATTGTCCACGATCTTCAATAGCCTTTTCTAAATATCCAAAATTAGATATAAAAGCTTCTAAGGAAAAATTTTAGATAGTCACAATAGACTTAGTATGTAACGCATGAACTTCACTATGGTTAGTTAGATCCTCATGTGCAAGAGTAATTCAATGGATGACGTTGATCCTAAGAGTCATTGTTACGGAATTCACTACCGGTTTGCAATGAATAATAGTAGGATCAATGGGTGGAACACCATTATGTTTTTCAATATAAAAGTTTGTTTGATGTACTTTGAAAAATGCAATATAACTTGGAACATAAATATCCATTCTTGGACACTAATATTTCTCCTTTTTTTATTTGTCTTTTCAAAACATTTGATCTTGTGTCAAACTCTCAATGAAAATCGGAATTAATTGAAAGTATAATGTGATTTTTGTAGAACCCATGGGATCCCCTAGATCCTATATTAGTAAGGGAATATGTCCTAGAATGTACTCGAATGAACACAATTGGAAGCGCCACTAATGGTAGGAATAAGGAAGGGACAAGCCCAAGGCTAGATGAGGAGACCAATTTGAACTGGAATTGATTCACGCACAATGGCAATGGCCCTTTACACTATTGATAATGTTCATCAATAGATTTGGGAGTCCAAAAGCTCCCAAAGGGAGCTGGTTTAACATTTTATCACATCATGTAACGATGGGTGTCATTCAAGTGAAGCCAAGAGGATTTGAACCCGTATCCTCCTCAAGGGCGGTGGAGAGCTTATGAACTTAAGCTAGCCCTTGGGGACACTTATAACTAATCTTCTCATATATCATTGAAAGCATTTATAATCAACCCATAATATGTCATGTAAATCTTTCATAATTATTTTAAGATAGTTTTTATCTAAATACTTGTTGAAAAAAATTTAATTTTACCATGATCACGTCTCCAAACCAATACAATTTTCAAAAAGGAAATAATAATAATAATAATAATAATAATAATAATAATTTTCCATGTTACGAGCACGTTTAAATGAGAAACATGAATGAGATCTCAATGTGCTCAGGTAATAACCAATATCTAATCCCTCATCCTCATAGCTACTCTTATCAGGTTTTTTATACTAAAATCAATTAGGATGATACTCAACCTTCTGCATATTTCGTAAATCATCTAAATAATGATCAAGGTCATCCATACCTAGCTCTAGAAATACGTGTAAAATCAAAATTGTATTCACTTGCATCCTAGATAAAGTGAAGGTTAATAAAGTTTATGTTTATGATCCATCTAAGTATAGCTATATCAAGAGTTCAGCTAGAATTCATAATTATTCTAAGAAAAGATGAAAAGTACATTTCAATGATAATGTTAGTATCAACTAGATAATTTCTTTCACATTGCAAAGCAAAAATTTCCCACAAAATCCCTTCTTATTTCTGGACATTATCTTTGATTATTGGGTAAACCTTTAGCACCAAGCTTAATAGCATATCTTTAATCTTACCCATCATAGATAATAAACCAAGATATGTCAATAGAAACTATATTTAATATAAATATAATCCACTTAGGATTATTATAATTAACTCTCTTGTGGTCTCGAGTTTTCATTAAAATAGGTTATAATCTTCTTATCATGTTTCTATGAGTTAAAGCACATATAGATTTCTTATTCTTTCTCAACAACATACAGATAATCCAGAACATGAATAAAAAGAAGGAATCTAAATGGAATAAAATACACGCCTTTATAAAACTTCTTATCTCACTTATTGATGTACAAATGTCACGTATTTCGTATTTAGTGCAAGTTTCTTGGATCGATATGATTTTCGCCATTATGGCAAACAAAATTTTCAAAAAACAATATCTCATTCATACGAAAAGGGTATTTCTCAACTAGAAAGGTTAATAAACTTCTTTAAGTATTTTACGAATTTCTTTACAATCCTAAATATCATTTCTCAGATATTTCCTAGAACAATAATCATCAAAATTAAGACATTTTTCTTTTACAATACGATCTTGCATAAAAATATCACTTATAAATGGCTCAGTGATATGTGAAATAAAATCATGAAACATTGTTCATCGCATTCATCATATGAGAATTTGAATTAGTAGCACCATTAGGAAGACGACACATTTATACTAAAAGAAGAGGTTTTATCATTGTACTCATACACCTAATATTCTATTTCGAGTTGAATTTGATCAGATAGAGATTAAATATCACTGATTCGATAGATAGCATGATCTATAGAAGCTTTTCCAAATCATCTAAGATAGGGTCAATAGCAAGTCTGCAAATGGTTACCTAGAATACAAATAAATATGAAGTAAAACACCAATGATTTCCTCTAAAATATATATGAAATTCAATACTCAATCATACCACAAACTACTTCGCCATTTCGAAAAAGTAGAAACTAAAAAATATTTCTCTTAGTTTTAAACATCTTAATTTTCCTTACAAAAGAATAACCTTGAATAAACAGAGTTTCACGCATCGAAAAATCACGAAAAAGCATGCTTTAAATGTGGGATGTCAACAATTTTTATACGATTATCATCCCATGTACAATGGTACTTATTAAAAACCCTGATCTATATTGATGAGGAAAGCTTTATGCACAGAAGAAAAATGAAAAGAAGAGTGTACTCACAAATGAAAGAGTGTGAGAGACTCAAAGTGACTAGACCAAGAAATGGGTAAACTCACATGGATTAGAAATGAGCTTGCCGAGAGCATGGAGAAGACTCCTCAAGCTTCTAACGAAGTACAAATGAGGATAGATGCCCTCCTTATATAGATTTAGGAAGGGCTCTCCAAAATATAGCTCATGTCGGATAATTCCCCTCAAAGGAGAATGAATACAATGGTAGAAGCAAATGGAAAGGTACCCAAATACAAAAAAGATACAATATAAAATGGAAATAAACTGGAAATGTAGTGCCTCTTGGATACAAAATGAAGGTGCACTCATGCACATACAGATGTAGATGATGTAGGAGCAATCATGTCATCAACACCCCCTCTATACCCCCATCTTGGAGCAGCTGAATGCTATAGAGGTCCATAGAGTGCTGAAGCAGAACTAAAGGTAGAGCCTTCGTGAAGATTTCCGTCAGGTTGTCTTGAGAGGTACACTGCTCAAGAGTAATCTCTTGATATATGAGCTCCTCATGGATGAAATGGTACTAGATCTCGATGTGCTTATCTGAGCATGGAACACTAGATTCGTGGCGATGGCCAAGGCGGACTGAGTGCCCATGCAGATGCATGTCGGAATAACCTACAAAACACCAATGTTAGATAATAGACGACAAAGCCATATGGTCTCACATGGTACAAAGCTAGATGCTCGGTACTGAGCCTGAGTGGAGGATAGAGCAAATGTAGGCTTCTTGTTACTTGCCCAAGAGATAGGTCCAATGCCAAGCAAGAATATGTACCCAAAAGTGGACCATCGAGAATCCAGATCACCAAGCCAATCTAAATGTGAGTATTAAGTGAGTTTGATGCCCCCTCTATACCAAAGACCATGAGGTCAGGTGAGAGCTAGGTATCGAAGTAGTCTTTAAGTATCATCCTAATGATTCTGATGTGAAAACTGACTGAGTATGCTGACTGCATAGGCAATATCTGGTGGAGTGTTTGCAAGGTAGATTAATGAGCCAAGAAGCTATCAATAGATATGCACATCCACAAGTGATGATGAATCCTCTAGTGTGAGCTTGATGTTTGGATCAAGTGGTGTAGATACTGAGTGACACTAGTCCATGTTATATCTAAAACAAAGATCAGAGGAGTACTTCTTTTTTGATAGAAATATGCCTTCTTTTGTTTGCCAAACTTCCATACCTAAGAAGTAGTGAAGTAGTCCAAGATCTATGATAGAGTACTCAAGGTAAAGCTAGTGAAGTAGTCCAAGATCTATGACAGAGTACTCAAGGTAAAGCTGTGTGATGATGAATTGGATGTGTTGTTCATCGGAGCCTCTCAAGATCAATTCATCTACATAGAGGATGATGATGGCCACTAAGGACTCGTTCTGATAGATGTATAAGTTTGCATCAGCAGTGCTTCTTTGAAATCTTTTATCTTCAAAGAACGTGTGAATCTTTTCATACCAAGCCGTGGAAGGTTGCTTAAGTCCGTAAAGTGTGTTGTTAAGCTTGTAGATTTTATCTTCCTTTCCTTTGATCTTGAAACCTTCAGGTTGGTCAGCATATACTTCTTCTTAAAGATCTCCATTAAGGAAAGCAATTTTGAGGTCCAGCTGGTAGATGGGCCACTTGTAATGTGCACTTAGTGCTAGAATGATCCTTATGGTGAAAAACCTTACAGTAGGGGCAAAGGTTTCCATAGTAAATGACATGTTATTGCTAATCTCCTTTGGCTACTAGCCTTGCTTTGTATGTGTGTAATGTGCAATCTAAAATGTACTCAAGTTTATAGAGCCACTTAACTCCTATGAGTTAATGATTTGTGGGTTTAGGTACAACGGTCCAAATCTTGTTCTTCTCGATCGCATCCATTTCCACTTGCATAGCTTCTTTCCACAAGTTGGCCTTGAGCTTCTTTGTAGTTGGAATGCTCTAGGATTTGCTGAATCTGATGCATGAGTGCATAATGACATAATGAATTTGTTCTCACTGCTTCTTTTCAATAAGCCCTTGTTATCTTCAATGTGGATGTGAAGTACCTCCTTCTAATGTATGCTTTGAAAAGACTGTGTCGCCCTCTGAAGTATAGATGGGTGGACTCAAACTTGTATTTGGATCTTTGGTTGAGCATCTTGAAGCTTCATTAAAGATTTCATCTTTTTAAATTGTGATGGAGTGCTTCTCAAGATCATATATTCTATATGCTTTTGATTGTTCACTGTAACTGATGAATATATGATTCTTGGACTTGGAATCTAACTTGTTGCAATCTTCTTTAGGTACATAGAAAAATGCTTAACTTCCAAATACTCAAAAGTAATAGATATTAGGACTTGTTCCATAGTACGTTTCAAAGGGTGTCTTGTTGTATAATACACTAGTGAAGCCTCAATTGAGTATGTGCACGACAATATGCACTCCTTCTACTCAAAACTTGTAGGGTAAATTTTTGTCATGAAGCATGGTTCTTGCCATTTCCATCATGCTTTGGATCTTTCTCTTAGCTACTCCATTCTTGAATGGAGTGTGCGATTGAGTAACTTGTCTTCTTATCCCCTTTTGTTTTAAGAAATTATCTAATTTGTGATTGATAAGTTCACCATCACCATCAAATCGAATAGTCCTGATTACATTTGATGCTTCATTCTCAACTTGGTTGATCCATTCTCAAAACTTAGAGAAAGTCTCTACCTTTGAGTTCCAAAAATATACCCAAATGTATCAAGAGTGATCATTCACTAAAAGAAATATGTAGAGTGAACCGCTAAGAGAGGGGGTATTCATAGGTCCACAAATGTCCATGTGGAAAAGTGCTAAAGGGTTCCTAACTCTTGTGGAAGCCTCCTTGGGAATGGAGCCTTGTGTTGCTTGCCTTGGGTGTAAGCTTGGCAGACATCACTAACTTGCAGGATCTCGGGTAATCCTCTAGCGATTTGAGATGAGGAAATCTTGGGTAAATATGAAGTCTGGCCATACCTTTGATGCCACAAACTAGAAAGCCACTCCTTAAATAGAAAACATGAGAGTTTATCGAGTCCTTTCTCTTCTATGACTTGTATGATGATGTCTTTGGTGTGAGGATCAATCACCTTAATTGAAGTGTTATCAAATAACACTTGTTTATCATAATCAAGGATGGTCTTGATTAATAGTAGGTTCATGCAGAAGTTAGGAACAAATAAGACATTTGATAATGATTTGCACTCCCCTTGGACATTGGTGATTTGCACTTTGGCTTTCCCTTTGATGGGTAGTCTCTTTTTCTTGCCTAAGTAAATGTCTCTAGTATGGTCTTCAATTTCTTGAAAGGAATCCTGATCCTTACACATGTGTGATGTCGCTCCACTATCAAAGATCCATTCATGAGAAGAATTGGAAGTTATCAGAGCATTGGCCTCTATGGAAATGAATAGGTCTTCACTAGAACATTGAGACCTATGTTGATATGTTTTTGATGGGTGCTTGGAACTAGATGGCTTTGATGTATGTTTCTTCTTATAGCCAAACTTTGCCAAGTAACCTGTTTTTTCACAAAAATTGCACCTAAATTTCTTGGAAAAAGTTGTGGAGCCCTGCTTTGGTGTGTTTCTAGTATTACGACTAACATGTTTACCCTTGTGGAAGGGTCCTCTTCATGGCTATTTCTTGGGAGGAAGCTAACTTCGCTCGTGAGTCGTGGAGGATCAAAAGTCCACATACCTCTTCCCAAGTTAGAACTTGACCTCTCTTATATAGAGTGGTTACAAATGTTTCGTGCAACCTATTAAGCTTGTTAACTAATGTTATAGCCATGTTTTCACTTGAAATTTTTCTTCCACATAGTGCTGAATTCTATTGATAATCTTCAAATTGGGAAATCACTTTTGTGATGGTGTCTTGTGGACATATAATGAGATTGTGGAATTTGGCCTCTAGAGTATAAATCTTAGAAGGTATTTTATCATCATATAAGTTGGCTAGAATATCCCAAGCTTCTTTTGAAGTCTTACATGCAGTGATGTGACCTTTTTTCAGCTCATCAAATGCTATGTGAAGTTCACTTAATGCTCACATGTCCTTTACATTCCATATATTCCAAGCTCATAGATCCGTATCCTTATTAGGTTCTTGTTTTGTGCCTTCGACTACCTCATACAATAGATTTGGATAGAGATAGGCTCTAAATGTATCGTTCCATCAGTTGTAATTAGTGCCATTTAGCCTTTCATCTTTTGGCATAAATATTGGCATAAAAGAGTGTAAATATAATTGACTTGATAATGTGGCATTTGAAATCATTGATTTTTTTTTGAAATGAAGTGACCAGAGTTGCGAGAAAAATTCATTCACAAAACTGAGTTGGGGTAAGGGGGGGGGAGGCTTAGAGTAGCCCTACACTTGCACCAAAAATGATATATACACGTTCAAGAGAGGGGAGGGGCTTAGAATTTTCCTATGTTTGCACAAAAATCAAGACAAGTCGATGCGAGAGGAGGGCTTAGAGCAGCCAATTTCTCATAGAGTAATTCACACTTGGGGGCTTAGAGTAGCCTCCCAATGCACACACACACACAACACTCCTTTTCTTTTATCTTTTTGAAGGTACAAGAAGGGCACTTAGTGCCAAAATGGAGCATCAAGGTTAGGGTGTGGTACCCAAAAGAAAGAAACCCCTTGGAATATACAAAGTGTCCAAGATCTTGAAGTAAAAGCATGAGGGTTTGAAAAGTTTGGGAAATAAACCAACCCCTTAGATACAAGGTTGGTTTAGGGCCAACAAAAGGGGCAATAAGTAAGGGTGAGTACTTAATTACGAAATAATGCTTGAGTCGCAAGTGATAGTCCCTTAGGTGAGGAACAATGCTCGTAACTCAATGCTAATGCTTGAGACGCAAGTGATAGTCCCTTAGGTGAGGAACAATGCTCGTAACTTAATGCTAATGATGAGAACAAGGTATTGTTATGGATAGAGTACTTTAAACAATTAATGTGTGGCTATTTCCTCAAAAGAGCTACAGATCTAGTCAAATGAAGGTGAGCAAATCATGCCTTGTGTGAGCTTCAGAGTGAAGGCGAAAAGAAACAAATTCCTTTTGATGCATTGAACATGTATGAACTCTTGCAGAAGACAACAGGCATCATCTATGTATTGGTGAAAGTAATGATGTCAAATGGCCATCGAATTTAGCAAGAAAACAATGATACCACTCTATTGTTGCCAAATAAAGCTGATGAACCAGGACCCATGGAGAATGTCATGCCCTGCCCCTTCACTCACTCACCTTGGCTTACCCTATTCAGGGAGGTGATCTCTTTCTTTGTACCCGCATTGAAATGGGGGTATCTACTAGAGTTGGCTCGAAGCTACAGATCCATTCAGAGAGTTCTCCTACGTTCTCTGATGCTTTCAGTGATGGTTAGGAAGTGCTCCATCCACAATTACTAGAAGATGTACATAGAGATCATGGCACGAATGCTGAGGGATTCTCATCTAGGATGAAAGAGGATTCTCTCTCTCTCTCTCTGTCTCTCTCTCTCTCGCTCTCTCTCTCTCTCTCTCCCTCTCTCTCTTTCTCTCTCTCTCTCTCTCTGTCTCTCTCTCTCTCTGTCTCTCTCTCTCTCTCTCTCTTTCTCTCTCTGTCTCTCATGCTCTCAGTCTCACTGAAGCCATCTACCATAGATATTATTAGTTTTATTATTATTATTTTGTTCAGAAGCTCATAAAGTTGAGCAAACAAGGAGACTAAATTTAAGATGAAATGTATATCTATACAATGGGCATGATCCCCCACAAGGGCCCTAGACTACAGACCAATCTCAAACATAGGCCAATCTCATGAGCAAGATACAATAGAAGGTCTAAGTAGACAAAGTACGAACAGGGTTGAGCAAGAAATGCACTAAGTACATGTAAAGATCATTTCAAATCTTAGACTGGAATATAGCTTAAGCAGGGTATCTCTCCATTGGCTAGGGGGTATGCCCTAGAGCGTTTTAGGAAGCTAGAAATCCTCTAAAGGAGCAAACTTGAGTGCTAGCAGACATTAAAAGAAAAGTGAAAAGCCTATTTAGACTTATTCAGAACTGCTTCATTCCTACTCTTCCATATGTTCCATAAGATATGGCCCCTCCATCAGTCCCAAAGGACAATGTCCAGCTTGTTGCAAGCTCCACGCAAAGACTCCTAGTAGCTCATAGAGATATCGAGCTTGAGACAAATAGGATGCATACATTTCCAAAAAAAAAAAAAACACATGCCTATAGTTATAGAATAGGTGGGGCAAAAATGTTGCAGCCACCTTCTATATGGAGTGTAGTAGTTGGTTAATTCCATCGAGTTAGCTCAAGAAATGATGTCTTGGTCTCTTTCTCTTTCTCTCTCCCTCTCTCTCTTTGTGGGCTACAACCAAAGCTGGGTCGTAGTGATGAAGATGCTAAGCAAGGCAGCGTATCTTGTTTATTTAGGAGCGAGCCTACTTGTTATGTGCAAAGAGATGGTTGGAGGTGTAGTAGCATTTCCGAGAGAGATGGCACAAGGCATAGAAGCAGTCCTCTCTCTCTCTCTGTAGATGGCACAAGGCAAAGTAGCAATGTCAAAAGAGATGCTAGTGGCTAAGAGCTCAAAACTAACCTTCACTTGGTACCTTAGGAGGCAACGAATTGCTCTCGACTGAGCTTCGCCTCACCGAATATGTAGTTCTACCATGCATCTGAGTCATAAAATGTTGACAATATTACCACGTGAGAAAGGGAGACAAAACTTCAACCATGCATATGATTTGGTGCTATGTTCTTATGACATGTGTAAGGTACCATAGAAGCATGAAGAAGATTGTGTAAGGATTGTATTTTGCAAAGGTGAATGTGCATCAAAGGATGCTAATAGATGCCTTGATACTATTTAGAGGCTAAGTCCAAAACAAGCAACCAAACTATCTAGCACGTATAGAGGGAATATGGATCGATCAAATAATGCCACCATAGTGTTTATGAACACTATATAACATGAGATCCATTATGAACTTACAAAAATAATGGATATGCTAGAGTGTTTATGAGCACTACCAAGAACTTCAGATGGACCATCAACTTCTTCAAAATGAACACCAATATGAAAGTGAAAGAGTGCTTATAAGCACTATAAATGGTTGAGATGCACCACCGAATGAGAGGAACAAGTGTGGGAGGGTGGGAATGAAGGGTCTAAAGGAGCTACAAAATAATGATGAATAAGGGCTTGGAGGATGGGCAAATGGCCAAAATGAAGCCCTAAAGAGCAAAAATGATGGCAAACGTTGTTCTCCATGAGGAGAAAGCAAAACCACCAACATTCAAGCACCACCACCACGAAAATGATCACAAAATGCACCACCAGGACCTCTACATAGCACTCTAATACCATGTAGAGAGTACATGCACAAAAGCAAAATGAAAAGAAGAGTGTACTCACAAATTAAAGAGTGTGAGAGACTGTTAAACGTTAATCGCTACTTCCGACTTCAGGCTCAAAGTACTTCAAGTTTAGCCGGTTTCGAATCTTTCCTAACCGTAAATTACCTCTTAGCCGCGTGGGTCCTTCGGAGTGGTAGGGGTCTGTTAGATAGAGGCCCTGTACTATTTTCCCAACTCATCACACAATCATAAATGTTATCCCGTTCTTAGCTCAGTGTCCAACTCTGAACAACTGAAGACTGTTCAGTGTACTGGAATTAGAACTTCATAACTGATTCTACTGTAGTTATCTGGGCAGCAGTCCGGTTACTTATTTTTTGAGTAAAATATACTTCAATAAAGAAGGTCACCTAATACGTACTTCTTCAGAGTAGACAGGTATACCAACCAGACATTATACCTTGAATTTATGAGGACTCATCGTATGCTAAACTCGAACAATCAATCTTCTAATCACAAAAGACTAACCATAGACTTAACGGTGTCCTACTCACATCGAGACTGTTACAGATACTAGTCTTCCTGTGATCGGAATCAACAGTGACTGTAGACTAAGGTATCGAATTCGGTCACTTATAGAAAACGCTAACAGACAAATAGTTCGGGACTACTTTTCATGTTCCCTTACTCCGCCGCAGAACTGACAAACAACACACTACACTTGATAACACTCAGAGACACACTTCAACCATTACCGAACAGATTCGTAACGCAATACAACTGATTCGTAACTCTGCATTAATGTGCGAATAAACGGCTAGACGGAGCACAGAACAGAACAGAACATAGCAGGACTGATCTTCTCAACAACATGCACACTCACACAATACGTTTACAACCCCCAAAACGGGGCTTACTCAAACAATACACTACAATTCCCAAACAGGGGGCGCTCGGCCACACTTTTCTCATTGCCTTATATAGAGGATTTTTTTACAAGAGTGCGCAAATCTTTAGTTACCTGCGCGTTTCTTGAAAGGTTCTTTTACATTTAAGATACCTGTCCTAGTACTTTTGTCCTTGTTCGGCGGTTGTCTAACACTTTTACATTTAAGACACCTGTCCTAGTACATTTGTCCTTGTTCGGCGGCTGTCTAACACTCGCACGCACGGTGGACTCGAACCGGCAAGTGCATTATCGTCTTCGACATTCTTTTGCTTTGCCTGAAGGCCTGTTCCAGGGTTCTGCTCCCGAATCATTTCTGGCTTTTCCTGTATAGTCTTTTGTAATAGCTCCTCTTGCAATCTTTTAATATTCTGCTTGTATTCTTCAAGCTGCTTTTCTTGCTTCTGAATTACAGTAATCAAATGACTTTCATGGTCCGACACAAAACAGGACCGCATTTGTTCAAGTGGAGGAACAAGTATAGCAAGCCATCTTCTACGAAAAAGTGTCCAAATATTCTGGATACGACTATCCAATTGTTGTTTTAATAATTCTATATCCACATTCGTCATTAATGTGGCATTCAATTCTACTCCATCTTTTAATATCTGACTTTTCAATTCCTGCAAGACCTGTATTCTTGAATGCAAAACTTCATTTTCTGCTTGCAGGTTGGCATTCATGATAGAAAAGCTCATCATTTCGTCTTGTATCTGTTTTTGTATATTTTTCTGCCACTAGTGAAATTCTTGAAAAAACTTTTTAGCGTTAATCAATTCCGCTATTAATTGCCGTTGGTTACTCTGTAACTCCTTCAGTAAGCCTTCTTTGTCGTCCAGTTCCTTTTGCATCTGTGTCATCTTTTCTAATAATGAATTGGAATTATTCATATTAGCGAATAATATTTCTTTTTCCTGCTGAATCATTTGTTCTTGTTGACGCAAATAATCAGAAACTTCTTGTAATTTATTTTGCAACCCTGTCACATAAGTTGGTGGGGGATTGTCATTCGGTAACTTCCTTGGACTGACAGTTTGTAAGTGGTCTTCCATTCTTCGTGTAATTGACAGCCTAAAAGGCGTTCCTACTGTCTTGTTCTGTTCTCTATTACCTGTGTGAAATAAATTTTCAGACGATGTAGAAATTTGTTCTGCTTCCTCTTGCTCTGCACTGTGTGGGGGTCCTCTATCTATCATGTTCTGATCACAGGAATTAATATCTTGGGACCAGTTCAGCTTCTGCTCTTTCGCTGACTGTACAAATTTGAATATAGCAGCTAAATATACTGCTAGTCTGCTACTGGTTTGGGATCTTTGCTTATCCCCGACAAAGATTTGTGTGTAGAGATGGTTATATAGCCAGTGTGTCCAGCTAACTCTACCTCCTCCTTCGGCATGTACTAATGGTGAGAAATTTTCTCTAGACATCAAATCAAATTTAACTAAGAAACATAGTTTCTCCAAATACCACTTGAATTGTTCACGACAATTATATGTGGCATTTTTCATCATGTAATATCTTCTGCGGCCTTCGCAGTTTCCAAATTCTTTTCTCAGATCATCATTCGAACATTTAGGAAAACGTGCATCATCATACAGCGGCAATTTAAATATGCCTGAAACTAACTATGGTGAAAATTGTACCTGGTTTAAAATGAGGCCTTTTGTTCGTCGCATGCTGTGTAACTGATTCTCTGCATCTTCATTTTCTGTCCACTGCTCCCATGGTAACTGAGCAAACTGGAGGAGTCCGATCCTCCGTAGCCAGTTCTCATTCCTCCTAGAATGGATGTCGAGCTCTATTTTAAATTCTGTGGAAAATAATATGTTCTTATGCTGAACTTTTAATGTTGCAGAAGTCATTGAGTCATCTTCATTATCCTGTAATGTAGTGTCTATTGTAGTCACAACACAGTTCTGTGCATTTGTGCGCTTCCTGAGTCGCCATCTTAGTATATCGGATTCAGACATGGTTCTAAGAGTCGCCGAAAATAATATGCTGGAAGTTTGTTAACTAGCACCCAAGCTTGAAGAATACTATACTGAAGAATACTATGCTAGGCATATGCATTTTATAAGCACCAGAGCTTGAACTGCCATTCGCTGGAATGATTATATGTCATTCGGACATGACACTTCATTCCCCTTACCAAAATTGTAGCATAAGTAAAAATCATCATTCTGCATTTTATTCCGTAGATCGATGCTGGACTTAGCAAGTTTTACATGTGCGAAAAGTATCATGAAACAAAACCTTGGTATCATACTCAATTCGAACTCATCGTTACATTATGAATTCGCATGATCGAATTTTACTATTCTTCTATGAGGCCTTCGAGGTACATATTCCTGGCTAATCTAAATGTACGAGCTATTTTTTTCTTAAGGGTTTCTAATAATTGCTTCAGAGTGTCGGGTTCTAAAATCTCTGCATCTATTCTGACGGAACTTAGTGTGATTGCTTCAGTAAGCAAGATTTCAGCCTGGGTTTGCAAAAAGGCCTCCTGTAAATAAAAATCATTGGATAATGCAGCGTCCCGGGATGTCTTCATTTCGGTGACTTTCTGCTGCATATCCGTGACTCGATCCTTCTGATTTCGCAATTGGTTATCTAGTCGCTCGAGTTGCTGATTCTGAAATTCGATCGTTTTGGAGAATGCATCACGTTCTCTTCGAGTATTTGCCAGATCTTTTTGGTATTTTGCTTCCCTGGTTAATTGATGTCTCAGCATTCTGTTTACCTCGTCCAAACATTCCTAGGCTCTTCGTAGCTCGTCTTGGGCTTGTGCTGCTTGTTGGTGCATTTTGCCCAAGCCTACATGCTTGATATGCTTGATATTATCCTCATTTGTAAGTCACATGAGTAGTCATGTGAACACCTCTTGTAAAAGAGTACATTTTATCTCTTGTAAATGGAAAAAGAAAAAAGTAAAAGGATGGCTTACCTCATCCATGATGTAAAAGCAAATTCGTGGCTCCAACTACCAAAATCACGAATTTTTGAGCTGAGGAAATCTCTCCTAACTTTGGGGATCACTTTTAGGTGGAGCCATTCGAATTCGAATTCAAAACTCCCTCCAAGAATAGCTATAAAAGGAGCAAGAAGGAAGAGGCGATTAGCAAGCCTTGTACGTGACCACTTCATGTCATTTTGTAGAGATTGAAGAGTTTACTCCATAGCTCTATCATTCTACTCCCATTGTGCAAAGATTCATTGCCAATGTGGTTGTAATCATATGTGAATCTATACATTTATTATCATCTACCTCTCTGTTTTGTTCTCTGCTATACTCACTCAGAGCAGTAACTTCAGAAGGTCATATCTCGCGTTTTACTGAATCTTTTTCAGTGTTGTAAAGTGCGTTGGATAGCTCTCACTGTCTAGGTTCTACCTATAAATTTGCAAGGTCATTGGATTTATACTTTTGGAGATATCTGCATTTTACTGCTTACTGGTCTATCTCTGCAGAGCCCCGAGAATTGTGGGAATGTTCCAGAACTTGATGAAACTTGTTCTCAGTGCTCAGTCCATCATTTGAAGTGTTTTAACTTGAAATAGGAAGCTTGCTAAGTCTATTTGCTATGCCCAAAAGGAATTTTTCTAATTCCTTCCAGGTTGAGAGCACTGTTCATTTTTTCCAGCAGGTGTATGTCCAAAAATAGCAAGTTTTGGGAGCTAGTCATTTCGCAACTTGTCGGTCTTGACTTAAACTTTTGGGATACATGTTCCAAAGTACTTGGCTGATATTTTGGTGGATTTAGGAAGCTCAAAGGGTCTACTAATCAACTCTGAAGTCTCAATTGGCTGGTGTGAAGCTGGTTGTAGCGGCACCTACTCATCTTTGGATTGCATCCACCATCTCTCTTCACAGTGGTATCAGAGCATAGTCAAGCAACATGGGAGATGGATTTCCATCAACAATTGACAAATTGGATCGAAACAACTATCCGGCATGGTCTCTAAGGATGGAGGCTTACCTTCAAGGAAGGAATCTATATGGATTCATATCTGGAGATGAAGCAATGCCAACCATGAGGAACAAAGGGCAACCATCACATGAAGAAGTGGAAGGACTTTCGAATTGGTGTTCGAAGGATGCACTTGCAAGGTCCTATATTCTAAACTCAATCTCTGATTTTCTTTTACCTCATGTCAAGGGATGCAAGACATCAAGAGAAACCTGGAATGCACTTGCTTCTTTCTTCTCTTCCAACACTCGAGCAAGGAAGAACCAATTGTGGATGGAGTTCACAACAATGAAGAAAAGCCCGAAGCAAAATGTGACTGATTATGTCACAAAGATGAAGGAGATTTCCGACCAACTTGGAAGCATTGGAGAGGTAATTGAAGAGGAGCAAATCATAAGACAAATCATGAATGGAATCAAAGCAGACGACAAGTGGGAGTCATTCACAACAGCCATGGATTTATACATGGATATGCATGTACCCGACCTCAACACACTCATGGGCCAACTCTTCACTCATGAAGCAAAGATTAGCAAAGGTGGTGAGTCCTCAAGAGGTAATCAAACTTCTGCCTTATATTCTGATAAAGCTAAGGTCAAGGACAAGTCAAAGAATAGGAAGAATGAAGATGAAGGAAGCTCTTTCCAAGCAAACTTTGCAGGTAGAGGAAGAGCTAGAGGAAGAGGCAGAGGTGGAAAGCAAGGCAGGGGGAGATTCCAATCATCTCAACCTTGCAACATATGTGGCTTATCTAACCATACTACTGAAGAATGTTTCAGGAATCCAAGGAACTCAAGAGGAAGAGGATTCAATAGAGGTGGCTATGGATCAAATAGAGGTAGGTACAATGGAGGCTACAACAACAACAACAACTACTACAACAACAATTACAACAACAACAACAACTATCAAAGTGGCCATAGAGGAAGAAGAGACTACAATAACTATGCAGAGGACCAAAGTCAAGAAGATTCATTATTGATTATGAATCTATCAGCGAAGAAGGGTAAGGATGCTGATCACATATTTTACATTGATTCGGGATGCTCGAACCATGTAGCAGGAAATGTGGCTTTACTTTCTGATTTGGAAGATCCTCATAACAAGCATGAAGTGCAGACAGGAGATGACACAAAGCACTCAGTGGAGAAGATAGGTAATGTGAAGACATCAGATGGGAATATGAACCTCTTAAGCAAAGTCTTGTATGTCCCTACAATTACCAAAAATTTAATAAGTGTTGGACAGATTGTTGAAAAAGGATTGCAGGTTAGATCCAACCGATTTGGAGCATATGTTGAAGACCCAAGGCAAGGCTTTCGAAGGATTGCCAAAGGAGAAAAGACAGGAAGACTTTTCACTTTTGAAGTGGAAGATACAAAGAACATCGCTTTGTTTAGCTATGGATCTCAAACTCTTACAGAGTTGGAGATATGGCACAAAAGGCTTGCTCACATTGGTGAGAGGACACTTAAACAAATTTGTAGGGACCAAAGTGTACTTGGTTTGCCTAATATCACAAGGCAACACATGATTTATAAGTGTGAAGCTTGTCAATTCGGCAAGGCGCATAGACAACCTTTCAATAAGAAAGGATATATGTATCAAAATCCTTTGGATCTAGTGCACACAGATGTGTGGGGTCCAAGTAAGGAGCCATCTATATCAGGCTCAAGATATTATGTGTCTTTCATAGATGATTGTAGCAGGTGGACCATTCTGTTTTTCATGAAGCACAAGGATGAAGTGTTTAATTGCTTTAAGAAGTATATTGCTCTTGTTGAAAATCAAACAGGTAGGACTTTGAAAAGACTCAGATCAGATGGTGGAGGAGAATACTTCTCTTCTGAATTTGATGCCTTCTTGCATGAAAGAGGCATTAAAAGGGAAGTCACTACAAGGTATACACCCGAACTCAATGGTGTAGCAGAGAGGAGGAACAGAGCTATTGTCGAAGCTGCAAGGTCCATGCTCAACGAAAAGGGATTGCCAAACTACCTATGGGCAGAGGCTGTGTCTACAGCCACATATCTCATAAATAGACTTCCATCTAAGTCACTAGATGGAACCACTCCATATGAAGTGTGGAATGGAAGAAGACCTAGTCTAGAGCATTGTAAAATCTTTGGATGCTTAGCCTATGCTCACATTCCTTCTCAAGTAAGAGGGAAATTGGATCCCAAGGCAGAGAAGTGTGAATTCATTGGTTATGATCAAAACCAAAAAGGATATAGATTGTACAATCCAACCAATAAAGGATTTTCTGTGAGTAGAGATGTAATTTTTGATGAAAACAAATCATGGTTTGATGATGACAGGAAAGTGAAGCTGCCGTATGACTTGGATGAAGACTTTCCCTCACTTCAACCGAAGGAGCCAAAGCAGATTGAAGAAAGTGATTCGGAGATTGACCTAGAAGACTTGGAAAGACTAAAGCTATGGAAGAACAAAGGTAAAGCAAAGATGCAGGATGCTACATATGGACCCGAGAGCTCACATCAACCACTTAGAAGGTCTTCGAGGGAGAAGAAGAAACCAGAGAGGTTTGGTTATGATACTTCTTTGGTCACCAAGCACTCAATCTACATTGCAAAGGATTCAACCAATGAAGAACCTACCACATTCGAAGAAGCACAAAGCAAGAAAGCTTGGAGAGATGCAATGGATGAAGAAATGGAAGCCTTGAAGGAGAATGACACTTGGGAGCTTGTACCTAACAAGCCATCTATGAAGATAATCGGATCTCGATGGATATACAAAATCAAGAGGAATCCAGATGGAAGTATAAATAGACACAAAGCAAGGTTAGTTGCTAAAGGGTTTGCTCAAACCCATGGTATTGATTATGAGGAGACTTTCTCTCCTGTTGCAAAAATGCCTACAATTAGGGTTCTCATAAGTCTTGCTGCATCTAGAAATTGGAATCTTTATCAACTTGATGTAAAGAATGCTTTCTTGAATGGATGGATTTCTGAGGAAGTGTATATGGCACAACCTCCTGGATATGAGGATGCACATCATCCTAACTATGTATGCAAACTAAAGAAAGCTTTGTATGGATTGAAGCAAGCTCCAAGAGCTTGGAATTTCAGATTGGTTACTTATTTGCAGGACCAAGGATTCAAAGCTAGCAAGGCGGATACCTCTTTGTTCATAAAGAGGAATGGATCTGAAGTGATCTATTTATGTGTGTATGTTGATGATATTATTATCACAGGCAATGATCTTGAAGGAATCAAACAGGTAAAGAGTCAAATGAAGGAGGAGTTCAAAATAAGTGACCTCGGACCACTCACTTATTTTCTTGGATTGGAGTTGATCTACACAGATTCAGGTATATACATCACACAAAGGAAGTATGTCCATGACATGCTCGTCAAGTTCAAGATGGAAAATACAAAGTGTGCAGGTACACCTATGGAGCAAAATCATAAGCTTAGTGCTTATGAAGGAGAGCCAATTGAAGACATCACAAGCTATCAAAGCTTGGTTGGAAGTTTGAACTATGCAACACTCACAAGGGTGGATATATGCTATAGTGTTAGCATATTGAGTCAGTTTATGCATAAGCCGAGAAGACCACATATGGAAGCGGCCAAGCGAGTCCTCAAGTACCTAAAGGGGACCATGAATGAAGGTTTGTTCTATTCATATACTTCAGATATTGAGCTAAAGGTCTACTCAGATGCAGATTGGGCCGGATCTAAAGATGATAGAAGAAGCACATCAGGGTATATATCATTTGCAGGTTCAAAAATCATTTCTTGGTCATCGAAGAAGCAACCAACCGTGGCATTATCTTCTACTGAAGCAGAATATAGAGGTTTGGCTAATGCAACTCAAGAAATCATGTGGTTAAAATCTTTGTACACAGATCTTGGACTTCATTCTTCAACACCTCACATTTTTGGTGACAACACAAGCTCACTACATCTATTAGCTAATCCGGTATACCATGCTAGAACCAAGCATATTGAAGTCCACTACCATTATGTAAGGGAAAAGCTAATGAGCAAGGATATTCAACTATCCTACGTCTCTACAGATATGCAATGTGCAGACATGTTGACGAAAGCTCTTGATGGTACGAAATTAAGTAGATTCAAGTTGATGATTGGTTTGCAGGAAATCAAGGACAATTGAAGACTTATTTGGAGGCCAAGCATGTTAGGCTTGAGGGGGAGCTGTTGGTGCATTTTGCCCAAGCCTACATGCTTGATATGCTTGATATTATCCTCATTTGTAAGTCACATGAGTAGTCATGTGAACACCTCTTGTAAAAGAGTACATTTTATCTCTTGTAAATGGAAAAAGAAAAAAGTAAAAGGATGGCTTACCTCATCCATGATGTAAAAGCAAATTCGTGGCTCCAACTACCAAAATCACGAATTTTTGAGCTGAGGGAATCTCTCCTAACTTTGGGGATCACTTTTAGGTGGAGCCATTCGAATTCGAATTCAAAACTCCCTCCAAGAATAGCTATAAAAGGAGCAAGAAGGAAGAGGCGATTAGCAAGCCTTGTACGTGACCACTTCATGTCATTTTGTAGAGATTGAAGAGCTTACTCCATAGCTCTATCATTCTACTCCCATTGTGCAAAGATTCATTGCCAATGTGGTTGTAATCATATGTGAATCTATACATTTATTATCATCTACCTCTCTGTTTTGTTCTCTGCTATACTCACTCAGAGCAGTAACTTCAGAAGGTCATATCTCGAGTTTTACGGAATCTTTTTCAGTGATTTAAAGTGCGTTGGATAGCTCTCACTGTCGAGTTTCTACCTATAAATTTTCAAGGTCATTGGATTTATACTTTTGGCGATATCTGCATTTTACTGATTACTGGTCTATCTCTGCAGAGCCCCGAGAATTGTGGGAATGTTCCAGAACTTGATGAAACTTGTTCTCAGTGCTCAGTCCATCATTTGAAGTGTTTTAACTTGGAATAGGAAGCTTGCTAAGTCTATTTGCTATGCCCAAAAGGAATTTTTCTAATTCCTTCCAGGTTGAGAGCACTGTTCTTTTTTTCCAGCAGGTGTATGTCCAAAAATAGCAAGTTTTGGGAGCTAGTCATTTCGCAACTTGTCGGTCTTGACTTAAACTTTTGGGATACATGTTCCAAAGTACTTGGCTGATATTTTGGTGGATTTAGGAAGCTCAAAGGGTCTACTAATCAACTCTGAAGTCTCAGTTGGCTGGTGTGAAGCTGGTTGTAGCGGCACCTACTCATCTTTGGATTGCATCCACCATCTCTCTTCACACTGCTTCTCGCTGTTGGTCTTGATTCTTATGGAATCTGGTTTCCTGCAACTGGGCCTTCGTTTCTTCGACCAATTCTTCTAGGGATGAGCTGATGTCTTCTTTTTCTTGGAGTGCGGTCTTTAATTCCCGGATTTCTTCGTGTGCTTCGTGTAATAGCTGGTCTTTGGCGGCAAGCTGCTCTAGTGCTGCATCCCTTTGCTGTATCAAGGCCTGTTGTTCCAAAAACTGTGCTTGGAGGACTGCTAATTGTGTCTGTAATTGATGATTTTCTGCTTTTACGGCGTCGACTTCTTCTTGGAGTGGGGTGATGTCGGCTTCCAGGAGGTCGACTTTATGTTGTAGGTCGTGCCGAATGGTATTCGCGACCTCACTCATCTGTACCGGAAGTTGTTGTGAGAGGGTAATGAGCAGTTGGCCCATGTCAGCCAGTTGAGAAAAGATCGGAACAGAGGGAAGGAGGAGTGGGTGTTGTGGTGGTGTAGAGGTTTGGGTATGGATTTGGGGGGATGTCGGGGGTGAACAATTGGGGGAGGATGAAGAGGATTCGAAAATTGGCGGCGGGAAAGGGTTGACTGGTGGGGATTGAGGACTAGGGGATGCAGGGTGAGTTACTTGATGGAGGGGTTGGTGTTCACCTGTAATGTGGGCGATGGTGGATTCTACGGCCTTCAGTAGGGTGTTGAGTGCGCTGTCGATCACTTGCTGTTCATCTTCTCGTCGTGCTGATTCGTTGAGACTGGTTCTGTTTCTGTGTGATTCTGCTGGTCGTGGTGGTCGGCCGATGATTCATTGTGTATGGAAGTGGCTGTGTCGTGGAAGGTCTCTTCTTGTTTGGCGTTTCGGGTGTCCTGATTCTTTCCGGCGGATCCTTCTGCTTCGCTTTCTGAGGAGCTGATCCGAATTCTCTTATTGCGGAAGAGTTGGTTGATCTCCTCATCTTCTTCTTCCTCGTCGTCGAGTGGTTGAACTGATTCTTCAAGTCTAAGTACGGGACCTTGGGGTGGTGGTTGTGCGGCAAGGATGGCTGGGAAAAGGAATGAGATGATATGGGGAAGGCGAGAGCGCGGGGTGGTACCCTTTTGGAGTTGCTTCACTATAGCAACACATTCTTTATGGATTCTAAGGAAAAAGTATGATGCGAAGTTGACGGGTTCTTGGGCAGCTAATTCTAAAGCAGAATAAAATGGTCGTGAGATGCCATAGGTGCGCTTCTGCAGGTTGAGTATGACGGCTAAGAATTGCAGGGCGGATCGTTCGGGTTCGGGTCGGCAGAGAATGGCGTATTCGTTGGACGAAGAGCGGGGGAATAGTTCATTCATGCGGGCGATGGGAATACTAGGGCCATGTTCACGGCCTTGCGGGTTGAGGCGATAGGGTTCAACGAAGGCTTGGAAGGTGATGACTGTTCGCGAAGGGAGCGAGAGGAAGACCCATTGGCGTTCGGTGGCGGGGGACTGAGCAATGGCGGTGATGATTTGCGTGAAGAAAGGATGGGCTTCCACCGAGTGCCAAGGCAACTCAGCGAAGTTGGCCAACCCTCTACAACGCAGGTATTCACCTACCTCGGTAGGGATACCATTGCGAAAGGCAACATAGTTGGCTATCGCTTCCATGGTGTTTACTGAGATAGACAATGAACACGGATGCAAAATGCACGAGGGCTCAGAATACTAACATACAACACAATAGCTTTTTTCGGCGTTGTCGACAGAGTTTAAGTAGAAACAATACGGTGGGGAGGAAAAGGGGGTTGGATATCATTGTGGAGTGCGGGAATAATGCTGGTTTTCATGCAGGCGTGCGTACTCGAGTGACTGTTAAGGGGGCGGCTGGTCACATCAAGATTGTATAAAACACGGCTATTTATAAAAAGCAGAAAGAAGAAGAAAAAACAGAAAAGATTAAACAAAACGCGGTCCATCGTCGAAAAACTTAATGCGGGCTAGTGGTGTGATGATATGGCCGCAGCTTCGACCCATTAATTACTTTTGGGAGTGGATTTCCAGTCAATGTAGTCAACCAAAAAGTTGCCGGACCGATTTGTTCTAAGATCTTAAAAGGGCCGAACCATCGTAATTTGAACTTTCCTGCTGCTCTATCGGATTTTGCGTTATAGAAGAGTACAAGCTGACCTACCGAAAAGATTGGAGTCTTCAAATATCGATCGTGTGTCTTGGCTTGCCTTAGTTGTACTTCGCGCATGGTTAAAAAGCTGAGCCATCAGTGCTCATCAAGTTCCCTGAGTGCGTCCATTCGTGCTGTCAGCGAATCTTCCGGTAGCATTTTCTGAGTGATTGCTACACGCAGACTTGGGATAACTATTTCCATGGGTGCTATTGCTTCTAAGCCATAAGCTAGTTTGAAAGGTGTCAATCCTGTTGTTACCTTATATGTAGTTCGGTATGCCCATAATACTGCAGGTAGTAGTTGATCCCATCTTTCCGGTGCTTCCATGATCAGTTTCCGAAGGATATTCAATAGTGATTTGTTTGTACTTTCGGCCAAACCATTGGCGCGAGGGTAATATGGAGAGCTGAGTTTATGTGTCACCTGGAATGATTGGGTGAGTACCTTCATTAATTGATTTACGAAGTGAGTACCTTGATCTGTCACCAATTCGAGTGGTAAGCCAAATCGTGGGAAGACATCATTTAGCAGACATTTTGCTACTACAACTGCTGTAGCAGACCGTAAAGCCCAAGCTTCTGCCCACCTCATTGCATAGTCTGTACAGGTTAGTATGTATCTGTTGTTACTGAAGACTGTTGGAGGTGTGATTGGACCGATAAAATCTAATCCCCATTTCTGAAATGGTTCGAGTGGCATAATTGGCTGCAAGGGAAAGAAGTGTCGTTGCAGTGGTTGTCCAGACCTTTGACAATTATCGCAGTTTCTGACGAATTGGGCCACATCTCGGTACATAGTTGGCCACCAGAGACCTCCTTGCAGAATTTTCCGGTGAGTTAAATCTGTGGCAAAGTGACCACCAGTAGGGGTTGAATGAGTCATTGTGGTGACCGAGTTAATTTCATGCGGAGGAACACATCGAAGTAAGATTCCGGTGTGATCTACATAATATAGTTCCTAACCGGAATCGGCGGCTAAAGACTGCCATTTTCCTTCGAACTGCCTTGGCAGTCTCAGATGGAAAGCATCCTTCGGTGAGAAAAGTTAGAATCTGATCATAATATGTAGGTGTTGCTTGTAATTTGGCAGGCTCATCGTTCAGTGGCTCAGAACTATAAATTGCTGGAGTCGTGTCATCTATGCCTATCGGAGCTTCACCAGAATCTAGGCGAGATAAGAAATCTGCTAAGGCATGTGCATTTCCGGGTCGGTGAATGACTTCATAATCAAATTCCTGCAAGAGTAGCACCCATCGTGCTAATCGTCCGCCTAAATGTTGTTGTCTTACTAGATAGACGAGGGCAGCATGATCCACATGAAAGGTGAATTTCCGGCCTAATAGATAATGTCTGAACTTTTTTGATGGAGTAAATTAATCCTAGATATTCTCTTTCGGTGGTAGAATAGTTATTTTCTGCCGGTGCAAGCCTTCTGCTGGCGTAATAGACAGGGCGAAACCATTTATGTGTTTGCTGCATCAAAATACTGCCGATCGCAATATCTGAAGCGTCGACAAAAACATGGAATGGATTGTCCCAGTCCGGTGGTTGCAAGATTGGGGCCTGCGTCAATAGATACTTGAGTTGATCAAATGTAGTTTGGCATTCCTGAGTCCATTCGAACTGTCGGGGAGTTTTGGTGATTAGTCTGTTCAGTGGTACAGGCAGATGAGCAAGCCACCGTAAGTGTCTGCTATGCCACCGTACTTGACCCATAAAACGCATTACTTCTTTCGGAGTGGCGGGTACTGAGGCTTCTAAAATTGCCGAAATCTTATCTGGGTCTACTCGGATACCTTGGGCAGATACAATATGACCAAGTAGTTTGCCACATGAAACGGCAAACACAGATTTGCTTGGGTTAAGGCAGAGTCTGTAGTCTCGACACTTTTGGAAACAGCACCGTAGATGAAGCAAATGTGCCATCATCTTTCCAAAAATCGAGAAGTCATCGAGATATACTTGCATAAACGAATTGAGATAAGGAGAGAAAATCTCCTGCATACATCGCTGAAAGGTGCTTGGTGCATTTCTTAACCCAAACCACATTACTGTACAAGCAAAGACACCCCAATTGGTAATGAAGGCAGTTTTTGGTATATCTGCTTCAGCCATTCTAACCTGATTGTAACCACTGTATCCGTCTAAGAATGAATACATTTCGTGGCCTGCTACCCTATCAAGCATGGTATCCAGAAAGGGGATCGGGAAAGGATCCGGTACTGTTGCTGCGTTTAATTTCCGATAGTCTACACAGATTCGTAGTTGCTTATTTTTCTTTGGCACGATCACAATTGGTGAAATCCATTCAGCATGTTCTACTGGTACGATGAATCCAACTTTTAATAATCTATCAAGTTCGGCTTTTACCTGTGATGCATAATTGGGATTCATCCGGTAGCTGGGCTGCTTATTCGGTTTAGCTTCAAGCTTCAACATGACTCTGTGCTGATAGATGCGCGGATCTAGTCCTTTCATATCTTTGTAGTCCCATGCAAAGACGTCTAAGAATTCGCGAAGTAGTCAAATCAAATCAGCTTTAAATGTTTCCGGTAAGTTTTGCCTTATCTTTACAGGTCGTGGATGATCTTCGTCTCCTAAGTTGTACGAGGTCAACTGGTCTTCGGAGACATAAAACTGTTGCGGTTTCTCTGTATCGTCTGTTGACCGGAATAGTGATTGTAATTCATCGTCATGTGTTGAAACAATATCTTCCTGCTTAGTTTTTTTGGTGATTGGTGCAACTGTACAAACTGAAGTACTCCAATTATCTATCACGGACTATAGATCAACAGTCCCTAAGGTCATTAAATCAGCGTTATTCTTCAGAAATTCCTCTTCTTCATCATCTGATAGTCCATCTAACATGTGGACTGGTTCAACAAAATATGGTCTGGCGTGAAGTTCGCAAGGTTGTATAGCATCTAATTTGACCACATATCTACGGTTGGCATCTTTGAACGTAAGCTCTTGTGTGGACCAGTCCTGTATTACCTTCGCATGCTTCAGCCAAGGTCGACCGAAAAGAAGGTTGTAATCCAAAGTGGATTCCGGCAGATCTAGTATAACAAAATTCATTTTGAAGGTCGTACCTTGTAAAGTAATGGGTACATTTTGCACAACTCTTACAGGATGGACTCTAGATTGGTCTGCCATTCTGACAAAAAATTGAACTGGTTCGATTTCCGTCCATCCTAACCTATTGCATAAGGTTGTAGTTGCAATGTTAACACCAGAGCCGCCATCAATCAATACCTGTGTAATTTTTTGATTCTTATACCATACTGTAATCAAGGGAACTGAATGATCAACCGTAGAATCAGGTTCCGGTTGAACTGCTGCTGTCGTCGGAATACAAGAAGGTACCGGACTGAACTGTTGTTGGAACTGTTGTCGAACCCAGGTACTAATGCCAGTAGTTGGCCGAGAGGCAGAGTGATAGATGCCTTGGATAAAATTTCCCAGGCCTGCTGAGATTGGTTATCCTGCTCTTTTGAACTTAAGGTCTCTGCTGATGCAGAAGTATCTGCTGTTATGTCTACTGCTGATGATGGCTCCGCTGCTGCTTGTTCGGAGTGATGGTTGGATGCACTCAAGAAATGAGTTGAAGCTGCTAGACCTGCTTTGCTCTAGTGCCCTTTAGCTTCAGATATGCTTAGTACACTTGCTTAGCTTCCAAATGACACAAAGAAGCCATATATGTACTTTGCAAATGATTTGTGTAGTGATCAAACCAAAACAGATAACTTGGTTCCTTCACAAATCAAAAAACTTGCTATTTTTGTAATGATACCTGGTCAGTGTTATGCTCAGTGTGACCAACACACTTGCAATTGAAACAATTCCTTTTGGGGTAACTAAAGTACCTTAATAAGCTACCATTTGCAAGTGGAATGACAAGAAATGATAAACTACACTCTGAGAAATGTGTTTAGCAAAATTAGAGACAATCCCGACTTTTTAGGAACTCTGCAGAAAAATACCAGTGACGACTTCGAGTGAGATTTCTCCGAGATGGCTGATCCTTTGGCCTTGAAATTTTGTAGGCATGTAGTATGCTTATATTTGGTTCCAATGTGCTTTGAATCACTTGATTTGGTTCAGTAGATCCTGAGATATGCTCCTCTGAAGTTGACAGACTTGGAGTAGATGACTCAGAGAAAACCAGAGATAGTGAATGTATACTTCTATTGATTAATGTGTTTGTACAATCTTATTAGCTTGACAAGCATAGCTAAATGAGGTATTGTGGTGTTGGCTATGAAGTAGCACTCACACACAATGAGTTACAACAGTAGAATGCCTCGGGGAGTGAGCTCAATGATAGTAGCTAAAAACACGACTTTTCAAGTACTTCTTTTATAGAAGTTGAGTTGAGATTTGAATTTGAATTCAAATTCAAATCTCCTATGATCACTCTACTAAATGTAGGGAGATATTCTCTCCAATCACACCATCCAAATTCCACGACTCTAATCAGTTAGGTGTGTATACATAATCCCAAGTCATTTAGACTTTTACAAGAAGTAAAAATGTAATAACACATAAGCAAGTGTTCCTATGGTTCTGGCTTCTCATAGAGATATCCTTCAAGGGGTCCAAGCCAAAGGTGAAGGCTTGATTTGTACCAACAGCTCCCCCTCAAGCCAAGCACTTTGGCTTAAGTCTTCATCTTCTTCATCTTTAGTCTTCAATCACATCCTGCAATCCAATCATGGATTTGAATCTGCATAACTTGTTTCCATCCAATGCTTTAGTGAGCAAATCTGCACATTGCATATTAGTAGACACATATGTCAATTGAATGTCTTTGCTAAGCAACTTTTCTCTCACATAGTGGTAATGAACCTCTATGTGTTTGGTTCTGGCATGATATATTGGATTAGCTGCAAGGTGAAGAGAGCTAGTGTTATCTCCAAAGATGATTGGTGGCCTTGTATATAGGCCTAACTCTGTATACACAAGCTTCAACCAGATAGCTTCTTGAGTGGCATTGGCAAGCCCTCTATACTCTGCTTCAGTGGATGACAATGCCACTGTAGGTTGTTTCTTGGCTGACCAAGAAATTGGCTTATCTCATGCAAAACAAATGTATCCTGATGTGATCCTCCTATCATCCTTGCATCCTGCCCAATCTGCATCTGAGTAAACTTTAATATCAATATCTGATGTATAAGGAAAGTACAAACCATGGTTCTGAGTTCCCTTCAAATACTTCAAGATCTTCTTTGCTGCTTCTAGGTGAGGTACCCTTGGTTTGTGCATGAATTGACTAAGCACACTAACTCCATATGCTATGTCAATTCTTTTCAAGGTAGCATAATTCAAACTACCTACCATACTTTGATATCCTACAATGTCCTGTAGTTCATCCCCTTCATGAGCACTTAGCTTTAGGTTGACCTCCATTGGAGTAGTAGATACTTTAGCATCCTGCAAACCAAACTTCTTGACCATATCCTGTACATACTTCTTTTGAGTGATATATATACCTGAGTTGGTGTAGACTAACTCAAGACCTAAGAAGTATTTCAATAATCCAAGATCATTGATCTTGAATTCTTTCATCATCTGTCCTTTGATGTGTCTAATCCCATTGACATCATTGCCTGTAATGATGATGTCATCAACATAAACACACAAGTAGATTACCTCTGTACTACTTCTCTTTATGAATAGAGAAGTGTCTGCTTTACTCATCACAAATCCTTGGTCTTGAAGGTAGGTTGTCAACCTGTAATTCCATGCTCTAGGTGCCTGCTTCAAACCATACAGAGCCTTCTTCAATTTACAAACATAGTTTACCTTCTTGGGATCTTCATAGCCAGGTGGTTGTGACATGTAGACTTCTTCAGATATCCATCCATTCAAGAAAGCATTCTTGACATCTAATTGGTACATGTTCCAATTTTTGGATGCAGCTACACTCACCAATATTCTGATAGTTGGCATCTTAGCCATAGGAGAAAATGTCTCCTCATAATCAATGCCTTGGGTTTGTGCAAAACCCTTGGCTACCAACCTAGCTTTGTACCTGTTGATTGTTCCATCTGAATTTTTCTTTAGCTTATAGATCCATCTGGATCCTATCACCTTCATAGAGTCCTTCTTGGGTACCAAGTCCCAAGTATCACTCTCATTGAGAGCTTCCATTTCTTCATCCATAGCGTCTTTCCAATCTGGTTTGGTAATTGCTTCTTCATAGGTACCTGGCTCTTCATTCAACAAGTCCTTTGCAAGATATACAGAATGTTTAGTTACAAGTGATGTGTCATACCCAAATCTGATTGGTTTCTTCTTTTCTCTCTGAGATCTCCTCATTGCTTGAGTTGAGGATTCTGGTGTATCCTCTAGCTTCTTCATCTTCATCTTTCCTTTGGACTTCCATGCCTTGAATTCTTCAAGGTTTATTGTATCATCATCATCTGAGCTTGATTCATCTTTCTGGATTGGTTCCTCCTTGGTGAGCTTTGGGAAATCTTCTTCCATATCATAGGGTAGACTAACCTTCCTGCATTCATTCTCATACCAAGAGTCATTCTCATCAAAGATGACATCTCTGCTTACCTTGAAGCCTTTGTTTGTTGGGTTGTAGAATCTTTATCCCTTTTGTTTCAAATCATAACCAATGAAGATACATTTTTCAGCTTTAGGATCTAGCTTTCCCCTTACCTGTGAGGGAATATGCACATATGCTACACAACCAAAGATTTTGCAATGATCCAGAGAAGGTCTCTTACCATGCCAAGCTTCATATGGTGTCATGCCATCAAGTGATTTGGATGGCAACCTGTTAATAAGATAGGTGGCAGTAGATACACTCTCTGCCCAAAGATAATTTGGCAACTTCTTTTCATTAAGCATAGACCTAGCTGTTTCTACAATGAGTCTATTCCTTCTTTCAGCTACCCCATTTTGTTCAGGTGAGTACCTTGTAGTAATCTCCCTTTTGATGCCTCTTTCCTGCAAGAAATCTTCAAACTCATTGGAGAAGTACTCTCCTCCACCATCTGACCTTAGCCTCTTCAAGCTTCTTCCTGTTTGATTTTCAACAAGTGCAAGATACCTCTTGAAACAATTAAACACTTCATCTTTATTCTTCATAAAGTATAAGATGGTCCACCTGCTATAGTCATCAATAAAGGACACATAATACCTTGAACCTGAAATGGAAGGGTCCTTGCTAGGTCCCCAAACATCTGTGTGTACCAAGTCTAGGTAGTCTTCATGCATGAAACCTTTCCTTGAATAGGGCAACCTGTGAGACTTACCAAACTGACATGCTCCACACTTGTAAATCATGTGTTGCTTGGATACATTAGGTATCCCAAGCACACATTGATCCCTGCACATTTGCTTGAGGGTTCTTTCACCTATGTGACCTAGCCTCTTGTGCCATATTTCTAACTCTGAAAGTGTTTGATCCTTGTAATTGTATAAAGCAATATTTTTTGTATCTTCTAGCTCAAAAGTAAACAATCTACCTGATTTTTCTCCCTTGGCTATCCTTCTGAATCCATGTCTTGGGTCCTCCACATATGCTCCATGTTGTGTGAATCTGACCTGCAAACCTTTCTCCACAATCTGACCAACACTCATTAAATTCTTGGTGATGGTTGGTACATAGAGTACCCTGCTCAATAGGTTCTGGTTACCATCACATGTCTTCACATTTCCAATCTTAACAACAAAATGTTTAGTATCATCACCTGTTTGTACCTGATGTTTGCCCTTGGGTACTTCCAAATCAGAAAGTAGTGCCACATTGCCAGCTACATGGTTAGAGCATCCTGAGTCAATATAAAATAAATGATCATCATTTGTACCTTCCTTGGAAGTCATATTCATGATCAATAAGGAGTCATCTTGCTCCTCTGTATAATTGTTGTAATCTCTTCTGTTTCTGAATCCACCTTGGTAGTTACCATTGTGGTTGTGGTTGTAATTGTTGTTGTATTGATTGTTGTATCCATTGTAGCTTTGGTGTTGGTTGAATCTGCCTCTTCCTTGAGAGTATCCACCTCTTGAGTAGCCTCTTCCTCTCTGATTCTTGTAGTTCTTGTAGCATTCATATGTGGTATGATTGGACAATCCACAAATGTTGCATGGTGATGAGTTGTAGGGTCTCCCCCTACCTGACTTACCTCCTCTGCCTCTTCCTCTAGATGATCTACCTCTCCCTGCATAATTAGCTTGGGAGGTAGAGCCTTCTTCATCCTGTTTCTTCCCTTTACCTTTATTGTTGGAAGCAGCCAGAGGCACAGACGACACGGAAGCATGTAACGACAAAGCAGGGAGCCAGTCGAATCGTTTTTCAAATAATTATGTTTTCAAATACTTTCCAAAAACCTCCAACAGTGATTTTTATCACTATTGTAACATATGTAACATAGAAAACCCCATTTTGTAATCCATAGCTCCATTTTGTGCAAGCCGAGGAGTCCTCGAGCTTGAGGAGCTTAGGTAGAATGCGCGTACCAATTTTCCTTATTTTTAGATACCGTTTACCCTTCCAAATAGCATCTAGGACCTAATTTTTAACTATGCCGGTCACTAGATGTGAAACCGGTCAAAACTAGTCTAGAAACTATAAAAAGAGCTAGAGAGCTCATTTTTGAGGTTGGTTAGTGTGAGCTTGTTTGAGGTTAGAGTTCTTTTGAACTTGTAAGAGTGTTCTTGATTAATAGAATTGATTTCTCACCTTCCATTGTGTCTTGCTTGTCTCTTCGTAGTGTGTGTGTATGTGTGTGTGCATTTCTATGCTTCTCACCTTCACTCTCACTTCATCTCACATTCACGATCTTCATATCACTCCTATCTCTTCCGCGGATTGACATTAAGGAGGTGGAGCTTCTTAACGTGGTTCTCACCATTGTGCTAGAGCAACACCAAATTTGGCGCCGTTGCCGGGGATCGAGTCTAGGACGAATGTGTGATGGTAAGAGTATAGCAAGAAGTGGCGTTGGAAGGTAAAAAATTTCAGTTTTTGTTGTTGTTTTTACTTAGTTTTTAGTGTTTTTCACCTCCCCCACACTCCATCTTCATCACCACATCATCATCTTCATCTCCAAAAAAATCAGAAAATTCACCATATCCACCCATTCTCCTCATTTCCCCTCATTTGTGCATGCGAGAGAGTGAGAGAGAGCTTTTGCGCTTGTGTGTACTCTTGTTTTCTTGAGTTTTCTTGCAGGTACAGAGCTCCAGTGCATCAGGAAGGCTGCAAAAAGGTAAAAAATTCAGTTTCTGTCAGAAATTTCCGTCTGTGTCAGACCATCGCAATGGTCTGCAAAGTTCGGAATTTGGAGAAGGCGACCATACCAGCGTGAAGAGCACACCTGCGCCTACAGGAATCCATAGCTGCATTCACAAAATTTGCATTTTGGTGGACCATCGCGACGGTCTCTGACCATCGCGATTGTGTCACACCATCGCGATTGGCTCACGCCATCGTGACGGCTTGGGTGGACCATCGCGACGGTCTCTGACCATCGCGATTGTGTCACGCCATCGCGTCGACGGTGCCACGTGGCAATCTAGACCATCGCGATGGTGCATTTCAGACCATCGCGACGACACCCTTACACCATCACGACACTTCAAAAATCCAGACCATCGCGATTGGCTCACGCCATCGCGCCCAGACCATCGCGATTGGCTCACGCCATCGCGCTCAGACCATCGCGACGGTTCACTTTGGACCATCGCGATTGTGCAATTTCACGCCATCGCGACGGTGCACTTTCACGCCATCACGATTGTCCAGGCTCACGCCATCGCGATTGTCCAGGTTCACGCCATCGCGACGGTGCACTTTCAGACCATCGCGATTGTGCACTTCAGACCATCACGATTGTGCACTTTCACGCCATCGTGACGGTGCACCCTCACGCCATCGTGACGGTCCCAGACCATCGCGATCATCTCAGACCATCGCGATTGTGCACCCCCATCGCAAATTTTAGGGTTTCAATTTTTGGCCAATTTTGGGGCTATTTTTGGGAAATTTTTGGGTGATTAGACTCATAGGAGACCCCTTAGCTCATATTTGGAGAAAAACCTGTTTGTCAGTTTTTACCCCCCAGGGCCTGAACGATCATAACTTTTTCATCCGAAGTACGTTTTTTGAGCTTAATAGCTCGTTAGAAAGCTCTCTACGAGTACTACGTAGATAAGCTATTTTTAGGTTGACCTAGTTTGGGACTAGAAAGCCAGGGGGCAAACATTGAAAAGTTGGGCAAAAGGGAAGGGACTTAAAAGGTGTATATACTTAAGTGCTTGATCATCCAACTGTGAATTGGTCTAAAATTGGATTTGTCCAGGTCTAGCAAGGGCAATCGAAGGCAACCAAGGCAAGGCAGTGAAGGGCATAAAGCTTGGGAAGCGCGGCTTCTTGGGCATCAGAGCAACCAGAAAAGCTGACTCGAGGTTGGAAGATTACTCAACCCCCTCAGTCAATTCTTAGCTTAGGCTAAACGGTAGTGTTGTGGATTAAAACGATAGGAACGCCTCAAGTTCAAGAGAGTTAAATTTATCAAGTTCAAGACTAAAGTAAAGGTGTGTGACACGAAAACCTAAAGGAAAGAACCTAAGTCTGATGGAACGAGAACTCCAAATTATAACGGAAAGTCGAATTCCTGACGCATACATTAAGACAAGAATCTAAAGAGATCTAAAAAGAATCAAAACAATAATAACAAAGAATCGGTGACGATCTGAGCGTGTACTGAGTGTGCAAGGAAGAAAATTAATGAACCTTAGATCGGGCAAACATATAGGTAAGTCAGATCGACGAAGCCTTAGATCATCAGAGGCAAGTGTAAGAACTACTGCACGATCGTGGGCACAGCAATTGAATAGTAATTATCCCTACGAGAGCTCAGATACTAGTGATTCAGAAATGGCATTTAGCACAGAAAGACCAGAAGGAGGGTCGAATGTAGCCTATTTAGAAAAGCCAGAAGGACCCTATAGGACACAACTAGAGTTTCTCCGAACCAACCGATTAGGTGCTCGCATCTATGAGGATGGTTTGCGAAGGCAAGTGGTGCAAATGCACAACCCCGATCAACCCATTGGATTGGAACGTCCAGTGGTGAAATTCGAGAGAGACGCGTACATAGACAAGGAAGGAATGATGTACATCTTAAGTACGCAGCCAAACAATACCAACGAGTTTGGCGTGATTCAACCAGAGACGGAAGCAAAATTTCAAGGAAAAGAACCATTAGAAGAGCCTAGAACACCTAGAGGGAAATCTGTACTAACACGAGTACTAATCCCGGAATGGATCCCTCAGGACAACAGAAGCATAGAGTTGTTTGTAAATAAAGAAATTGATGAAGCCTTTTGGAGATACAAGACCGAAATACTTAGTGAGGTAGGTATCATCACGATATACGAGTTCAAGGACCCGGATACACCTGGAAAGGTTGTATACCTGGATGAGACTTCAGAAAGAGTCTTTGTGGTGCCTGAACGCGCTAAAAACACATACACATGGAGAGGTGAATTGGTATTCCCTCCATCTAGAACAAACATGAATACAAGTCAACAAGGGGCAGGAACATCCTCAGCCCATGGAAATCAAAGAGAGGGAAATAAAGAGAGACTGGAAGTAAGCTTCACTCATCCCATAGCGAGAGATAGAACAACCACGAACACTAATAGAGCGGATAGACAAAGAGATCATGGAGTACTAGGTGGTAGAGATGATTTTCCTCTACCTAGACCACGCGAACACGCAAGAATATTGAGACCCACACAGTTAATAAAATCAATGAAGAATTACTTTGATGGGACGGGAGATCCCTATGACCACGTCGCAGAATTCAAGCAAGTGCTAAGAGCAGAACAAGTTGAAGACATGTTCACGCAATACAACGCATTTGGACTAACGTTAAAGAATACAGCTTTAACTTGGTTCCAACCTTTGCAACAAAGGCAATTTAGAGACATCCATCACTTTTTAGAGTCATTCATCACCGAATTCTCTAAAAGTGGGATTAGACATGACACGTCTTCATTGATTCATAGCTTCAAACAGACCCCTCAGGAAACAGTCAGACTGGCAGGACGTAGGTTTAGACAATATGTTGAACGATGTCCAATGCAAGAGCTACCCTCACAAGCTAAGCAAGTGTCATTGTTTCTAGATGGCTTGTTGAGCTCTAAACTACGCTCCTACGTGTACCTAAAAGAACCCAAAACGCTAGAGCAATGTATAAGAATTTGTATAGACATTGAGGACAACTTAGGAGACAAGTTGGAACTTGCAAAGGTCTATAAGGACTCAGACTGTTCATCTCTAGCATCCACAAAATTGTCTAGCTCGATAGAAGACCTAGCAGAAAAGGTGGCCCAGAAACTAGGAGTTTCTAGCAAACCTAGGGTGCTAACAAACAAGCGTTGTTACACCTGTGGTGGTGATCATATGGCAAATGTGTGCCCCAATGCACCACAACCACAAGCCAACCCTAGTGGCCAATATTGTACAATTGAGAGAAGATACACGAATCATACGGCTCAAGACTGCCCATACAACAAGCAGACCGTGAGACAGAACTACCCGCAAGCATACCCGCAGCCAGGTAGGTATCAAGGCCAATACAATGCTCAGCCTTATTACTATAGGCCTCCTTAGAACTACCCATACCAGGCTCAAGAGAGACCTCAACCTGTCTTAGCTCAGTAGCCACCCCCACCAGCGAATGTCATCTCAGTCAAATACGCTGCTGCAGAAGAGAACCTAAGTAGGGCTTTAGTGCCTTCTTCACCTTTGATCACAGAGAATGACCCACACTCAAACAGTTTTGACTCTACGCATGTAGATAGTCCACCCGCATATTACACAGAGTCACCAGAACATGTGGAGACATATCCTTACGATAGCCCACCAGTGGAACCTAGTTGGGAGCCCGACTATGCTCATGTGATGTACACAAACCCAAATCCACGGCCCCAATTGAGACAACAAAGACCACAGGGCCCTATAGGACCATGCTTTAGGTGCCAAGGAGATCATTTCATAAAGGATTGTCCACATCCCCTGATAGCAGGACAATCACAGTACTATAACATCCAAGGCTTTTGTGCTGATTGTGGCAAAGAGCACATAATCAAAGATTGCCCCAAGAATCCAGTTAACGCTTCGAATGTGACACCGATCAACGTGATAGGTATTGTAAATAACGCAGATGGATCCAACCCTACATACGTGCCTATCCAAGGTATCACAAGAGCCCAGTCGCTCTTACAGAACCAAAAGCTTAATCAAGAGAAAGTAGTCGAAACTAGTGAAGTTGCAGAATCTAGCAGTAAAAAGACAAAATCTTGGAAAGATTCTAGAGAAAGAATTAAGAGAAAGTGGAGTAAAAAGATAACTGAGTTGGAAGGAAGTTTAAAGGAATCTAGAGCCAAAATCCAAGAATTGACTTCTCAGGAATTGAATCAAGAGAATCCACCTCAAAAATCAGGATCAAAAGAAGTGATTTGGCTCAAGACCTTGATGAAGAGTCTTGACATTATGCATGGGGTACCAATTATATATGGAGATAATATGAGTTCATTGTATTTAGCTGCTAATCCTGTTTTTCATGCCAGGACCAAACACATTGAGATTCAGTACCACTTTCTAAGAGAGAAGGTGATGGATAAAGAGATTGAAGTAATCCATACTTCAACAAAAGATCAGATAGCTGATATGCTTACAAAAGGCTTGGATGGATCAAAGTTACAAAGGTTCAAAGACATGGCAGGTATAAAGAAGGTAGAGAAAACCTCAATTGATGATTGAGGGGGAGCTGTTGGTGCAGACCAATCACCAATTGAAGGCTTGGAAGATTAAAGGATGAAGGAAGGATCAACTATTGAAGCTTGGAAGAAAGACACATTCAGAGTATATGAGAAATGTACACATATGTACATAGTTCACTTAGATCTTTGCTTGAGTAAGAATCTTGTACAAATTATCTATAAATACTTTGAGAAAAGTCGGGGCATGTATGAGAGCATATGTGACAAGAGTTAGAAGCCAAGATTGAAGAAGTTAGAAGTCATGAGATAGAAGAAAAGTTAGTTGTGTTAGCTCTCATCACTCAGTTGTAAATTTTTCTGAGTAATTGAAAATCTTGCGCCCGATGTTTCTGCGTCTGCTCCGTCTGTGTTTGATCAATTGAGAAATCCTTTTGAGGATATCTAAGTTGTTAGTTAATGAGCCTGTGACCTGAGTTTCAGAGTCTAATTGCAAACAGGCTAGGAGAATTGTAAGTAGGAACATTCATATGTGTTGAATGTTTACAGTTCTCTGAAACAGGCGCAAATTTCGAGTTTAATCTTTTGGTCAGATCTCACTCCATAGTTTAAATTTTTGTGCAAGTAAGCACTTAATCTTTAAGTTAGAAGATGATCTACTCGTGGCTAGAAGCATTTGCTTAAACGGGTTTTGTACTGAGAGAATTGAAGTTAAGAAGTTAGGGGTGTCTAAATCGATTTCTCAGAAGTGCAGATTCAGACATAGGTAACTTGTGAAATCAATTTCTCAAGTTATACTAAAGCTTTTTAAGTAATTCAACTTGGAGGTGATGCGCAATCTCTAGGAGATGATTCATACAAAGTTTCATCAAAAACTTTACACGTTTGATAGGTCAATGTGAAGAAATAGTGCAGCAGACTTTTCTGTGTTTTATCTTCTTCACAGATTTTCTCAATTTTGATAAGTTGGAGATTGATCCTCTAAATTAGTGGAAGTTTTGACTTACTCTTGGTATAGAGGTGCTCTAATCACAAGAGTAGGTTGTTCTTTTGGAGATTAACACTCTCCATCAAAATCTAGACATGATGTTTCGTGCATATCAGGCTAGATTAAAAGAGGGACCTCAGGTAGCTAAAATGAGCAAAAACTACCCTCGAGCTGATCTAGAAATTGAGAGAACTAAACTTTGCATGAAGATGGTAGAACTAGCACAAGCTTTGTTCGAAGCCTTTAGATATCTTAATTGGAATAACATGGCAAAACCGGAATTACACTTTCAAGGACTAATGGAGAGGCTAGAATATTTGATAGAGAGCAAAGAGAAAAAGGATCAGCATAGGAACCCTATTGTCCCAGAGACACAGGAAAGGAATGCACCATCCCTGTCTCAAGTACCCAACTCAGAAAGTCAAAACAATTTGTCTTCCATACATAAATATTCACATGAATTTTTGAGAGAAATACAAGAAGAGAAGTGGAGAAAGGAACAAGGAACCCATCCTCCTATTCAAGAAATAGACGACTTGCAAAAACAATTTCCCCAAGACATTCCCTCTATATACGGTGATGTAGAGGAAGAACAACTGAGTGAACACACAGGATTTGAATCTAATTCTTTACAAGAATTACCTCAGTTCACAGGACCTTGGGAAGCAAAGTCTATTAGTATGAGAGCACCCACGATAATAGTGAGGAATGAAGAATCAGTAATCCCTAGAAACACGGAAGTGATCAAGAACATTAAAGTACAATGTAATCTCACTCTAGAGGAGTTGTTAAAGGTAAAACCAGAATTGTGGAAACATGTAGCAAATCAATTCCCTGAGCTTGCTACTACTCCCTCACAAATAGGATCACAAAATAAGGTACCAGAGATACCCGTGGAAAAGATTGGAGATGTAAGCGAAGGAGAGGAAGGTAACACTTATCTTCCGATAACCCATCAGGGCTACACCACGAAAGCCATCTTAGATTCAGGAGCCGGAGTAGCCATAGCTACCACCGCCTTATGGAAACGTTGGGGTAAGCCAGCATTGAGACCCATCAGGATGAAGCTACAAATGGCTGATGGACACATAGAGAAACCATTAGGCTTACTAGAAGGCATATCTCTCACCACTTGTGGTGTAGAATTTGAGCATACTTTCACCATTTGTGACTTTGCAAAAAATCATGCATATGAGATGATATTGGGACGACCATTCATGCGTCAGTTGCAAATTGTACAAGTTTGGGGAACTAATTCTTTGTACTTGCAACATTTAGGAGTGACTACCAAAGTTAATCTTAAAGACTATTCACATCGAGACGTACCCCCAATACAATGGAATACCATCCATAAGACACCAGTAGAGACGGAATCCGTGCACTCATTAGAATCAGATCCTTCTTGGTTGCATGAGGATACTCATTTATGAATGTGTAAAGTAGCAAAACAAGAGGAAGAAAGGTTAGAAGCCACGACCTTAGGTGCAGAACAACATCCACGAACCCTTCAAGATCCAGCTTATGCACCTGTAGTATTTCCACACGAAGAGTTTGAACCCCATGGTTGGGCAGAAATCCTAGCAACCATGGATGTAGCCATCAATGAAGAACAATGGACTCCCCACTGTGACGAGGATGGCTATGACATTTCAATTTTCACGATAGAGCCAATCATGTGCGATGCAATTTTAGAAGAGTGTGAACCTAACACTGATGCATTTGAGGATGCAAGCGATTTTGATTTAGAATCCATTATCATGGACCCACCCTTTGCATCAGAGGAAGAATATTTTTTTCGAAGTAGAGACTCACCCTCAGAGACACGAGGAAATTACGAATGAGGTGAGGTTAGCCACAGAAGTGACTACCAAGAGTGAAGGCAAGAAAAGAAAGAAGAAAGAAACCATGTCAGAAAAAGAAGAATCTTTATTTGAAGTACCCGAGAATTTCAAGAAATATGAAATCGAAGATAGAAGAATCATGGTACGAATGCCTAATAGAAAGGCGAATGACGGACAAGTATATGATAACCGAGAGAAGACCAAGAAAATAATAGTTGCTATCGAAGGAGAAGAAGAAAAAGGTACATACATAGGGCATGATTTGACAACTGAAGAAGAAGAAGAGCTAGTTGCCCTATTGCGCGAATATAGAGATGTTTTTGCTTGGAGTTACAAAGATTTGAAAGGAGTAGATCCAGATATATGTTCTCATAGAATCCCTATGACTCTAGATGCAAAACCTACGAAACAGAAACCGTACACGTATAATGATAACTACGCTGCGAAGATTAAAGAGGAGATAGATCGCTTGATAGAAGCAGGATTCATTTACGAAATTGAGCATACCGAATGGGTATCCCCCATTGTGGTTGTGCCCAAGAAGAATGGAAAATTGCGTGTGTGTATTAACCTTAAAAAAGTTAATGCCGCCACGATTAGAGATAGTTATCCTCTTCCTATCACAGAACATCTATTGGAAAGAGTCGCGGGCAAGGAAGTTTACAGCTTTCTGGATGGATTCTCAGGCTATAATCAAGTAGCCATTGCTCCAGAGGATCAACACAAGACGGCATTTGCCACTGAATGGGGCATATTTGCATTTCGTGTGATGCCATTTGGCTTAACAAATGCACCCGCCACTTTCCAGCGACTCATGTGTCATGTTTTTAAGGAATTCTTACGCAAGAGCTTGGAAGTTTATGTCGATGACTTATGTGCACATTCAGATGTAAGATAGACACATATCCCAAAGTTAAGACAAATATTTGACAAATGTCGAGAATATCAGGTTTGTTTGAACCCAGAAAAATGCGTTTTTATGGTCAGACAAGGCAAAATTCTAGGACACATTGTGTCAAAAAATGGAATCTCTACGGATGAAGAAAAGGTGAAGGTAATTGCAGATTTACCTAGACCAACTAATGTGAAAGAGGTACAAGCATTTATGGGCCATTGCGGTTATTATAGGAGATTCATACACATGTATGCAATCATAGCCAAGCCTTTGTACTCTCTTTTAACCAATTTCGAATGGACAAATGAATGTGAAAATTCATTCAATGAACTTAAACGACGCTTGTGCTCAGCACCTATATTGACTACCCCAGATTGGAGTAAGCCATTCCATGTACATGTGGATGCATCCAATTACGCCATAGGATGTGTGTTAGCACAACCCACGAATGAAGGTAACATAGATCTCCCCATAGCTTACGCTAGTAGACAATTGAACGCAGCAGAAAGAAATTACACCACGACAGAACGAGAAGGATTAGGGATGATCTACGCAATAAAGAAGTTTAGGCACTACTTGTTGGCCAACAAATTCAAGTTCTTTACAGATCATCAAGCCCTATTGTACTTAGTCAACAAGCCATGTAACACAGGACGATTGATACGTTGGTTTCTATTACTCATGGAGTATGATTTTGAAGTCGTAGTCAGGAAAGGAAAGACACATCTTAGAGCTGACCACCTTTCAAGATTAACCTCGGGAGAAGCTCCTCAAGGAGTAGCGGATGATCTACCAGATGCATACTTGTTTAACCTTGAGATAGCACCAGAATGGACTAAGTCTATAGTCCCTATTCTCACGTACGGACCCAAGAATCCTAGGATAAAGATCAAAGAAGGAGAGATTACCAGGTCTCAGAGATACCAAATAATGGCAGGAAGCATATATAAACAGGATAATCAAAAGATTCTTGCTTGTTGTGTAGATGAATCAGAACATGCAAATTGGTTGCAATTAGCACACATAGGTGCCTTAAAGCAACATCATTCAAAACATCGAACATTACAGACTCTGCATAGATTAGGAGTATATTGGCCTACGATGGAAGCAGATGTCTACAAGTTGTGTAAAGAATGCCATGATTGTTGTGAAAGACCACCAGTAGAGCATGCTACATTATATCACGTGTCTCTCACACCAGACTGGAGTGAACAGTTAGTGACATACTTGAGGACGAAGACATTCCCTCAAGGAATGACCTTAGCTCGACAACGCAGTCTAGAGCAGGAAGCTCACGACTATTCACTTATTGGCGATAATCTATACAAAAGAGGACAAGATGGATATCTAAGACAATGTGTTCATGAGAGCGATTATCTGAGCATACTAGAGACTGCACACCAAGGTGTTGCAGGAGGTCATTTTGGACCCGATAGGATAATCAAAGCCATCCTCTTTGCAGGATTATGGTGGCCCACTCTTCACATGGATGCTCATACCTATGTAAAGAGATCTGATGTGTGCCAAAGAACTCAGTTTCCTACTCGCAGAGATGAAATGCCATTGAAACCCATGATGGGCGGACGTGCATTTTCAAAGTGGGGTATAGAATTTGTAGGACCCATTAACCCCCCTGCAAAAGGTACACATGCTGAATACATTATTGTTGCCATAGATTATCTGACGAAATGGGTAGAGGCAAAAGCCACGAAAAAGAATGATGCACACACAACTGCAAAATTCTTATTTGAAAATGTCTTTACAAGATATGGATTGCCGATAGAGTTAGTGAGCGATCGAGGCACTCACTTTCTAAACCAAGTCATTGAACATTTGTTACAGGATTTTATGGTGATTCACAAGAAATCCGCACCATATCATCCTCAGGCCAATGGTCAGGCTGAAAGCACTAATAAGATCCTTTGTAACGTACTGACGAAACTCGTGAACAACAAACGTTCAGATTGGGACAAACAGTTACACCACGCTGTTTGGGCATATCGAGTGGCCTACAAGACCGTACTCAATGCAACTCCCTTTCAGATGCTTTTTGGTCAGAATGCAGTGCTTCCTTTGGACTTCTTGATACCGACCCTTAAGGTTGCACAAGAACATCAGTGGACCGGCCATGAATTATCAGCGAGAATAATGGACTTGGAACGATTAGGAGAAACCAGGCTAAAGGCAGCAGCAGGAATATATGCAGCGAAGAAGCGACAGAAAGCATATTTTGATGCACATGTGAAGGATAAAGGCCTAAAAGAAGGAGATTTAGTTCTAGTATATACGCTGAAACAACACGCACGTAAGTTAGAAAAGCGAGGTTATGGACCTATGATCATTAACAAACTCTCAACAAGTGGAGCAGTACAATTAGCCACTTTAGAAGGAGATATAATGCCTAATTACATTAGTGGCTGTAGAGTCAAGCTATATCAAGAACCTCTTACTGAGGATATGCTTAGACGACTCACGTTAGCAAAGAAGCATAAGGAGGAAGAAAATAGAATACGAGCGGAAGCTCAGGCAGAAGCAATAGAACGCATTAAACGTATGAAGTTAAGAAGACAAGGACTAGGGAAAGAACGTTATAACCATCTGGAAACTACACCCAGATATCCCATGGCCATGTGTCAAGTAAAGTCAACCACTCATCCTAGTATAGTGGACAGGAGACCATTCATTATAGCCAGGTTAGAGCACGGCAACCCTTGCCAAGAGCTCAGGGCTTTAATTGACTCAGGTGCTGCGACTAGTGCTATTAGATGGTCCCACTATAAGGATTCAGGAATAGAAATGCGGCCAATTGAGGCATACCTCATAGGCCTAGGAGGCATGGAAACCCCTTGCATGGGTGAGGTGGACCTTCCTATCCTCATTAAGGATGTGACCTTGACAGCTAAGCTACTAGTGTGCCATGATGACGACCTGATAGAACCCCTAATCCTTGGCCAAGATTGGCTATACGATCACTCAGTGGACCTAAATCTTAGACAAGGCTCCTTACAGATTGGAACCTTAGAACAGAAGCGAGTGATACCGCTTGACTTCCCTAATTGCATTCCGATTGAGGTTTGTAACCCTAGACCCTATGAAACGCATGCGACGGAAGATCGGAAGATCTTGGGTCAGACCAGTCACGTTACGTCTACTCCAACCCACTCGGGCTTGGCTAGGGACAATTGTCAATCAGAAGAACGACAGGAGATCTTGCCTGGGGCTTCCTGCAAACTAGAAGGGGCAGCTACCCAATCGCTAGGGCAGTTGAACACAATCAGCGGTCAGGTGGGTTGCATCAGCGGCCAAATGAGCACAACACCCTGCGGTGCTCATCCTTCCAAACTTGCTGCGGACTGGTCACGCAAGTGTTGGATCTCCCTTCTTTTCCAAAGCAGAGCGTCCAATGGACCTCTCAAACCCAACCACGAACGAGTCAACCACAAGGGAGGAACCCAGACCGACGACATCACCAGACAAGGCAAAGAAAGCAGCAGTATCAACATCACGGAACAAGTGGCACGAAACAAATATGGGTGCCAAAAGGACAGCAACCACAGGCTATTGGCAACACTACAGACGAGAACAGGACAAAGTTTCAACAGAAGCAGAGTCAGCATCCAACACCAGATACTCGACAGATTTGGATCGCCAAGAAGTATCTTATCAATCGACCCACACCCACGCAGATTTGGGTACCCAAACCATGTATTATAGCCCAACCCTCTAGCCATGTAATATATACCCCTCCGAAATCTTTTCATCCTTCAATACCACCAAACCCGATACCACTTTTTGTCCCTCAGCAGAAACATACCACCCACTCCAAGACTCTTAGGAAATGGATACCGAAATGTATCCAAACGTCTTCTTGTACCATCATATCTAACAATTCTCCCACCCCGTTTAAACTCCACCCTTGTACTAATTCACCTTCAACCAAACCTTGTATAAATTCATACACCCAAACCCCACATCATGCATAATAACGGCTCATCAAGAAATGTATGCATAATCTGAACCATGTAGGCGTCTAGAGACCTGCATTAGTTTTGCAAATAATCGTTGCATCAATCACTTCACGACACTTGGCTACACGGGTTACACATCGGTTATGGAAAGGGATTGCGGTCTCACCTTAATGGGATCATAATTAATTTCCATACTAATGTGTTAATCTTTTGTAGCAGATCTTTTCCATTAGCTCATCAGTCATCATGCAAACCGAAGCAGGACCATCGGAAGCAGGCCCCAATGTCGCTGCGGTGCCCCTCAATGTTTTACTCGCAGAATCCCACCCGACCGCTCCACCGCCAGAGTTCCAAGGATTTCCGGGACCCATGCCAATTGATAACCCACCTATGGGATACACAGAGAAGATACACCGTAACTCTCACTAGTTCCAAGGCCTAGCAGGACCATTAGCTGATGCTGACTTCATTTTTGAAGCAAATATGACATTTGATGACCGCACATGGGGCAAGTATCAATTCTTCTCAAGAGAATTCGAAGGCCTACAGAACACCCAGGACTTAACTCATGTTTGGGCTAGAGCCGGCTTCACGGAGTATTTCAGTGATCCTCTGCCCAAACCTGACTTTTATAGGTGTTATTACTTAATCACCACTTTGCTGGCCTCAGAGAATAAGGACATCCCAGGAACCTTTATTTTGCCTTCTTTAGTGGATGATCCACCTTACAAAAGATTTTATCTTTCGAAGGATTTAATCAGAGAGGCCATCAAGATACATGGAACACACACTCCAACGGAGAAAGAACGGTTAGTCCCAGAGCAGATGAAACGTGGTGACGTAACTAAGTGGGAGGATATTTCTGCTATAACACCTGAGCTCTCTAAGCCATTACGGATATGCATGCAACACTTTGCTTTCCCAGCTCAGGATCGTTTTACCATGCCCTACAAGAGAATCTGGTTTGGATTATACTTAGCATGTACTGGACCGCAAACGGTTGATCTAGCCAGCTGGATAATTGATCAGCTCTATTTGGCACAACATAGGTGGGAGCGAAAGAAGGTAATCAATGGGTGCTGCGCCCTCACCAGGATCATATATATGTGCTTGGCATATGATTTACCCATAGAGCGTGCCATGACCAGTGAGGAACTGAAACCCTTCAAAGGGACCACTAGGAAGGCTAGAAAGTCTAGCAAAGGCAGAGCCGGAAAGCGGATGAGAGGTACTATCCCGTGCCTACAAGTCCCAGAATCACCCTCGCCACAACCATCTCCAGAGTAGTCACCAACAGCAGCCACTCCCACAGTACAACCTATTCGCATAAGGTTATCTAGACCAGTGGTAACGGAGGGCACCACCAGTATTGTCGCACCCCAAGCAGCCACAACCACAGAACCTATCACCACAGCAGCTGAACTTCCCACCACTATTGGTGCAGAAGCTTTCTCTTTTCCAATACCGCATTTAGAACCAGGACAAGCAGAGCCACTGGACCAAACGTTTGATTTTGAGATGCCCGATGCATTCTCCAATGAGTTCCAGTTTTCAGAAGGACAAATGTTTTCTCAAGAATTTGAAAGGCCTAGCTACCCTACCACACCCAGGGATCATCCACAAGGACAGTTCGTGTCCAGCTCTGATGACGAAAGAACAGGAACCGATGACGACGAAGCTAGCCAGGGAACACATGAATCCCAAGAGCATGAACAGACAGATGGCCAAGGCCAACAAACAGACACACATGGCGATACAAGTACCCATGAAGATGAAACTTACGAGGCAGCAGCTTACACACTAGCTATCAAGAAGGTGTATAGAACAATGGAAAAAGTTTGGGCACGCAAAAAGCTAACAGAGGAAGAGAGCCAAAAAATAATAGAACAAGAACTTGTCACAGGAGGATTCGAAGACGCATACATCAAAGGATTCAAAGAATTAGTCAAATCAGTAGGCTCCAACGAAGCCCTCAGGTACTTGCAAAGAAAGCCACTACCACAGTTTGACCCCCGCAGAGTACGACTACTTTCAAAGCCCGGCGAATACATTCGTGTACCAACCGGAGCACAATCTTCATAACAAGCCAGGGAGGCACGCCTCGTCCCCGAAAGTTCAGTGGCCGTAGAAACCATCATTGTAGATTCCCCACCCCGCGCTACAACTGTACCTACCTCAGCAGTCACTGAAGTACCGACCACCCCAACCGCTCCTCTCTCACCACCCGTCCATCCAGCCTCCCCTCTTCACCCTCATTCCCCCAAACCCACATCTTCATTCGCTGGTGGTGTTGCAGAAATCGTCTTTACGACCACTCACCCCACAATTCCCACACCCATTAGCCCTAGTCTACCCCCTCCCACACCCACCTTTCTATTCAACCCATTCCTCCATCCATCTTTTCCATCTTTCCCCACAACTCCAAGACTCCTTTTCCCATTCCCCCCGCCGTTAACCTTCTCCCCCGTCTCACCTCCCCGACCCACTGTAACCCCTCTTTCCCCTTTCCACGAAGCTGCTCCAGCCAGCCCCCTTGTAAATTACCCCTCAACCTTTGTAAATCCCGTATTTACACCAGCACGAGCACCCACGATCACACCCATATTCACGGTCACCGCACTAGATACGTCCACTGACATGGACATCTCACCACCCACTGCACCATCACTACCTTCACTCCCGGCACAAACATTTTTAGGCACATCACAATTTTCAACAATCACTACATCATCCACCTTCCCACCCCCATTCCCCGTTCCCGTTGCATCTACACCAACTGCATCTTCATTTAGCACCCCGTTAATACTATCACCCACTGTAGATAATGCATTCCGACAGATGTTCATGTGTATGACGCAAGTAAGAGGTGAGTTCACATCTCTTGGTGATAATTATCAGCAGCTGCAGAGGACAACCAATGACTTACAGTCGCAGCTTAATTTATTGTCTATTGAGAATGCCTCTCTGAACACCCGCTACCAGGAATTACGCGAGGCTTATCACAAATTAGAACTAGAAAGCAAAGAAAAGACCAAGGAAGCCACTGGTGACCTGGATAACTTACTAAGAGCCCAGACAGTCCGCAATGCAACGCTAACACGAAACATGGGCTTACTACGAAGACACCTAGCAGCCGCCAAGGAAGAAAACCAGCGCTTACAAGATCAGAACCGAGAAAACTTAGAAGCAGCGCTCGACCACCCAGACCAACCACTCAGTCCTAGCAGGTTCAAAGCCATTCCTTCAGACTCGATGAGAATGCTGCTAGACGATCATGTAAGATTGCTAGATGAATATGACCGCATGAACGAGGAGTTATAGAAACTCAAAGAAGATCACAAATTACTCCAGTTACGAGAACCGGCACACCAAGACATACCAGCACCTGTGGACCCCTCTCCTGACCTCCTAGAGGAAATCAACTCATTACGGGCCCAGGTATCGACCCTTGAATCAAGGATTGCAGTATATGAAGCGCCACCAAGGCCAGATTCCCCACCTGAGCTTCCAGCTGAGGAAGAAACGGTCACCATCCCGGTGGAGGAAACGTTTGAAGAAGCGTACGAGCCACAACCCATCCCAAGCGAACGCGTCACGGCTGAAGGTCAGATGACGTACAAACTTCCGACCCCCGCGTGGATGAAGACTATTGAGGAACTTGGAACAACGCACTCAGCTAGAGTAGAGGCACAATTACATGCCATGGCGATGATAGAAGAAAGAATATTACAGTCTCCATTCTTTGCTCATTTGGCCCCGCGACGATACATATCTGGGCATGAGCTACAATATAAACCGTATTTCATGTTAATGGCCGAATACCAGTTAGCCATTGAGAAAGAGACAGGTAAAAAACCATCGCATGCAACTCAATTCGAGGCGGCTGATCTACCACCAGATGCACAGAAAAGAAGGATCTATCAACCAGAGTGGCGAAAAAATTTACTACAGCAGTATCCAGAGATGATGAGTACATGGGTAAAGGCACCTTTGCATTTGAAGTACAACCCGTGTTGGGGACCAGTACCACAACGCCGCTCCTGGACTGCCTTTGCTATTAAGGTACAAAACAATAAGCAGTGCCAAGACTGGTTGAATTACCCCTATTTTAAGCCACCCATTGAGTTACCAACTGTTGGCTACATGATGGCTACAATTCGCCACTGGCTCCCTAGATTAAAGCATATGGATGATATAGCGGCGCATATGATTGTCAAAATCTTTGACATGATGCAAATGATTTTTAAAGTCTTCCGACGCATCAAGGCACCCCATGTCAACACCCCGGGCTTTGAGCATGGCAATTTTGACCTGGTATATGATATGGTACAACGCCATCGCTACGGGTGCGTTATGCCTGGCACTGCAGAATAAAGTACCTACCGGCATGCTACAAGCAGACATTCGAAGAGATGTTCACAACCGGCTTCTGGGAATACCATTCAGAGGTATTCATAAGCAGGCCTACACATTTATTACACTTATTTGCCTGTGAACGAATGGTCTATTCCACACATTATCAGCTCCCGCCACCGGAAGAACCGCAACCAATCGACTGGGAGAAACTCGAGGCAGATCTGGCCCGAGGCATTCATATCTCTGAGCACACCCTCGCTCAAGACCTCCTACAGAACTATATCCGGCAGACCTCACAGCAAGGTTCTGTCAGGGACGACAAAAGCGAGAGGGAGGGGGGTGTTGGAAGCAGGCAGAGGCACAGACGACACGGAAGCATGTAACGACAAAGCAGGGAGCCAGTCGAATCTTTTTTCAAATAATTATGTTTTCAAATACTTTCCAAAAACCTCCAACAATGATTTTTATCACTATTGTAACATATGTAACATAGAAAACCCCATTTTGTAATCCATAGCTCCATTTTGTGCAAGCCGAGGAGTCCTCGAGCTTGAGGAGCTTAGGTAGAATGCGCGTACCAATTTTCCTTATTTTTAGATACCGTTTACCCTTCCAAATAGCATCTAGGACCTAATTTTTAACTATGCCGGTCACTAGATGTGAAACCGGTCAAAACTAGTCTAGAAACTATAAAAAGAGCTAGAGAGCTCATTTTTGAGGTTGGTTAGTGTGAGCTTGTTTGAGGTTAGAGTTCTTTTGAACTTGTAAGAGTGTTCTTGAGTAATAGAATTGATTTCTCACCTTCCATTGTGTCTTGCTTGTCTCTTCGTAGTGTGTGTGTATGTGTGTGTGCATTTCTATGCTTCTCACCTTCACTCTCACTTCATCTCACATTCACGATCTTCATATCACTCCTATCTCTTCCGCGGATTGACATTAAGGAGGTGGAGCTTCTTAACGTGGTTCTCACCATTGTGCTAGAGCAACATTTATCCTTAACTTTCTTATCAGTATAGAGAGCAGAGGGGTTGTTACCTTTTGATTGATCTCCTGTCTTTGTAAACTTTGCTTCATGTGTGAATAGTTGGCCCATGAGTGTTGTGAGATCTGGGGTATGCATGTCCATATAGAGGTCCATTGCAGTGGTGAAACTTTCCCACTTATCATCTGCCTTGAGTCCATTTGTTACTTGTCTGACTATTTGTTCCTCTTCAATCTCCTCTCCAATGCTTGCTAGTTGGCCTGCCACATCTTTAATCTTTGTCACATACTCTGAGACTGATTGCTTGGGCTGCTTCCTAAGGGTTGTGAATTCAATCCACAGTTGATTCTTCCTGGCCCTTGTGTTGGAAGAAAAGTATGTTGACAAGGTTTCCCAAGTCTCTTGGGAAGTCTTACAGTTCCTTACATGTGGTAAAAGAAAATCAGATATAGAGTTTAAGAGATAAGACCTTGCCAAAGCATCCTTTTCACACCATTGGTTGAGCCTCTCATGTTCATCCTTTGTAGGTAGTCCTCTAGTTTTGAATGAGGGCAATTCCTCATCTCCTGATATGTATCCAAATAAGCTTCTGCCTTGTAGATAAGTCTTCATTCTCAATGACCAAGCTTGGTAATTGTTCCTGTCCAATTTGTCAATGAATGAAGGAAAACCATCTCCCATGTTTACCTTATTTGCTCTGATACCACTGTTGGGAGTGATGGTTGGATGCACTCAAGAAATGAGTTGAAGCTGCTAGACCTGCTTTGCTTCAGTGCCCTTTAGCTTCAGATATGCTTAGTATACTTGCTTAGCTTCCAAATGACACAAAGAAACCATATATGTACTTTGCAAATGATTTGTGTAGTGATCAAACCAAAACAGATAACTTGGTTCCTTCACAAATAAAAAAACTTGCTATTTTTGTAATGATATCTGCTCAGTGTTATGCTCAGTGTGACCAGCACACTTGCAATTGAAACAATTCCTTTTAAGGTAACTAAAGTACCTTAATAAGCTACCATTTGCAAGTGGCATGACAAGAAATGATAAACTACACTCTGAGAAATGTGTTTAGCAAAATTAGAGACAATCCCGACTTTTTAGGAACTCTACAGAAAAATACCAGTGACGACTTCGAGTGAGATTTCTCCGAGATGGCTGATCCTTTGGCCTTGAAATTTTGTAGGCATGTAGTATGCTTAAAGCTGGTTCCAATGTGCTTTGAATCACTTGATTTGGTTCAGTAGATCCTGAGATATGCTCCTCTGAAGTTGACAGACTTGGAGTAGATGACTCAGAGAAAACCAGAGATAGTGAATGTATACTTCTATTGATTAATGTGTTTGTACAATCTCATTAGCTTGACAAGCATAGCTAAATGAGGTATTGTGGTGTTGGCTATGAAGTAGCACTCACACACAATGAGTTACAACAGTAGAATGCCTCGGGGAGTGAGCTCAATGATAGTAGCTAAAAACACGACTTTTCAAGTACTTCTTTTATAGAAGTTGAGTTGAGATTTGAATTTGAATTCAAATTCAAATCTCCTATGATCACTCTACTAAATGTAGGGAGATATTCTCTCCAATCCCACCATCCAAATTCCACGACTCTAATCAGTTAGGTGTGTATACATAATCCCAAGTCATTTAGACTTTTACAAGAAGTAAAAATGTAATAACACATAAGCAAGTGTTCCTATGGTTCAGGCTTCTCATAGAGATATCCTTCAAGGGGTCCAAGCCAAAGGTGAAGGCTTGATTTGTAGCAACACTGCTTCCTTTTGTTGTGTTCCTTCCTTTGTCGACGAGGTCTGAGTCACCGGAATAGGTTCTGGGAACACTGGTGGTTCTGTTGCGGTCCAGTGGCTAGCTTTGTTATACATCCTATGTTGTTCTCGTATCCCCGGTTCGAATATTTTTGCTACTGACTGCAGCTGTTTACCTGATTGGGTCTGGACTGTAGCAGTTTGCGTTTCTACCGGTGTAATTTGTACCATGTTGGCCATTGGGTTTTGCCGCTCCTTTTTCCTTTGATCATACTCAGCTGCATCCTTGCAAAATCTTCTAATGTGTCCGAATTCACCACAAAAATGACAGCGTGGCGGTGGTAAATTGGGATTTTCCAGTGGTGGTTCGTTCTGCCAGCGGTTTGCATTATAGTTATTGTTTCTCTGTCCTCGGTAGTTTCGATATCCTTGCGGTTGATTGTTTCTCAGTTGCGGAGGTACATAGTGATTCGCTGCCTGTCCATCTTCTTGAATAACAACATTGACTGTTGTTGTTCCCTGTATTCTGGCATTGTAGACACAATTTCCGGTGGTGTGTCCGGCAGTGTTGTAGATAGTGCAGAACATTTGATTTAGCGCACAATTGGCACTAGTATGACCTGAATTTTTGCATGTGATACAGTACACTTGTCTGGTTATATCTTCAGTCATAGTTTTGTTCGTTTTTAACCACTCTAGATCTTCTGTAAATCCACCGACTTTGGATTCCAGTTGCATAGCCATGGCAATGACTGCATCCAACGTCATTGCTCCGACACATCTTATGATCATGATCTGCTTCAATTGCGGGGTTAAACCATTGATGAACCACTGCGTGATGACATCATTCGATAAGTTAACGTGGGCATGTGGTATCTGTCGCAAGTGTGTTCTAAAAAGTGTAGCATATTCCTGGACAGTCTGATTCGCCTTCTGTCGGTTGTTCTGTAAATAATCAAAGATTTCGGCGGGATTCTTCTTTAACCTGAATCGTTGCAAAAAAGCATCTCGTACTGCATCATAGGTACCGAAATGATTAATGTCATATTCCGTAAGCCATCTAGCCGCTTCATTGACCAGTGTAGATTGAAAAACAATGGCCTTGTATGCCTGATCCAGTGGATGGTTAAGGACTGCATAACTGATCTCGAAAGTGCGTACGTGAGCATCCGGGTCATCTCCTGGGAATCCACCAAATTTCGTGTATGTTACTCCTGTTGGAGGCGGCCTTGGTTGACATAACTGTTGTTGCTATTGTTGTCCATTCATTGTGAGTGTATTCGGCCCTTCTTCTGTATCTTGAGGTTGATTGGTTGAACTATCAGAACTTGAATCGCCGGATGGCGTGCCTTCCGGTGTGCTATTTTTGCGTAGGATACTTCGGATCTCTGCTTCGAACAGCTTTCCTTCCTTCTAGATGTCCAATATCCAAAATCTTTCTTCCAAGCACGCGGGTCGGGCTGAGGATTCCGCAAAAAATGCTAATCCTTGGCCGCCAGTTGGTGTTTCTATCACCGGAATATCCCCGGACTGAACTGAAAGTGTACCAGACTGCAGTGTTTTTTCGCTTTTACCGATTTCTTTTCCTAGAGTATTTCTGATCGTGGATAAGTCTGAATCTTTATCCAAGATTGTTAAACTGGTTTCCAGCGGCGTCTTGGTAGATTCTGGAATTACTGTATTTTCGATAGGCTGGGTCGAAGTGACACCAGAATGTACCAAAGGCTTTGATCGTTCCACCGGAATATGACCGGAATTAATTCTAACGTCCTTAACTTGCTTGACCACTGGGTCAGGCCACGTTATACCTTCTTCTCCTAGGGTTCTCTTTAGCACTTTTCGTGTTCCAGTCGTATGGTTCCTAGGATACGTTTCGCCAGACCGAGTAACCGGCATGTATCATTGCGTAGTAGCACTATCTAAGCAGTTGGCAACAATCTGGCTCTGTTGCTACCGTCAGTCAATCGAACGATAAACGTAATGTTTGATTCTGAAAAACAGCTGGCACGCTACTGCCACTTTCCACAGATAACTGGCAACCTGATGCCACTTTCCCACAGACGGCGCCAAATGTTAAACGTTAATCGCTACTTCCGACTTCAGGCTCAAAGTACTTCAAGTTCAGCCGGTTTCGAATCTTTCCTAACCGTAAATTACCTCTTAGCCGCATGGGTCCTTGGGAGTGGTAGGGGTCTGTTAGACAGAGGCCCTGTACTATTTTCCCAACTCATCACACAATCATAAATGTTATCCCGTTCTTAGCTCAGTGTCCAACTCTGAACAACTGAAGACTGTTCAGTGTACTGGAATTAGAACTTCAGAACTGATTCTACTGTAGTTATCTGGGCAGCAGTCCCGTTACTTATTTTCTGAGTAAAATATACTTCAATAAAGAAGGTCACCTAATACGTACTTCTTCAGAGCAGACAGGTATACCAACCAGACATTATACCTTGAAGTTATGAGGACTCATCGTATGCTAAACTCGAACAATCAATCTTCTAATCACAAAAGACTAACCATAGACTTAACGGTGTCCTACTCACATCCAGACCGTTACAGATACTAGTCTTCCTGTGATCGGAATCAACAGTGACTGTAGACTACGGTATCGAATTCGGTCACTTACAGAAAACGCTAACAGACAAATAGTTCGGGACTACTTTTCACGTTCCCTTACTCCGCCGCAGAACTGACAAACAACACACTACACTTGATAACACTCAGAGACACACTTCAACCATTACCGAACAGATTCGTAACGCAATACAACTGATTCGTAACTCTGTATTAATGTGCGAATAAACGGCTAGACGGAGCACAGAACAGAACAGAACAGAGCAGGACTGATCTTCTCAACAACATGCACACTCACACAATACGTTTACAACCCCCAAAATGGGGCTTACTCAAACAATACACTGCAATTCCCAAACAGCGGGCGCTCGGCCACTCTTTTCTCATTGCCTTATATAGAGGATTTTTTTACAAGAGTGTGCAAATCTTTAGTTACGTGCGCGTTTCCTGAAAGGTTCTTTTACATTTAAGATACCTGTCCTAGTACTTTTGTCCTTGTTCGGCGGTCGTCTAACACTTTTACATTTAAGACACCTGTCCTAGTACATTTGTCCTTGTTCGGCGGCCGTCTAACAGAGACTCATAGTGAGTAGACCATGAAATAGGTAAACTTGCATGGATTAGAAATGAGCTTGCCAAGAGCATGGAGTAGGATCCTCCTTATATAAATGGAAGGAGAGGCCCTCCTTCTAACCAAGTATAAATGGGGGGAGAGGCCCTCCTTATCTAGATTTGGGAGGGCCTCTCCAAAGTACATCTCATGTGTGATAATTCCCCTCAAACGACATTGAATACAATGGTAGAAGCAAATGGCAAGGTACCCAAATACAAAAGAGATAAAATATAAAATGGAAATAAAATGGAAATGTAGTTCCTCCTGGATACATTAGTGGATTATATTGGAGGACATTGATCCGGCCATAAGAGTGGAGTATGAAGAATGGCATGTATTGCAGAGCAAATTCAATGCTTAGGAATGCTCAAGACTTGCCTCCTCATTGGTTAGGACTCTACTCACCCTCATGGTTTGAGATGGCACAATGGCAATAGCCTTGAGGAAATTCCGAGATTGAATAAGGATGTGGATTTTCATGTCACACCCAACAGGAAGTGGTGAGGATATTGTTTATGCTGTTGGTGGGACTTTAAGTTCCAATCCCTTTAGCATCAGCTCATCGAGATTAAAAAGTATGTGCTTATGTGGTAAATGCTAAACTGTGCAATTGGGGCCAATGTAGAAGCTAACAAAATTTGCAGGGTCCCCTCATGGTGCAAACAATGCCTTTGTCATGGAGGACTTGGGACAACCTCTTCTATTCGTGCCCCAAATGGATATTGATCTGGTAGGCCCTTGAGAGAATCTTGTTGTTACAAGGACAAATCAATTGGAAGCAAGCTTTGCTCAGTGAAGCAAGCTTTGCTAGTTGAAGCAAGTAGATGTTCCTCAGCATTGTGGAATGATATAAGAGAGGAAAATCCATGGAAAATTTGGAAATAGAGGTGTGCAACCAACTTTGGAAGCCCTACTGAAGAATGATTGATGGAAAAATCTATTTTCCTTTTAGGCAAAAGAATTTCAAATGGTAAGAAGCCCCTGCCCTTTAGATATCAAAGTGTTATTCATAGAGAGCAAAGAGATAAAGACCAAGTGGGGCCCACATGAGGTGATGACGCTTTTCAAACCTCTTTGTAAAATTATCTAGTAGTCTATAAGCACTCACAGCTTTGTGGGATACGGGGGTCCCATGGGTGCTGGGGCCATTCACTTGTACACTTGTAACTTCTATTAATTAAAGTTTAGAAGAGCTTTGTGGGATACGGGGGTCCCATGGGTGCTGGGGCCATTCACTTGTACACTTGTAACTTCTATTAATTAAAGTTTAGAAGAGCTTTGTGGGATACGGGGGTCCCATGGGTGCTGGGGCCATTCACTTGTACACTTGTAACTTCTATTAATTAAAGTTTAGAAGAGTAGGCTCTGTCAAACTTCCTTTAAAAAAAAAGGGATATGATAAATTTTCATTGAAAAGGAACTTTCCTTATTTTGAATCACGTATAGATAAAGGTACATTTAGCCAAGCACGAGATAGATAGCATTATTAGAAACTTTCATCTTCCATATATGATCACTATCTATTGAAGAATTACTTTCATCATTTTGTGACTTCATCAATATTCTTTTCTATCATCACTCAATGAAGTCGAGTCCTATTTAAAAGCCTTTTTAGTGATCCCTCGTAGCCAATGTATTTGTGTAAATTTATTTTTTGGGTTTTTTAGTGCTCTTTTCTTCAAGTTATATCATAGTTCCTAAGCAATTCGTGTTGTCTTGAAATCGTTTACATCAAATTTATTTACCTAGAGTACATTCATTTTAGGTTCTTCCAAGTTTACATAGATTGTTTTAACCTCAATTAGTTGTTTTTTCATGTGATAGTATTGCAAAATCGTCTTCAACATATAATCAAGAAAATGTCAGCATCTCTTCTCAAATACGTACGCCTAGATATTTTTAACCTTTTTATCTACAACTTTCTTGACATCCGTTTGTTTCTCAAGTTAAGAGATAAGTTTGAATTCAAGGGATTCTTGATGGTTTGATTATTCTCTTCATTCATTTCTTTGTTTTTTCCCCTCTTACAACTTGTTTGCTAGAGTTTATAAGGTTCTTGACCATTATTTTTTCTCTTCTCATGTTCTCTTCTTTCGAGTTCCCCTCCTTTGCTCAATAAATTTTCCCTTTTATTTTGCCAATGTCGCTCATAAGTAGATTTTCTTTCCTCATCGATATGAATCCCAAGTTCATTAACTGAAAGCTTGTTGACTATCTCATTCCAATAATTCTTACCACATATAGTTTATCTATAGTAACTCAAAATTTGTAAATTCTATCTTCCTTACATGAAACATCAATCTGTTAATTCCAGAACTCATAATCATCATCGTCGTTCTCTATTTTTAATGTATATGTGTCTTAACTTGTGTATATTGAAGGATCACGTGTAGAGAAAAGCTATGGCGAGGAGATGCTTAGAAGGCGATATAGGAAGAATATGCATGGATAAGAATATAAAGTGTGCTTGTTCATTGATCACAAGGGATAGGTATTTATATACAAATAGCATGCCACTAGGCATTGAAGATAGTCAATAACTTTGGTAGTGCACATGGTTACTCAAAAAGTGCCTTGACGAAGGGTCACTATCAAAAGGGAAGTATCGGACAATACCAAATTTCTAACAGCTACATAGTGACAAAGGAAGTAACAATCCTCCCCCCCCCCCCCCCCCCCCCCCCCCTTTTTTTTTCCTAGCATAGGAAAACAAGTTTGAATACCACATTGAGCCTTACAATAAAGATTACCATATTCGGTACCTAAAACATTGTCCTTGTTTCTATTGATGAATTGGAAGTCTTCTCGAGATAGTTAGTCCCCTTCTTGAACTTTACTCTCGTAAAGCAGTTGCTTGATAAATGTCTTGTCTCGCCACAAAAAAGGTGAGTTTCCTTTTGCTTAAGAAATCTTGGCGGCATGATTAGTAACAATGTTTTCAAAGGAGTTGGGAGGGCCTTTAAAATTATTGCTATTTTTTCTTCTTTAGGTATTAGACATTAAAGAGATTGCAATTGGGTTAATATACTTTTCATCGTATTTACTAGGGATGTTGTATCCTCATTGGGATTAAAGAATGATCCATACAATTGCATTTTGAGGGTCATTTTGTTGTGCTTGGCATGAGCACCAAAGATATTTTCCAATGTTTACTAAGCTTTGTATGCATTTTTTGCTTTGTCCACATAGTTTATATATGTGTCATTGAGTCCGGTGATGATGATTCCAAAGGCTTTCTCTTCGTAAATTTGACATTGTGTCTTGGATGCTTGAGTAATTCCCATTGGGTAGGTGGATCATTATCAGCAAAGCTCCATACTCCTTTGTGCATTAGGAAGCCTTTTGTTTTCACTTTCCATGATAAAAATTTGTACCTACAAACTTCTCCACCCCATCAAAAGCCATTATGTAGGAAGTTCTTACTGATTATAAATCAATATTTGTGAAGAGATGGTTGGGGTTGATCTAGAGATGAGCTGATGTTGCACAAAACCTACTCTACACTTGCCAAGTTCACTCCAAGGATTCTTAGTAGAGTCCTTTGACTTCACAATAATGCATTTATACCAAACGTCTACTTTGGAACATCATTCCCAAAATTTTGCACCAAAACAGATAACTTGCATATACTAGAACTATGAAGAAACCTTCTATTTTGGGAATATAGGTGCTTAATGTTTTTTCAAAGATCACTACCTAGTACGAATTGACTAGAGATATTTTTCACACATCTAATTTAATTGAATAGCTAACTAACACAAATTATTTCATGAGTTTAAAGGCACTATACATTGAGAAATGAGTTTAGCAAATCAGGGGGGTCATCCCGACATTTCGAGAACAGAAAGGTGTGCAAACATAGTTGACTTGATTAGTCCATATCCTGAGAATGGCTGAGCAAAAAATATTGCAACTTTGTAGATATGTAGTAGAGACGTAAGTCTAATTATATCAAGTTAAAGTGCATCCAATGGTTTAGTACACATAGAGAAATCATTCCTCCAAATCACTAAAATCATGAAGATGCAACAAAGAATAGTAAATAGAAATGATCATGAAGAAATGTATCAATTAGCATATCATAATGCACATATGATACATTTGATGTGTAGTGAACTACTTGTACATATCCTTGTTGGTGCAAATGTACAAGCCTACACATTTGGCTTAGCATGGAAGATATTGTGTGGAAGCATGTAGCTTGTAACTACTTGATCATTTACCATTGTAAATCATTTGATCCTTGGAGAATCTTGTAAAACCTTATATCTCATGGAGTTAGGAGGACTATTAGATATGATCTAAAGATGAGGGAATGTCTCCTGAATCAGAGCAGTTACCTTTTGACTGGAGCCAAGTTTGAATTCAGAATTTCGAACTTTGAAGAAACTCATATAAAAAGGTCTTGTGAATCTCATGGGGTGCTAGCCTCATTTTAGAGCTCTCTCCTTGATCATTTGTAGAAATTCAGTAGCTCACACCATAGCTAACTTAGTTCATCATCATTGAGCATCATTGTAATGCCAATGACTCTATACAATCATGTGTTATAATACATATAGCTCATTGAACATCTTTGTCTGCTTCTCTGCTTTGACTACTCAGAATAGTCAAAGTCTTCTCATCATATCTCAGTGAATACTCAACCATTTTGCACAGTCTTTGGCTTGTTGGAACCATGCTAAAGTATGCTTTGTGCAGTCCAAATTTCAAGGCATTTGGTTTAGGCATCTAGGAGAAATCATCGTCGACGTGCTCACTGGTGATCTAGTGGTTAGTCGCTAAGAAGTCGGGGGTAATATTTGATTTGCTAAAATGATTTCTCAAGGCATAAGTGATCATTTTAAATGCTTCCACTTGCAATCATTAGATATCTAAGCTAATTGAATTGCTTGAAATAGAATTTTTTCAATTGTTACTATATCATGAGCTATGAGTAAAAAAGCCAACAAGTGTATGGACTAAAATAACAAGTTGTTTCAACACTAGCTATTCTTGAACTAGTCTGTTTTGGATTACTTGTTTCAAGCATCAACTCCAAAGTACATAGGTACTCTCATGGTGTCATTTCCAAGCTGAAAGGGTCTACATTATAAATCTAAAGTGTATCAGGGTTGGTACAAAGAAGGTTTTAGCAATACCACCTCACTTCCTTGAGGTATCCATCCATCTCTTCCAACTGTGGTATCAGAGCAAGTTGACGTAAAATGGGAGATGGTTTCCCTTCTTTCATTTAGAAATTGGATAGGAATAATTATCCAGCATGGTCCTTGATAATGAAGAACTATCTACAAGAAAGAAGTCTATATGGATACATATCAGGAGATGAGGAGATACCCATATTTAGAAGCAAAAGAGCAACCCACAAGAGAGGAGCAAGAAAGACTCAACTCATGGTGTGCTAAGGATGCTTTAGCCATGTCATATCTACTTAACTCTATCTTTGATTTCCTTCTTCTTCATATTAGGAATTGCAAAACTTCACAACAGACGTGGAATACTCTATCTTCATACTTTTCTTCCAATACAAGAGCTAGAAAAAATCAATTGTGGATGGAATTACTACTCAAAAGAGGAAACCTAAGCAGAATGTTTTAGAGTATGTGATCAAGGTGAAGGATGTGGCTGATCAGTTGGCAAGCATAGGAGAGGAGATTGAAGAGGAGCAAATAGTGAGACATATAATCAATGGCATCAAGGTAGATGATAAATGGGAATCCTTCACAACTGCAATGGAGCTTTATATGGATATGCAAATCCCTGATCTAACCACTCTCATGGGAAAACTCTTGACCCATGAGGCCAAGCTCAAAAAACTGGTGAATAATCAAGAGGTAACAATTCTTCTGCCCTCTATACAGATAAAGGAAAGTCTAAAGATAAAGGAAAGAGTAAGAAGTTTGAAGCTGAAGGTGCTACGTCTCAAGCTAACTATGTAGGGAGAGGTAGGAACTTAAGAGGAAGGGGTAGAGGAGGTAAGCAAGGTAGGGGGGGACCTATCAACTCATCCCCATGCAATATATGTGGACTTTCTAATCACACAACATATGAGTGGTATAGGAAATTTAAGAACCAGAGAGGAAGAGGATTCCAAAGAGGTGGCTACTCACAATCAAGAGGAAGATTCAATCATAATCAAGATTACAACCATGGCTAAAACAACAATTACAACAACAATTATCAAGGAGGATACAAATCAAGAAAAGGCTTAAGCAATTATACAGAAGATGAAAAGGATTCTCTTCTCATTATGAACATGACTTCAAAACAAGGTATGAATGATGAGCACCTCTTCTATGCTGATTCAGGTTGTTCAAACCATGTAGTAGGCAATATAGCTCTCCTTTTTGATCTTCAAGAGCCCAAGAGAAAGCACCAAGTGAAGACAAGTGATGATACCAAGCATTCAGTTGTGAAGGTAAGAAATGTCAAGACTTCTGATGGGAATAGGAATCTATTAAGCAAAGTTCTTTATGTACCTACTATCACAAATAATTTGATGAGTGTTGGACAGATAGTGGAAAAGGGCTTACACGTTAGGTTCAATACATCTAGAGCCTTGTGGAGGAGCCCCAACATGGATTCAAGACAATTACAAAGGGAGAGAAAAGAGCTAGATTGTTTACATTTGAGCTTGAGGACACTAGAAACACTGCACTTTATAATTATAAGGATCAAACCTTGTCTGAGTTAGAGATATGGCACAAAAGATTAGGACACATTCGTGAGAGAACATTGAAGCAAATATATAGATATCAATGTGTAGTTGGGATACTTAATGTATCGAAGCAACATATGATCTATAAATGTGGTGCATGTCACTTTGGTAAATCACATGGGTTACCCTTTACCAAGAAAGGCTATATGCACGAGAACTATTTGGAACTTTTCCACACAGATGTGTGGGGACCAAGCAAGGACCCTTCAGTTTCAGGCTCAAGGTACTATGTGTCATTTATTGATGATTTCAGATGTAGGTGCACTATCTTGTATTTCATGGAACATAAAGATGAAGTGTTTAGTTGCTTCAGAAAGTATCTTGCACTTGTGGAAAATCAAACAGGAAATAGTTTAAAGAGGATAAGGTCAGATGGAGGAGATGAGTACTTCTCCAATGAGTTTGATGCATTTTTGCAAGACAAAGGTATCAAGAGAGAGATCACATCTAGATATACTCCTGAGCAAAATGGAGTAGTAGAGACAAGGCGCATATTGATTGTGGAAGCAGCTAGATCTATGCTAAATGAAAAGGGTTTGCCTAGTTATTTGTTGGTAGAGGTTGTTTCTACTACCACTTATCTTATTAACAGGTTACCTTCTAAGTCCCTTGATGGAATGATCCCCTATGAGGCATGGAATGGTAGAAGACCATCGATTGAACATTGCAGAATATTCGGATGTGTTGCTTATGTGCATGTTCCATCTCAAATAAGAGGAAAGCTAGACCCTAAGGCAGAGGTCGGAGGACATACCTTAGTCATCCAACCAAGTCTTAAGGAGATCACAAAGAGAGAGTAAGAATCCAATCAGATATCAGTATGATACTTCATTAGTCACTAAGAATTCTATTTATCTCGCTAAGCTTTCATCATTTGAAGAACCTTCTTCATATGAAAAAGCAAGCTCCAAACCAAAATGGAAGGAAGCTATGGATGAAGAAATAGAATCACTCCAAGAGAGTGAGACTTCGGAGCTAGTACCTTTAAGAAGCAACCAACTATTGCTCTATCTTCAACAACGGTTGAATACAAGGGATTAGCAAATGCTACACAAGAAGCTATTTGGATTAGATTGCTCTACTTAGATTTGGCACTTCACACTCATTCACCAATGATCTTTGGTGATAATACTAGTTCTTTGCATCTTGCAGCCAACCCCATTTATCATGCAAGAACTAAGCATATGAAAGTGCACTATCACTATGTTAGATAGAAACTCTTGAGCAAAGAGATTCAACTATCATATGTATCTACAAATATGTAGTGTGCTGATTTGTTAACCAAAGCACTTGATGGTACTAAACTTTGCAGGTTTAAAACCATGATTGGATTACATGATATTCAAGAAGATTGATGAAGAGATGCAAGCCAAGATATTTGCCTTCAAGGGGAGTTGTTGGTTCAAATGTGCAAGCCAACACATTTGGCTTAGCATGGAAGACATTGTGTCGAAGCACTTGATGATCCATGTGAACTGTAGCTTGTAACTACTTGATCATTTACCATTGTAAATCATTTGATCCTTGGAGAATCTTGTAAAAGATTATATCTTGTGGAGTTAGGAAGAATATTAGCTACGAATTAAAGATGAGGGAATGTCTCCTAAATTAGAGAAGTTACCTTTTGATTAGAGCCAAGTTTGAATTCAAAATTTCAACTGTGAAGAAACTTATATAAAGAGGTCTTGTAAATCACGCGGGGTAGTGGCCTCATTTAAGAGGTCTCTCATTGATCATTTGTAGAACTTGAGTAGCTCACACCATAGCTAACTCAGTTTATCATCATTGAGCATCATTATAATGCCAATAACTCTGCAGAATCATGTTTTATAATACATATAGCTCATTGAACATCTTTGTCTACTTCTCTGTTATGACTACTCAGAAAACTCAACTTCTTCTGGTCATATCTCAGTGAATACTCAACCATTTTGCGTAATCTTTGGTTTTTTGGCAACAGTGTAAAGTATACTTTGCTATCAAATTTTCAAGACATTTGGTTCAGGAATTTGGGAGACGTCATCTTCGAAGTGCTCACTCGTCATCTACTACTTAGTCCCTAGAATGTCGAGGGTAAGATTTGATTTGTTAACATGACTTCTTAGAGCATAGTTGATCGTTTTAAATGATTCCACTTGCAATAATTAGCTATATAAGCTAATTGAATTCCACCAAAAGGAGTTTTGTCAATTTGTACTATACTATGAGCTCTGAGTAGAAACGTTAGAAGGTGTATGGACTAAAATAGCAAGTTTTTTCAACACTAGCTATTTTTGAACTAGTCTATTTTGGCTTAATTGTTTCAAGCATCAACTCCAAAGTACATAGGTACTCTCTTAGTGTCATTTGCAAGCTAAAAGGGCCTACTTTATAACTTTCAAGTGTATCACGGTTGTTACAAAACAGGTTTTAGTAGTGCACCTCACTTCCTTGAGGTATCCACCCATCTCTTCCAACAATGCTGAGCCCAATGTATGCTCAATGATATAGCCTCAAGTCTCTTAACAAATGGCACACCTTCCCTGCAACTAAATCACCTCTATTAATACTCTCTTCTTGAGTTTGAGTTTTGAATTTCCCTCACCTAAAAATGTTTCTATACTTTAGAGGTGATTGAAATGATTTTTTCTACTACATGAGTCGGTTTTTTGTTTCCTAACTTCATGAGATTCTTCACATTTACATTTTATCCATTGTGAGTACAATTAAATGTATAAGTAGATGTTCACATGTGATCCTCTATGGGAGGTACATAAACGAAGGTGTAGTCTTGAGGTAATAGCCAAGCACTTAGGATTAGTATTTGTACCAATAGCTGCCCCTCAATCCTAGGTTGCTGGAGTCTTCAATTCTTCATAATTTCCTACAAATCAATCATTGACTTGAACCTATTCAATTTGCTTCCATCCAAAGTCTTTTTTGTCATATCTTCACATTGTTGATGTGTGGATACATATGAGCATCATATCTCCTTACTCATGATCTTTTCTCTTACATTATAGTTAACTTCAATATTTTTGGTTCTTGTGTGATAGGTAAGGTTAGCAACAAGTTGTAATGAGCTAATGTTGTCTCCAAATATGTGTGTAATAGGAGTATTCAACCCTAAATGAGAGTATAGTGTCTTGATCCACATAGCTTCTTGAGTAGCATTTACTAGTTCTCTATGTTCAGCTTCAATTGATGAGAGAGCAACTGTAGGTTGCTTCTTTGATGACCAAGAAATCACTTTAGTACCTAAAAAATTGAGATAACCTTATTTGCTACTCCTATCATCTTTGGAACGTGTGCAATTCACACTAGAAAATAGCTTGACATCTAAATCAGAGGTATAAGGGTAGTATACTCCTTCATTATTTATGTCCTTCAAATACTTTAAGATTCTTATAGTTGCTTCCATGTGAGACTTCCTTGGAGTGTGCATGAATCGACTTAGCACACTAATTCCATATCATATATCAAATCTAGTTAGAGTAGCATAGTTCAAGCTTCCAACTAAGCTTTGGTACTAGTCACATCTTCAATTAGCTTACCTTCATGAGCGGTGGTGTATTTCATCCAAACCTAGTGCTTTCTTTAAGTAAAAATCATTTGAGAAAGTTGTGGCCCTTTTTGGCACGAATCAGGAGCTAAAGTTAGGAGAGATTGATTATAAGAGAGTCCCCCAAACTCGAAGGAGCTTTTAGGTACAATCCTTCCGAGTTTTGAATTCAAAAACGTCTATGTATAGACATATATGTAGTCAGAGAGGGGAGCAGATCATTTTGAGCTATATTCAGATGCGATTCTCATGAAGCACCAAGATTCTTGTGAAGCACACATTGCGCTCCTCCTTCCCAAGCTTCATGGCCATTCATATCATGTACCATATGTGCAATACAGATTGATTCTCAAGACATATCTTGGATTTCTTCTCATCTACTACTACAAGTTTCCATTCATATTTTTCAGTTTTCAATTATTGATTTCTTTGTGTATACTTAATCTTTTATTGAGATTTCAATTGGTATAGGTAAGCTGATACCTCTACTTTCATAGTAGCAATTTTTATGATCATTGGCTGATTATGTTATGAGCTATATTCATGTGAAGTTAGCTATGTATTATGATAGATAGTCAAGATGACACTCCTATATTGTTTAACTTATTTCTCTTAACATGGTTCATCAAAATTTATCAAATTTCATTGCTTTAGATTCATTATATATCTAGTTAGAGGTGGGAAAAACATCTTTGGTCAGTTTCTAGCAGGCTATGAGCTCTGAGTAAATTTGCAGAGTGCATCTCATCCAAAATAAATAAGTTTTGCTTCATCTATTTTGTGTCAAGTAGTTTGTTTTCGTGAATCAATTTTAGATTGATGTTTCAAAGCACTAGGATGGTTTATACGCATGCTTAGCAAGCAGAAGGCTATTATTTATCATCTCTAAAGCTTTTTTGGCACGTGTAGAGGAGGTTTTTGAATCACTAGGCACATCTTTGGAGTGTATCTACCATCTCTTCTCAGAGTGGTATCAAGCCAAAGATAAATGAATATGGGAGATGGTTTTCCTTCTACCATTGAGAAATTGCATAGAAAAAGCCAGTGAGTTTTTTCTCTGAGGATGGAGGCCCACCTCCAAGGGAGAAGTCTATTTGGATAGATATCTAGAATGAATTCATGCCAATAATGAGAACTAAAGGACAACTATCACATGAAGAGTAAGAAAGGCTTACAACTTGGTGTTCAAAGGACCAGCCAAATCCTACATCTTAAACTCAATATCTTATTTTCTTTTACCTCATGGGAACGGATGCAATACCTCAAGAGAAACTTGGAAATCTCTTGCCTCCTTCTTCTCTTCAAATACTAGAGCAAGGAAGAACCAACTATGGATGGAGTTCACTACCTTGAAGAAAAGTCCCAAGCAACATGTGGCTAATTATGTCACCAAAATGAACGAGATCTCTAATCAATTGGGAAGCATTTGAGAGGTAATTTAAGAAGAGAAAATCATAAGGCAAATCATCAATGGCATCAAAGCTGATGACAAGTGGGAATCATCTTCAACTACCATGGATCTATACATGGACATGCAAGTGCCTAACCTCAACACTATGATGGGCTACTTGCAATGTTGCATTCAATGAAGCTAAGTTTTGTATTTCTGTCTCCACCATTTGCTTCATTCTTCCTGTCCAATCTTCAAACTCCTAAAGGGACGTCTTGACCTTCAATATTTGTACTGCCTGTTGTTGGTGAAAAGAAGACAGCACCTCCTCATGCTGTTATATTTTCTTTTGTAGTTCCGCCTATAAGCTTTTAACTTGGGACTTCAATACCTGATGCTCTTCAAAATTTAATATATTAGTAAGTAACTTCTCTTCTTTCAATAAACCATCTTGCCTTACTATAAATTTATACAACTGTTTGTTATTGACTTTGGAGTTGTCCTCTCCAATCATGAAGTACAAAAGAATCAACAAATCATCTTTATTTTGTCAATCCTGGGAATATCCATAAGACCACAGCCCCTTCTAGATGATAGATTCATAGAAATAAGAGATTGATGGCTGGAATTCTGAGAAAATGAAAATGAAGAGGAAATATCTAGGGTTTACCTTATCTAGAGCAAATCTTCATCATTTTTTATGACCTTTGTGTCTAATTCATGTTATTTTCTCATCAGAATACAAATATGAAATCAGAATTGGAAAATATCACCTGTATCACAGAGACGAGACAATCGGGATTCTGTACCAGTAGACGATTTTCACATTTCTGCAACATTCTTCAATCCTTCTTCACTCAATACATCAGTAATCATCTCTCTTCATACATCTTACTCAGCATTACACAAATGAAACTCACAAATCTCCATGATAAAGCAAGAAACAAGCTCTCACATCAAAGGAAATACACACAATAGGAGAAAACAGGATTTCAGCAGAAACTCTCTCTTCTCTATTGATAGCATGTACAAATGACTAACCAACCTCTCCAAAATAGAGAAAATTGACTTATATACATTTTCAAGTGTCCTCTTTCACACTTGAATTTTGGTCCTTTCCTCTATTATTCTAAAAATATGCTATCTAAGAGTTTCCAAAAATTCTAGAAAAAATACATAAGATTCTATCTTACATAAGGAAGACTCTTCCTTATTTTTACAACAATTGCATAAATATTTCTACAAATTTCTATCATTTTACAATATTTTTCCTTCAAAAAAGGTTTCCAAAAATGCATCTTCCAACAACAACTCATCTAATTTTCATTGAATCTCTGACACTTTGGTATTAACTTCAGAATTGCATTGATACACCTATTGTACCGAAATCTTATCCACCACAACTTGTAGCACAGGTTCAAAGTTGCATTTCTTGGACAATTTAAAGCTTCAACCCACCATTTGTTGGTGCAATTAGGCCCAAGCCTACACATGATCACTTCACATAGCATATCATTTGGAAGGCTTCATATGTACAACCTCTTGTAACTTTCAATTATAATTACTCATTGTAAAAGTGGAATAAATCCAAGAGGAGTCAAGAAGCATATAATCTCGTAACTTTTGGTAGTTGATTCAAGAGAGAATCAATCCTATACTTTAGGGTGCACTTTATTGGTAGAGATTTGAATTTGAATTCAAATCTTTGGCTCCAACAAAATCTATAAAACGGTGGATATGAAATGCACGCTTGTATCTAGAGGTTTAGAGTCTATATATGTGTACTTTCTTTGAGATGAGAAGCTCATCTCATCGCTCACTCATTTCTCATTCATTGTGCGACGACTTATTGCCAATGACGTTGTACGTTTCCATGATTTAATACATACATGTTGATTACTTCTTACTCTCATATCTCTGTCACACTTCCTCAAAACAGAGAATTTGTCGAAGCTGCTTCTCACTGTATAGTCCATCATTTCGTGTGATTTAAAGCATCACATCTTCAACATATTGTATATTTTAATCCTACAAAGTTTCATTGGTAATGCTTCTCGTGACCATCAGATATCAATCAATCTCTGCTCACTGGTTTGTGACTGTTAAGGCCCGTAAAAGTCGGTATATATGCTTAACTTGCTAAACATAATTCTCTGCATATAGTTTATCATTTTAGATGATTTCACTCATGATTAGTAGCATGTTAAGCTAATTGAAGTTCCCCAAAAGGAATTTTAATAATTGCTACTATACTCAGAGACATGTGCAAAACTCTGAGTAGGTATCTTAACCAAAATAACAAGTTTTGGACCTTGGATCATATGCCTACCTATTTATTTTGATCCTATGTTTGTTGTTAACCTTTGGAGTTGTCCTCTCCAATCATTTAGCATAAAGAATTAACAATACATCTTTATTTTGTCAATCCTGGAAGTATTCAAGAGACCACGACCCCTTCTATATGATAGAATCCAAGAAGTAAGAGGAAAATGGCTGGATTTCTGAGAATAGTGAAGATGAAGAGGAATTTCTAGGGTTTGTATTATCTTGAGCAATACTCCATCATTTTCAATAATCTTGGTGTCTAAACATGTCATTTTCTCAGCAAAATACAACCATGAAGTCAAAACTAAAAAATGTTACATGTACCATCCAGACGAGACAATCGCGGTTCTGTGAAAACAGACGATTTTCATCTCCAGCACCATTCTTCATCAAATTCTCACTCAACACATCAATATTCAACTCTCTTCATACACATTCAACAGAAATACACAATATAAGCTGTTAGCAGCGAACAAGGGAGAGAAGGCACAAGCAGACAAGGGAGTCAACGAAGATCTGGCAAATAGGCCAACAATTTTCTTCAGGAAGAAGCACTTATGAACATTCACGCAGATTTAGCACTAAGGCAACCTTAATTTTTCAAAACCTCTACACCAATTAAAAGTGATTCTCATCACTAAACACCATTGTAAATATCATTTCATCTTTTTTGTAGCTCCATTTTGTGCAAGCCAAGGAGTCCTTGAGCTTGAGGAACTTTAGAAGTATCTACCTGCCAAATTTCGTATTTTTTAGATATCGTTTGAGCCCTCAAATAAGCCCTGGAACCTAATTTTTAACTAGGCCGGACACTAGGTCTGGACAGGGCCAAAACTTAGCCAAAAACTATAAAAAGAGCTAGAGAGCTCATTTTTGAGGTTAGATGGTAATTGAAACAAACTTGTAAGAGCTTTTTGAAAGTAATCTAAGAACTCCATTGATTCTCTCTCTTGTCTTACCGTGTGTGCGCGTGTGTGTGTATGTGTGTGCATGCTCGTGTGCTTCTCACTCACGCACTTGTGCCGCCACTTGCTCGAGGTCTTCATACCAACCTCACGTCTTCCCGGATTGACATTAAAGGAGGTGCTACTCATCACTGAGCTACACCAAATTTTGGTGCCGTTGCCGGGGATCGAGCTTTGAGGACGAGCGTGTGATGGTAAGACGTAGAGTTGACGCGTTGGAGTTGTAGGTATTTTCTTCACTCTCATCGATTTTCTTTTACTTTCTTCTCCATCTTCATTTCCATCATCATCATCACCATCTCCCACCTCTATCTCCATCATCGCAAAAATTTCTGTTTTTTGATCATATCACCTTCCCCACCTCATTTCCCTCATTTCACTTGTGAGAGAGAGCAAGAGAGCGATATTGTGTGTGCGGATTTTGCATGTTCTTGAGTTTCATTGCAGGTTCTAGCTGTATCATCATCCCCAGCTTCCTGTGCAGGTACGAAATTCGAAGAAACTGTCTCGCGGTCGTAGGCTTCTGTCGATCGCGACTGACAGAAATTTTTGGCTTTTCACAAAAGTGAGTGCACCACTAGAACAAGCACAAGGAGCACATCCTAAAACACTAAAAACAGTAGAAAAATTCCGAGGTTTTCTGTCAATCGCGACCGACAGCCTCTGTCAATCGCGACCAACAGACCCTGTCAATCGCGACCGACAGACCCTGTCAATCGCGACCGACAGGCCCCCACGATCGACTGACTGCCACGTAGGACCCTGTCAATCGCGATTGATACCGTCGATCGCGATCGACAGCCACGACCGACACCTCTGTCAATCGCGATTGACACCGTCGATCGCGATCGACTGAAATTCCACGATTGATTGACTTTTGCGCGTAGCCACGTGTCCATCGCGACTGATAGGCCTCCGATTGACTGAAATCTCGGCAAAAAATCCAGAAAACGTGTCGATCGCGATTGATACTGTCGATCGCGATTGACAGCCACGATCGACTCTGTCGATCGCGATTGACACCGTCGATCGCGACTGACAGCCCCGACGGACACCTCTGTCAATCGCGATTGACAGACCTGTCGATCGCGGTTGACAGGCTTTTCGGCCAAAAATTAGGGTTTGGTTTTGTTCAAAAGTTGGGATAATTTTGGGGCAAAATAGTCAATCTATTAGCATTTTGGGAGGTTCCTACACTTGTGATTTGGAGAAAATCCTAGGATCTGTCGGCCAGATTGAATCTTGTTTTAACTCCCTAAACCCTGAACAGTCATAACTTTTTCATATGAAATCAATTTTTTGAGGTCTACGTTGATTTTCAGATAGAGTATTTTGAAGTTGACCATACCCAGGGGGATCAAAGTAAGGGGTCTTTAGGAATGTTTTCTTAAAAATCACTATGCAAGTTTGTGTTTGTGCTACAGGAATGAAAATCATTGGTTCTGTCTTTAGAATTTAAATCTTTAAGCTAACTTTGGAACTCTTACAGATCTATTGAGGGCATCGAAAGGCGTTCTAAGCAAGAGTAAGTGCAAGCTTGGGAACACATTTCCTTGGCACTCAAAGGCAACTAAGCAGGAAACAAAAGGTTGGAAACTTTTAACCCCTCTGTCAATTCATAGTTTAGGCTAAGAACGACTAGAGATAGGAGTAAGTCAGGGCGACGATAGGCAGGTATCAAGTTGAAGACTACCTAAAAACTCAAGTGCAAGCTAAAAACCTGATCTCTGTACTGTCGATAACATAAAGGAAAAGGACCTAACGTGGAACGATCAACCTGAAAGTACGAAGAACATTCAAGTATTCCTGACGACGTAATATCAGACAAGATCTTAAACACGAGAAATCACTCAAAAGAACCAAGCAACTAATATAAAGTAACCAGCAACGAGGTTGTACTCTGGGCAAAGAATTGGGCTACCTAGATAGGCATATGAACCTTAGATCAGGACGACATCTAGTAAGGGAGAGACAAAGCCTTAGATCTTCAGAGGCTAGTGTCAACCACACTGCTAGGTCTTGGGCCCAGCAGTTGAGCCACCACTCGTACTACCCTAGCTCGGAGACCAGTGAGTCAGAGATGTCTCAAGGCATGGACAGACCTACGGGAAGTTCAGGTGTGCCTTACTTGTACAGGGTGGAAGGCCCTTACAAAACACAGCTGGAGTACCTGAGGACCAACCGATTAGGTGCTAGCATCTAGGAGGACGGCCTAGGAAGGTCCGTGGTCCAGATTAAAAATCCTGATCAATCCATTGGACTAGAGCACCCAGTCGTCAAGTTTGAAAACGGTGCGTACCTGGACAAAGAAGGAACCATATACGTAGTCACCAGTCACCCAGATAGGACGGATGAATTTGGAAATGTAATCTCAGAGGCGGACTTAGGGGACTTAGAGCAAGGAAACATGGGTGCGGAACCTAGAACCCCTCGAGGTAAATCAGTTCTCACTAGGATTATCACACCGGAATGGGTTCCCCAAGACAACAAGAGCATAGAGTTGCTCCTCAATCGAGAAACTAACGAAGCCTTTTGGAGGTATAAATCCAATCAGCCAACTGATATAGGAAATATCATGATCTATGAGTTTAAGGATCCGGATAGCCCAGGTAGAGTGACCTACTTAGATCACACTTCAGAACGGATCTTTGTGGTTACGGAAAATGATAGGCATGCTTACACTTGGAAGGGTGAATTTATTTTCCCCCAACCAAGATCAAATATATCCTATGGTCACCCTGGGGCTGGAACATCCCAAGCTCATGGTATGCAAAGAGACAGAAGTAGAGATAGACCAGAAGTAAGTTTTGCCAACCCAGTGGGCAGAGAAAGAACGAGGACGGAGACGAATAGAGTAGAACCTGAGATACTCAGAGCTCACAAGAACCAAAGAAATGTGGATGGATTCCCTCTGCCGAGGCCTAGAGAGCACACAAGAACTTTGAGACCCACCCAGCTAGTTAAGTCCATGAAGAATTACTTTGACGGCACAGGAGATCCCTATGATCATGTGGTGGAGTTCAAGCAAGTCTTGAGAGCTGAACAAGTGGAGGATTTGTTCACACAGTACAATGCCTTCGGTCTAACCCTTAGGAACACGGCACTTACATGGTTTCAGCCATTGGATGAGCGGCAGTTCAGGAGCATAGACCAACTCCTAGAGGCTTTCATTGTAAAGTTCTCTAAGAGCGGCATAAGACACAATACCTCCTCATTGATTCACAGCTTCAAACAGACCCCCCAAGAGACTGTCAGATTGGCCGGAAGAAGATTTAGACAATATCTTGAAAGGTGCCCTGTTTCGGAGCTACCCACATCTGCTAAACAAGTAGCCTTATTCCTTGATGGATTGCTGAGTACGAAATTGAGATCCTATGTGTATCTGAAGGACCCTAGGACTATAGAAGAGTGTGTACGCATGTGCATTGACATTGAAGATAACCTAGGGGAAGAACTAGAGCTTTCCAAAATCTACAAAGATTCAGATAGTGCTTCTAGTCACTCTTCCACGCAATCCACATCAATTGAGGAACTCGCAGAGAAAGTGGCACAAAAACTAGGCGTCTCTAGCAAACAAATTCCGAGGTTTGCCCCTGTGAAAAGATGCTATACGTGTGGTGGCGACCACATGGCGAACGTCTGTCCCATTACGGCTCAACCCCAAGTTAATCCTAGTAGCCAGTACTGCACCATAGAACGGAAGTACACCAATCACACTGCGCAAGATTGCCCATACAACAGGCAGGCGTTTAGGCAACCCTACCCTCAGCCATACCCTCAACAGGGAAGATACCAGAACCAGTACCCTCCACAGCCATATGGCAGGCCACAGCAACCCTATCAGCAACCATACCAAAACCAACAAAGACCTCAGCCTGTGTTAGCACAACAACCTCCAGCTCCAGTTAATGTGATTCCGGTAAAGTACACGGCTGCAGAAGAGAAGCTGAATAGAGCCTTAGTCCCAGTAACATCCTTGCATTCTGAAAATGACCCCAGTGACCATAGCTTTGATTCTACACATGTTGATAGCCCCCAGGCGTACTACATGCAGTCCCCAGAACATGGTGAGCCCTACTATAGTGAAGAACCGAATGAACCTAGTTGGGAGTCAGATTATACAAACATCATGTATGCAAACCCCATCCCTAGGCCTCAACCTAGGCAAGTAAGACCTCCATTCCCAAAAGGACCGTGCTACAGATGCCAAGGAGATCACTTCATTCGTGATTGTCCCTTACCTCCACCTACACAAACTCAGTCCGTGACGATCCAAGGCTTTTGCCAAGATTGTGGAAAAGAGCATCTCTTACGAGATTGCCCAAAAAACCCCAATAATATGCCAAAAATCACTCCTATCAATGTGATTGGGTTGGTTGTAGATTCCTCAGGAAGTGTCACTTCCACTGCACCAGTACAGGTAGTCACTAGAGCTCAGGCATTGCAGCAAAACCAAGGTGTAGGTCAGGAAAAGGGCCCAGAGGCTAGTGAAACTGAGAGCATAACCAAGAAAAGGACTAGAGCTTGGAAAGATAGTCGGGAAAGAATGAAAAGGCAATGGGCAAAAAAGATGAGCGAACTCGAGGAAAGCGTAAGAGAAACAAGAGCCAGAATAACTGAACTCACAACTCAAACTCCCTCTCACACGACTCCACCACCACCATTCCCATCGCCATCCGACCAACCACCTTCCAACCCGTCTAACCTAAACCCACCACCCCCTAGAGTAGGATCAATCCTAGCAGATCCCACTCCCGAAGACCTTAATATGATGCTTAAAGCATATCAGGCCAGAATCCAAGAAGGGCCAAACGTAATTGATCATGAAAAGTGCTACCCTAGAGCCGAGCTAGAGCTTGAACGAACTAAACTTTGTGCTAAGATGGTGGAATTGGCTCAAGCCATGTTCGAAGCTAGCCGCCTCTTTAATATCTCTAGCTCAGCTAAGACGCAGTTACACTTTGATGGACTGCTAGAAAGAATAGAGAGGCTAATTGCACAATCAGAAAAGGAACCTGCCCCTCAAAGAAAGGAAAGGGCAAGGGAACGGATAAGCCAGCCTCTTCAGGAAGCCCATGTGCCTCCTCAAGAAGCTTATCTTCCCCCCCAAAAGGCAGATGAGCCTCCCTCGAAAGCTTACGTACCTCCACAGGTTGCCTACATTCCTTCTCAGGGAGCGTATGAGCGTGCTCGGAAGAGTAATAGAATAAGTAATCCTCCCCAAGCAGCTTGTGCTCCATCCATCTATGAGAATGAGGAGAGAGCCAACGATAGAATAAGCCCTCCTTCCCAGGTTGCTTACGTGCCTAATTCTACAGAGCTAGACACTTCTTCTTCTATGAATCGGTTTGCACCAGACTTCCTACGAGAGATTCAAGAAGATAAATGGGATAATGAAAGTGAAGTCGCTCCTCCCTTTGAACTTGTGGATGATGCACACGACCAATTCCCATAGGACATCCCATCTATTTACGGGGAACATGAGAGTACTCAGTCTCATGAGAGATTGGACTTTGAGTCTAATTCCATACAGGAGCTACCCCACTTCACAGGCCCATGGGAAGCAAAGTCCACGTGTATGAGAGCACCCACAGTCATGGTAAGAAACGACGACTCAGTCATACCTAGGAACACGGAGGTAGTAAAGAACACCAAGGTGCAGCGCGATCTCACTTTGGAAGAACTGCCTAAGGATAGACCAAACACGCGGAAATATGTAGCCAGTCAAGTAACTGAAGTTGCAAAACCTCGTTCCCGGGTAGGATCCCATAGGACAGTGCCAGAAATACCCTTGGACAAGATAGGAGATATGTGTGAAGGTGAAGAAGGGAACACCTATCTTCCCATTACCTACCAGGACTACACCACTAAGGCAATTTTGGACTCAGGTGCAGGAGTTGCAATTGCCACCACTTCCCTATGGAAGCGTTGGGGCAAGCCGGCACTCAGGCCAACAAGAATGAAATTGCAGATGGCCGATGGTCACATAGAGAGACCCTTAGGATTGCTAGAAGGAATAACTCTCACCACTTGTGGTGTCGAGTTTGAGCATACATTTGCCATATGCGACTTCAGCAAAAATCATGCCTATGAGATGATTTTGGGAAGACCATTTATGCGACAGTTGCAAGTGGTACAGGATTGGGGGACCAATTCTTTGTACCTGCAACACTAAGGTGTAACAACCAAAGTCAATCTCAAGGATTACTCTCATAGAGATGTACCTCCTATCCAGTGGAATCCCATCCATAGAGCCAAAGATGATACTGAATCGGTGCATTCCATAGGGTCTGGATCCTCATGGATGCATGAAGACACCCACTTATGGATGTGCAAAGTAGCAGTAGAGGAAGAGAAGAGAGAAAAGGCCAGAGAAATAGGTGCAAACGAAACTCATAGACCCATTCAAGACCCAGCCTATACACCTGTAGTCTTTCCTGATGAAGAATTTGAACCTCACGGTTGGGCAGAAATCTTAGCAACAATGGACGTAGCCATCAATGAAGAACAATGGACACCTCACTGTGATGAGGATGGCTATGACATTTCAGTCTTCTCCATAGAGCCAATCATGGGAGAGGCAGTTCTAGAAGAATGCGAACCTAGCTCTGATGCATTTGAGGATGCAAGTGACTCCGATCTAGAGTCAATCATTATGGACCCACCATTTGCATCAGATGAGGAATACTTCTATGAAGTAGAATTTCAACCCCAGAGGCATGGAGAGCTTACAAACGATGTAAGATTAGCTTACAAACGATGTACATTAGCATAGTCATAGATGACTTAGATCTTTTGTTCAGTAAGAATCATGTACAAATTATCTATAAATACTTTGAGAAAAGTCGGGGCATGTATGAGAGCATATGTGACAATAGTTAGAAGTCAAGAATGAGGGAGATAGAAGTTATGAGATAGAGGAAAGTGAATTTGAGTTAGCTCTCATCACTCAGTTGTAATTCTTCTGAGTAAAGAAAAATATTTTGCGCCCGATGTTTCTGCGTGTTCTCCTTCTACAGCAGATCAATTGTGGAATGCTTTTGTACAAGTCTAAGTTGAGAGTTGCTTGACCTCTGTACAAAGTTTTAGCTTCCAATTGTAATCAGGCTGAGTGAATTAAGTGTAGGAACATTCATATGTGAAGTATGTTCACTAGTTCCTAAAACAGGCGCAGATTTCGAAGTTAATGTTTTGATCATTTCTCCTAGCACAGTTTAAAGTTTTGCATGAGTGAGGGCTTAATCTTTAAGTTGGAAGATAAGCTACTCATATCTAGAAGCATTTTGTAAAACGGGTTCTATTCAAGGAGAACCAAGTCTTAAAAGTTACAGGTGTAAAGTCGACTGTTCTGAATGACAGTTTCTGACATAGGTAACTTGAGAAGTTGCTTTCTCAAGCTATACTTAATCTTTTGAAAAGATTCAACTTGGAGTAGATGCGCAATCTCTAGGAGATACTTCGTACAAAGTTTCATAAAAAACTTTACACGTTTGATAGGTCAATGTGGAGAAATAGTGCAGCAGACTTTTCTGTGTTTCATCTTCTTCACAGATTTGTTAATCTTTTGATAATTAGCAATTGATCCTCTAAATTAGTGGAGTGTTTGACTTACTTTTGGTATAGAGGTGCTCTAATCACAAAAGTAAGTTGTTCTTTTGGAGATTAACATTCTCCATCAGTGGTATCAGAGCAGGAGACATCAATTTGAAGAAAAGGAGGATCCCGACTGCTGCAGATTCAAGAAATTCAACACTTGAAGGACTAAGAAGTGAAAGCTTGGAGTCAAAGCTCGAGGAGAAGACTATTTGACATCAAGAAAGGCAAAAGGAGTCCAATTCGAAGTAAAGGTACATACATTGTTTGTAAAGCTTGAAGATTTAAATACACAGGTGGATACAAGATGGGAGAAAGCTTGCAGATTGATAAGCTAGATAGGGAGAACTATCCAGCATGGTCCATGAGGATGGAAGCACACCTCATGAGCAAAGATCTTATATCATTTATTACAGGAGATGAAGAAAAACCTGAGTTTGCAGATCCAAGTATTCCTACTAGGGAAGAACTTGCAATGTTGAAGACTTGGATGAGAAAGGATGCTCAAGCAAGGAGCATCATTTACATGGCTGTAAATGATTACCTTTTACCTCACATCAGAGGTTTGGAAAGTGCCACAGATGTTTGGAATGCCTTGGAAGAGCATTTCCAAAATACAACTAAGTCAAGGAAGTCCTCACTATGGGCTGAGTTCACAACCTTCAAGAAGAAGATCTCACAATCAATTTCAGATTATGTGGCAAGGATGAAAGATATTGCAGATAGCTTGGGAGCAGTGGATGAAGATATTGAAGAAGAAAAGTTGGTAAGACAAATACTTACAGGTTTGAGAGGAGATGAGAAGTGGAAGCCTTTTATATTGTCCATAGAATTGTCACTTGATCACTTTACTCCTGACCTTAATCAATTGCTAGGACACATGCTAACCTTTGAGCAGGATCTTAAAGGAGACAATGATAGAAGTACAAGTCAAGCTATGTACTCCAAGGACAAGAAAAAGAATGGCAAGGGAAAGCAATCAAATGATGATGAAGGGAATTCAAATCAAGCTAACTTCACAAAAGGGAAGACAAATTTCAGAGGTAAAGGAAGAGGAGGTAAGAACAAAGATAATGCTAAAGCTTGTTGGATTTGTGGCAGAACAAATCATTTGGCAAATGATTGTTGGTATAACAATCAAAATGGTGGAAACAATAATCAGAATTATAGTCAAAGAGGTAGAGGAGGCAGAAACCAAAGAGGCAATTTCAGAGGAAGAGGTGGTAGGACATCATATGGTAGAGGAGGTGGAAGAAACTTCCAATCTCAGTCCTACAACAATAATTATTACAATTATGCATCAGATCAGAAGGATGACATGACTCTTATCTTGAATGCAACTCATGAATCAATGGGAGAAGATCAAAGAGTGTTTTATATTGACTCAGGGTGCAGCAACCATCTGAGTGGGAATCTATCTTTGATGACTGATATGGAAGCAAGGGTAAATGGACATACAGTTCAGACAGGTGACAATACCAAACATAAAGTGGAGAGCATTGGATCAGTAAAGACAAAGAGTGGAAGTACACTTCTGAGCAAGGTACTTTATGTTCCTACTATTCCTAAAAATCTGATAAGTGTAGGGCAAATTGTGGAGAAAGGATATGAGGTAAGATTCACAAATGATGGTGTTTATGTACAAGATCCAAATCACGGATATAGAAACATAATTGCAGGTAAAAAGGAAGGAAGATTGTTCACTCTCAAAGTCCAAGGTAATGTGGGACATGCATTATTTACCTATGGAGGTCAAAAGGTGTCTGAATTAGACCTATGGCATAAAAGTCTAGGTCATTTCAATGAGAGAGCTATAAAGGAGATGTCAAAGAATCAGGTGGTGCTTGGATTGCCAAATATTGAAGGGCAACATATGGTGTACAAGTGTGAAGCTTGTCAATTAGGTAAAGCACATAAGAGTTCTTATAACAAATCAGGGTACAAGTATTCAAATATGCTTGAATTGGTTCATACAGATGTATGGGGTCCCTCAAGGGACTATAGCATAAATGGATCCAGATATTATGTGTTGTTTGTTGATGATGCAACCAGGTGGATTACTTTGTATGTAATCAAGGATAAATCAGAAGTTTTCAAGACATTCAAACATTTTCATGTCTATGCAGAAAGGATCACAGGACAAAAGCTAAAGAGGTTAAGATCAGATGGAGGGGGAGAGTATTTCTCAAAAGAGTTTGATGATTATTTGTGGAATGCAGGTATCAAAAGAGAAGTAACTTGCAGGTACTCCCCTCAACAAAATGGAGTAGCAGAAAGGAGGAATAGGACTCTTGTAGAGTTTGCAAGAGCCATGATGAAGGAAAAGAATTGTCCAAATTACTTATGGGCAGAAGCCATTAACACTGCTACATACCTTGTGAATAGGTTGCCTTGCAAAGCTTTGGATGGAGGAACCCCTTATGAAGCATGGTGGGGTAAGAAGCCTAGTCTTGATCATTGTAAAGTATTTGGATGTATTGCATATGCTTATGTTCCTTCACAATTAAGACATAAGCTAGAACCAAAAGCAGAGAAGTATGTGTTTATTGGATATGATGATAGACAGATGGTGTAACATAATCCTGGTAGGAGATGGTTGATCCACACCCTAAGAGAGAGGATTAGGAAGTAATCCTCAACCATGGCTTTTGGGGCAAGTGGTTAGCCCATCACATTCCTAACCAAGAGGTTGTGAGTTCAATTCCTTACATTGGTATCAGAGCCTAGGAAGTAGGCTTGGGCAAAGTGGAATGATCCAATGGCCTCTAAAAAAGGCGCTTGGGCATCCTCCATGTGAAAGGGTAGGAATTGTGGAAGGCGCGCGTCGATTTCAATGATGAACCTTACAATGATTGGGGTGTATCTCCCAATCCGTAGGTCGGATTGAGGCGTGTAATATACCGTTGGAAAGCTCTCGGAACGAACTTTCCAATGAGCTAGCTTGCAATGTGTGAATTCCTTGGGAATCCTTGGATGGAACTTGATTGAGTACATCCTGCCAGTCCCATAGCTGGTCAGGATACATCCTACCAGGGTACATCCAGGGTACATCCTACCAGTCCCATAGCTGGTCAGGGTACATTCCCTAGGAGTTCAAGGGGGGAAGAATGTAACATAATCCTGGTAGGAGATGGTTGAACCACACCCTAAGAGAGAGGATTAGGAAGTAATCCTCAACCATGGCTTTTGGGGCAAGTGGTTAGCCCATCACATTCCTAACCAAGAGGTTGTGAGTTCAATTCCTTACAGATGGGTTACAGGTTGTGGAGTCCATCCACAAAGCAATTTCTTGTTACTAAAGATGTAACATTTGATGAGCAAAATATGTGGTATACAGGATCACCAAATGAGTATACAGGTGTTGAAGAAATACAAAGGAAAGGAAAGGCAAAGGTAAAAGTATGTGAAGAAATTGTTGATGAAGTTGACTCTAGATGTAGAGTGCAGGATCATGTAGAAGAAGGGCCAAGATTTGATCCAGAATCAAATGAGGCTGAAACTTCAAGAAGTGCAGAAATCAGGAGATCTACAAGGGAAAGGAAAGAACCTATAAGGTATAGTTATGATACATCTTTCCTAACAACAAAAGATTATGCCTACATTGTGAAAACAGAAGAAGATCCAACCACTTATGAAGAAGCCAAAGGTAAACAGAATTGGGAGAAGGCAATGCAGGAAGAGTATGATGCTCTACTTGAAAATGAAACTTGGGAACTAGTACCAAGACCAAAGAATCAGAAGGTCATTGGATGTAAGTGGGTATATAAAACAAAGAAGTTTGCAGATGGTAAGGTGTCTAGATATAAGGCTAGACTTGTGGTCAAAGGATATGCCCAAACTTATGGGGTAGATTATGATGAAACCTTTAGTCCTGTTGCTAAGATGTCTACAATTAGGACATTGATTGCTATTGCTGCTTGCAAGGGATGGAAATTATCACAATTGGATGTGAAAAATGCATTTCTAAATGGATACATTGCAGATGAAGTATATATGGAGCAACCAGAAGGCTTCATGGAATCAATTGGATCAGATTATGTGTGTAAGCTCAAGAGAGCTTTATATGGGTTGAAGCAAGCCCCAAGAGCTTGGAATTACAGATTGGTCAAGTTCTTGAATGAATGTGGATTTCAAGCATCAAAGGCAGATAGTAGCTTGCTAGTAAAGGCAAGTGAAAATGGATACATTTACATGTGCATTTATGTTGATGATATTATTGTTATAGGAACAGATGCTCAAGGAATCAATGAACTCAAAAGACAAATAGAGAAGGAGTTTAAGATAAGTGATTTGGGAAACTTATCTTATTTTCTAGGAATGCAGATTGTGTATACTCAACATGGAGTATATGTTTCACAAGAGAGATACTTGAAGAATCTTCTAGTCAAATTTAACATGGAAGATTGCAGGACCTCAACTACACCATTGGAGGTAAATCATAAATTAAGCAGGTATGGAGGTGAAGAGTTCAATGATATGAAGAAATATCAGAGTTTGGTAGGTAGTTTAATCTATGCTACCTTGACAAGGCCAGATATATCATATGCAGTAGGTGTGTTGTCACAATTCATGCATTGTCCAAAGAAGACTCATTGGATTGCAGCCCAAAGGGTACTCAGATATATTAAAGGAACCCTAAGTGAAGGTTTGTATTATGGTTTCACTTCTGACACAAGAATCAAAGTATTTAGTGATGCAGATTGGGCAGGTGACTCAGATGATAGAAGGTCTACTCATGGATATCTCTGTTATGTTGGAGATAAGTTAGTTTCTTGGTGTTCAAAGAAGCAACATACAGTTGCTTTATCATCCACAGAAGCTGAGTATAAGGGAATGGTAGAAGCTGCAAAGGAAGTGATATGGTTGAAGACCTTGATGAAAAGTTTTGAGTTTGATCATAGTACTCCAATAATTTTTGGAGACAATATGAGTTCTTTGTATTTGGCAGCTAACCCTGTTTTTCATGCCAGGACTAAGCATATAGAGATTCAGTATCATTTCTTGAGGGAAAAGGTACTAGATAAAGAGATTGAAGTGATGTACACTCCAACAAAAGAACAAGTGGCAGATATGATGACAAAGAGTCTGGATGGACCTAAGTTACAAAGGTTCAAAGACATGGCAAGTATAAAGAAGACAGAGAAAACCTCAATTGATGATTGAGGGGGAGCTGTTGGTGCAGACCAATCACCAATTGAAGGCTTGGAAGATCAAATGATGAAGGAAGAATCAATTTCTAAAGTGTGGAAGAAGATTACATTCAGAGGACAAGAGAAGTGTACACATATGTACATTAGCATAGTCATAGATGACTTAGATCTTTTGTTCAGTAAGAATCATGTACAAATTATCTATAAATACTTTGAGAAAAGTCGGGGCATGTATGAGAGCATACGTGACAATAGTTAGAAGTCAAGAATGAGGGAGATAGAAGTTATGAGATAGAGGAAAGTGAATTTGAGTTAGCTCTCATCACTCAGTTGTAATTCTTCTGAGTAAAGAAAAATATTTTGCGCCCGATGTTTCTGCGTGTTCTCCTTCTACAGCAGATCAATTGTGGAATGCTTTTGTACAAGTCTAAGTTGAGAGTTGCTTGACCTCTGTACAAAGTTTTAGCTTCCAATTGTAATCAGGCTGAGTGAATTAAGTGTAGGAACATTCATATGTGAAGTATGTTCACTAGTTCCTAAAACAGGCGCAGATTTTGAAGTTAATGTTTTGATCATTTCTCCTAGCACAGTTTAAAGTTTTGCATGAGTGAGGGCTTAATCTTTAAGTTGGAAGATAAGCTAGTCATATCTAGAAGCATTTTGTAAAACGGGTTCTATTCAAGGAGAACCAAGTCTTAAAAGTTACAGGTGTAAAGTCGACTGTTCTGAATGACAGTTTCTGACATAGGTAACTTGAGAAGTTGATTTCTCAAGCTATACTTAATCTTTTGAAAAGATTCAACTTGGAGTAGATGCGCAATCTCTAGGAGATACTTCGTACAAAGTTTCATAAAAAACTTTACACGTTTGATAGGTCAATGTGGAGAAATAGTGCAGCAGACTTTTCTGTGTTTCATCTTCTTCACAGATTTGTTAATCTTTTGATAATTAGCAATTGATCCTCTAAATTAGTGGAGTGTTTGACTTACTTTTGGTATAGAGGTGCTCTAATCACAAAAGTAAGTTGTTCTTTTGGAGATTAACATTCTCCATCACGTACATAGGCCATGACCTAACAGAAGAAGAAGAGCATGCATTAATTGCCTTGCTAAGAGAATACAGAGATGTATTCGCTTGGAGTTACAAGGATTTGAAAGGTGTTGACCCGGACATATGCTCACACACCATTCCCATGACCTCAGATGCTAAACCTTCTAAGCAAAAGCCCTATACATATAACGATAATTACGCTGCTAAGATCAAAGAAGAGATAGATAGACTGGTTGAAGCTGGATTTATCTATGAAATTGAGCACACTGAGTGGGTATCCCCCATCGTTGTGGTGCCCAAGAAGAATGGCAAACTGCGCGTGTGCATTAACTTGAAGAAGGTTAATGCAGCCACTATTCGAGATAACTATCCGCTTCCCATCACAGAACATCTCTTAGAAAGAGTGGCAGGCAAGGAAGTGTACAGCTTCCTTGATGGATTTTCGGGCTACAATCAAGTAGCCATAGCTCCAGAGGATCAGCATAAGACAGCCTTTGCCACTGAATGGGGCATTTTTGCTTTTAGAGTAATGCCATTTGGGCTTACTAATGCACCAGCTACCTTCCAGAGGCTGATGTGCCATGTGTTTAAGGAGTTCCTCAGGAAGAGTTTAGAAGTCTACGTTGATGATCTTTGTGCTCATTCCAACATTAGACAAACCCATATTCCTGAACTCAGACAAATCTTTGACAAATGTAGAGAATATCAAGTCTGCCTGAACCCAGAAAAATGCGTTTTTATGGTCAGGCAAGGCAAGATTCTAGGACACATAGTGTCAAAGAATGGCATATCTACCGACGAAGAAAAAGTGAGAGCCATAGCAGAGCTACCTAGGCCAAAGAATGTCAAGGAAGTACAAGCTTTCATGGGGCATTGTGGTTATTACCGACGATTTATACACATGTATGCTGTCATTGCAAAGTCCATGTACGGACTTCTGACTAATTTTGAGTGGACATATGAATGTGAGAATTCCTTCCAGGAGCTTAAACGAAGATTATGTTCAGCACCAATCTTGACCACACCAGATTGGAATAAGCCATTCCATGTTCATGTGGATGCATCCAATTATGCTATTGGATGTGTGCTTGCACAACCTACTGGTGAAGGTAATATGGATCTTCCAATTGCCTATGCCAGTAGACAATTGAATGCGGCTGAACGGAATTACACCACTACGGAGAGAGAAGGCTTAGGCATGGTATATGCAGTTAAGAAATTTAGACACTATTTGCTTGCAAATAAGTTTAAATTTTTTACTGATCATCAGGCATTGCTATACCTTGTAAATAAGCCATGCAATACAGGAAGGTTAGTGAGATGGTTTCTCTTGCTAATGGAATATGATTTTGAGGTTGTGGTAAGGAAAGGGAGGACTCATTTAAGAGCAGATCATCTCTCTAGGCTCACATCGGGAGAAGCCCCACAAGGAGTATCGGATGATCTTCCTGATGCTTACTTGTTTAATTTGGAAGTGGTGCCGCAGTGGGCCAAGCCATTGGTACCAGTATTGACATACGGGCCTAATCATCAAGTGGTAAACACACGGAATAGAGAGGTTGTAAAATCCCAAAAGTACCACATCATGGCAGGAAGCATGTACAAGCACACAGATCAAGGGATCTTGGCTTGTTGCGTAGAAGAGGACGAGTACAATAAATGGTTGCAATTAGCACATGTAGGTGCGTTAGAGCAACACTACTCAAAGCAACCAACTTTACAGACCCTAAAGAGACTCGGAGTACATTGGCCAACTATGGAAGCTGATGTCCAAAAGTTGTGCAAGGAATGCCCAATCTGCTGCACTAAACCACCTGTGGAACATGCCACTCTCTATCAAGTATCCATTGTGCCAGATTGGAGCGAACCTCTAGCATCCTTCCTGAGGACAAACACATTCCCTCCAGACATGACTCTGGCTAGGAAAAGGAGTTTAGAACAAGAAGCCCTGGATTACTCACTCATTGGTGATAATCTATACAAACGCGGTAAAGATGGTTACCTGAGACTGTGTGTCCATGAGAGTGAATATCTTAAGATCTTGGAAACTGCTCACCAAGGTGTAGCAGGAGGACACTTTGGACCAGATCGGGTGATCAAGGCAATACTATTTGCGGGCTTCTGGTGGCCTACCCTTCACATGGATGCACATACCTATGTGAAACGGTGTGATGTCTGTCAGAGGACTCAGTATCCTATACGCAAAGATGAGATGCCACTGAAACCTATGATGGGTGGACGTGCGTTCTCTAAGTGGGGAATAGACTTCGTAGGTCCTATTAATCCCCCAGCTAAGGGTTCTCATGCGGAATACATCATTGTTGCAACAGACTATCTAACTAAGTGGGTAGAGGTAAAGGCTACGACAAAGAACGATGCTCAAACAACTGCTAAATTCTTGTTTGAGAATGTATTCACGAGATATGGGCTACCTATAGAGCTTGTAAGTGATAGAGGCACTCATTTCTTGAACGAAGTGATTGAAAATCTACTCCAAGAATTCTTGGTAATACACAAGAAGTCTGCCCCCTATCACCCTCAAGCTAATGGACAAGCTGAGAGCACTAATAAGATCTTATGCAATGTACTGACGAAATTAGTGAACACTAAACGCTCTGATTGGGACAAACAGTTACACCATGCTGTTTGGGCATACCGAGTTGCCTACAAAACGATACTCCAAGCCACCCCCTTTCAGATGGTATTCGGCCAAAACGCTGTGCTACCCTTGGACTTCCTGATTCCTACATTAAGAGTAGCACAAGAGCACGAATGGACAGGTCATGAGCTCTTCTCTAGGATCTTTGACCTTGAACGATTAGGAGAAACAAGACTGAGAGCAGCTGCAGGAATATATGCAGCCAAGAAGAGACAGAAGGCATATTTCGATGCCCATGTGAAGGATAAAGGCTTGGAAGCAGGAGATCTAGTCTTAGTCTATACACTGAAACAACACGCGAGGAAGCTAGAAAAGAGAGGCTACGGACCTATGATCATCAATAGGATCTCCACGAGTGGAGCAGTACAATTGGCCTTATTAGAGGGTGATGTTCTCCCTAACTATATTAGCGGGTGCAGAGTCAAGTTGTATCAGGAACCCCTCACGGAGGAAATGCTCAGCCGACTCAACACTGCTAAGAAACGCAAAGAGGAGGAAAAGAGCATTCGAGAAGAAGCTCAAGCAGAAGGTTTGGAACGCATCAGAAGGATGAAGTTACGAAGGCAAGGTAGAGATCAGCCTAGAGCGAATGACTATGCAGATCAAGGATATCCTATGGCCATGTGTAAAGTTGCAGGAACAAGCTCGCATAGGATAATTGATAGACGTCCTTTCATAACACTAGATATAGGACAAGGAAAGAGTGCAAGGAACGTAAGAGCCTTGATTGACTCAGGCGCGGCCACTAGTGCTGTTAGAGTGTCTTACTGTCAAGAGTTAAAGTTAACTGTCAATCCTGTGGAAGCATATCTCATAGGATTGGGAGGCGTGGAGACCCCTTGCATGGGCGAGGTGGAACTTCCCCTCTACATTCATGATGAGGAAATGACTGTTAAAGTACTCGTGTGTCAAGATGAGGATCTCACTGAACCTCTTGTCTTGGGTCAAGATTGGATCTATGACCAAGCAGTCAATTTAAGCCTAAGAAGTGGACTTCTCCAGGTTTGGTTCAATCATAGTCGAGTTACAGTAGAATTAGACAATGGAGCACTCAAGGAACTAGGAAAGGCACAGACTCCTGGTCCTTCCAAGAATACACATGAAGATGACCATGTTGTTCTTGTCCAAAACTATGTGTTGCAGAGGAATGATATTCGCAAAAAAGGAGTCAGGGAAGTAAAGGAACTCCCTTCTTTTCCAAAGGCCAGAAGGAGGCAACAACCAAAGGTGGATCAAAGGCAGAAGAAGCAGAGTACTACCTATGTCCGGGATCCAAAGTACCTGCGCAGCAAAATGTCCCAGCAAGTGAAACAAGTGTGGGTGCGGAAAGGCGAACACCCGGTTACACTCAAGCCAACCACACGGGCAAAGCCTCTTATTAGTAACCAACAACACGACACTAATAAGAAGTCTTTCGGAAATTCTTCTGCTAACGTGAAATCTATTTGGGTGCCCAAGAAGTCGATGAAGGCTAGCCCACAATCAAGACAAATTTGGGTGCCTAAGGCTTGCTTGCGGGTGTAAGTAGCTACGCCGAGGCCACAGCCTATACAGCTTAACCCATCGACTCGTACGGCCAGTATTCACTCGTTCTCATCACGCAGGAACACACCAAGGCCCATGAGCATGCATATAATCAATTGTAAATGGGTCCCTAAAAGGCCTCATTTTCAAACCCAGATACCGATAAAGCTCTCTAGAGTCTCTACGAAACCAAAAACAAAGCCCATCCATTGCATTTGGCAGCCTAAGACCTGTAATAAACCCCCCGACCCCAATTTGTAAATTCATCCCCACTTATTAACTTCATTAGTCTCCTAGGACTACCCAAGCATTAACTACACACACGTGCACCGAACACTTACTAACCCATTATTCGCTCCCGACCCTCATGTTAATATTGTGATGGGAACAACAACGGTCCTCCCTTGTCCTGTACAATATTAACACATGTTTGTATATTCTCACAGAGACAGACAGCAAGAAGTAAAATGGCAGATACAGTAGGAACTAGCTCCCAGGCAGGCACCAGCCCCCAAGTGGTGGACATCGAAAGCCTTCCGGTCGAGGAGGAATTAAAGGAAAGACCAGCGGCATTACGGGCATTACATGCCATACCAATTCAGAATCCTCCACAGGGTCATACCATGCCGGTGGGCAAAACCTCACACTGGTTCAGTGACGTTGCTGGCCCTCTGGGTGAAGGCACATATATGTGGGAGTCCGAGGTAGAATTCAATGGACGTTGGGGCAGATACCATTTCTTTACCAGGGAGTTTGAAAAGCTACAGAACAACGAAGGACTGAAGCCGATATGGAAGAAGGCTGGGCTTTATGACTACTTCAAGTTCCAACTACCAAAGCCAGATTTCCTAAGATGCTCATATCTAATTAGTACCCTCACCCCCAGCAAAGACAAGAAAGGATACAGCTCCTTTGTGCTCCCATCACTCACAAGGGGCAACGAGCTGAAGCGTTTCCGCTTGACTATCAACCTGGTAAGAGAAGCACTCGACATGACTGGCATGCACATTCCAACAGAGAAAGAGACTATGGTTCCAGACAACATGAAGAACAGGAATCTAACGAAGTTGAAGGACATGGTTGCAATGACACCCACGATCGCCATCCACTTACGCATGGTCATGCAACATTTCGCCTTCCCCGCGCAGGAGAGGTTCACAATGCCTCCCAAAAAGATCTGGTTTAGCCTCTACCTGGCGGATGCCTTTGAGTTGACCATCAATATGCCCCACTGGATTATCGACCAGATTCATATGGCTCATCAGAGATGGTATAAGAAGCAAAAATCTGTGTTGTATGGTTGCTGTGCACTCACAAGAATTGTATACAGATGTCTCGCATATGATGTACCGGTGCAGAGGGCTCTGATCTGGTCTAGAGCACAGGAATTTCAATGCAGATTGTCAGCTGTAGGGCCTCCCTCAAAGAAGATGAGAGGCGCCGTCCAGATGCCTTGTGCACAAGCTCGCGGTGCAACCCTGACGCCTGAGACAACCCCAAGACTCCCCCGACGAGTGCAACCATTTACTATCAGGTTACCCAGGCACAGCACAGATGGCCCTAATCTTGTGTTTCCACCAGTACCGACTGATCTGGAATTCCCGCATGGATTCACTCTGGAGGATCTAACGGACAAAGAAGTTGCAAGAATCATCGAAGCCGTAAACGCGGAAGTTGAAGAAGAGCAAGCCCAGCCCAGCCAACCGGACGTAGTCAATGTGGACGATGAAGAAGAAGCTCATGAGGAGGCACAGGGTGGACAATCAGAAGAGGAAGAACAAGAGTATGATCAAGAAGCCCTACAAGTACTGGAAGGTGCCCCCGCCTATACTAGCGCATTAAAGAAGCTTTACGATACAATGAACCGAGTTCAAGAGCAACACACGCTCTCATTAGCTGCAGGTAAAGCTCTCATGAACCAGATTCTAGAGGAGGAAGGTGTGGACGAGCAATAACGTGCCACCCTGGAAATGATATCAGATGCTTTGGGAGTACCGGAAACGGTGCACACCGCACTAGTGCAATCACGAAGGACAGAGAAAAGATATGGAAGACGCCCCCCACGAACGGGAAAACGAATGAATGTATTAGGATCAGGACCACAAGGCACCCCCACAACCACTGGCATAGCACACACAGTTCACGACACCGAGGAAGCCCACACATCGAGTGCACCCCCATCACCTCCCTTGCCACCTTCTCCCCCACATCCACCTCACTCACCTCCCTCTACCACTGTAACCTCCACTGTCACCACCTCTGAAACCACTACACACACCAACGCACAAACCATCAGCCAACCCACACACTCTACTTCCACTGAAAACACAAGTCTAACTACAGCCACGGTACACCTCACTACCCAGAGCGCATTTCCTAGGAGTTCACAATTACACACACCTCTATACACATTCACAACCCTCACTGCTACCACAATCCCCATGTTCATAGTCACTCCCACCACGACCCCCACTTTCATGGAAGTGTCACCCACCTCTGCACCTCTCCCATCCCCCATTTACCCACAATCTCCCATTCCCCCACCTCCCCCCTCACCAGTCCCCAGTACTGCATCCACAATTCCCTTTCCCTTTCCCTTCCCCTCTGCATTCAACACCATTCCTCTTAGTAACTTATTTAATAATATGCATCAATGCATGGCCCAACTTCAGCAACACTACCAACACCTGGACAACCAACATACACGGCTTTTCCGAAGCCACGAAGATCTCCAAGCACGATGTAGGGATCTTGAAGAGCAGAAGCAGCTACTACAACAGCAGCACGCGACCTTACAGGAACAATATGCACAACTAGTAGCCAACCCACCCCAAGCAGATGACGAAGAACGACGACACATAGACGAGCTGCTACATTCTCAGATCACGAAAAACCTGAAGCTTCGACGGAACTTGGGCCTCCTACGCAAGCATATGTCTATAGCGCTAGAGGAGAATAAAAGATTACAGAAACAGAACGAAGAAAATCTGGAGGCGGCCATGGAGGGTTCCCCACACGAGATTGACCCAGAACGATTCAAGGCAATTCCCTCTGAGAATATGCAGGTGGTGTTAGAAACTCATGCAGATCTAATGGAGGCCCATGCCGCTTTAGAAAAAGAGAGAGATGAGTTACGAAGACAGTTGGCCACCCGACAGACAGAACCCAGCCAGAGCATAACCGCAGAAGAAACAGTTGAAGAGGTCACTAAACTCCGGGCCGAACTTGAGGAATTATGCAGCAAGGTCATGCAATATGAGCGTCAGCCCTCCCCTCTGGTAGAGCCCGAGCCTGACAATCTGGTGCCAATTGAAGTAGAAGAAACATTCGAGGATCCCTATGTCCCGATGCCAACACCTGGAGGTAAGCGCACAGAACAGGGCATGGACACAATTGAAATTGAGGCACCGGAATGGATGCAAAAGTTAGAGAAAGTAGCCACGACGCATGATGACAGGGTGGCAGTCCAAATCGCATTGATGTCAAAATTGGAGGAGGTCGTAATCAAATTCGATTATTTTCAGAATCTCTCACACCATAGGTGGATCGGCCCATCGGATGATCTGTATGTGCCTTTTTGCGTGCTAATGGCGGATTATAATGCGGAGATCAAGCGCCACACCTCAAGGGAACCCACCTCTGCCACCCAATTTGCCCCTGATGACATCCCAGAGAGTGCCAAGCAAGGACATATTCGCCAACCAACGTGGAGAATTCGGCTGCTCGAAACCTACCCAGAAATGGTAAGAACATGGAACAACATGCCATTGTACATCAAATATAATCCATGTTATTGCCCTGTATTTCGAAGGAGATCATGGCCGGAGTACACACAAACACTGCTGACGATTAAAGGATGTGAGAAGTGGCTAAATTACGTGTACTTCGCACCCCCTAAGGGCGCACCTACAATTGGATATATGATTTCAACGATTCGACATTGGGGGGTCCGGTTCAAGAATGTACTTGATATCATGACTCAGATGTGCCTAAAAATTTTCGAACTTATGCTGGTCACCTTCAGGACCTTCAAAAATGTCAAGGAACCGCATCTGTCAGCACTAGGATTTAATGAAGGGAACCAGGACCTTGTATACGACATGAGCACAACCCCATCGATCAATGTTGTGTATGCATGGCACGCTCGCATCAAATATCTACCGGCCTGCTTCAAACAAACGTTTGAAGAGATGTTTGTCACGGGATTCTGGGAATATCACTCCGAGATATTCATTCCCAGACCATCCCATCTCTTGCAGTTGTTTGCAGTGGAACAAGCTCTCCATTCCGAAAAGCTACGTATGCCACATCCAGAGGTTCCTGGGCCGGTAGACTTGGATGCTCTTCTGACAGATTTGGCCAAAGGGTTGCGAATTGCGGAACATCATTTAGCACAGGACGTCGTCGAGTACTACATCCAAAAACCCTCTCAACAAGGGTCTGTCAGGGACGACAGACGTGAGAGAGGGGGGGTGTTAGCAGCGGACAAGGGAGAGAAGGCACAAGCAGACAAGGGAGTCAACGAAGATCTGGCAAATAGGCCAACAATTTTCTTCAGGAAGAAGCACTTATGAACATTCACGCAGATTTAGCACTAAGGCAACCTTAATTTTTCAAAACCTCTACACTAATTAAAAGTGATTCTCATCACTAAACACCATTGTAAATATCATTTCATCTTTTTGTAGCTCCATTTTGTGCAAGCCAAGGAGTCCTTGAGCTTGAGGAACTTTAGAAGTATCTACCTGCCAAATTTCGTATTTTTTAGATATCGTTTGAGCCCTCAAATAAGCCTTGGAACCTAATTTTTAACTAGGCCGGACACTAGGTCTGGACAGGGCCAAAACTTAGCCAAAAACTATAAAAAGAGCTAGAGAGCTCATTTTTGAGGTTAGATGGTAATTGAAACGAACTTGTAAGAGCTTTTTGAAAGTAATCTAAGAACTCCATTGATTCTCTCTCTTGTCTTACCGTGTGTGCGCGTGTGTGTGTATGTGTGTGCATGCTCGTGTGCTTCTCACTCACGCACTTGTGCCGCCACTTGCTCGAGGTCTTCATACCAACCTCACGTCTTCCCGGATTGACATTAAAGGAGGTGCTACTCATCACTGAGCTACATAAGCTCACAAATCTCCATGGATACACATAGAATAGACTCAACAAATCAAAGAAACCACACAAAAGGAAGAAACACGATTTTCAGCAGGAAACTCTCTCTTCACTTGGATAGCATGTAAACAAATAACCAACCCTCTCATAATAGAGGAAATTGTCTTTTATACATTTTCAAGTGTCCCTTTTCACACTTGAAATTTGGTCCTTTCCTCTTCTAATCTAAAAATATGCTATCTAGGAGTTTCCAAAAATTCTAGAAAAATTACATATAATTTTACTTTACATAAGGAAGACTCTTCCTTATTTTTACATCAATTGCATAAATATTTTTACAAGTTTTTGGTATTTTAAAATTATTTCCCATCAAAAATACTTCAAAAATTACTTCTTCCAACATCCTATCATGAGTGCATCATCTTCCCAACAACATTTGTGATCATTTATGCTTATTAGCTAGATAAAGATGCCCACTACACTCTCCAACCAATACTTATAGCAGGTGTGAAGAAAGTTTTAGCTGCACCAATTCATCTCTTGTGATTATCCACCATCTCCTTCAATAGTGGTATCAGAGCAAGTTCAATCACAATGGGAGATGGATTTCCATCCTTCATTGACAAATTGGACAGGAACAACTACTCATCATGGTCCCTAAGGATGCAAGAATAGCTGTAAGGGAGAATCTTAGTTGGATACACCTCAGGAGATGAAGACATGCCAACGTTTAGGAACAAAAATCAACCAACAAGGGAAGAGCAAGAAAGGCTGACCACATGGTGTGAAGAGGATGCTCTTGCCAAGTCATATCTATTAAACTCAATTGCAAGAATCAATAGTGGATGAACCAAAGCAAGGAGTGGTTGATTATGTAACCAAAATGAAAGATGTTGCAGACCAACTTGCAAGCATTGGAGAAGAGATAGAGCAAGAGCACAAAGAGAGCAAGATCATCAATGGAATTAAGGCTGATGACAAGTGGGAGTCCTTCACCACATGAATGGATCTCGACATGGATATGGAAATACCTAATCTCAACACCTTGATGGGACAACTCTTCGCCCATGAAGCAAATCTCAACAGAAATGGTGACAACTCAAGAGGTAACCAATCTTCTACCATTTATAAAGATAAGAATAAAGCTAAGGATAAAGGTAAAAGTAAGAAATAGGTTGAAGAGGCTACTACCTCTGAAGCTAATTATGTAGGAAGAGGAAGAGGTGCTAGAGGTAGGGGCAGAGGAGGAAGATAAGGTAGGGGAGACCCTACAACCATTCACCATGCAACATATGTGGTCTCAACAACCACACTACATAGGAATGCTACAAAAATACAAGAAACCAAAGGGGGGGAGGCTTCCATAAAGGAAGCTATGGACAATCTAGAGGCAAGTACAACCATGGTGGAGGAAACTGTTGGTGCAGATCAATCACCAATTGAATGTTTGAAGACTAAAGAATGAAGGATGAGATCAATTCTTGAAGCTTGGAAGAAGGATATATTCAGAGTATATGAGGAATGTACACATATGTACATTAGTATAGTGATAGTTCATTTAGATCTTTGATTAGTCATAGACTTGTACAAATTTCTCTATATATACCCTGAAAATGTCGAGGCGTGACATGAGAGCATATGAAAGAATAGATAGAAGTCAAGAAAAGGGAAGTTAGATGTCATGAGACATGAGAAAAGTTAGTTGAGTTTCCTCTCATCACTTAAATGTAACTTTCTGAGTAAATGATGAAATATTGCACCCGATCTTTTCGTGTTTGCTCTGTCTGTGGTAGATCATTTGTGAAATCCTTTTGAGGATATCTAAGTTCATAGTTAATGAGTCTATGGCTTACGTTTCAAAGCTTAATTGTAAACAGGCTAGGAGAATTGTGTGTAGGAACATTCATATGTGATGAGTGTTTACAGTCTTTTGAAATAGGCGCAGATTTCGAGTCCAAAGAAATGAGTAGTGCTCAGTGCACAGTGTAAAGTTTTACACATATAATAGCTCAAAATCTAAGTTGAGAGATAAGCTATCTACAGCCAAAAGGATTTGGTAAAACGGGTTCGACATTGTGAGAACCAAAGTTAAGAAGTTAGGGGTGTCAAATCGACTTCTCAGAAGTACAGATTTGGACATAGGTAACTTGTGAAGTTGATTTCTCAAGCTATACTAAACCTTTTGAAGAACTCTAACTTGGAGGAGGTGTGCAACTTCTAGGCGACACTCCATACAAAATTTCATAGAAAACTTTACATGTTTGATAGGTCAATGAGAAGAAATTGTGTAGCAGACTTTCTGTGTTTTATCTTCTTCACAGAACTTTTCAACTTTTGATAATTTGGAGATTAGACTTCTAATTTGGTGAAGGTTTTGACTTACTCTTGATATAGAGGTGTTCTAAATTCAAGAGTAGGTTGTTCTTTTGGAGATTAACACTCTCCATCAGTGGTATCACTGCAGGAGATATCAAAATCAAGGAAAGGAGGATCCTGACTGTTGCAGATTCAAGAAATTCAACATTTGAAGAACTAAAAGGTGAAAGTTTGAAGGCAAAGCTTGAGGAGAAGACCATACGACATCAAGAAAGACAAAAGGAGTCTAATTCGAAGTAAAGGTACATATATTGTTTATAAAGCTTGAAGATTTCAATACACAGGTGGATACAAGATGGGAGATTCTCTACAGATAGAGAAATTGGATAGGGAAAACTATCCTACATGGTCAATGAGGATGGAAGCTCATCTTATGAGCAAAGATTTAATTGCTTACATCACACGAGAAGAAGAAAAGCCACAGTTCAGAGATCCTAGTGTTCCAACTAGGGAAGAGTTAGCAGATTTGAAAAATTGGATGAAAAAAGATGCTCAAGCTAGGAGCATTATATATATGGCAGTCAATGATTACTTGTTACCTCACATTCGAGGTCTTGAAAGTGCAACTGATATTTGGAATGCTTTGGAGGAACATTTCCAGAATACTACAAAGTCAAGGAAGGCATCCTTATGGGCAGAATTTACAACCTTCAAGAAGAAGGCCTCTCAATCTATTTCAGACTATGTAACAAGGATGAAAGACATTGCAGATGCATTAGGAGCTGTTGATGAAGACATTGAGGAGGATAAATTGGTAAGGCAAATCCTTACAGGTTTGAGAGGTGATGACAAATGGAAGCCATTCATTTTTTCTACAGAGTTATCACTTGATCATTTCACTCCTGATTTAAATCAGTTGCTAGGTCATATGTTAACATTTGAGCAGGATGTTAAAGGAGATGGTGACAAGAGTGCAGGTCATGCAATGTACTCAAAGGACAAGAAGAAGAACAGCAAAGGAAAGCAACAAGCAGGTGAAGATGAAGGTACAACTAGTCAAGCTAACTTCCTAAGAGGAAGAGGAGGTGGCAAAGGTAGAGGAAGAGGCAGGAATAACAAAGATGGAGGCAAAGCATGCTGGATTTGTGGTAAGACAAATCACTTAGCTAATGATTGTTGGCATAATAATCAGAGTAATGGTGGATATAATCAGAACTATAATTCAAGAGGAAGAGGAGGCAGAAATCAAAGAGGTAATTTCAGAGGCAGAGGTGGTAGGAGTTACTTTGGAAGAAATGCAGGTAGAGGTTTCCAAAGTCAACAATATAACAACACCTACTACAATTATGCTTCAGATCAAAAGGAGGATTCAACATTGATAATGAATGCAACTTGTGAAAGGCAGAGTGAAGATCAAAGAGTTTTCTATTTTGACTCAGGGTGTAGCAATCATCTGAGTGGTAATATATCTTTGATGACTGATTTAGAAAATAAGGTTTTCAATCATGTTGTTCAAATAGGTGACAACACAAAGCACAATGTGAAGTCAATTGGATCAGTGAAGGCCAAGGATGGTAGCACCTTATTGAGTAAGGTCTTGTATGTTCCTACAATTCCTAAGAATTTGATAAGTGTAGGACAAATTGTTGAAAAGGGATATGAAGTAAGGTTCACTAATGATGGAGTATATGTGGAAGACCCTAGTCAAGGGTATAAACAGATTGTTTCAGGAAAAAAGGAAGGAAGATTATTTACATTGAAGATTCAAGGCAATATTGGTCATGCTATGTTCACATATGGAGGACATAAGATCTCTGAGTTAGATCTTTGGCACAAGAGGCTTGGACATTTCAATGAAAGAGGTATTAAAGACATGATTAACAATGGTTCAGTGCTTGGATTGCCTAATGTTGCAGGTCAACATATGACATACAAATGTGAGGCATGTCAATTAGGTAAGGCTCATAAGAATTCTTACTCCAAGCATGGTTTTATGTACTCAGAGAAGCTTGAATTGGTACACACAGATGTGTGGGGACCATCAAAGGATTTCAGTATAAATGGATCAAGGTATTATGTGATTTATGTTGATGATGCTACTAGATGGATCACTATCTATGTGATCAAAGATAAGTCAGAAGTGTTTAATACATTCAAACACTATCATGCATATGCAGAAAGAATTACAGGACATAAGTTGAAGAGACTAAGGTCAGATGGAGGGGGAGAGTATTTTTCTAATGAGTTCAGTGATTACTTGTGGAATGCAGGTATAAAAAGGGAAGTTACTTGCAGGTACTCTCCTCAACAAAATGGTGTAGCAGAAAGGAGAAATAGAACACTTGTTGAGTTTGCAAGATCCATGATGAAGGAGAAAAATTGCCCTAATTATTTGTGGGCTGAGGCTGTAAATACAGCCACTTATTTGGTCAATAGGTTACCATGTAAAGTTTTGCAGGATATGACACCATATGAGGCTTGGTGGGGTAAGAGACCTACCTTGGATCATTGCAGAGTTTTTGGATGTGTGGCATATGCATATGTGCCATCACAATTAAGGCACAAATTGGAGCCTAAAGCTGAAAAATATGTTTTCATTGGTTATGATGATAAGCAGATGGGCTATAGATTGTGGAGTCCATCTACAAAACAATTCATGGTTTCTAAAGATGTTACATTTGATGAGCAAAGTACTTGGTATGCAGGTACAGTCAATATCAATACAGGTGATGAAGAAGAAGTGAGCCAAAGGAAAGGTAAATCAAAGGTTCAATATTTGATGAACAAGAGAATAATGAAGTGCAGGTTGAAGTGGAACAAACACCAAGATTTGATCCTGAATATGAAGAACCAGAAACCTCAAGAAGTGGAGAGCTTAGGAGGTCTACAAGAAATAAATGGCAACCTACAAGGTATAGCTATGATACTTCATTTTTGGCCACAAAAGATTATGCTTATATGATGAAAACAGATGAAGACCCTTCTACATATGAAGAGGCAAAAGGTAAGGAAAAATGGGAGATAGCTATGCAAGAAGAATTTGATGCACTATTGGAGAATCAAACATGGGATTTGGTTCCAAAACCAAATAGTCAGAAAATCATTGGATGCAAGTGGGTTTACAAAACCAAGAGGTTTGCAGATGGAAGTGTGTCTAGATATAAAGCTAGACTTGTTGTCAAAGGGTTTGCTCAAACATATGGTGTTGACTATGATGAGACTTATAGTCCTGTGGCAAAGATGACAACCATCAGGACACTTATAGCTATTGCTGCATGTAAAGGTTGGAAGTTATGTCAACTTGATGTGAAAAATGCTTTTTTGAATGGTTATATTTCAGATGATGTGTTCATGGAGCAACCTCAAGGGTTCAGAGATAAAAGGTATCCAGATCATGTGTGCAAGCTCAAGAGAGCTTTGTATGGCTTGAAGCAGGCCCCAAGGGCATGGAACTATAGACTTGTAAAGTTCTTGAAAGAACTTGGATTTCAGGTGTCTAAAGCAGATAGTAGCTTGCTTGTCAAAGCAAGTGATAATGGTTTCATATACATGTGCATATATGTTGATGATATAATTCTTACAGGTACAGATGAAGAAGGAATACAAAGACTCAAGAAGCAAATGGAAAAGGAGTTCAAAATAAGTGACTTGGGAGACTTGTCATACTTCTTGGGCATGGAAATTACATATACTCAACATGGAGTATTTGTGACCCAAGAAAGGTATTTGAAGAACTTGTTAATCAAGTTTAAAATGGATGATTGCAGGGTAGCACCTACACCAATGGAAGTGAATCACAAATTGAGTAAGTGTGGAGGTGAAGAATTCAAGGACATGAGACAATATCAGAGTTTGGTTGGTAGTCTTATCTATGCTACTTTAACTAGACCTGATTTATCATATGCAGTAGGGGTTTTGTCTCAATTCATGCATTGCCCAAGGAAAGAACATTGGATTGCAGGTCAAAGAGTGTTGAGGTACATTAAGGGTACACTCAATGAAGGTTTGTATTATGGGTTTACATCAGATACAAACATCAAGATCTATAGTGATGCAGATTGGGCAGGTAATCCAGATGATAGAAGATCAACTTTTGGATACATGTGTTATGTGGGAGATAAACTTATCTCATGGTGTTCCAAGAAGCAACATACAATTGCTTTGTCTTCTACAGAAGCAGAGTACAAAGGCATAGTTGAAGCTGCAAAGGAAGTGATTTGGCTCAAGACTTTGATGAAGAGTTTTGACATTGTGCATGGGGTACCAATTATATATGGAGATAACATGAGTTCATTGTATTTAGCTGCTAATCCTGTTTTTCATGCCAGGACCAAACACATTGAGATTCAGTATCACTTTCTAAGAGAGAAAGTGATGGATAAGGAGAGTGAAGTCATACATACTTCAACAAAAGATCAGATAGCTGATATGCTTACAAAGAGCTTGGATGGACCAAAGCTAAAGAACTTTAAAGACATGGCAGGTATAAAGAAGAAAGGAGAAACCTCAATTGATGATTGAGGGGGAGCTGTTGGTGCAGATCAATCACCAATTGAATGTTTGAAGTCTAAAGAATGAAGGATGAGATCAATTCTTGAAGCTTGGAAGAAGGATATATTCAGAGTATATGAGGAATGTACACATATGTACATTAGTATAGTGATAGTTCATTTAGATCTTTGATTAGTCATAGACTTGTACAAATTTCTCTATATATACCCTGAAAATGTTGAGGCGTGACATGAGAGCATATGAAAGAATAGATAGAAGTCAAGAAAAGGGAAGTTAGATGTCATGAGACATGAGAAAAGTTAGTTGAGTTTCCTCTCATCACTTAACTGTAACTTTCTGAGTAAATGATGAAATATTGCGCCCGATCTTTTCGTGTTTTCTCCGTCTGTGGTAGATCATTTGTGAAATCCTTTTGAGGATATCTAAGTTCATAGTTAATGAGTCTATGGCTTAAGTTTCAGACCTTAATTGTAAACAGGCTAGGAGAATTGTGTGTAGGAACATTCATATGTGATGAGTGTTTACAATCTTCTGAAACAGGTGCAGATTTTGAGTCCAAAGAAATGAGTAGTGCTCAGTGCACAGTGTAAAGTTTTACACATATCATAGCTCAAAATCTAAGTTGAGAGATAAGCTATCTACAGCCAAAAGGATTTGGTAAAACGGGTTCGACATTGTGAGAACCAAAGTTAAGAAGTTAGGGGTGTCAAATCGACTTCTCAGAAGTACAGATTTGGACATAGGTAACTTGTGAAGTTGATTTCTCAAGCTATACTAAACCTTTTGAAGAACTTTAACTTGGAGGAGGTGTGCAACTTCTAGGCGACACTCCATACAAAATTTCATAGAAAACTTTACATGTTTGATAGGTCAATGAGAAGAAATTGTGCAGCAGACTTTTTGTGTTTTATCTTCTTCACAGAATTTTTCAACTTTTGATAATTTGGAGATTAGACTTCTAATTTGGTGAAGGTTTTGACTTACTCTTGATATAGAGGTGTTCTAAATTCAAGAGTAGGTTGTTCTTTTGGAGATTAACACTCTCCATCAGAAACTACAACCATAATTACAATCAAGGCTACAACAACAACTATCAAGGAGGATTTAGAGGAAAAATGGACTTCAACAACTATACTGAAGATCAAGAAGACTCTCTACTCATCATGAACATGACATCCAAGCAAGCTAAAGAAGATGAGCATCTTCTCTACATTGACTCAAGTTGTTCCAATCATGTGGCAGGGAATGTAGCTCTATTATTTGATTTTGAAGAACCCAAGGGGAAGCATGAAGTACAAACAGGTTATGACACTAAATATTCAGTCAAGCAAATTGGAAATGTCAGAACATCTGATGGTAGTATGAACCTTTTAAGCAAATTTCTGTGTGTGCCTACTATAACCAAAAACCTAATTAGTGTTGGGAAAATTGTAGAGAAAGATCTACTGGTCAGGTTCACTAAGCATGAAGCATATGTGGAAGACCCCCAAAAAAGATTCAAAAGGATTGCTAAAGGTGAGAAGTCAGGTAGACTGTTTAGTTTTGAAATTGAAGACACAAGGAACATATCACTATTCAGTTATAGAGACCAAATGCTATCTAACTTGGAAATATAGCACAAAAGGCTAGGGCACATAGGAGAGAGAACTCTGAAGCAAATTTGAAGGGATCAAAGTGTGCTTGGCATTCCCAATGTGACCAAGCAGTGCATGATATACAAATGTGGAGCTTGCCAATTTGGCAAAGCTCATAGGCAACCATTCAACAGGAAAGGATACATCCATGAAGCTTATTTGGAGCTTGTACACACTCATGTGTGGGGTCCTAGAAAAGATCCATCCATCTCAGGTTCAAAGTACTATGTCTCTTTTATTGATGATTACCGTAAGTGGAGAATTCTGTATTTCATGAAACATAAGGATGAGGTGTTTACATGTTTCAAGAAGTATTTGGCACTAGTTGAAAACCAAATAGGAAGGATCTTGAAGAAAGTTAGGTATGATGGAGGTGGTGAGTAATTTTCACATGAGTTTGATCTATTTCTACAAGATAGAGGCATAAAGAGGGAGTTAGCAACTAGGTATACTCTTGCATTGAATGGAGTGGCAGAGAGAAGAAATAGGTTAACTTTTGAGGCAGCTAGGTCTATGTTAAATGAGAAAAAACCACCTAATTATTTATGGGTAGAGGCTCTTTTGACAGCCATCTATTCGGTCAATAGGCTTCCATCCAAGTAATTGCATGTTATCATACCATATGAAACTTGGAATGGCAGGGGACCCTCATTGGATCATTACAAAATATTTAGGTGCATTGCCTATGCACACATCCCATCACAAATCAGAGGGAAGATTGACCCTAAGGCTGAGAAATGTATATTTATTGGGTATGATCAAAATCAAAAGGGATATAGACTATACAATCCAACTAAATATGCATTCATAGTTATTAGGAATTTAGTATTTGATGAGAATAATTCATGGTTGAAGATGATTGTAGGAAAGTCAAATTACGATATGATTTGGAAAAGGATTTTCCCAACCCTAACGCAAGAAGATCAACACCAAGCAGAGGAAATCAACTTAGAAGATGAGGAGCATGCTGAATTCAAAGCTTGGAAGTCAAGAGGCAAGTTCAACTACAAGCAATTAGAGGACCTACCCGATTCTTCAAATCAATCTTTAAGAAGATCACAAAGAGAAAGCCAGAAGCCCATAAGGTAGGGATATGATACATCCTGAGTCAAAAATCACTTTGTGTACATCACTAAAGATTCTATGGTAGAGGAGCCTTCTTCATTTCAAGAGGCTAAGAAGAAGAAAGAGTGGAGAGAACCCATGTAGGAAGAAGTGGAAGCATTGCAAGAAAAACACACTTGGGATCTACTTCCCAAGAAGCCAAATATGAAGGTAATTGGTTCAAGGTGTGTGATACAGATTGGGCTGGCTCCAAGGATGATAGGAGGAGCACTTCAAGTACCTATCTTCTTGAGGTTCAAAACTCATATCATGGTCATCCAAGAAGCAACCAACCATGCCCTTATCCTCCAGAGAAACAAAATATAGAGGTTTGGCAAATGCAACCCAAGAATCTATGTGGCTTAAGCAATTGTATGCAGATTTGGAGATACATTCCTACACTCCAATTATTTGGCTACTAATCCTGTGTACCATGCCAAGACTAAGCACATTGAAGTGCACTATCATTATGCTAGGGAGAAATTGCTTAGCAAGGATATCCAATTAGCCTATGTATCAACTCATTTGCAATGTGCAAATTTACTCACGAAAGCATTGGATGGAACAAAGTTGAATAGGCTCAAACTGATGATTGGGCTACAAGAGATCAAGGAGCAAGGAAGATCAAGCATGTTAGGCTTGAGGGGGATCTGTTGGTGCAATTATGCCCAAGCCTACACACTTTATCACTTCACATAAGCTTGATGTATTAACATATCATTTGGAAGGCTTCATATGTACAACCTCTTGTAACTTTGAGTTATAATTACTCATTGTAAAAGTGGAACAAATCCACGAGAGTTAGGAAGCATATAATCTCGTAACTATTGGTAGTTCATTGAAGAGAGAATCAATCCTATAATTTAGGATGCACTTTATTAGTAGAGATTTGAATTTGAATTCAAATCTTTGGCTCCAACAAAAACTATAAAAGTGGATATGAAATGCCCGCGTGTATCTAGAGGTTCAAAGATCATAACTGTGTACTTTCTTTGACACGAAGAGATAATCTCATAGCTCACTCCTTTCTCACTCATTGTGCAATGATGTGTTGCAAATGACATTGTACTTTTACATGATTTAAAACATACGTGTTCATTACTTCTTACTCTCATATCTCTATCACACTTCCTCAAAATAGTGAATTTGTCTAAGCTAGTTCTCACTTTATATTTCCTCATTTCATGTGATTCAAAGCATGAAACCTTCAGCATACTGTCTACTTTAATCTTACAAAGTTTCATTGGTAATGCTTCTCGTGACCATCAGATATCAATCAATCTCTGCTCACTCATCTATGACTGTCAAGGCATGTAAAACTCAGGATGTATGCTTAACTTGCTAAACATAATTCTCTACATATAATTTATCATTTTAAATGATTTCACTCATGATTGGTAGCTTCTTAAGCTAATTGAAGTTCCCCAAAAGTAATTTTATTAATTGCTGCTGTACTCAAAGAATTGTGCAAAAAGCTGAGTAGGTTTCTTAACCAAAATAGCAAGTTTTGGACTTGGATCAAATGCCTACCTATCTGTTTTGATCCTATCATTAGTGCATCATCTTCCAAACAATATATGTAATCATTTATGTTAATTAGCTACCTAAACAGGCCCAAAACATTCTCCAACCATTACTTATAGAAGGTGTGAAGCAGGTTTTAGCTGCACGAATTTATCTCTTATGATTATCCCACATCACCTTCAACACCATCTTGGACTGGTATATCTCTTCTTCTACATTAATTGGTGTTTCATGAAAACTTACTCCTTTAGAAGTTTCGCTCAACAACTTTTGTACCACCAAATCGGCTTCCTCTATCTTGTAATCAGCCTTTAATAAATCACTATATGTTTCATCCAATTGGTCTTCCTCTTTACTACTACCCTGATCCTTCTTTTGAGTCCTTGGGGAATCCGTCTGTTGATCTTGTATTTTGGGCGAGACAACCTCATTTCTCTCGACCTTCTCTACAAACAGGAATAATGCTGCAAGATAGGCTGCTTGCCTACTATTAGATTGTGTCTTGCGTGTATCCGAAGAGAATATTTTGTTGTTCAAATATCCAGTGAGCCCAGCTAACACTTCCCTCTTTTTGTGCCCAACATAATACTGCAAAATTATCCTTGGACATATAATCATACTTTAATATAAAGCACAACTGTTCAAGATACCATTCAAGTTGCTCTATGTGTGCATTGGATGCATTCTTCAACATGCAATATTGGCGACCTCCTTCCTGAGGGCCAAATTCCTTCTTCAATGCCTTCTCAAGATATTTAGGCAGAATCTTCTGCTTAAACAAAGGTACTTTAAAAAATTATGTGGTTAGTTCGAGAGAAAACTTCACTTGTGGAGACAATTGTCCCTTTGTCTTTCTTATTATGTCCATTTGACTCCTAGCATAGTATTTCACTCTCCAGCTTGCCCAAACTAGCGATGAAAACTTGAAAAAGGAAATACATTGTAGCTAGATAGCATTCAATGGTGCACTTGCATCAATCTCCACTTTAAAATCTATGAAGGTCTCCATAAGTGATTGTGCCAATTTTCTTGCTGATGTTGGAGTTAGAGCATCATTTTCTTCCTCTTGCAGAAAATTGTCTATCTTTTCTATAGAAGAATCTTCTTTGTGAGCCACAACTTCTCTCCTGCACACTCGACACCTCATGTTTATTGTGTCTGCGCTTCAAACCACAAAAGCAAGACTAATCATCTTCCTTTGGTGCATATATAAACATGTTTGAAACGCAAGGCTCAACTGCACCAACATGAACCCAAAATCTTGAAATCGTATGTTACTATGATTTGCACACCTTACACCACCTTCCATAATGCATAATGTTGATCGAGGCTTTCACCAAATGATTTGAATTTTCCCCTAAATTGATGAAAAATTTAAAATATTTTTATGTTTCTCTTCTTTGATTAACAAATGTCCGACATCAAATACTCCGATCAAACATCAGTTACAAGAATAGAAATCAAGATGAACTATTCGGAGTGAACAAGATCAGACTGAGGGAATCTTGAACAAATAGAATTTGACTGATAGGTTCCGACATACCTAAATCCGATTGTGTAGAATCTGATTGAGTACAATCCGATTAAGTAAATTCTAAATAGCACCAATCTTAGCCTAAAATCAACATTTGCAGACCAATGTAATATTAAGAAAGTACTTAAGGTACTCTTAAACCAACATTTTCCTAGAAAACTTAGAACCACTGAAAAAAATGTAGAGAAATAAGCCTTCTTACTTCTCTGATCACTAATGTTGCCAATATGATTATGAGAATTAAGCATCACCTATACTAAATTAGATGACAACCAATCCATATGTTGCAGCTTCCCTTGAGATTTCTTGAAACGAGTACATTGATCATTTTTTCCATTCTCGTGCCAAACACATCTGCCACCATAAAAGTCCCTTATCCTAAATCTTGCACAATCTAATATGGACCCTTATACCGCAAGTTGAGCTTTCCTTGATGTGGCCCTAAGTTAGAGTTGTACACAATCACCCAATCTCCAGCATGAAATATGTTAAATTTTACATTCATATTGACCCAAGCCTATCTCCTTCTTTGAATTACCTCTATTGTGTATGTAATAACTAAATGATCCTGCTCCAATTGAAGAAGATACGTACTATGATGCTTGAATGATACTTTAGGGGACATCTTTTCCATTGTGAATCTCAAACTTGGGACCACAAACTCCATCGGAACTAGCGCTTCTAAGCCATATACCAATCTGAATGGTGTCAGTCCTGTAATGTTGAGTCTAACCACAAATCCCAATTTTTTTGATTGTCATGGACTAACATTTTAAGAATACACAACAAAGTCTTATTAGTGTTTTTCGCTTGACCATTTTCTTGTTGATGATAGGCTGTAGAAGTTCTATGCATAATCAAATGTGTTCTTGTTAGCTCTGAAATAACTTCATTGAGAAAATGAGCACCTCTATCACTCATCAATTCTATCAAACACCCAAATCCAGTCATAATATTGTGGTAGAGGAATTTTGCTACACTTGCTGCTTTATTTCCTTAAGTGCTTCTGCTTCCACCCATTTTGTGTAATAATCCATTCCTACTGAAATATATCTATTCCCATGCTGAGTAATAGGCTGGATAGGCCCAAAAAAATCCATGCCCCATTTTTGAAATGGATCCAATGGCAAAACTAGATGATTAGACATCCGATCTGAATTGTTTACTTGGCTTGTTTTTTTAATAAATAACACATATTTTGGCAAATTCATGAGCATCCTTTAATACTATACGACACCATAATCCTGCTTGCAAAATCTTTTTAGTTGTAGTTGTAATTTCCCCTAGTAAGTGTCCTCCTACTGCTCCTGAATGTGCTTCCTACAAAATATCTGGTTGCTCAGAATGTGGTACATACCTTTGAATTACCTGATCCACTTAATTTTTATATAATGCACCTGCTATGACCAAATATGGTCTACTTTTCAAAACAAACGTCTTCCTCTGATCAATTGTGAACTCTTGAGGCAACACTCCATCTATTAAGAATGCTAATAATAATCATACCAAGCATCAGCGTCAACAACCTGAGCATTAAATAACTCCATATCTGGAAACACATCATTTACTCCTACTAGTGCTTCCTATGACTCCAATCTACTTAAATAATCTCCCATTGCATGTTCTTTGCATGGAGTATGGATAATAAAAAAATCAAATTCCTATAGTAAAAGCATTCATCTTTCCAATCTTCCTATTAATAGAGGCTTCTTCATTAGATACACCAAAGCTTGGTGCTCTACATGAAAAACCACTTTATTTCCCAACAGATAATGTCTGAATTTATTAAGAACATATGCCATCACCAATGCTTCACATTCAATTACTGGATAATTCCTTTCAGTCAAGCACAACATTCTACTAGCATAATACACTGGTCTATACCATCGTCTTTCTTTTTGCTCCATCAACACTAATCCTACAGCTACATGCGATGCGTCAACAAACATGTGAAAGGGTAAAGACCAATTTGATGGCTACAAAATTGGTGCGACAAAAACCACCTTCTTCAATAACTGAAAAGCCTTCTCTTGTGCTTCAGCCCAAACAAAGGGAACATCTTTCTTTGTTAAATGTGTCTGAGGTAATGAAACATTAGCCAAGCACCTTAGATATCTAGCACTCCACTTAATTTATCCAACAAACCTCAGTACTTCCTTTACATTTATCGGAGCTTTCGTTGTCCTAATGGCTTCAATTTTCTTGACATCAATAGCCATTCCCTCTTGTGAGATAACATGGCCCAATAAAATACCACTCTTCACAGCAATAAGACTCTTGAATGGATTCAACACCATTTGGAATTTTATGCATCTATCAAAACAACATTTTAGGTGTAGCAGGTGTTATATCTTCTTTCCAAATACTGAAAAGTCATCCACAAAGACTTGCATGAAATCTTGCAAGTAAAGTTCAAAAACTTTATGTTCCACATAATTGAATGAAGTTGGTCCATTCTTTAGTCCAAAGCTCATGAGTGTAAACACATATGCAGCAAATTCAGTAATAAATGTAGTCTTTTGCTAATCCTCCTTAGCAATGCAAATCTGATTATAGCCGAAAACTCCATCTAGAAAGCTATACATTTCATGTCTAGCTACTGCATCCAAAATTGCATCACAAAATGGCATTGGGAAATGATCTATAATTGTTGCTGCATTTAATTTTCTATGATCGACACAAATCCTCAACTTCCCATTCTTCTTTCGACCACAATGATAGGAGATAACCATGTTACTTGATTTATTGGTTTGATTATTGTGACTGCTAATAACTTATGGATTTCTTCCTTAACGTGTTTTGCAAAATTAGGATTCATCTGGTACCTTTGCTGCACAACCACAACTACATCATTCTTTAAATTAATTCTATGTTGATGTAAATCTGGGTCTATGCCTTTCACCTATGAATAATCCCACACAAATACATCAACGTACTCTTTCAACAAATAGATTAGATCTGCCAAGCACTGGCCTTCTAGTTCTTTGCTTAGTTTGACCATCTTTCGTTCAGCCTCAGTTCCCAAATTAACTCTTGAAGTTCATCCTCCTTTACCTGAGCTTGCACAATTTTGCTCATATATTTTCTCAGCCAGATTAATTACCTCCTTTTCTTACTGATCCAACTTTTGCTAAGTCAAAATTTCTAGATTTTGCTCAAACATTTTTCTTAGTTATGTTCCCTCCAATGTTTCACCTTTAAATGGTTCACCTTTATGCTCCAACTGATCCTCTTCTTTTGATAATATTCCTTCCATATCTACCTCCAATATTGGTACCACTATTGGATTAGCCTTCAGAAATTCATTCTCCTCCTCATCTTCTATCTCGTCCGCTAAACTAATGGTCTGAGACATTAGTGGTTTCTCCTTTACCCACATGTTTCTTCTATCTTTCATTGGTATTGTGACCGACTGTTTACCTTTCATGATCACAACCACATTTAATCCCAAGTCTTGCTTCATTTTAGCCAATGTGAACCAAGGTCTCCCTAACAACATTTCAAATGGATAAGTAGATTCAGACATTTGAAGTACAATAAAATAAACCATAAATGACATCCCTGCAATTATCATCTACAAATGCTGTAGAAGACCCAAAGGTTGGACTCTCGTTTGATCTGCCATATTTACTTGAAAAGGTGTTGGAGCCAAAGCCCCATTCCTGATTTCCTTAAATATATTTTCAAGTAATATGTTCACTCCTCATACGCCATCCAAAAAAACCTCATCAAATGTTCTTTGTTTGTACTATGCCTAAATTACTGGAACTACAAAGTCCACATAAGCCGGATCAATATTATTAACTGATGTTGAAGGTACCTCTTTAACTATTGGCTCTAACTATTGCCCAATCAGCTTTTTCAATAATTTTTCTTCAAAAGCGGGCACTAATGATAACAATTGATCCAAGGATAATTCTAAAGGAGAATTAATTATTACTTGAAACAAGTCATTGTTTAGCTCATGCTTTGTCTTCATTTTATGGTCCTTCTGTATTCTATGTATAGATGTTCCATTACCCTCTTCCTGGGATGAAATCTTAAATTGTCTATGCTTCTGCTGATCTTGCGGGATTGGTTTTTGGACTTGATCCTAAATCTATCTTTGCTCCTGCCAATCAATAGGACCTTTATTCTTTGACCTTGTAACTACCAAAACATCCACATTCTTGACCAAAGCGCATTGTTTACAAGCACAATTCTAGTGATTTTCATGATCTTGATTTCGAATTCTCGATGTGCTTGCACCTAGGTCATTAGAAAATACTTGATCTAATAAATCAATAACTATCACATTTTCCTGTACCGCTTGCTGATCTTATTGATGTGGTTTCACTTGCTAGTTATTATGATTATAATGAACAATTGGTATACCCCTTTCCTCTCTATGCTTAACTCATAAAGGATAATTAGGCCCAATCCAATGGTCTAGTGTTGAGCAATATCCACATGGCATCACTATAGGTGGTCTTCCTTGCTGATTCCCTTGTTGATTACCCTAATAATTGCATTGGTTGTTCCCTTGATCTCTCCATGGAGGTCCTCCTTAATGCTGCCTCTAGAAACCACCACATCCTAGAACTAGAATGGGTTGATTTTCTACCACTTCATTATTATTCCTATTGTCTTGTCTTGAATTTTGACCTGGATGCTTTGGATTATACCAACATTGACTTGTGGTATGTCCTTCTTTGTCACAAATTTCACAAAACCTTCTCTCTTTTAGAGCAATTATGGAATATCCATGTTTCTTTAATCTACTAATTAAAGCTTCCTCTTTACTTTTCTTACCTTTGTGTTTACGATGTCTTCTTACCAGAAACTCTTCATCCTCACTTTTTGATTCTCAATCAGTCGTCCCTTTGTCTGACTCCGATTCTGAATTACATTCAACATCTAAATTGGAGTCACTGTACTTCTTTTTAAATCTGCCAAATCTTCTTTTAACTCTTGCAGCTACTAACACTAATACATGAAAACCATTAACTATATCCACACTTGCCACGACATGCCTAATGTTGTTCCTTAATCCTTTTAGATAATAACCCTCCTACATCTCATTGGTAGGTCTCTCGTTGCCCTATAATCTTTCCATTAAAGTTCTAGTTTAAAGTCACTACAGGACAAAACAGGGAGTCGTTGGCTGCCACTTGTGAAGACAATCTTGGGACATCAAAGTGAGCACGAAGATACTCTTGCAGTTAGGAGCATACGTGAATCGACACTCAAAAATGAAGGCAAGGACTATTCTTGGACGATTCTAAGTGTAAGCAAGAGTGAGCATAGTCCAAGGCAAGGCAAGAGAGAGAAGTGAAGAGACACACAATGTGCGACGTAGAGAAGGAAGTGCAAGGTGTGCTTGAAGAGTGACTAAGGAGGTGCGCAAAGAGTGCTAAGCTATTCCCCCAAGGATCCCAAAGTCCCATTGCAGTGTGAGCATGCCGACAAAAGGTGTCCAACCCTCCCCCTTATCGAAAGCTTGGTGCAAGGTGTGCACAAGTGCAAGCTTGGAGTAGGTGGAGGTCTGGTGCAGAGGAGGCTGGCAGCAACAAGACCTTGGGTATTTGGTATTTTGTAATGAGCACTCTATGGGATTTTTGCATAGAAGCATTGGTTGGATTGTGCACCACCATTGTTATTGTCTCATTATAATCAATCCACAGAGGCTTCCAGGGTGTATATTTCTTCTTGTTTTTCCCTTTTCTCCTATAAATAATCAAATCCCTTCTTGTCCAAGGATCCCCCAACAAAATTTGGCATGCCCGGTGGGATATCCAAGGAGATTTGAGTATAGGAAAAGATATATTGCAGTTGGACAAGCAATATTCAAGTGTCGACAATAGTGCTTCAGTGGAATAAGAGGTACATATTCTTGTCAATTATCTCATACTAAGAGGACTATAACAGCCCATGACTGCAACCCGGTCCCAAACATTGAGGGTCACCTGCAAGCAAACAAGAAGGAAAGATATTAGAAGATCATCTAGTCTACTTTCATCAACTTCATCAATAAGGAGCATGGCTGGTTAGGTAGACTTGGAAACCTTACTATCAAGATTAAATATAAAGTTTCCTTCTTTCAAAGGCCTAGCTCAGGAAGATCCGGACGAGCATATTAGAAGGCTTTTGGCACTATGCAAAACTAGAGGCTTAATGCGTAGGTAGGATGCCTTTTTGATACTCTTCCCTGCCACATTAGAAGGATTAGCAGATAAATGGTTCAGCCAATTTGCTGAGAACCATTTTACAACTTGGGACTCAATGAAAGATACATTCGAAAATCAATTTCAGCATGGAAATACTACAGAGATCATCATAGAGAAATTACAGAATTTGAGATTGGGTCCAGGTGAAAAGTTCCCAGAGTTTGTGACTAGGGCCAAGGCACTAATGGCTAAATTACCAGATTCACCACATGATTTTTTTGTTAAGAAATGGTTGATGGAGAGTGTTAATCTCCAAAAGAACAAGTTGACCTTGAATTTAGATCCCCTCTATATCAAGATCAACTTTAGACTCCACCTAATTTAGAGAATCTTCACCAAATTATCAGGAAATTGATTATTCTGAAAAATTCAGTTTCTTCAGAAAAGTCTGCTGCATATTAGTCACTCATTGACTAATCAATCCTGTAAAGTTTTTGATAAAACTTTGCACAACACTTCGCCTTAAGGTTGCGCAACTTTGCCAAGTTAAATCTCTTAAAAAGATTAAGTACACACTGAGAAATGTGTGAAACACTTTACCTATGTCTGAAAGTGCTTCTCTGCAATGGCGACTTTGACACCTGCAACTTCTTAGCACTGGTTCTCCCAACTCTGAACCCGTTTGATCAAGATCTTCTAGCCATAGATAGCTTACCTTCCAACTTAAATTTTGAGCCCTCACTTGTGTAAAACTTTACACTGTGGACTGAGCACTGACCATTTCTTTGAAGATGAAATGTGCGCCAGATTTTTCGACTCTCAGAACATCTTCACATATGAATGTTCCTAAACAAAATTCTCACAGCCTGATTGAAATTAATCTCTCAAATTCTAGCCATAGATAGATTAGCTATGGACTTAGATACGTGCAAAAGGATTCTTCAAAAGATTAAGCACAGAAGGAGAATGGGAGAGAAGATCGACGCGCAGAATTCTACAACATTTTCTTCTTCATTACTTTTCATACATATGGTTGATGATACATACAATGTTCATCACCTCTTCACCTATTCTTCTCTATCTGATCTATATCACTCTCTCCTACTATGAATACGTATCTGTAGATATATATACGAGTCTAACTCGTCATCTTTTTCAAAATACATTGAACTATTTACAAGAGTAATATACAAAAGAAACATTTCTGATTCTATTTTCTTCCTCTGAAAGTAATCTTCATTCTTCCACATATCTTCTCACTTTGATCTTCATATAATCACTATTGATGATTGCTCTGCTCCAACAGCTCCCCCTCAATCTTCAATTGTGATTACCTGCATCTTCTTTATTCCTGCCATATCTTTAAACCTCTGCAACTTAGGTCCATCCAAACTTTTAGTCATCATATCTGCAAGTTGATCTTTTGTAGGGGTGTGTATGACTTCAATTTCCTTCTCAATGACCTTCTCTCTCAGAAAATGATACTGTATTTCAATATGCTTAGTTCTAGCATGAAATACAAGATTAGCTGCCAAGTATAATGAACTCATATTGTCTCCACAAATAATAGGAGTACTCTGAATCACATCAAAAACTTTCAAAAGTGTCTTTAGCCATATTACCTCTTTTGCAGCTTCCACCATACCTTTATATTCTGCTTCTGTAGATGACAAAGCAATTGTATGTTGCTTCTTGGAACACCATGAAATCAATTTGTCTCCTACATAGCACAAGTATCCATGTGTTGATCTTCTATCATCCACATTACCTGCCCAATCTGCATCACTATATATCTTGATTCTTGTATCTGAAGTAAACCCATAGTACAACCCTTCTTTGAGTGTACCCTTGATGTACCTAAGTACTCTTTGTCCTGCAATCCAATGTTCCTTTCTAGGACAATGCATGAATTGTGAAAGCACACCAACTGCATATGACAAGTCAGGCCTTGTCAATGTAGCATAAATCAAGCTACCAACCAAACTTTGATAGAGTTTCATATCTCTGAACTCTTCTCCTCCAAACCTAGACAATTTATGATTCACTTCCAAAGGTGTAGGTGCAACCCTGCAATCTTCCATTTTAAATTTGGTTAGCAAATTTTTAAGATATCTTTCTTGGGTCACATATACTCCATGTTGAGTATAAGAGATCTCCATTCCCAAGAAGAATGATAGGTTTCCCAAATCACTGATTTTGAACTCTTTCTCCATCTGCTTCTTGATCATTTGTATTCCCTTATCATCTGTTCCTGTAAGTATTATGTCATCAACATAAATACACACATAAATGAATCCATTTTCACTTGCTTTGACTAGCAAGCTACTATCTGCCTTTGATGCTTGAAATCCAAGATCATTCAAGAATTTTACAAGCCTATAATTCCAAGCCCTTGGGGCTTGCTTCAACCCATACAAAGCTCTCTTGAGCTTACATACATAATTTGGACTCACTTGATCTTTGAACCCATCTGGTTGCTCCATGTAGACTTCATCTGAAATGTAACCATTCAAGAAAGCATTTTTAACATCTAATTGAGACAACTTCCAACCTTTACAAGCAGCAATTGCAATGAATGTCCTGATGGTTGTCATCTTTGCCACAGGACTATAAGTCTCATCATAGTCCACTCCATATGTCTGTGCATACCCTTTCACAACAAGTCTAGCTTTGTACCTAGACACACTTCCATCTGCAAATCTCTTTGTTTTGTAAACCCACTTACATCCAATGATCTTCTGACTATTAGGTTTAGGAACCAAATCCCATGTTTGATTCTCTATCAATGCATCATACTCCTCTTGCATAGCATCTTCCCAATTCTTCTTCCCTTTGGCTTCTTCATATGTAGAAGGGTCTTCATCTGCTTTTACCAAATAAGCATAATCTTTAGTAGTCAAGAATGAAGTGTCATAGCTATACCTTGTAGGTTGCCATTTGTGCCTAGATGATCTCCTAACTTCTGCACTTCTTGAGGTCTCTGGTTCATCACATTCTGGATCAAACCTTGGCCTCTCTTCAACTTCAATCTGCACTTCATTACTCTCACTTTCATCAAGTAATTGAATCTTTGCTTTACCTTTCCTTTGTTCCACTACTTCTTCATCATCTGCATGTACATTATATTTACCTGCATACCAAGTACCTTGCTCATCAAATGTAACATCCTTGGATACAATAAATTGCTTTGTGGATGGACTCCACAACCTGTATCCCATTTGCTTATCATCATAACCAATGAATACATACTTCTCTGCCTTAGGCTCCAACTTATGCCTCAATTGAGATGGCACATATGCATATGCCAAGCAACCAAATATTCTGCAATGATCTAAGGTAGGTTTCTTACCCCACCAAGCTTCATATGGTGTCATACCCTGCAAAGCTTTACAAGGCAATCTATTAACCAAATATGTAGCTGTATTAACAGCCTCAGCCCACAAATAATTTGGGCAATTCTTCTCTTTCATCATGGACCTTGCAAACTCAACAAGAGTCCTATTTCTTCTTTCTGCTACCCCATTTTGTTGAGGAGAGTACCTGCAAGTAACTTCTCTCTTTATACCTGCATTCCACAAATAATCATTGAACTCATTTGAAAAATACTCTCCCCCTCCATCTGACCTTAGTCTCTTCAATTTTTGACCTGTAATCCTTTCTGCATATGCATGATAGTGTTTAAATGTATTAAACACTTCTGACTTTTCCTTAATCACATAAATTGTGATCCACCTGGTAGCATCATCAACATATATGACATAATATCTTGAACCATTTATACTAAAGTCCTTTGAAGGACCCCACACATCTGTATGCACCAATTCAAGTCTTTCTGAATACATAAACCCATGTTTGGAATAGGATTGCTTATGAGCCTTACCTAATTGACATGCCTCACATCTGTATGTCATGTGTTCACCTGCAATGTTAGGCATTCCAAGCACTGAATCATTGTTAATCATTTCTTTGATACCTCTCTCATTAAAGTGTCCAAGTCTTTTGTGCCAAAGATCCAATTCTGACACGTTCTGCTCTCCATATGTGAACATAGCATGTCCAACATTTCCTTGTACCTTCAATGTGAAAAGCCTTCCTTCTTTCTTTCCTGCAATAACTTGTTTATACCCTTGACTAGGGTCTTCCACATAAACTCCATCATTGGTAAACCTTACCTCATAACCTTTTTCCACAATTTGACCTACACTGATCAAATTCTTTGGAATTGTGGGAACATAAAGTACCTTACTCAGAAGAGTGCTCCCATCCTTAGCCTTGACTGAACCAATTGACTTTACCTTATGCTTTGTATTATCACCTGTCTGAACTGTATGATTAATTGCATTATGATCTAGGTCAGTCATCAAAGCAATATTTCCACTCAAATGATTACTACATCCTGAATCAATATAAAACACTCTCATGTCCTCATGTGAAGTTTCACATGTATTCATAATGAGAGTCGAGTCCTCCTTTTGATCTGATGCATAGTTGTAGTAGGTGTTATTATAGGATTGAACTTTGGAAGTTTCTTCCACCACCTCTTCCAAAAGAATTCCTACCACCTCTACCTCTGAAATTTCCTCTCTGAAATCTACCACCTCTTCCTCTTTGATTAAAGATCTGATAATTACCATTGTTTTGATTATTATGCCAACAATCATGAGATAGATGATTAGTCTTACACATATCCAACAAGCTCTTGCATTATCCTTGTTGTTTCTGCCTCTTCCTCTACTTCTGCCATTTCCTCTTCCTCTTATGAAGTTTGCTTGGTTTGATGTACCTTCTTCTTCACCTGACTGTTGCTTCCCTTTGTTGGCTTTCTTCTTGTCTTTAGAATACATTGCATGACCTGCACTCTTATCAACATCTCCTTTGACATCATTCTCAAAAGTTAGCATATGGCCTAACAATTGATTCAAATCAGGAGTAAAATGATCTAATGAAAGTTCTGTAGATAAAATGAAAGGCTTCCATTTCTCATCTCCTCTTAGCCCTGTGAGTATTTGTCTTACCAATTTGTCTTCTTCAATATCTTCATCAACTGCACCTAAAGAATCTGCAATGTCTTTCATCTTTGTCACATAATCAGAAATTGATTGTGAGGCCTTCTTCTTGAAGGTAGTAAACTCTGCCCATAGTGAAGCCTTCCTTGATTTGGTTGTATTTTGGAAATGCTCTTCCAAAGCATTCCAAATGTCACAAGCACTCTCAAGTCCTCTAATGTGAGGAAGCAAATAGTCATTGACTGCCATGTAGATGATGCTTCTTGCTTGAGCATCCTTCTTCATCCAATTCTTCAAATCTGCAAGCTCCTCCCTAGTTGGAACACTAGGATCTCTGAATTCTGGCTTTTCTTCATCTCCTGTGATGTATCCTATTAGATCTTTGCTCATAAGGTGAGCTTCCATCATCATAGACCATGCAGGATAGTTCTCTCTATCCAACTTTTCAATTTGGAGACTATCTCCCATCTTTACTTCACCTGTAGCTTCAAATCTTTAACCTTTACAGATAATAAATGTACCTTTACTTCGAATGTTGCTCCTTCTGATCCTTTTGATGCTCTTTGTATGTCTTCCTTCAATCTTTCTTCAACCTTTACCTTTTGCACCTTCAAAATGTAAAGTTTTGTACTTCTGCAATAGTCGGAGTCTTCTTCACTTCAATTTTGACACAGCCTGCTCTGATACCACTGATGGAGAGTGTTAATCTCCAAAAGAACAAGTTGACCTTGAATTTAGATCCCCTCTATATCAAGATCAACTTTAGACTCCACCTAATTTAGAGAATCTTCACCAAATTATCAGGAAATTGATTATTCTGAAAAATTCAGTTTCTTCAGAAAAGTCTGCTGCATATTAGTCACTCATTGACTAATCAATCCTGTAAAGTTTTTGATAAAACTTTGCACAACACTTCGCCTTAAGGTTGCGCAACTTTGCCAAGTTAAATCTCTTAAAAAGATTAAGTACACACTGAGAAATGTGTGAAACACTTTACCTATGTCTGAAAATGCTTCTCTGCAATGGCGACTTTGACACCTACAACTTCTTAGCACTGGTTCTCCCAACTCTGAACCCGTTTGATCAAGATCTTCTAGCCATAGATAGCTTACCTTCCAACTTAAATTTTGAGCCCTCACTTGTGTAAAACTTTACACTGTGGACTGAGCACTGACCATTTCTTTGAAGATGAAATGTGCGCCAGATTTTTCGACTCTCAGAACATCTTCACATATGAATGTTCCTAAACAAAATTCTCACAGCCTGATTGAAATTAATCTCTCAAATTCTAGCCATAGATAGATTAGCTATGGACTTAGATACGTGCAAAAGGATTCTTCAAAAGATTAAGCACAGAAGGAGAATGGGAGAGAAGATCGACGCGCAGAATTCTACAACATTTTCTTCTTCATTACTTTTCATACATATGGTTGATGATACATACAATGTTCATCACCTCTTCACCTATTCTTCTCTATCTGATCTATATCACTCTCTCCTACTATGAATACGTATCTGTAGATATATATACGAGTCTAACTCGTCATCTTTTTCAAAATACATTGAACTATTTACAAGAGTAATATACAAAAGAAACATTTCTGATTCTATTTTCTTCCTCTGAAAGTAATCTTCATTCTTCCACATATCTTCTCACTTTGATCTTCATATAATCACTATTGATGATTGCTCTGCTCCAACAATGGTTAGCTAAGCCACTTCTAGTGAGCACCCAATGTAAAATCAAGGAATTAGTGTTGCCTACAGCGTGCATAGAGGAATTCATCAACACAGCTACACGACTAGAGCAGATAAGGCAATAGTATGGAGCAACTTCTTCTCAACTACCATATTCTACAAAAATGGAGGATCCAGTAATCCAGCTAAGAAAGGAGCTAGAGGTCTTAAAAAGGAATACGCCCAACAAAGAGGAGGAGAATGTTGTTACTCAGTTGAGGAGGGAGATTGAGGCATTAAAGCTTCAAAAGGAGGAGGCCCAAGTAGAGGAATTGGCTCAGCTACGACAGGAGTTGCAGGAACTCAAAGGAGGTGGCATCAAGAGTGGAATTTGGTGTACCATGTGTAGCAAGCAAGGTCATATAGTAAGTGAATGTCCTCTGTTAAGTGTGACTTGCCGATTGTGCAGGAAAGCTGGCCATGAGGCCTAGGAATGCCAATCAAGAGGAATGCCTGCAACAACATATTGGACACAAGGACCCTTACCACCAGCAAATGTGATGGCAACTGCACCCAATCAAGGTAACAATTAGAATGCTAGACAGAGGGATAACTCTGGAAATGGGCCTAGGAGGCCAATTATTTGTTTCATATGTGGAGAATGTGGGCACTATCAAAGTAGGTGCACTCTCCTAGAAAATGCCCCTCCTTGCACGAACTACCCAGAGGCTAGAGACCACTATACTAATTGTTAGACCACTATACTAATTGTTGTCCTAAGAACCAAGCATCTTCATTTGGGCCCCACATTCAAATGATTTCGGTGTGCAAGGAAGAAAGGGTAGAGCAAGCGAGGGTGCCATCACAATCTACCAGGGTGGTGTAGCTAGAAGAAATTGAATCTTTTACAGTGCAGACAAGAAGCAAGGGGAAGGCTCAAGTGGACATAGGTCAGGAATCAATGATTAAGGGATTGAACAAAGAAAAACTTGCATCTGAAGACAAAGCCACCACATGTGCAGATACAAGGGAAAAAGAAAATTTCATAGGTACTAGTGATGCCATTGGACATGCATTCAGTAGGGCTCATGAGGAGTTTGATATGTCAAATGGAGCCCAGGCTCTTAAGGAATCAGAAGCTTCTAGACTACTCAAGTCCATGAAAAAGGAGGTTAGTATTTTATATTTATTAAAGATGGATGGGAAGTTCAGGTCAGAACTCTTGCAGATAATTGATGAAATATCCACAACAAGTTTAGTGGCAAAGGCTGCTATTATGCATAAAGATGAAAGTGTAGGGGAAGCACCCCTCACAGATTACAAGAGCCCTCGGCTAGGAGTCTCTATAAAAGGTCATGAGTTTCAAGGAGTTATTGTGGATGGTGGTTCTGGCATTAACTTGATGCCTGAATATACCATGAAAAATATTGGACTATACCCTTCAAGACCTGCCAACTTCACTGTAACAATGGTAGACCAAAGCATAGCAAGGCCTATGGGAGTGGTCCCTGGAGTCCTAGTCAAGATACAAGGTTCCATATTTAACTTGGACTTTGTTGTTTTAAGGCTGCCACAAGTAGAAGGAAGTTTCCCCTTGTTGATTGGGAGACCTTGGTTAAGGCATGACAATGTGCTGCATGACTGGGGCAAGGACACAATGTGGGTAAAGCAAGAGGGAAAAGCGTTGCAGTAGATAATTTTAGAAGAAGGTCCATACAATCAAAGACATACGAGCATGATGCAGACAATTGGTATTTGTATGAAAGAAGAATTGGTGGACAACCCAGAAGCAGATCTATTTGAAGGAGTAGATTTATATGAAGATGAAAACATGTTGGCTTGGCTCCATGCAGAAGACCCACCTTCCTATTATGGAAATTTTCCAAACTCAAGTAGAGAAGATGCATATGAAGAAAAATAGGAAATCACTCAGGTTATTGATTCGAGTGAAACAGTCTCAATCAAAGGCCATAGCAAAGAGAAGAAAAGCAAAGCCCTTAAGTACATCAGTGATGAAGATATTCCAACTCATATGTCAATGGCCACTTTTTTATGGATACTGGTATGGCTATCTTCTGTTATGTCAATTCTTATGATAGTAAGTGCAGGGCTTTACAAGGATGTGGAAGGAGTACCTGCAAGTCTTTGAAAACAGAAGATGCAGTATGGAGGAGATAATATTTTACTCAAGGATTTAAGGGGGCCCTATCAAGTCGTCAACATGCCCAAAATAAAGACAAAACAATTGAAGTGCAGTACAATTGGAGATTATGGAGGAGTTTCTCTGAGTCAACATATCAAGGTCATGGCTCAAGGCCTATCATCAAGCCAACTGAAGAATTATGGATCACCTCGAACCTGCAAAATTTCTCCAGGTTGTACATAGCCCTATCATTTTATTTTGCTTAGGTTTTAGTAGTTTTCTTTATCCATTTCATGCTTGTTCCTTGAGTTTTTTATCAAATTTAGCAACCATTTAATAACCTTTGCATAAGTATAATTTTTGGAATTTTTGGGAGTTTTTCAAGCATTTTTAAAATTTTTTCTAGCATTTTTCATCCTTTTCAAGTGCCATTTTCTTGCCAAATTGGAGGAATAAAGGAAGCTCTCTATGATTTTGAGTGAAAAAAGTGGCGTAGACCTGTAGGAAAGTTTTTCAAAATTTTTTGAAGATTTTTTGGATTTCTTTTGCAGTTTTTTGGATTTTTTATGTATTTTTCTTTAGTTTTGTTTAATTTCACAAAAAAGGGCCCCAGGGCGTTTTATTTTTTCTTCCAAAAAAATAAAGCCCCCCCCTCTCTCCCTCCCCCCCCCTTGTCACAGCCTCTATTTCTATCCAGCCCTTTTTTGTGCTTGGGGGGTATGCCCTGTGGCGCCAAATTGTGCACAACTATGAGGGGTACTAGTACTCCTCATACCAAGCTCTCATTGCCTTCTTGTAAACATGAGTTGCTAATCAAATATAAACATGTTCTACAAATCTTCTTGGTGCCCCTCTTGTTGGCTTATGCATTTCGTGGGTTTGAACGTCTCAAGTGGTATCAGAGCAACGACCCTAGGGGAAGCCTTTCGACGGGCAGACTGTCACACCAGTGCTGGCAATGCCATCTAACGTCCTGGGCCCATCCGTGGGAAGTTCTTTGATGTCGCAAGAGGTCTTTCTCCCTCCCTCCCTCCCTCTCAAGCAAGGGCCACCCCCTTGCCCTGCCCCCCCTCCCCCCCTCAAGCAAGGAACCCCCTTGCCCCCCCTCAAGCAAGGCACCCCCTTGCCCTCCCGCCATCCCCGCGCTACCCGCCGCCGTCCCCGCGCTACCCGCAATCGTCCCTGCACTCTATCCGTCAAGCAATGCCGTACCCGCATTTAACCGGTGGACCATTACCTTCCCCGTTAGGTGCCCGCATGCCCTAGCCTCCCTCCTCCTAGGTACCCTCACCCTCCCGGGTTGCCGCTAGTTGGCTCCATGCCACCATGGCCAGGGAACACGACGTTGGCACGGCCGGTCTACCTTCAGGGATGGAACGCGCCAAGAACGTGACGGAACAGCGTCGAGGTCACAAGGCCCAACGAGCAGCCCTAGAAGAGGAACTCAACTGCCTTCTCTTGGTGAACGTCAAGCTACATGAATGCCTCCAAGAGGCCGAGCTCAATGCCGAGATCCACACCCAACCTGAATCCGACCAAGCACCACCCCACCCCAACCCCGTCCAGGACCGCATAGATAGACTCGAAGATACCCTCGCTAGGCGAACCACCTTAGTAGAAACCCATGTCTTAGCCAAAGACCAGTCTCAACCCCAACCACAACCTCAGTCAAGCACCCAACCGATACCCCAACCCACTCCCACCCAAACATCCCAACTACCACCAACCCCTTTAAACCCAACCCCGATCACTCAACTCCAACCGGTGGACCTCGATGACCCCAATTCCTTTGGCTTCTTCAAACCAAACCCCCCCGACAAGTACGGAGGTGGCCGAGGCTCCATTGCCATCAACCGATGGATCAAAGGCATGGAAAACTACCTTCAGATGCTCCGGGTTGGCCGCAACCATTGGACAAGCATTTCCGGCTAGTTCCTACAAGACAAGGCCTCGGCTTGGTACATGGTGGAGCATAAGAAGCAAGCCTGGACATTATGGGATCAATTCAAGGTGGCCATCATCGACTACTTTGTGCCTTGCAATGAAGCATTCTAGGCACGCGACGAATGGTGCAACCTCCATCAAGACAAGTTCATCGAACCATACGTATCACAATACTGTCGGTTCATGCTCCGGATCAACAACATGGCTGAAATTGATTGCCTACACAGCTTCCTTTATGGGTGCTCCCCGTAGTATCCAAAAGAAGTGGAGAAGCAAGACCCCCAAACTTGGGAGGACGCATTGCGCATAGCAGAATGACTCAACGATGCATACTCCAACCGGCTCGCACTTTCAACCGACGGAGGCCAAACTAACCGCAAAGACTCAACTGCCACCAAAGAGCAAACCAACGCAACCAACCCAACCAAGGATTCAAAGCTCTCTCGTTCCCAACCGAGAATCGTTCAAGTTCACCCAACCGAAGCAACCAACTCTGGCGAGACCCCCGCCAGGTGTGCAAACATTGCCAAGGCATCCACTCCACCGAAAACTATTGGAGGAAATGCCCTGACACGAGAGTGCAAGCAACGAAAATCGAAGAGGCATCCACGTCCAGACCAAAGATCATCGAAATTCGTAGCGATGAATCAGAGGACTCATCACCTCGTGGGCCGTCCACATCCAAAGGGAAGGCTCAATGCAAATTGTCTCATTATAATCAATTGAGAGAGGCTTCCAGGGTGTATATTTCTTCTTGTTTTTCCCTTTTCTCCTACAAATACTCAAATCCCTTCTTATCCAAGAATCCCCCAACACTCTTCCTTCCAATGTAGTTGCGAATTGCTGGAATCTTACTACATTGTTTTATATTGTGTCATATCCATTTGCGTTCCACTTTATTTCAAATCGAGCAATGTGACAGTCTGCATCTTCCTTTGAACCTCCTTTGAAATGCACTATTTTCACTTTGGGATTTGTAGGTGGTTGCGCCATGGGCACAGGTTGAGGTGTACACGTAGTTCTTTGATTGTTCGCCCCTCCAAGTGTGTCAAACTAGAGTCATCTTTTCACTCCTACAACTGCTTCTATTAGGAACAACGATCCTAGTATTCTTTCCACTTGCCTTACCTCTGTTGCACTTGTTCCTCCTCCCTCCTCTTCAGTTTCAAGATTAGAGTCCTCTTGTGCTTCGTACCAATCGTAAAATTTAGAAGATGAATCCACATTAGCCACTTGTGCTTGCTCTCTTGTGTAGTAAACTTTACTAAATCTTCCTCTTCTTCCCTTCATGTATCTCTTTCTTCTTTAGCAAACGTAGTAGGATTGCCAAATGTGTTTGGATTCAGGAACACATAGCTACTAACTCAAATGATTCACTCACAAGAATGAGCTTTACAACAAAGCTTTCCATACACTCCATATATCTTGCATATATACATGATTTCTCAAATTTACCACATTCGATCAATAACCATGCTTGCACAAAAATATTTATGTTCTTAACAGAAGAAAGTATGTGCTTGTGCAACAAAACAGAGTGAAATACCAAAATGGAGGTCTTTGTATTACAGAAAATAAGACTGTAGGTCTTTCGACTATATTCCTTCTACATCAACTTTCGCCAGCCAAGACCACTGTTCACCTGTGCAATACAAAAATATAGCCTCTCTCTCTTGTCCTAATCATTTCATCTTCTTGAAGAAGCTTCTTACCTCCCTTATTCTGTGCACAAAATCTACCACGAACATCTCCCATGACATTTTATTTAACTAACTTACAACTATTTCTTGTTAAAAGATTCGACTAACCAAAACACGAACTCAACAACATCTAAGCCTGCAACCTTCAAAATCTAACTTACTTCTTATTCCTAAACTTTGTCTCCTCTCAATAGAATGGAACAAGGCCAAGTCTATTCCAAAGCATAGAAATGTATCTTTATTGGATATGATCAAAACCAAAAGGGATACATATTGTATAATCATGTTAGTATATGATCAATGTCTACCCCTCATGATTGTATGCACATTTTGTAATGCCCCCATTATGAGGAGAAGCCAAGCGTGCATTACCCAATTGATGGGAATCCCAACTTGCATGTTGGATGAAGCTCATATTGGACCATGTAAGTTATTGTAAGGAAAGGGAGTTATCAGGGTTCCCGATTGTGGGATGCAGGGGAGCAGTGAGTAGCCCCGGTTGGGGGGTCCAAGGGGGCCAGCGGGCCCCCTGGTGGGGGTCCGGGGGCAATGCCCCCGACGGGATCATAAAGGGAAGATTCCATAGAATATTCCTTGTCAGAGTCAAAAATCATTTATATTTGGTAGGTTGGTTGAACCGGCCTAAGTCGTGTATGGCAATTATGCGAGTGGTGGCCGCTCACCCTCTACCACCCATGTATTATGATCCATGGAAGGTGTCACTCTAGCACAATGGTGAGTACCAACGTGAGAAGATTCACCTCATAATTGTCAATCCGTGGAGACGTGAGGACTAGTATGAAGACTATGAGCAAGTGAAGGCACAAGTGTGAGTGAGAAGCACACAAGCATGCACACACATACACACACACGCCCACACAAGGCAAGAACAAGGAGAGGAACAATGGAGTTCTTTGCATTAATCAAAAAGTCTCTTACATAAGCTCAATTCACAAACAATCTAACCTCAAAAATGAGCTCTCTAGCTCTTTTTATAGTTTCTAACTAGCTTTGGTCTTGTCCAGACCTAGTGTCCGGCCTAGTTAAAAATTAGGTTCTAGAGCCTATTTGAGGGTTCAAACAGAGTCTAAAAATTATGAAAATTGATATGTAGCTAGTTCTAATACTCCTCAAGCTCGAGGACTCCTCGGCTTGCACAAAATGGAGTCTATTCTACCAAAAACGGAATTTACAATGTTTGTGTAGTGATTAAAATCACTTGAGTTGTAATTGGTCCATAGAAAAAATGATTTGGCCTTGTTGCCGTATTGTGCATGACTCCTCTGTTGCTTTGTATGCCAACACGCCCCCCTTCCTAGCGTCTGTCGCCCCTGACAGACCTCTGTTCTATCGGGTGGTCGATATAGTATTGGATGACATTGGTGGCAAGTTCGTGTTCTCCTATCCTTAAGCCTCTTGCTAGATCAGCTTCCAATGCATCCCAATTATTGCGCCAGGGGCCTCTGGTTGCGGGGTGGTGTAGTACTCAGAGTACATTGCTTGTTCACAAGCAAAAAGATGGAGCAGGTGTGTTGGCTTCGGTGCGAAGACCTCCGAGTGATACTCCCAGAAACCTGATCTGAACATTTCTTCGAAGGTCTGTTTGTAACATGCAAGGAGGTATTTGATGCGTGCATGCCAGGCGTAAGCCACACGAATACTGGGGGTGGTGCTCATGTCATACACCAAATCATAATTTCCATTGCTAAACCCCGGGAGATGTACCTGTGGTGCGGCTGCATTTCTAAAAGTTTTCAGGACTACCTGCATGATATCTAAAATTTTAAGCATCATTTGAGCTGCTACATCTGGCATGGGCTTCAATCGCGGCATCCAATGGCAAATTGTTCCCATCATGTATGCTACCGACGGTGGTCCCTACAGTGGCGCAATGTACGGGTAGTTTAGCCATTCCTTGCATTGCGCGTTGTTCTGCACTTTGATATTGAATGCCTTCCAAGACCTGCGGTGTGGAACTGGACCGTAGCATGGATTGTATAGGAGATGTAAAGGCGCGTTGTTCCATGTGCGTAGCATTTCTAGATATGTCTCTAGAAGTTTCTGCCGCCAGGTGGGTTGACGAATTTTGCCTTTTTGCGCCTCTGGAGGAAGGTCTTCGGGTTGAAATTGGGTAGCAAAGGTAGGAATCTGACCCGTGACTCTCTGTATTTCTGCATTATAATCAGCCAAGATAATATAATAAGGCCTGTATTGGAGTTCGGATGAGAGGATAAGGCGTCTCGATGACAGGTTCTTGAAGTAAGCAGATTGTAGCACAATTTCCTCTATGACCCTCATGGCCTGATTTTGCACTACTGTGCGCTCTTCGTGAGAACTCCCGATTTCCTCCACTTGACGTAGCCATGGAGGCCGTGGTGCCTCGAATGTGTCCTGAGCTTCTTCCGTTTGTTGGCCTCCTGGGAAGGGTTGTGGGTCGTATTCTTCTTCAAATGTCTGTTCCATAGGATTTTGTACTACTTCTTCGTCGGTGGGAGCCTCTGGAGGGGAAGGTGGTCTCTCATATTGTAGTAGACGTGCTTGCAATTCTGTGACCTGTTTCTGGAGATCTTTTAAGGCCTCTGAGTCTGTGAGAAGTGAAGCCGCGGAGGAGGTGGTTTGAGAGGCTGCTGTTGTTTCTTTTTGGTATTTCTGCTTCAGTTGACCCAGTTCCTCTGATAGCAGGTCATGTGCTTCAAGCAGCATGGCATAGTCTTCCAATATGATCTTGATATTTTCGGGGGTCACTGCTTGAAACTTTGATGGGCTGATGGGTGCCCCAAGTGTGCTTTCAATAGCTTCTTCTAGGTTCTCTTGATTTTGTACTTGCAGGCATCGATTCTCTTCCTGAGCGGCCGCAAGATGTCGCTTGAGTAGGGCCATATTTTGTTGAAGCTTTGAATTGCATTCCAGCTGTGTCCGTAAGTGACCTTCTACCACTTGTATTGCTTCCTTATCTGTGTTCTGTAATTGTACCTCCAATATGCTATGAGCCTCTTGGAGAGTTTGGAATTGTGTGTGGAGGCGAGCATTTTCCTCCTCTAGTGTAGCAAGGCGGTGTTGTAGTGTCTCTGAGTGCTCTTGCAGGCGTTCATTCTGTTGCTGGAGCGGATTGTAATCTGTCCTTAAGTTTGATATACAAGCTAGCATGGTGTCCAATGCATTTCCTATAGATGAGGGGGTGGTGTTTACAGTGGAAGATGCATGGGAAGGGAATTGGGGAAGGGGAAGAGTGAATGATGTGTCTATTGAAGATGTGTGTGTGGGTGAAATTGGTGGAGGGGGAATGGGAGGAGGTGGAAGCGTGGGGGGAGGTGCCGTCGGTGGTGAAATGTCCATACTTTTAGGAGTGGGTGCGAGTGTGGGGTCTGCCATATACATTGGAATGGTAGGTGGTGTGTGTGTGTGAAAGTGGTGAATAGATGAGAAGTGGGGTGGGGAGCTGAAAAGAAAGGGAATGGTTGAGACCTGGGTTGAAAAGTTCTAGCAAGGAAGTTATGGAGGGATTGTAGAAGTGGAGAGATGGAGGTCGGGGGTTGAGGTTGTAGATTTGAGGAGGGCATGAAGGGTTGCGTGGTAGCAGGAAAACCCATGAATGTGGATCTAGGGTCAGGATGACCTATGGCTGAGGGCATGCGGGATGGTTGTCCTAGGGCAGGCTCTATGAGCGGTTCGGTGGATTGTGTAGTGATGGGGGTTGCTTCATAGATTGGGTTATCAGAGGTGGAGAATAGGGTTGAACTAGAGATGGGAGTACGGAAGATGAAGGTTGGTTTGGTGGGTTGAGTGGTCGAGGTGATTTCCACTGTTTCTGCTCTAGGAGGCGATGGTGGGGGTGTGGGTGGTAGTGGCTCGGTGGATTCCTCATGGGTGACTGGGTGCTCTTGGCTAGCTGTTTCGGTTGCTTGGGAGTTTGTCCTGATGGGTTCAGATGTAATAATTGGCTCTTCTATTGTTGTAATGGGGATCTGGATATTCTTACCTGAGCATGGTCGTGTCTGGAATCTTCGTGGATCATATTGAACTGGAGACCTCCTAATGGCAGTCCGCACTGCTTCCACTACCCCATATGTTTCTGCCATCAATAAGAGACCTTCCCTATATTCTGAGTCAACTCCTGCTTCTTCCAACAGCTGAGTCATGAGTACTCTACTGCTCTGTTCGGTGAGCAGTTGTTGCGATCGCACTCTTTCCATAATTTGATACAGCCTTTGGAGTTCTGCTGTATAGGCTCGGGCTTTAGTGGTCTCCTCTTCATACGCTCCTTCTTCTTCTAGGTGTCCTTGTTGTTGACCTTGCTGAGCGTCACTCCAATGTACATGGCGGCCGTCTGTAGATTTTCTTCTTCTTTGTGAAGATGTGCCTTGTTCTTCTGCATCTGAATAAAACTCTACATCATAGAGTTGTGTACTTTGTAAGAATGCTTCGAAGTCCTGGGGATCCATTCCTTCAGTATCTCCAGTTGTAGCAAATTCAAATTCAGGTGGAGCAGGAGGAGCTGAAGGGGTAGCTTGTGTCGTAGTTTCAGATCCAGACCTGGGTATCCTAATGCTAAAGGGAGGTACAATGGTCTCCCTTCGTGGCGATACCTCAGGAGTAGTCAGAACACTTCCCTTGTCTGGACACAAGGGATCGCACCCCTCATGCGCTTGGATTGATGTGTGGACGTCTTGAGCTTCTTAAACATTTGTAATTGTGCCCAAGTTAAGGCACGTTCAATGGGAACATCGTATGCTAGGCACCGGTAAATAATGCATGTGATTGCACAGCAACCGTTCACCACTAATTTCCTAGAAGACCTTTTATTTGTTTCATACAATTGATCTATAATCCATACCGGCAGCTTAATTGGTAACACACCTGCTTCCGCTAAGTAGAGAGCGAACCAGATTCTTTTGTGTGGTTGTGTGAAGCGGTCTTGGCCGGGGAAAGCAAAATGTTGCATGCACATACGGAGAGGGATGGACACGTTTGGTGTGAGTGTTGCCATGTCTTTAAGCTTCAATAGTTTCCTATCCTTCATGTTAGTAGGAACGAGAGCATCCTTTTCAGAGGGTACATGTGTGCCGTGCATATTCAAAGCATCGCTCACCAACTCCACAGTACGTTCAAACCTCTTCAACTCGTTGTTGCCCAGCAAGGAAGGAAGAACAAATGATCCTGGATTGTCCTTTTCTTCATTTGCTTGTAATTTGGAGACCAAATAGTAGCATCGGAGGAGATCTGGTTTAGGTAGTGGTGCTTCAAAGTATTCTGCTAGCCCTGCACGTTGCCATATGGTCTGGAGATCCTCGGTGTTCTGTAGAGTCTCGAACTCCTTGGAGAAAAATTGGAATCGAACCCATGATCTGTCATACTCGCACTTAGACCCCCATATATACTTGGCCTCTCCTAATGGACCTAGCATGCCATTGAACCAATGAGAATTGGCATGGACTCTTTCTGTGATCCCTATGGGTGGATCCGATACCGGGATTTGCTGAAGGTGTTGCAGCTCCACAGGTCGTTCAGTTGGTGGCACATCCACAGGTAGACTATCCACATCGATTCGTGCAGTAAGTATTCCTACTTGTGAGCTCGGACCTGTCGCTTCTGCCATGGTACTTGTTGCCTTCTGATTTTGTGAGAATATAGAAACATGTGTTAATATTGTAAAGGACAAGTTAGAATCGTTTTTGTCCCCATTACAACATTATCATGAGGTTCGGGAGAGATTAGTAGGTTAATAGGTGCTCGGTGCTTGTGTGTGTAGTTAGGAATTGGTTGGACCTAAGAACTAAGTGGAATGATGTAGTGTGAGAGTGACGTAGTTAGTAGGTGGGCATGGATTTACAACTGGGGTCCGGGGGTTTTTTACAAGTTTTAGGTTTCCAAATACAGTGGATGGCTTTGGGTCTTGGTTTTGTGGAGATTCGGGAGGGTTGCATGAGTAATTCTGCTGGGAGTTGTTGTGTCATTGGGACCCATTTGCGAGTGAGTCTGTGCGTGCTTCCAGGTGGTAGTGTGTTTGAGTGTATCAGACAAGAGTGTGTGGCGGCTGCTTGAGCGAGTGAACCCTGTCGTGTATGATGTGAATTGTTTGGGGATAGTTGAGCCCGCAAGCAAGCCTTAGGCACCCAAATTTGTCTTGATTGTGGGTCAGCCTTCATCGACTTCTTGGGTACCCAAATGGATTTCACCTTCTCAACAGAGGTTTTAGGAGTCCTCTTATTAGCATCCAGTCGTCGATTACTAATAGGAAGTTGAGACCGTTGTTGCGACTTAGTTACGGTCGGCAGCTCGTCTTTTCGCACCCACATTTGTTTCATTGGCTGAGTTGTTCTGCTTCGTGCGTTCTTTTGGTCTCTTGCCTGGAGAGTCTTCAGTGATTGATCTGCCCTTAGTTGCTGCCTCCTTCTGGCCTTTGGAAAAGAAGGGAGTTCCATTGTGGTTCTGACTCCTTCTTTGAGATCTTCATTCTTCTGCATCACATAGCCTTGGACAAGAACAGCATGGTCAACTTCATGTGCACCCCTGGAGGGACCAGGAGTCCGTGTCTTTTCTAGTTCCTTGAGTGCTCCATTATTTAACTCAATTGTAATTCTAGTCTGATTCACCCATACCTAAAGAATTCCACTTCTTAGGTTTAAGTTGACTGCTTGGTTATAGATCCAGTCTTGACCCAAGACAAGAGGTTCAGTGAGGTCCTCATCTTGACACACTAGTACCTTAACTGTCATTGCCTCATCATGAATATAGAGGGGAAGTTCTACCTCGCCCATGCAAGGGGTTTCCACGCCTCCCAATCCTATGAGATATGCTTCCACAGGATTGACAGTTAACTGCAACTCTTGACAGTAAGACAATTTAACAGCACTAGTGGCTGCGCCTGAGTCAATCAAGGCTCTTACAGTCCTTGCACGCTTTCCTTGTCCTATATCTAAAGTTATGAAAGGACGTCGATCAGTTATCCTATGTGAACTAACACCTGACACTTCACACATAGCTACGTCATATCCTTGATCTGCATATGCATCTTGCCTAGGGTGCTCTCTACCTTGTCTTCTTAATTTCAACTCCGTATGCGCTCTAGGGCTTCTGCTTGAGCTTCTTCTCGAATTCGTTTTTCCTCCTCTTTACGTTACTTAGTAGTATTGAGTCGACTTAGCATTTCCTTTGTGAGGGGTTCCTGATACAACTTGACTCTGCATCCGCTAATATAGTTTGGGAGAACATCACCCTGGCTAGTTGTACTGCTCCACTCGTGGAGATCCTATTGATGATCATAGGTCCGTAGCCTCTCTTTTCTAGCTTCCTTTGCGTGTTGTTTCAATGTGTAGACTAAAACTAAGTCGCCTGCCTTTAAAGCTTTATCCTTAACGTGGGCATCAAAGTATGCCTTCTGTCGTTTCTTAGCTGCATATATCCCTGCAGCTGCTCTCAGTCTTGTTTCTCCTAATCGTTCAAGGTCAAAAAGTCTAGAGGAGAGTTCATGACCCGTCCATTCATGCTCTTGTGCCACTTTCAATGTAGGTATCAAAAAGTCTAAAGGTAGCACAGCATTTTGACCAAACACCATTTGAAAAGGAGTGGCTTGGAGTACCGTTTTGTAGGCAACTCGGTATGCCCAAACAGCATGGTGTAGCTGTTTGTCCCAATCAGAGCGTTTATTGTTCACTAATTTCGTCAATACATTGCATAAGATCTTGTTGGTGCTCTCAGCCTGGCCATTTGCTTGAGGGTGATAGGGGGCAGACTTCTTATGTATTACCAAGAATTCTTGGAGCAGATTTTCAATAACTTCATTCAAGAAGTGAGTGCCTCTATCACTAACTAGCTCTATAGGTAGCCTGTATCTAGTGAACACATTCTCGAATAAAAACTTAGCTGTTGTTTGAGCATCGTTTTTCGTTGTGGCTTTTACCTCTACCCACTTTGTTAGATAGTCTGTCGCAACAATGATATATTCTGCATGGGAACCCTTAGCTGGGGGATTAATAGGACCTACGAAGTCTATTCCCCACTTAGAGAATGCATGTCCACCCATCATAGGTTTCAGTGGCATCTCATCTTTACGTATAGGATATTGAGTTCTCTGACAGACATCACAGCGTTTCACATAGGTATGTGCATCCATGTGAAGGGTCAGCCACCAGAAGCCCGCAAATAGTATTGCCTTGATCACCCGATCTGGTCCAAAGTGTCCTCCTGCTACACCTTGGTGAGCAGTGTCCAAGATCTTGAGATACTCACTCTCATGGACACATAGTCTCAGGTAACCATCTTTACCATGCTTGTATAGATTATCACCAATGAGTGAATAATCTTGGGCTTCTTGTTCTAAACTCCTTTGCCTAGCCAGAGTCATGTCTGGAGGGAATGTTCTCGTCCTTAAGAAGGATACTAGAGGTTCACTCCAATCTGGCACTATGGACACTTGATAAAGAGTGGCATGTTCCACAGGTGGTTTAGTGCAACAGATTGGGCATTCCTTGCACATCTTTTGGACATCAGCTTCCATAGTTGGCCAATGCACTCCGAGTCTTCTTAGTGTTTGTAGGGTTTGTTGTTTTGAGTAGTGTTGCTCTAATGCACCTACATGTGCTAATTGCAACCATTTTGCGTACTCATCCTCTTCCACACAACAGGCCAAGATCCCTTGATCTGTGTGCTTGTACATACTTCCAGCCATGATGTGGTACTTTTGGGCTTTTACTACCTCCCTATCCTGTGTGTTTATTACTGGATGGTTAGGTCCGTATGTCAATACTGGCACTAATGGCTTAGCCCACTGTGGTACCACTTCCAAGTTAAACAAGTAAGCATCAGGAAGGTCATCAGATACTCCTTGTGGGGCTTCTCCAGATGTGAGCCTAGAAAGATGATCAGCTCTCAAATGAGTCCTCCCTTTCCTTACCATAACCTCAAAATCATATTCCATTAGCAAGAGAAACCATCTTACTAATCTTCCTGTATTGCATGGCTTGTTTACGAGATATAACAATGCTTGGTGGTCAGTAAAAAATTTAAACTTATTTGCAAGCAAATAGTGTCTAAATTTCTTAACTACATATACCATGCCTAAGCCTTCTCTCTCAGTAGTGGTGTAATTTCGTTCAGCTGCATTCAATTGTCTACTGGCATAGGCAATTGGAAGATCCATATTACCTTCACTAGTAGGTTGAGCAAGCACACACCCAATAGCGTAATTGGATGCATCCACATGAACATGGAATGGCTTGTTCCAATCTGGTGTGGTCAAGATTGGTGCTGAACATAATCTCCGTTTAAGCTCTTGGAAGGAATTCTCACATTCATCAGTCCACTCAAAGTTAGTCAGAAGTCCGTACATGGGCTTTGCAATGACAGCGTACATATGAATGAACCGGCGATAATAACCACAATGCCCCATGAAGGCTTGCACTTCCTTGACGTTCTTTGGCCTAGGTAACTCGGCTATGGCTCTCACTTTCTCTTCATCGATGGATATGCAATTTTTTGACACTATGTGTCCTAGAATCTTGCCTTGCCTGACCATAAAAACGCATTTTTCTGGGTTCAGGCAGACTTGATATTCTCTACATTTGTCAAAGATTTGTCTGAGTTCAGGAATATGGGTTTGTCTAATGTTGGAATGAGCACAAAGATCATCAACATAGACTTCTAAATTCTTCCTCAGGAACTCTTTAAATACATGGCACATTAGTCTTTGGAAGGTCGCTGGTGCATTGGTAAGCCCAAATGGCATTACACGAAAGGCAAATATACCCCACTCTGTGGCAAAAGCTGTCTTATGCTGATCTTCTGGAGCAATGGCGACTTGATTGTAGCCCGAAAATCCATCGAGGAAGTTGTACACTTCCTTGCCTGCTACTCTTTCTAAGAGATGCTCTATGATAGGAAGCGGATAGTTATCTCGAATTGTGGCTGCATTAACCTTCTTCAAGTTAATGCATACACGCAGCTTGCCATTCTTCTTGGGCACCACTACGATGGGGGATACCCATTCAGTGTGCTCAATTTCGTAGATAAATCCAGCTTCAACCAGTCTATCTATCTCCTCCTTAATCTTGGCAGCGTAATTATCGTTATATGTATATGGCTTTTGCTTAGAGGGTTTAGCATCTGAGGTCATGGGGATAGTGTGTGAGCATATGTCAGGGTCAACACCTTTCAAATCCTTGTAACTCCAAGCGAATACATCTCTATATTCTCTTAGCAAGGCTATTAACGCATGCTCTTCTTCCTCTGTTAGGTCATGGCCTATGTACGTGCATCTCTCCTCTCCTTCTTCTAGGGCCACTACTATTTTCTTGGTGGTTTCTTTGTTATCATAGGCCTCTCCTGATTGTGCCTCTCGTTTAAGCATTCTTATCATGACTCTCCTGTCGTCTATCTCATACTTCTTAAAATTTTCTGGGACCTCAAACATAGATTCTTCTTCTTCTGGTGAGACTTCTCTCTTCTTTCATTTCTTCCCTTCTTCCTTCGGGGTCACATGTGTTGCTAATCTTACATCATTTGTAAGCTCTCCATGCCTCTGGGGTTGAGATTCTACTTCATGGAAGTATTCTTCATCTGATGCAAATGGTGGGTCCATGATGATTGACTCTAGATCGGAGTCACTTGCATCCTCAAATGCATCAGGGCTAGGTTCGCATTCTTCTAGAACTGCCTCTCCCATGATTGGCTCTATGGAGAAGACTGAAATGTCATAGCCATCCTCATCACAGTGAGGTGTCCATTGTTCCTCATTGATGGCTACATCCATGGTTGCTAAAATTTCTGCCCAGCCATGAGGTTCAAATTCTTCGTCTGGAAAAACTACAGGTGCATAGGCTGGGTCTTGGATTGATCTATGTGTTTCTTTTGCACCTATCTCTCTGGCTTCTTCTCTCTTCTCTTCTTCTACTGCTACTTTGCACATCCATAAGTGGGTGTCTTCATGCATCCATGAGGATCCTGATCCTATGGAATGCACCGATTCTGTATCATCTTTGCCTCTATGGATGGGGTTCCATTGGATAGGAGGGACATCTCTATGAGAGTAATCCTTGAGATTTACTTTGGTCGTAACACCTAGGTGCTGCAGGTACAAAGAATTGGTCCCCCAATCCTGTACCACTTGCAACTCTCGCATAAAGGGTCGTCCCAAGATCATTTCATAGGCATGGTTCTTGCTAAAATCACATATGGCAAAGGTATGCTCGAACTCGACACCACAGGTGGTGAGAGTTATTCCTTCTAGCAATCCTAAGGGTCTCTCAATATGATCATCGGCCATCTGCAATTCATTCTTGTTGGCCTGAGTGCTGGCTTGCCCCAACGCTTCCATAGGGAAGTGGTGGCAATTGCCACTCCTGCACCTGAGTCCAAAATTGCCTTGGTGGTGTACCCCTGGTAGGTAATGGGAAGATAGGTGTTCCCTTCTTCACCTTCACACATGTCTCCTATCTTATCCAAGGGTATCTCGGGCACTGTCCTATGTGATCCTACCTGGGAACGAGGTTTTGCTATCTCGGGTACTTGTTTGGCTACATGTTTCCACACTTCTGGTCTAACCTTAAGCAGCTCTTCCAAAGTGAGACTGCACTGCACTTTGGTGTTCTTCACTACCTCTGTGTTCCTAGGCATGACTGAATCTTCGTTTCTTACCATGACTGTAGGTGTTCTCATACAGGTGGACTTTGCTTCCCATGGGCCTGTGAAATGGGGTAGTTCTTGTAAAGAATTAGACTCGAAGTCTAATCTTTCTTGAGATTGGGTACACTCCTGCTCTCCATGAATGGAAGGAAGGTCTTGTGGGAATTGATCGTGTGTGTCATCCACAAGTTCAATGGGAGGAGGGGCTTCACTTTCTTTAGCCCATTTGTCTTCTTGAATCTCGCGTAGGAATTCTGGTGTGAACCGATTCATAGAAGATGATGTGTCTGGCTCCGTAGAGTTAGGCACATAGGCTTTCTGGGTAGGAAGACCTGCACTTTTACTAGCCTTGTCATGGTGTTGAGGGGCGAGTTCCTTTTGGGATTGTGCCATTAGATTCTCTATTCTTCCTAGGGAAGGGGGTTGTCTGGTTCAGTGGAATTGGGCACATAAGCTTCCGATGGGGGATGGGTCATGTTTTTGCTTGCTTTATCTCTTTCTTGATTTTTTTCTTCCTTGGCAGATCTTGCAATTATGCCCTCTAACTTCTCTAGAAGTCCATCCAAGTGTAATTGCGTCTTGGCTGAGCCCGAGTAATTGAAAAGGCGACTGGCTTCAAACATCGTCTGAGCCAATGTGACCATTTTCGCGCAAAGCTTGGTTCTTTCTATCTCTAGGTCGGCTCTAGGGTAGCACTTGTCATGATCCATGACATTTGGCCCTTCTTGGATTCTGGCCTGATATGCTTTAAGCATCATGTCTATGTCTTCAGGAGTGGGATCAGCTAATACTGATCCTGCTTGGGGTGGTGGGTGGGTTACGTGGGGTGTCTTAGAGGGTGGAGGGATGGAGGGTGATGGGGATGGTAGTGGTGGGAATGTGTGAGAGTGCGGTTGAGATGTGATCTCTATGATTTTGGCCTTGGTTTCTCGTAGACTTTCCTAAAGTTCGCTCATCTTCTTCGCCCATTGCCTTTTCATACGTTCACGGCTATCTCTCCAAGCTCTAGTCCTTTTCTTATTTTGGCTCTTAGTATCGCTAGCATCTGGGCTCTTTTCCTTGCTTACCCCTTGGTTTTGCTGCACTGCTTGAGCTCTAGTGACTACCTGTACGGGTGCAGTGGAGGTGACACTTCCTGTGGAATCTACCACTAACCCAATAACATTAATCGGAGTGATTTTTGGCATATTGCTGGGATTCTTGGGACAATCTCGTAAGAGATGTTCCTTTCCGCACTCCTGGCAAAAGCCTTGGATCGTCACTGATTGGGGTTGTGTAGGTGCAGGCATGGGGCAATCACGTATGAGGTGATCACCCTGGCATCTGAAGCAAGGTCCTCTAGGAAAAGGGGGTCGTATCTGCCTAGGTTGAGGTCTAGAGTTGGGGTTTGTGTACATGACGTTTGTGTAATCCGACTCCCAACTGGGTTCATTTGGCTCTTCACTATAGTAAGACTCACCATGCTCAGGAGACTACATGTAGTAGGCCTGGGGGCTATCAACATGTGTAGAATCAAAGCTATGGTCACTCGGGTTACTTTCAGAAAGCAATGATGTTACAGGGACTGTAGCTCTATTCAGGTTCTCTTCTACTGCTGCATATTTTACTGGGATCACATTAGCTGGGGCAGGAGGTTGTTGTGCTAACACAGGCTGAGGCCTTTGGTGGTTTTGGTATGGTTGCTGATAAGGTTGTTGTGGCCTACCATATGGCTGTGGAGGGTACGGGTTCTGGTATCTTCCCTATTGAGGGTATGGCTGAGGGTAGGGTTGCCTAACCGCCTGCTTGTTGTATGGGCAATCTTGCACGGTGTGATTGGTGTACCTCCGTTCTATGGTGCAGTACTGGCTACTAGGATTAACTTGGGGTTGAGCCATAATGGGACAAACATTCGCCATGTGGTCGCCTCCACAATTATAACATCTTTTTACAGGGGCGAACCTCGGGATTTGTTTACTAGAGACACCTAGTTTTTGAGCAACTTTCTCTGCAAGTTCCTCAATCGATGTGGATTGCGTGGAAGAGAGGCTAGAGGCACTATCTGAATCTTTGTATATCTTGGCAAGCTCTAACTCCTCCCCTAGGTTATCCTCGATGTCAATGCACATGCGCACACACTCTTCTATTGTCCTAGGGTCCTTCAAGTACACATAAGATCTCAATTTAGTACTTAGCAATCCATCCAGGAATAAAGCCACTTGCTTAGCTGGTGTGGGTAACTCAGGGACAGGGCATCTTTCAAGATATTGCCTAAATCTTCTTCCTGCAAGTCTCACCGTCTCTTGAGGGGTTTTCTTGAAGCTGTGAATCAGTGAGGAGGTATTATGCCTTATGCCACTCTTAGAGAATTCAATAATGAAAGCCTCTAAGAGTTGGTCTATGCTCCTGAACTGTCTCTCATTTAGTGGCTGAAACCATGTCAGGGCAGTGTTCCTAAGGGTCAGACCAAAGGCATTGTACTGCGTGAATAGATCCTCCACTTGTTCAGCTCTCAGGACTTTCCTAAACTCAGCCACATGATCGTATGGATCTCCAGTGCCATCGAAGTAGTTCTTCATGGACTTAACTAGCTGAGTCGGTCTCAAAGTCCTTGTGTGCTCTCTAGGTCGTGGTAGAGGGAACTCATCCGTATTTCTTTGATTCCTATGAGCTCTAAGTATCTCAGGTTCTACTCTATTTGTTTCCGTCCTCGTTCTTTCTCTGCCCACTGGGTTGGCAAAGCTTACTTCTGGTCTATCTCTACTTCTGTCTCTTTGCATTCCATGAGCTTGGGATGTTCCAGCTCCAGGGTGACCATAGGATACATTCGATCTTGGTTGGGGAAAAATGAATTCACCCTTCCAAGTGTAAGCATGCCTATCATTTTCTGTCACCACAAAGATCCTCTCCAAAGCGTGATCTAAGTAGGTCACTCTACCTGGGCTATCAGGATCCTTAAACTCATAGATCATGATTGTTCCTATATCAATTGGCCGATCAGGTTTGTACCTCCAAAAGGCTTCGTCAGTCTCTCGATTGAGGAGCAAATCTATGCTCTTATTATCCTGGGGAATCCACTCCGGTGTGATAATCCTAGTGAGAACCGATTTACCTCGAGGGGTTCTAGGTTCTGCACCCATGTTTCCTTGCTCTAGGTCACCTAAGTCTGCTTCTGGGATCACATTTCCAAATTCGTCTGTTCTATCTGGGTGACTGGTGACTACGTATATGGTTCCTTCTTTGTCCAAGTATGCTCCGTTTTCGAACTTGACAGCTGGGTGCTCTAGTCCAATGGATTGATCAGGATTCTTAATCTGTACCACAGATCTTCCTAGGCCGTCCTCATAGATGCTGGCACCTAATCGGTTGGTCCTAAGGTATTCCAACTGCGTTTTGTAAGGGCCTTCTACCCTGTGCAAGTAAGGCACTCCTGAACTTCCTGTAGGTCTCTCCATACCTTGAGACATCTCGGATTCACTAGTCTCAGAACTTGGGTAGTATGAGTGGTGGCTCAACTGCTGGGCCCACGACCTAGCAGTGTGGTTGACACTAGCCTCTGAAGACCTAAGTCTTTGTCTATCCCTTACTAGATGTCGCCCTGATCTAAGGTTCATAAGCCTAGCTGAATAGCCCACTTTTGCCCAAGTACAACCTCGTTGCAGAGTCCTTTTGTATCAGTTACTTGATTCTTTTTAGTTGATTCCCGTTGTTAAAATTCATGTCTGATATCACGTCGTGTAGTATATTTGAGTGTAATTTCGCACTTACAGTTGATCGTTCCACGTTAAGTTCTTTTCCTTTAAAGTTCTCCACAGTACAAAGATTATGTCCTTAGCTTGAACTTGAAAGTTTAGGTATGCTTCAACTTGATAATTGCCTATCGTCGCCCTGACTTACTCCTACTTCTAATCGTTCTTAGCCTAAGCTAGGAATTGACGAAGGGGAGTTGAGAGTATTCCGACCTTTCTTGCTGATCCTTGCTCTTTAGTGCTCGAGAAGTTGATTCTCAAGCTTGCACAAAACCCTTGCTTGGACTCTCTCAATTGCTTCTCAATAGTCCTGCATCAATCCCAAGATTAGCTCCAAGTTGACCTTTCAATTGACAGACAATTTATTTCACACACTTTTTTAATGACCCTTGTTCCCCCTTTTGTATTGCTAAAAATTTCCTCTAGAGCTCCCTTGGTGTTCCTACCCCTCAGTGTGCCAACTTCCAAATATCCTATCTGAAAAGCAACGCATTATTCTTATAAAAACAGTTGAGGGCGCGTAGTATATGCCACGAGCTTTCCGACAAGCCCTAGAGCTCAAAAAATGGACTTCGTATGAAAAATTTATGGCCGTTCAGGGTTTAGGGGGTTAACTAGACAAACAGAACCTTTCAGGGGTTTTAATGCATTTTTCTAAGGCCTTTGCAAGTGTATGAGTATTTGAGAGTGCAAATATGCCCAAAATTTAGCCTAAATTTCCAAAAAATTTACCCCTTAATTTTTGCCGAAAATGTTTGTCTATCGCGATAGACGGTGTCTGTCGCGATAGACACAAACTATCGTGGGGGGCTGTCTGTCGCGATAGACGGTGTCTGTCGCGATAGAGTGGTCTGTCGCGATAGACAGTGTCTGTCGCGATAGAGTGGTCTGTCGCGATAGACGGTGTCTGTCGCGATAGAGTGGTCTGTCGCGATAGACGGTGTCTGTCACGATAGACGGTGTCTGTCGCGATAGAGTGGTCTGTCGCGATAGACGGTGTCTGTCGCGATAGAGTGGTCTGTCGCGATAGACGGTGTCTGTCGTCTGTCGTGATTTGGTCTGTCGCGATAGACGGTGTCTGTCACGATAGACTGGGTCTGTCGTGGAATTTTGGTCTGTCGCGATAGACAGGTGTCTGTCGCGATAGACGGGGTCTATCGTGGGTCTCTGTCTGTCGCGATAGACGGTGTCTGTCACGATAGACGGTGTCTGTCACGATAGACGGTGTCTGTCGCGATAAACAGTGTCTGTCGTGATAGACTGAAAAAACGCAAATTTTTGAGAAGCTTCTAGTGATTTAGAGTGCTCTAATGGTGTAGATTACCGTGCCAAACACGCATTCACAAAATATTAAGTTTTTCTGTCTGTCCCGACAGACAGAGGTCGTCGTCCCGGGACCTGTGCAGAGTCTGTCGTACCTGCGCACACTGCTGGAGAAGGTGGTACAGCTAGTTCCTGCAACAAAAGCTCAAAAACACACCAAAAACAGATAGCATGCAAGCTCTCTCTCGCTCTCTCTCACAATGCAATGAGGGAAATGAGGTGGGGGGTGTAATATGACCCAAAAAACTGAAATTCTTTTGTGGAGATGGAGATGGAGGTGGGAGATGGTGGGGATGATGATGGTGATGATGGTGATGCGAAAATAAGGAAAAAATGAAGAAAAATCAAGAGAAAGAAGGATATTACCTATAACTCCAATGTCTCAACTCGACGTATTACCATCACACGCTCGTCCTCGAAGCTCTCTCCCCGGCAACGGCGCCAAATTTGGTGTCACTCTAGCACAATGGTGAGTACCAACGTGAGAAGATTCACCTCATAATTGTCAATCCGTGGAGACGTGAGGACTAGTATGAAGACTATGAGCAAGTGAAGGCACAAGTGTGAGTGAGAAGCACACAAGCATGCACACACATACACACACACGCGCACACAAGGCAAGAACAAGGAGAGGAACAATGGAGTTCTTTGCATTAATCAAAAAGTCTCTTACATAAGCTCAATTCACAAACAATCTAACCTCAAAAATGAGCTCTCTAGCTCTTTTTATAGTTTTCTAACTAGCTTTGGTCTTGTCCAGACCTAGTGTCCGGCCTAGTTAAAAATTAGGTTCTAGAGCCTATTTGAGGGTTCAAACAGAGTCTAAAAATTATGAAAATTGATATGTAGCTAGTTCTAATACTCCTCAAGCTCGAGGACTCCTCGGCTTGCACAAAATGGAGTCTATTCTACCAAAAACGGAATTTACAATGTTTGTGTAGTGATTAAAATCACTTGAGTTGTAATTGGTCCATGGAAAAAATGATTTGGCCTTGTTGCCGTATTGTGCATGACTCCTCTGTTGCTTTGTATGCCAACAGAAGGCCACCCATGATCTTATATGTACATGACTTCTCAACTATCTGAGACATCGAATTGAGCCAGCATTCCTCTACCTTGTATCTCCCTATCTAGACTTGTCTAGATCACCATTTAAGTTCTACCTTGAGAGCGCACAAGGTGAACAACACCATCATCTTGTACTTGTTGTTATTAGAAAATTGTTGAGATTCTCCTATATCTGTTATCTTCTCTGCTAGTGCCCCTATGTTATATTGCGTAACTATTTTCTTACATGGTATCAGAGCCGTAAGGCTCGAATAGCTTGAGAAGTATAACTATTTTAGCCTACTAGAAGACTAGAATATCAGTAGATTATTCGAGTGATTACATGATGGCTTTATAATCGAACACTGGTTGTGGTGCTTCAGCTAATGTTAATGCTGCACCTATTCAAATTTGCCCATCTGCATTCACTGAAAGGAACCTGGATGGAACCATCTATACACTCTGGAAGTTAAAAAGTTCTGCAACTTTGGACTCATATGAATTACTTGACACTATCATGGGAATGATGGGATTGGATCGTGTGAAGCTCCATTGAGTTCCCCAATTTTTTTATCAGATCCGTACACACACCTTGAGATAGGACGCATAGACGACACACGGAGTTCAAAGTGTCTTTTTCCGCCCAGCCACACGGTGGTCTAATATCTCCACTCTCTCATATCTACCCAAAATGGGCAATAATCAGGCTCCGGATATGAATGCCACTTGTCACGCATATGAGTATCATAGTCATAATGAATAAGGGGAGGTTCTCACCTCCAAGTCCTACTCATCTATGATACTCCATGTAACATTTCCTTCCCCTTAGTTCCATTTTTGTCCTCAAAAACAGTTTTTGGGAGGTCTGATAGGAAGAGAGAAATAATAGAACCACCACTCCCACTATATCCCCATGTATAGAAATACATCGTCCTATCTCCGTGTTGTTTCCCCATATCCTTCCCCTTAAGAAAACTCTTGGGAAGGTAGTCTAAAACTAGGAAACCGTCTCTGAAGGGTGCTAACCCGCTCCCAAGTGGAACTACCTTCTGAACTAACTTTCCACTTTACTAAACACTCTTTATACAAGTGACTTCTCGTCCGTTTCTCTGGAGTGCATAGTATGCTCTCAGGTGCATGTGGAATAGATTGAACAAAAATAGGCTCTATTACCTCACTGTCTGGAATGAGGTTGTCAGATTCACCCAGCCTTTTCTTAAGGTGGCAAAAATGAAAAACTAGATGGATTTGAATATTCTCTGGAGGTTGGAGCTGGTAAGCCATCTTTCCTATTCTCTTAAGTATTTGGAAAGGTCCACAATACCTAGGAGATAGCTTTGGACAAGGTCCCGTCTTCATGGTTTCAGACCTAGATGGAACTCTAAGATAGACCTACTCTCCTACCTCAAAGTTGATATCTCTCCTTTGAAGGTCTTTATAGGCTCTAGCTCTATCCTGAGCTCTCCTAATGCTCTCCTTAGCAATCCTACGCATATCATTCATCTCTTCCAACAAGTCCTTTGCAGCTTCAGCTTTTTCATTCTACAAGCCTACTGCATAAGGTGCTATTGGTTGAAACCCATACATAAGCATAAATAGACTATGCCTAGTGGAAGAGTGCTTGACACTATTATATGCAAACTCTACTATAGGTAAGTACTCTTCCCAATTAGTTTGCCTTTCATTCACATATGCTCGAAGCATATCCTCTAGGATTTGGTTAACCCTTTTTGTTTGCCCATCCGACTCTGGATGCTCGGCCGTACTCATGCTAAATTTTGTGTCCAACCTTTTGAATACCGCTCTCCAAAAGTGGCTAGTAAACTTCCTATCTTGATCAGAAACTATGTCTAAAGGAAGACCATATAACCGGTATAGGTTCTCAACAAAGAGTCTAGCCAACTCTGGTGTCTTCACTGTAATACGTGTCGGAATAAACCTAGCCATTTTGGTCAACCTATCCACAATTACCCAGACTAAATCGTGCCCTCTCTGTGTCTTAGGTAATCCATCTATAAAGTCCATGGAGATACTCTCCCACTTCCCATTAGGAATATCCAATGGGTGGAGTAGTCCTCCAATCCTCAATCTCTCAGCTTTGTTGACCTAGCATTTGTTGCACTTAAGCACATACTCTAGGATGTCCTTATGAAGTCGAGGCCAATAAAATTGCCTCTTAACAAGATCATAAGTCTTGTTAACTCCTGGGTGTCCTGCACGAGGTGTGTCATGACACTCATACAAAATATACCATCTCATCTCAGTATCTCTAGGGACACACACCTTGCCTTTATATAATAGATATCCATCATGGACACTGAATTCTTCCACTTGAATCCTTCTTGAGTACCTGTCGATACTTCATCCTCATTGGAAACTCGTATAACACGATCTCCATTCTCTATGGTCTCCCAAATCTCGGAATATGCAGGATCAAGCCTACATTTCCCTCTAATGGACTCAAGTAGCTCACTAGTCATCTGAGTAAAACTCACTCCATTGAGCATATGCATGCGGCTAAGTGAATCAGCCACTACATTAAACTTTCCCTTCCTGTACCTAAGCTCATAATCAAACTCTTGAAGGGTCTCTGCCCATCGGGCCTTATGAACTTTAAGGTCTGTTTGATTAGAGAGCCACTTAATGCTCTCTTGATCAAACACTATCGTGACTTTGGCACCATATAAATAATGACGCCAATTCTTCAAAGCATGGACAATTGCATAGAACTCCTTCTCATAGACGGAGTAATTCTTCTGGGCCGGTTCTAGTTTCTTGCTCTCAAAAGCTACTCGTCGACCATCCTGTACTAAAACCGCTCCTATGGCAAAATCACTTTCGTCAGTCTCAACCACAAATGGTTTGTTGGGATCTGCTATATGTAAAAGTGGAGCTATAGCAATTGCTACTTTTAATTTTTCCATACTTTGCTGCTGTTCGTCTCCCCAATGAGAGGCTTTCCCTTTCCCTTTAAGTTGTTCCGTCATCGGGACATCAATCTTGGCATAGTTCTTAATGAATCTTCGATAGAAACTTCATAAACCTAGGAAGATCTGCAGCTCTTCCAAGTTCCTTGGATGTGGCCATTCCATAATAGTCCTTACCTTTTGAGGATCCATCTGGATTCCGTCCTGGGAGACTATATGCCAAGGTATCTAAACTCTCTCTTGAAAAATTCACACTTTGATTCCTTAGCAAAGAGTGAATTTCCCTTAGCACTTGAAATACCTTCCTCAAGTGTTCCAAGTGCTCCTCTTCTGATGCATTATAGATCAGAATTTCATCGACAAAGTCTACTACAAAGTGTCCTAGATAAGACCATAAAACAGTATTCATGAGCTTCATGAAAGTGGCAGGAGCCTTGGTGAGACCAAAAGGCATCACCAAAAACTCATAATGCCCATATCTAGTCCTAAATACAGTCTTAGGAGGATCTTTCTACTTTTTGCTATTAGTTGATAATTATAGTAGAACAATGTGGGTTTATTTCATTCGAGAGAAGGCTTATGATTTTGAGAAATTTAAAATGTGGCATAAGTATGTGGAAAATGAATCAAGAAGAAAAGTGAAGAAATTCAGAATAGATAGAGGAGGTGAATTCTTGTCAACAGAATTCAATAATTACTGTAAGGAGCATGGTGTGAAAAAGCAACTTACCACAGCTCATACACCTCAACAAAATGGCATTTTTGAGCATAGGAACATGACAGTAGTTGAAATGGATCATTGTATGTTAAAGGCTCAAGACATGCCTGATTCATTCTAGGTGGAAGCAGTCAATACAGCAGTCTACATCCTCAATCAAAGCAACACAAGATCACTGAAGGGGATGAATCCTCAAGAAGCATATTCTCGTAAAAATCCTTCAGTTTTGCATTTGATATTTTTTGGTTGTTTTCCGTTATGCACATATTCCTAATTCAACAAGATTAAAGTTGGATTCAAAAAGCAAAAAGTGTGTCTTCATAGGATATAGTGAAGATTCTAAAGCATATAGGTTGTAGGATCCTAAGGAAAGGAAGATTTTTGTCAGCCGAGATGTGGTGTTTGATGAATGAGCACACTTAGTAGAAAATAAAGGTAAATCTACTATCTCATCAAACGGAGAAATATCTCATCTTATGCCTGTCAAAAGATAGGTTAAAGTTGAGGAGGAGGAAGCATCTAATGTAGAAATTTCCTCAGTAAAAATCCAACTAGTTGTAGCTGCATAGCATAAGCCATTACCGAAGTGGGCACAACAGCTCTTTGATGATCACAATCCACATGTAGATGTACCAGAATCATCCTCACATGGATTACAAAGATCAATGAGAATAGAAGAGGCTCTAATGGTAGATATCATGGGCTCCATAAAGGAACCTACCACTATTGAGGAAGCCCTTGATGATCTAGGTTGGAGAGCAGCAATGTAGTATGAGTGTGATAGTATACTAAAAAATGATACATGGGATCTAGTCAACTTGCAGCCAAAGAAGACGATAATAGGTAATAAATGGAGTTGGAAATCTAAGTATAAAGAAGATGGAACATTAGAAAAGTATAAAGCAAGATTAGTTGCACGGGGTTTTTCACAGATCGCAGGATTTGATGTTCAAGGAACTTTTGCACCAACAACATGCATGACAACTATTCACACGGTACTTGCAATAGCTGCACAAAAGGCCTTGCCTATTTTCTAGATGGATGTCAAATCTGCATTTTTGAATGGTCACCTCTAGGAGGAGGTATATGTATCTCAACCACCAGGTTTTGAGGTGCCCAATTCAAAAAATAAAGTTTGCAGGTTGAAGAAAGCTTTGTATGGACTTAAGCAAGCTCCAAAGGTTGGTACCAATGGATATATAATTTTTTCAAAAATATAGGTTTTGAAAGAAGTACTTTCTGATGCTAACTTGTATGTAACAAGAAGGGATAGCAAGCTAGTTGCTGTCATTGTATATGTAGATGATTTGATCATTACAAGAGATCATCAGGAACTCATCAATCAAACTCAGATCAGCTTGGGACTTGAGTTTGAAATGACAGACTTTGGTCTACTCCATTTTTGTCTTGGAATTGAAGTATGGAAAAGGAAGGATGGCATTTTCATCTCACAACAAAAATATGCCAAAGAAATTCTCAAGGAATTTGGAATGATGGACTGCAAACCAAACAACACACCTATGGAGGTAAATCCTAAGTTATCTATGGATGATAACATGCCTGATGTAGATGCTAAGAAGTATAGGAAGCTCGTTGGAAGTCTTATTTTTCTGTGCAACAGTAGACCAAACATTTGCTATGCAGTTGGAGTGTTAAGCAGCTTTTCCAACAAACCTAAGGAGAGTCACTAGAATGCTGGAATGCAAATTCTAAGGTACATTGCAAGAACCTTGGATTTTGTATTTTTTATATGACAAGTGATACACTTCAAGGATATTGTGATTCAGATTGGGTTGGAGATTGTGATTCTAGAAAATCGGTTGCTGGATATTGTTTCTCACTTGGTTTAAGAATATTTTCTTAGGTAAGGAGGAAGCAACCAACTCTCGCACTCTCCTCCACTGAAGCAGACTACAAAGCAGCTTGTTTTGCTTCTTGTGAGGCAGTCTAGTTAAGGATAATTCTTGCAAATCTAGGCTTTCCATCAAATATGGCGAATGGAATCAAGTGTGATAATCAAAGTTGTATGGCTATTGCAAAGAACCCAATATTTCATGCTCCCACCAAGCATATAGAAGTACAATACCATTACGTTCATGAGCTAATTGAAGACGAGATTGTGGAGCTAGAATATTGTGCTGACATATTCACTAAAGCACTTGGAAGAGAGGAGTTTAACAGGCATCTTCAACAGGTGGGCATAGGACTGAGACGTACTTGATTTATCATTCGATAAACATTGAGGGGGGGTGTTAGTATATGATCAATGTATACCCCTCATGATTGTATGCTCATTTTGTAAGGCGCCCATTATGAGGAGAAGCCAAGCCTGCATTATCCAATTGATGGGAATCCCAACTTGCATGTTGGATGAAGGTCATATTGGACCATGTAAGGTATTGTAAGGAAAGCGAGTTGTTAGGGTCCCCAATTGTGGGGTGTGGGGCAGCGGTGAGCAGCCTCGGTTGATGTCCAAGAGGGCCAGCGAGCCCCCTAGCTAGGGGTCCTAGGGGGCCAATGGACGGTAAAGGGAATATTCCATGGAATATTCCTTGTTGGAGTCTGAAATCCTTTCTATTTGTTAGGTCGGTTCAAACGGCCTAAGCAGTGTATGGCAATTACGCGGGCGATGGCCACCCATGCTCTATCGCCCATGTATTGCCATCCATGGAAGGCCACCCATGATCCTATATATACATGACTTCTGCACTACCTAAGACATCGAATCGACCCAGCATACCTCTACCTTCTATCTCCCTATCTAGAGTTATCTAGATCACAATTTAAGCTCTACCTTGGGAGCGCATGGGTGGACAATGCCATCATCTTTGTACCTGTTGTTAGTAGAAAATTGTTGAGATTCTCCTATATTTTTTATCTTCTCTGCTACTGCCCCTGTGTTATATTGTGTAACTATTGTCTTACAAATCCCACTAACAAAGGGTTCTTAGCTAGTAGGGATGTAATCTTTGATGAAAATAAATCTTTGTTTGATGATGACAACAAAGTGAAGCTATCCTATGACTTCGAAGAAGACTTTCCATCTCTTCCAACAAAGGAACAAAAGCATCATGAAGATAGTGAATCTTAAGAAGACTTGATAGATTTAGAGGGATTGAAGCTGTGGAAGAAAAAAGGGAAAGCTAAGGTGAAAACCTAGCTCAAGGCTTAGAAAACTCTCATCAACCAATCTAAAGGTCAATGAGAGCGAAGAAGAAAGTAGAGAGATATGGATTTGATACCTCTTTGGTCACATAGCATTGAATCTATATGGCCAAGGACTCCAACATTGAAGAAGCAACATCGTATGAAGAAGCTCAAAGAAAGACGGAATGGAGAGAGAAGCAATAGATGAAGAAATGGCAGCTCTTATAGACAACGACACATGGGAACTTGTTCCTAGAAAACCATCAATAAAGGTTATTGGATCAAGGTGGATTTATAAAGTAAAGAGGAATTCACATGGTAGTATTCATAGATACAAATCAAGGTTACTAGCCAAGGGGTTTTCCCTTAACTTATGAGATAGACTATAAAGAGACCTTCTCAACTGTTGCTAAAATGACTACCATTAGAGTACTTGTTAGCATTGTTGCATCTAAGAATTGGAAGCTATATCAACTAGATGTAAAGAATGCATTTCTTAATGGATGGATTTCAGAGGAAGTCTATATGGCACAAACACCTAGTTATGAAGATGCACATCGTCCCAAATATGTGTGTAAATTGAAGGAGGCTCTATATTGTTTGAAGCAAGCTCTAAGAGCTTGGAATCACAAATTAGTTACCTACTTGGAGGACCAAGGTTTAAAGCTAGTAAAGATGATACATCATTATTCATCAAGTGGAATGGATCAGAGGTTATATATCTATGTGTATATCTAGATGACATTGTAATTATAGGGAATGATGTCAATGGAATTAAACAGGTAAAGGCTAGAATGAAGGATGAATTCAAGATCTGTGATCTTGGAGCTCTCACTTATTTTTCGAGACTTGAACTTGTGTATATAGATTCTGGTGCCTATATCACTCAAAGGAAGTATGTACATGACATGCTTTCTAAATTTAAAATGGAGAATACTAAGTGTGCAAGTACACCCATGGAGTTGAATCATAAGCTAAGTGCTTATGAGGGAGAACCCATTGAAGATATCACAAGCTATCAGAGCTTGGTAGGAATTTTAAAGTATGAAACTCTCAAAAGGGTGGACATATGCTATAGTGTTAGCATAGTCAATCAATTTATGCACAAACCAAGGAAGCCACATATGGAAGCAGCCAAGAGAAAGCTCAAACTTGAAGGGTACCATCAATGAAGCCCTTTTCTACCCCTACAATTTTGAAATTGATCTCAAACATTACTCAAATTTAGATTGGGCTAGATAAAAGGATGATAGGAAGAGTACATCAGTCTATTTGACTTTTGTAGGTTCAAAACTAGTTTCATGGTCTTCAAAGAAGCAACCAACTATTGCTCTATCATCTACTAAGGTTGAATACAGAGGTTTGGCTAATGCAACACAAGAAGCTTTGTGGTTAAAGTGTTTATACTTAGATTTGTGGTTACATACCTTAACTCCTCACATACTTGGTGATAATACAAGCTCACTTCACTTAATAGCTAATCTAGTTTACCATGCTAGAACCAAGAATATTGAATTCCATTATCATTATGTAAAGGAGAAGCTGATGAGCAAGGAAACTCAATTTTCCCATGTATTTACTAATCTTCAATGTGCAGATATGTTGAATACGCCATTGGATAGTATCACATTAAGGAGATTCAAAGGTACTATTGGGTTGCTAGAAATCAATGAAGCTTGAAGTCTCAAGCATGATAGGCTTGAAGGAGAGCTGTTGGTGTATTTCATCCAAGCCTAGTGCTTGATCGCTCAATAAGAAGCATCATTTGCATACACTTTCGATGAGAGAAGTCATAGGAACATCCTCTTTAAATTCTTGAAAATAACTACCTTTCGAATGTAAAATGCATTTGAGAAACTCGTGGCCTTATTAGACACAAATCAAGAGCTAAAGTTAGGAGAGATTGATTAGAAAAGATTCCCCAAATTTGAGGGAAATTTTAGGTACAATGCCTCCAAGTTTTGAATTCAAAAACTTCTATATATACACATATGTGTAGTCACGGATGGGAACAGATCTTTTTGAGCTACATTCTGATGTGACTTTGACCAAGTACCAAGCTACTTCTGAAGCACACATTTTTCTCCTCCTTCTCAAGCTTCATGATCATTCATATCATGTACCATATGTGCAATACAGATTGATTCTCAAGACACATCATGGATTTCTTCTCATCTACTCCTACGTGTTTCCATTCACATTTTGAGTCCACTTTAGTTATTGATTTTGCTATGTATACTTAATCTTTTTCTAATATTCAATTTTTTATAGGTACTTTGATGAGTTTATTTTTCTGATATCAATTTTTGTCATCGTTGGTTCATTATGTTATGAGCTACATTCATTTGAAGTGAGCTATGCATTTTGGGAAATAGTTCCTGAAATGTCGGGATGACACCCCTATATTGCTAAACTTATCTCTCTCAATATGGTTCATCAAAATTCATCAACTTTGTTGCTTTAGACTCATTATATATCCAACTTGAGGTATGAAAAATATCTCTGCTCGATTTCTAGCAGGTTGTGAGCTTTGAGTAAATTTCCAAAGTGCATCTCATCTAAAAGTAGCAATTTTTGCTTCATCTATTTTATGTCAAGTAGTATATTTTGATGAATCAATTTGATATTGATGTTCCAAAGCACTAGGATGTTTTATATGCATCCTTACCAAGCAAAAGGTGTTTATTTATCATGCCTGAAGCTATGCGGGCCGGTGTAGAGCAGGTTTTTGGAGCACCATGCACATCTTTGGAGTATATTTATCATCTCTTCTCACAATGAGCACTTAGTTTATGACTTACCTCCATGGGTGTACCTACAAACTTTGTAGTTTCCATCTTGAGTTTGGAGACCATATCTCCAATGTACTTTCTTTGAGTTAGGAACATACCTCTTTCCATATATACCACTTAAAAATAGAACTAAGTGAGTTATCCAAGATCATTGATTTTGAACTCTTCCTTCATGTGAGCTTTGATCCTCTTTCCATCTGCATCATTACCTGTAATGATTATATCATCTACATATACAAAAAGGTATATCAACTCTAAGTGATTCCTCTTTATGAAGAGGGATGGATCTGCCTTACTCACCAAAAATCCTTTATCCTACAACTAAGTGACTAATCTATGATTCCAACCTCTAGGAGCGTGCTTCAAGCCATACATAGCTTTCCTTAATCTGCATACATTTTCTTGATATGTTTCATCTTCAAATCTAGGAGGTTGAGGCATGTAAACCTACACTAAAATCCAACCATTTAGAAAATCATTTTTAACATCCATTTGATAGATATTTCGTTTTTTTGAAGATGCTACACTCATGAGTGTTCTAGTTTTGGGAATCTTTGCCATATGTGAGAATATCTCTTCATAATCTATACCTTAGCTTTGAGCAAACCATTTAGCCACAAGCCTTGCTTTGCACCTATTCATTGATCCATCATAATTCTTATTTACATTGTGAATCAACCTTTATCCAATGACCTTCATAGATGGTTTTGTGGGAACCAAATACGAAGTCTGATTCTATTGAAGAGCATCTATCTCTTTTTCCATGGCATTTCTCCATTCAGGCTTCTTCTTGGCCTCTTCATCAGTTGAGGTTTTTTTTTTTAGTTTGTATCTTGAGCAATGTAATGGAATGCTTAGTGACCAATGATGTGTCATAACCATACCTTTTTGGCTTCCCTGTGTCTCCAGTAGATCTTCTTATAGTTCATTGAGATGATTCTGCCACATCTCTCATCTCCTACACTTTAGCTTTGCCTTTGGAGTTCCAAGAATTGATTTCTCTTCTTGGAGTCTTCTGATCATCATCATAATTACTTACATCTTCATGTGTATGTTCATTCGTTTTTGATAGTGTTGGAAAATCTTCCTCTAGGTCATAGCAAAGTTTGATTTTTCTCCAATTATCTCAAAACCAAGATTTGTTTTCATAAAAAACAACATCTCTACAAACAATGAGACCTTAATTACATGGAATATATAATATATAGCCTTTTTTAGTAATTTCATAACCAATGAATATATAGTTCTCTTCCTTTGGATCCAATTTTCCTCTGATTTGTGAATGTATGTGTGCCTATGCTATGCACCCAAAGATTCTATAATGGTTAAGGTTGGGTCTTCCTTCGTTCCATGTTTCATACAGTGTCATCCCATCCAATTTTTTTGATCGGAGTCTATTGATTAGATAAGTGGCTGTGTACACAACCTTACAACCTCCACTACAGTTCTATTCCTTCTTTGTGCGACTCCATTTTTGAAGGGTTTTAATGGTGATGCACCATGGTGCACTGTCCTTATCGAGAGCTCTATGATGATATCCTCAGAGTAGAAAAATGACCTCCTAAGGCCGCACACGGTACTCCACACAAAGACTGTAGAATACACAAAAAACATAGTACACATGGAGCACAAAGAGAGACCTCTTATGTCTTACAAATGCAGTCGAACTTACAATGTGTTACTGACCAGACCACTATATGTTTTATTAAAGAACATATACAAAGAAGTGTTTGATGACCATTTGGCCTTTCACATGGACATTAATGGTAACAATCTCCCACTAAAGGCAAATATGACCAAAGTAGTCTTGGGAGAAAATTAAAGGATGATAAAGAATACATGAGTGTAAGTATACAAAGTATAACTCCCACCTGATGGGCATGTTACACAGTATACATGTGACTCTGTAAGATCATTAATCAAGTAACCCCCATTAAGTAACAAGAGTGACGAAAGCTATCATGTGGTAGAGCTTTAGTCAAAGCATCTCCATCATTATCTCGAGTGTGAACCTTCTCAAGAATAATGCGCTCAGTGGCTAAGCAACCTCTTATGAAGTGATAGCTCACCTCAATGTGCTTGGCCTTTCCATGATAGACCAGATTCTTAGCCAAAGCAATGGCACTCTGACTCTCATTGAGCAAACGAGGTATATGCTAAGGTAAACCCATATAATAAGAAAAACGAGAAAGCCACAATGCTTCCTTACATGCCTCACTTGTTGCAACATACTCTACTTCTATGGTGGAAACAATTGTACATTCTTGAAGACGAGATCTCAAAGAGATAGAACCTCCAGCAAAATGAAAAATGTACCCTAATGTAGACTTACGATTGTCTACACAACCAACATAGTTAGAATCTGTGTAACCAATCATGGATGCTTTCCCACTACCTAAGCATAGACACTTGTCCTTAGTGCCACCCAAATATCGCAAAATCATCTTGACTGCTTCCCAATGTTTCTTGCCAGGATTAGACATATATCTTCTCACAACTCCTACTGCAAATGAAATGTCTGGTTTCGTAGCTACCATAGCATACATGAGACTACCAATAGGAGACTGATAGGGAATTTTGGTCATGAATTCCTTTTCCTCATCTGATTTGGGGCAATCACCCTCGCTCAATTTCACATATGTGGGTAAAGGTGTATCCAATGCCTTTCCACCCTACATATTGAATATGTGAAGTACTTTGGATATGTACTCACTTTGAGACAAGTATATGCACCTTTTACTCCTATCACAAGTAATGCGCATGCAAAGAATATGTTTGGCATCCCCCAAATCCTTCATATCAAATGTCTGACTCAACTTCTTTTTGAGAATTGACAAGTCATAAGAGGACTTCCTAGTAATTAACATATCATCGACATAATGTATCAAACATATCAAGCTACCATCTAAGCATCTCTTTTTGTAGAGACAATGATCCTCGTTGCTTCGAGAATGCCTTGAGACTTCATAAAAGCATCAAACTTTTGGTACCATTGTCCAGGGGACTATTTAAGTCCACACAAGCTCTTCTTGAGCTTACAAACTAGACTTTCCTTGCCAAAAACTACATAACCCTCTAGGTTTTCCATGTAGATCTCCTCTGTAAGATCTCCATGCAAGAAAGCATTTTTCACATCCATTTGGACTAGCTCTAAGTCCTCCATTGCAACAAATCCAAGCAACATGCACAGGGTAGACATCTTGACCACTCGAGAGAAGATTTCCTTGAAATCAACACCATGTTTTTGCTTAAAACCCGTTGCAAAAAGTCGTGCTTTATACTTTGGAGAAGCACTATCTGATGTGAATTTCAGCTTATATACCCATTTACATGGTAAAGCTTTCTTTCCCTTTGGCAAAGGTACTAAGTCCCGAGTACCATTCTTGTGAATAGAATCCAACTCACTGTTCATGGCATGCTCCCACTTGACATAATCCTCTGTCTACATAGCCTGTTTGTAGGAAGAAGGCTTACTAGCATCTCTTAGCATAACAAAATGTAAACCTGGAACATATCTATCAGGTGGATGTGAGACACGTGCAAAACCTCTCAATGGTTGTTGAACATGAACATGTGCAGACGGATCTGAATGGACATTCTCTTGAACATACCTATGTGCAACATCCTTATGCATGCTAACCGGAGGACTAGTATCCTCAAACACCACTCTTCTCACTTCAACCTCCTTAATCGGTTGTTTATGCATCTTAGACTCATTGAAAATAACATCACTACTGATCACTGACTGTGTTTCAGGATCACATAAGCGATATCCAAATTGTCCTTCTCGATCATATCCAAGAAAAATGCATTTCTTTGACTTATAGTCCAACTTTTGTCTACGATTCTTGGGTATATGAACATGTGATTCACTCCCAAAAACTCGAAGATGATCATAATATGGTGGCTTCCCAGTCCATAACTTTTGTGCCACTTTCAAACCTTTGGCATGATGCAACATAGAAACTACTCTACCTTGAATAGTTATATTCATCCTTTGAGCTACAACATTCTTTATTGGGGTACAAGGAGTAGTAAACTCTCTACGAATTCCTCTAGACTGACAAAAAAGGCTGAATTCATGTGAGCTATACTCACCCCCATTATCTGAACGTAAAGCCTTAAGCTTAGTTTCTTTTTCAGACTCAACTGAAGCAAGCCATTTTCTGAAAGTAGGGAATACCTCATCCTTCAATTTGATAGGATATACCCAGACTTTTCTAGTAGCATCATCTATGAAAGTGACAAAGTAAAGAGAACCATCTAAGGACCTAGTGGGCATAGGACCACACACATCTATATGGACAAGATCTAAAGGCTGAATTGAAGAGTCAATGAGCATTCTATGCACATTTCTGGTTTTCTTTCCATACTGACAATGCTCACAAAATGAAAAATCAAAGAAAGATAACATAGGTAAGTAGCGAGAATGAGAAATATTCTCCATTCCACTACGAGATATATGGCCCAAACAACCATGCCAAATACAAGCCATATGCTGTTCAGTAAGAGCTAACAAGTGTTCTTTCTATCATACAAATAAAGGATAGAGTGAGCCAACTTTTCTTCCTTTTGCAATAACCATATTGCCCTTTGATATACGAAAGGATTGAGCATAGAAGACTACCTTCTAACGAAGGTCACCAAGTTGACCAATTGACATGAAACTGCATGATAACTGAGGTACATGCCATACATTGTGCATAGTAAATTTTGAATCATCAATGAACTGCACAAGCAGATCTCCAATCCCCACAACGTCACAATTCCAAGAGTCACCAAGTTTCACTGTACTAAGAGCTTTGCTGCATAATTAGAGAACCATTCTCTGTGTGGTGTCACATGGAATGAAGCACCAGAATCTACCAGCCACATGCGGGAAAGAGAATCCGCCATAAGTGCCTCAGTTGGCATAGTACTATCAAGTGTCAACACATCAACATCATCAGAAATAGAATTAATTTCTTCAATCTTCATAGTCTAAGTAGGTGGTGCATGCCACTCTTTAACATGCCCATCAACATTCTCTCCTTTACCTTTAGCATTCTTTAATGCATAATAGTCTTTCTCCATATGTTCTTTCTTAAGACAATAATGGTATTCCATATCCCTCTTCCTTGATTTACTTCTACTCTTATTCTGTTGACTATTCTTTTCCTTGTTCTTGCTCCTACCACATTGCTGATTCTTTCCTTGGTAAGAATCACAAACATTATATGCATCTCCACTCTGAGTGCGAACCATAAATTTTCTACAAATCTCCTCACTCAAGAGTGCTCCAAATATGTCATACTAGATGAGTTTACCACCAGGGGCACTATTGCTAATAGCTCTGTAGAACGTATCCCATGATGATGGCAGGGTGCATAACAACAATACTGAATTCATCTCATTATCCATATTCCTTTTCTGAGCCTGTACCTGAGAGAATATAGCATTAAAATCATTTAGATGAGTAGCAATGCTATTTGTGTCCTTCATGCGAAGGTCATATAATTTTCTCATCAGATACACTTTATTTGATGCCATCTCTTTTTCATATGTATTGCATAACTTCTTCCAAAGCACCTCTGCACTTTCACATTCTAATATTGTAAAGTAAACATTATCTGCGAGTGCAAGAAAATGGTAAACTTGACCATTTCATCTAATTCATCCCAACCATCTTCATCCATGTTAGCAGGCTTCTTTGAAATCCCATTTACTGGCTTCCATTTCCTCCTTTGAATCAGCACATGTTTAATCTGATTCTTCCATAGAGAAACGTTTGTGCCATGCATTTTTTGGATCTCAAAATGATCTTTGCCCTGCAAGTTATAGCTTCTTCTTTGAACACTGGCACTAGACCCTGATCCACGAGATGTGCGTGAGACCTATGATGCCATGATGGTAGAGAATTGGATAGAATGATAATGGAGCTAGAAGAGTCCAAACACCAACGAATAAATGTATCAAGGAGTAAATCGACCATTGTATAGTTGGATTAACCAAAAAATTGGAAACATTTTGCCAGAGTATCCTTTGTAAAATGAGCATATGAACAGTGTCAGAATATCATAAAACTGCAAGTACTAACATGTTTTCCTGCATAGTGAATCATTGACTCCACTGCATATAATTAGTTGCTCAATAGAAGCCAACTAGGCTTATCGAGCACCGATGAACAACTATCATACATCTCCTATGGCGAGGCTGGGTAAGTCTTCCACCTTCATCACCGAAGATACCCGACATCTGGGTGTCTCCGAGTTAAGAAAACCTCACCACGGCCCTCTTTATCAAACCTAAAAGGCTTTATGCAAAAATGTAACCGCTATATCAATGACCACATGGGCATACATAAGTGGTATCCACAAAAGCGTACATGGTGTGTATGTGCTCAATATATGCAGTAAAATAACACTAAAAGGCCAAATGCATAGCCCAAAAACTAGCCAACAACACCTGCAAGTGTCTATCAACTCTGACATTTTAAGCTCAAAAACTTGCATAAATTTGCAGCAACGGCTCCGACCAAAGCTGAAAACCTTTCGAGAAACCTGTAGTTTTACAAGTGTGGCTGAAAAAACATCCCTGAAGGTTGATATTTATTGTCGTAGAACTACAAAGAACACTCTTCTTAATGTTCTTGGACTTGTGTGAAGAGAACTATGTGCAACAGTACTCCAAAATGACTCCAAAAGACACCCCAAAAATGCTTCAAAAATAGGCTTTGAAAGCAAATAATGAAACTTTGAGGGACGAAAACATGTTCAAGGTAATGATAAACTTAGTCTTTCCCCTTGTCGAGACACCACGAGAATGTAGCTTAGTGGCAAGAGATTGGCACGGTTAAGTAATCTTTGAGAGGAACAATACTAGGATGGGTGACCTCTTGGGAAGTATTGAGAACCTCTATCTTCCTTGATCGCTGAGGTCCTCCATCGTATGCAACCAATGGTGCCAATGGGGACTTGGGTGACTCTGATGACAAGGTATGCCAAGGTCTATGCCTTGGTCGCCTTCTTGGTCGCCACCTTAGTCGTAAGCCTTGGAGAAAGCTGGGGAGGGTGGGGTGCTTGCTTCGCTTGCACAAAAGGAACAAAGATTTTTCATCAAACCACTTTGATACCAATGAAGGGTTTTAATGGCAATGCTCCATAGTGCGCTCTCCTTATTGAGAGCTCCATGATGATATCCTCGGAGTAGAAAATGGACCTCCTAAGGCCACACACGGTACTCCGCATAGAGACTACAGAATACTCAAAAAATATAGTACACAGGGAGCACAAACACTCTTAGGTCTTACAAATGTGGTCTAACTTACAGTATGTGACTAACCAGGCCAATATATGTTTTATTAAAGAACATATACAAAGAAGTGTCGAGCGGCCATTTGGCCTTGTACATGGACACTAACAGTACCAATTTTTCTGTAGAGTATACCTAGTTGTGATCTCTTTTATGATTCCTCTTTGTCGGAGATAAGCATCAAAGTCATGGGAGAAGTATTATCCCCCTCCATCTGACCGTAGCCTCTTTGAAGTCTTTCTTGTTTGATTTTCTACTAATGTAATATATTTCTTGAAACAAGTGAACACTTTATCTTTATGCTTCATAAAATATAGTGTTGTCCATATGCTACAATCATCAATGAAAGACACATAATACATGGATCAGATGGCTCCTTGTTGCACCCCCTATATTTGTATTGACAAGCTCCAATACCCTTTCACTTATATGAGCTAACCTCTTGTGCCAAATTTCCAATTTTGATAGTGTTTAACTACCATATTTGAACAAAAGCAATGCTCCTAGTATCTTGGAGCTCACAAGTGAGTAGGCTACCTCACTTTTCTCCTCTTGTTATCCTCTTGAATCTTGAATGTGGATGCTCAACAAAAGCTCGATTCTTTGTGAGTCTAAGATGTAATACTTTTTCAAAAATTTGACCAACACTTATGAGATTTTTGGTCATGGTTGGAACGTACAATACCTTGCTCAATAGGTTCATATTACCATCTAAAGTTTTCACATTGCCTATCTTCTCCATTGTCTTCTATCATCTCTGTGGTAAACTCCATCTAGAGTTGATTTTCTCTAGCTTTGGTACTTGATGAAAATAATGCTTCAAGTCTCTTATGAAGTCTTGCAACTCTTGATGTGTGGAAGTAATAAAATCAGAGATTGAGTCAAGAATGTATGACCTAGTTAGAGAACCCTTTGAGCCCCATGTGGTTAACCTCTTTTGTTCTTCTTGAGTTGGTTGTCCTTTGCTTCTAAGGATTGACATCATCTCATCTCCAAAAATGTAACCATAGAGGTTTCTCCCTTAAAGATATGCTTGCATCGTAAGTGACCAAGCTGAGTATTTACCTTGATGCAATTTTTCAATGGATGAAGGAAATCCATCTCCCATGTTGATTTGTTGTTACTTTAGTACCACTCTGAGGAGATGGTTGAGTTTGATCCAGAGATGAGCTCATGTTGCACAAAACCTGCTCTACACCTAACACGTTGACTCTTGGGATGATTAGTAGAATTCTTTGGCTTCACAATAATGCATTTATACACACCAGGTACTTTAAAACATCATTCCCAAAAGTTCGCACCAAAACAAATAACTTCCACTTATTAGAACTATAAGAAACCTTCTATTTTGGGAATGCAAGTGCTCAATGTTATGCTTAGAGCTCACAACCTACTAAGAATTGACCAGAGATCTTTTGCACACATCTAATTTGCGTGTATAGCTAAGTAACACAAGCTATTTAATGAACTTAGAGGCATTATACACTGAAAAATTAGTTTATCAACTAAGGGGAGCATCCTGACATTTCAAGAACAAGTTGATGTGCAAACATAGTTGACTTAATTAGTTAATATCTTGAGATTGGCTGAACCACAAATAATGCAACTTTGTAGATATATAGTTGACACTTAACTCCAACTATAACAAGGCAAAGTGCATCAAATGGTTGACTACACATAGAGAAATCACTCCTCCAAAGTCATTAAAATGATGAAGATGCAATGGAGAATAGTAGACATAAATGATCATGAAGAAATGAATCAATTAGTATATGATAATGCACTTATGATACATAGGATGTGTAGTGGACTAGTCATAAATAAGTTGAGCCCATTGTATGCATAATGTTGTAGCCTCAAGTCTCTCAGAAAATTGCACACCTGCCCCATGACTAAATCCCCTCTATTTATACTCTCTGTCAGGGGAGCAATGGATTGTGCTCTCTGACTAGACTAGACAAGATTTCAGAAATACACTTCCGATTACAAGAGCACTGATGGAGAGAAAATGATACAAGAATACGTAACTGATACAATACCTCCCACAACCCACGACCAATAGCTATGGAAAACTAGACTAGAGATGATACACGAGATCCCACAACCCAGGATAGTAAGTATGGAACAAGATATATGGATTACAAGAACTCCCTTCTAGGAGATGAACTAGATACAAGAAGGAACTCGACAAGATCTCATACTACGAGATTACAAGAGGACAAGACAAGATGTCCAAGAACTAGACTAGACAAGACTAGAACAAGGAACAAGGTAAGAACTGGAACTGGACTTGGGGAGTACATACTTGGCGGTCACGACTCCTTGAGCTCCCAAGACTAGTATTGGCAAGTCTAAGAATGAATGGGGCCAACCCCTCCTTATGATGTTTCTCCAAGGGTGGTTACGAGTTGATGATATCATCAACGATGTTATCAATTGGAAACAAGACCTCTAGGTGTCATAATTCAGCAAGTAAACAGTGGATCTTGCGATTTTGGCATGTTTCGAGCGCAATGGAAGCATTAACTTCCACAAAATATGAGAAATTCATGAGATATGGAAAGACACATGGAATCTAAGGTTTAATATGGTTTTCTTTGTGTCCATGATATCAGCTCCCCCTCATGCGATGCGTTCCACGAGGAGCGGCCATGTTCTCTAACTTGGGTTTCATTGGATTTTTCTTATGGAATTTAGGAACCTTGATTTTTACTCTCTAAAGATTTTCTATAAGCTCCCAAGTATGATCACTGATGTCATATGTTTTCCAACGAATAGGGCATTCCAATCTTCCTCAAGAGATCCTTGAATCTAATACATGCATGACCTTGAATTCTTCATGATCATTAATCTTGAAAGGTGGGGAAGGACTCAGTTTCCTTTGAGCTTCCTTAGGCTCTTGACATGAAAGGTCCTTTGAGCTTTTAGTGGTGCGTTGTAGTGTTTCCAAGATCTTTGATGGAGTGCCTTGAGTAAGCACACCTCCTTGATTGAACATGAACTCCTTCTTGTCCTTTATCTTCTTTGTTATCTTCATACTTTTTATGCTCCATATCAATCATAATGTCTTCTTGTTCTTTAAAAGTTCTTGATTCAAATTTTTGAGGAATAATGTCTTCATTATATAACACTTCTAGCTCTTGGATATGGCTTCCTTTGAATAATTGATTCTCACATTGAACTGCCTAATTGATAACATTCTCCAAGGTATTTGCTTGAGGCATGAATAGCAAGAGATATATGACTTCAGGATTGAGGCCACTTCGAAACTGATTAATCATGTAGTCTTCTTGATATGTAGTTCCATGGAACAACATCTTGATATTCAAGGCATAGCTTGAAACTCATCAATCATCTTGTCGTAGAAATATTTTCATCTCTTGGACATGTTCGATCAAGTCCTTTATGGTAGATTGGATCTCCTCGCATAGTTTTAATTTTGAATTTCCCTCACGTAAAAGTGTTCCCACACTTTAGGGATGATTAAAATGGTTCCTTCTACTACATGATTCATGGTTTTTGTTTCCTAACATTATTCCTCTTCTTTTACTTTTACATTTTATCCATGGTGAATACAATTAAATGTATAAGTAGATGTTCATATGTGATGCTCTATATGAGGTACATAAACCAAGGTGTAGTCCTGAGGTAATAGCCAAGCACTTAGGCTTGCTATTTGTACCAAAAATAGTGTCCAATCCCATTATTTTAAATAAGATAAGTAAAGCCTAGTTACAAAAGGAACTAGTTCAAACCTACATACCTAGGATTTATTACAGAGATATAAAAAGCTTCTTTCTTGTGTTCTCTCAATGACCATTGCAGTGGGAGTTGTTTCACATATAGTATGCTTTCCTTTCTGGCTGCTTTAGTTGGCTGAAGGCCTCAATTGATGATTACTCCCTTCGTAACACTTGGGAGAGCTCACCACACCTACTTTAAGATCCTTTTTGATCGAAGAATATATATCAGATTATTGATATTTACAAGAGTTATAGGCCATGGATTTGCGAGCAAATTCATTGAAGGGAATGAAAAGGATGAGACTTAATAGTGGCCAAGTTGTCGGTAGTATTTGCTTGTGGGATCTACATTTAAATATGGCTAAAAATGAATGGAAGTTGGAATTGAGCCTCGTTGATTCTATTGGTTTTAAGGGAAGCTTTTCTACCTCTTGTAATGATGTGGATCTTGCCCATCGTTGCCGCACATTTCAGCCAAGCTCTTCTTCAGTTGTTGATGTATCCCCTGATGTTAGTTCCACTGTTTGTGAATAAGATGTAGGCAACCTTGACCTGACAATGAGTTTTTCCAAGACACAAATCATGAGGAGCAGGACGCACAAAGAAGGGGAATGAGAAGCACTAGGACATATTCAGCAATGGTACATTGGCATAGCTATGCATTATACTTGCTGAAAAAAATTCCCCGTGAAGCAAGACTCATGTTGTTGCTATTGCACGATGACGAGAGTTGTGAGTTGGCTGTAGGAATGGGTAGAAAAGGTGATCCCGATCACTTAAAAGACTCGCAGAATCTATACTTCGTGGAGGCAGGTATTGAGGTGGTAGAGAAAGTATGCGAGTGGGTTGATCTTCCAAAGCTCTAATAGCATTCGAAGGATCACGCCCAGGCAAAAGCTATGGTGAGGAGATGCTGAGAAGCAGATAGAGGGAGAGTATGTGTGGATAAGAAGATAAAGTGAACCTTGTTCATTGATCACAAGGGATAGGAATATATACTAATAACATGCCACTAGGCATTGAAGATACGCAATGAGTTTGGTGGTGCACATGGTTACTGACAACGTGCCCACAAAGGTGACTATCAAACGGGAAGTTATCTGACAATAGCAGATTTCTGACAGTTACATAGTGACAAAGGAGGTTACATATATCTCACCAAACGTCTTCATTTCACATTTTCCAACGTTACTTGCTAATTGACATATAGTGATATACTCAAAAACGTGTACATTAATATCAGTCACTAAATCTTTTCTATTGCTTCCTTGAAAGAGGTACTCATTCAAGGCGGGTTTTGTACTATATTATACCCTATAGATATCATAGGGTGATCAAATTTTCTTCCTCCGAAGGTGGTTGTAGATCTCCCTTTACATATTTTTCAATCACTCTTAGAGAATATTTTGTATTTTCTTGATCAACCATTCTTTTTTCGTTTTAGGTAATCGATTATGTTTAATTTCAAAGTCAATCAAACATTATGCAATGTGCAATGTGCATATCAATAGTAGGGAAATATGTCCATATAAGGAAGCTAGTATGAGTATACTTACCATAATATGAATGTGGAAATTTGACACTTAGTTATGTCTTACAGTCATCCCCCGTAATATCAGCAATAGTAGGTCTAGGATGAATATGATAACTTGTATTGAACTAAGATATAAGAATAAACTTCATATTCTGGGATAGATCATATTGTTCTACTAATTGTTCAAAATACTCAAGCTAAACTTAATATTCTGGGGTAGATCATATTGTTCTACTAATTGTTCAAAATACTCAAGCTAGCCTATCACATTGATACAATTGATTTTCCCTCGATGAGATTTAGTAGTATCAATCATTTATTTTGCTTTTTTCGTCTTCAAAGCTCATTGTCAATTCCCCATATGTACGTGAAAATACCCCGATGTTTTAACAAAGTTCAAAAATAATATTGTTGGACCTTATATGGATGAGGAAAAATCCAGGGTTTATGCCAAAGCATCTCAGCAATATATTCAACCTTTTCAAGTATCTGCAAACTCAATATCACTTGAAATATGAATTAGTAACAATAAGAAGATAACACACACAATAAACAACCACTTTTCAAGTCACGTTGACATATATCTAAAACTTCTAGGTTTGCACCTTGGTTGTCATTTAGTAGGTTTGCCTACCCTTTCTCGCCCACCAATCTTTATAGTATATATGTAGATTCTTTCATTGAATTTCTTCTTTCTATCTCAACATGCATCTGCTTTTTAACAGCCGTGTTTGATATTGAGAGTGGCCTATGTTTACTTCCTCCTCAACATGCCTCAACCTTCCATAAAGATTTCTTTTTCTAGCTCAATGAATGTTTTGAAGATTCTTCTGAGTCCTAATGAAGATGTTTCATGTCTTTATAACTGCCATTTTCTAGCACCTGACTGAATAGGAGCAAGTTGCAAAGGTCAAGCTCCAAGCAATAATAATGTCTTGCTAGACAAAGGGGGAGAGAAGGTTTCTGAATTAGCATGAAATCAAGGGGCTTTCTTGAGATTGATGAGCGGCTTGAAGGTAAGTAGAGATGGGTAATGCTTAGAGACAACAAGTTTTGCACATTGGGAGAGGGATGGGGGCCTTACTTATTGATTATATTCAGCACAGTATATGTCCTATCAAGTCTATCTTTCCTCAAGTTAGCTCTAGACTAGAGGTTTGACCAAAAGAAACTAGCCTCATCTTTGATGTAAGGAATTGAACTCACAACGTCTTGGTTAGGAATGTGATGGGCTAACCACTTGCCCCAAAAGCCATGGTTGAGGATTACTTCTTAATCCTCCCTCTTAGGGTGTGGTTCAACCATCTCCTACCTCTCACTTTATTACATTCTTCCCCCCTTGGTCAATCATTGTCCTCAATGATCTCCTCTTGTATCCCTCTAGCCTCGGTGATCAGTGTGCCCTTGAATTGATGTCCCTCAACCTCGCATAGTTTCTTGAACCTTGTTTGCAACATTGGTCTCTTGAACCCTTGCTCTCAACCTTGGTGTCTTGAACCTTCTTGTTCGCAACCTTGGTGTCTCGAGCCCTTGTTCTCAACCTCAATCGTGAACCTTGTTCTCACCCATGCTTGGTATCCTGAACACTCAATCAAGTGTCATCCAAGGATTCCCAAGGAATTCACACTTCCAAGCTAGCTCGTGGGAAAGTTCGTTCCGAGAGCTTTCCAGCTGTATATTACATGCCTCAATGCGACCTACGGATTGAGAGATACACCTCAATCTTTGTTAGGTCCATCCTTGAAACCGACGCGCGCGAAGGAAGGCTCTGATACCAATGTAAGGAATTGAACTCACAACCTCTTGGTTAGGAATGTGATGGGCTAACCACTTGCCCCAAAATCCATGGTTGAGGATTACTTCCTAATCCTCCCTCTTAGGGTGTGGTTCAACCATCTCCTACCTGTCACTTTATTACATTTGATCTCCCCTAGAATCTAGGTGGAGCTTGACTTGGTCCCAAACATCCTTCTCATGGCCATCAATCAACCACCCGCTATTCCCCCATCTATCGAAAAGAGCCTCCATCATATTAAAGTATTCACAAAGAACAACGTTGAGGGATAGAGAGTCGAATGATTGCAAAGTGGTAATTTGTAATGAATGGATGGGAGCATACATGGAGACAATAGTGAGATACAGAGGTTCCCCAAAGGAAGCACAAATCGAGTGATGATTCTAATATGCTTTGGCATCCAAAAGTGTAGTGAACCAACTATTACTAATGCCAATAGTTGAACCACCACTTCCCATGAAGTGCACAGTGGAGAGCCAAACATGGGATGAAGAAATACATTTTGGTCTCTTTTCAAGGTCCTCCCTATCAATTTTGATCTCTTGAAGAGAGATGAAATCTGGGTTTAGGCTTTTATCACAAATCCATTGACCAATAAACACCATACTTAAGGAGTCAGACAACCCTTTGGCATTGAGAGAAATGATTACCATTCTTGGAGGTTAATTGCTTTACCCACAGGGGTCCTCTCCCTCTTTTTCTTCTTTTTTCTTTGTCCTTTTTCTTCGAGCTAGAGGACTCCTAACATAGGAGTTTACACTTAACATGGCTTTTCCATGGTATCTCAGCAAGTTGTTTTCCTTTAAGAGAAATCTTCTTCACAAACAAGTCCAGTATCCTTTCATGAATTGTGGATTCAATGGTCAGGCTTTTGATGTATGGGTTATCTTCATTTTTGGTGTTGAATTCATCATCTTTGGTACTGGTGTATCCTTCTTGGTTGTCTTCCTTGTAAGTAGAATCCTCTTGAGTTATCCCATCATTGCAATTGCCATAGTGATTTATTCCCCCTAAGTAATCCAAGCCATTGACCTCCTCCAAGTTGCAAAAGATGTTTGTTTTTGGCATCGTCCGAGATGGGCTCCTTACATTGAAACCCCTAGGACTTCTTCTCCTTCTTTTGTCTTGCTTCCATGAAGCCTTCTAGGTTTGTCTCCATGACTTGCACTTCCTTTGCTTTTTGAGCATCTAGAGGATGATCTTCAGTCATGCTCTGGGTCACTGAAGCTTTTTGCTCTCCATTACATTAGCGTTTTCCTAATTTTACATGTTTGTAATGCACTTCTTTCTTGAAGGACAATCTTTTATATATGGTCCTACAATCCATAGGGAAAGCAAGCATTTGGAAAGTTCTTGTATATAATCTCCTACTCCAAGGTGTTCTCTTCTTTAGTGTCTATGGAAAATTTGGAGGGGTAATCGTTGTATAGATCTGCTTCCATAGAAATATGTGGGGGCCATCTTGCATTGAATGAGTGTTTTACTCCTTGATAGATGAAATTCTCAACCTCTTCTGTCGAGACTAGACATCGAACAATAGGCAAGGTGATTTCCCCCATCAATCCATATACAAAAAAGGGCAGGTTTGGGAGCTCAATCTAGAGCAAATAGCATAGAGGCTGGGACCTATTTGGAATTTTTTCACGAAACCATTTAAAAAGGAACAAGGTAGTTCTCCATACTTTCCAAGTGCCAATTTACAAAGCTTGGAAGGGCATATCATCATTTTTGAAGACCAAAACCACGTGATTAGCAAGCAGAAATTGACAATTGTTGACAATCAAGTCATGAGGGAACCATTCTTTATGAAGTCATTGTCGCAAGGACCCAAGAGGGGGCATAAAACCAAACAAGTGACTTATGAGACAAGTTTTCTTCAACTCTTCCTGCTTCGCCAAAATACCCTCCCTTCGAAAGGAGAGGAGTAGGTAAACACATGTGTATTCATAATAAAGAACTATCTCTGCCAACCATACTCTGTGCATGGATCTATACGATCCAATCAAACTGATGGAATTATCATTCCTAAAAAACTCAAAATGAGTATGTGATACCAATGGTGATAAAATCACCTATCACATTCTCTACTGGAAGTATAAATCTTCCCTAAATAGTGAAGGATAACTCCTAATCCTAAGGAGATGTCTACTAAGAGCTCTCCTCCGATCTAGTGAGACATGATGTCATGAAAGATGAGTCCTTTTCTCCCTGGCCATAGAAGAAGAGTGCTCAAAGGGAAGTCATTTCCATAATCCCATACCAATGAAAACTTCTTCCAATTCACGGTGTCATACCTACACTAAACCGAATATATATTCCACATATATGTGATGAAATATAAAAGTGGACTCTTATGAATCCCATATCTTCAAATCATGTCAGTGGACTCAAATGAGTCCCATATCCTTGAACTAGTATAGTTTGGTTCTAGTCAACAGGTGACAATGGATATCCCTCTCTATTCCAAACTAACTTGTTCCTAGGTACCAAGACTACGTCAAAGTACCTCTTTGTAGATCGCAATATACATATATGTATTGGGTAGCCCAACTATTTCTTACTAAGGGATCTATGCTCTAGTTCATAGAGCTAGTGCCATGCCTATGGCCTTCCTAACCATCACTCGAATCACATAAGCACCTATCGATATTGTCTCATGAAACCCATCTCTGTGATCCCATCTAATTGGTTTCCTTAGTAGTGAAACAGAAATGCTTCGCTACTTGCTCAAGTGATATGCATGAGTGAAATTAGTCACTCTTTGGGTATTCATCATGATACCACATAGTCTCCTAATAATCCTATGAGACTCTTTTGAAGATGGATAAATCTTCACTACATTGGAGATTGTCAAAAATGTATCGCCCGTGCCTCTATGCAACTTCCGATAACCTATAGGCTTGCTTGTGCACATTCCTAATGGTGAAAGTATAACTCCTTCCCCTTAGCAATCATATGGTCTAAAATCCATAAGGATTATGTGTAGGGATCCTATTACTAATGAAGTTGCCTTATCTATACTACTATGATGGTGCAAAGTCCATCAGATACATGCTTAAAAGCATGCTAACACCTTACTAATGTTTGTAGAAAAGGCATGTTACCATGCCATAACATTCTTACCTAAAGGTAAGTGCCTATATAACACCATGAGATGGGAAACATTTTGATAGCATTTCCCTAGGAAATGGAACCCCAAAAAAAATATTAACCATAAGCTCAGTTGCACACATGCCACCTAACAACATAGGGCTTGACAGGCCCATGGCATGCACGCCATAAAATCATACATGGACTCCATAACCTGCAAAAACAGAAAAACAAATGATAACAACATTCACTTTGTTGCATAACCATGTAGTTCGTGCAATCATCTTTCCTGCAAACAATCAAAAAGTGTACTTCTTGCCTGTTGATCCATACTTTAAAATTTAAGCAATGATCAACATTTGATGTATGCAATCCAATCTATGCATGTACATACAGAACATGCCATAACATAAAGTAAAATTCCTGAAGCATAAAGCATATGTCCCTAAATGATTTGGTATTCGAATTGCATGCATCCAATCCTTCTTGGTGAGCTTCTAGAACTCTGTACCTTCCTCCTCAGGTCCTAACATAAGCTTTGAAGTGTCGGAAAACATCAGATCACTTCCCAAAACATACAACATGGTCAGATGATTACTAGAAAAACGCAAAATTTACCCAAAAATGCATTTGTAATCCTTATTTAGATCTGCAAAAACCATTTTAGGACCTGCAAATGATCATAAACTGAAATATATGGCATGTGTAAAGAGCTCGAATACAATTACTTCAATCGCCTTCTTGGTTTGTAAAATATGGCTCTCAGGAGGTAGTTGTCAAAAACAGTTTAGAATTTGTAGGCCTATATAGGCATGCAAAGATACATATTTTCCATATTTTCTTTTTGTGAACTTCAAGTAGACTTTGTGCTCATCGGAACAAGCCATAGCACATCCAATTTGGATATTTCTAGCCCAATATATGGCCTTTCCAAGCCATACATGCCAAACTAGTGGACTATGTTGGTGCATTTCAAGTCTTCACACTTGGCATGGAGCTAAGAAGCTTGATCTGATTATATTCATGAAGGTTTCACTTAAAGGAAGAGCATAGGAACCCATACCTATGGCTATTACTATTTACTTCTTGTAAAAGTCAAAAATGACTTGGAGTGTTATGCAACCACTCACCAACTTGATTAGTCGTGGATTCTTAGTTGATTTAATGGAGAGAATATCTCCCCACTTTTAGTAGAGATATTCTAGGGAGCCTACATTTGAATTTCAAATTCAAATCATAGTAAAACTTCTATAAAAACTATGGAAAAAGTCGCGGCTGATGTTCTTCAGTAGTAGCTCAACTCCCGAGGCTTATTGCTCTTGTAAATGAGTATGTGTTAGTGCTATTTCATAGCCTACACCACCACACCTCAATTAGCTATGCTTGTCATGCTAATGAGCTTGTATAATCATACCAATCAATAGATATTTACACATTCATCATATCTGGTTCTCTGTGTTTTCTACTTCAAGTCTGTCAACTTCCAAGGAGCATTTCTCAGTGTTCACTGAACCAAATCAAGAGCTTAAGAGCTCGTTGGAACCAGCTCCAGGTCCTCTACAAGCATAAAAAATTTGAGGAGATTTCATTCACCCATTTGGGAGAAATTGCACTCGAAGTAGTCACGGGTATTGTTCTGCACAACTCCTAAAAAGTCGGGAGTGCTCCTAAGTTTGCTAAATCAATTTCTCTGGATGTGGTTTATCATTTCTTTTCATTCCACTTGCAAATGGTAGCTTATTAAGGTACTTTAATTTCCCCAAAAGAAATTGTTTCAATTACAAGTGTGCTGGTCACATTGAGCATAACACTGAGCAGGTATCATTACAAAAATAGCAAGTTTTTTGGATTTGTGAAGGAACCAAGTTATTTGTTTTGGTTTGATCACTACACAAATCATTTGCAAAGTACATATATGGTTTCTTTGTGTCATTTGGAAGCTAAGAAAGTGTACTAAGCATATCTGAAGCTAAAGGGGACTGAAGCAAAGCAGGTCTAGCAGCTTCAACTCATTTCTTGAGTGCATCCAACCATCACTCCCAACAGTGGTATCAGACCAAATAAGGTAAACATGGGAGATGGATTTCCTTCATTCATTGAGAAATTGGACAGGAACAACTACCAAGCTTGGTCTCTGAGGATGAAGACCTATCTACAAGGCAGAAGCTTATTTGGATACATATCAAGAGATGAGGAAATGCCCTCATTCAAAACTAGAGGACTACCTACAAAGGATGAACATGAGAGGCTCAACCAATGGTGTGCAAAGGATGCTTTGGCAAGGTCTTACCTTCTTAACTCTATATCTGACTTTCTTTTACCTCATGTAAGGAATTGTAAGACTTCCCAAGACACTTGGGAAACTTTGTCAAACTATTTTTCTTCCAACACAAGGGCTAGGAAGAATCAATTGTGGATTGAATTCACAACCCTTAGGAAGCAGCCCAAGCAATCAGTCTCAGAGTATGTGACAAAGATTAAAGATGTGGCAGACCAATTAGCAAGCATTGGAGAGGAGATTGAAGAGGAGCAAATAGTCAGACAAGTAACAAATGGACTCAAGGCAGATGATAAGTGGGAAAGCTTCACCACTGCAATGGACCTCTACATGGATATGCATACCCCAGATCTCACAACACTCATGGGCCAACTATTCACACATGAAGCAAAGTTTACAAAGGTAGGAGATCAATCAAAAGGTAACAACCCCTCTGCTCTCTATACTGATAAGAAAGTTAAAGATAAAGGTAAAGGGAAGAAACAGGATGAAGAAGGCTCTACCTCCCAAGCTAATTATGCAGGGAGAGGTAGATCATCTAGAGGAAGAGGCAGAGGAGGTAAGTCAGGTAGGGGGAGACCCTACAACTCATCACCATGCAACATTTGTGGACTGACCAATCATACCACAGATTAATGCTACAAGAACTACAAGAATCAGAGAGGAAGAGGCTACTCAAGAGGTGGATACTCTCAAGGGAGAGGCAGATTCAACCAACACCAAGGCTACAATGGATACAACAATCAATACAACAACAATTACAACAACAACCACAATGGTAATTACCAAGGTGGATTCAGAAACAGAAGAGATTACAACAATTACACAGAGGAGCAAGATGACTCCCTATTGATCATGAATATGACCTCCAAGGAAGGTACAAATGATGATCATTTATTTTATATTGACTCAGGATGTTCTAACCATGTAGCTGGCAATGTGGCACTACTTTCTGATTTGGAAGAACCCGAGGGCAAACATCAGGTACAAACAGGTGATGATACTAAACACTCTGTTGTAAAGATTGGAAATGTGAAGACATGTGATGGTAACCAGAACCTATTGAGCAGGGTACTCTATGTACCAACCATCACCAAGAATCTAATGAGTGTTGGTCAGATTGTGGAGAAAGGTTTGTAGGTCAGATTCACACAACATGGAGCATATGTGGAGGACCCAAGACATGGATTCAGAAAGATAGGCAAGGGAGAAAAATCAGGTAGATTGTTTACTTTTGAGCTTGAAGACACCAAAAACATTGCCTTGTATAATTACAAGGATCAAACACTTTCAGAGTTAGAAATATGGCACAAGAGATTAGGTCACATAGGTGAAAGAACCCTAAAACAAATGTGCAGGGATCAATGTGTGCTTGGGATACCTAATGTGTCCAAGCAACACATGATTTACAAGTGTGGAGCATGTCAGTTTGGTAAGTCTCACAGGTTGCCATATTCAAGGAAAGGTTTCATGCATGAAGACTACCTAGACTTGGTACACACAGATGTTTGGGGACCTAGCAAGGACCCTTCCATTTCAGGTTCAAGGTATTATGTATCCTTCATTGATGATTATAGCAGATGGACCATCTTATACTTTATGAAGCATAAAGATGAAGTGTTTAATTGTTTCAAGAGGTATCTTGCACTTGTTGAAAACCAAACAGGAAGAAGCTTGAAGAGGCTAAGGTCAGATGGTGGAGGAGAATACTTCTCCAATGAGTTTGAAGACTTCTTGCAGGAAAGAGGCATAAAAAGGGAAATTACTACAAGGTACTCAGCTGAACAAAATGGGGTAGCTGAGAGAAAGAATAGACTCATTGTAGAAACAGCTAGGTCTATGCTTAATGAAAAGAAGTTGCCAAATTATCTTTGGGCAGAGAGTGTATCTACTGCCACCTATCTCATAAACAGGTTGCCATCCAAATCACTTGATGGCATGACACCATATGAAGCTTGGCATGGTAAGAGACCCTCTCTGGATCATTGCAAAATCTTTGGTTGTGTAGCATATGTGCATATTCCCTCACAGGTAAGAGGAAAGCTAGATCCTAAAGCTGAAAAATGTATCTTCATTGGTTATGATTTGAACCAAAAGGGATACAGATTCTACAACCCAACCAACAAAGGCTTCAAGGTAAGCAAAGATGTCATCTTTGATGAGAATGACTCATGGTATGAGAATGAATGCAGGAAGGTTAGTCTACCCTATGATATGGAAGAAGATTTCCCAAAGTTCACCAAGGAGGAACCAATTCAGAAAGATGAATCAAGCTCAGATGATGATGATACAATAAACCTTGAGGAATTCAAGGCATGGAAGTCCAAAGGAAAGATGAAGATGAAGAAGCTAGAAGATACACCAGAATCCTCAATTCAAGCAATGAGGAGATCTCAGAGAGAAAAGAAGAAGCCTATCAGATTTGGGTATGACACATCACTTGTAACTAAACATTTTGTAAATCTTGCAAAGGATTTGTTGAATGAAGAACCAGGTATGGATGAAGAAGCAATCACCAAACCAGAATGGAAAGGAGCTATGGATGAAGAGATGGAAGCTCTCAAGGAGAGTGATACTTGGGACTTGGTACCCAAGAAGGACTCTATGAAGGTGATAGGATCCAGATGGATCGACAAGCTAAAGAGGAATTCAGATGGAACCATAAACAGGTATAAAGCTAGGTTGGTAGCCAAGGGTTTTGCACAAACCCAAGGCATTGATTATGAGGAGACATTTTCTCCTATGGCTAAGATGCCAACTATCAGAATATTGGTGAGTGTAGCTGCATCCAAGAATTGGAACATGTACCAATTAGATGTCAAGAATGCCTTCTTGAATGGATGGATATCTGAAGAAGTCTACATGTCACAACCACCTGGCTATGAAGATCCCAATAAGGTAAATTATGTTTGTAAATTGAAGAAGGCTCTATATGGTTTGAAGTAGGCACCTAGAGCATGGAATTACAGGTTGACAACCTACCTCCAAGACCAAGGATTTGTGATAAGTAAAGCAGACACTTCTCTATTCATAAAGAGAAGTAGTACAGAGGTAATCTACTTGTGTGTTTATGTTGATGACATCATCATTACAGACAATGATGTCAATGGAATTAGACACATCAAAGGACAGATGATGAAAGAATTCAAGATCAATGATCTTGGATTATTGAAGTACTTCTTAGGTCTTGAGTTAGTCTACACCAACTCAGGTATATATATCACTCAAAAGAAGTATGTACAAGATATGGTCAAGAAATTTGGCTTGCAGGATGCTAAAGTCTCAACTACTCCAATGGAGGTCAACCTAAAGCTAAGTGCTCATGAAGGGGAAGAAGTCCAAGACATCACAGGATATCAAAGTATGGTAGGTAGCTTGAATTATGCTACCTTGACCAAAATTGACATAGCATATGGAGTTAGTGTGCTTAGTCAATTCATGCACAAACCAAGGGTACCTCACCTAGAGGCAGCAAAGAAGATCTTGAAGTACTTGAAGGGAACTCAGAACCATGGTTTGTACTTTCCTTATACATCAGATATTGATCTTAAAGTATACTCAGATGCAGATTGGGCAGGATGCAAGGATGATAGGAGGAGCACATCAGGTTACATTTGTTTTGCAGGAGATAAACCTATTTCTTGGTCAGCCAAGAAACAACCTACAGTGGCATTGTCATCCACTGAAGCAGAGTATAGAGGGCTTGCCAATGCCACTCAAGAAGCTATCTGGTTGAAGCTTCTATATACAGAGTTAGGTCTATACACTAGACCTCCAATTATCTTTGGAGATAACACTAGCTCTCTTCACCTTGCAGCTAATCCAATATATCATGCCAGAACCAAACACATAGAGGTTCATTACCACTATGTGAGGGAGAAGTTGCTAAGCAAGGATATACAATTGATTTATGTGTCTACTAATATGCAATGTGAGATTTACTTACAAAGGCATTGGATGGAAACAAGCTATGCAGATTCAAATCCATGATTGGATTGCAGGATGTGATTGAAGACTAAATATGAAGAAGATGAAGACTTAAACCAAAGTGTTTGACTTGAGGGCGAGCTGTTGGTGCATTTCAAGTCTTCACACTTGGCATGGAGCTTGGAAGCTTGATCTGATTATATTCATGAAGGTTTCACTTAAAGGAAGAGCATAGGAACCCATACCTATGGCTATTACTATTTACTTCTTGTAAAAGTCAAAAATGACTTGGAGTGTTATGCAACCACTCACCAACTTGATTAGTCGTGGACTCTTAGTTGATTTAATGGAGAGAATATCTCCCCACTTTTAGTAGAGATATTCTAGGGAGCCTACATTTGAATTTCAAATTCAAATCATAGTAAAACTTCTATAAAAACTATGGAAAAAGTCGCGGCTGATGCTCTTCAGTAGTAGCTCAACTCCCAAGGCTTATTGCTCTTGTAAATGAGTATGTGTTAGTGCTATTTCATAGCCTACACCACCACACCTCAATTAGCTATGCTTGTCATGCTAATGAGCTTGTATAATCATACCAATCAATAGATATTTACACATTCATCATATCTGGTTCTCTGTGTTTTCTACTTCAAGTCTGTCAACTTCCAAGGAGCATTTCTCAGTGTTCACTGAACCAAATCAAGAGCTTAAGAGCTCGTTGGAACCAGCTCAAGTTCCTCTACAAGCATACAAAATTTCAGGAGATTTCATTCAGCAATTTGGGAGAAATTGCACTCAAAGTAGTCACGGGTATTGTTCTGCACAACTCCTAAAAAGTCGGGAGTGCTCCTAAGTTTGCTAAATCAATTTCTCTGGATGTGGTTTATCATTTCTTTTCATTCCACTTGCAAATGGTAGCTTATTAAGGTACTTTAATTTCCCCAAAAGGAATTGTTTCAATTACAAGTGTGCTGGTCACACTGAGCATAACACTGAGCAGGTATCATTACAAAAATAGCAAGTTTTTTGGATTTGTGAAGGAACCAAGTTATCTGTTTTGGTTTGATCACTACACAAATCATTTGCAAAGTACATATATGGTTTCTTTGTGTCATTTGGAAGCTAAGCAAGTGTACTAAGCATATCTGAAGCTAAAGGGGACTGAAGCAAAGCAGGTCTAGCAGCTTCAACTCATTTCTTGAGTGCATCCAACCATCACTCCCAACAGACTATTGGAGGGGCTGGAAAAAGTGTAAAAATATGATTTTTGGGGTGCACAAAAGCATTCTTCCATCACAAAAATCTTAAAACTCTCTCCATAATCTCAAAGATCAATATATGAAGATGCTTGGGCCTATTTTCACCTTACCAAATCCTCCCTTTGTGCATGGTAATTCGCTCACCAAAAGAGGCCTAAATCAAGATTTTTACTTTTATGCAAAAACTTAAATGGGAGTTGTTAGCAAGCTTCTAATCCACTCCTAATGTGGATTTCTCTTGTTTTTTCTCTTTTCCATGGTAATTGATACACCATAACTCATATATGTATGCACTAATCCAGGGGAAGCCTCTTAATTGGTCTTTTTTTTACTCCCAAAAGTGGAGTTTGATAAAAATTAACATCTGAAATTTTTTCCCAAAAGCATGGAAAGGAGTCTTTCAGGATACAAAATTCTTGCGTAACTTATCATTTTAATGAATCTAATGATTCCAATATGAAGTTCATATACCATACTCTCAATATATATACGATTTCCCATCCCTCCATAGCTTTAGCATCTCTTTTTCCTTCGTCCAAAATGGGAATTTCTTAGATTCGGGTGCTGAAATTTTTTCTCAAACTGTGATGGAAGGGGGTTTTGTGGAGCTCCAAACTCCCATCAACCTGAGGCATATTTTGGATTTCTTATCTTATATGGAATTCAATATACTAGACTATAGAGATGCATGATTTTTCCTACCAAACTAAGAAAAATCCCACTTCACTTCCCTTTCGCAAAATGGCTACTTATCAAAAATAGCCCCTAAAATTTATGTGATGATAATGAAAATAGGCTATTTTGGAGGTACTTAAAACTTATTCTTTCTCACAATTTGAAAGAATCAATGACTCTGTATGAGAGTATATACTCCATACTCTCCATACGCATGTTTTTCCTCCAAAATCTTGACCTCTAAACCCTTCATTGTCCTTTGCAGAGACTATACTTGAATAGGATCTGTTCTATAGTCTATACTCCTTGTGTGAGCCTCTCTACTCAGACAAGATGCACAACTCTGACAAGGAGGTGTATCTGTTGGATGCCTGAGCGTGAATATAATTGTTGCACGGGTGTATTTGCTCGTTGGCTTGCCTTGACGATCGTCATGCCCTCATCACATATCCGTGTGTGTGCGGCAGGGATGGCAGCCAAGCCTTCTGACGAGTGTTCCAAACTCCTTTAATTCTTGAAAATAACAAAAAATGCTCATACCTATGATAAAGATGAAACTCCATCCTCTTTCACTTTGAAACCCCGATATTGAAAAGCTCATGGAAGGCATGCTCTTTGTTCATGATCTCTTCATGTAACACATGCATTGAATAACAACTCCCTTCATATTGATCGACTATCTAATTTCCACCCCAATATTCTTGTCCAAATCTACAATGATTCCACATGGTAGTGCCTCGTGAATGAAGAAGCCTTCCTCCTCATGGTCTATTATATATGCATCGGCTCACGGACAACAGGCAGTTATTATAAGCCATAGAAACATAATATAGCATTTTTTTAGCTTTATGGGGCATATAACATGGCATGGTCATTTGGATAGCTCAGTCACCTATGTTCTGGAGGTCAGACGTTCGAATCTTGGCACCGCCTTTGCACGTGACTTTAGAAATGGCAAAGAAACCTGCTCTGATACCAATGTCACCAATCTTGTGAACACAGAGACAAAGCTTTTCGATTCTCCTCCCATCCATGCCCAAGCTACTTACTTTCTCATAAGAGATGATAATCTCACTGAGATACTCTCTCATCTATGAGATCTACTTTTTCCTCTTCTACCAAATGATATAAAATACCCATGTGATGCCATGTGGCATCTATGCCACCTCACCCAAAAGGGTGTGCATCCATAATATGACATATATGTTGATGAATAAAATTTAAAATAAACCACTACTGTGATTTTTTGACTCGCTACATCGGTTCTTAATCTTATAATATTATCAGACTTAGCAATAGATCTACTAAGATTGTTTGAATTGCCACCTTGATTCCTACTCTATCAATAGTATACGGAAATTATAGGGACTATTGTGACCGAATTCTTTGACTCTTACTCACAATAGTAACTTAGATTCTTGTGGCCATAAATATAGTGTAGGTCATAAGGTGTATAGAAACTATTGTGATTGTCTAATTCTTTGACTCTTACTATCACAATACTTATATACACTCATGTGAAAAGACTCATAAATACTATAGTGAGTGCATATGAACTATTAAGAATGTCTAATTCTTTGACTCTTACATTCTTAATGGTTACATAGATTCACTTCAAGATTATAATTGTACTTTCTATTTAATTATTAATCTACTTATCTATGTACCTATCCATATTTCTATCATTTCTCTACACAAACTGTGAGATTTGAACTCATGACCTACCAGCTAGGAGTATGATGGGCTAAACACTTGCCCCAAAAGCCATGGTTGAGGATTACTTCCTAATCCTCCCTCTTAGGGTGTGGTTCAACCATCTCCTGCGAGTCATATCTTGAGTCTAACACAAACTATTGTTTTATCTATGCATACACTTACTGATGTATCTATTTATATGTGTGCTTAAAATGTATTTAAGTATCCATCATTTTATTTATGAGAATTTCTTTTATTATTGCTTTCATGAATTAGATTAGTGTTTGAATATTTTAAACCAATTCTCATTCAATTTTATATGATAGTATATTTGCACAAATGGTAGGTAAAATAAATAAGCATGAGCAAAAGTTTTTGGAAGCTTTTATGTGCTCATACATGTATGGAGTGAGAGAATATCAAACCACTCTAGCAATGGACATATCCAATTACAAAGGTTTTATTGAACAATTATCCAAGATAGCATATATCAATACATATTATCAAATTAGGAGATTCATCAACATTCAAAACCACCATAATGCCTGGATTCGTGGACAAAATAAAATTTGACAAGTTACATTATCAAACAATGAAGAGAGAAAAGCTAGTGAGACCTGACACGAATGAACAGGGAGAGGGACCTACAGTAGATCCAAATACAAGAGATATACATGTGACTGTGGGAGATCAAACATCAAATAATATTTGTTTCCTCCCATGTTCATCTATTCGTTTTGAAGTTGGAACTCTCATGGGGGAAGGCCAATATGGAATGATCCATAAAGTCAGAATAACCAACCCTAGATTCATCAACAAAATGTTTGCCACAGAGTTATTCAAATTACAATGTTGACATATAGATAGGAGAGGAAGAAGCCATGAATGAAGCCACAATTTTATTCAAAGTTCATCTATTACAAGTACCATGTTATCTATTTCTTCCATGTATGGACCATCGATGTGATCTAAATCTAAATCATGATCACTCCATGAACCATTTTTTAAACTTTCATGACTTGAAATCCTTCAAAAGCTTTTTGTGCTATTTCAGAGGCTATCTTTTTTGGATCATGTAACAAATGCATCTATGAAATCATTGGCACCTGATACACTTAGGAAATTTCTTCATTTTGAATGAAGAAATTCATATGCAATCCAATTACATTCATAACTACTACTTGAAGTTGTTACTGAAAGCACTTTCATAGATATATGTTGCAACTCCACAACTTCACCTCCGTACTGTTTCCACCATATAGGAGGTGGATGCTTTTGAATCACTTCAATGTGCCATAAATCTCCAAAATATCCTTCTTGATTTAGATAGGCTACTCTCTAATGGAATGCATCTCGACCATCTATACCTTGATGTAATAGGTGACATGTGGTTTTCAAAATTTCCATGACTTCTTTGTTTGATGCTTGACCATTGAGTTGAAATGTTGGATCCAACATGAACATTGTTCCATGTAAATGAGTATGCATTTGCATCCATCTTTTCTCTGTTAACAAAACAATTTTTGTTTTTTCTTGACATGAAAATTGATTAAATTTTCCCACTTTTTGAATAGCTTTTGACATAATCCAATAACATTTTTCTATCACACAGTTATCAGTATCAACAATTTTTTAAATTTCCACAAAAGGTATAGTGGCACAGATGATTTTCTCAAGATTATGCCAAACATTTTGTGACTATAATAGAGACATACACTCTGAATCTATAACTCGATAAGAAGGATACTTATCTAGCCATGCCCCCATCTTTGATCACTGATCATTTCTATAAGAGCTGGCTTGACTTCCAATAATCCACTAAGAGATATAGGCAGTTGCGAATCATGTAGCACAAAACATATGAAGTGATTTATTGCAAGATTTTGAACCAAAGAACAAATACGAAAATTGATGCTCTCTAATGAATTTCACCACATGATTTACATCTAATAAAATTTGTTTAATGAAAGATAATCTACCTATATCTTTCAATAATAGATTTAGTGTATGAGCTGCACATGGAACCCAAGTAATGCCTTCATACTTGTTTTTAATTGCAATTTCAGCACCTCAAAAATTAGATGCATTATCATTCACTATCGCATTCACATTATTTGGACAACCCATGAGTGATATAGCATGTTTAGATATCTTTAGAAGAAAAGTTGAACTTTTCTCTTTAAGAAAAGTATGAAAAGCTTCCAAAAACATGCTTCCATTTGGACATATAACCATGACATTAATCCATGGCTTCTTCTGACAACTTATCCACCCATCCAATGCTATTGTGCATCCATACATGAGTACATAATCAACACTGTTTTCTTTAAAATAGCTTCAATACTTTTCTTCACTTTCTCTACATACTCTATTCAGATTTTCTTGTAATATGGAATGATGAATCCTTTCCATGTAGTTGACATCAAATCATCTTTACAAATAGCATTATGAATAACATTGAAAGGAATCCAACATGCTAAAAATTCTTGAGTCCATTTAAGATGAGCCTCAAGAAAATCTTGCTTTTCAAAAGCCATGGATATTATATTATGTGATTTAGTAGAGACAATGCATGGTGATTCATTATTAGATCCACCATTTTTACTACATTCATTTGGTCCACTCTTTCTTGACATAGTTGGAGAAAATAGAGTGCATGTATCTTGATTATTCTCAAAAATAGTTTTTGATACTTGAGTAGAAATAGCATGAGGATCATTTGTTGTCATTGATGCATGTACTCCTTCTTGCTCTACACCTGGACTACTTTGAAAGTGTTGTGAACTACTCATGCTTTTAAATCTTTTTGATGTGATACCTTGCAATTTACATTAATTGCTTGCATAACTTGCAAAGTGTACCCATATACCGCTCTTTGGATGAGAGTATCCTACCACATTATTAAATGTACTAAAAAGATGCTCTTTTATTTGATTTGCATTTCCTACATAATGATGTCCACAACATTTGCATTATATTGTGGAGACTACTTTACCCTCTTGATGAACAATCACATATGACCATTCTTTTCCCTTCCCCATAATATTTTTTTAATGAAGACTTTATATCTACGAAACGACGAAATAAATCAATATCAAATAAGATATACAAGCCAATAAATATATATCTTACAATATAGCTCTAAATCTCACTTAAAGTTTTTTAATCTATTAATCTATGTATTTACATTTTCTTTCTATTAAAGTTCTCAATCATACGTACACATAGTATTGTGAAGTAAGAATCAATGTCAAGTCAAAAAATCACAATAGATTTTAATTCTCCATCATACACACACATACAATTACACATACCATTCTGAAGTAAGATTAATGTCCAATCGGACAATTAGAATAGATTTTAATTTTCATGAATCATACACACATACAATTACACATACTATTGTGAAGTAAGATTCCATGTTGAGTCAAACAATCACATTAGATCATCATTATCAATCATACACACACATACACTTACACATACTATTGTGAAGTAACAATCAATATTACATCAAACAATCACAAGAGATTTTAATTCTCAATCATACACACACATACTATTGTGAAGTAAAAATAAATGTTGAGTTAAAAAATTACAATAGAGTTTAATTTTCAATCATACACACACATACTATTGTGAAATAAGAATCAATGTTGAGCTAGACAATTACAATAGATTTTGAATTTTCAATCACACACCCACATACAACTACACATACTAGTTTGAAGCAAAAATCATTGTTGATTCAAACAATTACAATAGATTTTAATTCTCAATCATGCACATATATACATTTACAGATACTATTGTGAAGTAAGAATCAATGTTGAGTCAAAAAATTATAGTAGATTTTAAATTCTCAATCATATACACATACACTGACACATACTATTGTGAAGTAAGAATCAATGTTCAGTGAGACAATCAAAATAGATTTTCATTCACAATTGTACACTCATATGCAAATACAAATACTATTAGATGAAAATTTGTTGAATCCGTTTATAATTCAAGGTTTTCAAAAGGTGTTATTAAGTCTACAAGACAAAGCCATCTGAAGACCTAGAAATTTCTACTTCACTTATTAACACCTTCTCAACCCTTGAATTATAAAAAAGAAGATAAAAGCTTTTCCAATACATACAATAGTTTTTAATTCACAAACATACACACACATACACATGCGCATACACAATAACATTAGATTTTCACTCACAATCATATGACATACATGCACATACACATAAATACTATGGTGAAGTAAGAATGAATATTGATTCAAACAATCACAATACATTTTTACTCACAATCATACACACACATACATATACTATTTTGAAGTAAGAATCAATGTTGAGCTGAACAACCACAATACTTTTTAACTCAAAAACAATTTTTTTTTTATTGTTTTAATACTAAAATACTAAATATTTTTAATAAGAGGATGTACCTTGTTCTTTGTATGACACTCCAAGTTTGTAAAAAGCAAAGTAACACTTATGAGAAATGACTCTAAGCCTATTCTTTTATAAAACAATATTTGACCAATTTTTCTCCAATCAAAACAGTATTCGATTGATAGTTTTTGATAAAAAATGTTTTCAAGTGAAACTGCTTTTAAAAAAAATGCATCGCATTACAGTGAAAAAAGCATTCACTCATTTTCCAATAAGCTGACAAGGCATTGAATAATTCAATCGAATAATAAGAGTTTAACATAAAATTCTATAATGAATTCACTAATAAATGAATTGTTGAACCTAGGAGACAATGCACATGCATTTTCTATCAAGAGAGGACTTGTGTTAATTCTAGAGAGACAATGTGAGAAAAGTGCATATTTTTTTAACTATTAGCGAGAAAGAGTTGTAAATAGTGGTGTATCATGCCTAATTCTAGCCTTAAGCGTTTGTTTGAATGTTGTTCTATGTTGAGCATTGGTGTGAATAATTGAAGCTTATAGTTTATTGAGGTACCAAATCTTGATACGACCTCGATAAAAGCATATGTTTTTCTTAGTTCCACTTTTGCTTTCTTAAAATGATTTCTATCTTTACATGGTATCAAAGAACGAATTTAAAGAATTATTCTATCCATTCTGCTCACTAGATTTAGATGAGTGAGAGTGGGATTTTTTAAAAAGGATTTTGTTTGTTTATATCTTAAATAAGGAGACAATTTATTCTAGCATCTAGAAGGGTTTTTGGTCCTTTTCAAAAGAATATAATTATTGGATTTTGGGTCCGACCATCCTTGATTGGGGGGTCTTTTGCCAATCTTGTGTAAATTGCAACAATGTGTATCACATGGCCCCTATCATGATGAGATGAAGCCAAATTTTTAAGTCATGTTTTGCTCATGGAATAGTGATAGCTTCGAATTTGGTCACATCAACTTAGTTAGCAATGGTGTGTCAAATTGAATGTTCTAGGTAAGGACCTTTGAAGGGCCCCACTATCTCCTGAAGATTTGTTCGGGATGTCCCCTTGCTAGTGATCAACAATGTGGTTTAGGCTCAAATTGATAAGACCTTTGGTGCCTCATGAGAACTCTTTGGATGCAAACACCTAGTTGTTGCTCTACCTTGAGAAGTCACCATGGCAAAGCAAGAACAAATAAAGTATATTTGTATGATTAGATAGATGTTCCAACCCAAACCATCACTTGAATTCTTATGACAATGGTTCCGAAAGGAGGGGTTTCTATGTGATCTAAGTCTCACTTTCTTTTGGCAAACCACATCCTCTAGGTTTTTTAAAATGAACAAATGGCTTTTGAAGCTCTACAAACTAGCATGCGGTAGATTTTGCATACAACTTTGGGCCTCTTCAAATGGTTCCCTCTCTTCATTCTGAAGAATTCCAAGCCACTACAATTTTCTCTCTAGGTGGAGCTAGCTAATCTTACCTTCTTTTTTTTATGGATTTATTATGGAGATCCTTCAATCCATTGACCACCCTCTGCCTAATGCCTCTTCCCAACATGATACCCTTAGCCACACAATCAAAGAATGCCCTTCAAGACAAAAAGAATTAGAGGTGAAAGCAAGATGTAATAGTTGAGTAGACTCACAATATTCTGATGAGCAAAAGGAATGAGTTCCTTTGAAAAGCCTTCTACAAATTCAGATCAAGCTAAAGATACATATCCTAAAGATCTTCATGAAGGTCTTTCATGGTAATTAGAGATAGAAAAACTCATAGTCCTAAAAATTGCTCTTGCTCCAATCCTTCTAAGTTGGACCTTGAATCAAACCTCTACCACATCTTAGAAAATAAGATCAACTAGCTAGACTACCCGAGTGAAACGAATTAGATTTTGATTGAGGAAGTAGAACCTATGGTTGATTTTGCAAACACACAAGATAAGCAATAATGCCTCAATAAAGAAGATAACTCTGACCATGAAATCTTGATAATTGAAACAACATTGCCCAATCAATTACCTGATTATATTAAAGGGTTGGTTCTCACAAAGAAAAACATCTAATTAGCTTCCCTTAGAAGCTTCTCCTCAAAGGATGAATCATGGAACAAGATCCATCTTACTAAAAAAGAAATCATGAAAACAAAAGAAAAGAGGAAAAAGTCCTAGACTAAAAAAGATCATGATTATTTTCTCATTTCACACTAAGGGTTTGTGAGACCCTTCTGGAGCAGTTAATACTTGCACATTGTCCTCGAGAAAAAAATGTTAACCTAGACTTCATCAGCCTACAAGAGATAAAAAATGATAGTGAAGAGCTTCATAAAAGACTCAAGAGTATTTCTTCACCGCATTGCTAATTCTCCACACAACACTGGAGGGGGAGTGGTGGCATTGCCATAGGTTTTGTAGCAAAATGGTAGGACTGCATGGTGTAGACCATGATGGACCGTAACCATCGATGGATAGTGACTTCTTTTAGAAGCCCTCTCTACTTTAGTATTGTCTTAGTGAATGCCCCAAACAAAGACATAGAGACATCGGATAAATGGCTAGACTTGGAATCCCTTCCCTTGCAAATTATCCTTGGCAAGGACTTCAACATGGTGCAAGTCCATTGAGATAGATGGAACCAACAAGGTTGGATCATTGATGGCTAGGAGAAGGTTGTTTGGGATCAGGTCACACTCCACTACAATTTGGTGGAAGTGAAAGATGCTCAAGGTCTCACTTAGTGAAACCTTCCGTGGAGGATGGAAATGTGAAAATCTCGTCATAACAAATTCTATATATCTCAAAATATAATTGATTTTCTTGGACCTCTTTCCTCCACCCAATGCAAAGTCCTTGTTGTCTCTAACATTATCATGTGGTTCTAGAATTTAAGCATCCAAGAAGACACAAGAAGGCTCCCTGGTTTCATACAAACTCTTCAATCCCCTCCCTTCCTTCTATCCACAAAATGATCATTTAAACATGGATAGTCTTTTGAGACTAATCCATCATCTGCTAAATGCAAGAGGAAGGGTATCAAATACTCCCAATTTCTACTTGCCAAGGCTCAAAGGGAGATTCAAAATTTTCTTCACACAAGAAGAGAAAATCTTTATTGTAGGCTTTGAAATCTTGAAGGAAAAGTGAATAGAGATAAGGTTTCCCATAGGTAAGACTCTTGAAAATAAGAAGAAAACTCAGATATGAAGAAGAAATCAAGAGAGAGTATCTCCTAATTTACTTTAAAAAATGGTGGGCAGATACACCTAGAAAAGAAATGTGTAAACTCTTGAAGAAAAAACAACTTAAGTAAAATATTTTGTACATGATTCACAACAAAGGACTTTGATTCTATTCAATTACGGAGAATAAGGAATATATTGCTAGCCACTTCACTTTGATTCAAGGATTGCTCACTCTGACGTCCTCTCAAAGACACGACAACATGGCTACCATATCTAATACCAGCTCCAAGAAAATTTTTCTTAGTTTGTGTTACGTTCTTGACTCTCATATCTTAGATATTGAGATTGGGGAAGTTAACGATTCCCTTCCCAATGGGAAAAGCAATGGCATGGATGGTTTCACTAATGAGTTCTTTAAGACATCTAATAATGTATTGGTGAGAACACTACATTTGATGTCACATCAAGCCCTTTAGTTCGGTGCTTTACCTTACTATCTCAATGAAGGTGTTATAAAACTGATTCACAAAAAGAAAAGACAATAAAAACAAGATTGAAAACTAGAGTTTGATCACAATGTTGCAAACTGGCTACAAAATATTTCCAAAGGTCATAGCTAATGGGATTGCATGCCACCTTAGATATTGAATCAATGAAGATAAAAAGGCTTCATTAAGTGTCGATCCATCATCAATGTGTGGGAAGGTCTAAAATCTACCAAGGAGTCATCCCAAGACCTTCTTTGTGTCAAGATTTATTTTGACAATGGCAACAATTGCTTGGAGTGGGACTTCATTCTATAGTCCTTGAAGGATATGGGATGCAGGCCAAGATTCTTCAAGATGAGCTCAAAGTTTTTAGGAGACATCTCGCTGCATATTAACGTAAATGACCAACTCGCACATGTGATCATATAAAAAAGTTTGATTAGAAATGGCTGCCCCATGGCCCCACTTCTATTCCCAATTGCCACTGATGGTCTCAGCTTCCTCGTCAAACATCACATTTTGCTTTGGGAAATCCAAGAATTGTTTCTTCCCTATAGCTAGAACCCAATGTTATTGGGACTCTTTGTAGATGACACGAATGCTTTTGTTCAAAATCATAACACTTGGATTGCGACCTTGTGACAATCCCTTAACATATTCTTTATTGCTTGTGGTTCTCGAATTAATCACTCTAAGATCGGAATGGGGGCCACCCTGCAATTCTTGATCATTCAAGGTTGTTTGGTGCTCTCTAGTGAAAAAATCTTTAGATTTTTGAAAATACCAATGGGTTTTGAAGTTTCTTTGGGGCAGAGATGTAATTAAGTTCTAGCCAAACTTGAAAATAAATTCTCCTTTTGGAAAGATTTCCATTCTAGATTGTGTATTTTATTCTACTCTATTTGATGACTCTTATACATTGTGTTTGTATTAGGCATCCATAATAGAAACCTAATAGAAATACATATTTTGATAATATTCTATTAGGTTTTTGATAATGTGACCTCCTGCGCATATTGGATACCTTATTATGTACTATTTGATGACCCTTATACATTATCTACCATATTTATATATAAAGTAGAAGATGTTTCTTGCTTCCATCTTTGTTTGCTTCTTCGTTATTGTAAATGTTTGATTCCAGAGTCTTTCTCTCTCTCTCTCTCTCTCTCTCTCTATTTCTTGGTTGAGAGATCGAGAAGCCTTCTCGATAATTTGTTGTAGAGATAGATACAAATAATTACAATATTGGAATCCATGATTATTCAGGGTATTCAATTAATGGTTGTGAAGAGAACCTCAAGATCTATACTAAACGAACAACTCGGACCATGAGTGGGTGTTGGGTGCCATGGTGCATGATTCAAAACCGCAGTTTCATACTTGATTTGGTTCCAAACTTAATATGATTTTTGCTCTGGAGTACATTGAAGGCAGTAATATGGTTTTTGCTCCGGGGTACATTGAAGGCAGTAGCACTTAAAATTAAAAAAAAAAAAAAAAAAAAAACTCAAAAGTTGAAAAGGTTTCCGCAAATTCTCCCTTGAGGACTTTTGTGTCTGTGATTTTTGTGTTTATGCCTTTCGTGTTTGTGACTTTCGTATCCTTACTCCTTCGTGACTTTCATACTTGTAAACAGAACTTCCGTGCTTGGAAATATTATGCCTTTCAGAATGCAAATTTGTGAAGACTCTTTCCTTTCTTCCTACAACTCTCCAGACATTGGCTTTAGGGGATCCGAGATGGAACCTCCAGAGTGTGAGCGTGAGCACCGTCGAAGCTTTTGAACTTTAATGTTTCTTCTCCTTGTGCTTTTACATTCACATTTGCTGACGATAAGTTTCCTCGTGCTTTTACATTGACATTGTCTGATGAGAAGTTATTTGTTGATGCGCTGCAGGCCGCGCTACCAAACTTACAGAAGCTCACTGTAGCTGGATGTGATGGACTACATGAATTTCGAGCTACCAATCAGGCATCGTTTTTTGGAGGTAATTCTCTTATAAATCTGTCGTAGAGGAAAGGTCAGAGTAAAAAGTGACGGAGTGGATAGGAGCCATTGGAGCTGACCAACTCATTATGCATGTGACCCTCGAAATAGTACACACAAAAATATTATGAACTTCATATGTGCTATTGTAGTTTTTTGCTTCGTTATGCGCCTTAGTCTTGTAATAGTAATTAATTAAAAACTTCTAAGGAAGTAAAATAGGTTTAGGATTTTTGAATCATCAATATCATTTCTTACTCCCATGATACTTTTATGTATTTTGGGTTAAATAAGAACGAGTACGAGTGCTTAATTCGTGTCTACAATACTTGCTCTCATAATGGTTGTGAATGCCTAAGTAGGAAATGAATCACGAACTATAGCTCCATTTGGTTGATCCTTCAGCGGATTTGTTTGTGAAGTCTATTATTCGTTTTAAATATAATTTGATCTTACCGTTCAAGTTTTATCCCAAATTAGGCTTATGATAAGGTTGAGATTTGGACTTGTGGTAAGGTTTTTGCTTGCGATTTGAGATTTGCGTTAGGTCTTGAGATAAAATTTTGTGGTATGGTTTGATTTAAAGTTCAATTTTACAAATCGGGTTTCATTATAAATTAAAATTATAATTATGATTAGGTAGGAATTAGAAATATGTAAGTTAGCTTTAAATTTTAGTCAACATCGAGGATTATGTTTAGGACTTCAATGGAAACATAGGGTACGTATTAGATTCTCCGTAAAGATAGAAGCTTAAGTTCTGATTTGTACAAGAAAAGGGAGTCGATGAAATTATTTATTTTCAATTTAGAATTGTGGTTATATCTTGAGCTAGACTTTAGTTGAATTTTTTTATTATTGTAGGTTTTAAACTAAAATTTAGGATTTTGCTCAAAATTTAATCTTAAATTTAACAATAAAGTTGTATAATTATCAAAGATATAATTATTATTAACTTTATATTCCAAAGATAGTGTTTTTTGTTCCAACAAATCCTTTACATTATATAAAAGAACGAAAGTACAAGATCTTCAATGAGAGATACAAAGAAGATTAATAACCTTTTTCATCGCTTCCATTGTTGCTGCATGGAAGAAGGATAAGTTCTTGATCCATGCACATTGGATTTCTCTCTAATTGAGGCATAGTGCTTGATCAATGCACATTAAATCTCTATCTAATGCCATTATACCATATGATTTGAAGTTTTCAAAGGTTAAATAATTAGCTTATCTTAGTGAAAAGTAAAAGGAATGAGTTGAGAAATTATCATGGGTTTGTTTTGAACCAAATCAACAAATCTACTTGAATAAAAATGCAAGTCAACTCCTTGAAATCATGATCACCTTTAGGTGAAATTCCTATCAAGCACCAATTCAAAAAGTTATATATATACACCTTGGTTTGAGTCACGGATAGAGAGATTTAATGGAAGAGCTTAGAGCTGATCTTCACACTCTCATTAAGAGGATCATGTACTATCTCAAAGTTAGAGACGTACTCTGCATTTGTGTTGTATTTCATGTTCATTAGCAATACATATTATACTTGATTTGTATTGATTTGTAAATCTATGTCTACGCTTAAAGTACTTTGAGCAACTCTATGCACTTTTGATATTCATTTCTATGTGTTTAAGTAATGGTTCCCAAAACCATCAATTGGATCACTTAGCTAGGACTTTGATAAGCATGGTACAGAGTTGCATCATCATTGGGTGCATAGATCTTGAGATATGTGTATTTCATGTGATAGGGCCTATGTATCATCATCTTCATGGAATGTCAAGTTTAAACCCTAGATTTCTTAGATTCATTGCTAGGTGTATGCTCATCATAAAATCATGGAAGCACTTGCGATAGCTTGATTAACATTTCATCTGAAGATTTGCAAAATCTCTATGGACAATTTCTACTAGACTATGGGCATTGAACAAAAAACTGTGAGTTTTCTTCCATAAATAAAAAGTTTCTCAAGGATTCTAGAACTCACAACTTACATGTTTTGACACCAATGTTTATGAATTACGCTCCTAAGAACTTAGGTTATTTAAATGCATACTTTGGAGTCCTATGGAGTATACACATTGTCTCTAAAGCTACAAAGGTTGGTCTTGAGTAGGTTTTTGTAGAGACAATATCATCTTTGTTCTATATGCATCACCTCTTCATAGTGGTATTAGAGCTAAGCTAAAGGTGAGACATTATGGGTAACAGATCCCCCTCATCTATTGTCAAACTCGAACAAAAAAGCCTACTCAACATGGTCTCTAAGAATGGATGCTTATCTACAAGGAAGGACATGGTATGGATACATCTCAAGAGATCAGATGAGTCCAATACCTAGAAGCAAGGGCCAACCAGCCCAAAAGAAGCATGAAAGGTTAATTGCATGGTATTCAAAGGATGCTTTGGCAAGGTTATACATTCTTAACTCTATCTCCAATTTTTTCTCCCTCATATTAGTAACTCTAAAACCTCTCAAGTGACATGGAATGCTTTGAAAGCATTCTTCTCCTCAAGTACCAAGCCCAAGAAGAATCAACTATGGATGGAGTTTACAATGCTCAAAACAATTCCCAAAAAACATGTCATTGACTTTGTCACCAAGATGAAGGACATTGGAGATCAACTTGGGAGCAATGGAGAGATCATTGATGAAGAAACAATTTTGAGGCACCACATCAATGGGATCAAAGCTCATGAAAAAAGGAAGCCTTCACCATGGCCATGGATCTCTACATGGATATGAAAGTTTTTGACATCAAGGCACTCATCGGGCAACATTTCACACATGAACAAAATCTCATGAAGAATGGTGAGAACCATAAAGGTAACCAATCCTTTTCACCCTATATAGATAATAACAAAAGTAAGGAAAAAAAAGGAAGCCTTCACCATGGCCATGGGTCTCTAGATTCATATGAAAGTGCCTAAATTCAATGCACTCATGGGGCAACATTTCACACATGAAACAAAGCTCATGAAGAATAGTGAGAACCATAAGGTAACCAATCCTTTTCTCTTTATATAGATAACAACAAAAGTAAGGACCACAAAGAAAAAGGTGAGAAATCTAACGATGGAAGAAGTACCTCTCAAGTCAATTTCACAGGTAGAGGTAGAGGATCATGAGGAAGAAGCAGAGGGGCTAGAAAGGTAAGGAGAGCTCTAAATCCATTACCCTTTGCCGTATGTAGTATATGAATACATATTAGAGACAATTTTTGAAACCCAAGGATTCAGAGAGGGAGAGGATACAATAAAGGAGTTATGGAAACTCAAGAGGAAGATTCAATAACTCTTATGGATACAAAAACAATTCATAAACCGACAACGATCAAGGAGGGTACAAGGGATGGAGAGACAACAACAACTTCACAGATGATCAAGCTCAAGAGGATTCACTTCTACCCAGGAATTCCATGCTTCATAGGGTGTCATTCCATCCAATTATTTGGATGGGAGCCTATTAACCAAGTAAGTGGCTGTAGAAACAACCTCTGCCCATAGGTAGTTGGGTAGCTTCCTCTCATTCAACCTTGATCTTGTAGCGTCTACAACCAACATGTTCCTTGTCTTTGCCACTCCATTTACTTCAAGAGTATATCTTGTTGTGGATTCTCTCTTTATATGTCTATCTTGTAAGAATAAATCAAATTCATGTGAAAAGTACTCACCACCTCCATCAGATCTTATCATCTGCAAGCTTCTACCTGTTTGGTTCTCAACGAATGCCCAATACTTTTTGAAACATGTAAACACTTCATCCTTATGCTTCATGAAATAAAGGATAGCCCACCTACTATAATCATCTATAAATGAAACATAGTACCTTGAGTCTGAGATTGATGGATCTTTGCTAGGACCCCACACATCAATGTGTACAAGCTCCAAGTAGTCTTCATACATGTACCCTTTCTTGTTGAATGGTTGCCTGTGTGCTTTGCCAAATTGGCATGCTCCACATTTGTATATCAAGTGTTGTTTGGACACATTTGGGATGCCAAGCACACTCTGATCCCTTCATATTTGCTTTAGTGTTCTTTCTCCTATATGACCTAGATTTTTTTAACCATATCTCTAGTTTAGTTAAAGTTTGATCCTTGTAGTTGAAGAGTGCTATGTTTTTTGTGTCTTCAACCTCAAATGTAAATAATCTACGAGATTTCTCACCTTTTGCAATCCTCTTGAAGCCATCTTGAGGGTCGTGCAGATATGCTCCATGCTTTGTGAATCTGACCTATAAGCCTTTCTCAACAATATGTCCAACACTAATTAGGTTTTTTGTTATAATTGACACATACAAAACCTTATTTAAGAGGTTCATGTTACCATCTAAAGCCTTGAAATTTCCAATTTCTTGATAGAGCATTTAGTGTTATCACCTATCTATACTTCATGCTTCCCTTTGGCTTCTTCAAGATCAGATAATAATGCTACATTTCTAGCCACATGATTGGAACAACCTGAATGAATATAGAAAAGGTGCTTATCATCTTTACGTTGCTTGGATATCATGTTCATGATGAGTAGAGAATCCTCTTGTTCTTCTGTGTAATTGTTATAAGATCTTCTTCCTTTGAAACCACCTTGATAATTGTTGTTGTTGTAGCCTTGGTTGTAGTTGTCATTGTAATTGCTTCCTCCATTGTTGAACTTGCCTCTGGATTGTCCATAGCTACCTCTATGGAAGTCTCTTCCCCTTTGATTCCTTGTGTTATTGAAGCATTTTTTTGTGGTGTGGTTGTTAAGGCCATAGATGTTGCAAGGTGGAGTGTTGTAGGATCTTCCCCCGCCATGATTTCCTTGTCTGCCTCTTCCTCTAGTACCTCTTCCTCTAGTACCTCTTCCTCTACTTGTGTAGTTAACTTGAGAGATGCTAGCCTCTTCTTCATTCTTCTTGCATTTACCTTTTTCCTTACTTTTATTCTTATTTGTATAAAGGGCAAGAGATTGGTTACCTCTAGATTTGTCAGCATTCTTGTAGAGCTTTGCCTTCCTATGTGTTCTTCTTCTATCTCCTCTCCAATGCTTGCATGTTGGTTAGCCACATCCATCATCATGGTTACATAATCAACCACACCTTGCTTTGTTTGCTTCTTTAGAGTTTTAAACTCCATCCATAGCTGGTTCTTCCTAGCTCTTGTATTTGATGAGAAATATGATGAGAATACTTCCCAAATCTTTTGGGAGGTCTTGCAATTCCTAATGTGAGGCAATAAGAAATCAAATATTGAGTTTAGTAGATAAGGCCTCACAAGAGCATCCTTTGCACACCACGTGGTCAACCTTTCTTGATCTTCCCTTGTGGGTTGATGCTTGCTTTTGAATGTTGGCATATCTTCATCGCTTGAGATGTATCCATATAGATTTCTGCCTTGAAGGTAGGCTTGCATCCTTAGTGAACATGCTGAGTATTTGCTCCTATCCAATATGTCAATGAGTGATATAAATCCATCTCCCATCTTTTTTATTGTTCCTCTGATACCATTGTTGAAGGAGATGGTGGATAGTCTTCCGAGATGAAGTGGTTTTGCTTAAACCTGCTTCACACCAGCCAAGAACAATTGTTGGAGAGTGTAGTGGCCCTCTTTAGCTAGGTAATGATCATAAATAATCACCTATGATGTTTGGAACATGGCCCACTAATCAATGCATCAAAATAGATAAATAGAAAGTTGATTCAAAGTCATAGACTTGCTAATTTTGTGTGTACATCTATTTAGCACACTAGCAATTAGCCTAATTCCTTTTGGTGATGTCTAATAAACTTAGACAGCTACCGATCGTGAGTGACTTCACTACAAAAGATGAACTACATGCTGAGTATCATGTTTAGTAAATCACAAAATGTCCCAACATTTTCGGGATGCATCAATCAACAAACCACAGAGTAATGAAGTGCTTATATCTCACGATTTAGAGAAGCAATGATAATGAAATTTTGTATCAATATAGTTGACAGTATAGTAAATATATCATTATTTAAATCACTACAAATGATCAATCATACACTGAGAACAAGCTTTGAGAAGATCACTGTACTGATGTAGTCATGGTAGAGAAGTGAAGTGAAGATATAATGAGATGTATGTATTAAATCATATACAAATAGTCATTGGCAATAATCAATTGCACAATGTGAAAAGTGTCAATTCACAATGTATCCTCTCTAAATGATCTCATCAAGTGGAGATGTCAAGAGGGTCTTTTGTAGCTGAGGTTGGAGCCAACCTTTTGACCTCAAATTCAAAACTTCACATAAAAGTAAATCCTAAAGTATAGGATATATTCTCTCATTAATTGTCTACCAAATGAATCAAGATTTGATGCTTCCTAGCTCCACGTGCAAGCAGTGCACTTTTACAAAAGTAAATGTACTTGATTCTACAAGAGATTGATCATATAAGACTTCATGACCAATATGCTAATCATCCAAGTATGTGGGCTTGGATTCTCTTGCACCAACAATACACTTCTCATGCGAATATGGATCATAACCGCATAGTGTAGTGAATGCCCATTCCTGATTCTATATAAGATTAGGAAACTTTATTTTAGGTGTAGAGGCTTCTGCATCAACCATTTGAGCCTCATTCATCTTTGCCTTTTTTGCAGATAGCTTTGGACAACTCCTTGTGAAATGATCATTTCCTTTATAGTATCTGCAAAACTTCTTCTTCCTTATAATTTGCTTTTCATCTTTGCCTTTCTTCTTCAGATGTGCAACATTAATAAATTTTTGTGTACTAGAAGATGAGCTCCATTTAACTTTGCACTTCTCACTAGCTAAGAAATCTTGATCTGCAACACACATAATAGACTTGTTTTGCATGGATTGATCTTCCTACAACAAAGCACAGACCAAGTCCTCAAACAATAAGGCATTTTGATTTTCTCTCATCATCCATCGAAGATTAGAAGCAAACCTATGATTTGAGTATGGAAGACCATTAAGAAAAGTCTACAGAAGTGAGCTATCTAGTAAAACTTCATCAACAAAAATCAAGTACTCTTTCAAATCTTTGATCTTTGTGAGAAAAACTATCAATGTTATCTCCTTCAATCATGTGCTCACTCTCTAATTTGTTTTTGGAGTTAAGCAACACGAGCCTCATTTCTTGCCTGATATGAAGTGGTAAGTGTATCCTAAGCATCCTTTGCTATTTTGCAAGAGCAAACATGAGGGATAATGGCACCTTTGATAGAGAAAACTATCAATGTCTGTGTAAGCATCTCTGCCATCCCAAGAAAGTTTCTCTACAGTAGGTGCAGTAGGAACTATAGCAGAAACAAGAATCTGGAGATCATCACGTTCAATGTCATTTGCATCAGCTTCAATAATTGTACTTGCAATATTAGAAGGGCATTTTTCAATACTTTCACAATGATCCATAGTCCTTTTGCTATAAATACATAATGCATCATATATGCCCATAACGTGTAATTAGTACCATCCAACTTGTCCTCAACAACCAACATACAAAATACATCATTACTTTTATCCATGCCCACTAATTGAATACCCTTATGCAAAAAAATGAATGTATCTCAAAAAGTTGAACATAACTACCCTATCAAGCTATGTTCAACATGTAGAAAACTTCTAGTAACTTGTACTGGAAAACCAAAACCTGTATATGCCTTTGGCACAAAAGGACAAAATTGCCTGCATGTGCATTATGATGGTGCTTTAAGCTCAAATCAAAATTTCAATGCAATGTAGTGAAGCTATTTTGAACTCTTAGTCGGGTGGAGTATATTGACCATTTTTCTTTTGCGATTTTGAGACTCGAACCAGAGTGATGTTGAGGACACCCTAGATGAAGAATGGGTGGCTCTGATACCAATTGTTGGAGTTTGATGTCTATGGAAGCATCCTAACAGCACAAGGAGTAAGATAAGACTTGGATCACAACACACAATGTTCAAGGTATTACCAAGTTAATGTACAAAGATAAGTAACATGTTTGGTTTATAGGCATATAGAAAAATCTAGGGAAGAAACCTCCTAAAGAGAGAAAAATTAAACTTTAAACCGCACACTAACTAACTATAAATCAAGAAATCACTCACAAATAATTGATTCACAAATACCAAAAAAAATGTTTATTAATAAACTTCTTGTGCACAGTGATCCTCATATTGCAAATGGTCCCTGTGGACTCGTGGTTCTAGATTCTCATCTATGTGACTCTTCATTGTATTCATTCATGGAAGAGGATTACAACGGTTAGCCAATATGGCACTTCACTAAAATTATGCATAATTGCATTTAATCACACTAGTAGCATAACAGATGCTCTACCCTAGGATGTTCAAATCCATACTTTTTTTAAGGACTATTAAGCCTTCATGTTGGAGAGACACTGCTCTCTCCCCACACTGTAAGGAAAGGTTTTCTATGGTGTCTTCAAGTCATGGTTAACTCAAACCATCAGACACTTGTTGCACAGGAATGTAATATTCCCCACTCCCTCCTACTGTACTATGAATTTATCCCTATGCCTTTGGTTTAGTGAGGCCTTTGTAATCACCCTCTTTGATTTTTGGTGCGATCCTAATGCTGTATATTTTGTAGCATTCTATCACTCTTTATATATACCTTTGGTTTTCTTTAAATTAATAAAAAAGCACTCATTGAAAATTCTCTCTCTCTCTCTCTCTCCAATTTTCAAAGCTTCCTTATGCAAAAACTCTGAATAAGCTATAAAATGGCGCATTTGGCATATGGAGGAGCTAGGATGTAGGGTCCCCAATGAGGTTCTCTATAGAGAGGCTATGGTCTATAACTCTTCATCTAGAGCAATTAAGATGTAGGCTTCCTTATCATTGTTCCTTCACATTGTTTATTCTCAAACTACCTAGTTTCATATTATCATTCCTAAGTGTCAGTTCGCTACTTTGAAAAGCTTATTCTTCAAGAGTATCTCTAAGAAAATAGCTCACCTATTTAACCACACCTATCCTCTAAAGTATCCATGGAAAAAATGAGCAAGTCTTGTAGGGTTGTGTTTATCACTATCAGCACATTGTACAAAACACATCTTCAAGTTAGACAATTGGCCCTTCCTCCTGGTAATTAGTATCAGCAATATGAAAGTGGCCATAGTGGAATTGTGATCCTCCCATGCTCCCTTAGATCTAAATCTTTGTTTTTCTCAATGTTTTTGAAAAACCCAAAGCTCTCTACTTGTCTTTGGTCCCATTTTGTTGCAAAGTTCTATCTTGCATGACTTAAGGGAAGGGGGTAGCAGTATTTCACACAAGTTTCTAATCCTCCAACTTCTACCTTCAAATTTAGAGACTCACCAACAAATCCATCAAATAAATGGCATCCAAGATGAGAGAGCCACCAAATGTTGCTATGTTCCACCACAAATAGGGTGGAATGATGGGAAAAAACAAGTGCAAAAAGCATGAGAGGGAGAAAATGCACAAAGCACATTCAGAAATGGTCACTACAGACCAAAGTGATGATCAAAAGCTACACTTTTTTTATGAATGAAGGCCTTTTGGTTGGGAGAGCAAGAGGAGCAAGGAGGAATTGGAGGGAGGGACAAAGAGAGAGAGAGAGAGAGAGAGAGAGAGAGAGAGAGAGAGAACGGAGAAGATCGATGCACATGTATGTGTGGGAGCCTTGAATCCCACATAATTATCTTTTTAAGGCATATATGTATATGAACATAGGTGTAATTGTTGGTGCAAGTGCCAAGACTACACACTTGGCTATGCATGAGAAGTGTTTATGTGCAAATAATTGAAAACCCATGGAAACCATTGCCTATGGATTTTTATCTTTAACCATTTTTAAAAGTCAATTGACTTGGAAGATTCTTGTAAATCCACTAAACTTGTGGAGTTGGATAGAATGAAAAGCTAAGACTTAATTTGGAGAGAATATCTCCTAGATTAAGGGATCATTTTTCTAGAGGGAGCCAAATTTAAATTCTAATTCAAATTTTAAGAAAAGCAATATAAAAACACCTTGAAAACTCGTGGCCATTACACTCCCTTAGAGAACCAATCATTTGATCATTAGGAGAGGTTGAGTAGCACATTTCATTGCTCACTCACCTCAAAATCATTTGGCATCTTTTCTTTGTCAATGATGGTGTAAATTCATGTTTCATAATACATATACATCATTAAGTATATTAGTTGGTGTCTGAGTCATTGTCACTCAGAACAATGTTCTTGTCTTGCCTATATCTTAGTCATTACTCCACCATTTTGACTATCGATGGCTCATTGAAATCAACTCTAAGTCTACTACATGCTGAAAAATGTTGAAGACATTCCATTTAGTGGCTTGTGAGAAACACGGCTCGAAGTGGCCCTTAGTCATTTTCTGCATAGGTTCTAAAAAATTGGGGGTAATGCTACACTTGCTAAATTGATTGCTATGTGTATAATCAATTATTTTAAGTGATTCCACTTGGAATCATTAGCTCTTTACGCTAATTTTCTATCTCCAAAAGGAAGTTTTCTAATTTCTACTGTGTTATGAGCACTGAGCTTAACAAGAAGCAGGTGTGTGAACCAAAAAAGATGAATTTTTAATTGGGAAGTAGTTTGTTTTGGATCAGTCATTACATGGAACATCTCCAAAGTACATAGGCACTTATTTAGTGTCATAGGAAAGCTAAAAGGGCCTACAACTCAACTCTGAAGTGGAACAGGGCCAGTACAAAGCAGGGATTAGCAGTACCAAATCATTTCTTGGAGTGTCCATCCATCTTTCCCAATAGTGTATCAGAGAAAGCTAAGGTAAAATGGGAGATGGTTTTCCTTCTTTAATTGATAAATTGGATAGGAAAAACTACCAAGCATGGTCCTTAAGGATGAAGACATACTTTCAAGGAAGGAGTCTCTATGGATACATCTCAGGAGATGAGGAGATGTCCATTTTCAGAAGCAAAGGACAACCTACAAGAGAGGAGCATGAAAGACTCAATTCATGGTGTGCCAAAGATGCATTAGCAACGTCATACTTACTTAACTCTATCTCTGACTTTCATCTTCCACACATTAGGAGCTCTAAGACATCCCAAAATACTTGGGAGAAATTATCATCATATTTTTCTTCCAACATAAGGGCTAGGAAGAACCAATTGTGGATTGAGTTTACCACTCAAAGAAAGCAACCCAAGCAAGGAATCTCAGAGTATGTGACCAAATTCAAGGATGTGGCTGATCAATTAGCAAATGTAGGAGAAGAGATTGAAGAGGAGCAAATTGTGAGACAAGAAATCAATGGTATTAAGGCAGATGAAAAATGGGAGAGCTTCACAGCTGCTATGGACTTGTACATGGACATGGAGATTCCAGATCTTACCACACTCATGGGGCAACTCTTTACCCATGAAGCCAAGCTCAACCAAAATGGAGATTCATCAAGAGGTAATAACTCTTTTGCTCTATATACAAATAAACGCAAGTCTAAAGAGAAAGGGAAAAGTAAAGAGAGAGGATGAAGGTACAACCTATCAAGGTAACTATGGAGGGAGAGGCAGAAACTCAAGAGGTAGAGGCAGAGGAGGTAAGCAAGGTAGGGGGAGACCTTTCAACTCTTCCCCATGTAATATTTTTGGTTTATCAAATCACACTACAAATGAGTGTTATAGGAACTTCAAGAATCAAAGAGGTGGCTAAACACAATCAAGAGGAAGATTCAACCATCATCAAGGCTACAATAACAAATACAACAACAATTACAATAACAACTACCAAGGAGGCTAAAGGTCAAGGAAATACTACAACAATTAAAGAGAGGAACAAGAGGATTCACTTCTGATTATGAATATGACTTCAAAGCAAGGTATGAATGATGACTATCTCTTCTACATTGACTAAGGATCTTTAAATCATGTGGCAGGCAATGTAGCTCTTCACTGTGAACTTGAGGAACCTAAGGGAAAACATCAAGTACAAACAGGTGATGATGCCATGCATTTAGTGGTCAAAGTAGGAACTGTTAAAACCTCTTATGGAAATACAAATATGTTGAGCACGGTTCTATATGTACCTAATTACCAAGAGTTTGATGTGTGATGGACAGATTGTGGAAAAGGATTTGCAGGTTAGGTTCAACAAATATGGAGCATTGTGGAGGATCCTCAACATGGATTCAAGAGAATTGCTAAGGGAGAAAAGATAGATAGGTTATTTACATTTGAACTTGAAGATACAAGGAATATTGCACATTATAGTTACAAAGATCAACATTGGTAGAGCTTGAAATTTGGCATAAGAGATTAGGGCATATTGGTGATAGAACCTTGAAGCAAATATGTAGAGATCAATGTGTGCTTGGGATACCTAATGTATCCAAACAACACATGATCTATAAATGTGGTGCTTGTGAGTTTGGAAAATCTCACAGGTTATCCTTCTCAAAAAAAGGCTACATGCATGAGGATTACTTAGAGCTTGTCCAAAAGGATAGAGGTTTTATAATCCTTCCAACAAAGTATTTATGGTCATTAGAGATGTTTTCTTTGATGAGAATGATTCTTGGTTTGAAAGTGAATGCAGGAAAGTAAAGTTGCCTTATGACTTGGAAGAGGAGTTTCCAAGTCTTACCAAGTAGGATCCAAACCACATTGAAGACATCAAATCAGATGATGAGGACATCATCAACCTAGAAGAATTCAAAGCATGGAATTCCAAAGGTAAAGTCAAGATGAAGAAGCTAGAGGACATACCTAAACCATCAAATCAAGCAATCAGAAGATCCCAAAGGGAGAGCAAGAAGCCAATTAGATATGCGTATGACACTTCTTTAGTTACTAAGCATTGTATTTATCTTACCAAAGATTTATCACTTGAAGAGCCATCATCATATGAAGAGGCAAAGACTAAAATAGAATGGAAGGAAGCTATGGATGAAGATATTGAAGCACTCAAGGAGAATGATACTTGGGAACTAGTGCCAAAGAAGGAGTCTATGAAGGTAATTGGTTCTAGATGGATCTAGAAGATCAAGAGAATTTCAGATGGATCAATAAGCACGTACATAGATAAACTTGTGGCTAAGGGTTTTGCACAAACCCAAGGAGTTGATTATGAAGAAACCTTCTCACCTATGGCCAGAATGCCAACCATCAGGGTATTGGTAAGTGTGACTGCATCAAGAAATCGGAACATGTACCAATTGGATGTAAAAATGCATTTCTTAATGGTTGGATTTCAGAGGAAGTTTACATGGCTCAACCTCCTAGTTATGAGGATCCAAGTAAGGTAAATTATGTGTGTAAACTGAACAAAGCTCTTTATGGATTGAAGCAAGAACCTAGGGCATGGAACCATAGGTTGACAACATACCTTCAAGATCAAGGATTCATCATGAGTAAAGTAGATACTTCTCTGTTTTCTCAAAGAAGTAATTCAGAGGTGATATACCTATGTGTGTATGTTGATGATATCATACTTATAGGTAATGATGCTAATGGCATCAAGAAGATCAAGAATCAAATGATGCAGGAGTTCAAAAGCAATGATCTAGGGTCACTAAAGTATTTTCTTGGACTTGAGTTAGTCTATACTAACTCTAGAATTTACATTACTCAAAGAAAGTATGTGCTCGATATGTTGAAGAAATTTTACTTGTAGGATGCCAAGATAGCAAGCACTCCTATGGATGTAAACCAAAAATTAAGTGCGCATGAAGGTCATGTGCTTCAAAATATTGCAGAATACCAAAGCATAGTGGGAAGCCTAAACTATGATACACTAACAAAGATTGATATTGCTTATGGAGTAAGTGTCTTAAGTCAATTTATGCACAAACCTAGAGTACCTCTCTTAGAAGCTGCCAACAGGATTTTGAAGTACATTAAGGGCACTCAAAATCAAGGTTTATACTTTCCTTGTACTTCATATCTAGACATCAAGCTATACTGAGATGCATATTGGGTAGGTTGTAAGGATGATAGGAGGAGTACCTCAGGTTATCTCTCTTTTGTAGGTGATAAGCCCATTTCATGGTCTTCTAAGAAGCAACCTACTGTTGCTTTATCTTCAACAGAGGCAAAATATAGAGGATTGGGCAATGCCACTCAAGAGGCCATATGGATAAGATTGCTATATGTAGACTTTGGATTACATGCTAACTCTCCAATGATTTTTGGAGATAATACAAGTTCTTTACATCTTGCAACAAATCCTATCTATCATGCTAGGACAAAGAATATTGAAGTCCACCATCATTATGTGAGAGAGAAGCTATTGAGCAAGGAAATTCAGTTGGCATATGTATCAACTACTATGCAATGTGCACACTTATTAACCAAAGCACTTGATGGTAATAAACTTTAAAGGTTTAAAGTTATGAATGGATTGTAGGACATTTAAGAGGATTGATTAAAAAGACCAAGCCAAGATGTTTGGCTTGAGGGGGAGCTGTTGGTGGAAGTGCCAAGCCTACACAGTTGGCTATGCATGAGAAGTGTCTATATGCAAATAATTGAAAACCCATGGAAACCATTGCCTATGGATTTTTATCTTTAACCATTTGTAAAGGTCAGTTGACTTGAAAGATTCTTATAAATCCACTAAAATCATGGAGTTAGATATAATGAAAAGCTAAGACTTCATTTGGAGAGAATATCTCCTAGATTAGGGGATCACTTATCTAGCGAGAGCCAAATTTGAAGAAAAGCAATCTAAAAATTCCTTGAAAACACATTGTCATTACACTCCCTTAGAAAGCCAATCATTTGATCATTAGAAGAGTTTGAGTAGCACACTTCATTGCTCACTCACCTCACAATCATCTGGCATCTTTCCTTTTCCAATGATGGTGTGAATTCATGTTTCATAACACATACATCATTAAGTATATAGGTTGGTCTCTCAATCATTGTCACTCAGAACAATGTTCTTGTCTTGCTTATATCTCAGTCATTACATCACCATTTTCAATGTTCTATGGCTCATTGGAATGAGCTCAAAGTCTAATACATCCTGCCAAATTTTGAAGACATCCCATTTAGTGGATTTGGAGAAAACCGGCTCAAAGTGGTCACTCATCATTCTCTCTGGAGGTCCTAAAAAATCGAGGGTTAATGCTACACTTGCTCAATTGATTTCTCTGTGTATAATCAATCATTTTAAGTGATTCCACTTGGAATCATTAGATCTTTAAGATAATTTGTTATTTCCAAAAGGAATGTTTCTAATCCTATTGTGCTCTGAGTACTGAGCTTAATAAGTAGCATGTGTGTGAACCAAAATAGAAGTTTTTTGATAAATTGTGAATTGGGAAGTAGTCTATTTTGGATCAATAATTACATGGATCATCTCTGAAGTACATAGGCACTTATTTAGTATCATTAGCTAAAAGGGCCTACAATTCAACTTTGAAGTGGAAGAGGGATGGTTTAAGGTAGGGATTAGCAGTACCAATTTCTTGGAGTGTCCATCCATCTTTCCCAACAGTAATGTTACATGGCCATTCCATCCCCAACAATCTCCTACTTGAGATTCAATGTGATGTAGGACTATACACAGATGTAAAAGAAGAGTCCGGATCTCAACCCACACGAATCAGCCTACACCATCAACCTCAAATAAGGTGTAACCATGCACCTCAAACTAGTCTAGATTCATATTAATGTAAGCCGAGCTCAGATCTTAGTGATGCAAGAGCTGGTGGAGTTCCTACAAAGTTCCTAGTCCCCTTATGCATGTATCATTCATAAAAAAATTAACAACTTCAAGTGTGAATGCTCCATAGCAATTGCAATGTTTAATCTTGGGCATAACAACCTGTATATCCAACTTCTGAATGCTGAAGAAACATATGCTATCCTTGCTTACCTAAGCATGATGGCCATGCCTATATCCAAGGCATCTAAAGCACCATCATGAAGACCACCATGTTGTAACATTTTCATGTCAACATCTATTATTAGGGAATCCAGGAATGATTGTATAACTACTAGCTCCTCAAAATGAAGATCAGTCATCCTGTCAACAAAAGATGTCTCTAATTGTGCATCTTGAGATCTCATATGCTCTGCCACAAACCATGTATCCTAAGAGCTATGATGCTCTACCACACCATGTGCGCACATGAAGAAGCTTGAAAGTAGTTATAGATAACTTGATCTCTTCACAGAGTATGAGCTAACTAGATAGACAGTGTTCTGGACATTTCTCTGCACATGTGCAGGCACTGAACCCGAGACTTATGCCACACAAAGTAGAACTTATAAGATTTCCAAAAAGACAAAAATCATTGCAAATGGATTCTCGATGAAGGAGAAACAACAGTTACAAGATGGGGGGGTCTGCCAAGATCATCTAGGGAGAAAGAGTATGAAAAAGTGATATCTCTGCAAAATCTGCAGAGAACAGCTAGTAGGGGGTGTGCTTAAGTAAGGGGCAGCTTGGGCACGTATTTTGATGACTCTAAGTCATAATACAACTCGATAGAGGTTTTAAAAACCACATACTAACCTCTTTAACCAATCAAAAGCATATACATGTCAAAAGTGAGGTCCAATCACATCAAGAGGTGAGCTAAATCTTATCTAATCTGTGAAGAGAGATGGTGGATGCAATCCAAAGATGAGTAGGTGCTGCTACAACCAGCTTCACACTAGCCAACTGAGACTTCAGAGTTGATTAGTAGACCCTTTAAGCTTTCTAAATCCACCAAAATATCAGCTAAGTACTTCGGAACATGTATCCCAACAATTTAAGTCAAGACGGACTAGTTGCGAAATGACTAGCTCCCAAAACTTGCTATTTTTGGACATACACCTGCTAGAAAAAATGAATAGTGCTCTCAACCTGGTAGGAATTAGAAAACTTCCTTTTGGGCATAGCAAATAGACTTAGCAAGCTTCCCACTCCAAGTTAAAACACTTCAAATGATGGACTGAGCACTGAGAACAAGTTTCAACAATTTCTGGAACCTCCCCACAATTCTCGGGGCTCTGCAGAGATAGACCAGTAAGCAGTAAAATGCAGATATCTCCAAACGTAATGAGCTTGAAAATTTATATGCACAAAGTAGACAGTACAAGCTATCCAACGCAAGTTAAATCACTGAAAAAGGTTCAGTAAAACTTGAGATATGACCTTCTGAAGGTACTGCTCTGAGTGAGTAGCAGAGAACAAAACAGAGAAGTGAATGATGATGAATGTATAAATTCATATATGATTACAACCACATTGGCAATGAATCTTTGCACAATGGGAGTAGAATGATAGAGCTATGGAGTAAGCTCTTCAATCTCTACAAAATGACATGAAGTGGTCATGTACAAGGCTTGCTAATCGCCTCTTCCTTCTTGCTCCTTTTATAGCTATTCTTGGAGGGAGTTTTGAATTCGAATTCGAATGGCTTCACCTAAAAGTGATCCCCAAAGTTAGGAGATATTCCCTCAGCTCAAAAAGTCGTGGGTTTTGGTAGTTAGAGCCACAAAGTTGCTTTTACATCATGCATGAGGTAAGCCATCCTTTTCCTTTTTCTTTTTTCAATTACAAGAGATAAAAATGAACTCTTTTACAAGAGGTGTTCACATGACTACTCATGTGACTTACAAATGAGGATGATATCAAATATATCAAGCATGTAGGCTTGGGTAAAACGCACCAACAGCTCCCCCTCAAGCCTAACATGCTTGTCCTCCAAATAAGTCTTCAATTGTCCTTGATTTCCTGCAAGCCAATCATCAACTTGAATCTACTTAGCTTTGCACCATCGAGAGCTTTAGTCAACATGTCTGCACATTGCATATCTGTAGAGACATAGGATAGTTGAATATCCTTGCTCATTAGCTTCTCCCTTACATAATGGTAGTGGACTTCAATATGCTTGGTTCTAGCATGGTATACCGGATTAGCTGCTAGATGTAGTGAAATTGTGTTGTCACCAAAAATGTGAGGTGTTGAAGAATGAAGTCCAAGATCTATGTACAAAGACTTTAACCACATGATTTCTTGAGTTGCATTAGCCAAACCTCTATATTCGGCTTCGGTAGAAGATAATGCCATGGTTGGTTGCTTCTTCGATGACCAAGAAATGATTTTTGAACCTACAAATGATATATACCCTGATGTGCTTCTTCTATCATCTTTAGATCCGGCCCAATGTGCATCTGAATAGACCTTTAGCTCAATATCTGAAGTATATGAATAGAACAAACCTTCATTCATGGTCCCCTTTAGGTACTTGAGGACTCGCTTGGCCGCTTCCATATGTGGTCTTCTCGGCTTATGCATAAACTGACTCAATATGCTAACACTATAGCATATATCCACCCTTGTGAGTGTTGCATAGTTCAAACTTCCAACCAAGCTTTGATAGCTTGTGATGTCTTCAATTGGCTCTCCTTCATAAGCACTAAGCTTATGATTTTGCTCCATAGGTGTACTTGCACATTTGGTATTTTCCATCTTGAACTTGACGAGCATGTCATGGACATACTTCCTTTGTGTGATGTATATACCTGAATCTGTGTAGATCAACTCCAATCCAAGAAAATAAGTGAGTGGTCCGAGGTCATTTATTTTGAACTCCTCCTTCATTTGACTCTTTACCTGTTTGATTCCTTCAAGATCATTGCCTGTGATAATAATATCATCAACATACACACATAAATAGATCACTTCAGATCCATTCCTCTTTATAAACAAAGAGGTATCCGCCTTGCTAGCTTTGAATCCTTGGTCCTGCAAATAAGTCACCAATCTGAAATTCCAAGCTCTTGGAGCTTGCTTCAATCCATACAAAGCTTTCTTTGGTTTGCATACATAGTTAGGATGATGTGCATCCTCATATCCAGGAGGTTGTGCCATATACACTTCCTCAGAAATCCATCCATTCAAGAAAGCATTCTTTATATCAAGTTGATAAAGATTCCAATTTCTAGATGTAGCAAGACTAATGAGAACCCTAATTGTAGGCATTTTTGCAACAGGAGAGAAAGTCTCCTCATAATCAATACCATGGGTTTGAGCAAACCCTTTAGCAACTAACCTTGCTTTGTGTCTATTTATACTTCCATCTGGATTCCTCTTGATTTTGTATATCCATCAAGATCCAATTACCTTCATAGATGGCTTGTTAGGTACAAGCTCCCAAGTGTCATTCTCGTTCAAGGCTTCCATTTCTTCATCCATTGCATCTCTCCAAGCTTTCTTGCTTTGTGCTTCTTCAAATGTGGTAGGTTCTTCATTGGTTGAATCCTTTGCAATGTAGATTGAGTGCTTGGTGACCAAAGAAGTATCATAACCAAACCTCTCTGGTTTCTTCTTCTCCCTCGAATACCTTCTAAACTATGGTTGATGTGAGCTCTCGGGTCCATATGTAGCATCTTGCATCTTTGCTTTTCCTTTGTTCTTCCATAGCTTTAGTCTTTCCATGTCTTCTAGGTCAATCTCCGAATCACTTTCTTCAATCTGCTTTGGCTCCTTTGGTTGAAGTGATGGAGAATCTTCATCCAAGTCATATGGCAGCTTCACTTTCCTGTCATCATCAAACCATGATTTGTTTTCATCAAAAATTACATCTCTACTCATAGAAAATCCTTTATTGGTTGGATTGTACAATCTATATCCTTTTTGGTTTTGTTCATAACCAATAAATATGCACTTCTCTGCCTTGGATCCAATTTCCCTCTTACTTGAGAAGGAATGTGAGCATAGGCTAAGCATCCAAAGATTTTGCAATGCTCTAGACTAGGTCTTCTTCCATTCCATACTTCATATGGAGTGGTTCCATCTAGTGACTTAGATGGAAGTCTATTTATGATATATGTGGCTGTAGACACAACCTCTGCCTATAGGTAGTTTGGCAATCCCTTTTCGTTGAGCATGGACCTTGCAGCTTCGACAATAGCTCTGTTCCTCCTCTCTACTACACCATTGAGTTCGGGTGTATACCTTGTAGTGACTTCCCCCTGTTTGGTTTTCAACAAGAGCAATATACTTCTTAAAGCAATTAAACACTTCATCCTTGTGCTTCATGAAAAACAGAATGGTCCACCTGCTACAATCATCTATGAAAGATGCATAATATCTTGAGCTTGATATAGATGGCTCCTTACTTGGACCCCACACATCCGTGTGCACTAGATCCAAAGGATTTTGATACATATATCCTTTCTTATTGAAAGGTTGTCTATGAGCCTTGCCGAGTTGACAAGCTTCACACTTATAAATCATGTGTTGCCTTGTGATATTAGGCAAACCAAGTACACTTTGGTCCCTGCAAATCTGTTTGAGTGTCCTCTCACCAATGTGAGCAAGCCTTTTGTGCCATATCTCCAACTCTGTTAGAGTTTGAGATCCATAGCTAAACAAAGCTATGTTCTTTGTATCTTCCACTTCAAAAGTGAAAAGCCTTCCTGTCTTTTCTCCTTTGGCAATCCTTCGAAAGCCTTGCCTTGGGTCTTCAACATATGCTCCAAATCGATTGAATCTAACCTGCAATCCTTTTTCAACAATCTGTCCAACACTTATTAAATTTTTGGTAATTGTAGGGACATACAAGACTTTGCTTAAGAGGTTCATATTCCCATCTGATGTCTTCACATTACCTATCTTCTCCACTGAGTGCTTTGTGTCATCTCTTGTCTGCACTTCATGCTTGTTATGAGGATCTTCCAAATCAGAAAGTAAAGCCACATTTCCTCCTACATGGTTCGAGCATCCCGAATCAATGTAAAATATGTGATCATCATCCTTACCCTTCTTCCCTGATAGATTCATAATCAATAATGAATCTTCTTGACTTTGGTGCTCTACATAGTTATTGTAATCTCTTCTTCCTCTATGGCCACTTTGATAGTTGTTGTTGTTGTTGTAATTGTTGTTGTAGTAGTTGTTGTTGTTGTAGCCTCCATTGTATCTACCTCTATTTGATCCATAGCCACCTCTATTGAATCCTCTTCGTCTTGAGTTCCTCGGGTTCCTGAAACATTCTTCAGTAGTATGGTTAGATAAGCCACATATGTTGCAAGGTTGAGATGATTGGAATCTCCCCCTGCCTTGCTTTCCACTTCTGCCTCTTCCTCTAGCTCTTCCTCTACCTGCAAAGTTTGCTTGGAAAGAGCTTCCTTCATCTTCATTCTTCCTATTCTTTGACTTGTCCTTGACCTTAGCTTTATCAGAATATAAGGCAAAAGTTTGATTCCCTCTTGAGGACTCACCACCTTTGCTAATCTTTGCTTCATGAGTGAAGAGTTGACCCATGAGTGTGTTGAGGTCGGGTACATGCATATCCATGTATAAATCCATGGCTGTTGTGAATGACTCTCACTTGTCGTCTGTTTTGATTCCATTCATGATTTGTCTTATGATTTGATCCTCTTCAATTACCTCTCCAATGCTTCCAAGCTGGTCCGAAATCTCCTTCATCTTTGTGACATAATCAGTCACATTTTGCTTCGGGCTTTTCTTCATTGTTGTGAACTCCATCCACAATTGGTTCTTCCTTGCTCGAGTGTTGGAAGAGAAGAAAGAAGCAAGTGCATTCCAGGTCTCTCTTGATGTCTTGCATCCCTTGACATGAGGTAAAAGAAAATCAGAGATTGAGTTTAGAATATAGGACCTTGCAAGTGCATCCTTCGAACACCAATTTCCAAAGTCCTTCCACTTCTTCATGTGATGGTTGCCCTTTGTTCCTCATGGTTGGCATTGCTTCATCTCCGGATATAAATCCATATAGATTCCTCCCTTGAAGGTAAGCCTCCATCCTTAGAGACCATGCCGGATAGTTGTTTGGATCCAATTTGTCAATTGTTGATGGAAATCCATCTCCCATGTTGCTTGACTATGCTATGATACCACTGTGAAGAGAGATGGTGGATGCAATCCAAAGATGAGTAGGTGTTGCTACAACCAACTTCACACCAGCCAGCTGAGACTTCAAAGTTGATTAGTAGACCCTTTAAGCTTCCTAAATCCACCAAAATATCAGCCAAGTACTTTGGAACATGTATCCCAAAAATTTAAGTCAAGACAGACTAGTTGCGAAATGACTAGCTCCCAAAACTTGCTATTTTTGGACATACACCTGCTGGAAAAAATGAATAGTGCTCTCAACCTAGTAGGAATTAGAAACATTCCTTTTTGGCATAGCAAAAAGACTTAGCAAGCTTCCCAATCCAAGTTAAAACACTTCAAATGATGGACTGAGCACTGAGAACAAGTTTCAACAATTTCTGGAACCTCCCCACAATTCTCGGGGCTCTATAGAGATAGACTAGTAAGCCGTAAAATGCAGATATCTCCACACGTATTAATCCAATGACCTTGATAATTTATATGCACAACGTAGACAGTACACGCTATCCAACGCAAGTTCAATCACTAAAAACAAATCAATAAAACTCGAGATATGACCTTCTGAAGGTACTGCTCTAAGTGAGTATAGCAGAGAACAAAACAGAGAAGTGAATGATGATGAATGTATAAATTCATATATGATTACAACCACATTGGCAATGAATCTTTGCACAATGGGAGTAGAATGATAGAGCTATGGAGTAAGCTCTTCAATCTCTACAAAATGACATGAAGTGGTCACGTACAAGGCTTTCTAATCGCCTCTTCCTTCTTGCTCCTTTTATAGCTATTCTTGGAGGGAGTTTTGAATTCGAATTCAAATGGCTCAACCTAAAAGTGATCCTCAAAGTTAGGAGATATTCCCTCAGCTCAAAAAATCATGGGTTTTGGTAGTTAGAGCCACGAAATTGCTTTTACATCATGCATGAGGTAAGCAATCCTTTTCCTTTTTCTTTTTTCAATTACAAGAGATAAAAGTGAACTCTTTTACAAGAGGTGTTCACATGACTACTCATGTTACTTACAAATGAGGATGATATCAAATATATCAAGCATGTAGGCTTGGGTAAAATGCACCAACATAATCACCTTGGGCATGATTTGATACCTCCAACTCGTGGAAATCAGCCTCCTTTGATTGTGGATGATGTGGAAGGTTCAATTTGGGGCATGTTCCCACACTCTTGAGCTTGAAAAAACTTTCAACACTCCCCCTCAAGCTCAAGTCTTTTCCTTTCGTTGCTTCAGCCTATGTCTCTTATGTTGATAGCTTCCTTGAATCCTCCAAGCTTTGTACCTTCAAGAAACTTTGTCATCATGTCTGCAACCTGCATTTTAGTGTTCACATACTTTATATCTAGCTCTTTTGCCATCACCTTTTCTCTAACAAAGTGGTAATGAACCTCTATGTGCTTGCTCCTTGCATGAAACATGGGATTGTTAGCTAGATAGATGCTTGAAATGTTGTCTCCATAAAGAGGAAACTCCTCCACTTCTTCTTCCAAGTCCTTAACTAGCTTCTTAAGCCACAATAGCTCACATGTAGCCAATGCTAAACCTCTATACTCAGCCTCTGTGGACGAAAGAGCAACAGTGGGTTGCTTCTTAGAGCTCCAAGAGATCACTTTTGTACCTACATGAAAACATAACCCGATGTACTCCTTGGATCATCCTTGCGACCTGCCCAATCAGCATCACTATACCCTTTGACACTTAGATCAGCATCATATGAGTAAAATAGACCTTGGTTGATGGTGTGCTTGATGTAACGAAGCACCTTTCTTGCTGCCATAAGATGATCATGAGTAGGTGCATGCAAAAATTGAGAGAGAACACCTACTACATATGCAAGATTAGGTCTAGTGAATGTAGCAAAAATATAATGAACCAATTATGCTTCTATATAGTGTAATATCTTGTATAGCCTCTCCTTGACCTGGAACCAACTTTGTATTGGGCTCCATGGGCTGAAAAAGTGGCTTACAACCACTCATACCAAACCTGTATAGCACATCCAACAAGTATTTTCTTTGAATCAAGAAGATGCCATTGTGTGCATAGATTACCTCTATTCCCAAGTGGTACTTTAGTTTTCCAAGATCCGATATCTTGAACTCCTTTCCTAGCTTTGATTTGATATCTTTAATAACTACAATATCACTTCCTGTGATGATCAAATCGTCCACATAGATGCATATGTATAACGTCTTGTCTCCTTGCTTCTTCATGTAAAGTGATGGATCTGCAACACTTTCTTTGTATCCACAACTTGATAAATAATCCACTAACCTGTGATTCTAGGCCCTTGGGGCTTGCTTTAGTCCATATAATGCTTTCCTTAGCTTGCAAACATGATTTGGGTACCTCATACTAGCAAATCCTTGAGGTTGGCTCATGTAGACTACTTCTTCAAGCTCTCCATTGAGGAAGGCATTTTTCACATCCAACTGATATAAGATCCATTTCCTTGATGTGGCCACTACAATCAAAGTCCTAATTATTGGCATCTTGGCTGCGGGGCTAGAAGTTTCATCATAATCTATCCCGTAGCTTTGGGTGAAGCCTTTCGCCACCCACCTTGCTTTGTACCTAGCAATGGAACCATCAGAATTTCTTTTAATTTTGTAAACCCACTTATTACCTATCACCTTCATGCCTTCTTGAGCTCGTACCAAGCTCCAACTATGGTTCTCATTAAGTGCTTTGAGCTCTTCCTTCATTGCCTCTTGCCATTCCTTGCAATCCTTAGCTTCTTCATAACTATTTGGTTCTTTGTCCTTGATTACCTGAGTCATGTATGCATAATGCTTTGCAATGAAATTTTCATATGTTAACCTTTGTACTGGATATCTTACTCTTGAAGACCTTCTTTCACTTCCTTGATGTGGTTTCCATCTTCTTTCTTTGTTTTTCCACTCCTGGAGTTTGAATTTCTTCTATCTCTTCATCTTCCAACATGCTCTCATCCACATAGCTTCCTTCTTCAACTAAAATCTTCTCTTTGCCTTTGACTTTGCTTTCTTCAGAGGTAGTCTCTCTTTCTCTAAGCCTTCCACTCCATGGTGAGGGTTTCCTTGTGTTGCATGAGCTGCTTGCACCACTTAAATCCATGCTTTCTTGAACTCTATCATCATTCTTCAAATTTGTCTCACCTATGTCCTCAACCTGCAATGGACTCGTGCATGCATACAAAGGCTTCAACTCATCAAAGACAACATCCCTACTTACCTCCAGCTCCTTGGTGATGGGATTATAGCATTTATACCCCCTTTTGTTCCATAGAATATCCCAAAAAAATACATCTTTCAGATTTGGCATCTAACTTTGACCTCAACTCTTGAGGTACATGTACATAGCATATACAACCTAAGAGTCTAAGATGTGAAATGCAAGGCTTTCTTCCACTCCATGCTTCATCAGGGGTTAGATGATGTATACCTGATGTAGGACATCTATTCATGATGTATGTGGCTGTATATGTAGCCTCTTCCCAATAACAATACGGCATATTCATTTCATTGAGCATACACCTTGCGACCTCTGCTATGTGTCTGTTCTTTCTCTCTGCTAACCCATTTTGTTGAGGGGTAAACCTGCATGTAAATCATCTTTTGATGCCATTGACCTGCAAAAATTCAGAAAATTCATGGGAGAAATACTCTCCCCCTCCATCGGATCTCAAAGTTTTGATAAACTTGCCAAATTCCTTCTCCACCTATGCTTTGAATTTCTTCAAGTAGTGGAACACATCTGATTTGTTTCTAATGCAATACAACCACACTTTCCTTGAAAAGTCATCAATCAAAGTAACAAAATACCTATTTCTAGCAAGGGATGCTTCTCTTTTTGGGCCCCAAACATCCATGTGAATGAGGTCTAAAACATTTGCACTTACATAGGTACTCTTCTTGAAGGGCAGCATTGATTGTTTTCCTTGTTGGCAAGCTACACAAATTTCATGCAACATTTTAGATGTAAAATTTCGTAGGCCTCTTACCAAGATCCTCCTTTGCATATCCTTGAGCTTTTGTAGGTTGATGTGACCTATTCGTTTGTGCCATAGATCCAAATCTGCTATCCTCTTGTCTCCATATGTGACATACATTGAATGGTGTGGCTGCTTTATGTCCATTGTGAACATTCTCCCTTGCTTCTTTGCTTTTGCTATGAGCTTGAAACTTGCCCTTGGATCGTCAACAAAACATCCTCTTTCATTGAACCTAACTTGATAGCCTTTTTCTACCATTTGGCCTACCGAAATCAAGTTCTTGGTAATAGTAGGGACATGTAATACCTCTGATAAGCACTTTGCTCTTTGATTTCCTTCCAATCTGATATCTCCCACATGTTGAATGGTATGCTCTGAGTTATCACCTGTTTCCATATGCCCTTGATGCTTTGGGACCTGCAAATTACTAAAAAGACCCTTTCGACATGACATATGACTGCTACATCCACTGTCTACATACTATACATCTTCACTAGCTTGAGTTGTACCTTCACCATACCTTATGGCACGTAAATAATCATTCCCTTGGCTGGATGATGTGTTTTCATAATTAACCTACTCTCTATAATTGTTGTTGTTGCTTTGATTCCCTTTTCTTTGAGCTCTATGATAGCATTCATTTGCAAAATGACCGGGCTTACCACATACAAAACATCCATTTGAAGTGGGTTGTCCTCTTCCACAAAATCTTGTAACTCTTCCTCTATTTGTGGCTCTTCCACCTCTTTGACCTGCATTTTCTTGTTGTCCTTGACCTCCTTGGTTGCTTTGATATCTTCCTCTTCCTCTAATCGCACCTCGGTTGTGTCTTCTTCTTCCTCTACCTGCATACAATAGTTGCCCTTGGCTATCCTTAGCATTATGACCACCAAGGTTCATCTCCTCTGTCACCATGAGAGTGATTAGTTGATCAAAATCAGGAAGAGAGTCCCTTACATACACTCAAGTTGTGAAAGCCCTCCATTTTTCATCATCCCTAAGTCCATTTAGGGTGTGGGCGACAAGATCATCATCATCTAGGGCACAGCGGATTGACCCTAGTGCATTTGCAAGATCTTTAACCTTTAATATGTAATCATTAGCACCTTGAGAGGGGCTTTTCCTAAGGTTATTTAGCTCATTCTTGAGCTGAATTTTTCTAGCCTTTTTGGAGGTTGAGTACAATCTCTCCAAGCAATCCCACACCTTCTTCGATGTATCCAAATCTTCAATATGCCCTACCATAGATTTGCTAATATGCTGAGATAAAATAAAAGTGACCATTTTGTCCCTTTCATCCCACTCTCTTACTACTCTTCTCTGGTCATTGGTTGGATTTACCTCATCTATGTAGGGTTTTGGCTCTCCACCCCTCACAAGTCCCCACAAACCTTTCCCCATCAAAAAATTGCTTATTCTAAAGTGCCATGGTTGGTAATTTCCTTTTTCAAGCTTCTCAATCAGAGCATTGAGATCAACCATGGTGCCTCCTAAATCTTTTGAACCTCCCCCTTGATGCAATGAAGTTGAAAAGGATGGCTTTTACCTCAAAAAAATAGAGCTACTCCTCTTGATAAGCTTCATCTTTGATTTGATGATGTATTTGCTTCCCCTTGTTGTTGATGTGCCCGTTCTTTGCTTCCTTCCTTCAAACGTTGATGAATTCTTCACTTCACTTCAGTAGCTCCTTCGTCTGTCTTTGATACTCCACTTATAGATCTGATACCACTATTGGAGGATAAACACTCCTATGTGCACAACAAAAGCAAATGAACCCTCCTAGGATCCTGAAATTTTTCAGACATAGGCTCTATATTTGCTGATTTTGTCTCAGTATACGCAGAGACTGAAAATGAAATTTTGCAGGCATAAAATAGACTTTATGAGCTTTCAAATGAGAGTAAAATCACTCCATTTGGATACTGAAGGATGCCTCAACCAGCTACAACAAAACACATAACTTGATCTTTTCACAGACTATGAGCTAACTAGATAGACACTGTTCTCGACATTTCGCTGCACATGTGCAGGAACTGAATCCGAGACTTATATCAGAAAAAGTAAAACTTAAGAGCTTTCCAAAAACACAAAATTCATTGCAAATGGATTCAGGATGAAGGAGAAACAACAATTACAAGATTGGGGCGTCTGCCAAGATCATCTAGGGAGAAAGAGTATGAAAAAGTGAAATCTCTGCAAAATATGCAGCGAATAGCTAGTAGGGGGTATGCTTAAGCAACGGGGCAGCTTGGGCACGTATTTTTACAACTCTAAGTCATAATACAACTCATTAGAGGTTTTAAAGACCACATACTAACCTCTTTAACCAATCAAAAGCATATACATGTCAAAAGCGAGGTCCAATCACATCAAGACGTGAGCTAAATCTTCTCTAATCAACTTCTTTCCATTATGGGCATGATTTGATGCCTCCAACTCGTGGAAATCAGCCTCCTTTGATTGTGGATGATGTGGAAGGTTCAATTTGGGGCATGTTCCCACACTCTTGAACTTGAAAAAACTTTCAACACATAGCATACATGAGACTAGCAACATAAGAGTGATAGGGAATTTTGGTAATGAATTCCTTTTCCTCATCTGATTTGGAGAAATCATCCCTTCTCAATTTCACATATGTGCGTAAAGGTATACCCAATGACTTTCCACCTTGCATATTGAACCTGTGAAGTACTTTGGATATGTACTCACTTTGAGACAAGTATATGCATCTTTTACTCCTATTAAGAGTAATGCGCATGCCAAGAATATGTTTTGAATCCCCCAAATCCTTGATATCAAATGTCTGACTCAACTTCTTTTTGAGAAGTGACACTACAAGAAAAAGGGGGGCATAGCGACGCCCCCAAATCGGGAAAAAAACGAAAACCGTCGCTTATGCGACGAAACGGTCGCATAAGCGACGCAAAAAATTTCGGATTTTTTTTTTTGGCCGAGCCCCGTCGCATAAGCGACGATAGCGTCCCATAAGCGACGCTAGACCACAAGCGTCGCTAGTAGCATCGCTGGTTAGCAACGCACTTAGCGACGTTGGCAAACTGCAGAGCGTCGCATATGCGACGCTCTGGAATGTAAAAAAAAAAATTCAATTCTCCCGGCACATTTGTGCCGGGCCTTGAACGCGAGGAAGAACACAGACCGAGAGAGAGAGAGAGAGAGAAAGAGCGCGCGCGAGAGGGAGAGAGAGAAGCGAGACATACACAAGGTATGCGCACACACACACTCACACACACACATATGTACACACACATATACACGCATAGACACACACACACATACGCAGACACACACACACATACACACAAATACACACATAGACACACATACACAAGACGCGCACACACATACACACACATAGACGCTCACACACATACACACACATATACACTCACAGACACATACACACATAATGATGCATCCACACACATACACATGCATACACACATAGACACACATATACACACACACACATATGCATACACACACACATAGAGAGACATACACACACATACACATACATGCATACACATACACACATAAACACATACACACACATAGACACATACACACATAAACACATACACACTCATAGGTACACACACATACACATAGACACACACACATATAGTATATACACACACATGCACACATAGACACATACACACATACACATGCATACACACATACAGACACATATACACACACATACACACACATATATGCATACACACACATAGAGAGACATACACACATAAACACATACATGCATACATTTGCATACATAATGCATATGCATATGCATATAATGTACATACATACTTACATGCATACATAATGCACATGCATAGATACATACACACACACAGATACATACACACATAGACACATACACACACATGAACACATACATACTCATAGATACACACACATACACATAGACACACACACATACACACACAGACACACATACACATAGACGCGCACACACATACACACACATAGACGCTCACACACATACACACACATATACACACACAGACACATACACACATAATGATGCATCCACACACATACACATGCATACACACATAGACACACATATACACACACATATGCATACACACACACATAGAGAGACATACACACACATACACATACATGCATACACATACACACATAAACACATACACACACATAGACACATACACACATAAACACATACACACTCATAGGTACACACACATACACATAGACACACACACATATAGTATATACACACACATGCACACATAGACACATACACATACACATGCATACACACACATACACATGCATACACACATACAGACACATATACACACACATACACACACATATATGCATACACACACATAGAAAGACATACACACATAAACACATACATGCATACATTTGCATACATAATCCATATGCATATGCATATAATGTACATACATACTTACATGCATACATAATGCACATGCATAGATACATACACACACACAGATACATACACACATAGACACATACACACACATGAACACATACATACTCATAGATACACACACATACACATAGACACACACACATACACACACATACACACATAATGATGCATACACACACGTACACATGCATACACACATACAGACACATGTACACACACATACACACATAATGATGCATACACACACATACAGACACATGTACACACACATTCACACACACATTCACACACATTCACACACATATACATACATGCATACATATTGCATATGCATATGCATACATACATACTTACATGCATATGCATACACACACACATATGCATACATACATACTTACATGCATATGCATACACATGCATATGCATATGCATACATAATGCATATGCATATGCATACATAATGCATATGCATATGCATACATAATGCATATGCATATGCATACATAATGCATATGCATACATAATGCATATGCATATGCATACATAATGCATATGCATATGCATACATAATGCATATGCATATGCATACATACATACTTATATGCATACATAATGCACATGCTTACATACACTGTCATAATGTATACACACACACATACACACATGGACACATACACACATAATTATGCATACACACACATACATATGCATACACACACATATGCATACATACATGCATACACATACACACACATAGATACATACATACACATAAATACATACACACTCATAGACACACACACATACACATAGACACACACACATAGACATAGACACACACACATATACACACACATACACACATAGACAGATGCACACGTAATGATGCATACACACATACACATGCATACATAGACACACATAATAATGCATACACACACATACATATGCATACACACACATGCATACAAACATATACACACATATACACACACACATGCATACACACACACATGCATACACACATATACACACACATATACACATATACACATACACATGCATACACACACATGCATACACACATACAAACACATATACACACACACATACACACATAGATACATACACGCGTGATGATGCATACACACATACACATGCATACATAGACATACATAATAATGCATACACACACATACATATGCATACACATACATATGCATACATACATGCATACACATACACACTTAGACACATAGACACACATAGATACATACATACACATAAACACATACACACTCATAAACACACACACATACACAAAGACACACACACATATACACACACATACACACATAGACACATGCACATGCAATGATGCATACACACGTACAAATGCATACATAGACACACATAATGATGCATACACACACATACATATGCATACACACACATATGCATACATACATGCATACACATACACACATAGATACATACACACACGTAGATACATACATATACATAAACACATACACACTCATAGACACACACACATACACATAGACAACACACACATATACCTACACACATACACACATAATGATGCATACACACACATACACATGCATGCACACACATACACATGCATACACACACATACACGTATATATATATTGATTTCTAACCATTTTCTTTTATATGTTAGGTATTATGGATCCAAGTAAAGAGAGAAAGGCGAAACTCACTCTCATAAAAAGTCTTATGAGAGCAAGAGTTCCGTCAGATACTCTAGGGGCCATAATGCGGGACTACGCAGAGATGTCCGATGAGGAGCTGGATTATACGATCCAGATGCTTACGCGATCAGACGAGGGCTCTTCTGCGGATCCACATGCAGGAAGAGAGCTATCTGCTCATAGGTATGTTTTTTTTCATAAATTTTTTTAATGATATTATAGCACATATTTTTATTTATTTCTATCTATCTATTTTCAGGACACCTATACCACCTCCAGCACGTGATAGCAGAGCAGAGACGTTGCCTATGAGGACATGCATAGGCACGTTAGGACTAGAGTGCGACATAGAGCCAGAGGGGAATATTGTATACATAGGAAATGGATTGGAGTTCAAGAGGAGAATGCGTGCACTATGCGACTCTTACCTGCGCTTTATCCACTTACCGTGGAAGTAAGTAAAAGTTTTACATATAAATTGAAATATATATCTTATGTTTTATTTATATTATGTTTTTCATTTTTGTAGTGAGCATGATGAGAGGGATAAAAAGTACGTGCTCAGTTCACTTGAGACGGAGTTTGGGACAGGGTGGTCTCTTAAATGGTGTTTAAAAGAGATGCGGACACTTATGGCGCATCATCGTGACAATGCACGGTATGTATGTATATGAGAGAGAGAGGGAGAGAGAGAGAGAGAGAGAGAGAGAGAGAGAGAGAGAGAGAAAGACAGAGAGCACTAATCTCGATATTAGGGTTTTGAAATCCCTAATTTAAAAACTCTAATTCAACCTTTTAGCCATATGTTTGAAGTATATGTACACCTCCGACGTCCTACTAGAGAGATGTCTCTCCTCCCAACCTTATGCCTCTATATATAGCTACTCGAATCAACGAGGATCATGATTCATAATATATGTAAAGATATATACACATCATGTAGATAGGATACATAAATATAAAATGGAGTAGATATATTATGCTTCACACATACATGCCTAAATGCACACATAAATATATATATACATACTAACATATTTACATGTACATATTTACACATACATGTACATGCCTACATGCACACATAAACATATATATACATGCATACATATTTACATGTACATATTTACACATAGACACATATACATATATACATGTACACAATTATAAACACTTGCATATATTACGTACATGAATACATGTATACATATATCACACACATGCAAACACATACATATACATGAAATACATATATATGCATACTAATATATGTATACATATAATACACATGAATACACACACATATGCATACATACATGATAAAAATTTACTCCTCGAAGATAAAGCTATATATAAAATAATTAGGCATACCCCCGAGCTTCATGTTCTAACTTAGAAGAACATGATTTCATCTCTCTAGTAGGATTCATCGTTATTTAAGTTAATAAAAAAAACCTATTATCTGATATCCATTCAGAAGCTTCAAGTTACTATCTAATCTGCTCATATGTTTTCATTATTGCCATCATTTTGGTAAGACATCAATATAGTCTCATCTTCATTCAATATGCCTAGGAAGAATATATGGTTCTTTAGTAGATCGCATTACCTTGGAAGAATCAATTGCCCAAAACCTAGATAATTCCTTTCTTATTGTAGAATTACTACCTTTATACTCCGCTCGATACCAGTCAACCTTCAAAATGACCTATCAAAATATATAACAATAAAAACATCCCATTATTAGGTGCTTAAAAAAATAACTAACTCTAAAAAAAATATATAAACTTTTTTCTACCTGTTTGAATGTACGAAATGAAATTTCGTAGATACCAACAATAGTTCCTACGTAACCAAGTTCGCTATCTATAAGGTTCGTGTCTTTTGAGCTAGCACGTGATAGTTGCTTGAAACAAGCAACAATACTAGAATCCTCTGTTTTACGTAAAGAATCAATGGCTTTGATTCTAATATGCTGTCCAAAAGCCCACATATTAGTGAACATTCGAGCCTGCAAAATAAATTCAATTAGTAAATAGAAACTAGCATACATATATGAAAAAAATAAAATATATATTTTAATAAAATTACCTTTTGTTCACAACCTATCATTAACTCTCTTTGCTCATCTGAGATTTCTTCATTATTTGCGTTGGCGCGTTGCAATCGACTATATAGCCAATCCGTGAAAGAAGGTATATCCTACTGGCACTAGTCCATTATAATCAGATTGCTCTATCTTGAGAAACCTCTGTGCATGCGATTCATCCAGGTCACCATTGTATTATGTAAATTAATCAGAGGAGAAAATCCTATTTGAGTTAATTCATGTGCGGACAGATAAGCTTATATCTCTTTTCATTAGAAAATCGTTGAGTGTCAGTAGAAAGGTTGTGGGTTTACAACGTGGGCCCATCAACAAAGGAGAAGCATATACAAGGGACCATTAGCAACAAATTATGTGAATTATTCACAGGAGAAAAATCTATTTGAGTTAAATCATGTGCAGACAGATAAGCTTATATCTCTTTTCATGAGAAAATCGTTGAGTGAGAGTAGAAAGGTTGTGGGTTTACAACGTGGGCCCATCAACAAAGGAGAAGCATATACAAGGTGAGTAGGTCGAAAATATAGTGAATGACTCAAATGTAGATAATGAGTTCTCTATTGTTGTTAACAAAGCTTGACATCACCATTTGATGACCATAGTCATCACTTATTTTGTTAATCATGTTGCAACCAGGAGGCGGAGATTTGACAAAGACGACGAGAGTTTGAGTTAAAGAAGTTTATTCCCAGAGGACAGAAGTTTGCCAAATCTCCTCTAGGAATAAACTTCTTTAACTCAAACTCTCGTCGTCTTTGTCAAATCTCCGCCTCCTGGTTGCAACATGATTAACAAAATAAGTGATGACTATGGTCATCAGATGGTGATGTCAAGCTTTGTTAACAACAATAGAGAACTCATTACTTACATTTGAGTCATTCAATAGATTTTCGACCTACTCACCTTGTATATGCTTCTCCTTTGTTGATGGGCCCATGTTGTAAACCCACAACCTTTCTCCTGACACTCAACGATTTTCTTATGAAAAGAGATATAAGCTTATCTGTCTGCACATGATTTAACTCAAATAGGTTTTTCTCCTGTGAATAATTAATATAATTTGCTGCTAATGGTCCCTTGTATATGCTTCTCCTTTGTTGATGGGTCCACGTTATAAACCCACAACCTTTCTACTGACACTCAACGATTTTCTAATGAAAAGAGATATAAGATTATCTGTCCGCACATGAATTAACTCAAATAGGATTTTCTCCTTTGAATAATTCACATAATTCGCTGATAATGCTCCCTTGTATATCTTTCTGCCAATGGTGCACACTGACATCTCACCCATATGCGTGCCTACATGTAAACAAAACCTCATTACACCTCAGACAAGACGGTGGTGGAGTTCCATCTGATTGATCAGAGTCTACAAATAATGGTATTTGATATTAATAATTTGCTTATCTACATAAACAAAAAATCCACATATACATATTTACACATACACACATATTCACATATACACATTTACACATACACACATATTCACATATACACAACTACACATTATTGTGGGATAAATGCATGTATTTTATCTGAATGAGTGTATATGCATGCATGTGTGTGTACGTATATATGTCGATATGTATATGTGTGTTTATGTTATATGTATGTATATGTGTGTATGTATACATATATGCATGTGTATATGTTTGCATGTATATGTGTATGTGTGTATGTGTATGTGTATGTGTATGTGTGTGTATATATGTGTATGTATTCTGAATTTTTTTTCTGTTTGAGATTAAATTAACAGGAGATATTGTATGGTCGAAAAAAATAAAAGGCGAGCTAACATACCACCTGAGTCGTGGCAGTTTTTTCGTAGACAACTACGTCTTCAGGAGTCATTTCCTCAGCAGAAGGTACAAAAATTAGTAGTTTATATTTATAATTTTTAGATATTTTAGTAATTTTTTAATTTAATTTATGTATTTTTTTCCTTGAATAAACAGGCTGCTGCAAAGAAGAGAGTGGAGTTGGGCCACACATCGCACTTAGGCCAAATGGGCCATAATGGTTTTGTAGCTACGTTTGTAAGTATATGTGTTATTGTGAGTATATTTTTTATTTTAGTTAAAATGCAAGCAACTAATGTTTTTTATTTGTTTCATTGCAGCGAAAGGATTATGGCCGATATCCTACGAAACACGAGATCGAGTATGCTACACATTTTGGATATCGGCGTTTGAGCGAGTATATACAAGATCATCCTGATGCCTTTGTGAGTATTTTTAAATTTTATATAATTATTTTGTTGTTATGAATGTTTTAATTATTTTATTGATTTATGTTTGTTATATGTAATACAGGAGTATTATGGGGAGACAAATATGGATGAGGTGGAGAGACAGACACAGGAGGGACGATCTCGATCGTCACAGGGTGATCATGAGGATGAGGATGAGGAAGATCAGGATGATCATGATATTGCTGATGATGATGATGATCATGATGATGATGATTAGGATTTTAGACGTTGATTATGACATTGGATTATATGTATTTACATTGATATATATATATATATTTATCTATATATTTTTCATTTCAGTCATGTTTTGAATTGTGTGTATGGTATTAAGTAATGAAGAGTTTTGTTCTATTGATTGTTATTATTGTTTATATTAAGCATGTGTTTTAATACTTGAATTATATAATTCATTCATATGTGTGTACCTAAGTGTATATGTATGTGTGTGTATATGTATGTATGTGCATGTGTATGTGTGTGTATATGTATGTATGTACATGTGCATGTATAAGTGTATATGTGTGTATGAGTATGTGCATGTGCATGTGTATGTGTGTATATGTATATGCATGTATATGTATAACTCTATGTGTATGTGTGTGTATGTGCATGTATATGTGTATATGTGCATGTGTATGTGTGCGTATATGTATGTATATGCATGTGCATGTATAAGTGTATATGTATGTATCAATATGTGCATGTTCTTGTGTATGTGTGTGTATATGTATAACTCTATGTGTATGTGTGTGTATGTGCATGTATATGTGTATATGTAGGTATATGCATGTGTGTGTGCTTCTTCATCATGTATAAGTGTATGAGTGCATATCAATAAGTGTGAGTATGGTATGTAATGAAAATAACACAATTCAAATGATCTACAAATAATAGAAATTGTACTTACAATTGTGATCCATAGTTTTTGCTTGGTTAGCTTCTTGAATAACCTGCAATAAAGAGAAAGAAGAGAGAGAGAGAGAGAGAGAGAGAGAGAGAGAGAGAGAGAGAGAGAGATCTAGAGAGAGAGAGATCTAGAGAGAGAGAGAGATCTAGAGAGAGAGAGAGATCTAGAGAGAGAGAGTGAGATCTAGAGAGAGAGAGATCTAGAGAGAGAGAGAGAAAATTCAAAGAGAGAAAGATGTAGAAAGAGAGAAACAAAGACAGAGGGAGACAATAACAGAGAGCTTAAGCAAAACAACAATTCTGCATATACTTGCTTCAGCTCGTAAGCGCAGCGCAATTGCGAACGTTGGAGAGCTCTTCGATCGGATGCGTGAAAATGCCGATTGCAGAGCCTCCAACGTTTTAATTTTTGTCCGTCAACAGATCGTCGTATAAGCGATGCAACGCGTCGTCGTATAAGCGACAGTGTGGACCGTTGCATAATGGACCGTCGCTTATGGACCGTCGCTTATGCGACGCTAACAAAGCGACGCAAAAAAGCGTCGCTTAAGCGACACCTTTGACAAGCGTCGTTTAAGCGACGTTAGGCAAATACCGTCGCAAATACCGTCGTTTTTTGCGTCGTATAATCGACGGTCCGCGCTCGACGGTAATTCCGACGTAAGTTGCAATTTTATAGCGACGAAATTCTGTCGCGTTAATCGTGGCTACACGCCCGTATTCCTTGTAGTGTGACAAGTCATAAGTGGACTTCCTAGCAATGAACATATTTTGGATATAAAGTATCAAGCAACGAAGTTGCGATCTGAGCATCTCTTTGTGTAGAGACAATGATCCTCATTGCTTTGAGACTAGGCTTGAGACTTCATAAAAGCATCAAACTTTGGTACCATTTTTTAGGGGACTGTTTAAGTCCATACAAGCTGTTCTTGAGCTTAGAAACTAGAATTTCCTTTCCAAGAACTAGATAAACCTCTAGTTGCTCCATATAGATCTCATCTGTAAGATTTCCATGCAAGAAAACAATTTTCACATCCATTTGGAATAACTCTAAGTCCTCCATTGCAATGAATCCAGGCAACATGTGTAGGGTAGTCATCTTGACCACCAGAGAGAAGATTTCCTCGAAATCAATATCATGTTGTTGCTTAAAACTTGCATCAAGTCGCACTTTATACTTTGTAGAAGAACTATCATATTTGAATTTCGTTTATATACCCATTTACATGGTAAAGCTTTCCTGCCCTTTGGAAAAGGTAAAAAATCTCAAGTACCATTCTTGTGAATAGAATCTAGCTCACTCTTCATGACATGCTCCCACTTGACATGGTCCTATATCTCCATAGCCTCTTCGTAGCAAGAAGGCTCACTGGAATCTGTTAGCATAACAAAATCTAAACCTAGAACATCTCTATTAGGTGGATGTGAGACACATGCAAAGCATCTCAATGGTTGCTGAACAAGAACATTTGTAGATTGATCTGATCGGACATTCTCTCGAACATTCCTATGTGCAACATTTTTATGCATGTTAACTAGAGGAATAGTACCCTCAAATACCACTCTTCTCACTTCAACCTCCTTAATGGGCTCTTTATGCATCTTAGGCTCATTGAAAATTACATCACTACTTCTGATCAGTCACCATGTTTTTGGATCCCATAAGCGATATTCAAAATTGTCCTTCTCGACCATATCCAAGAAAAATGCATTTCTTTGAGTTATGGTCCATCTTTTTGTTTTACGATTCTGGGGTATATGAACATATGCTTCACACCCAAAAACTTGGAGATGATCATAATATGGTGGCTTCCTTGTCCATAACTCTTGTCTCACTTTTAGACCTTTGGCAATACTAGGTGAAAGGTCAATGAACTACTGCCAATACTGCTTTTGCCAAAAGCCTTGTGAAAGGTTTGCATGATGCAGCATAAAGACTACTCTATCCTAAATAGTTCTATTCATCCTTTCACCTACACTACTTTGTACTAGTGTATAAGGAGTTGTAAACTCTCTATGAATTCCTCTATGCTCGTAGAAAAGGATGAATTTATGTGATGTATACTCACACCCATTATTTGAGCATAAAGCTTTGAGCTTAGTTCCTTTTCAGTTTCAACTAAAGCAAACCATTTTTTGAAATTAGGGAATACTTCATGATTCAATTTGGTAGGATATACCCAAACATTTCTAGTAAAATCATCTATGAAAGTGAAAAAGTAAAGAGAGCCACTAATGAGCTTGTGGGCATAGGACCACACACATCTGTATGAATGAGATGTAAAGGTTGAATTGAAGAGTCAATGTACATTCTAAGCACATTTTTGGTTTGCTTTCCATATTGACAATGCTTACAAAATGAAAAATCAGAGAAAGATGACATAGCTAAGTAGGGAGAACGAGGAAGATTTTCCATTCCACTACACGATATATGGCCCAAATGACCATGCCAAATATAGGCCATGGGTTGTTCAGTAACAACTAGAAGTGTTCTTTTTGTGATACAAAGAAAGGATAATGTGAGCCAACTTTGCTTCCTTTTGCAATAACCATATTGCCCTTTGATATGGGAAAGGACTGAGCATAGAAGACCACCTTGTTACCAAGGTCATCCAGTTGACCAACTGACATCAAACTGCATGATAACTGAGCTACATGGTGTACATTATGCATATTTTTAACCATCAATGAACTGCACAACCACATCTCCAATCCCCACAACTTCACACCGGTAAGAGTCACCAAGTGTCAAGATACCAAGAGACTTTGCTGCATAATTAGATAACCATTCTCTATGTGGTGTCACATGGAAAGAAGCACCAGAATCTAGCATCCACATGTGGGAAATAGAATCATCCATAAGAGCCTCAACTGGCATAGTACTATCAGGTGTGAACACATGAGCATCATTAGAATAGCATTAATTTCTTCAATCTTCATAGTCAACGTAGATGGTGTAGGTAACTGTTTAACATGCCCATCAACATTATGTCCTTTACCTTTATCATTCTTTAATGCATAATAGTCTTTCTTCATGTGTCCTTTCTTATGAAATACTGGCATTCAATATCCCTCTTCCTTGTTTTACTTCTACTCTTATTCCATTGACCATTTTTCCTTGCTCTTTGCTCCTACCATGTTCGTGATTCTTTCCTTGGTAAGAATCACAAGCATTAAATTCATCTCCACTCTAACTACCAACCGTAGATTTTCTATGAATCTTCACACTCAAGAGTCCTCCACACATGTCATCATAGACCAATTTACCACCAGCTGCATTATTTCTCATAGTCAAAATGTATCCCATGATGATGGCCAGGTGCACAACAACAAGTCTAATTTCATTTCATTATCTATATCCATTGTTTGAGCCTGTAACAAGGAGAATATAGCATCAAACTCATTTAGATGAAACAACACTATCTGTGTCCTTCATGCAAATGTCATATTACTTTCTCATCAGATACACTTTATTTGATGCCATCTCTTTTTCATATGTATTGCATAACTTCTTCCAAAGCTTCTCTACACTTTAACAATCTAATACTATAAAGTAAACATTATCTGCTAAGTGTAATCAAATGGTAGACTTGGCCATTTCATCTAACTCATCCCAATAATCTTCATCCATGTTAGTAGGCTTCTTTGAGATTCCATTTACTCGCTTCCATTACCTCCTTTGAATTAGCACATCTTTAATCTCATTGTTCAATAGAGAAAAGTTTGTGCCATCAAATTTTTGGATGTCAAAATGGTCTTTTCCCTTCAAGTTATAGCTCCTCCTCAAAACACTGGCAGTAGAACTTGATCCACCAAACCTACCTGAGACCTCAAATTCCATGATGGTAGAAAACTGAATAGAATAATAATGGAGCTAGAAGAGTGCAAACATCACTAAGCCTCAGAAAAAGATGAACACGTGTGAGATTCTTGGAGAGAATTCAACAATCTTCCCAAAAAATTGAATTAATGAATAGTAATGACCAACTAGAAGGATTATATGAGAATAAATGTGCTCACACCAATAATTGTATCAAGGAGTAAATCGACCACTGTATAGTTGACAAACCTGTAAAATTTAACAATATTTTGCCAGAGTATCCTCTACAAAATGAGCATATGACTAGTGTTGAAATCTTCTAGAACTACAAGTACTAAAATGTTTACGTGCATAGTGAATCACTGACTCCATTGCATATAATTAATTACCTAAAAGAAGCCAACTAGGCTTATCGAACACCTATGAACAAGTATCATACATCTCCAATGGCAAGGCTAGGTAAGCCTTCCACCTACATCACCAAAGAGATCCCAACATCTGGGTGTCTCCTAGTCAGGAAAACCTCATCATGCACCTCTTTATCAAACGTAAAAGGCTTTATGCAAAAATGTAACCGCTATATCAATGACCACATGGACGTACATAAACGGTATCCTTAGAAACATACATAGTGTACATATGCTCAATATATGAAGTAATGTTGGAGCAGAGCAATCATCAATAGGTGATTACATGAACTCCAAAAGTGAAAAGATATGTGGAAGGGTGAAGATTACTTTCAAAGGAAGAAAATAGAATCAGAAATGTTTCTTTTGTATATTACTTTTGTAAATAGTTCAATGTATTTGGAAAAGATGACTAGTTAGACTCGTATATATATCTACAGATATGTATTCGTAGAAGGAGAGAGTGATATAGATCAGATAGAGAAGAATAGGTGAAGAGGTGATGAACATTGTATGTATCATCAACCATATGTATGAAAAGTAATGAAGAAGAAAATGCTGTAGAATTCTGCGCGTCGATCTTCTGTCCCATTCTCCTTCTGTGTTTAATCTTTTGAAGAATCCTTTTGCACGTATCTAAGTCCATAGCTAATCTATCTATGGCTAGAATTTGAGAGATTAATTTCAATCAGGCTGTGAGAATTTTGTTTAGGAACATTCATATGTGAAGATGTTCTGAGAGTCGATAAATCTGGCGCACATTTCATCTTCAAAGAAATGGTCAGTGCTCAGTCCACAGTGTAAAGTTTTACACAAGTGAGGGCTCAAAATTTAAGTTGGAAGGTAAGCTATCTATGGCTAGAAGATCTTGATCAAACGGGTTCAGAGTTGGGAGAACCAGTGCTAAGAAGTTGCAGGTGTTAAAGTCGCCATTGCAGAGAAGCACTTCCAGACATAGGTAAAGTGTTTCACACATTTCTCAGTGTATACTTAATCTTTTTGAGAGATTTAACTTGGCAAAGTTGCGCAACCTTAAGGCGAAGTGTTGTGCAAAGTTTTATCAAAAACTTTACAGGATTGATTAGTCAATGAGTGACTAATCTGCAGCAGACTTTTCTGAAGAAACTGAATTTTTCAGAATAATCAATTTTCTGATAATTTGGTGAAGATTCTCTAAATTAGGTGGAGTCTAAAGTTGATCTTGATATAGATGTGATCTAAATTCAAGGTCAACTTGTTCTTTTGGAGATTAACACTCTCCATCAGTGGTATCAGAGCAGGATGTGTCAAAATTGAAGTGAAGGAGACTCCAACTACTGCAGAAATACAAAACTTTACATTTCGAAGGTGCAAAAGGTTAAAGTGTGAAGAAAACTTGAAGGAAGACATACAAAGAGTATCAAAAGGATCAGAAGGAGCAACATTCGAAGTAAAGGTACATTCATTATCTGTAAAGGTTAAAGTTTTGAGACTACAGGTGAAGCAAGGATGGGAGATAGTCTCCAAATTGAAAAGTTGGATAGAGAGAACTATCCTGCTTGGTCTATGAGAATGGAAGCTCACCTTATGAGCAAAGATCTGATAGGATATATCACAGGAGATGAAGAAAAGCCAGAATTCAGAGATCCTAGTGTTCCAACTAGGGAGGAGCTTGCAGATTTGAAGAATTGGATGAAGAAGGATGCTCAAGCAAGAAGCATCATCTACATGGCAGTCAATGACTATTTGCTTCCTCACATTAGAGGACTTGAGAGTGCTTGTGACATTTGGAATGCTTTGGAAGAGCATTTCCAAAATACAACCAAATCAAGGAAGGCTTCACTATGGACAGAGTTTACTACCTTCAAGAAGAAGGCCTCACAATCAATTTCTGATTATGTGACAAAGATGAAGGACATTGCAGATTCTTTAGGTGCAGTTGATGAAGATATTGAAGAAGACAAATTGGTAAGACAAATACTCACAGGGCTAAGAGGAGATGAGAAATGGAAGCCTTTCATTTTATCTACAGAACTTTCATTAGATCACTTTACTCCTGACTTGAATCAATTGTTAGGTCATATGCTAACTTTTGAGAATGATATCAAAGGAGATGTTGATAAGAGTGCAGGTCATGCAATGTATTCTAAAGACAAGAAGAAAGCCAACAAAGGAAAGCAACAATCAAGTGAAGAAGAAGGTACATCAAACCAAGCAAATTTCATAAGAGGAAGAGGAAATGGCAGAAGTAGAGGAAGAGGCAGAAACAACAAAGAGAATGCAAGAGCTTGTTGGATATGTGGTAAGACCAATCATCTATCTCATGATTGTTGGCATAATAATCAAAACAATGGTAATTATCAGAACTTTAATCAAAGAGGAAGAGGAGGTAGATTTCAGAGAGGAAATTTCAGAGGTAGAGGTAGTAGAAATTCTTTTGGAAGAGGTGGTGGAAGAAACTTCCAAAGTCAATCCTATAATAACACCTACTACAACTATGCATCAGATCAAAAGGAGGACTCGACTCTCATTATGAATACATGTGAAACTTCACATGAGGATATGAGAGTGTTTTATATTGATTCAGGATGTAGTAATCATTTGAGTGGAAATATTGCTTTGATGACTGACCTAGATCATAATGCAATTAATCATACAATTCAGACAGGTGATAATACAAAGCATAAGGTAAAGTCAATTGGTTCAGTCAAGGCTAAGGATGGGAGCACTCTTCTGAGTAAGGTACTTTATGTTCCCACAATTCCAAAGAATTTGATCAGTGTAGGTCAAATTGTGGAAAAAGGTTATGAGGTAAGGTTTACCAATGATGGAGTTTATGTGGAAGACCCTAGTCAAGGGTATAAACAAGTTATTGCAGGAAAGAAAGAAGGAAGGCTTTTCACATTGAAGGTACAAGGAAATGTTGGACATGCTATGTTCACATATGGAGAGCAGAAGGTGTCAGAGTTGGATCTTTGGCACAAAAGACTTGGACACTTTAATGAAAGAGGTATCAAAGAAATGATTAACAATGATTCAGTGCTTGGATTGCCTAACATTGCAGGTCAACACATGGCATACAGATGTGAGGCATGTCAATTAGGTAAGGCTCATAAGCAATCCTATTCCAAGCATGGGTTTATGTATTCAGAAAGACTTGAATTGGTGCATACAGATGTGTGGGGTCCTTCAAAGGACTTTAGTATAAATGGTTCAAGATATTATGTCATATATGTTGATGATGCTACCAGGTGGATCACAATTTATGTGATTAAGGAAAAGTCAGAAGTGTTTAATACATTTAAACACTACCATGCATATGCAGAAAGGATTACAGGTCAAAAATTAAAGAGACTAAGGTCAGATGGAGGTGGAGAGTATTTTTCAAATGAGTTCAATGATTATTTGTGGAATGTAGGTATAAAGAGAGAAGTTACTTGCAGGTACTCTCCTCAACAAAATGGGGTAGCAGAAAGAAGAAACAGGACACTTGTTGAATTTGCAAGGTCTATGATGAAAGAGAAGAATTGCCCAAATTATTTGTGGGCTGAGGCTGTTAATACAGCTACATATTTGGTTAATAGATTGCCTTGTAAAGCTTTGCAGGGTATGACACCATATGAAGCTTGGTGGGGTAAGAAACCTACCTTGGATCATTGCAGAATATTTGGATGCTTGGCATATGCATATGTGCCATCTCAATTGAGGCATAAGTTGGAGCCTAAGGCAGAAAAGTATGTATTCATTGGTTATGATGATAAGCAAATGGGATACAGGTTGTGGAGTCCATCCACAAAGCAATTTATTGTATCCAAGGATGTTACATTTGATGAGCAAGATACTTGGTATGCAGGTAAAAATAATGTACATGCAGATGATGAAGAAGTAGTGGATCAAAGAAAAGGTAAAGCAAAGATTCAATTACTTGATGAAAGTGAGAGTAATGAAGTGCAGATTGAAGTTGAAGAGAGGCCAAGGTTTGATCCAGAATGTGATGAACCAGAGACCTCAAGAAGTGCAGAAGTTAGGAGATCATCTAGGCACAAATGGCAACCTACAAGGTATAGCTATGATACTTCATTCTTAACTACTAAAGATTATGCTTATTTGGTAAAAGCAGATGAAGACCCTTCTACATATGAAGAGGCCAAAGGGAAGAAGAATTGGGAAAATGCTATGCAAGAGGAGTATGATGCATTGATAGAGAATCAAACATGGGATTTGGTTCCTAAACCTAATAATCAGAAGATCATTGGATGTAAGTGGGTTTACAAGACTAAAAGATTTGCAGATGGAAGTGTGTCTAGGTACAAAGCTAGACTTGTTGTAAAAGGATATGCACAGACATATGGAGTGGATTATGATGAGACTTATAGTCCTGTGGCAAAGATGACAACTATCAGGACACTCATAGCAATTGCTGCTTGTAAAGGTTGGAAGTTGTCTCAATTAGATGTTAAAAATGCCTTCTTGAATGGTTACATTTCAGATGAAGTCTACATGGAGCAACCAGATGGGTTCAAAGATCAAGTGAGTCCAAATTATGTATGTAAGCTCAAGAGAGCTTTGTATGGGTTGAAGCAAGCCCCAAGGGCTTGGAATTATAGGCTTGTAAAGTTCTTGAATGATCTTGGATTTCAAGCATCAAAGGCAGATAGTAGCTTGCTAGTCAAAGCAAGTGAAGATGGGTTCATTTATGTGTGTATTTATGTTGATGACATAATACTTACAGGAACAGATGATAAAGGGATACAAATAATCAAGAAGCAGATGGAGAAAGAGTTCAAAATCAGTGATTTGGGGAACCTATCATTCTTCTTGGGAATGGAGATCTCTTATACTCAACATGGAGTATATGTGACTCAAGAAAGGTATCTTAAAAATTTGCTAACCAAGTTTAAAATGGAAGATTGCAGGGTTGCACCTACACCTTTGGAAGTGAATCATAAATTGTCTAGGTTTGGAGGAGAAGAGTTCAGAGATATGAAACTCTATCAAAGTTTGGTTGGTAGCTTGATTTATGCTACATTGACAAGGCCTGACTTGTCATATGCAGTTGGTGTGCTTTCACAGTTCATGCATTGTCCTAGAAAGCAACATTGGATTGCAGGACAAAGAGTACTTAGGTACATCAAGGGTACACTCAAAGAAGGGTTGTACTATGGGTTTACTTCAGATACAAGAATCAAGATATATAGTGATGCAGATTGGGCAGGTAATGTGGATGATAGAAGATCAACACATGGATACTTGTGCTATGTAGGAGACAAATTGATTTCATGGTGTTCCAAGAAGCAACATACAGTTGCTTTGTCATCTACAGAAGCAGAATATAAAGGTATGGTGGAAGCTGCAAAAGAGGTAATATGGCTAAAGACACTTTTGAAAGTTTTTGATGTGATTCAGAGTACTCCTATTATTTGTGGAGACAATATGAGTTCATTATACTTGGCAGCTAATCCTGTATTTCATGCTAGAACTAAGCATATTGAAATACAGTATCATTTTCTGAGAGAGAAGGTCATTGAGAAGGAAATTGAAGTCATACACACTCCTACAAAAGATCAACTTGCAGATATGATGACTAAAAGTTTGGATGGACCTAAATTGCAGAGGTTTAAAGATATGGCAGGAATAAAGAAAATGCAGGTAATCACAATTGAAGATTGAGGGGGAGCTGTTGGAGCAGAGCAATCATCAATAGGTGATTACATGAACTCCAAAAGTGAAAAGATATGTGGAAGGGTGAAGATTACTTTCAAAGGAAGAAAATAGAATCAGAAATGTTTCTTTTGTATATTACTTTTGTAAATAGTTCAATGTATTTGGAAAAGATGACGAGTTAGACTCGTATATATATCTACAGATATGTATTCGTAGAAGGAGAGAGTGATATAGATCAGATAGAGAAGAATAGGTGAAGAGGTGATGAACATTGTATGTATCATCAACCATATGTATGAAAAGTAATGAAGAAGAAAATGCTGTAGAATTCTGCGCGTCGATCTTCTGTCCCATTCTCCTTCTGTGTTTAATCTTTTGAAGAATCCTTTTGCACGTATCTAAGTCCATAGCTAATCTATCTATGGCTAGAATTTGAGAGATTAATTTCAATCAGGCTGTGAGAATTTTGTTTAGGAACATTCATATGTGAAGATGTTCTGAGAGTCGATAAATCTGGCGCACATTTCATCTTCAAAGAAATGGTCAGTGCTCAGTCCACAGTGTAAAGTTTTACACAAGTGAGGGCTCAAAATTTAAGTTGGAAGGTAAGCTATCTATGGCTAGAAGATCTTGATCAAGCGGGTTCAGAGTTGGGAGAACCAGTGCTAAGAAGTTGCAGGTGTTAAAGTCGCCATTGCAGAGAAGCACTTCCAGACATAGGTAAAGTGTTTCACAAATTTCTCAGTGTATACTTAATCTTTTTGAGAGATTTAACTTGGCAAAGTTGTGCAACCTTAAGGCGAAGTGTTGTGCAAAGTTTTATCAAAAACTTTACAGGATTGATTAGTCAATGAGTGACTAATCTGCAGCAGACTTTTCTGAAGAAACTGAATTTTTCAGAATAATCAATTTTCTGATAATTTGGTGAAGATTCTCTAAATTAGGTGGAGTCTAAAGTTGATCTTGATATAGATGTGATCTAAATTCAAGGTCAACTTGTTCTTTTGGAGATTAACACTCTCCATCAAGTAAAAGGATAGTGAAAGGCTAAATGCATAGCCCAAAAAATAACCAACAACACTTGGAAGTGTGCATCAACTCTCTTGTTTAGGTTCAAAGACCTGCATAAATTTGTAGTGGTTGCTCCCACCACAACTAAAAACCTTTCCAGAACCATAAAGTTTTGCGAGTGTAGCTAAAAACACGACCCCAAAAGGTGAAAACTTATTTTTGGAGAAGTAGAAAGAACACTCTTCTTGACGTTCTTGAACCTACGTTAAGAGAGTGTCCATATTTTTAGGTAGTGATGTGTGTGAACACTCTAGGACTGCGGGGGCACTTTTTCCCTCTTTAGGAGGTTTTTACCCCCGGCTTGTATATACTTCTATAGCCATAACGGGTTACTTATCTTTGTACATTCTAGTGGTAAGACCTTCAGTATTGTGTGTTTTGCTCCAAGCTTCTTCTTTTTCCTTGTGATTTGTGAATGCTTCCATAGACATGTAACTCCAACAATTGTTATCAGAGCAAGTTGCCGCTTCATCTAGGGCGTCGTTGACACCCCTCCGATCACAGTCTTAGAATCCCATGAAATTTTGGTGAGCACGCGATGGGTGGAGAGGAGATCAAAACAGCTCTACCGTGTGGTGCCAAAATCCTAATCTGAGCTTGTTTTGATCTTCGAACGCACTATTACAGTGCTTGTGGAGGCTATTTCATCTTTTTGTGCCAAAGATATATACAGGTTTCAGTTCGCCAATGTAAGCCTCTCTAAGTCTACTACAGGTTTCGTAGAATTCATTAGGGTAGTTTTGTTCAACTTTTTCAAATATAGTCATTTTTCTATATGGTATTTTAGTGAATGACCATGGCTAAAAGCCATGATGTATTTCGTGTATTGGTGGTTGCGGATAAGTTGGATGGTATGAATTACCCATTATGGGCTTATATAATGCATCATGTATTGGTCCCAAAAGGAATGTGGAATATTGTGCAGGGTGTTGAAAAACGTCTCATTATATGTGCAAATACAAGTACTGAAGCTGATGTAGATGGCATCGAAGGTGGTGATATTTTGTAGATTCGTGTTCGTGCTAGGGTTCTTGTTGCACCTTCTATAGAGCAAATTTTTGGGATGGCAGAGATGCTCACGCACATGCATTGGTAGCCTTGTCTATCAAACGTGCCATTATTCCTCACATTCACTCTTGTAGAATAGCTAAGCATGCTCGGGATATACTTACCACATTCTAGCAAGCTAGGAATGGGGCTCGTGTTTCTTACCTTTAAAAATAGTTGGAGAGTGAGCACATGAATGAAGGTGATTCTATGGACAGTTTTTTGACAAAGATCAAGGATTTGAAGGAACACTTAATTTTTGGTAATGAAGTCCTTTCTAATAGTTCACTCTGTTCTGAATTGTCTTCCCGACTCATATGAGAGTTTTGCTTCTACTCTTTGATTGATGATGAAAGCCAATCCAAATGCCATAACATTTGAAGAGTTAATTTCTGTTCTATTACAAGAAGATCAGTCTACGCAAAACATGTGTATTATGCATGTTGCAGATCATGCTTTTGTGGCTAGTCAGAAGGGCTAAGGTAAATGGAGCTCATCTATTAGTAAGCATAAGTATGCAAATGCTCCATTATTGAACAAGGAACACAAAGATGAGAAGAAATCGGAAAAACAGAAATTGTTTTGCAAATACTGTAAAGGAAATGATCATGTCATTAAGAGGTTTCCCAAATTGGTTGCTTTAGAGAAAATGAAGAAAGAGGTTGGAATGGTTGTTATAGAGGCCTCTACACCGAAAACGGATTTTTCTAATCTAGTGCAGAATGAAGAATAAGTGTTTACTATTCTTTGTAGTTTTGACCCATCTTCTCCTTAGCAGTGTATGTCTCTAGTAGACTGAGGTGCTTGGTACTTTGATAGTGGGTCAACCAAACATATTACGTCACACTGTAGTTTCTTCACTTCACTTGAGCCTGGCCCTATAGAGAATACGGTCACATGCACTAACAACTTCTCTTATCCTATTATGGGAGTTGATAAGATCATTCTGACAACTCGTGATGGTAGTTCTTTTACATTTTCAGATGCTTTGTTTGTGCCAGGGATGAAGAAAAAATCTGTTATTAGTTTCTGCATTAGCCAAGATAGACTTGGTTGCCAAATTTGTTGATGATAAATGTATCGTTCATGATCTATCAAATGTCCATTTGATTATTTCTTCTCACATTTTATGTCATGGGTTGTATAAGCTCATAGACTATGAAAAATCTATGAATGATTCAACATGTGAAGTACATGATTCTCAGGCTCTATCAGATGCAAAGCTTTGGCATGCATGCTTTCGTCATCTAAATTCTGCTAGTTTGCTACACCTACAGAAATTTGAAATGGTTTCCTCTTTGCCCAAACTTGAAGCACCTGATAAATATGTTTGTGAAGGCTATATTTTCGGCAAAATTCAGCATTCATCCTTTCCAAAAGATGGTTCAGAGTGATGTATGTGGTCCTATGTAGACACTCTTTTGCAAATTATCTTTACTTCATGACTTTCATTGATGATTTTTCTAGGAATGCATCTCTACATCCACTCAATTCAAAGTTTGAAGTGTTTACGTGCTTCAAATAGGTTTTAGTATTGGCTGAAAAACTATCACCATGCAAAATGGGCACACTTGGTTATGTTCGAGGGGGGAAGGGGGGGTATATCTCTTTTGACTTTAATGCACTTCTGGTTGAACATGGGATAAGACATCAGTGTATAATGGCATATAAGCCTCAAGAAAATGGAGTTGCTGAACGAAAGAGCGGGGCACTCATGGAGATGGCAAGGTGTATGGTCAAGAATCAAGCCTTACAACATAGTTCTAGGCTTGAGGCCATTATGGGTGCAGCATATGTGCTTAATAGATGTTCCAATAAAGTATTGCAGTCCATCACTCCATATGAGTCTTGGCATGGTCAAAAGCCATCTATTGCTCATTTTGGTTGTCTGACATATGCATTAGTGCCTAAACAACAACATAGGAAGTTAGATGATAAAGCACTAAAATGTTTTTGTTGGGTATAGTTTTGAAAGCAAAGGATATCGCCTATATCATCCACAAACTAAATGCATTTTGGTTAGCGATGATGTTTTTGTGGAAGATGATATTCAACCTTTATTTTCATGTATGAAGGAGACATATGTTAGCTCCGAAGACATGTATGATACTTTGCTGCCCCTTTCTACAGGTGGACAGTCTAGAGTTGGTCCTAATGAGGCAACTTCTCAACCTTTGGAGGTTTCATGTGATGATGCAGACCATTCCGTTTCTAATGTAGATTTACATGATGCACTTGTTGATGAGAGAACAGATATTGAGGAGGCAAAAACTATGCCAAAATGGCTCGTGTAGACTTTGCATGATAGCAAATTAGATGCACCTCTATCATATCATACCCGATAAGGCTCTCCTAGTGCTTCATTTGCATCATATTTCTATGCCATGTCTGCCTCTAGTATCTATGATGAGAATGATCCTATTTTGTTTGATAAAGAAAAAAATTCAAAAAATGGGATGGCTACTATGCAATCTAAATATGATGCTATAATGAAGAATGGTACCTAGTATTTATGTGACTTTCCTCTTAGCAAGAAGGCCATTTGCACTAAGTGGGTGTATAAGTTGAAGTGTAAACATGATGGAATAGTTGATAGGTATAAGGTCAGGCTTGTCACAAAGGGTTATGCACATGAAAGAGGCATTGATTTTGATGAGACCTTTTCTCCTACTTGCTAAATGACTACTTTTCATAGCATCTTTGCACTTGCAGCTCATCATGGTTGGAATGTACATCAGTTGGACTTTTGAAACTGCATTTCGTAATGGTGACTTGCATGAAGAAGCGTATGTTTTTCAACCCCATGGCTTTGTGCAGAAAGGGTATGAAAACCAGGTGTGTAGGTTGAAAAAGTCATTGTATGGTTTAAAGCAAGCACCACGTGCTTGGTATGAAAAGATACATGCCTATTTGATTGCACATGGTTTTGAGAACCAACTATTTAAAAGCACCTTATATGTTAAGCATGCTAATGATCTTGTTCTAATTATTGTTGTGTATGTTGATGACATGTTGCTCACTAGTCCTGATGAGAAGCATATTGTTGATTTCAAGGCTGATTTGTATGCCTCATTTGAGATGTCTGATTTGGGGCATTTGCATCATTATTTGAGCATTCGATTTATGCAAGTTGATGGTAGAATAGCTTTGTGTCAAACGAAATATATTGACACATTATTGCAGCATTCTAGCCTTGACAACTACAAACCTATTACTAGTCCTATGGATACAAGTTTAGTTTTTGGGTCTTCATGATGCTAGAGATGCATTTGATGTTATCCTCTATCTATAGGTTGTTGGATGCTTGATTTACTTGTGCATTACTTGGCCATATATTCAATTTTTAGTCTCATAGATGAGTAGGTTTAAGCATTTCCCAGGAGCCAAGGATTGGTAAGCGGTTAAGTGCATCTTGCAATCGAACTTACAATCTATGTCTGAACAGGCAGCTATATGTTTTATTAAAGAACATATACAAAAACGTGTCTGGTGGCCATTTGGCCTTTCACATGAACATTAACGGTAACAACATTTTCTCATATCAATAGTGTATTCTGAGCTAGTTTAATAGCACTTCATAGGTCTAGTTTAATAGCACTTCATAGGTTTGAATGGGGTTCCTAGGATTTATGTCAATGGCTGAGACGTATCTAAAAACTGTAATCCATATACATTTTTAAACTCTTGAAGCACTTCATTTCATGGAAAGTTGAATGATTTTTGTCGCTCTTGTTGATGAGAATTCAAGGAATCATTAGTTCTGGTTGTTGAGGGAGAAAGTGTGAGGCTCAAAGATTCCCAATAGAATAATATATAACCGAGTCTCATATTCAAAATATACCACCATTAGGAATAGAAAAAGACAAAAGAGAATATTACTCATAATATTTTACCAATTTGTTAAAGGAAAAGACAAACGAGGATAATGTTTCTCGTAAGCCTTTAACAATTCGTTATACAAAACAAATGAGACAAAGTTTATGCACATGAACAAAGGCATATTGCAAAGAATAAAAATATATAACGTCTCACATAGACACACACTTGAGTGTCATGAAGTATATGTAGTTGTGGAAGAGGGACCGGGGACCTCTTCTAGGAAGAGTACATCTGCTCCGTAGGATACCTTCTATTGAAGTGGGGTTCTCCTTAGGGAAGTATACATTCTAACATGCCTCTAGAGAGATACACATACAAATGCCCAACTCTTCAACAGTCTATAGCCAAAACAAACAAAGGGTGCAAGGGTTCACAAAACAACACTAATGAATCATACCAGAAATAGGAGTTATAAGGAACCCAACCCGAATAGCCACAAGTATTTCACATGTTTCCACTTTTCACCTTGATGTTACGTGCTCTCTCCTCTTACTAGCAGGGCTCCCTTTCCACCTGCACTGCAACTAATTAGCAAGCAAACATTATGCAAGACGTCAAGGGTTTAACAAATTCCAACATACTCACATACCAAGTGGGACTTTAGAGAACTCAATATTCAATGATTAGATGATAAAATATGCAAAGAGCAATTCAGCGCATAATAGAGAACTAGGCTAACTTATTCTCAAATGAAATCACTATACAGTCAAACTCAATCTACACACTTGCGAATAGAAAGGTGGCCCGCACACACTGGGTATGCAAGTCAAATCTAGAGATAGAAGAAAACGATAAGCACTATTACAAAGTACCAAAGCTCTTCTTCACACACACAAAAAAAAAAATTAAATAAACCACAAATACACTTATGTATGATAGTGGTAGTCATGACAGCGATATAAGATTTAACCCAAATGAGTGCTCATTAGTTGCTTATATAGATATTAAGGGGCAAATTGAGGGGCACACCTAATCCCACATCAGCCTACGAGAAAGCAAAAAGTAGATTTTGAAATGGATTGGATGCCCTTGAATGGCATGACTTGTTGGCTAACACAAGGTGGTTGCTTGTAGAGAGGAGTTAATATGGCGCACCATCATCTTGAGAGTATCTACTCTTGACATCTACAAGGCTTGAATGTACCTCCAATTGCAGTTCATATCCCATTTCCTTCTCTCAGATCACCATAGATAAGCCTGCATTTACCACGAGTAACATGGGGAAGGAAGCCCTGATTTTGAGATGCAATTTAATGGGGAGTTCGCCCAAATTTGAGGTGCAAGATACTGACGGGATGGCCTAAAGTTTCCACGAATTCAACATGGAGGGGTCGACTTGTTTCTTGCGGTATGATGGGATGAGGTTTCCCAATTGTTGAGGTAGAAGAGAATGGAGGTCGCCCTTGTTTTTCCATGCAAGGAATTGGGGGTTGCCTAACTTTGTAGTAGAAGGTGATAGTGGGGCACATATTTTTATGCTTATAGCAAAGGTGGCGAGTAAAGTTTTGCTTATGACCCCAAAATTGGGCGAGTGAGTTTGAGAAAAGAGGCGAGTAAAGTTTTGGCTTTCATGCAAACTTCGGCGATTAAGTTTTTGGGGCTTAAAGAAAATAAGGCGAGTTCTTTTAGGCACTTAAGGAGGAAATAAGAAAAACTTTGTTTTGCAGGTAAGGAAAAAAAGGGCGAGTGGTTTTAGGCTTTATGGAAACTTGGGTGAGTGTGTTTGATGCTTAGCTTAACTTGGGTGAGTGCACAATGGGGGTGGTAGAAGAAAATAAGGCAACTGAAATTGAGCATTTTACAGGAACTAGGGCGACTAACTATTGCACTCTAGAACATAGGGCGACCAATGTTGGGTATTTAATTAGAAGTTAGGCGATAGATTTTCTCAAGGAGAATTAGGGCGACTAATTTGGCATATGGAGGAAAATGGGACGACTACCTTTTGTGTTGCAAGATGTCAAACACACCTTGGTGCTACAGGCCCTGCATCAAGCCTTTGCACCATCTCGGTGCAAGATTCCCTTTTATTTTCTTCAAATAAAGGAGTCTTTATTCTCACGAAAACAAACTATAGTACAGAAATAAATAAACTTATGGTATATATAGTTGATGGAGTATTCAAGACGCTTACTTCAATCAAATTATTTCTTCACCATGGAAATGCTGAACAGGGGTACTAGCTTTTCTTCTTCCAATGCTTCTAATCATTTCATGGTACCATGAGGCAACATATCCTTGGTTTTCAAGTGTTTAGCATAGGATATTTCCTTCACTTCTTGTTGTTGCAATAACCTTCCCATGGTATGCTTATTATATTCTTGCAAATCTATAGTTCCTTATTTTTGGTTCTTCATGATGAGGTATCTCTAAGCATAGCCTCTTCCACATTCTACTTTGGCTTCTTCACAACATTAGTACTAATATCATGCAAGTGAGGCTCTATCCACCAATCTTTATACAAATCTTGAATAGTAGGATCAAGGGCAGTAGTTATCTAATGATCCGTAATTTGCTCCATGGACCATCCACATGACGTTTTCTTGGAAATAGGGCCTCTTTTAGTGTTGAGTCAAACGTTGTGGCCCAAGGTGTCTACCCATATCTTTCATCCTTTGGTGCTACATCCATAAAAGTGCCCAATTCCGCTTAGCTACCTAGTTTTTCTTGGCATAATGATTTAGTGGTGCCCTTTGATGAAATTTCTCCACTTTCATAAATTTTCCTAAATGGAGATGTTTGCCCCCTAGAGGTGTCTATAGATTCCTTACCCAGCACTAGGTAGGTGCCCTTTTTTAGGTGGTCCATCCAAAAGTAGGTCCAAATTCCAAGTGATCCAAAGGTAGGCGTCCAATTTAACCATTTTGGCTAGTTAGGAGGAGTTGCTCCACCCGGAGGAGGCACCCAAACTCGGCCACTAGATGGACTCACCTATGTTGGCCCATTTGATCATATGTACTATCATCTCGTATATCGTCTTCCCTATGGAATGTTTGTAAGTTACATAATTTTACCTTAATCAGGCATATTTGGGCACCTTTTAGTAAAAATTCACTCCTCTATGTAGAGGCCAAAAAGGATCCATCTTGGTTCAATTCTTCATTTATTTCACAAATTTCTATAGAGCAGCATTCTAGGCTACCCATCATCCAATCAAGTAGATTTTTTTTTTCAAGTGGCAATCAAGGCATAAACTTAATATCCATTGCATATCGTGTTTCCTTAGCATTATCACACCCTTCATCCAAATGTATCTACAACTACTTATTAGTTTTTATTGAGATCTATAACATGTTTCTCCCCCAATCTTGTAGTTCCCTCACTTACCTCAGCCACATTCTTCCAAAGAGAAAAGGAAAAGAGGTTTCCTAGGATAATCCAACGATAGAAAAATCCAAGATAAATTGACAGCCCTATACTAATATAAATACCTTTTCAACGACTCCTTAATGTGTAACCTGGTGTTGGTATGCCAATGTCATGGTGAATGGTGTAAATTTTTTCAAGTCAAGTTTCAACTTCTTCATGGAGAAAATGAGCATCAAGTTGATATCAGATCCACCATCCACTATAAGTTTGATCAAAATCTCATTCTTAATAGAAATAGTAAACCTTCAACTCCAATATTCTATCAATTGAGCTACCCGAAAGTCCATCATGTAATCATTTATGCTTGGTGGGCCATTCCTATAGGCAAAGTGTATGAGCTTGAGTAAGTCACTTCTTACCTTTGCATCCAGTTTAATGATTTGATATAGGCTCACCTTATAATGAGTTTCCTTTAGGATTTCTTCAATATCTACATCATGTGCATGTAACTGAGAGTGATTTGGTTAATCCCTTAATGCACTACTCACCTTATAGTAAGCTTCTTCAATAGCCTTAGGCTTGCACAATTTGGCCCTCTTCCTCTCTCGTTTCTCTTTGGGTCTCTATTGTTCTTCTAGATGAGCTATTGTCGCTTGCTCGAATCTAGTCATCATAAGTGTTGCCAAAGATGATACGACAAAAGAATGTGGAGTCATAGATTCTTCTTGTGGAGAGATTGCTATCAATCAACTTCCACTGAGGTGCTTGTGGGGGAAGTCCCTTGTCTAATGGTCTTTGGCATCGAGATCGTTTTGACAGTGAGGTGCACCCATAGGTAGAGATATATGTCCATATGCTCTGCATCGATAGCCAATGAGTGTTTTGGCATACTTTGGTCAATCTGAGCATTTCTCACCCCTCTTGTGCAAATTTTATGTGTTAGCATAAAAAGTGTCGTAGAATTGTGAATAATCTCTTTCTTGAATGCACTTGAGGTGGTAGCAATCGTGAGCCTCATGAGTGGTTTTGCCACAAAATTGAAAAGTTAGTTGGTTTTGACAATTAGAGTTGGAATGGCTAGTGTTGTTGCATATTGTACACCATATCTACCTACGGATCTCTTTAGTAGTCTGCAACTCCACTTCACATCAAGGTTATGCCAATAAGTCATCATTGTACCATGTAAGTGGAAAGGTAACCTTCTCTTCATGTTGGTTGTGTTGCAATTTAAGTGTTTCCTATTCCATCGTGATTTTCCCAATAGGGTCAAGGAAGGGGGTTCTTTTGGTTGACTACTACCTTTAAAGTGCACTCTTGCCTCTCTATGCATGAGGTGGCTGCCACGAAGTTCTCAAATGTAGCCTCTAACCATAGAGACTCTTGTAATGTTTTTTGAGAAGACCTTTGGAGGGTCTTCTCAATCCATTTCTTCACCAAGAAGTCACTTGGAGCATTTGGAAAATGAGCCTTAATTTTTGAGTTCCTCTAATGCTCATTTTGACAAGTTGCTAAGAACAAATGTTCAAAGGAAAGCGGTCTTGGAAGCTTCCCAAGTGGAAATGTGTCCATCTACAGAAGACCACACCAACAAATCCATCAAGAGTAAATGTTGGCGCTAAATCTTGGGAAAAATCAATGGGAACAATTCACTGTATGGGGGTGATTGATAATGTGAGGTTGAGGCCTATCAAGGCTCAAAAAATGCAGAAAGAAAAATGGAAAGAAAATGAATTTTTACTTCCAGAGTGCCTCACATAGAGCGTGCAAGGTCCCACCATGTGTGTGGAGCTATAGAAGAGAAACCGAGACCTCTTATTATGAACAAGAGTAAATCCACTCCCTAGAACACCTTCTACTAAATGCACATTCTCCTTAGGTATACCCTATGGCATGCCTATGCAAAGAGACACTTCATAAACGCCCAACTCCTCAAGAGTATATGGGTGGAACAAACAAAGGGTGCAAGAAGGGATCACAAAACAACATGCCTGATTTACACTACAATTAAGAATCAAAGGACAAAAAACCCAAATAGTCACAACAATCTCTCTTGCCATCTTTAGGCTACCTGCTCAGTCCTCTTACTAGCAAGCTCCCTTTCCAATAGAAAAGGAAATAATTAGCAAGCAAATAGTGAGTTAGACTCCGAGAGTTTAATGACTATCAACACACTTAAAAACCAACTATGACTTTAGATAACATAATACATCAAGAACATTACAAACATTAGGCCAATAAATCCTTAAGAAATACCACTAAGCATTCAAAATCAACTATGAATTTTCCTCAAGCTTCACAAAATACTACACGACTAGGCCAACAAATAGCAAAAAACTCCAAACTACACGACCGGTCTATCTTTCATAGTTGTGCATAGCCCAAACACAAAAATATAACATGAGATACAACATAGAGAAACAACAATTCATCTACCAGATACTATAGTCATGACATTCGTATTGATAATCATAGCCTAAATGAGCGCTCATTAGTTGCTTATATAGATAAATTGGGGCCAAATGAGATTCTCGATGACCCTTGAAGAGAGCCAAAATTAGCTCCTAACATGGAGGATGTGCCCCAGAATGGCATGACTAGCAGCCTTGCACAAGGTGGCTACCTGCAAACAGCAGTTACTCTAACAGACTATTAACTCCTAGAGTATCCACTTTTAGGCTTTCTGTGGTTCGGTTGGTGGAGCCTTATTGGAAAAGCTCCATACACCTTTATGCATTAGAAATCTTTTTGTTTTCATTTGCCATGTGTGAAAATTTGTGCCTACAAACTTGTCTACACCTTCGAAAGCCATTACTTTGGGAAGGTCTTACTGATTATTATTAATCAGTAGTTTCTAATCCCGTTATTTAAGGCACAAGTTAAAATTATTTACAACTAGCTCAAACGAACTTCTGTAGGTCCAATGATTACAAAGCTATAAGAGCTTTGATTTAACAAGTTATGAACTTGGTTCTCTCTTTTCTTTCAAGAGTTTCTTAGTTCTTTTCGAAATCCGGAAACCTTACAGTAAGCGGATTTGAACCCACTTATGAAAAAAACTATGCCAAATGCTTCAATTGAATAGTACAACTTTTGCGCCTCCTTTGTGACCATAAGCGTGAACTGGCAACATCGATTCTGTAATTTAACTTCTGACAGCCGTGGGAGAGGAGAATGGAGAGTTCCTCCACTTCAGAAGAGTACGTGTTCAGAGAATTCTAAGCAGCAGCTTCATCTATGAGTCCGCAATATGTGTTTGTATCGGAGGCCAGAGGATGACTCCAGAGAACCCGTGAAATTTGGTCTCTTGGTTGAACTGGACATCGGCACATGCAATGCACATATGCACACGCGTAAATGGCTTATTGCCTGTGCATTGTAAGCATAATGTGCAAGCTTCAAAAGCTTCCCCTTCGACCTGCTCGTTAGCATCAGAAATAAAATTCACAATTGATTCTAATGAAATATGACGAATAACTCTTTACGGAAAATATGGTGATAGTAATGGCTCGTGATGCTCTAATCTGACGCCGTAGAAGATGAGTGTACTGGTGTTGCATTAGCGGAACGTTGCCTTTTGTTCGGAACAGATGGTGAGACGAAGATGTTGCCTTCTTGTAAGATTTGCGAGTATAGTTGATTTGTTGTGGACATGAAGCCCACCAGGAGTATCTTCGTTGCATGAGGGTGTATATGAGTTGGATTCAGGCCTCCCGACTGAAAGTCGATGCGTGCTATGAACATGACGACTGAAAGTCAATGCGCCCCACGAACACGAGTTACACGACGAGTGCATTGAGCCATGCAGCCTATGCAAGTAAAGCAATATGTGGTGCCTGGCACCTGCGACCAAGATCACCCAAAGACTCGCGGAGGCAGATATTGAGGCGTCAGAGAAGGTACGCCAGTGGGCTGATCTTCCAACGCTCTGATACCACTTGTTAAATTTGTGCCGTGACAGAGGCTATGCGAGGAGATGCGAGGAAGAAGATAGAGTACGCGCGGATAGAACAATTGATGCACTTTATCATTATCAATAAGAGAATACATGTTTATATAGTAAGGCTGAAGGCATTTGTCATTAGATGACGTAGATGATGACAGAGTTGGCACATGACCTTCCTGGAAAGGTGACTCACAAAAGGCTGTTATCTGAGAAGAACGGACTGCTGACATATACATGAAGACAATGAAGACAAAGGTAGTTTCAAATTTAACTTATGTTGCCATAAGTCACTCGCCGTATTTCTTCAAAAGTGACAATAATAGGCATCCCACTTTCCCATGGCACCTCAAAATTAAGCGACCCTCTATCACTATGTGCACACCAAAACTTGGACGACTTCAAATTATCTTGATCTGCAAAACCTAGGCTAACCCATGATAAAAATAGGGTGACCCATGCTCTTTCACCAAAAAAATAAGGCGACCCTCCATGTTGACTCCTTGGCAAAACTAGAGGGCGACCTTCCATGTTGACCCCTTGGCAAAACTAAGGCGATTCCCCCATTATTTTTCACCTTCAAAAACTAATGTGACTCCATTGTGATCGAAACGTTGGGCGTTTTGAATACTCAGGGAAAATATGGGCTTACCATGATCATGTGCAAAAAGTGAATGCGACAACACAATGAAAGCGATCGCAAAGACTTGGATATGTAGGAACACTTAGGAGACACGCGAGAGAAAATCTAAAAGTGGCCACTCTAAGGGTTGGTGGCCTACAAGAGCAACTCCTCTCTGGAAGCAGCCATCATGTCCAGGCCCACGAGTCATACCATTCTCGACACACACTCCATGTCAAGGGCTAATTTTGGATCTCTTCAACGATCATCGGAAATAAGACAGTGCCACTTATTTTGCCCCCTCCTATCTATATAAGTAGCTGATGAGCACTCATTTGGGTTATGTTTATCACTATTGTTATCATGACTACAATAGGCGATAGACCAATTGTTGTCTCCCTATGTTGTACCTCTTGTTGTAACCCTAGGTTTGGGCTACATACGAGTGTGATAGATAGCCCGGCCGTGTATTTTGGAGTTTTTGGGTAGTTGTTGGCCTAGTGGTGTAACACATTGTGAACCTTTAGGAAAGTGTACAATTGTGTTTGAATGTTTATTGCTATTTCCTGAGGGCTCATTAGCCTAGTTTTTGTAGTGTACCGAGATTTTCTGTGAAGCACGTATCACCTGTTCTTGAAGCACTATGTTAATAGACATCACATTAGACATCACATTTGGTTTGTGAGTGTGTTAGCAATCATTAAATTTTGGGAGTCTAACTGACTGTTTGCTTGCTATTACTTGCTTTGCCGTTAGAAAGGAGCCCTGCTAGTAACACGACCAAGCAGGTAGCCTCAAGATGGAAAGTGGCCACAAGAGAAATGTTTATGAGTATTTGGGATTCATGTCTTATGATTCCTACTTTTAGTGTAATTCACTAGTGTTTTCTTGTGAACCCTTCTAGCACTCTTTGTTTCTTATGCCTATACACTCTTGAAGAGTTGGGCATGTGTGAAGCGTATCTATACACAAGCATGTTATAGAGTATAACTTGCCTAGGAAGAAGCCCCCTTGAGTAGGTGTCCTAGGGAGTGGATGTACTCTTGTTCCTAAGAAGAGTTCCCGGGTCTCTCTTCTAGTATAGTCTTCAGTAAGTTTTTTCTTAACGGGAAAGGAATCAAAGCTGTTTTTGTGCATGGGGTTACACCTAATGAGACATGTATAGGTAAAAAGCCCATTTTATCGCATTCAACGGTACATATATGCATTTGCATATGTACATTCTACAAATGAACTGCGGAGAATTCATATTTCTCTGATATCCAAGTGTGGGTAAACAGCCATCTGGCATTTGACAAACTCGAAAGCAATAGACGGAACTGATATTGAATGAAGTGAAAGAGTTACTTTTAAAAGTATAAGTGCGTAGTCACAAGTTTAAAAGGACAAATTAAATTGGGATTTAATACCTCGTTTTTGTATCCATGGACAAAATCATTATGTACAAAATTACTTTTACAAATTCATTAGGGAAATGAAAAGAAAAAATGATTGTCCAAATATTCGGGAATTTAGTGGAAATATTGAAAATATGGATGTAAATTTAAGATTTGTTCAATAGTCCCTTGTTGTAACTTTTATGGCACTTGCATAAAGAAACATCCAGATCTTGTATATAGAGGAAAGTGAATGCATTCCAAGAAGATATATATACCTCAATTACATATGTATATGTCAATTACTATTGACGTGAAAAGTCTAGCATATAACACGATAGTTATATGGCTGGACGAGTCGTTGTGTTTAGATGATTCAGATAGCGGGAGCTGTAGCTGCAAGAAAATTTCACGATGTCATTTCAAAATTAAAACAGATGCAACCCATGGATGAAGACTTAGCTGCATTAAATGACAATAAAACACAAGAGTAGTAGATGTTCAAAAGTCAAGAAATATTTGCGCAATAAATAGTTTTACAAGGTGAATACATTGTTCATGATAGGTACAGTCTAGAAAGGTATGTAAGTGTATAAGCAATATGCATACATATATAGAAATAATTAAGAGGATACATTTAGTTCTCTACTTAAAATCGTTGCTATCAAAACATTAATATCCCGTTTTACACCGAAGGATGAACAATACATACTATAAATCTAAAAATTGCATTCTTACTCAACTTATTATACTGGAAATATTACATTCCTACATTAGAATGAAAAGAAAGGATTCTAGACGATTGTGTCACATGGGAGAGGGTAAGCATTCTAGGAAAACGATTTCGCAGTGCTATCATACTCTCTCGAAAGTTTCCTTAACAGAGAAAATAAAAAGCAGCACCAATCGAGACTATAAAGAAAATTGATAGGACCTAAAAGCCGTGTAGTAAGCCTCCACACACAAAGTCTGTTGTTGAACACCTGCTTTAGCAAAATATCCTTCACAAGCTTCAACGTGTCCTAAATCCTTCGTGACTTTCGTATTTGTCAACAGATCTTTTTTTTTTTTATATATAAAGGAAGTTCGGCCTTAGCCTAATCTCCCGGACTTTAATTATATTAAAGAGAAAAAGTTACAAGTGAATGGGACTAGTGCCCATGGGACCCCCCGAATCCCACAACGCAGGAGAGGAGTATGGCAAGCTACAGGGCATTACAAATGAGGCGGATAACATTACCATCACCCTCATGTGGGACCCATTTGGGTTTCAACTTGTTGTTTTCGAGGAGATAAATACAGTGATGTCTAAACGGTGGTGATCTCTTGACTCGGGAGATTCTTTTACCAAGGAGAAACAAGGATTTCTCGATCGACCATTCCTTAGGAGTTTGGCCGAAATTGACGGCACAGCGCTCTCTCCAAATCTTCCAGAGAGCCTCACCTCTGATGGCATTCCATAGCCTCGATGAGCATCCGATCGCCTCACCCAGCATCACTTGTTGCCAGTTGATTTGACTCGTTAGTCTCAAAGCCCGGGACACGTGATGCCAGATAACACGGGACTTGGGGCAGTCGAAGAACAGGTGGGCTAAATCTTCGATGCACCGATGACAACGCTTGCACCATGGCGGCACACCACAGATTTTGTTAGCCCTTGCATTGGTCCAGATTCCCTTATGCAAGACCTGCCACATGAGAACGGACTTTTTGACCTCAATTAGGGGGTGCCAAAGAGACATGAATTTTAGCTCCCACCGAAGTTTGGTCCAAGCAAGGCACCATCTCTTGTTAAGGGTGTGGTGAACATCCAAATCCCCTTTGAATTTCGGGAATCTGGAAAGCTTCTTACCATTGCTCCATTTGAGGCCCTCCGAGCAAGGAAGATCCTGGCCGCAGAGAAGGCGGGTAGTTGAGCGGTCCCAGGCTAAACACCTGCTTTGAAGAAGAGTCCATTCCTCAAAGGTAACGCTAAGTCTCGGATCCAAATCTTCGAACCTAATCCACTGGCAGGTCTCTTGTTTCCAGAGCTGTTTCCACTGTTTGAACCCCTTGTTCCATAACCTCCTTGCAGTTTGGAGGTTCCAAGATTCCACTCCCCGAATGCCACTGATCGGGAACCAAATAGAGTCATCTTGTCTTATGCCAGCTGCCCACTTCCAATCATCGCTGATTCTGATGAACTGTTTGGCCTTGTTCCAATTCTTCCATAAGGAACACACGAGGCTAGAGCCTTTAGGGCAGACCGGGTGGGGGGAGAACAAAAGCGTGAGAATCCCTATGTCCTTCCAACCAGGGAGGCCGACAAAGGTAAAGTCTTCCGTGTTTCTGAAGATCAATTTAGCCCAAGAGGACTCCCTATTGCTCCAGGCCTTGATAAGCCATTTAGCCGCCAGCTTGTCAGCTAATCCAGCAATATCCAAAATACCCAAGCCCCCTGAGTCTTTAGGGGGCTTCAACTTAAATGCGTCCTATCTTTAAGGACTCTCTCCTTCCTCCCAACAACTCTAGAGGAAATTTCACTGGCATTCTGCATCAACCTCGAAACTGTGAGTTGTACAGTTGTTTCTCTTTCAAATTAAAGTCAGGGGGAGTAGGCCTCGGCCGAACCTCCATTTTAAAAAAAACTCTAGAGGAAATTTCACTGGCATTCTGCATCAACCTCGAAACTGTGAACGTGAGCAACTTTCAAGCTGTTGGAGCTTTAATGTTCCGTCCCTTGTGCTTGTACATTGACATTTGCTCACAAAAAGTGATTTGCTGGCGCTGCGCAGACCCCGCTACCCAACCTACGGAAACTCGATCTACTGTACTGCAAAAGCTTGAAGACACTTCCAACGGCACTCGGCGCCTCCATGCGAGAATTGAATTTGAAGAAATGTAAGGGGCCAAAGGAATTGCTCGCGACCCATCGTTCTTTCGAGGTAATGCTTCTTATGACGACGCTCTTAATAGAAGAAGACCTCTATGTTCGTTAAGTAATGTAACTTACAAATTGATCATAGAATCATTGTTTTCATTGTTTTGGTTGACTGTGAGAAGTAAGTCCCTGAGTGTGAGTGTCAATGTACTCATTTCACAATAGTATAGGGAAGGGTTAGGACCTATCAAAGGTGACTATTATTGTTTATTATTTTTGCCAAGTTTTAATTTTCAATTCAGCATAAGAATTATATTTCTAAAAGAAAATAATTCGTAATTACATGCATATTCCAAATTTAGTGTTGTCCATAGGTTCATGGGGCCTTAATTATGTTTTATGTATCCATTGATATTCTTCAATAGAGTGATTTTTGTACTTAATTAAACATCCATGATATTGAGTACATGTGCATATAGTAGTGACATCATGATGAATTATTTTCTCAAAAACTAAGATTTCAGATTGTTCTTCATTTAAAGGAGGGTCATGAAGAAGTGGAGTGAGTGGTAAAGTTCCTTTAAATGGTTTAAATAAACTAATATGAAAGGAGTTATGTATATTCCAATGAGATGGAATATCTAATCTGAATGGATTATCACTAATTTTTTGAATAATGTGAAATGATCAATAATAGCATGGTGCAAGTTTAATTTTAGGATGCTACAAAATATTTTTTAGACATATTTTAATAAGACATAACCATACAAATCATTATCCTTAAATTCCTTTGCTAGTCATTTTGTATTGGCATTACGTGTATATCGTTCTTGATTTTTCCTAATGTGCTCATGAACATTGAGAAATATAGAAATGTGATATTGGGCAATTGAATCAGCCATCGGAATATCAGTTTAAGTGAGTGACATGGGAATGGGAATCTTTTTACTATAAACAATTTCAAAAGGTGCACGTCTAGTAGTGGTATGTGTGGTGTTATTGTAAGCAAACTGAAGCAAAGGAAACTTGTCATCCCAGCGACTAGGACTATCTAATGAATAACAACACAATAAATTAAGAATAGTAGTGTTTGTAGCCTCACTTTGTCCATTACTTTTAGGATGAAATGTAGAACTAAAATCTATTTTAGAACCAAAATGTTGAAATAATGAAACATAAAAATGATTGCAAAAATGAACATCACGATTAGATAACATTACTTAAGGAAATCCATGATGTGGGAAAATGCATTTGATGAATAATTTTGCAGCCTCAGGTGTAGAAAACATTTTTCTACATAGAATAGAATATGCACATTTACTAAACCTATCAAGTATGCTCCAAATCATATCGTTATATGATGAAATGATAGAGAGCTCGGTCATAAAAGCCATAGAAATTTGTTCCCATGGTTTGTTCGAAATGGGAAGTGGCATTAATAATCCAAATGGTTTACTATGAGAAGGTTTTACATGCTAACATACAATGCATTGAGAAACATAATGTGTAATATGTTTTTCTATGTGGGGCCAAAAGAGGAAATCTTTGGAAGTAGAAATGGTGCTCTATATGCCTCTATGACCCATGTAACATGGTTCATGCATTTCTTTGATGATAAAATCTTTAGAATATTGGGTTAATATGCATATTTTGTGTTGAAAATAAAGTAAACCATGATAAAATGTCTAATGTTCCTCAATTAAGCTGCATATTTTTTGAAGTCATGTCATGCACGTGAGAAATAGAAATCAGATGCATAAGTGGAAATCATTTCCTGAAAAGAATGAATTCGAATGGAAGAAATATTATGCAAAACAACATAATGTGAAGGAAAACAGGTAAGGGCATTGGCTACGACATAAGCTTTATGAGGTTGATATTGGATCATGGGTTGGAAACTTTCAATGAATGAATCCCATTTAAGATGTCTATCAGAGATTTAAGGGTGATTTAATAAATGCTTAATAATTTGTTGATTGGTTTTGATTAATACCTCAGATCCCATAATATAGAGTTTCATTATTCGCAAAGCACGCACAACTGCTAACAATTCTTTATCATATGTACTATGATTCATTTCTGAGGGCTTAAACTTTCTACTCTCAAGTGCAATGGGATGATAGTTTTGCATTAAAAGAACACCTTTTCCTAAACCAATAGCATTAGTAATGGCATAAAATGTTTGTAAAAAAACAATTAACTATAAAACTGGTGCATATGAAAGTGCATGTTTGCATTTCTCAAAGGATTGTTGTTGGAAGACTCTCCATGCAAAATTTATTTTCTTTTTGTGGAGTAAGTCTTTCACTTGGTTTTTTATTTCTTTTTCATGTACTAGTCTATGCCTATAAAGCTCTTTATGAGGAGGAGAACTACCAAGAGTTAAGTCTATGTTATGGTCAAAGGATCCTCACGATGGTGGTATTTCAGAGAGATAATCAAACATAAAACAATCCTTATAAGTATTCATGAAAGGTTTATGTGCATCGGGAAGTGTATGAGTATTGTGGATTTATTTGACCTTTAAATTCAAAGTTTAAGGTATGTGTATGGTAGTCAATGTGTGGGTTATAATGATGAAGAAAAGGCATACCAAGTACAACATTGTACAATTGCAAATGTGCAATTGAAAGTGTTCATGCGCTACATATTGGCCTATGTTGATCATAACATCTTGCACTTCTCGTGTTACATTATAAAAACTACCTTGAAATGCAACTTCACTTTACACAAGCAAGAAAATGTTTTTAATTTATGTTCTTGTACTAATAAATATGAAATCAGATCATGCGAACTACCATGGTAAAGTAAAATATTAACTTGTTTATTATTAATAGTACCATACATTCAAAGAAAAAACTGAATAGAGATGTCGTTACCCAAGCTACTCAAGTCCTTCTCGAATGCTTGCTCCATCGAAACAAGAGGAATTTCTTCATTGAAATCCTCCATGTTATACAATTCATATGGAGTTGGTTTCATGTGAAGAGGTCACAATAAGCACTTCATTCTTGTATGTGCATGTTTACCACAATTCTAGCAAGTGATACGTGGTTGCTTCTTTGGGCATCCATAGTTGAAGTTTGCAAGGTAGGTGGTTTGCTAGGTTGGAGAGATGAAGCAACAGGTGCAATTGAGTTGTTGGATGATGGAGGATGCAGAAAACTGGAGTAAGATGGGCCATTAAAATTAAACTTCATAGGAAAAGTTAGTTTAACAAAAAGTGGGCTTTGACGTAGTAGTTGTAGATGGATCAACTTAGTTATGGACATAAATTCCTTCTCTGCATCATAAGCAAAAGAGATAGCTTTGTTGAGGGTTGTAGGCCGTAGGGTGTAAAGCTTGGCTTGGAATCCCATATCCAAATCATCTTTGTACTTCCGCTAAAAGATATCCTCCAGTACAACTTTGAGCATTAAAACTCATAATAAATTTTCCCAGAACCACTTTGTGTAGGTAGTGATAGTGTCACATCCTTCCATGTAAAGGTTGTCCATGCACATTGAGCATGTAAATGATATTGACAAGGAAGAAAAGAATCCTTCTCCTTATCTTGGAAAGCCTTCCACATAGTTGGACGATCTTTATTGTGACATAAGGCATTCCTCCAAAGCTGAGCTTTTCCTACTAAATAGTTAGTAGCAAATTTGACTTTTTCAATTTCAGCATATGTTCGATCATAATAGAAATCCTCAAATTGTGATAACCATGAAAGAATGAAAGGGCCATCCTTATGGTCATCAAACCCTAGAAACTAGTAATTTTTAATAACAATCTCGAAACGTGTGCCATCATATTTGGTAGAGACAATAGCTTTTACCACCCTCGCAAGGTTACCTTTAGCAAATTGCATCTTCTGAAGTACTTCGTCATGTTGTTGTACATGTTTTGAGTGCCTTGAAGTTCGTGTCATACGAGCTCTAGTTATTACTCGAGTGATACCTCGGGTAGAGGTAACTCACCAAAATCATTCATGGTGTTTGTAGGGTCCATGGATATCTAGAGAACAAAAACCCTCTTGTTAGATATGTGAAAACAATTTTGAGATTGGTTGAATTAAAATGTAAAAGGAAGGGTGGTTCTTGGGCACACAAGGATAAAATAGCCTGCACAAGCGCTGTGATAATCCGTTTGGAGGCTTAAACAAGCTCAGATCGTGATTTCCACACCACATAACAAAGCTGTTTTGATCTCGAAAAAACGTTGAGTATGTTCACCAAAATGCGTGCGATTTTGAGACTACAAACGGAGGAGTGTCGATGGCACCCTAGATGAAGCGACGACCTGCTCTGTTACCAATTGTTGGAGATAGATGTCTACAGAAGCACTCGAAAAACACAAGGAAGAAGAAGAAGCTTAGAGCACAAAACCACAATACTGAATGTATTACTAAAGAATGTATAAAGATAAGTAGCCCATTAGGGCAATAGGCGTATATACAAGCCGGGGGAAAAAAACCTCCTAAAGAGAGAAAGAAGTGCCCCAGCGGTCCTAGTGTGTTCACACACATCACTACCTAAATATATCAACAAAATAATTCCCTTATGAGAGTGAGATTGTGGGTTCAAATCCTCCTTCATTGGTAACATAGGTGTAAATGTAGGTTCAAGTTTAGGAATCGGACTATAAACAAAAACAAAAACTGGAACCGAAACTGAAGCTGAAATTGGGACAAGGATAGGGATCGGAATCAGGATCGGAATCCGAATCATAATCAAAATTGAAAGCAAAAGCAAAAGAAAACAAAAAAATAGAGATCAAATGCCAACACAAATGGAAATAGACCCCTCTGTAGTGATGCGCATAGAGCTCTAATACCATTGTTATCAAAATGTTAATTCACATAAACATAGAGTTTATGAGTGTTGAAACACACAAAAAAAGGATATGCAAGGAGATGAGACAGAAGTGGTACCACTGTTGGGTATAATCTCCACCCATGCACTCTATTTTGATAGTTTACAAAGTGCATGTAGTTATATGATTTTTCATTATGTCGAAAATAGTGGTTACATGAGACCAACTTCGAAAAGCTTTCATGAAATAAAATTTTGTCTTTTTTGTGGAGAGCGTTTTGTTGGGGATTCACTCACTAATAAGACATCAAGACAAGAAGACATCAATGAGAAAAATAAGGACTACGAACTATAGAAGTTACGGACTCAGAAACCCATGCTTATGTGAAAGGAAAATTTCACAAATGTAATATAGTGTAAACTAGAGAATACATTTTTGTTATCGGAATCCCCGAGATTAACAGTTCTAATATTAGAATCCCAAAAATCATGTGGTTCTTGATTCTTGCATAGAGGGGCACTGTAGACAAGAAGAGAGGGATATAAACTGTGCCGAAATATAGGCAGTAGTAGATTCAAACTTAGAGTAACTCTAGCAGAGAGTTGAGAACTCGATTTATAAGTCCTACACGTGAAAGAGGGAAGTGAGATAATTTTCTAAGAGAGATGGTGATGAGGAGTTACTCAGTGTAGGAGAACCTTCTATGGTTATGAGTAGAAGAAAGCCATACCATTCTGTACGCATCTTCTCTAATAGAAAACACATATTTAATAGAAAACACATATTTGTGAAGTAGGAATTGTGTCAATTCTCTATGTCTAAAGAAATCTATCTGAGTTCATAATTGTATGAATGTTAGTTACGGTTACGAGTTTTTGAGAGCACAAATTTTCTTGATCATGTTAGAGTTAGTTCTTGACGTATAGTGTAAGCTTTCTTGAGTCATAGCTTACTCTGAAATTATCATCTTCTACTACAAACGAATGCAAGACCTTTGCAAATGGAACGTGTACGTAGGAAATTATGGTCAACTGTGAAGGTATGTTACGTTGATGAAATTAAGTGTTCAAAATTTCTATATAGAGAAGCGTAGGAGGAAAACCAATTGAAATACATCAGACTATGCAATTTCTGAGGGTTTTTGACACCGAAAAGTCACTCGAAAGAAAGTGGAAACCACTAGAAAGAAATTGTAAACCATAAAAAAGAAACCAAAATTCACCGAAAACACACTAGAATGAAATCAGAATTTATTCCATTTTTCTCAAGGTTTGATTTTTAGTATTGCCAAGCTATTGGTGATTATAGAGATTTTCTAACATAACACTAGCTTGGTTCTTGTAGTGTTTTCAATACACACCGAATAGTGGTATCAGAGCGAGGTTGACCTTAAGAAGTAATATTAGAGTGGGAAGAAATCAAGAAGTGATACCAGAGTAGGAAGACCTTAAAGAGGTGGTATCCAAGCCGAAAGATCTTTAGAAGTTAAATAAGGTGCAAATACAAGAATTCTTGAAGAATCCTCATTGAGGAGAATAAAGCTAAAGCATGAAACAACAAGAGGCATCAAGAAGTACTCCGAGGCTATTTTCAAGGATAAATATTTACAAAGGTAACATTCTTTTACTTCAAACTCAAAGGTTGCAGCAGAAGCAAGAAAACCATGGTGGATCATATCTCTATTGAAAAATTCGACAAAGATTTTACTATCCTCCTTGGGTAATGAGAATGGAAGTACTTATGAGTAAGGATCTAATGACATATGTGACAGGTGAAGAAGAAAAGCCTACATTTGAAGATGATAGTCGACTGAAGAAAGAAGAGTTAGAAGTTTTGAAGCTTTGGTAAAAGAAACATGCAAGCGCAAGAGCTTACATATACAAAACTATCATAGATGAATCGCTATTGCACATCAGAGGTTTGGAAACAGCTAAAGAAATATGGAATTTGTTGGAAGATCACTTCTGAAACACTACTAAAGCTAGGAAGGCTAGCTTATGGTCAAAGTTTACAACATTAAAAAAAAAAAACAAAGTCAAAGCATTAGTGATTATGTTAATAAGATGAAGGACTTGATAGACAATGTTATAGACAAAGACATTGAAGATCATAGGTTGATTGCATAATTGCTTGTGGGTTTGAGAGGAGACATAAGGTAAAAACCTTTTGTACTTTCAATGGAACTTTCATTAATTCATTTTGTACTAGATTTAAATAAGTTGCTTGAATCAATTCTTATATTTGAGCAAGATTTGAATTCAGATGCAGATAAAGGACATATGTTTGTTATTGACTTTGGAGTTGTCCTCTCCAATCATGAAGTACAAAAGAATCAACAAATCATCTTTATTTTGTCAATCCTGGGAATATCCATAAGACCACAGCCCCTTCTAGATGATAGATTCATAGAAATAAGAGATTGATGGCTGGAATTCTGAGAAAATGAAAATATAGAGGAAATATCTAGGGTTTACCTTATCTAGAGCAAATCTTCATCATTTTCTATGATCTTTGTGTCTAATTCATGTTATTTTCTCATCAGAATACAAATACGAAATCAGAATTGGAAAATATCACCTGTATCACAGAGACGAGACAATCGTGATTCTGTACCAGTAGACGATTTTCACATTTCTGCCACATTCTTCAATCTTTCTTCACTCAATACATAAGTAATCATCTCCCTTCATACATCTTACTCATCATTTCACAAATGAAACTCACAAATCTCCATGATTAAGCAAGAAATAAGCTTTCACATCAAAGGAAACACACATAACAGCAGAAAACACGATTTCAGCAGAAACTCTCTCTTCTCTATTGATAGCATGTACAAATGACTAACCAACCTCTCCAAAATAGAGAAAATTGACTTATATACATTTTCAAGTGTCCTCTTTCACACTTGAATTTTGGTCCTTTCCTCTATTATTCTAAAAATATGCTATCTAAGAGTTTCCAAAAATTCTAGAGAAAATACATAAGATTCTATCCTACATAAGGAAGACTCTTCCTTATTTTTACAACAATTGCATAAATATTTCTACAAATTTTCATCATTTTACAATATTTTTCCCTCAAAAAAGGTTTCCAAAAATGCATCTTCCAACATCCTTCCCCTCCTAAGCCTTTCGGCTCCTGACGAAAGATTTTCCAACTCCGCTGCATTGATCGCCTCTCTTCATTTGTTCTTTCTTTGATATACTTGTGACAGCAAGTCATGACTTTTTCTTTCTGTTATATTTAGATTGTTGACCATTTCAAATAATGCCTTTCTCCATTGTACTGCAGCTTCTGGTTTATCTATGACATCCTTCTTCAAGTATTCTGTATAAGCAGCTTCATATGCTGTAAGTCTGGATTTTGTAACAACTGATAGGTTTCCAAAAATCTCTGACTCCCTCTCAAAAAACCCATAATCAAAAGCATCCTCAAAAATCTGTAAGTAATGGCTACCCAAAAATATAATTCTGCTATAATAGGCCATTAAGCAGATTCTGTCAGGTGTTTCACTCAAATCAAATAATAAGGCATCTGTTGGAGAATTAAAGCCGATATAATTCAAGGTTCTAATATCTGTATCTGTATATGTTTCTATACAAGCTAGAAGTAATCTCATTATTCGTACAAGTAGTATGCAAGCAGGGTCATTGACATCTTTATACATAGCTATGACTGACTCGGTAGTGTTCACCATATAACTCTTTGTAGGCCAATTTCCTGCCTTTGGACCTGCTATCTTAGGGAAGTTTAACCATTTAGTTGGGATCTGACCTTCTTTTCTTCTTTCCCAAAAAACAGTCCATTCTCTTCTTCTGGCAACTGGGCAATAAGCTGGATTGATCTTTAAATGCACAGGTGCCTCTTTCCATATTTTCCTACATTCCTTATTGGCATCCAACCACTTATTTCTCCATTTGGGATTTGCTCTTTCAAATAACTCCTTCGTGACATTAATATCTTCTTCATACTCAAGGTATTTGTTTGGAGATAGCCCTACTCTGGCCAATTGATAATTCTTTATACTCTCCAAAATCATACAGAAGGGTATTCCCAATCCATCTGCAGCCCAATGATGCTGATCTGGATTAATGCCTTTATTCAGAGCAAAGGTAACTATTTGATCTTCATACTTATCATGCATTTTTCTGATAAATTCCATTCTTGACTCTCTATTGGTCAATAATTTCTGGACAAAATCTTCAGAATACTTTTCCTCTGGTACTTTGGCTGCTGGTTCCTTGTTCTCTTGTTCCCTATCAAAATCCCCTGTTTCATATTCCCTTTTCTCTGTATCTTCTGCCTGTACTTGATCTTGAATTTCTTCTTGAACTTTTGATTTCTCCAACTGTTTCTGTAATTCTTCTATAATCATCATTGAACTTTTGTTCTGAGCTGCCCATAACTCCTTTTCCTTCCTCCACTCATCTCTCTCTTTCTCCATCTTTGTCTGCCATTCACTTCTTTCCTTCTCTACCTCCATATGTAATTGATGATACCCTCTCATTGATGTGGCAGCATGAGTGTTTGCCTGTTTCTCCATTTCTTTGGCCTCTTTTAATTCTATTTGAAGTCTTTGAATTTCTTTATGCAGCTCTTCCTTTTCTTCTTTTGTCAATTGAACAGGTTTACCTCCATCTTGTAGTTGACCTTCTTCTAACAACACTTTATTAATCTCTTCATGTGCTCTAGTCAGAATTTGATAGGATGTTTGTAAAGTTCTGTATCTTCCTCCTATGGTTTTTAGTTCCATTTCCATTTTGGCATTCTGCTCTGATAACTTTACACTCTTTTCTTCCAAATATTGGATCCTGTTCTGCTTCTGAACCTCAGCTTCTTCCAAAGCAATGATTCTATTGATATATTCTTCATTCCTTTCCTTCATCACCCTTAATTGCTCTGTCATCTGCTCTTTTTCCTTCTTGTGTTCTTTGATAATTAAACTTCCTTTTTCAAATTCCGATTCAGCCACCATTCCTGATATGATCATATTTCTGCTAGATGGTCTGAACTGTTCAATGTTGCTCATAATTATTTGACAAGCTGATCTTATATTTTTGGGTATTCTTTCCAACCCTACTTCTATTTCTGTCTGTCTAACTTCAATTTGCTTATCTTCTTTACCCACATCATCTTCTTCTGCTGCTGTTTCATCTTCTATGTCCTGAATGTCTTGTTCTTCATAACTGTGATCATCATTCTTTGTATCCTGATTGGTATCATCCTCCTCAGAACCTACTGCTTTGTCATTTGCACTCTTCTGCTCTGAAAAATCTGAAGCCCTCTTCTTTTCTAATGACTTCTTTTCATCCAATACTTGTTGCTTCTCTGTAAAGAGCTGGTCTCCCTTAGTTTGTATCTCCTTCTCTTGTATTAGGGTTTCCTGACTTCTGTTTGAGTCCTTTCCAACAAGAGCTATTTGAACTTTCCTGAGTTGCTCTTCCTGTCCCTGTTTTTCCTGAACTACAACTGATTCAATTTCTTTTATACAAGCAACCTGGTCATTACTTTTCTCATTTGTGTATTCTCGTTCTTGTTCATCAATATCCATGATGTCTGCTCCTTCCTCATGTTCTTGATTATTCTTGGATGTAAATTCCTCATTATTCTTCAAATCATGCAGCACATCCTTTATACTCTGAATGATTTCTTTTTTCATAACTTTCCCTGTGACCTCTGGAGCACTCTTTCCCATTTCTGTCTTCTTTATTTCTTGCTCCTTATTCACATCCTCCTGTTCTTTAATTGACCTACTCTTCTGTATCTCCTTTGTCAACTCTTCTATTTTTTCATCCAATTTGAAGTGTGATGGTTTTGTCCATATGGGTTTTATTCCTGTATGCACCCACCCATAACTGACTTCTTCTCTTATTCGGCCTTCCTCTTCTGACATTACTGCCTTTCCTTTTAACAACCTTATTCCTTCTTCTGAGCTCATCTGTGGAACTATTTCCTCCTGTATCTGCTTCTCTTGAGATTTCTTACTTGAATCCTCAGGTGTCTTCAGCTTCTTTGTGGCCTGTGTAACCACATTAGGAGTATTTGGTATTGAAAGATTTAGACTTTTTAACAAGAAGCTTTCAATGTCACTATTTGAATCAAATGAAAATCGTGAAGACCCCCCTATTTCAGGTTCTGTAGGCTTTGATACTTCTTCCACTGTGATAGGCTTCTGTGTTGTTTCCCTGATCACTTCTTCTGTGCCTTTCATTGTTGCAGCTTCAGTTATTACTTTTTCTTTCCCCTTCTTAACCAATTTCTTCTTTTGAACTGGTTTCCTTGGAACCTTCTTTTTTACCACAACAGTGGTTCTGGTCTCTGGAGGTCCTTGTAATTCCTTGAAGTAGGCCAGCAATTCCACTTCCTTCTTAACAAACACCTCTTCTGTATCAGCTGCCATCATTTCATCATGTAATGTTTCATAATGCTCCACTTCTTCTTGGATCCAATCTGTAGCTTTGCATGAGTAATCTTCCAACATTTTTTGATACTGTGCCTCGTACATAGCTCTTTTGTTGTTCCCTTGGGTTAGATAGGTGTAGAGCCGTTCTTTACTTGTCTGTGGAGGATGAGGTTCACTAGAAGATTGTATCTCCTTTTGAGCTGCCACATGTTCCTCTTTTGTTACTACAGTCTGTTCCAATTCTACTCTCCTGGGATCCAACTTTCTCTTTTTGACTGGAATCACTTCTTCAGAGATTATTTTCCTCTTCATCCCAGCTCCCCTCATGCTAGTATGTCCCCCTGTTTCTTTAGGATGCATCCTTTTGGGAGGGCTTTTTACTCCTGCCATTAGATTCCTGAAGTACTGTGCTTCTAGAGCCAGTTTCAATTGTTCTTCCATTCCCAAAACATGATAGATGATTTTGGTTAAGAATTGACCTCCATTTATAAACTTCTTCTGTTCCCAATGTTTTGCTGCTTCTTTCAGCTGTTCATGGATGTATGGAGAGACATCCATTACTCCAAACGGTTTGGTTCTATCTTCGTTGTTAAACATCAATAAAGTCACTGACTTATGTGGCATTGTGTATCTTGGTAGTTTTGGAAAACAGAAGAACTGTAAGAACATCCTTACAGCATATTCTTCTTTCTCCCTTCCTTTAAAATCAGTGAACTTTGTAAATCCTGTGTAAGTTCCCTTATTCTTTTTGACAAAGCTTGGGTCTAGTTTGGTTCCCATTGGAAAGAACTGTAAAGCAGCTCTGATATGTTCTGCTTTGATAGTAATCCGTACCTCCTGATTATCTTTGTTCCTTACTTTGCATCTGAAGTAAGCATCATTACCTTTCCCCACTTCTTCCAAGCTACTCATCACTTGTGCTACTCTTTCAAAGTCAATAAAGAAGATAGGTTCTTCCAAGAGTTTGTGCAATCCCACAGCTTTCCATCGTTTTATGTTGACAGAAGTTCTCTGAAACCTGTAAAATTCCTGGCACAGCATAGTGTACTTATATCCCCCAATTCCCACTGTAAAAATGTGTTGTCCTATCACTCCCAAAATTTCTTTAAGTTCTTTTACTACTTTTTCAGCTTCTGGGATTTCTGGGACTTCATCTGATTCTAAGTCCACCTGTTCCTCAGCTGCATCACTATCCAGGAACCAGTGTCCTCTGGACAAAGCTACCGAATCTGCTCTGAAGTCATGGATTTGTAATTCTTTCGTATTCACCATCCTGTATTTGTAACATATAAAAGAAGAGAAAACACTCCACCCATATAAGTCACAAAAATCCAGAAAAATTAATGTTTTCTTTTAGAATATTCTTGCCATGAAACTAAAGAAAGAAAGTCTTCCAATTAAATTTTGCTTCTTCACAAAACTCAATTAAAGTGATCATTACAGGTGTAGCAAGATGTCTAGTGTGCTTGAAGAAAGGAATGATGGAAACAATGATTAATGGAAAAAAAAACAACTTCAGAAAAATAGAAATCAAAAGATGATCATAGAAAATTGAACAAAATAATACAAATTTTCCATAATAATTTACTTTCCTCCTCCCTATATCTTGCTTTGTGCTTTATAAATTTAAAAACAAAAAATACACACTGCTCTGTCCTCCTTTTCTTCCCCTCCTAATTCTCTTTTAAGGGGAAAAGGTTTAAAAGAAAAATACTTTTGTCATTCTTCTCTCTTTTTTTTTTTTTTTTTTTTTTTAATATTTTGTTCTGAAATTCTGAAGATAGGTCAAATGTGGATGATCTTTCTGCCATTGACATAATTCTGATTTTTTTACCCAATAATGTTTAACTGCAATTGTCCTTATGTCATCCAAACATCCATGCTTCCCAGACCAACATTTTGTAGCATTTTTTGGTCTCCATACCCATTTTGTTCTAACTTCTTGTTTAAAGGAGTAATATCGGTGTATGCCTCCTTTCCATGTCCCTCTTGTTCTGATTTGTTGATGTTTCAAATTAAGCAATGAGTGTCTTCCTCGTTTTGTCTCACCATTCTTCTCTACTCCTGAATTCTCTTGCTGGTTTTGATTGTAAGAAGCTTGATCATTTTGTAGTGGCGATATGTCCCTGTACTTCATTGAGAAAGTAAATCCTTCCATATCTGGGTCATGAACATCTAGATGAATTTCCTGTTTTTCATCACTCCGAAAAAACATTAGAAATTTTTTGTCATTTATGGTCAATTTAAGCTTCATTTTTTCAAAGTTTAAAATAACTTTACCTTGTTTGAGCCAGGGTTGTCCCAAAATCAATTTTTCAGTCATCAGCTGATCTGGCCACTCTTCACAGTCTATCTTCATCTCTTCATTATTAAATTTAACTTTAATAACAAGTGAAGACAAACTCTGAATCATTGTTCCTTCTAATGTTTTGATCAACCTTCTGCTTTTATTCCTTTTTATTCTAAATTTATTTACCAAGGCTGAACTGATCAAGTTCACTTGAGCTCCTGAATCTATCAAAACCCTTATGTTCTCATTTTGATGATCCATTTCTATCACAGGCAAATGCTCTCTTTGTTTTAGAGTGCTTTCACATAAACACACCTCCTTAAGTTCTCTCATTTTTCTTATTCTCTCCTTTGCTTCTTGTTGAGCCTCCTTTCTGATGTTTTCTTCTTCTTTTTTCCTATTTTGAGCCTTTTGCAGTCTCCTCCATTCATCAGTCGTTAATGGACACTCATACCTCTTAACTCTAAATCCGCTTATAAAATTAGGCATGATTTCTCCATCAATGTTAGCTAATTGAATGGCTCCACTCTTGCTTATCTTATTGTATGATGTATGGCCCATGACCTTTCTTCTGAAATTTTTTCTGATGCTCCTTGACTGTGTATGCTAGAACCAAGTCTCCTTCTTGAAGATCTTTTTCTTTTATATGCACATCATGGTAGGCTTTTTGTCTTCTCTTGTCTGTATATATACTCATTACTGCTTGTAGTCGAGATGCCCCCAGTTTTTCTAAATCTATGACTCTCTCAGATAATTCATGTCCTGTCCAATTGTATTGACTACCCACTTTTAATGTTGGAATAAGAAATTCCATGGGTAAAACTGCATTTTGTCCATATACCAAATTAAATGGAGTAGTCCCTAAAGCAGTTTTGTATGCCACTCTATAAGCCCAGAGAACATGATCAAGTTGAGAATCCCAATCATTTCTGTTTGTGTTGACTAATTTGGACAATACAGTGCAAAGTACTTTATTAGTACTTTCTGCTAACCCATTAGCTTGTGGGTGATATGGGGCTGACTTACTATGACGAATCATGAAATATTTGGTCATGTTTTCTATGATCTGGTTCAAAAAATGAGTTCCCCTATCACTTACTAATTCAATTGGAAGTCCAAATCTAGTAACAATATTTTCATACAAAAATTTAGCAGTTGTATGAGCATCATTTCTTTTAGAGGCTTTGGCCTCAGCCCATTTTGTCAAATAATCAGTAGCCACTAATATGTATTCTGCATGAGATTGTCTAGCTGGAGGATGTATAGGTCCAATAAAGTCCAATCCCCATTTGCTAAAAGCTCTGGCTGAAATTAATGGGATTAATGGCATGTTATCTCTTTTATTTGGTTGGCTCACTCTTTGACAGATGTCACATCTTTTTACATAAGTTCTTGCATCAAGAAATAGAGTTGGCCACCAAAAGCCAGAATACAAAATGAGTTTGGCTGTTCTATCACTAGAAAAGTGTCCTCCTGCCACTCCACAGTGTGCCATTTCCAACATCTCCAAATACTTCTCTTCAGGAACACATATTCTTAAATAACCATCCATTCCTTTTTTGTATAATTGTTCTCCTATGAGTTGATATTCTTCAGAGATTTCTTGTAAATTTCTTGAATCTGTACCAGCTATTAGTTGCTTCCCTTTCTCCTTTTTCTTTAATTCTTCAACAATGTTCTCACTCCATTCAGGGTTTTTGTTAAACCAATATAGAGTTATTAATTCTGAATTTGGCAAATCTTGACATTCTTGACATTTAGCAACATATGTTTCCACATCTTGAATTTTGTTTGGCCAGTGTACTCCCATCCTAGCAAGATTATTTAAAGTGACTATTTTGGAAGCATGAGTACAAGGGTTCCAGCAATGAGCTCTTCTTACATATTCATGTTGCTCCTCTTCTGGGGTACAGTATTCCAGTACACCTGACTGATTGAGGTGATACAAATGCCCAGCTAGTAACATAAAATTCCTGCTTTGTAGCACCAAATGTATGTTATTTGCTAATGACCTACAAGGTCCCATGGTTAACAAAGGAACTAATGATATGGACCATTCAGGAACACTTTCTACTTTGAACAGGTATGTATCTGGCAGGTCATCCTCTAAGGGTGAACTAGGTTCTTTGGACTGTTTTCTAGACAAATGATATGCTCTTAAGTGTGTTTTTCCTTGTCTAACCACCACCTCAAATTCAAATTCCATTAGTAAAAGAAACCATCTAACTATTCTTCCTGTATGACATGGTTTATTTACTAAATAAAGTAAAACTTGGTGATCCACAAAGAACTTAAACATGTTGGCCAATAGGTAATGTCTGTATTTTTTAACAGCAAATATCATTCCCAACCCTTCTCTCTCAGTGGTTGTATAGTTCTTTTCTGCAATGTTCAATTGTCTACTAGCATATGCTACTGGGAAATCTAATTTACTTCCTTCTATAGGTTGTGCTAACACACATCCCAAAGCATAATTTGAAGCATCTACATGCACATGAAATATTTTATCCCACTGAGGTGTTTTTAGAATTGGGGCTGTCACCAAACAAGTTTTTAATGTTTCAAAGGCTTGGTCACATTCTTTATTCCACTCAAACTTTGTGATGAGGGCATATAAGGGTTTAGCTATATCTGCAAATTTGTGAACAAATTTCCTATAGTACCCACAATGTCCCATAAAAGTTTGGAGTTCCTTCACATTTGTAGGTCTTGGAAGCTCTATTATAGCTTTTATCTTCTTCTCATCAGTAGAAATTCCATTTTTTGAAACTATGTGACCCAACATTCTTCCTTGTCTTACATAGAATACACACTTTTTAGGATTTAAGCATACTCTGTATGTCCTGCATTTCCTGAATATTCTTTCTAAATCTTGTAAATGATCCTGTCTTTTCAAAGAGAAAGTGCATAGATCATCTACATAGATTTCCATCACATTTCTCAAGAATTCTTTGAAGATATGACACATCAATCTTTGAAAAGTTGCTGGGGCATTGGTCAATCCAAAGGGCATAACCCTAAAAGCATAAATCCCCCATTCTGTAGAAAAGGCAGTCTTATGTTGGTCCTCCAAAGCTATAGGTACTTGATTGTATCCTGAGAAACCATCTAGAAAGCTATAAACTTCCTTTCCTGCAACTCTCTCAAGAAGATGATCTGTTATTGGCAATGGATAATTGTCCCTTATAGTTGCTGCATTCACTTTTTTCAAGTTAATGCATACCCTAAGTTTTCCATTCTTTTTTGGTACCACAACTATGGGTGATATCCATTCAGTATACTCAATTTCATAAATGAAGTTAGCAGCCAATAACTTGTCAATTTCTTCCTTTATCTTGGCAGAGTATTTATCATTGAATGTATAATGTCTGTGTTTACTAGGTTTTGCATCTGGAGTCATAGGAATTTTGTGCTCATAGATTTTTGGATCAATTCCTTTTAAATCTTTATAACTGTAAGCAAATACATCCCTATAATTCTTTGCTAGGTTCCTTAGTGCTTCTTCTTCCTCTATGGTCATATCATCAGCTATTACAATATGTCTTTCCTCTCCTTCTTCCTGAGTAATCATGATCTTTTTAGTTTGTTCTTCATTATCATAAGCTTCTCCTTTCTTTTTTTCTCTCTTTGGTTTCATTTTTAGAAGTAGTCTGTCTTCTACTTCATAGGTTTTAAAATTTGCTGGTACATCAAAGTATTGGTCCTTGTTTATTTCCTTCTCTTTCTTCTCAATTTCTTGTTCCTTTCCCATTTCTATGTGTTTATGTTCCTTGTATTTGCCTGAGATTTTATCTTTGATTGCATCTTCAGCTTTTACTATGTCCAAATATTCTGTTTTTCCTTTTTTTAATGCCATTTATGAATCTTGATCCTCCTCTGTTTTTGAGACACTTATCATGTTTATACTAATGTGAAAAATATCAAACCCTTCTTCATTTTGAAATTCCACTCCTACATACTCCTCATTGGCTATGTCCATGGTAGCCAAAATTTGGTTCCACCCGTAGGGCTCAAACTCTTCATCCTTAAATTGTTGTGGCACATAACTCTCATCTTGCACTTTTCTTCCTTCCACACAATCTTCTCTTTTCAATCTCCTTTTTCCATTGGTGAGGTTTCTTATTATGTTACACTTCCATATTGCTGATTCACTCTCTTCCTGATCCTCAAACTCTGATTCCTCACTTTCTTCTTGATTTTGATGTATTTTGTACCATTCTTGAGGAGATATATCACAGTAGTGCCCATTTCTTAAGTTCACTCTTGTTATTCTTCCTTTGCTTTGGAGATATAAACAATCATTACCCCAATCCTGCACAATTTGCATTTGTCTCATGAAAGGCCTTCCTAGGATGATTTCATATGAAGTGGATTGTGGAAATTCTACTATGGCAAAAGTATGTTCTATTTCTATTCCACATATGTCCACAATTACTTTTTCCCAAATACCTAGGGGTTTTTCTATATGCCCGTCTGCAAGTTGCAATCTCATCTTAGTGGGTAGTAATTCATTGCTTCCCCATTTCTCCCACGTTTGTTTAGTCATTATGGCCACTCCTGATCCACTATCCAAAATGGCTTTAGCAAAGTTTTTTCCATATTGTATTTTTAGGGTTGAATTTCCTTCTTCCCCTTCACAATACCCTCCTATTTTATCAACAGGAATATACCATAATTCCTCTAATTCTTGTAATGGTGAATGAAGGTTTTCAGGTATTGTTTCCCCTTTGTTCATTTTGTTTTGTAAATGAGGATTTTGCTTCAACAGTCCTTCCCATGTTGTGTGACATGTAATGCTACATTGTTCATCTATAATCATCTGGAATGTTATTTGTGGATTTTCTTTTTTGTTAGTATTTTCCCGTGTTTTCGTTTTCTCAAGTTGTTCAACTGTTCTCTGCGAGCTACTTCCTTCCCCCATTCTGAGTTGTACTTCCTGAATGATTTGTTCGCACTTTTGCATCCTTTCATGCTCTAACTCTGGTATGGGATAGGCCACTGCATGATCTGTAGGGCTTGGTCCTTCTTGAATCCTTCCCTTATATGCTTTGATTAGGGTGTCTAGACTTTGAGAACTTCCTATTTCAGACTGATTTTGTGTCTTTTGAGGAGAAGTACTTTTGGACTGATCCTGATTGTCTTCTTCCAAATTTTTGCCCATCCTTTTCTTCTTTTCCCATTTCCCTTTTTGTCTATTTCTCTTCACCTTTGAGGTTGAACCTGTATTTTGTTCCTTAATTGGTCCTTGTTGCTTGGCTTGAGCCCTTGTTATAATATTTATTCCCACTTGGTCATTTTCACTCAATTCTTCCTGTTCCATAATGTTAACTGTTTTTAAAGGTATGTTATTAGGTGTGTTCTGTTGTTTTTGAGGATTCTTTGGGCAATCTTGTATCAAATGTTCTCTGCCACAATCCTTACAGTAAGCTCCCTCTATTCTCAATGTAGGAGGTTGCGGACAGTCTCTAATGAAATGCTCTCCCCCACACCTATAACAAGTTATCTTTGGTCCCCCTTTGAATTGAGGTTTTTGGTTGGACATGTAATTGTTGGTAATATACATGAATGTTGCTGTGTCCATTTCAATTTTCCCATTTCCCAAGTCTAGGGCTTTTAACTCAGGTTCTCTTATTTCATATTCTTCCCAATCTTCTTGATATCCCTCACTCCAGTGATATTCTTCCTTATATGGTGATCTTAATCTTGAATTCCCGTCCTCTATTGGTGTATACTTGATTGGTACCACATTAGTTGGTATAGGAGGTTGTTGGCCAAGCACATGTCTTGGTTGTTCAGTATAGCCTGATTCCCTTTGAGCCATATAATCTCTTTCCTTGATGGGTTGTTTGTTATAGAAGCATTCCTCCCTGGTGTGGTTTGTCCATTTTCTCTCTAGTGTACAGTACTTGTGTCTTCCTATCCTGTAAGTGTGGTGGCTTCTGATATGGGCATTGTTGTGCCAAATGATTTTCTCCACAAATGTAACATTTTTTATTTGTGTTCATCCTAGAGTTTATCAGATTAGTTTTAGTGCTTACCTCTAGGGCTTTAGCAATAGCCCGAGCCAACTCTTCTGCTAGAGGAATTTTGTCTTCATATGATCTCGGTTGATCAAATGCTAACAGATCTTGACCTCTGTTGTCCTCCAAATCTATTGCTTCCTTCACACAGGCTGCTAAATCAGGACATCTTCTATAATACACTAGGGTTCTTAGTTGGGCACTTCTCAGACCCTCAATGAATAAGGATACCTGTTTTGCCATGGAAGGTACTTCCTCTCTTGGGCATCTATCAATGTATTGTTTAAATCTTCTGGCTCCTTCTCTAACATTTTCATCCTTTTGTTGTTTGAAACTATGTATCAATGTGGCTGTACTATGTTTTATCCCTGTCTTAGAGAATTCCCCAATGAAGGCTTCTAAGAAAGATTCAATGTCCTGGTACATTTCCTTTCTCAAGGGAATGAACCAAGATAAGGCTGGTCCTGTTAGGGTTAAACCAAATGCCTCAAATTGTACTTTGTAATCTTCCACCTCTTCAGCTCTAATCAATTGCCTAAATTCTGCAGCATGGGCATGAGGATCTGAATAACCCTCATACTGGTTCTTCATACATTTGGCAACTTGGTATGGTCTAAGCATTCTACCCTGAGGCTGCCAATGGGATCTTCTTCTGAGTGGGAAGTCATTATATCCTTCTGGTTCCTTGTCAAAGGGATTTGGGGAAATCTGTGTTCTCCTCCCATGTTGTTGTTCATTACCGGTATAGTTTTCATTTGGCCTAGGTAAATTTGTCTGTTCCATGTTATGTTCCCAAGGTCCTTTTTCAGTACATTGCCCTAGATCATTTGAATTTTCTGGGTCTGGAGAGAATATGTACACACATCCTTGCCTATCTTCATATCTCCCATCTTTGAATTGAGCTATAGGGGTTATATTTAGGGGAACTTCTAAATTTCTCAATCTAATGAGAAATTTATGCATTCCATCCTGATATACATAGGTTCCAAACCTATTTGTATACATGTACTTGAGGATGTTTCTAAAATCCCCAGTTTCCATAGGCTCATTTGTTTCATTTATGTTTTCCATATTGTTTTCTTGCCCTAAATTTCTTTCTTGCCCTTTGGCTTTTACTGTTTCAGTCTCCTTCCTTGTTAGGTCTTCTTTAGAAAGTTTGTTTCCAGATCTAAGTATCATTCAATTGATTTCCTCAATCTCAAACTCATCAGAGTGTTTTTCATGATTTTGTGACTATTTTTGTATTTTTCACGATTTTGTGATTAATTTTGTGTTTTTCACGATTTTGAGTGAAAATCGTGTTTTTCACGATTTTGTGGTCAAAATCGTGTTTTCCACGATTTTCTGCCTAAAGTATTGATTTTAACGATTTTTTGACTATTTTTGTATTTTTCACGATTTTGTATGAAAATCGTGTTCCCTACGATTTTCTACCTAAAGTATTGATTTTTCACGATTTTATGATCAAAATCGTGTTTTCTGTTTATCTCTATGTTTTTCACGATTTTGAATGAAAATCGTGTTTCTCACGATTTTGTGATGAAAATCGTGTTTTTCACGATTTTCTGTTCAACATCGTGTTTTTCACGATTTTTGAGTGAAAATTGTGTTTTTCACGATTTTGAATGAAAATCGCGTTTTTCACAATTTTGTGTTCAAAATCGTGTTTCTCACGATTTTGAATGAAAATCGCGTTTTTCACGATTCTGTGTTCAAAATCGTGTTTTTCACGATTTTGAATGAAAATCGCGTTTTTCACGATTTTTGAGTGAAAATCGTGTTTTTCACGATTTTGAATGAAAATCGCGTTTTTCACGATTTTGTGTTCAAAATCGTGTTTTTCACGATTTTGAATGAAAATCGCGTTTTTCACGATTCTGTGTTCAAAATCGTGTTTTTCACGATTTTGAATGAAAATCGCGTTTTTCACGATTCTGTGTTCAAAATCGTGTTTTTCACGATTTTGAATGAAAATCACGTTTTTCACGATTTTGTGTTCAAAATCGTGTTTTTCACGATTTTGAATGAAAATCGCGTTTTTCACGATTCTGTGTTCAAAATCGTGTTTTTCACGATTTTGTTCCCAGACAATCGTGATTGCTCACAGATTGTAAATAACACGATTTTCTTATGAAAATCGCGTTCTGGGAATCGCGATGTTGTTCTAATTGTTCAAAATCGCGATTTTGTGTGTTATTTTCAGAATCGCGATTTTGAATGATTTTTTGATTTTTACAAGTTTTGATTTTTCAAAGTTTTCTTTCTACACTAGAATCGCCTTACTGAGATTTTGACATGCAATGAAAGAAACCTTCAAAAATTTTGTTTTTACTCACTGAAAATTCAAAAACTCAGAATCGCGATTCAGAGATTTCCTAATATTCCTAGTTTTTTTTTCACTTTCAACTGTTGAAACTTTTAAGACAAAAGAAAAAATTGATAGGGACACCCTTTACCTTGCTTGCTAGGTCCAAGAAGCTATCAAATGCTTGGTTTGTAGAAAATCGCGCGTTTTTTTCACTCTCTCTCTCTCTGACTCTTACTCAAAATGAAATTTTCCTTCAATTCCAGGTTTTTATAGTGTCCAGAAAATCGCGATTTTGTATGATTTCCACTATTCCTCACTCTTTCACTTGTTCAACTTCACCTGCTCAATCTTAATGACCTTCACTACACTTTCTTATCTTCAAGTACCCAAATATGCTAAAAATTTCAAAAAAATTCCCTTTATAGGAAATCGCGATTTTGTGTAGAGAATCGTGTTTTTTGCAATTTTGAGTATTCTTTGTCCTTGTTTTCTTTCAATACCTTCTCTTTTTTGTAATCCACCCAAATCCTGAACTATTACACCAAAAGCACAATCTTGCTCATAAAGTCGCGATTTTGTACAGAAAATCGTGTTTTTGCATACTTTTAATTTTATGCCAATTTGAGTAGTCTCTTCTTCTTAATTCCCTTCAACACCCTTTAACAACTTCAATTCAACAATCACATGAAATGTTGCTCCAGAATCAACACTTTTTTCAGAAAATCGCGATTCTGTGCAGAGAATCGTGTTTTCTAATTTTCTGGTTTTTTGACCATTTTTTTTGTTTCTTTTTCTACTTTTTCACAATCTCTCTTGTCCACTACTCCTCACTTCAGCTTCCTAACAAGAAAAGAAATTTGTTTGATTGTTTTTTATGAGTTTTATGAATTTGTTTGGTATTTTTGCCCTAAAAATAAAAGTGAACACTTTACTTAGGGTTTCTGGTTTTGGTGATCCACTGATCCCCTGATTCTTGATTGGTTATGAGTTTCTATGTCCTTAGCTATCACTAAAGTGCAAAAGAAAATCTCTCAAATGAAAATGTGTTATGGAAGGCAAACAATTTTTGCAAAGATAAACTCAATCACATCTTTCTTTTCAAAATGCAGAACAACTCAAGATTAATGCTCAGATTTGGTCAACAACTGAATCTTTTATACTTACTTCTAGCTACTTTAACTGTCCTTTCCTTAGTATCACCATGTTATCTTCCCAAGATCACCCATGGTGCCTAGTACTTGGGCAAAAAGAAATCCAGAAATGCAAGAATAGACTCAAGTTACCTCATCTTCAGCTTTCTTGGCTCAAATCTTCCATACACCTGCACTTTTACTTCAACAATATGATGAGCAACTATCAATTTACAAAGATTTCAGCACTTCCAATTCCACAAGATATCAATTGCTTTCTTTTTCCCCAAAGACAAACAATGACATCTACCTATTCATGTGCACATTCCTTGATTGATGAGTTTTACATTTTTCTTGTGTTGGTTACCATCATCAACAGAAGATCCAGCAAAGGTCCAACTTCAATGAAGTTCTTGGAATGTTCCCCGGCAACGGCGCCAAAAAATGTTTAATATTGACTTTGGAGTTGTCCTCTCCAATCATGAAGTACAAAAGAATCAACAAATCATCTTTATTTTGTCAATCCTGGGAATATCCATAAGACCACAGCCCCTTCTAGATGATAGATTCATAGAAATAAGAGATTGATGGCTGGAATTCTGAGAAAATGAAAATGAAGAGGAAATATCTAGGGTTTACCTTATCTAGAGCAAATCTTCATCATTTTCTATGATCTTTGTGTCTAATTCATGTTATTTTCTCATCAGAATACAAATATGAAATCAGAATTGGAAAATATCACCTGTATCACAGAGACGAGACAATCACGATTCTGTACCAGTAGACGATTTTCACATTTCTGCCACATTCTTCAATCTTTCTTCACTCAATACATCAGTAATCATCTCCCTTCATACATCTTACTCATCATTTCACAAATGAAACTCACAAATCTCCATGATTAAGCAAGAAATAAGCTTTCACATCAAAGGAAACACACATAATAGCAAAAAACACGATTTCAGCAGAAACTCTCTCTTCTCTATTGATAGCATGTACAAATGACTAACCAACCTCTCCAAAATAGAGAAAATTGACTTATATACATTTTCAAGTGTCCTCTTTCACACTTGAATTTTGGTCCTTTCCTCTATTATTATAAAACTATGCTATCTAAGAGTTTCCAAAAATTCTAGAGAAAATACATAAGATTCTATCCTACGTAAGGAAGACTCTTCCTTATTTTTACAACAATTGCATAAATATTTCTACAAATTTTCATCATTTTACAATATTTTTCCCTCAAAAAAGGTTTCCAAAAATGCATCTTCCAACAACATAGCTGTGCTATTTATGCAAAAATTAAGAAGGAAAGTGATAAAGGTAAAGCTAAAGATGAAGAAGAAGCAACTTATCAAGAAAACTATGCAAGAGGTAGAGGTAATGGAAAAGGTAAAGGTAGAGGAAATGGAAGAGGAAGAAATAACCATAATAACAACAAGAAGAAATGTTGGATTTGTGGCTCTCGCAAACATCTAGCTTATGATTGTTGGCATAATCAACAAGGTTCAAATAAAAAACAAAGCAAAATGGCAAAGGCAAAAGTGGAGGACATCAAAGTCAGTTTCAAAGAGCAAGCTAAAATCCAGGAGGTGACTATAGTAGAAGTGGAGGAGGAAATTGGGGATAGAGCCAGTCCAACAACACCACCTACTACAATTATGCAAATGATACATAGCATGAGGATCATGCAACATTGATGATGAAGTTGATAAGCACATCAGAGAAGGAACTTCTCAAGGTTTTCTATATTAACTCTAGTAGTTTAAATCATTTGTCAAGTAATATAGAATTAATGTCAGAACTCGAAGAAAGCACTTCTAGTCATACAGTTCAAACAGGTGATAACACGAGACACAATGTGCGTTCAAATGGAAAGGTGAAATGCAAGAGTGGAGTTGACTTATTAATAAATGTTATGTTCCCACAATACCTAAGAATTTGATCAGTGTGGGTCAAATAGTGGACAAAGGATTTCAACTCAAATTTAGAAGTGAAGGATTATTTGTGGAGGACCTAGATAATGGATACAAATAGATTGTCAACACATGATTTATAAACGTGAAGCATGCCAAATGTGAAAAGCACATAGATTACCATTTTAGAAGAAAGGATTCAAGCATGATGGAGTACTAGAGCTCATTCCTAGAGATGTATGGGGACCAACAAAAAAGGACCAATTAGTGGATCAAGGTATTATGTTATTTTCATTGATGATGCTAGAAGATGGATAACTCTCTATGTTTTGAAAGAAAAATCAGAAGTGTTTGGAGGCTTCAAAAATTTTCATGTATATGCAGAAAGGGTTACAGGCTAAAAGCTCAACAGGCTAAGGTCTGATGACAGGGGAGAATACTTTTTCAAGAATTCAATGATTATCTTTGGAATGTAGGTATCAAGAGAGAAATAACTTGCAGATATACACCTCAGTAGATTGGGGTGGCAACGAGAAGAAACAAAACTCTATTCGTGTTTGTAAGAGCAATGCTAAAGGAAAAGAATTGTCTAAATTATCTTTGGGTTGAGGCTATAAATACAGCTATCTTATGAATAGATTGCCATGTACAACACTAATTGGAATGACTCCTTATGAAGCATGGTGGGGTACGAAACCTACACTCGATCATTGCAAGGCATTTGACTTATGTACAATCACAAATTAGACATAAGCTCCACCAAAAGGCTGAAAAATATGTGTCCATTGGATATGATGAAAAGTAGATGGGTAATAGGTTATGGAGTCCTCTAACCAAAAAATTTCTTGTTTCTAGAAATGTAACATTTGATGAACAAAAGAGAAGAGTTGGTATGCAGATCAAAGTCACAACATTGATGCATTTGAAGAAAAAGTAAGAACACATGAAAAAGGTAAATCACATATGGAGATAAATGGAGATGAAGGTCACATGCACACAAACACATCCAGAGTTGGATCATCAAGGAGGTATAAAGATGTACCTTGGTTTGATGAAGAAGTGTATTTAGATAGAAGTGCTCTCCCCCTCCATCTGGCCTTAGCCTTTTCAGTATTTTACATGTTTGATTCTCTACAAGAGCTAAATATCTTTCGAAGCATGAAAAGACTTTTACTTCTGTTTAATAAAGTATAGTATAGTCCATCTATTACAATCATCGATGGAGATATAATACCTTGATAGAGATATTGAAACATCCTTGCTAGGTCCCCATACATCTGTATGAACCAAATCAAAGAGATCTTCATGCATATATCCTTTCTTCATGAATGGTAACCTATGAGACTTTCCACATTGACATGCACTACACTTATAAATCATGTGTTGCTTTGCTAGATTAGGGAGTCCAAGTACACTTTGGTCCCTGAAAATTTGCTTTCATGATCTTTCATTAACATGTGCTAACCTTTTGTGCCATAATTCCAATTAAAGACTATTTGAGTGCCATAATTAAAGAGAGAAATGTTCCTAGTCTCTTGCAATTCAAATAATCTACCTTCCTTTTCACTGTTTACAAACCTCCTAAATCCTTGACTTGGATCTTCAACAAATGCTTCTCCTTTTGTGAACCTAATTTGTAGGCCTTTTTCCTACACTTATCAAATTCTCTGTGATGGTAGGGACATAGAGTACCTTGCTAAGTAGGTTGATGTTTCCATCAAATGCTTTTACAGTTCCTATTTTCTCCACTAGGTGCCTTGTATCATCACCTATTTGCACTTCGTGATTGTTCCTTGGATCTTCTAAATCTGATAGGAGGGCCACATTTCCTGCCACATGATTTAAGCAACCTAAATCGATGTAGAAAACATGCTCATCAAATTTACCTTGTGATATTGTCCATGAGAATTAGCGAGTCTTCTTGATTTGAATCTTCTGCGTTATTGTTGTAATCTCTTCTCCTTTTGTATCCTCCTTGGTAGGTCGAATTGTTGTAGTTGTTCTATTTTCCATGGAAATTTTTGAACCTTCCTCTTGAGTATGTATAACCTCCTCTGTTGTAGCCTCTTTGATTCTTGGAATTCCTAGAGCAATTCTCAATCAAATAGAAGAAGGATGGGAGACTTGGGGTCTCCCCTTGCCTTTTCTTACTCCTCTCCCTCTACCTCTATCATGTCTTTCTCTACTTGCATAGTTAGCTTCGTGTGTACCTGCTTAATTATCCACTTTCTTTCCTTTCCCTTTGTTGTCTTTGGCTTTATTCTTATTAGTATACAAAGTAGAAGATTTATTACCTTTGGAATCTTCTCCATTCTCCATGATCTTGGCCTCTTGAGTAAGTAGTTGTCCCATAAGTGTATTGAAATATGGTACATGCATATCCATGTATAGATCCACTGCTATTGTAAAGGCTTCCCACTTGTCATCTGCCTTCATGCCATTGACGAATTGCCTTACAATTTGTTCTTCATCTATCAATTCTCCAATGCTTCATAGCTGATCAACAATATCTTTGATCTTTGTGACAAAATTAGTCACATTTTGCTTGGAAAAGTTCTTGAGTGTTGTGAAGTCCAACCATAGTTGGTTCTTTTTGGCCTTTGTGCTTGAAGGCAAGAAGGCCTAAACTGCATTCCACACTTGTTGTGATGTTTTAAAACTTCTAATGTGAGGCAAAAAAAATCTAAGATAGAATTGAGGAGATAAGACCTTGCAAGTGCATCCTTGGAGCACCATGTGCTCAATCTTTCTTGCTCTTCTTGTGTAGGTTGACCTTTATTCCTGAGAATTGGCATAACTTTATCTCCAGCTATATAACCATATAGATTCCTACCTTGAAGATAAGCTTCCATCCTTAAAGACTAGGTTGAATAATTAACTCTATCCAATTTCTCAATTTATGAAGGAAATCCATCTACCATGTTGTCCAACCTGGCTCTGATACCATTGTGAGGATGGATTTGTACTTGATGAAGATGAAGCAATGCTACAAAAACTTTGCACTACACCAGCTAAATGAATTCCAGAGATATATAGGGGGCCCTTTTAGCTTGCGAAAGGATGTATTACACTCCCTATGCACCTTGGAAGATCACTCTCAAAAAGATGAATCAAAATAGATAGGTAGAAGTTGATCCAAAAGTAAAAAACTTGCTATTTTAGTTCATACACCTGTTTAGTGTTTTGAAGAGGTCTTTGCACACAGTAGCAATTGGCTTAAATCCTTTTCGGGAGCTATAATTAACTTAACAAGCTAAAAATCATGAGATATTTCATAAAAAAAATGATGAAATACATGCATAGAAGGGAGTTTAGCAAGTCATAGCTCCATCCCGACATTCATGGGCTGCAACAGTCATCAGACCAGTGAGAAAAGATATGCTATGATGTGACTATCCTGAGAAGCAATGCTAATGAACATTTGTACGATTATTATAGATAGTATGTTGATTATATCATGCTTTAAATCATGGAAAATGATCAACTACACAATGAGAACAAGCACTAAGAAAATCACTCTTCTGATGGAATACTAATAGAGAAGTAAAGTATGCAGAGATATAGATGACTTCTAATGAATATATCTCATGATTAAGAGATCCAAATGGAAGGAAGCTTTGGGAATATATAGAATACTTAGATAGATAACATTAACAAGTTAAATCACTGAAAATAATGCACCATGCCTAGAGAAACCATCTCTACAATATGTTTGAAAAATTGAGAAGTATGACAAAGAGCAGTACACTCACATAGGCCTGAAGATATGGTCACAAATGTTCATGAATTCAAATGCATATTGAAGGTAAATTTCAACGGACTTATTGATACATGTGTGTGCCTTGAGATCACACTCTAATATGGTAAGAAGCTCAGCTAATGAGTGTGTAAAACCCACGACCAAATCGTGTGTATATATACTGATGATTGGAGCCAAGATTTGAATTTGAATCTTGGTCACCAAAATCACATTTCCAAATTCTTAGTGATTGATTCTCAATTAAATCAATCAGGAGTTCATGTCTTTTCTTTCCCTTCTCATCAAGTGGATTCAACCACTTTTGATTCCTTCACTTTACATAAACTAAGTTTTCAAAGAATTACAAGGGTGAGTTCATAAGTGAACTCTTTAAATCTTTTGTGTCTATAGCATAAGAGTTTTTATGACATTTGAAGACTCAAGCCTTTGCTTTGACTTTCCATGAACTTGTTCCAACAAGATGCAAGTCTACTTATCAAAAAAACAGATCAAGGTAAAATCTACATTTGTATTTATGTAGATGACATTATAATTATAGGTACCTCAAATGAAGGAATCACAGAGGTGAAGATGTTACTTGAAAGATAATTCAAAATAATTGATCTACAAAAATTGTCATATTTTCTTGGAATGGAAATCACTTATGGAGTTCATGGCATATACATATCACAAGAAAGGTATCTTCTACACGTCTTGAAGAAGTTTAACATGAAGAATTATAGAGAAGTGTCAACTCCACGTGAAGTAAACCATAGGCTTAGCAAGTATGATGGTGCAGATTTTAAAGACATGAGAAAGTATCAATCCTTAGCAAGAAGTTTGATTGACGCTACGCTAACAAGATCTGATCTAAATTATGTAGTGGGAGTTCCTGCATAATTCATGCATTGTCCAAAGGATCAACATTGGATTGCAGGTGAAAGAGTTGTGAGATATATAAAGGGAACTATGAAGGAATGATTATATTATCCTTTTACTTCACACATAAAGTTGAGAGCATACAGTCACTCAGACTCGGCTAGAAGTCCAGATGATAGAAGATCAACACATGGATACATGGTGTGCATAGGTGATAAGCTTGTAAGCTAGTGCTCAAAGAAGAAACATATAGTGACATTAGCATCAACAAAAACATAGTACAAAGGACTTGTGGAAGCAGCTAAGAAAATAGTGTGGATGCAGACCTTGTTTGAAAGCTTAGACATTGATCAAGGTACACCTATCATATTTTGAGATAATATGTGTTTGTTGTATCTTGCAACAGATCTAGTATTTGATGCAAGAACAAAGCACATAGAGACTCACTATAATTTCCAAAGAGACAAGATAATCGAGAAGGAACTTGAACTGGCATCTCCTACAAAAGATTAGATAGCAAATATTCTCATAAAAAAGCATGCATGGAGTGAAGACAAGTAGATTCAAAGGAATGATAAGAACTTAAAAGAAAAGAAGGATATATGAAGAAATAAGAGGATGCTAATTAGTGATTGAGGGGGAGATATTCGTGCTTCACTCACTAATCAGACATGAAGACAAGAAGATGTCTACGCGAAAAAGGAGTAAGAACTATAGAAGTTAGACACTCAGACACCAATGCTAATATGAAGGGACAAAATAAAAAATCTAATATAGTGTTAACTAGAGAATGAATTTTGATATCAGAATCTTGGAGATTAATAATTTTGTTATTAGAATCTTGCAAATCACATAGTTCTTGATTGTAAGAGCATACAAATTAGTTGTGTGTATAAGTTCATCTGACGATGTAGATAGTGGGTTTGTGTTGTGCATAGAGACACCATAGATAAAACAAGAGTGATATAAACTATTCTGAAATATAGATTGTAGTAGAAACAAAGTAAGTGTAAGTGTACCAAAGAGTAGAGAAGTTGAATTGTAAGTCCTACATGTGAAAGAGGCAGTCAAGATAAGTTTTTGAGAGAGATGGTGATGAAAAGTTCCCTAGTGTAGCAGAAACTTCTATGGTTCTGAGCAAAGGAAAGTCATACCATTGTGTACACATCTTCCCTAATAGAGAACACATATTTGTGGAATAGGAATTGTGTCAATTCTCTCTATGTCAAGAAATCTATCTGAGTTCATAACTATATGAATGTTTGTTATAGTTAGGAGTTTTTCCGAGCACAAATTTTCTTGATCATGTTAGAGTGAGTTCTTGAAATATGGTGTAAGATTTCATGGATGATAGCTCACTATGAGATTATCATCTTCTACTACATACGAATGAAAGATCTTTGCAAACCAGAACGTGTACTACAGAAATTATGTTCAACTGTGAAAGTATGTAAAGTTGATGTTATTAAGTGTTCAAAATTTCTACACAAAGAAGTTCAAGAGGAAAACCAACAGAAATGCATCAGACCATGTGACTTTTGAGATTTTTGGACACCAGAAAGTCACCGCAAAGAAACCGAAAACCAATAGAAAGAAATCGTCAACCACCGGAAAGCAACCAGAAATGCACCGGAATGAAATCCGATGTAAATCCATTTTTCTCAAAGTTTGAGTTTTATTATTGCCAAGCTATTGGTGATTATAGAGGTGTTCTAACATTGCACTAGCTTAGTTCTTGTGGTGTTTTTATTACACACTAACACCTTTGCATTTATTAATAGAAATTGCATACCTAGGTGGGTTCTAGTCCATCTTATTTGAATGCATATTATTTTTCTCATTCGTGTGGAATAGATAATAAAACAAATTAGGATCTATAGATTCACTATGTATAATCGCATTGTTGGATTCACATAATTACCTCGTCAATTGACTTACATGAATAGAAGATCCAACTACCTGTATTCTAGAGGGTGGGCTTTGTAAGCCATCTTTACTACATGAATTACTAGATGGAACTCGCTATATTCTAGTCAAGGTTGAAGATAGCTTTGGACATTGCCCCACATTGTTGTTTCAAATCCATGAATAATTTTCATTCAGATTTCTTATCCTACTTCAGTAGAAATGATGGAAAGAAATGTCCTCGTTAGCTTGCTTCAGTAGAACTCTATGAAGACATATCTAGAGATGATAATGGATAGGGAGCAACACTATGTTGAAACATTCTTCGTGTCCACATGAAATTCTCTCGGTCTCTTGGTCTCTCTGTATCTCCATATGCACGTTTACGTTCAAAACCGTCTGCTGGAAACTATGGTGTCTTAAATACAAGCTACAATTTCTATCATCTTTGAAAGCTTTGATACCTTCATCTATTTCGTTTTTCCATTCCCATTTTATACTATAATAAAGCATTTATGCAAGAGGAAAAAGGAGTAGCTGCGTCAAAGAGAACAATACATTGAAGTTTTCAAGTAGTGCTCTCACCATGGAAGAGATGAACATAATATCATCTCCCATCCAACTATTATATAGCGCTCTACTTGAGGGTGCAAAATTTATTTAACTATAGTTACCATGTGCATGCTTAAGCACAATTTCACAAGTGCACAATATTTAAGAGTTTCAACGCAAGGTAATTCAAGTTGGATACTTCTAGAAGATTGTTGGTTTCTTGTGGCAAAACAATCTCCTCATGCATCCCATTACAGTTGAGCCTAATGCCTTGTCCTTTCCATCCACTATACTTAACAACCAGGATAAGGTTATTGCTTGTTGATTACTCTATAATAATATAATGTTAGCTTGATGTTAATCTTTGCCAAGATACTTTATAAAATTTCCTCCTTCGACATTTTCTCCTCAAAAATACGGTATAACCTATGAGATAATATAATGAAACCCCCCCCCCCCCCACCCTATCGACGATACATTCTATGGAACATGGTTTTAATCGCTCTTTGGGATTCACTTGTTCATGCAACGTGAAACGAGAAAAATCTTTCTTAAAGGTAACTAACTCATATCCATGTGTCACTTTCTTTTCTAGCTTTCCATTAAACGATATATGTTTTTACTATTGATAGCGTCTACATTTATTTCCAGTATATAGCACATTTTCAGCTTTGTGTGGAATAAAGTCCACCAAAATCGGTGCAATTATGGCATCTAGAGGGGCCGCGTTCTTAGAGTGAGCTAGCATCTTCTTTAATTGACCTACATGAAGAACTAGGTGAGTCTAAAATCCATCTACAAGCATGACTTTATATGCCAATGATATGACCTTTTGGACTATTTCTAAGGGACCACAATATCTTACAGAAGTCTCAAGGAAGATGAATTTCTTTAAGGTCTCAAAAAGTTATGGAACTCTCAGATATAATTGATTTTAAAGCTCAAAAGTAATGCCCCATTTTCTTTGACGGATATAAAACTCTTGCTCGATCTCGGGATCTCTTTAGGTTTCCCCTTGCATGGCGTGATGGCAATGCACCACGATGGATTCTCCTTTAAGAGAGAGAGCTTCATGAAAATGCTCTCACAATAGAAAGCAGAGCTTTGGGAAAGAGGAATACTACTCTACATAGACGTGTAGAATACACAAAAACCTATACATTACACAGCGATGCCGAATATGTATTTCTTCGGGTTTAGAAATGGGTTTGAACTTACTCTCTAAGGTTGACTAGAGAACTATATGTTTTATTAAAAAAATAAAAAAAGTACCCAGTAGCCATTTGACCTTTCACATGGACACTAACAGTAACAATAAACCCCACCACTAAAGGTGAATATGGCCAATGTGAATTATGAGAAGAAAACTAAAGAATGATGAAGGATACTTGAGTGCAATTATACAAACTCTACCTACCACTTAATGGGCATGTTACAAATGGTACAAGTAACTATGCAAGATCATGAATCAAGTAATGCCCATTATTTGACAAGAGCATGGAAAGTTGTGCTATGGTAGAGCTTTAGTCAAAGCATCTCTAACATACCTTATCAATAATAATGCATTCACTCATTGAGGAGTCTTTAGCAAAGCGATACTTGACCTCACCATTCTTGGCCTTTTCAAGATAGATTGGATTCTTAGCCAAAGCAATGGCACTCTGAATATCACTAACCAAACAATCTATATGTTGAGGTTGACCCATATCACAAGCAAGATGAAAAATCCACATTGCTTCCTTACATGCCTTAGTAGCTATGACATACTATGCTTTTGTAGATGAAACATCTCTACATTCATGAAGATGAGATCTCCAAGAGATGCACCTCCAAAAAAGTAAAACATGTCCCTAATGTAGACTTCTAATTTTTTGCACAACCAACATAATCAAAATTTGTGTAAAACCTAATGGATGCCTCTCCTCTACCCATGTAGAGACACTTGTCCTTAGTGCCATTGTGATGTCCCAAAAGGATGCTGACCACTTCACAATGCTTCTTGCGAGGGTTAGACATGTATCTGATCACACCTCCAAGTAAAAAATGCAATTTCTATTCACATAGCTATCATAGCATGCATGAGAATAACAACAATAGATTGATCACACCTCCAAGTAAAAAATGCAATTTCTATTCACATAGCTATCATAGCATGCATGAGAATAACAACAATAGATTGATAAGGAAACTTATTCATTAGTTCCTAGTCCTACTTAGATTTGGGGAAATCATCTTTTCTCAATTTCATATATGTAGGTAATATTTGTAAGACAATAGTTACGCAATATAACACAGGAGCAATAGCAGAGAAGATAACAGATATAGGAGAATCTCAACAATTTTCTACTAGCAGCAAGTACAAAGATGATGGCGTTGTCCACCCGTGCGCTCTCAAGGTAGAGCTTAAATGGTGATCTAGACAACTCTAGATAGGGAGATACAAGGTAGAGGTATGCTGGCTCAACTCAGTGTCTTAGGTAGTGCAGAAGTCATGTATATATAGGATCATGGGTGGCCTGCCATGGACGGCAATACATGGGCGGTAGAGCGTGGGCGGCCACCGCCCGCGTAATTGCCATACACGTCTTTGACTGGTTGAACCGACCTAACAAATATAAATGATTTCTGACTCCGACAGGGAATATTCCATGGAATATTCCCTTTACCGTCGCGCCGGGGGCGCTGCCCCCGGACCCCCACCAGGGGGCTCGCTGGCCCCCTGGGACCCCCCAGCCAGGGGGCCCGCTGGCCCCCTTGGACCCCCCAGCCGGGGCTGCTCACCGCTGCCCCGGACCCCACAATTGGGGACCTGGTAACTCCCTTTCCTTATAATATCTTACATGGTCCAATATGACCTTCATCCAACATTCAAGTTGGGATTCCCATCAATTGGGTAATGCACGCTTGGCTTCTCCTCATAAAGGGGGCCTTACAAAATGTGCATACAATCATGAGGGGTAGACATTGATCATATACTAACACCCCCCCTCAATGTTTACCGATGATAAATCAAGTAGGTCTCGGTCCTATGCCCATCTGTTGAAGATGCTTGTTGAGCTGCTCTCTTCCAAGTGCTTTAGTGAATATGTCAGCACAATTTGCCTCTGTTGGGCAATATTCTAGCTCCACAATTTCATCTATTAGCTCACGAATGTAATGGTACTGTACTTCTATGTGCTTGGTGCGAGCATGAAATACTGGGTTCTTTGCAATAGCCATACAACTTTGATTATCACACTTGAGTACAGTTGGCATATTTGATGGAAAGCCTAGATCTGTAAGAATTCTCCTTAACCAGACTGCCTCACAAGAAGCAAAACAAGCTGCTTTGTACTCTGCTTCAGTGGAGGAGAGTGCGAGAGTTGGTTGCTTCCTACTTACCCAAGAAAATATTCCTGAACCAAGTGAGAAACAATATCCAGAAACTGATTTTCTAGAATCACAATCTCCAGGCCAATCTGAATCACAATATCCTTGGAGTGTATCACCTGTGGTATACAAAATACCAAAATCCAAGGTTCCTGCAATGTACCTTAGAATTCGCATTCCAGCATTCCAGTGACTCTCCTTAGGTTTGTTGGAAAACCTGCTTAACACTCCAACAGCATAGCAAATGTCTGGTCTAGTGTTGCACAAAAAAATAAGACTTCCAACGAGCTTCCTATACTTCTTAGCATCTACATCAGGCATGTTATCATCCATAGATAGCTTATGATTTACCTCCATAGGTGTGCTAGTTGGTTTGCAATCCATCATTCCAAATGCCTTGAGAATTTCTTTGGAATATTTTTGTTGTGAGATGAAAATGCCATCCTTCCTTTGCCATACTTCAATTCCCAGACAAAAATGGAGTAGACCTAAGTCTGTCATTTCAAACTCAGTTCCCAAGCTGATCCGAGTTTGATTGATGAGTTCTAGATGATCTCCTGTAATGATCAAATCATCTACATATACAATGACAACAACTAGCTTGCTATCCCTTTTCGTTACATACAAGTTAGCATCAGAAGTACTTCTTTCAAAACCCATATTTTTGAAAAAATGATCTATTCGTTGGTACCAAGCCCGTGGAGCTTGCTTAAGTCCATACAAAGCTTTCTTCAACCTGCAAACTTTATTTTCTGAATTGGGCACCTCAAAACCTGGTGGTTGAGATACATATACCTCCTCCTTGAGGTGACCATTCAAAAATGCAGATTTGACATCCATCTGGAAAATAGGCCAAGACTTTTGTGCAGCTACTGCAAGTACCGTCCGAATAGTTGTCATGCGTGCTGTTGGTGCAAAAGTTTCTTGAACATCAAATCCTTCAATCTGTGAAAAAACCCTGTGCAACTAATCGTGCCTTATACTTTTCTAATGTTCCATCAGCTTTATACTTAGCTTTCCAAATCCATTTAGTACCTATTACCTTCTTCTTTGGCGGCAAGTCGACTAGATCCCATGTATCATTTTTGAGTATACTATCATACTCAGACTGCATTGCCGCTCTCCAATCTGGATCATCAATGGCTTCTTCAATGGTGGTAGGTTCCTTTATCGAACCCATGATATCTGCCATTAGAGCCATGTTAACAATGTGTTCTGAGGCTCTTCTTTGCTCCTCTATTCTCTTTGATCTTCGTAATCCATCTGATGATGATTCTGGTACATCTACATGTGGATTGTGATCATCAAAGAGCTGTTGTGCCCACTTCGGTAGTGGCTTACGCAGTGCAGCTACAACTGGTTGGCTTTTTATTGAGGAAATTTCTCCATCAGATGTTTCCTCCTCCTCAACTTTAACCTGTCTTTTGATAGGCACAAGGTGAGATATTTCTCCGCTTGATGAGATAGTAGATTTACCTTTATCTTCTACTAAGTGTGGTCGTTCATCAAACACCACATCTCGGCTGACAAAAATCTTCCTTGCCTCAGGATCCCATAACCTGTATGCTTTAGACTCTTCACTATATCCTAGGAAGACACACTTTTTGCTTTTTGAATCCAACTTTGATCTTGTTGAATCAGGAATATGTGCATAACAGAAACAACCAAAAATTCTGAAATGCAAAACTGAAGGCTTTTTACCAGAATATGCTTCTTGAGGAGTCATCCCCTTCAGTGCTTTTGTGTAGCTTCGATTGAGGATGTAGACTGCTGTATTGACTGCTTCTGCCCAGAATGAATCAGGCATGTCTTGAGCCTTCAACATACAACGAGCCATTTCAACTACTGTCCTGTTCCTGCGCTCAACAACGCCATTTTGTTGGGGTGTATGAGCTGTGGTAAGTTGCCTTTTCACACCATGCTCCTTACAGTAATTGTTGAATTCTGTTGACAAGAATTCACCTCCTCTATCTGTTCTAAATTTCTTTAGTTTCCTTCCTGATTCATTTTCTACATACTTATGCCACGTTTTAAATTTTTCAAAAGCATCAGCCTTCTCTCGAATGAAATAAACCCACATCTTTCTACTATAATCGTCGACTAACAGCAAGAAGTAGAAAGATCCTCCTAAAGCAGGTGTAGACATTTTACCACAGAGATCAGCATGTACCAACTCTAGAGGAGCTTGAGATCGATTACTGGTCTCTCTTGGAAATGCCTTTCGATGTTGCTTGCCCATCATACAAGCTTCACAAGGTTCCTGCAACTCTGAAAATGCAGGCATATGAGCAACCATCCCTGTTCGTTGCATCTCCTTCAAAACTGCAAATCCGAGATGCCCAAATCGTTGATGCCATAACCTGCTTACATCTTTATCTTCTGTAGCAGTTAAAGCACTTAACTCATACAAGTTATCCCGTCGAATGCCTTTACCTACAACATTACCTGATGAATCCATGATTTCCGCACCACTCTTATTGAAGTGAACTTCAAGTCCACGATCTGTTATTGCAGAAACTGACAACAAATTTCTTTTGAGTGTAGGTACATAGAGAACATCGGATAACTTTTTCTCACCACCTGGAGAAGTGATAAAAGAGATGGTTCCAGTTCCTTCAGCTGGACACTTGGAGTCATTTCCCACCACTACATTGATGGATTCCCACAGAGGCACTAGGGAACTATACCAATCCTTTTTACTAGTCATATGGCGAGAAGCTCCACTATCTAAAATCCATGGCTCATCAACACGAGCTTGAGCAGATGAACATACCTCTTCAATAGCTACCCAAAGTTCCAGCTCTGTGTTGTTTGCAGACTCTTTGTTCTTCCATGTTGATTTTACAGTCCCATTCCGTTCATCAGCTTGCTTCTTTCTGCAATCCTTGATGGCATGGCCTTTCTTTTCACAATAGAAGCAACTTCCTGTGAACTTTTTCTTCTTTGGCTTCTTCTTTGATCCCTCTGAAGAGCCTTTACCTTTTGCATTTGCTGAGAATGCAGCATCAGTTGTACTTTGCCGATTCTTCAGCCGCATCTCTTCTTCTAAAAGCATGGCACAAAACTCTTCAAATGTAAGAGGAGTTGGCCTTACCTGAGTGTTAAGGGCTGTTACTAATCCATCATACTTTGCTGGAAGAACACGTATAGATCTTCGAGCCAGCTCTTCTGGTGTTATAACAACACCAACTGCAGCCAATTGATCTTGAAGATGCTTTATCCGTTTGATAAAATCTTCAGCCTTTTCAGAATCAGAATGCTTTTCATTTGCCAACTGATTTTCTAAATTCTGTATCCTAGTGTGGTTCTTGGTCTCATATTGTCGAGCCAATATGCCCCAAGCCTCATGTGCTTTAGTAGTATGTTGAACTAAAGTAAGCACAGAATCACTTACACTAGTGACAATCGCACATAATGCATCAGCATTCCGCCTCTTCCAAGCTCGTAGAAGATCTGGATCTGGCTGAATCATCAATCTTGAATTTGCTGGATCTTCAACTGGTATAGGCTCTGGATCCAATCCCATCGGTCCCATGACAGTGTCAAGTAATTCATAGGAGTCCAAAATTGCAGAAATTTTGAACTTCCAGAGTGTATAGTTGGTTCCATCCAGCTTCCCTTCAGTGAATGCAGGTGGACGAATTCGAATAGGTGCAGCATTAACATTAGCTAAAGCACCAAGACTACTGTTCGACGATGAAGCCATCATGTAATCACTCGAATAATCTATTGATATTCTAGTCTGCTAGTAGGCTAAAATAATGATACTTCTCAAGCTATTCGAACCTTACAGCTCTGATACCATGTAAGACAATAGTTACGCAATATAACACAGGAGCAATAGCAGAGAAGATAACAGATATAGGAGAATCTCAACAATTTTCTACTAGCAGCAAGTACAAAGATGATGGCGTTGTCCACCCGTGCGCTCTCAAGGTAGAGCTTAAATGGTGATCTAGACAACTCTAGATAGGGAGATACAAGGTAGAGGTATGCTGGCTCAACTCAGTGTCTTAGGTAGTGCAGAAGTCATGTATATATAGGATCATGGGTGGCCTGCCATGGACGGCAATACATGGGCGGTAGAGCGTGGGCGGCCACCGCCCGCGTAATTGCCATACACGTCTTTGACTGGTTGAACCGACCTAACAAATATAAATGATTTCTGACTCCGACAGGGAATATTCCATGGAATATTCCCTTTACCGTCGCGCCGGGGGCGCTGCCCCCGGACCCCCACCAGGGGGCTCGCTGGCCCCCTGGGACCCCCCAGCCAGGGGGCCCGCTGGCCCCCTTGGACCCCCCAGCCGGGGCTGCTCACCGCTGCCCCGGACCCCACAATTGGGGACCTGGTAACTCCCTTTCCTTATAATATCTTACATGGTCCAATATGACCTTCATCCAACATTCAAGTTGGGATTCCCATCAATTGGGTAATGCACGCTTGGCTTCTCCTCATAAAGGGGGCCTTACAAAATGTGCATACAATCATGAGGGGTAGACATTGATCATATACTAACAATATTGTCCTTAAATTCATTTCACCTTGCATATTAAACTTGTGTGGCACTTTGAATATGTACTCAATTTAAGACAAGTGTATGCATTTGTTACTCCATTCACAAGTAATGTGCATGCCAAAAATATGCTTAGGAACCCAAAATCCTTCGTATTAAATTTCGTACTCAACTTCTTCTCGAGAAATGACATATAATTGACATGAAATATGAAGCATATCAAGCTACCAGTTGAGCTCTCTTAATTTACGGACAATTATCCTTATTACTTCGAGAATAGTCTTGGTACTTCATAAACGCATCAAACTTTTGCTACCATTTTCTAGGGGACTCTTTAAGTCCATGTGAGCTTTTATTTAGCTTACAAAATAGACTCTCTATGCAAGGAACTAAAAAACAATTTGGTTGTTCCATAAAGATAGTATATGACATTGTAATATTTCCATCATAGAAGGACGTTTTGACATCAATTTGCACTAGCTTTAAGTCCTCCATTGCAATAAATCTACGTGTTGAGCTAACAAGGCATGAGCTGCGTATGCAGTAATATATCTTTCAACCAAAAAAAATTCTTTTGGATCGAACATTTCTAGAGATTTGGCCACGGCCATAACATTCTCGAGCTTTAACATGAATTCATTTCAGTATTTATTCCATGTAACAATTGTTTTTTAAACGTTTGAGATAATATATCAAAAGTACTACTATATTGGCATAGTTGGGAATAAACTTGCATGATATTGTGACATCCATAAAAAATTTCTAAGATCCGTTCATGTTTTGCAATGGGGCCATTTCTTTATGACCTTGGTTTTATCACAATATACGTGAAGTTTCTTTCTGAAAACTAGAGGCCAAGATACCTTACTTCCCATGTAAAGAATTCAAACTAAGGATCTTTGCCATAACGTTTATTTTCTCCAAGCAGTTCAAAATTATTTCCAACAAGACGTTTGAGATGGTAGGAAAAAATTATGCTTTACATAAGCATGTCACCTAGAAAGTCAACCACAAAAATTTCTAGGTAAGGCTGCAAGTATGTGTTCAAAAACATCATAAGTGTGTCCAAGGCATTTATGAACTAAATGGCATGAACACAAACTAAAGATGCCCGTGTTCTTATCTAAAATTCAATCTTTGGATCATCTTCAACCTTGATCGTGATTCGATGCTATCCTTCAAACATTTCTAGCGGTGAAAAGACAATGGCTCCTATTTAGTTTTTTAAACAACTGATGAACTTGAGGCATTGAGAATCTATTTCTAATTTTCATGTTGTCCAAAGATCCATAGTCATCACGTAGGTGCATTGAACTTAATTTCTTTTCTAGTAGAAGCATGAGAGATGCACATGATACTTTACTTTCTGTTAGAAAACCGTATTTAAGATATTCCTCTAAAAAATGTTGCAACTCTACCCACTACATAGACATAAAGGGGAGTTTATAGGGACTTGACAAATAGGATTAGCACCTGGAAACAAGCGAAAAGCATGTGCTTCCCTAGGGAACACACCATTGAATTTATTAAGATATAAGTTTAATTTTTTTCCAAGACATCTGGTGCACAAAAAGATGTGAACCAAAAGACCTGACAACAATTTGAATTTAATTAGCTTCAAGAACTAGATTAGATGGCAGAAGCATAAATTATGTTGCTTCTTGACTATTTACAAGAATCGTAAGTTATATACTTGAAATCAAGGAAATATTTTAAACATAATGTTCTCCTTGATACAAGTATGCTAAATGTTTGTTAGTAATTACAAGGTATTGGGATGTCAAGTTTTGTTAACAAAAGTCCCCAACATCCAAAGCCATTCTATACGTAATACTGTCGCAATGAATCATTGCGACTTTCTTATAAACTTGAATTTTCTTTTAGTTCAAGGTTTGAATTGAATGAATCTGTTGCTCGACTTTATCTTTAATAGCATGGATATGATCAATTTCATCCCTAATAGGATAATTCCTCCTATGATGCCCCGAAAGAAGAAATTTATAACAAAGATTTTGCTTATGAGGAATATCATATTCTTCTTGATATAATCTGGTCTTCAAGATTTAATGCCTCTTGAAATAGCTTACTTTCTTCATAATCGCTCCCTTAGATGTAGTAAAGGTGGGCACCTTAGACTTAAGCTCACTCATATATGCATCTAACCTACAATGTTCTTTACGAATTGACGGCACCTTAATAGAATATTTTAGCACTTTCGGTGCATTCCGCTTGACTTAATGTTTTACGCATGACTCTGAGCCATGTAGAGACCCTTTGAATTTGTGAAAATAGTCCAATATTTTGAATTAAAGATTGATATAATAATACTAAAAAATATACATGGACAGAGGTCAACCATACTTAAACACTCACACCCACTAATCCCAGTTCATTCCTGCCCTGTTTTAGAAAACGAAACGTTTCTTGAAGAGTTCCTTGAATTGGGACCAAGTAAGTGGTTTTGGTTTTCCATGTGTGTAAACCAATTCTCCACTTACAGGCCCTAGTACCTATGGATAGATTAGCCTCTCAAAATTTAGCCGGTTCTAGTGTTTTTTGGTCAATAGATGTCCTACCACTCTTGAAAAAAAAAAGTCAAACGTTTTCGTTCCTATCCTCTTATTCACCTAAAAACTAGGGAATGCAGAGATTCTTACCAACGATATGCTTTTCCATATGGAACCGACATTGTTTAAAAGTGACACTAGCATATGATCTAATTCTAATTCTTATGGATTCAGAAAACAAAGGCATTGAAGTCGATAGATGAAGTTGGAACATAGAACTAGTAAAGAAGGTCTAGGACGATTAGATTGTATCACAAATAAGCTTAAGTGAATAGTTGGATATGTTTCCATAACTCTACCCCCATTCCGATTAGCTAGTCGAGGACTAACTCTACATACATGTTCATCCGCTTATGCACTTAGAATGAGCATATAATCATTTATAGTTAAACCTTAACTCGATAAATAGACGTTCTAAGATCTCCTTCCTCATTATTTATGTGGATAGCTTGTGTTCATGAATATAAAACCTAAGTGCTTCATTAATGCACATTGGACTTCTCTTGATTCAGGAAGCATAAATTTACATCCATTGTGGCCTATAAATTGGAGATCTCAAGGTTAACGGTTTTAGTTTATCTCCGTGAATGAAAAAAGGGATAAATAGAGAAATTCCCATGATTTCAACAAGGGACAAAATCCAAGAATCAATTTAAATTCAAAAGTTAAGCCATACCCTAGAGGTTAGGATCATTTTTATGTGGAATTTCCATTGCTCATCACGTAGAAAAAGTGTATAAATATATTATGCTTTGAATTCATTAGGGCAAAAAACGGCCGAAAAGGGGTTGTTTGCTAATGAGAGATTAAGGAAATTGACAAATAGAGTCGTTCCACGTGTACAAGAATATAACATTGTTGTCTACTTTAACCGTATGAAGAAATTCTTTTTTTAAGAGAATATGATCTAAAAGCGCCGCGAGAGTGATGAAGATTCTTGTATTCAGTGTACAATTTCTTGCTTTGATGCAAAAAAAGATATTTTTGCACATCACACTATGCATATCTTTAAAGTTCCAAGAAGGAAATGATTTTTGAAGATACGAAATATTTTTGGGTTCACGAAATTCCATGGTCATTCGGCGACAGGGTTTACATCAAATCAAAAGTTTCCACATGTACAAAGCCCTTTTATCTATAAATGTTGGCAAAGTTTGTGAATGTCGGTTTCTCGCTTTGAGCATTCTTCTTCTTCTCAATTCTAATGGCTTCTTCTTCTTGTCGTCCTTCCAATCGTGTAACCTCATGTGAGGTTTACAACAGAAGAGAGGATTCTTTATGGAAACCTCTTTTTGTGAAGTTAAATGAATGAGTAACTATGCTTCCTAGCTATAGAGGTGCCCATAAAGTCAAGCATGCTAAAAGAGACGACACAAGAGACCATTGCAGGGGACTTATTCTTAGTTTCAAATTGAAGAGATGCGGTTGGTTTGCAAAAGTACAACTGTGTACAACACTAAGGATCTTGTTCTGGAAAAGCATATGCAATTCCCTTTGTACTGTAAGTGAAGTTTTACAATGATCGTCTATCATTTCAGTTGGTTTTGTATAACAACATATATGTTTTTGTATTGCAGATATTTTTCCTTCCAATATTTTAGTGGCAACCTCTTGAATGTTTAACACGAACATTCAGAGTTCTTCGTAAGGAATATGCAGAGCTTATGTATGCAGGCAAATCCGCTCAAGTTTTCAATAGCACAGAGTTATTTGTCCATTTTGCATATTATCAGGTGCCATTAGGGAGGAGCTCTTATGGATATCTTATACATTTGCCTAGTCCTTGCATCTCTTCATTAGATTGGGATGCTTCTGATCATTCAACAAAAGGTGGAAAAGAAAGCTTGGACTTTGGATAGCCTTGGACTGAGAGGAGAGCTATCCAGAAGTACTGATTCATCCAGATTTTCAATCTAGAAAGATAATTGTCATTGCAAATTGGAAATTCAAAAATGTAAGGGAGCTCTAGAATACCTTGATGAGGCATCATCACAATTCAAATTCTCAATTGATGATGCAATAGTTAACATTAGATTAGAGAAAAAACATTATCTTGCATCAAGTTGCAACCCTTTAGATTGTAACAAGTCTCCTTCTTTAAGAAGCTTTTTTTCAAACTTCCATTGATTTTTCTTTGCAGAATGGTGACTAAGAATGTGACTGATTACATCACTTCAATTATGTCTTTTTATGGACTATATTCATATTGGCATTTTTTTGTTTAATTTCAAGATTCTGAGGAGGTTTCAATGGTGCAATGATTATACAGGAATTTGCATATGACAAAATGGAAAAGATTGGATGACACGACCGATACAAGCGATACGGGCCATCCGAAATTCTCCGATTGCCCATATCGCTTGCATCGGTCGTGTCCTAAAAACTTCTCTATCCTCCTCACATTTAACTTTTCTGCAGGATGGTGACTAAGAATGTGAATGATTACATCACTTCAATTATGTCTTTTTATGGACTAGATTCATATTGGCATTTTTTGTTTAATTTCAAGATTGATGAGGTTTCTATTGTGCAATGATTATAAAGGAACTTGCATGAGTAAATTCTAGGTGATTCAAGAATATAAACCAAGAAATTCTTACATAATATATCTCCCCTTTTAGAACCTTTTTCCATATTTCCATTGATTTTGTTTTGCAGGATGGTAACTAAGAATGTGACACATTACATCACTTCAATTATGGCTTTTTATGGACTATATTCTGATTGGCAATTTTTTTGTTTAATTTCAACATTTTGATGAGGTCTCAATGGTGCAATGATTATACAGGAACTTGCATATGAAAAAATGGATGGTATGAAAAAATGGAAAAGACTGGATGACACGACCGATACAAGCGATATGAGCCATCCGAAATTCTCTGATTGCCCCTATCGCTTGCATCGATCGTGTCATAGAAACTTCTCTATCCTCTTCAGATTTAACTTTTCAACAAGAATAAAGCGAAAACCACACAAAATAGACATTTTGATGATAGGAACAATTCAATTTTGCTTGAACCATGCAATGAAGTCACTTTTGCTTAGTTCTCAAGAGGATCAATTCAACATTACATTACTCAAGGCATATAAATATATTACAATGTATCTATGTACATTTCATGAGTAATAAGATTTGAATAGAAATATATTTAATCCTTCTTGAGCCTTTTGAATGAACTTGTCTCTAGCAAATCTCCTCTATATCTGAGGTACTCTTTTCTCCTGTAGACAATAATACTTTTAACATATGACACCACTACAGCCATTGCATAGCTTGAGTAACAAAGGAAGTAGCCTGCCCTTGAAGCATTGAATCCTGGGGCATATCCAAAAATTCTTAATGCACCTGTTCTTTCAAGTAGCAAAACTCTGTATGCATTAAAGGGTATTGAAGTAAAACCCATGTATCTTGAAAGAGTCCTCAAGGAGAATAGTGAAAAATCTGCCTCTTCACTATACTGCTTATGAATAACACAAAATAATTTGGGATTCAGTTTTGGAAGATAGTGGATCACTGAATGAATATCCATCTTTGTCTTTCCTTTCTTCTCTATGGTTTTCCTTGTTCCCTTCCCCCTCCCAATGTAGTTGTCTTCATCCAATATAGATATCTGTGGAAAAAATTGAAAATCTAGGTTAGAAAAAGTAAAAAGATCTTTTAAAGTCATAGAAATAACTGGAAACAGAAGTAGAAACAAAGCATGAGATACGACCGATCCAAGCGATTAGGGTCATCAAAGAATATCTGATGGGCATAATCGCTTGCATCAGTCATGTTTGATTTATCATCCTTAACTTTATAGAAACATATAATTAATGGTGAAAATAATATTTATAAACACATTTAGTTGTTCTATATGGAGCATTCATTCATATAGCTATAAATATGATACTTGATTGGACACAACCAATTCAAGTGACTAGGCGCATCAAGGAAGCTTGGATGGTCCTAATCGCTTGAATTGGTTGTCTCCAAAGGAGGTCATCTTGAAGCTTAGATTGCATGTGAACTTTTGTATCTTATTATTGGTTAAGAATTAGGAGAAGATAATGCTACCATTGCGTCCGGAACGTGTCAAAACCCTAAGATTGATTGTCTATTTGCATGATTTCGATACCCAGAGGTCTTGATAAGCCTTTTTGTATTGATTTCCAGACACGACCGATGCAAGCGATTAGGCCCATCCAACATTTCCAGATGAGCCTAATCGCTTGCATTGGTCATGTCCTATATTCATGCACAAATAGGCTCATCAAGACCTTTCCATATCAGAATTTGCATGATTTTGATACCTAGAGGTCTTGATAAGCCTTTTTGTATTGATTTCCAGACACGACCGATGCAAGCGATTAGGCCCATCCAACATTTCCAGATGAGCCTAATCGCTTGCATTGGTCATGTCCTAGATTCATGCACAAATAGGCTCATCAAGACCTTTCCATATCAGAATCATATAAATAGACAGTCATTGATAAGCCTTTTTGTATTGATTTCCAGACACGACCGATGCAAGCGATTAGGCCCATCCAACATTTCCAGATGAGCATAATCGCTTGCATTGGTCATGTCCTAGATTCATGCAGAAATAGGCTCATCAAGACCTTTCCATATCAGAATTTGCATGATTTCGATACCCAGAGGTCTTGATAAGCCTTTTTGTATTGATTTCCAGACACGACCGATGCAAGCGATTAGGCCCATCCAATATTTCCAGATGAGCCTAATCGCTTGCATTGGTCATGTCCTAGATTCATGCACAAATAGGCTCATCAAGACCTTTCCATATCAGAATCATACAAATAGACAGTCAATCTTAGGGTTTTGGCATGTTCCTCCGGATGCAATGGTAGCATTAGGTTCTTGATTCCGAGCCAATAGTAAGATAGGGAAGTTCATGACCGATGCAAGCGAAATAGGCTAGTCAAAGGTAGGTCCAACGCGTGTAATCGCTTGTATCAGCCGTATCGGGTATGTAGCACAAGTATGCATGGGTGATGAAGAGAGAAATTCTATGAAGGTTGAAAATGTGAAATGGTGAACGGGACCCGTATTTATAGTCGAGAAGGACCGGGTAACGGTCACATGACGTGGACCAATAAGTGAGTGCCACGTGGCAAAAGACGTTGGGAATCACAACGGCTAGATGACGTGGCCCACTCAAATGATGCCACGTGGCATTGTAACTTTGGGATTCGCAACGGCTAGATGACATGGACCAATCACACATTGCCATGTGTCACCAACGGTCAAATCATCCCAGAGACCTATTTAAGCTCTTCTATTCACTTTTTTCATTTTTTGTGAAACTCCTTGCTACCATCAACTTGCCGTTGTCTTCGCGTTTTTACATGCTTTTCAAAAATTTCCATAGACCACATTTTGTGTGAGGGTTTAGGGTCATCATGATCAATTATTTTACAACACGATCGATACAAGCGATTAACGACATTCGAGGATTTCCCGATGACCCTAATCGCTTGTATCGGTCATGTTTCTTGAGTGCTTTGTGAAAGCTTTTTTAATTAGTTTTTCTGCGTTTAAAATTTGTTCCAAGCTTTTAAACTCTTTTTTGTGCAAGTTGGCTTATTTTGCTTGCATCGGTCATGAATTTCCCTATCTTACTATTGGCTCAGAATTTCAAGAAACTAATGATACCATTGCATCCGAAACGTGCCAAAACCCTAAGATTGACTGTCTATTTGCATGATTCTGATATTGAGAGGTCTTGATGAGCTTATTTGTGCATGAATGTCGGACATGACCAATGCAAGCGATTAGGCTCATCTGAAAATGTTGGATGGGCATAATCGCTTGCATCGGTCGTGTCTGGAAATCAATACAAAAAGGCTTATCAAGACCTCCGGGTATCAAAATCATGCAAATAGACAGTCAATCTTAGGGTTTTGGCACGTTGCGGACGCAATGGTTGCATTATTTTCTTAAAATTCTTAATCAATAATAAGATACAAAAGTTCACATGCAATCTAAGCTTCAAGATGACCTCCTTTGGACATGACCAATTCAAGCAACTAGGACCAATGCAAGCGATTAGACCCATCCGATATTCTTTGATGACCCTAATCGCTTGGATTGGTCGTGTCTCATGGTTTGTTTCTGCTTGTGTTTCGAGTTATTTCTATTAAATATATTTCTTTTCAAAGCTTATTACTCATGAAATGTACATAGATACACATATTTATTGCCCAAAGGGGTACAAGACATTGCAAATATGAAGGATGTAATCTTTTTTTGTGTAATTGATCCATGTCCTAATATTAATCCTTACTGATCCATGATTTGTTTTTCTCTAGTAAAAGTCCTATTTATCTGATGATAATAATCTTTTTTTTGTAGGTTATGGCTAGGACAAAGAAGACAGCAAGGAATTCTCTCCAATCACAACATGGAAACTCCAAAGTGTAAGCCTCGCCATACGTTTTGTTGTGTTCTATTTTAAAGCCTTGCCATCCATTCTAAATTTAAGTTTACCTTGCAGTGCTGCTAAGCTTCTCAAAATGCATATTGATCAAAACATTCTAGGAATTCCTTCATTGAAAGAAGAAAAAAGGTTTGGATACATTCAAATACATGTGCCATTAGAGAAATACAACACCTCGTGTGATTGGAGAGTGATTGCAAATGCAGTAAGGTTCTTGGAAAGCAGGTTTTGCAACCCTGAGTTGAACTTGTCAGACTATCCATATGCTTGGGTCATCTTGATCAAGGAGAGAGCAAAAAATGCCATTATGGAACATGCAATATGCCCTTATATTTTTGGAATGTAAGATTGTAATCTAATGTGTAACCAACATATGTTGGAAGATTTATTGATGTACAAATTGTATGTAATTATGCCAGTCTTCATCTGGAAGATGGTCATTGTAACTATATTTATATGCCTTGAGTAATGTAATGTTGAATTGATCCTCTTGAGAACTAAGTAAAAGTGACTTCATTGCATGGTTCCAGAAAAATTGAATTGGTTCTATCATCAAAATGTCTATTTTGGGTGCTTTTTGCTTTATTCATGTTGAAAAGTTAAATGTGAAGAGGATAGAGAAGTTTTTATGACACGACCGATGCAAGCGATATGGGTAATCGAAGAATTTTGGATGGCTCATATCGCTTGTATCGGTCATGTCATCCAATCTTTTCCATTTTTTCATACCATCCATTTTGTCATACCATCCATTTTGTCATATGCAAGTTCCTGTATAATCATTGCACCATTGAAACCTCATCAAAATGTTGAATTAAAAAACAAATACCAATATGAATATAGTCCATAAAAAGCCATAATTGAAGTGATGTAATGAGTCACATTCTTACTTACAATCCTGCAAAAGCAAAATCAATGGAATTATGGAAAAAGGTTCTAAAAGGGGAGATATATTATGTAAGAATTTCTTGGTTTATATTCTTGAATCACCTAGAATTTACTCATGCAAGTTCCTTTATAATCATTGCACAATAGAAACCTCATTAGAATCTTGAAATTAAACAAAAAAATGCCAATATGAATGTAGTCCATAAAAAGACATAATTGAAGTGATGTAATCAGTCACATTCTTAGTCACCATCCTACAGAAAAGTTAAATGTGAAGAGGATAGAGAAGTTTTTATGACACGACCGATGCAAGCGATATGGGCAATCAGATAATTTCAGATGGTCCATATCGCTTGTATCGGTCGTGTCATCCATCTTTTCCATTTTGTCATACCATCCATTTTGTCATATGCAAGTTCCTGTATAATCATTGCACCATTGAAACCTCCTCACAATCTTGAAAATAAACAAAAAAATGCCAAGATGAATATAGTCCATAAAAAGACATAATTGAAGTGATGTAATCAGTCACATTCTTAGTCACCATCTTGCAAAGAAAAATCAATTGAAGTTTGAAATAAAATCTTCTTAAAGAAGGAGACTTGTTACAATCTAAAGGGTTGGAACTTGATCACCGTGGGTGGCAGGCAAGTTATGCAAGATAATGTTTTCTCTGATCCAATGTTAACTATTGCATCATCAATTGAGAATATGAACTATGATGATGCCTCATTAAGGTATTCTAGGAGCTCCCTTACATTTCTAAATTTCCAATTTGTTGTGACAATTATTTTCCTAGATTGAAAATCTGGATGAATCAGTACTTCTGGATAGCTCTCCTCTGAGTCCAAGCTATCCAAAGTCAAAGCTCTTTTGTACATTACCTATATTTTGTAGAAGCTTTGGATCTTTTCTTAGATGAACATCACCACCAAGAAATCCCATGTATGAAAGTAGAGATTCACATTTTTTAATGAAAAAGTGAACGATAGCCTTGTGAACGTAGACTTGCGTGCACTTGATTGCAGTGCTACCCTTGTAGACGACATTGGTCACTTCCTGCACGGTGCCATAGTGCTCCTGCAAATACATAGATAGATGGGCACTACTTCAACGGATGCCGCTATCATCATCACGGGAGTCGACGAAGCAGAGGAAGTGTGATTACCTGATTGATGGAGTCCCAGCTCGTGACAGTTCCGGTGTTATGAAATAGAACAGTCGCTTGTGTAGCTCTCCACATAACGGCTCCAAAAAAAAGTGGTAGGAGCAGTGTACGCAAGTCAGTCGCCATCCTGAAATGTAGCTTCCACTGCCTGCGATATTTCTTTTATATAAGAAGGGATGCCCATGTTTCTCCTAAAAGTCTAATTAGATCATGAAGATTATGAAAAGGGGTATACCTTCCAGTTTGTGGATCAATTGGATAAACAAATCCATCTGCCCATATGTCGATATGCTTTTTGCCTTCTTTCTGCAATCCAACCACTTTAGAATGTTGAAGAGCCCTTCGGCATACCTTTCTTGTCGTTGCATACTCATGACTAACTGCAATGTTGATATGGAACTTATCACAATGATTTTGGCTGGTTGAAAGGTGAGTGAGAGTGTTTCGGTTGAGGTTCTCCATGGTCTACTACGAAGAGTGACGCGAAAGTGTCTAAAATGACATGAAAGAGAGAAACAAGCCTGCTATCGAAAGTAGAGTAAAAAAAGTGCAAAACGGCATAAGCACACATTATATAGGTCCGTGAACAAGAGGAAAATTCAAATTTTCATGAACGCACGATGAGCACAAACTTTGAGGCATAAGATATCACACATACTTTTCATGATTATCACACGAGTTTCTCTCTCTTCAAAATTTGCACAAGATACGTTTTAAATGCGCTTACACAGATTTTTTTAAAATGAGTTGACAACTTTAATCCAGATTAAGCACAACTAATTGAAATCCTTACATGGCCCTTTTTTGGCCGTTTTTCGCCCTAATGTCCGGGATATATAGAGATTAGACAAAGTCATCACACTTACATTGTTGTAAGACAATAGTTACACAATATAACACAAGAGTAGTAGGATAGAAGATAACAAATGTAGTACAATCTCAACAACTTTCTACCGACAACAAGTACAATGATGATGGTGTTCTCTACCCATGCTCTTTCAAGGTAGAGCTTAAATGGTGATCTAGAAAACTCTCGAAAGGGAGTTACAAGGTAGAGGTATGATCGCTCGATTAGAGATATGGGGTAGTGCAGAGGTCATATATATATAGGGTAATGGGTGGCCTTCTATAGACAGCTATACATGGGTTGCAGAATGTGGGAAAACATCACCCATGTAGTCCTCATGTATGACTCACCTAACAAATATAAATGACTTTTGACTTCGATAGAGAATATTCTAGGAAGTATTCGCTTTACATTTGTGTTGTGGGCAATGGAACCCCAGCAAGGGGTCGCCTGCCCCCTAAGACACCCAACCAAGGTTGATCCCTATTGCCCTGGACCCTGGTAACTTCTTTTCCTTACAATACCTTACATGGTCCAATTTGACCTTCATCCAACATGCAAGTTGGGATTCCCATCAATTGATTAATGCACATTTGGCTTCTCCTCATAATGGGGGTGTTAAAAGTCAAGCTTCAAGCTAAAAATTCGTGGGGAATCTTTTATGGACATGTGGAGCAATCAAAGGAAGCCAAAAGCCACGAGATTACATCAAGAAAAGTCACTCAACCACTCCCCAAGTCATCTCAACTAATTCCTCCAAGTTAGGAGGCTGATTTGGAAAGGTAGTTCCTAGATTTTAGGGGCACACTTCTCACTATAAAAGGAGCATGTATCCCGACTTTTTTTGGGCCATCTTCTTGGAGTTTTAGCTCATGTAAAGTGAGCACTAAGTGCTGGAGTTGTGATAAGCAAGCCCCTTGCTTAAGCAACCCCCTTGCTTGCTTGTTTGTTTTCTTTTAGTAGGCATATCTATGTGTGTGCGCAGGCAGTGTTGCAACTCTCTACCCCTGAGTTGTTAGCATTGGTTCTCCCTCATATGGTATCCATTTGATGTAATTCTTGTCTCATTGGATAGCTATAAGAGTCTATGTTATGCTTACCAATTCTCTGGAGCATTCTCTGAGTAAGCTGGGAGCAACATTCATTTTAGTGAAGTTGTGTGATTGATATCTCTCTCTTTGTGTAGGCTCTGTTGGAAATATTTTGCTCTATGTTGTAAGGGCTGGTTCTCCTTCTCTATGTATCCATTTGCTATGATTTTGGTGTCATTAGGTAGCTATTAGAGTGCTCTAAAGTTGACTCAAGTTTGAGATTCATTCTCTGTATAATCTCTGAGGAAAGTGAGCTGGAGTGAAGTGAGGTCTCTGCTTGACTAGCAGTTGTGAGCATTCAACTAGCTCATGTTGTAGACATTGTTTCTCTTTGTGTAAGCATCCATTTCAAGTGAAATTTGTTTTGTTGGAAAGCCCTTGGTGTCTAATACAGGTCTACAAAAGCTCACTGGAGTTCTCTGCATAAGCTCTGAGTAAGAGCATTTTTGGTGTGCAGAGGTCAAAGAAGGATACTTGTGGAGGTCATTCGCGCTTCATCGTTGCTTAGGGGTTGAGATACTTCCCCCATCAGTGGTATCAGAGCATTTGGGCATCTTGGAGGTATCACATACAAGCAAGAAGACCTCTTGGAGTTGGTGGTTGAAGAGTTGCATCAACAAAAGCTTCTTGGAGGTAGCTCACATCAAGGGGGAGCTATTCTACTCAAATTTGCAAGAGCACAAGGTGTCCATCTAAGGAAAGCTTTGGATTGAGGTAACCTCAGAGCCTCATTTTCATTTTACACACATTGGAGCATTAGCCAAGGGCTAGGTCAAGTATCAAAGACTAGATATGGGAGACTTCAACACTCAAATTGAAAAGCTAGACAAAGGTAACTATCAACCATGGAGATTTAGGGTCTCCAACTATCTTATGGGCAAGGGCCTTTGGGGGTTGATTAGTGGAAGTGAACCAAGACCTAGGTTGGATGAGAATCCAACCAATGACCAGAGAAGGGCCTTAGGGAATGGAATGAAAGAGACAAGAGGGTTATCTTTATTCTTTCCCAACACATTAGCAATAGCATGATCGGCCATATCCAAGACCTGGATTCAAGCATGAAGGTATGGGAGACACTTGAAAGGCTTTATTCAACAAGCACCAAAGCAAGGAAGATCCAACTCAAGAATGAGCTCAATAACCTTAGGAAGAGCTCAGGGAGTAGCATAAATGACTACATACTTAAGGTCAAGGAGTTATCAGATGCATTGGGATCCATTGGAAGCCACATAGATGATGACGATCTTGTGGCTTATACTCTCAATGGTTTGAGAGATGATGAGAAGTGGAAACCCTTTACCACTTCAGTTTATGTAAGGGATAATCTTCCCGATTTTGAGCAATTGGTTGCTCTCATGGTCACCGAAGAAATGAACATAGGTGGAAGTTCAACTAAAAGCAAAGATGCACAAGTTTTCTATGCAGGTAATCAAAGGGGCAAAGGAAGACAAGGACAAGGAAGGGGCAAAGGAAGGTTTGGAGGAAGGCAAGGCCACTCAAGAAATCAAGGACATGACCAAGGCACCTCATCACAAAGAGGGAGAGGAAGATCAAGAGGAAGAGGAGGACGACATCAACAAAACAGGAATCAAGATGGCGAAGGATGTTAAATATGTGGCAAGTTTGGCCACTATGCTAGAGATTGCTACCAAGGAGGAAACCAAAGGAACTATAATCAAGGTTCTTCATACAAAGGCCAAGGTAATTATGCTTCTACAAGTTCAGAAAATGACAATCTCTTGATGATGCACATGAATGGGAATTCAAGCAAAGTAGATAACACTTGGTATATTGATAGTGGATGTAGCAACCATATGAGTTGCAATGCTTCTTGCTTTACTAATCTACATGTTCCCAAAGGTAAAGGACATGTAGAAACAGGTGATGATACAGCCCATGAGATCTCCCATGTTGGAGATGTAGCTTTGGATGACAAGGAGGAAGGAAGATGTCTCAAGGATGTCTTGCATGTACCTACCATCACAAAGAACTTGGTGTCCGTTGGGCAAATGGTTGAAAGAGGCTATCAAGTAAGGTTCAACAAAGGTGGATGCTTTGTGGAGAACCCTAAGCAAGGTTACAAGGTCATAGCAAGAGGAAAGAAGCAAGGGAGACTCTTCACTTTGGAGGTAAATTCTCATTCTACTCAACATGTCTACTTCACATATGGAAACAAGAGGATTTCGGAGTTGGACTTGTGGCACAAGAGGATAGGTCACATCAACATACAAAGAATGAAGGAAATGCAATTCAAGAGGCTGGTTGAAGGTCTTCCCAACTTCCAAGGACAAGGTATGAATCATTTATGTGAATCTTGTCAACTAGGGAAGCAAGCGAGACTTCCATTCAAGAAGAGTGGCTACATAAGCCAACATCCATTGGAGTTGATACATACAGATGTGTGGGGGCCAACGAAAGAGCAATCCATTGGAGGTAACAAGTACTTTGTCACTTTTATAGATGATTGCACAAGGATGGTTTGGGTTTATTTCATCAAAAACAAATCAGATGTGTTTACATGTTTCAAAGCATTCAAGGCAATGGTAGAGAAGGAAACAGGTACATATATCAAGAAGCTAAGATCCGATGGAGGGGGAGAATATTTCTCAAATGAGTTTTCTGATTTTTTAATGGATCAAGGCATCAAGAGGCAAGTAACATGCAGGTACACACCCCAACAAAATGGAGTAGCAGAGAGAAAGAATAGATACATTGCCGAGATCGCTAGAGCAATGCTTAATGAGATGAATGTACCTAACATGTTTTGGAGTGATGCAGCAAATACCGCCGTGTATCTAATGAATAGGGCTCCTACCTCAGGGATCCATGGCTTGATACCATTTCAAGCCTATTATGGTAAGAAACCTGATCTTTCCCACTTGAAGATATTTGGATGTACTTGTTATGTACATGTGCCAAGTGAATTGAGGCACAAGCTACAACCAAAGGCAGAAAAGTGTGTGTTTCTAGGATATTCAAATGATCATAAAGGTTACAGGTGCTTCAACCCAAACACAAAGGACTTGAGGATATCAAGGGATGTAGCATTTGATGAGCTACTCCCTTGGTATAAGAAGTATGATTGTATGCAGGACTATGAAGAAGAAAAGCATGGACATGATGAAGAACAAATCGACCTAGAGCTAAGCGGCCCAAGGTGTTCCATCAAAGAAGATAGTTCAAGCATGAACTCACCATGGAGGGGGAGATCTTCATCAAGCTATGAAGCACAATCAATCAACAAAGGCAAAGCAACATTGGTGGGGTTGGATGAAGAAGGTAATGAAGTTGAAGATGATGAAGGACACATGATGGAGAAAGAAGCCACGTCAAAGAAAGAGATCAAGTTCCCAAGGCAAAGGAGGTTTATTCCTCCAAAAGGTGAAGAAAGGAAGTCTTCTAGAGTTAAGTATCCAACTCAAAGGTTTACTTATGATTCATACATGGCAACTCATTATGCATATATGAACAAAGTAGTAGAAGATCATGAGCCCGATTGCTATGAAGATGCAAGCAGGTACACCGAATGGAAAGAGGCAATGCAAGAAGAGATTGACGCACTTGAAGAGAATCAAACATGGACTCTAGTGCCCAAGAAGGATAACATGAAGGTAATAGGTAATAAGTGGGTGTATAAAGTAAAGAGGAATTCAGATGGATCTATTTCTAGGTTCAAAGCAAGATTGGTGGCCAAGGGTTTTGCACAAACATATGGAGTGGACTTTGAAGAGACATTCAGCCCCGTGGCAAAGATGAGCACCATTAGGAGACTCATTGCAATGGCTGCTAGCAAAGGATGGAAGCTTTTCCAATTGGATATCAAGAATGCCTTTCTCAATGGAGACTTGGAAGAAGAGGTATACATGGAGCAACCACTAGGTTTTGTTCATAAAGAGTTTCCACATCATGTTTGTAGGTTGAAGAAGGCACTTTATGGCCTAAAGCAAGCTCCAAGGGCTTGGAACCAAAGATTGGTGGACTATTTGATCAAATGTGGTTACAATCAATGCAAGGCGGATCCATCTCTCTTCATCAAACAAAGAGGAGAACTTGTGGTCTACATGTGTGTGTATGTAGATGATCTTATCATTACAGGTAATGATACAAAGGGCATTGAGGAGATCAAGGCAAAGCTTGGAAAGGAGTTTAGGATCTCTGATCTTGGAGATCTTAGGTATTTTCTTGGCATTGAAGTTGTATACAAAGAAGAAGGTATTATGCTCATACAAAGGAAGTATATTCTAGACCTACTTGAGAGGTTTGGGATGCTACATTGCAAGCCTATTTCAAATCCCATGGAAGTTAATGTAAAGCTAAGCTCCATTGATGGAGAGTCATTAGAGGATGTAACTTTGTATCGATCTATTGTAGGCTCTTTCAATTATGCCACAATAACCAGGCCCGGCATAGCATATGGAGTTGGAGTGTTATCACAATTTATGCATAGTCCAAGGACTACACACTTGCAAGCTGCAAGAAGAATGTTGCGATATCTCAAAGCCACTATAAATGAAGGATTGTTCTACTCATTTGATGATGATATGCAGGTCAAAGCTTATTCCGATGCCGATTGGGCCGGCTCGAAGGAAGATAGAAGGAGTACAAGTGGTTACCTAGTCATGCTAGGTAGCAAGATCATCTCATGGATTTCAAAGAAGCAACCCACGGTGGCATTATCTTCCACCGAGGCTGAGTATAGAGCTTTGGCTCAAGTCACATGTGAGCTAATGTGGATTAAGAAGTTATTTATGGAGCTTAATTTGCAGGTTGACACATATCCAATTTTTTGTGACAACATGAGTAGCATTCATCTAGCATCGAACCCTGTCTATCATGCTAGAACCAAGCATATTGAAGTGCACTATCACTTCATAAGGGAAAAGGTGATATCCAAGGAAGTTTCAGTACATCATATTGGTACCAAAGACCAAGTTGCGGACAGGTTTACAAAGGCTTTGGATGGGATGAAGATTTCAAAATTCAAGCAATGCATCAACATGAAGGAGCTTGGATGAGGATGAAGAATTGAAGCTTGAGGGGGAGTGTTAAAAGTCAAGCTTCAAGCTAAAAATTCGTGGGGAATCTTTTATGGACATGTGGAGCAATCAAAGGAAGCCAAAAGCCACGAGATTCCATCAAGAAAAGTCACTCAACCACTCCCCAAGTCATCTCAACTAATTCCTCCAAGTTAGGAGGCTGATTTGGAAAGGTAGTTCCTAGATTTTAGGGGCACACTTCTCACTATAAAAGGAGCATGTATCCCGACTTCTTTTGGGCCATCTTCTTGGAGTTTTAGCTCATGTAAAGTGAGCACTAAGTGCTGGAGTTGTGATAAGCAAGCCCCTTGCTTAAGCAACCCCCTTGCTTGCTTGTTTGTTTTCTTTTAGTAGGCATATCTATGTGTGTGCGCAGGCAGTGTTGCAACTCTCTACCCCTGAGTTGTTAGCATTGGTTCTCCCTCATATGGTATCCATTTGATGTAATTCTTGTCTCATTGGATAGCTATAAGAGTCTATGTTATGCTTACCAATTCTCTGGAGCATTCTCTGAGTAATCTGGGAGCAACATTCATTTTAGTGAAGTTGTGTGATTGATATCTCTCTCTTTGTGTAGGCTCTGTTGGAAATATTTTGCTCTCTGTTGTAAGGGCTGGTTCTCCTTCTCTATGTATCCATTTTCTATGATTTTGGTGTCATTAGGTAGCTATTAGAGTGCTCTAAAGTTGACTCAAGTTTGAGATTCATTCTCTGTATAATCTTTGAGAAAAGTGAGCTGGAGTGAAGTGAGGTCTCTGCTTGACTAGCAGTTGTGAGCATTCAACTAGCTCATGTTGTAGACATTGTTTCTCTTTGTGTAAGCATCCATTTCAAGTGAAATTTGTTTTGTTGGAAAGCCCTTGGTGTCTACTACAGGTCTACAAAAGCTCACTGGAGTTCTCTGCATAAGCTCTGAGTAAGAGCATTTTTGGTGTGCAGAGGTCAAAGAAGGATACCTGTGGAGGTCATTCGCGCTTCATCGTTGCTTAGGGGTTGAGATACTTCCCCCATCAGGGGGCCTTAGAGAATGTGCATTAGTATATACAATCATGAGGGGTAGACATTGATCATATAGTAACACCCCTCATCAATTTTTAGCAAATGATAAATCAAATAGGTCTGGGTCCTATGCCCATTTGTTGAAGATGTCTCTTCACTTGCTCTTTTCCTAGTGCTTTTGTGAATATTTCAACACAATTTGCCTCTGTTTTGAAATATTCTAGGTCCACAATTTCATCTTCAATTAGCTCACAAACATAATGGTACTATACTTCTATATGCTTTGTGTGAGTATGAAATACTGGGTTCCTTGTAATGTCCATACAAGTTTGGTTATCACACTTAAGTATACTTGCCATTTTCTGTGGAAAGCCTAGATCTGTAAGAATTCCCCTTTACTAGACTACCTCACAAGAAACAAAACAAGTTGCTTTATACTCTACTTTAGTAGAGGAGAGTGTGACAGTTGGTTGTTTCCTACTTACTTGAGAAAATATTCTTGTATCTAATGAGAAACAATACCCAAAAAGTGATTTTCTAGAATGACAACCTCCAACCCAATCCACATCAAAATATCGTTGAAGTGTATCACTTGTACCATAAGGAATAGAAAAATTCAAGGTTCTTGCAATGTACCTTAGAATTCGCATTCCAACGTTCCAATGAATCTCCTTAGCTTTGTTGGAAAACTTGCTTAACACCCAAACAACATAGTAGATATCTGATCTAGTGTTGCACAAAAAATAAGACTTCCAACAAGCTTCCTAAACTTCTTAGCATCTACATCAGGCATGTTATCATCCATAGACAGCTTATGATTTACCTCCATAGGTGTGCTAGTTGGTTCGCACTCTGTCATTCCAAATGCCTTAAGAGCCATACTCTTGTTGTGAGATATAACTGCCATACTTCAAATCCTACACAAAAATGGAGTAGACCTAAGTCTATCATTTCAAACTCAGTTCCCAAGTTGATCCGAATTTGATTGATGAGTTCTTCATGATCTCCTAATGTGATCAGATCATCTACATATACAATGAAAACAATTACCTTGCTATCCCTTTTCATTACATACATGTTAGCATCAAAGGTACTTCTTTCAAATCCCATATTTCTTAAAACATTAACTATTTGTTGATACCAAGCCTATGGTGCTTGCTTAGTGCCATACAAAGCTTTCTTGAATGAGGAAACGTATTTTTTGCACTAGACGCATCAAAACTCGGTGGCTGAGATACATATACCTCCTCCTTGAGGTCATCATTCAAAAATGCAGATACAACATCCATCTAAAAAATAGGCCATGCCTTTTGAGCAATTATTCTCTAAATAGTTATTGTGCATGTTCTTGTTGCAGAGGTTTCTTGAACATCAAAACCTTCAATTTGTGAAAAACCATGTGCAACGTATGTCGCCTTATACTTTTCTAATGGGTTGTTTGCTTTATATTTAGCTTTCCAAATCTATTTAGTACCTATTAACTTCTTCTTTGGTGGAAAGTCAATTAGTTCCCATGTATCATTTTTGCATATAGTATCATACCCAGATTGCATTGCCACTCTCGAGCCTGGACCATCAAGGGCTTCTTCAATGGTGGTAGGTTCCTTTATCGAGATCATGATATCTTCCATTAGAGCCATGCTAACAATGTGTTATGCGGCTCTTCTTTGCACCTCTATTCTCTTTGATCTATGTAATCAATGTGAGGATGATTTGGTAGATCCAAGTGTGGATTGTCATCATCAATAAGTTGGTGTGCCCACTTTCATAGTGTCTTATGTTGTACAACAACAACTGGTTGGCTTTGTATTAAGGAACTTTCACTATGAGATGTTTCATCCTCCTCAACTTTAACTTGTCTTTTGATAGGTAGAAGATGAGATATTTCTCTATTTGATGAGATACTAGATTTACCTTTATCTTCTACTAAGTGTGGTCATTCATCAAACATCACATCTTGGCTAACAAAAATCTTCCTTGCCTCAGGACCCCACAACCTATATGCTTTAGACTCTTCACTATATACTAGAAAGACATGCTTTTTGCTTTTTGAATCCAACATTGATCTTCTTGAATGAGGAATATGTTCATAACAAAAACAACCAAAAATTATGAAATGCAAAATTAAAGACTTTTTACCAGAATATGCTTCTTGAAGAGTCATCCCCTTCTGTGTTTTTGTGTAGCTTCGATTGGACATGTAGACTGCTATATTGACTGCTTCTGCCCAGAATGAATCAAGCACGTCTTAAGCCTTTAACATACATGGAGCCTTTTCTACTACTATCATGTTCCTTCACTCAACAATGCCATTTTGTTAAGGTGTATGAGTTCTGGTAAGTTGCCTTTTCACATAGTTGAATTATTAAAAAAATTATGAATTAGCTGAAAACACATGTGGAATCTCGTAGAGCTACTCAGTTTCACAGAAAACTACAGATTTTGACAATGCTTTAATTGTGGGTATGTTTTCTAGACAGCCAATAGTGCATTTTAAAACATTGTGCTTCAAAACACGATATGAGTTCTCCACTAAAAGACAGAAGGAGGTGTATTACATTTTAAAAAACAACCTCTCCAAAATGAGAAGCATTTCCCAAATCTAAAATTTTCTTTGAAAATTAGTACATTTCTAAGATTTTTCCCATGTCGTCACCTAGTTCGCATCTTTTTTAATTACTTTGAGGTAGAAAGGATTTCCGAATTCTGAGTGCAAAGTGGGCTTTTGGAACCATTTAGTTTTGAAAAACCTTGAGTTTGTGTCATTTTTTAAGATTTTTAGATGAATATTCAACATTCGCTGAGAGGAGACATATGCAAATTAGATGAACATCTTGATGATTTGGTTATATTGCATTCTAAAGCTCATTGTTATCGATAAAGCCAATTTTTAGGATAGCCTTATAATTATTTCGACACATATAAATAGGGTGCCCAACAATTAGTGCAACATACAAAGAATTTTCATGTCAAGTTTTTACGAAGGGAGTTTCTTTACCTATTTAAATCCTTTCTTCATTATCATCATCGTCAATCAAGTCATATTTCTTGCATATAATGAGTGATCTGGATCACACATGGAAAACCTAATTGATTTCATAATTAGAAATCTTAAGATGCCAAGTACGACTGACTTCTATAATCCCATAAAAATCCTTCTTCAACTTAGAGACATATCTAGGATGCTTTGGATACTAATATCCTTGCGGCTAATCCATATATACTTTCTTCTCAAAATCATCATGTAAGAAAGAATTTGAAATGCATGTGTCTTTCTTACTTCCAAATCTTCATAGAGGGAAATCGAAGTTCTTCATCAAGGATCTTTTTTTAACACAATCCTCCATCAATATCTTCAAATCCTATTGATGTTTTATTACCCAAAAAAATTTGTTTGATGTAATTGATGTATTTGCTAGGCTAAGATTTCCATGCAATCTTTTATTTCACAGGTTTGTGTTCCAACCAATGCTAGGAGACACTTGAGTTTCTACACTTGATTTTGTAGCATTTCAAAACTTGAGGTTCTAGACTTGATGCAATAAAATACTTTCATGTGTCATAAGTTTTAATATCTACTTCTAAACTTCTCTTTGGGTGTAAATTTATGTAGAACAAAAATTGGAGTTCTATTGATGATGTATAAAATAGTAGGCATCTTTTAAAATGTTGGACTTTGAGGTGTGCGGGATCATGAGAACAACACAAGGAAGAAGAACAAACCTAGATTACAACACATAATATTGAATGTATTACCATTAGAATGTGCAAAGATAAGTAATGCATTAGGGTTATAGGCATATATACAAGTTGGGGGGGGTCGACCTCCTAAAGAGGATCCTAGTGTGTTCACATACATCAACACATAAATATACCAACAAATCCCCCCTAGGACTAATGCGATGAACAAGGATGTGGCACTCATGTACAAGGAAGTGCCAAACTATGTGGAATCAATTCACAAAAAAGAAGTAAGCCCAAAGCTTTGCAAACACTGTCAAACGTCTTCATAGGCAGAGCATTTGGGAAAAGGTCTGCAATTTTCTCATGTGTGCGCACATATGACAAATTGATCTCTCGAACAGAGAATCTCTCAATGTGCTTAGTGAGAGCATGGAACATAGGGTTTCTCACAACTACTAATGTGCTCTAATTGTCAATGAAGATGTTGGTGGCAAAAAAATAACCAATACCCAAATCAACCATAAGGCATCTGAGCCATACACACTCAATAGTCATTGTGAAAGCTGCTCTATACTTAGCCTCACAACTAGAATTGGACACATTAGGTTGCTTCTTGCTCAACCAAGAGATGCATGAGCTACCAAGCACAAATCAAAAGCCAATGGTGGACACAAGACTATCATAGCAACTAGCTGAAGTATTTCGATGGCGATGCACCTCAGTGCGCTCTCCTTCTCCAGAGCTCCACAATGATATGCTCGGAGTAGAAAACCGAGCTCTTGAGGCCGCACGCAATATTCCACACATAGGCTGCAGAATACACAGAAAACACAATACACAAGGAGCACGAAGACAGACTTCTTAGGTCTTACAAATGCGGTCGAACTTACAATCTATGACTGCCCAGGCCACTATATGTTTTATTAAGAGAACATATACAAAGAAGTGTCCGGTGGCCATTTGGCCTTTCGCATGGACACTAACGGTAACAATCTCCCACTAAAGGCCAATATGGCTAGAGTAACTATGGGAGAAAAATAAAGAATGATAAAGAATACCTGGGTGTAAGTATAAAAACTATACCTCACACCTGATGGGCATGTTACATAGTATACAAGTGACTGTGTAAGATCAAGAATCAAGTAACCCCCATCAAGTGACAACAGTGTCGAAAGCTACCCTGTGGTAGAGCTTTAGTCAAAGCATCTGCAACATTATCTCGAGTGTCAACCTTCTCAAGAATAATGCTCTTAATGGATAAGTAATCTATAATGAAGTGATACCTCATATCAATGTGCTTGGTCTTTGCATGATAGACTGGATTCTTAGCCAAAGCAATGGCACTCTGACTATCACTGAGCAAGCGAGGTACATGCTGAGGTAAACCCATATCACAAGCAAGACGAGAAAGCCACAATGCTTCTTTACATGCCTCACTTGCTGCAACATACTCTGCTTCTGTGGTGGAAAGAGTTGTACATTCTTGAAGACGATATCTCCAAGAGATAGCACCTCCAGCAAAATGAAAAATGTACCCTGATGTAGACTTACGATTTTCTACACAAGCAGCATAATCAGAATCTGTGTAGCCAGTAATGGATGCTTTCCCTCTACCTAAGCATAGACACTTGTCCTTAGTTCCACTCAGATATCTCAAAATCATCTTGACCGCTTCCCAATGTTTCTTGCCAGGATTAGACATTTATCTGCTCACAACTCCCACTCCAAATGCAATGTCTGGTCTTGTAGCTACCATAGCGTACATGAGACTACCAACAACAGACTAATAGGGAATTTTGGTCATGAATTCCTTTTGCTCATCTCATTTGGGGCAGTCATCCTTGCTCAATTTCACATATGTGGGTAAAGGTGTACTCAATGCCTTTCCACCCTGCATATTGAACCGGTGGAGTACTTTGGATATGTACTCACTTTGAGACAAGTATATGCATCTTTTACTCCTATCACGAGTAATGCGCATGCCAAGAATATGTTTAGCATCCCCCAAATCCTTCATATCAAATGTCTGACTCAACTTCTTTTTGAGAATTGACAAATGTTGGAAGATGCATTTTTGGAAACCTTTTTTGAAGGAAAGATATTGTAAAATGATAGAAATTTGTAGAAATATTTATGCAATTGTTGTAAAAATAAGGAAGAGTCTTCCTTATGTAGGATAGAATCTTATGTATTTTTTCTAGAATTTTTGGAAACTCTTAGATAGCATATTTTTAGAATAATAGAGGAAAGGACCAAAATTCAAGTGTGAAAGAGGACACTTGAAAATGTATATAAGTCAATTTTCTCTATTTTGGAGAGGTTGGTTAGTCATTTGCTCATGCTATCAATAGAGAAGAGAGAGTTTCTGCTGAAATCGTGTTTTCTGCTGTTATGTGTGTTTCTATTGATGTGAGATCTTATTTCTTGCTTAGTCATGGAGATTTGTGAGTTTCATTTGTGTAATGCTGAGTAAGATGTATGAAGAGAGATGATTACTGGTGTATTGAGTGAAAAACAATTGAAGAATGTTGCAGAAATGTGAAAATCGTCTATTGTTACAGAATCGCAATTGTCTCGTCCCTGCGATACAGGTGATATTTTCCAATTCTGATTTCATAATTGTATTCTGATGAGAAAATAACATGAATTAGACACAAAGATCATAGAAAATGATGAAGATTTGCTCTAGATAAGGTAAACCCTAGAAATTTCCTCTTCATTTTCATTTTCTCAGAATTCCAGCCATCAATCTCTTATTTCTATGAATCTATCATCTAGAAGGGGCTGTGGTCTTATGGATATTCCCAGGATTGACAAAATAAAGATGATTTGTTGATTCTTTTGTACTTCATGATTAGAGAGGACAACTCCAAAGTCAATAACAAACATTTTTTGGCGCCGTTGCCGGGGACTATTCCAAAAACTTCATTGAAGTTGGACCTTTGCTGGATCTTCTGTTGATGATGGTAACCAACACAAGAAAAAGGTAAAACTCATCAATCAAGGAATGTGCACATGATGTCATTGTTTGTCTTTGGGGAAAAAGAAAGCAATTGATATCTTGTAGAATTGGAAGTGCTGAAATCTTTGTAAATTGATAGTTGCTCATCATATTGTTGAAGTAAAAGTGCAGGTGTATGGAAGATTTGAGCCAAGAAAGCTGAAGATGAGGTAACTTGAGTCTATTCTTGCATTTCTAGATTTCTTTTTGCCCAAGTACTAGGCACCATGGGTGATCTTGGGAAGATAACATGGTGATACTAAGGAAAGGACAGTTAAAGTAGCTAGAAGTAAGTATAAAAGATTCAGTTGTTGACCAAATCTAAGCATTAATCTTGAGTTGTTCTGCATTTTGAAAAGAAAGATGTGATTGAGTTTATCTTTGCAAAAATTGTTTGCCTTCCATAACACATTTTCATTTGAGAGATTTTCTTTTGCACTTTAGTGATAGCTAAGGACATAGAAACTCATAACCAATCAAGAATCAGGGGATCAATGGATCACCAAAACCAGAAACCCTAAGTAAAGTGTTCACCTTTATTTTTAGGGCAAAAATACCAAACAAATTCATAAAACTCATAAAAAACAATCAAACAAATTTCTTTTCTTGTTAGGAAGCTGAAGTGAGGTGTAGTGGACAAGAGTGATTGTGGAAAAGTAGAAGAAAAACAAAAAAAAAAATGGTCAAAAAACCAGAAAATTAGAAAACACGATTCTCTACACAGAATCGCGATTTTCTGAAAAAAGTGTTGGTTCTGGAGCAACATTTCAAGTGATTGTTGAATTGAAGTTGTTAAAGGGTATTAAAGGTAATTAAGAAGAAGAGACTACTCAAATTGGCATAAAATCAACAGTAAGCAAAAACACGACTTTCTGTACAAAATCGCGATTTTCTGAGTAAGGTCATGGTTTTTGTACAATAATTCAGGATATTGGAGGATTACAAAGAAGAGAAGGTATTGAAAGAAAGCAAGGACAAACAATACTCAAAATTGCATACTCAAAATTGCATAACACGATTCTCTACACAAAATCGCGATTTCCTGTAAAGGGAAATTTTTGGAAATTTTTAGCATATTGGGTACTTGGAAATAAGAAAGTGTAGTGGAGATCATTAAGATTGAGTAAGTAAAATTGAACAAGTGAAAGAGGGTGAAAAATTGGAAAGCACACAAAATCGCGATTTTCTGGACACTATAAAAACCTGGAATTGAAGGAAAATTTCATTTTGAGTGAGAGTGAGTGAGAGAGAGAGAGAGAGCAAAATCGCGACTTCCAGCAAACAATGGATTTCTGAGGACTTCTCTACCAAGCAAGCAAGGTAAAGACTTTGTCATTAATTTGGAATACACATTTTTGCATTAAGTGATCACATAGCACCAAGAAATGAGAAAGAACTAAAAATCACGGAATCGCGATTTTCTGTATTTTGAGTTTTTTGGTAGGAAAACCTTAACTTTGCATTTGAATGTTTCATTGCATGTCAAAATTTCAGTAAGGCGATTCTGGTAGAGAAAGAAAATTTTGAAAAATCAAAACTTTTAAATTTCAAAAAATCAGTCAGAATCGTGATTCTGTAATTCGTGCACAAAATCACGATTTTGAACAATTAGAACAACATCGCGATTCCCAGAACGCGATTTTCATAAGAAAATCGTGTTATTTACAATCTGTGAGCAATCACGATTGTTTGGGATCAAAATCGCGAAAAACACGATTTTCAGTCAAAATCGTGAAAAACACGATTTTCACTCAAAATCGTGTAAAACACGATTTTCAGTCAAAATCGTGAAAAACACGATTTTCAGTCAAAATCGTGAAAAACACGATTTTCACTCAGAATCGTGAAAAACACGATTTTCACTCAAAATCGTGAGAAACACGATTTTGATCACAGAATCGTGAGAAACACGATTTTGATCACAGAATCGTGAAAAACACGATTTTGATCACAGAATCGTGAAAAACACGATTTTCACTCAAAATCGTGAAAAACACGATTTTCACTCAAAATCGTGAGAAACACGATTTTGATCACAGAATCGTGAGAAACACGATTTTGATCACAGAATCGTGAAAAACACGATTTTCACTCAGAATCGTGAAAAACACGATTTTCACTCAAAATCGTGAAAAACACGATTTTCACTCAAAATCGTGAGAAACACGATTTTGATCACAGAATCGTGAAAAACACAATTTTCACTCAGAATCGTGAAAAACACGATTTTCACGATTTTCACTCAAAATCGTGAAAAAACACGATTTTGATCACAGAATCGTGAAAAACATGATTTTCACTCAAAATCATGAAAAACACAAAAATAGTCAAAAAATCGTGAAAATCAAGACTTTAGGCAGAAAATCGTGGAAAAACACGATTTTTGACCCCAAGATCGTGAAAAATACAAAAATAGTCAGAAAATCATGAAAAATACAAATATAGTCAGAAAATTGTGAAAATTAATTGAATGATACTTAGATCTGGAAACAAACTTTCTAAACAAGACCCAACAAGGAAGGAGACAGAAACAGTAAAAGGCAAAGGGCAAGAAAGAAGTTTAGGGCAAGAAAACAACATGGAAAACATAAATGAAACAAATGAGTCTATGGAAACTGGGGATTTTAGAAATATCCTCAAGTACATGTATACAAATAGGTTTGGAACCTATGTATATCAGGATGGAATGCATAAATTTCTCATTAGATTGAGAAATTTAGAAGTTCCCCTGAATATAACTCCTGTAGCTCAATTCAAAGATGGGAGATATGAAGATAGGCAAGGATGTGTGTACATATTCTCTCCAGACCCAGAAAATTCAAATGATCTAGGGCAATGTACTGACAAAGGACCTTGGGAACATAACATGGAACAGACAAATTTACCTAGGCCAAATGAAAACTATACCGGTAATGAACAACAACATGGGAGGAGGACACAGATTTCCCCAAATCCCTTTGACAAGGAACCAGAAGGATATAATGACTTCCCACTCAGAAGAAGATCCCATTGGCAACCTCAGGGTAGAATGCTTAGACCATACCAAGTTGCCAAATGTATGAAGAACCAGTATGAGGGTTATTCAGATCCTCATGCTCATGCTGCAGAATTTAGGCAATTGATCAGAGCTGAAGAAGTAGAAGATTACAAAATACAATTTGAGGCATTTGGTCTAACCCTAACAGGACCAGCCTTATCTTGGTTCATTCCTTTGAGAAAGGAAATGTACCAGGATATTGAATCTTTTTTAGAAGCCTTCATTGGGGAATTCTCTAAGACCGGGATAAAACATAGCACAGCCACATTGATACATAGTTTCAAGCAACAAAAGGATGAAAATGTTAGAGAAGCAGCCACAAGATTTAAACAATACATTGATAGATGCCCAAGAGAGGAAGTACCTTCCATGGCAAAACAGGTATCCTTATTCATTGAGGGTCTGAGAAGTGCCCAACTAAGAACCCTAGTGTATTATAGAAGATGTCCTGATTTAGCAGCCTGTGTGAAGGAAGCAATAGATTTGGAGGACAACAGAGGTCAAGATCTGTTAGCATTTGATCAACCGAGATCATATGAAGACAAAATTCCTCCAGCAGAAGAGTTGGCTCAGGCTATTGCTAAAGCCCTAGAGGTAAGCACTAAAACTAATATGATAAACTCTAGGATAAACACAAATAAAAAATGTTACAATTGTGGAAAAAATCATCTGGCACAACAATGCCCATATCAGAAGCCACCACACTTACAAGATAGGAAGACACTTAAGTATTGTACATTAGAGAGAAAATGGACAAACCATACCAGGGAGGAATGCTTCTATAACAAACAACCCATCAAGGAAAGAGATTCTATGGCTCAAAGGGAATCAGGCTATACTGAACAACCAAGACCTGTGCTTGGACAACAACCTCCTATACCAACTAATGTGGTACCAATCAAGTATACACCAATAGAGGACAGGAATTCAAGACTAAGATCACCATATAAGGAAGAATATCACTGGAATGAGGGATATCAAGAAGATTGGGAAGAATATGAAGTAAGAGAACCTGAGTTAAAAGCCCTAGACTTGGGAAATGGGAAAATTGAAATGGACACAGCAACATTCATGTATATTACCAACAATTACATGTCCAACCAAAAACCTCAATTCAAAGGGGGACCAAAGATAACTTGTTATAGGTGTGGGGGAGAGCATTTCATTAGAGACTGTCCGCAACCTCCTACATTGAGAATAGAGGGAGCCTACTGTAAGGATTGTGGCAGAGAACATTTGATAAAAGATTGCCCAAAGAATCCCCAAAAACAACAGAACACATCTAATAACATACCTTTAAAAACAGTTAACATTATGGAACAAGAAGAATTGAGTGAAAATGACCAAGTGGGAATAAATATTATAACAAGGGCTCAAGCCAAGCAACAAGGACCAATTAAGGAACAAAATGAAGGTTCAACCTCAAAGGTGAAGAGAAATAGACAAAAAGGGAAATGGGAAAAGAAGAGAAGGATGGGCAAAAATTTGGAAGAAGACAATCAGGATCAGCCCAAAAGTACTTCTCCTCAAAAGACACAAAATCAGTCTGAAATAGGAAGTTCTCAGAGTCTAGACACCCTAATCAAAGAATATAAGGGAAGGATTCAAGAAGGACCAAGCCCTACAGATCATGCAGTGGCCTATCCCATACCAGAGTTAGAGCATGAAAGGATGCAAAAGTGTAAACAAATCATTCAGGAAGTACAACTCAGAATGGGGGAAGGAAGTAGCTCGCAGAGAACAGTTGAACAACTTGAGAAAACGAAAACACGGGAAAATACTAACAAAAAAGAAAATCCACAAATAACATTCCAGATGATTATAGATGAACAATGTAGCATTACATGTCACACAACATGGGAAGAACTGTTGAAGCAAAATCCTCATGTACAAAACAAAATGAACAAAGGGGAAACAATACCTGAAAACCTTCATTCACCATTACAAGAATTAGAGGAATTATGGTATATTCCTATTGATAAAATAGGAGGGTATTGTGAAGGGGAAGAAGGAAATTCAACCCTAAAAATACAATATGGAAAAAACTTTGCTAAAGCCATTTTGGATAGTGGATCAGGAGTGGCCATAATGACTAAACAAACCTGGGAGAAATGGGGAAGCAATGAATTACTACCCACTAAGATGAGATTGCAACTTGCAGATGGGCATATAGGAAAACCCCTAGGTATTTGGGAAAAAGTAATTGTGGATATATGTGGAACGGAAATAGAACATACTTTTGCCATAGTAGAATTTCCACAATCCACTTCATATGAAATCATCCTAGGAAGGCCTTTCATGAGACAAATGCAAATTGTGCAAGATTGGGGTAATGATTGTTTATATCTTCAAACCAAAGGAAGAATAACAAGAGTGAACTTAAGAAATGGGCATTACTGTGATATATCTCCTCAAGAATGGTACAAAATACATCAAAATCAAGAAGAAAGTGAGGAATCAGAGTTTGAGGATCAGGAAGAGAGTGAATCAGCAATATGGAAGTGTAACATAATAAGAAACCTCACCAATGGAAAAAGGAGATTGAAAAGAGAAGATTGTGTGGAAGGAAGAAAAGTGCAAGATGAGAGTTATGTGCCACAACAATTTAAGGATGAAGAGTTTGAGCCCTACGGGTGGAACCAAATTTTGGCTACCATGGACATAGCCAATGAGGAGTATGTAGGAGTGGAATTTCAAAATGAAGAAGGGTTTGATATTTTTCACATTAGTATAAACATGATAAGTGTCTCAAAAACAGAGGGGGATCAAGATTCAGAAATGGTATTAAAAAAAAGAAAAACAAAATATTTGGAGATAGTAAAAGCTGAAGATGCAATCAAAGATAAAATCTCAGGCAAGTACAAGGAACATAAACACATAGAAATGGAAAAGGAACAAGAAATTGAGAAGAAAGAGAAGGAAATAAACAAGGATCAATACTTTGATGTACCAGCAAACTTTAAAACCTATGAAGTAGAAGACAGACTACTTCTAAAAATGAAACCAAAGAGAGAAAAAAAGAAAGGAGAAGCTTATGATAATGAAGAACAAACTAAAAAGATCATGATTACTCAGGAAGAAGGAGAGGAAAGACATATTGTAATAGCTGATGATATGACCATAGAGGAAGAAGAAGCACTAAGAAACCTAGCAAAGAATTATAGGGATGTATTTGCTTACAGTTATAAAGATTTAAAAGGAATTGATCCAAAAATCTGTGAGCACAAAATTCCTATGACTCCAGATGCAAAGCCTAGTAAACAGAGACATTATACATTCAATGATAAATACTCTGCCAAGATAAAGGAAGAAATTGACAAGTTGTTGGCTGCTAACTTCATTTATGAAATTGAGTATACTGAATGGATATCACCCATAGTTGTGGTACCAAAAAAGAATGGGAAACTTAGGGTATGCATTAACTTGAAAAAAGTGAATGCAGCAACTATAAGGGATAATTATCCATTGCCAATAACAGATCATCTTCTTGAGAGAGTTGCAGGAAAGGAAGTTTATAGCTTTCTAGATGGGTTCTCAGGATACAATCAAGTACCAATAGCCTTGGAGGACCAACATAAGACTGCCTTTTCTACAGAATGGGGGATTTATGCTTTTAGGGTGATGCCCTTTGGATTGACCAATGCCCCAGCAACTTTTCAAAGACTGATGTGTCATATCTTCAAAGAATTCCTGAGAAATGTGATGGAAATCTATGTAGATGATCTATGCACTTTCTCTTTGAAAAGACAAGATCATTTACAAGATTTAGAAAGAATATTCAGGAAATGCAGGACATACAGAGTATGCTTAAATCCTGAAAAGTGTGTATTCTATGTAAGACAAGGAAGAATGTTGGGTCACATAGTTTCAAAAAATGGAATTTCTACTGATGAGAAGAAGATAAAAGCTATAATAGAGCTTCCAAGACCTACAAATGTGAAGGAACTCCAAACTTTTATGGGACATTGTGGGTACTATAGGAAATTTGTTCACAAATTTGCAGATATAGCTAAACCCTTATATGCCCTCATCACAAAGTTTGAGTGGAATAAAGAATGCGACCAAGCCTTTGAAACATTGAAAACTTGTTTGGTAATAGCCCCAATTCTAAAAACACCTTAGTGGGATAAAATATCTCATGTGCATGTAGATGCTTCAAATTATGCTTTGGGATGTGTGTTAGCACAACCTATAGAAGGAAGTAAATTAGATTTCCCAGTAGCATATGCTAGTAGACAATTGAACATTGCAGAAAAGAACTATACAACCACTGAGAGAGAAGGGCTGGGAATGATATTTGCTGTTAAAAAATACAGACATTACCTATTGGCCAACAAGTTTAAATTCTTTGTGGATCACCAAGCTTTACTTTATTTAGTAAATAAACCATGTCATACAGGAAGAATAGTTAGATGGTTTCTTTTACTAATGGAATTTGAATTTGAGGTGGTGGTTAGACAAGGCAAAACACATTTAAGAGCAGATCATTTGTCTAGAATTCAGTCCAAAGAACCTAGTTCACCCTTAGATGATGACCTGCCAGATACATACCTGTTCAAAGTAGAAAGTGTTCCTGAATGGTCCATATCATTGGTTCCTTTGTTAACCATGGGACCTTGTAGGTCATTAGCAAATAACACACATTTGGTGTTACAAAGCAGGAATTTTATGTTACTAGCTGGGCATTTGTATCACCTTAATCACGCAGGTGTACTAGAATACTGTACCCCAGAAGAGGAGCAACAGGAATATGTAAGAAGAGCTCATTGCTGGAACCCATGTACTCATGCCTCCAAAATAGTCACTTTAAGCAATCTTGCTAGGATGGGAGTACACTGGCCAAACAAAATTCAAGATGTGGAAAGATATGTTGCTAAATGTCAAGAATGTCAAGATTTGCAGAATTCAGAATTAATAACTCTATATTGGTTTAACAAAAATCCTGAGTGGAGTGAAAACATTGTTGAAGAATTAAGGAAAAAAGAGAAAGGGAAGCAACTTATAGCTGGTACAGATTCAAGAAATTTACAAGAAATCTCTGAAGAATATCAACTCATAGGAGAACAATTATACAAAAAAGGAATGGATGGTTATTTAAGAATATGTGTTCCTGAAGAGAAATATTTGGAGATGCTGGAAATGGCACACTGTGGAGTGGCAGGAGGACACTTTTTTAGTGATAGAACAGCCAAACTCATTTTGTATTCTGGCTTTTGGTGGCCAACTCTATTTCTTGATGCAAGAACTTATGTAAAAAGATGTGACATCTGTCAAAGAGTGAGTCAACCAAATAAAAGAGATAACATGCCATTAATCCCATTAATTTCAGCCAGAGCTTTTAGCAAATGGGGATTGGACTTTATTGGACCTATACATCCTCCAGCTAGACAATCTCATGCAGAATACATATTAGTGGCTACTGATTATTTGACAAAATGGGCTGAGGCCAAAGCCACTAAAAGAAATGATGCTCATACAACTGCAAAATTTTTGTATGAAAATATTGTTACTAGATTTGGACTTCCAATTGAATTAGTAAGTGATAGGGGAACTCATTTTTTGAACCAGATCATAGAAAACATGACCACATATTTCATGATTTGTCATAGTAAGTCAGCCCCATATCACCCACAAGCTAATGGGTTAGCAGAAAGTACTAATAAAGTACTTTGCACTGTATTGTCCAAATTAGTCAACACAAACAGAAATGATTGGGATTCTCAACTTAATCATGTTCTCTGGGCTTATAGAGTGGCATACAAAACTGCTTTAGGGACTACTCCATTCAATTTGGTATATGGACAAAATGCAGTTTTACCCATGGAATTTCTTATTCCAACATTAAAAGTGGGTAGTCAATACAATTGGACAGGACATAAACTATCTGAGAGAGTCATAGATTTAGAAAAACTGGGAGCATCTCGACTACAAGCAGTAATGAGTATATATACAGACAAGAGAAGACAAAAAGCCTACCATGATGTGCATATAAAAGAAAAAGATCTTCAAGAAGGAGACTTGGTTCTGGCATACACAGTCAAGGAGCATCAGAAAAAATTTCAGAAGAAAGGTCATGGGCCATACATCATACACAAGATAAGCAAGAGTGGAGCCATTCAATTAGCTAACATTGATGGAGAAATCATGCCTAATTTTATAAGCGGATGTAGAGTTAAGAGGTATGAGTGTCCATTAACTACTGATTAATGGAGAAGACTGCAAAAGGCTCAAAATAGGAAAAAAGAAGAAGAGAACATCAAAAAAGAGGCTCAACAAGAAGCAAAGGAGAGAATAAGAAAAATGAAAGAACTTAAGGAGGTGTGTTTATGTGAAAGCACTCTGAAACAAAGAGAACATTTGCCTGTGATAGGAATGGATCATCAAAATGAAAACATAAGGGTTTTGATAGATTCAGGAGCTCAAGTGAATTTGATCAGTTCAACCTTGGTAAATAAATTTAGCATAAAGAGGAATAAAAGCAGAATGTTGATTAAAACATTAGAAGGAAAAATGATTCAGAGTTTGTCTTCACTTGTTATTAAAGTCAAATTTAATAATGAATATATGAAGATAGATTGTGAAGAGTGGCCAGATCAGTTGATGACTAAAAAATTGATTTTGGGACAACCCTGGCTCAAACAAGGTAAAGTTATTTTGGACTTTGACAAAATGAAGCTTAATTTGACCATAAACGACAAAAAATTTTTAATGTTTTTTCTGAGTAATGAAAAACAGGAAGTTCATCTAGATGTTCATGATCCAGATATGGAAGGATTTACTTTCTCAATGAAGGACAGGGACATATTGCCACTACAAAAGGATCAAGCCTCTTACAATCAAAACCAGCAAGAGAATTTAGGAGTAAAGAAGAATGGTGAGACAAAACGAGGAAGACACTTATGGCCTAATGTGAAACAACAACAAATCAAAACAATAGGGACATGGAAAGGAAGCATACACCGATATTACTCATTAAAACAGGAAGTTAAAGCAAAATGGGTATGGAGACCAAAAAATACTACAAAAGGTTGGTCTGAGAAGCATGGATGTTTGGATAACATAAGGACAATTGCAGTAAAACATTGTTGGGTAAAAAAATCAGAATTATGGCAATGGTAGAAAGATCATCCACAATTGACCTATCTTCAGAATTTCAGAACAAAATATTAAAAAAGAGAGAGAAGGATGGCAAAAGTATCTTCTTTTAAACCTTTTCCCCTTAAAAGAGAATTAGGAGGGGAAGAAAAGGAGGACAGAGCAAAAAAAAAAAAAAAGAGAAAAACTGGACACAAGAAAAACTGGATACAGTGTGTATTTTATTTTGTTTTTAAATTTATAAAGCACAAAGCAAGATATAGGGAGGAGGAAAAGTAAATTATTATGGTAAATTCGTATTATTTTGTTTCAATTTTCTATGATCATCTTTTGATTTCTATTTTTCTAAAGTTGTTTTCTTTCATTAAGCATCATGCCATCATTTCTTTCTTCAAGCACATTAGACATCTTGCTACACCTGTAATGATCACTTTAATTGAGTCTTTTGAAGAAGCAAAATTTATTTGGAAGACTTTCTTTCTCTACTCTAATGGCAAGAATGTTCCAAAAGAAAACATTAATTTTTCTGGATTTTTGTGACTTATGTGGGTGGAGTTTTTTGGTGTATTTTATTTTATTTTCATCAGAAAATGGTGAATACAAAGGAGTTGCCAATTCATGACTTCAAGGCAGAATCAATTGTGCTATCAAGAGGACATTGGTTTCTGGACAGTGAAACTGTGGAGGAACAAGTGGACCTGGAGCCAGATGATGAGCCAGAAATTCCAGAGGCTGAGAAGGTGGTGAAGGAACTTAAGGAGACCCTAAACATCATTGGCCAACACATATTTACAGTGGGAGTAGGAGGATACAAGTATACAATGTTGTGCCAGGAATTCTACAGGTTTCAAAGAGTTGCTGTCAATATGAAAAGATGGAAGGCAGTAGGGCTGCATAAAATATTGGAAGAACCTATCTTCTTTATTGACTTTGAAAGAGTAGCACAGGTGATGGGTAGTTTGGAAGAAGTTGGGAAAGGTAATGATGCCTATTTCAGATGCAAAGTCAAAAACAAGGATAACCAGGAAGTAGGTATCACTATCAAGGCAGAACACATCAGAGCAGCACTGCAATTCTATACAATGGGAACCAAACTTGACCCAAGTTTTGTCAAAAAGAATAAGGAGACTTACACAGGATATGCAAAATTCACTGATTTCAAAGGAAGGGAGAATGAGGAATATGCTGTAAGGATGTTCTTACAGTATTTTTGTTTTCCAAAACTACCGAGATACACAATGCCACATAAGTCAGTGACATTATTAATGTTCAACAACAAGGACAGAACAAAACCTTTTGGAGTAATGGATGTCTCACCATACATCCATGAACAGCTAAAGGAAGCAGCAAAACACTGGGAACAGAAGAAGTTCATGAATGGGGCCCAGTTCTTAACAAGAATCATTTATCATGTTCTAGGGATGGAAGATCAACTGAAATTGGCTCCAGAAGCACAGTATTTCAGGAATCGTATGCATGGAATCAAGAGTCCTCCAAGGAAAATGACTGAAAGAGAAACAGAAGGACAAACCCGCATGAGGGGAACAGGTATGAAAAGGAAGATGATATCTGAGGAAGTAATTCCTGTGAAGAAAAGAAGGGTGGACCCAAGGAAGGTGGAACTAGAAATGGAGGAAGCCACAAAAGAGGAACATGAAAAGGCACAGAAACAGGTTCAAGCTTCTAGTGAACCACATCCACCCCAAACAAGCAAAGAGCAACTATACACCTATCTAACCCAAGGGAATAACAAGAGAGCTATGTATGAAGCACAATACCAGAAAATGTTGGAAGACTACTCATGCAAAGCTACAGACTGGATTCAGGAGGAGGTGGAGCACTATGAAGCTCTTCATGACCAAATGATGATAGCTGAAACTGAGGAGGTGTTTGTCAGAAAAGAGGTGGAATTGCTAGCTTATTTTAAGGAATTACAAGGACCCCCAGAGACCAGAACCACTGTGGTGGTGAAAAAGAAGGTTCCAAGGAAGCCAGTACAAAAAAAGAAATTGACCAAGAAGGGAAAGGGTAAATCCATAGCTGAAACTGTTATCAAAGAGAGGGAGGAAGTAGTTATGGAAGAAACACAGAAGCCATCCATTGTGGAAGAAGTATCAAGACCTACAGAACCAGAAAAAGGAGGATCTTCACACTTCTCATCTGATTCTGAGAGTGATATTGAGAGTTTCCTGTTAAAGAGTTTAAATTTATGAATACCAAATACTCCTAATGTCATCATACAGACCTCTGAAAAACAAAAGACACCTGAGGTATTGAAGAAGAAGTCTCAGGAGATACCAATTCAGGAACAGGCAGAAAAACAGCCTAGTCTGGAAGATGAAAGAAGGATAATGAAGGGAAAGGCAGTAATGATAGAAGAGGAAGGCCAAATAAGAGAAGAAGTCAGTTATGGGTGGGTGCATACAGGAATGAAACCCATATGCATTAAACCATCACAAACTCACTTCAAATTGGATGAAAAGCTAGAAGAATTGACAAAGGAGATACAGAAGGGTAGCTCATTTAGAGAACCGAAGGATGTAAATAAGAATCAAGAAACAAAGAATATAGAAATGGGAAAGAGTGCTCCAAAGGTTACAGGGAAAGTTATGGAAAAAGAAATCATTCAGAGTATAAAGGATGTGCTGCATGATTTGAAGAATAATGAGGAATTCACATCCAATGAGGATCAAGAACAAGAGGTAGCAATGGACCTCATGTACAGTGATGAACAGGAAGAAGAACACAAGGAGGAAGGAAGTAATGATCAGGTGAAAGATTTGAAAGTAACTGGAATAGTTCTAGCACAGGAGAAGGAAAGACAGGAAGAACAAGCAGGTGAAGGTCAGCAAAATTCTAGTCAGGAAACTGAATATAACCAGTTGCAGAAAACTCTAAGCCAGGAGAAGGAGATGCAAGCAAAAGAAGGACATCTTTCTAAAGAAACTCAACAGGTGTTGGAAAAAGAAAAGGTACAAGAAATAAAACTGATCTCAGATGTTTTGGAGCAAAAGAGTTCAGGTGTTCAAGAAGACATGGTAGATTTAGAAACATTGGACACTCAGCCAAGCCATGAAGAAAATGAGGCCAAAATTATAGAATATGAGGGAGAAGAGGAAGAGGAGAGTGAATGCAAAGAAGACAAACACCTGGAAACCAAACAAATAGCAATACAAGGAGGATTGGAAAGAATCCCAAAGAGTATTAGATCAGCATGTCAACTCATTATGAGCAATATTGAATAGTTCAGACCCTCAAGCCGAAATATGATCATTTCAGGAATGGTAGCAGAGTCAGAATTTGAAAAAGGCAGTATGGTTATTAAAGAGCATAAAAGAGAAAAGGAGCATATGGTAGAGCAAATAAGGAAGGTGCAAGAGAAGAATGAGGAGTTTTCCAGTAAAATAATTGCTTTGGAAGAGTTGGAAGTACAAAAGCAAAACAAGATTCTATACTTGGAAGAGAAGAGTATACAACTAACAGAGCAGAATGATAAATTGGAAAAAGAATTGAGAACGATTAAGGGAAGATATAGAACTCTACAAACTTCCTATCAGATTTTGACTAAAGCTAATGAAGAAATCAATAAGCTACTATTGGAGGAAGGGCAATTGAAGGAGGAAAGTCAGACAGCCCAGATAACAGAGGGAGAAAAGGAAGGATTACTCAAAGAGATTCAGGAATTACAAAGAGAATTGAAAGAAGCCAAAGAATTAGAAAGGCAGGCTAGTACACATGCTGCTACATCTATGAGAGGCTATAATAAGCTACATCTGGATATGGAAAAGGAAAGAAATGAGTGGCAGTCAAAGAGGGAAAAGGAACAGAATGAGTGGAAAAAAGAAAGAGAATTATGGGCACAACAGAATGGAAGTCTGATATTGACTATAGAAGAATTGCAGAAGAAGTTGAATAAGCCACAGATCCAGGAAGAGACACATGTGGAAACCACACATGAAGAAGAACATGGGGTAGACAATATTGAGGGAATACAACATGACAATGAACCAGCAGATAAAAATTCAGAAGAAGAATATTCAGAGGATTTTGTAAATAAATTGCTGACAAGTAGAGATTCTAGAATGGAGTTCATCAGAAAGATGCATGATGAGTACGAAGAACAAATTGTCACATTCGCATTGAATAAGGGAATCAATCCAGATCAACATCACTGGGCAGCAGATGGATTGGGGATACCATTCTGTATGATTTTGGAGAGCATAAAGAACTACCAGATGGCCAGAGTTGGGCTACCTCCAAACAAATACTTTGAGTATGAAGAGGACATCAATGTCACCAAAGAACTATTTGAGAGAGCCAACCCTAAGTGGAGAAATAAATGGTTGGATGCCAACAAAGAATGTAGGAAAATCTGGAAAGAGGCACCTCTTCATGTAAAGATCAATCCAGCCTATTGTCCAGTAGCACGACGAAGAGAATGGACAACTTTTTGGGATAGAAGAAGAGAAGGTCAAATTCCTCCAAAGTGGATGAATTTTCCAAAAGTAGCAGGTCCTAAGGCAGGCACATGGCCTACCAAGAGCTATATGGTGAATACTGTTGAGTCTGTAATAACTACATACAAAGATGTCATTCTACTTATAAGAATAATGAGGTTAATTTTGGCCTGTATAGAAACTTATACTGACACAGATATCAGAACCCTGAATTATATCGGTTTTAATTCTCCAACAGATGCATTATTATTTGATTTGAGCGAAACACCTGACAGAATTTGCTTAATGGCATATTACAGCAGAGTGATATTTTTGGGCAGTCATTACTTGCAAATTTTTGAAGATGCTTTTGATTACGGGTTTTTGAAAGAGAGTCAGAGATTTTTGGAAACCTATCAGTTGGTACAAAATCCAGACTTACGGCATATGAAGCTGCCTATACAGAATACTTGAAGAAGGATGTCATAGATAAACCAGAAGCTGCAGTACAATGGAGAAAGGCATTATTTGAAATGGTTAATAATCTAAATATAACAGAAAGAAAAAGTCATGATTTGCTGTCACAAGTATATCAAAGAAAGAAGAAATGAAGAAAAGTGATCAGTACAAAGGAGCAGGAAAGTCTTTCGTCAGGAGCCGAAAGGCTTAGGAGGGGAAGGATGTTGGAAGATGCATTTTTGGAAACCTTTTTTGAAGGAAAGATATTGTAAAATGATAGAAATTTGTAGAAATATTTATGCAATTGTTGTAAAAATAAGGAAGAGTCTTCCTTATGTAGGATAGAATCTTATGTATTTTTTCTAGAATTTTTGGAAACTCTTAGATAGCATATTTTTAGAATAATAGAGGAAAGGACCAAAATTCAAGTGTGAAAGAGGACACTTGAAAATGTATATAAGTCAATTTTCTCTATTTTGGAGAGGTTGGTTAGTCATTTGCTCATGCTATCAATAGAGAAGAGAGAGTTTCTGCTGAAATCGTGTTTTCTGCTGTTATGTGTGTTTCTATTTATGTGAGATCTTATTTCTTGCTTAGTCATGGAGATTTGTGAGTTTCATTTGTGTAATGCTGAGTAAGATGTATGAAGAGAGATGATTACTGGTGTATTGAGTGAAAAACAATTGAAGAATGTTGCAGAAATGTGAAAATCGTCTACTGTTACAGAATCGCGATTGTCTCGTCCCTGTGATACAGGTGATATTTTCCAATTCTGATTTCATAATTGTATTCTAATGAGAAAATAACATGAATTAGACACAAAGATCATAGAAAATGATGAAGATTTGCTCTAGATAAGGTAAACCCTAGAAATTTCCTCTTCATTTTCATTTTCTCAGAATTCCAGCCATCAATCTCTTATTTCTATGAATCTATCATCTAGAAGGGGCTGTGGTCTTATGGATATTCCCAGGATTGACAAAATAAAGATGATTTGTTGATTCTTTTGTACTTCATGATTGGAGAGGACAACTCCAAAGTCAATAACAAACAACAAATCATAAGAGGACTTCCCAGCAATCAACGTATCATCGATGTAAAGTATCAAGCATATCAAGCTGCCATCAAAGCATCTCTTAGTGTAGAGACAATGATCCTCATTGCTCCGAGAATAGCCTTGGGACTTCATAAAAGCATCAAACTTTTGGTACCACTATCTAGGACATTGTTTAAGTCCATACAAGCTCTTCTTGAGCTTACAAACTAGAGTTTCCTTGCCAGGAACTACATAACCCTCTGGTTGTTCCATATAGATCTCATCTGTAAGATCTCCATGCAAGAAAGCTGTTTTCACATCCATTTGGACTAGCTCTAAGTCCTCCATTGCCACAAATCCAAGCAACATGCGCAAAGTAGTCATCTTGACCACTACACAGAAGATTTCCTCAAAATCAAAACCACAATGTTGCTTAAAACCCTTTGTAACAAGTCGTGCTTTATATTGTAGAGAAGCACTATCTTATGTGAATTTCAACTTATATACCCATTTACATGGTAAAGCTTTCCTACCCTTTGGGAAAGGTACTAAGTCCCAAGTACCATTCTTGTGAATAGAATCCAACTCACTCTTCATGGCACGCTCCCACTTGACATGATCCTCTCTCTGCATAGCCTCTTTGTAGCAAGAAGGCTCACCGGCATCTGTTAGCATAACAAAATCTAAACCTGGAACATATCTATCAGGTGGATGTGAGACATGTGCAGAACATCTCAATGGTTGCTGATATATGAACATATGCCTCACACCCAAAAACTCGAAGATGATCATAATATGGTGGTTTCCCTGTCCATAACTCTTGTGCCACTTTCAGACCTTTGGTAGTACTAGGTGAAAGGTTAATCACATGAATTGCAATCAATACTGCTTCTGCCCAAAAACCTTGTGAGACGTTTGCATGATGCAACATAGAGACTACTCTATCTTGAATAGTTCTATTCATCCTCTCAGCTACACCATTCTCTACTGGAGTATAAGGAGATGTAAACTCTCTATGAATCCCTCTAGACTGATAGAAAAGGTTGAATTCATGTGAAGTATATATATTCACCCCCATTATCTGAACGTAAAGCCTTAAGTTTAGTTCCTTTTTTAGTCTCAATTGAAGCAAGCCATTTTATGAAAGTAGGGAATACATCATCCTTTGATTTGATAGGATATACCCAGAATTTTCTAGTAGCCTCATCTATGAAAGTGACAAAGTAAAGAGAACCACCTAAGGACCTAGTGGGCATAGGACCACACACATCTGTATGAACGAGATCTAAAGGTTGAATTGAAGAGTCAATCTGCATTCTATGCACATTTCTGGTTTTCTTTCCTTATTGACAATGCTCACAAAATGAAAAATCAGAGAAAGATAACACACGTAAGTAGCCAGAACGAGAAAGATTTTCCATTCCACTATGAGATATACGGCCCAAACGACCATGCCAAATACAAGCCATAGGCTGTTCAGTAACAGATAACAAGTGTTCTTTTTGTTGGAGTTGGACGTCTGCGGAAGCACGCGAACAGCACAAGGAAGAAGAAGAAGCTTGGAGCACAACACACAAGACTGAATGTATTACTAGAGAATGTACAAAGATAAGTAGCCCATTAGGGCAATAGGCGTATATACAAGCCGAGGGAAAAAAACCTCCTAAAGAGGGAAAAAAGTGCCCCGGCAGTCCTAGAGTGTTTACACACATCACTACCTAAATATATCAACAAATCCCCCCTGGGAGTGATGCGGTGAACAAGGAGCTGGCACTCATGTATAAGGAAGTGCCAAGCTATGTGGAAATCACTCCACAAAGGAAGTAAGCCCAAAGCTTTGCGGAAAGCTTCAAACTTCTCCCTAGGCAGAGCCTTCGTGAAAAGGTCTGCAATGTTCTCCTGCGTGGGCACATATGCCAAGCTGATCTCCCCAGCAGAGAACCTCTCCCTGACATAGTGATAATGCACCTCAATGTGCTTAGTGCGAGCATGGAACACAGGGTTCCTCGCAACTGCCAATGCGCTCTGACTGTCAGTGAAGATGGTGGTGGCAGAAGACTGGCCAACACCCAAATCAGCCATAAGGCGTCTGAGCCACACACACTCAACAGTCGCTGTGAAAGCTGCCCTATACTCAGCCTCACAACTGGAAGTGGCCACAGTAGGCTGCTTCTTGCTCAACCAAGATATACATGAGCTACCAAGCATGAAGCAAAAACCACTGGTGGACACACGAGTGTCATAGCAACCAGCCCAATCTGAGTCAGAAAAAGCATGCAAATCTGGCGGTAGTGATCCCCCCTTGGGATAAAACAACCCAAGTAGCCGAGTACCACTCAAGTAGCGAAAGATGCGCTTAACCGCTTTCCAATGCGTGACTCCTGGGCAATGCATAAACCTGCTCATCTGTGAGACAGCAAACTGAATATCTGGCCGAGTAATGCATAAGTAAATCAAGCATCCAACAGCCTGCTGATAGAGAACAGCATCAAATGCATCTCCAGCATCATGAAGACTCAATCGTAAACCTGTCTCCATAGGAGTGGCAATAGGCTTACAGTCTTCAAGGCCAAAACGCTGCAATAATGTGTCAATATATTTCGTTTGACACAAAGCCATTCCACCATCAACGTGCATAAACTGAATGCCCAAATAGTGATGCAAATGCCCCAAATCAGACATCTCAAATGAGGCATGCAAATCAGCCTTAAAATCAGCAATATGTGTCTCAATAGGACCAGTGAGCAGCATGTCATCAACATAGACAACAATGATCAGAAGCACATCATTAGCACGTTTAACATATAAGGTGCTTTCAGTTGGACTGTTCTCAAAACCACGTGCAATCAGATAGGCATGTATCTTCTCATACCAAGCACGTGGTGCTTGCTTTAAACCATATAACGCCTTCTTTAACCTGCACACCTGGTTTTCATGCCCTTTCTGCACAAAGCCACGGGGCTGAAAAACATACACTTCTTCATGCAAGTCACCATTCAGAAATGCTGTTTTAATGTCCAACTGATGTACATTCCAACCATGATGGGCTGCAAGTGCACAAATGCTCCGAACAGTAGTCATACGGCATGTAGGTGCAAAGGTCTCATCAAAATCAATGCCTCTTTCCTGCGCATAACCCTTTGCAACAAGCCTAGCCTTATACCTGTCAACTGTACCATCAGGTTTACGCTTCAGCTTGTATACCCACTTAGTGTCAATGGCCTTCTTGCCAGGAGGCAAGTCACATAAAGACCATGTACCATTCTTCATTATAGCATCATATTCAGATTGCATAGCAGCCATCCAATTTTCTGAATTTTGTGCTTCATCAAAAGAAACAGGCTCATTCTCATCACAGAGACTAGATGCAGCCATAGCATAGCAATCTGATGCAAAGGAGGCACTATGAGAGCCTGAACGAGTACGATATGACAAAGGTGCATCTAATTTGCTGTCACGCAAAGTCTGCACCAGCCATTTTGGCATAGTTTTTGCCTGCTCAATATCAGCTCTCTCATCAACAAGTGCATCATGTAAATCTGCATCAGAAATGGAATGATCTGCATCATCATATGGAACCTGCAAAGGCTGAGAAGTTGCCTCATTAGGACCAGCACTAGCCTGTCCACCTGTAAAAAGAGGCATCAAAGTATCATACATGTCTTTGGAGCTAACAGATGTCTCCTTAGTACATGAAAGCAATGGCTGAATAGCATCTTCTACAAAGACAACATCACGGCTAACCAGAATGCGTTTAGTCTGTGGATGATACAGACGATAGCCTTTACTTTCAGAACTGTACCCAACAAAAATACATTTTACTGCCTTATCATCCAATTTTCTGCGATGTTGTTCAGGCACTAATGCATATGCCAAACAACCAAAAACACGCAGATGAGCAACAGATGGCTTGCGGTCATGCCAAGCCTCATATGGAGTGATAGACTGCAACGCTTTAGTGGGACACCTGTTCAGTACATATGCTGCACACATGACAGCCTCAAGCCAGAAACTATGTGGTAAAGCCTGACTTTTGACCATGCACCTCGCCATCTCCATGAGTGACCTGTTCTTTCGTTCAGCAACTCCATTCTGTTGAGGTGTATACGGCACTGTACACTGGTGTTTTATCCCACGTTCAGCCAGAAATGCATTAAAATCTGAAGACATATACTCCCCCCCTCGATCAGAACGGAGGGTGCCCATTTTACATGCTGACAGATTTTCAGCCAAAACCAAAAACTGTTTGAAGCACATGAACACTTCGGACTTTGCTTTGAGTGGATATACCCATGCATGCCTGGAAAAATCATCAATGAAAGTCACGAAGTAAAGGTAATTTCCAAAAGAGGGTGTCTGCATAGGACCACAGACATCACTATGTACAAGCTGCAATTTCTGCGTAGCCCGAACTGAACCATCTTTTGGAAAGGAAGAACGCTGCATTTTGCCCAAAATACAGCCTTCACAAACATGTTTTCCAGGTGCCTCAAGTTTGGGCAAAGAGGACACCATTTCAGATTTCTGCAGGCGTAACAAACTAGCAAAATTCAGATGACCAAAGCGTGCATGCCAAAGCTTTGCATCTGACATAGCCTGAGAATCATGAACTGCACATGCCGAATCATTCACAGATCTTTCATAGTCTATGAGCTTATACAGCCCACGACATAAAATGCCAGAAGCAATAATCACATCGCCATTTGAGAGATCATGGACTGTACACCTGTCATCAACAAATTTCACAACCAAGCCAATCTTTGCTAATGCAGAAACTGATAACAGATTCTTTTTGATCCCTGGCACAAATAAAGCATCTGACAAAGTGAAAGAACTACCATCAGCAGTAGTCAGAATGATCTTACCAACTCCCATAACAGGATAAGAGGAGTTATTGGCGCATGTGACAGTATTCCCTGTAGGAGCAGGCTCAAGTGAAGAGAAGAAACTACGCTGCGAGGTAATATGTTTGGTCGCCCCACTGTCAAAATACCAAACATCTGAGTCTACTACAGACATGCACTGATCATGAGAAGATGGGTCAAAACTGCAGACAGTGGTAAACGCCCATTCTTCTTCCTGCACAAGATTTGCAGACTCTGTTTTTGGTGTAGAGGCCTCTGCAACAACCATTCCAGCCTCTTTCTTCTTTGCCTCTTTAGCAGCCAATTTTGGACAGTTCTTTATAATATGATCATTTCCTTTACAGTACTTGCAGAACAATTTCTGCTTTTCTGATTTCTTTTCATCTTTATCCTGGTTCTTTGATTGTGCAGCATTTGCAGATTTCTGCTTACTAGTAGAAGAGCTCCATTTTCCTTTGCCCTTCTGACTAGCCAGGAAAGCTTGATCTGCAACACGCATAATGGACCTGTTCTGCCTGGACTGATCTTCCTGCAACAGAACAGAGACTAATTCCTCAAATGACAAGGCATTCGGATTGCCTTTCATCATCAACCGAAGAGTAGAGGCAAAACTCTGATATGAATCAGGAAGACCATTCAGAACGGTCTGCACAAGTGAGCTATCTGGTATAACCTCATCAGCAGAAATCAATTGTTCCTTCAGGTCTTTGATCTTTGTAAGAAAACTGTCCATAGAATCACCTTCATTCATGTGCTCACTCTCCAACTGTTTTCGGAGGTAAGCAACACGAGCCTCATTCCTAGCCTGGTACAAAGTGGTAAGTGTATCCCAAGCATCCTTTGCTGTTCTGCAAGAGCGAATGTGAGGAATAATGGCACGTTTGACAGACAAAGCTATCAATGCATGTGCCTGGGCATCTCTGCCATCCCAACGAATCTGCTCTGCAGTAGGTGCAACAGAAATAGCAGCACGAACAGGAATCTGCGGAATATCATCTTCGACACCATCTTCATCAGCTCCAACACCTGTATTTGCAGTACCTGTCGTTACAGGTGTAACAGGACGTCTTTCAACACCCTGCACAATGTTCCACAATCCTTTTGCAACCAGTACATGTCGCATCATATAAGCCCATAATGGGTAGTTAGTACCATCCAACTTATCCTCAACAGCCAACATACGGAATACATCACTGCTTTCAGCCATGGCCGGTGACTAAAATGCCTTGATGCAGAAACTTGACTGTATCTAAAAAAGTTGAACGGAACTGCCCAAACGAGTTCTGCTAGACCTGTAGCAGACTTTGAGACGCTTAAACTGGCGAACAGAAACTGGTATATACCTTTGGCACAAAAGGACGAAATAGCCTGCACAAGCGCTGCGATAGTGCGTTCGGAGGCCGAAACGAGCTCAGATCGCGATTTCGGCACGACAGAGCAAAGCCGTTTTGATCTCGGAAACACCCTGAGTATGCTCACCAAATTTCGTGCGAATCTGAGACTGCAAACGGAGGAGTGTCGACGGCGCCCTAGAAGAAGCGACGACCTGCTCTGATACCAATTGTTGGAGTTGGACGTCTGCGGAAGCACGCGAACAGCACAAGGAAGAAGAAGAAGCTTGGAGCACAACACACAAGACTGAATGTATTACTAGAGAATGTACAAAGATAAGTAGCCCATTAGGGCAATAGGCGTATATACAAGCCGAGGGAAAAAAACCTCCTAAAGAGGGAAAAAAGTGCCCCGGCAGTCCTAGAGTGTTTACACACATCACTACCTAAATATATCAACACTTTTCTGTGATACAAATGAAGGATAAAGTGAGCCAACTTTGCTTCCTTTTGCAATAACCATATTGCCCTTTGATATACAAAAGGATTGAGCATAGAAGACCACCTTGTAACCAAGGTCATCAAGTTGACCAACTAACATCAAACTGCGTGATAACTGAGGTACATGCCATACATTATGCATAGAACATCACACTGGTAAGAGTCACCAAGTCTCATGGTACCAAGAGACTTTTCTGCATAATTAGAGAACCATTCTCTATGTGGTGTCACATGGAAAGAAGCACTAGAATCTAGGAGCCAGGTGTGGGGAAATGAATCAACCATAAGTGCCTCAGATGGCATAGTACTATCAAGTGTCAACACATCAACATCATCAAAAATAGCATTAATTTCTTCAATCTTCACAGTCAAAGTAGATGGTGCAGCTAACTATTTAACATGCCCATCAACATTTTGTCCTTTAGCTTTAGCATTCTTTAATACATAACAGTCTTTCTTCATGTGTCCTTTCTTACGACAATAATGGCATTCGATATCCCTCTTCCTTGATTTACTTCTACTCTTATTCCGTTGACCATTCTTTTCCTTGTTCTTGCTCCTGCCACGTTGCTGATTCTTTCCTTGGTAAGAATCACAAACATTATATGCATCTCCACTCTGAGTGCCAACCATAGATTTTCTATGAATCTCTTCACTCAAGAGTGCTCCACATATGTCATCATAGACGAGTTTACCACCAGGTGCACTATTGCTAATAGCTGTGCAAAATGTATCCCATGATGATGGCAGGGTGCATAACAACAATACTGCTTTCATTTCATTATCCATATCCATTTTCTGAGCCTCTAACTGGGAGAATATATCATCAAACTTATTTAGATGAGCAGCAACACTATCTGTGTCCTCCATACAAAGGTCATATAATTTTCTCATCAGATACACTTTATTTGATGTCGTCTCTTTTTCATATGTATTGTATAACTTCTTCCAAAGTTTCTCTGCACTTTCACAGTCTAATACTATAAAGTAAACATTAACATTATCTTCCAGGTGCAAGGGAATGGTAGACCTGGCCATTTCATCTAACTCATCCCAATCATCTTCATCCATGTCAGCAGGCTTCTTTGAAATCCCATTTACTGGCTTCCATTGCCTCCTTTGAATCAGCACATCTTTAATCTGATTCTTCCATAGAGCAAAGTTTGTGCCATCAAATTTTCAGATCTCAAAATGATCTTTGCCCTACAAGTTATAGCTCCTCCTCGAAACACTAGCACTAGACCCTGATCCACTGGATGTGCCTCAGACCTCTGATGCCATGATGGTAGAGAATTGAATAGAATGATAATGGAGCTAGAAGAGTCTAAACACCAACAAATAAGTGTATCAAGGAGTAAATCGACCACTGTATAGTTGACTAAACCAGAAATCCGGAAAAATTTTGCCAGAGTATCCTCTGGCATATGACCAGTGTCAAAGTATCATAAAACTGCAAGTACTGACATGTCTAACTGCATAGTGAATCACTAACTCCAGTGCATGTAATCATTTACCCAATATAAGCCAACTAGGCTTATCGAGCACTTATGAACAACTATCATACAACTCCTATGGCGAGGCTGGGTAAGTCTTCCACCTGCATCACCGAAGAGACCCCGACATCTGGGTGTCTCCCAGTTAAGAGAACCTCGCCACGACCCTCTTTATTAAACAAAAAAGGCTTTATGCAAAGAACGTAACCGCTATATCAATGACCACATGGGTGTACATAAGCGGTATCCACGGAAGCATACATGGTGTGTATGTGCTCAATATATGCAGTAAAATGACACTAAAAGGCTGAATACACAGCCCAAAAACTAGCCAATAACACCTACAAGTGTCTGTCAACTCTGATGTTTTAGGCTTAAAAAACCTACATAAATTTGCAGCGGCTACTCCCACCAGAACTGAAAGCCTCTCGAGAAACTTGTAGTTTTACGAGCGTGGCTGAAAATACAGCCCCAAAGGTTGATATTTGAGAAGTACAAAGAACACTCTTCTTGATGTTCTTGGACCTCTGTGAAGAGAACTATGTGCGAAAGTACTCCAAAATGGCTCCAAATACACCCCAAAAATGCTTCAAAAATAGGCTTTGAAACAAAGAATGAAGCTTTGAGGGAGCAAAACTTGTTCAAGGTAATGTCAACCTTAGTCTTTCCCCTTCTTCAGACACCACAAGAGTGTAGCTTAGTGGCAAGAGATTGCCACAGTTAAGCGAGCTCTAGGGGGAACTGTACTAGGATGGGTGACCTCTCGAGAAGTACCGGGAACCTCTATATTCCTTGATCGTTGAGGTCCTCCCTCGCGCACATCCAATGGCACCAACGGTGACTTTGGTGACTCCGATGACAAGGTATGCCAAGGTCTATGCTTTGGTTGCCACCTTAGTCGTAAGCCTTGGAGAAAGCCTTGGGGGGGGTGGGGGGGGGGGGGGGAGGGGTGCTCGCTTTGCTCGCACAAAAGGAACAAAGCTTTTGCCTCGAACTACTCTAATACTAGTGAAGTATTTTGATGGCGATGCACCTCAGTGCGCTCTCCTTCTCCAGAGCTTCATGATGATATGCTCGGAGTAGAAAACCGAGCTCCTGAGGCCGCACGCAATACTCCGCACATAGGTTGCAAAATACACAGAAAACACAGCACAGAGGGAGCACGAAGACAGACTTCTTAGGTCTTACAAATGCGGTCCAACTTATAGTCTGTGACTGACTAGGCCACTATATGTTTTATTAAGAGAACATATACAAAGAAGTGTCCGGTGGCCATTTGGCCTTTCACATGGACACTAACGGTAACACTAGCTCAATCAGAGTCAGAAAATAATGTAAATATGGTTGTAGTGATCCCCCTAGGGATATAACAAACCAAGTAGTCGGGTATCACTCAAGTAGCGAAAGATGTGCTTACCCGCTTGCCAATGCTTGACACCTAGGTAATGCATAAATCTGCTCTCCAACGTTATGAATACTCAATCATAAACCTATCTCCATAGGAGTGACAATAGTTTTGTAGTCTTCAAGGCCAAAACACTGCAATAATATGTCAATATATCTAGTTTTACATCAAGTTATTCCACCATCAAATTGCATAAGTTGAATGCCCAAATAATGATGAAAATGCCCCAAACCTAACATCTCAAATGTGGAATGCAAATCTTCCCTAAAATCGGCAATGTGCTTCTCATGAGGACTAGTGAGCAGCATGTCATCAACATAGACCACAGTGATCAGATCCACATCATTTGCATGCTTACAATATAAGCTGCTCTGAGTTGGACTGTTCTCAAAACCATGTGCAATCACATAGGCATGTAACTTTTCATACCAAGCACGTGGTGCATGTTTCAAACCACATAATGCCTTTTTCAACCTACACACTTTTGTTCATGCCCTTTTTACACAAAGCCATAGAGCTGAGAAACATACACTTCTTCATGCAAGTCACCATTCAAGAATGCAGTTTTAATGTCCAATGCATGTACATTCCAACTATCATGAGCTTCAAGTGCACAAATGCTATGAACAATAGTCATTTGGCAAATAGACACAAAGTTCTCATCAAAATCAATGCCTCTTTCCTGAGCATAACCCTTTGCAACAATCCTAGCCTTATACATGTCAACTGTTCCATCAGGTTTTCACTTTAGCTTGTATACCCACTTAGTAGCAATGGCCTTTTTTATAAGAGGCAAGTCACATAAAGATCATGTACCATTCTTCATTATAGCATCATATTCAGATTGTATAGCGGTCATCCAATTGTTTGAATTTTGTGTTTCATCAAGTGAAACATGCTCATTGTCATCATAGAGACTAGAGGCAGCCATAGCATAGAAATTTGATGCAAAAGAGGCACTATGAAAGCCATAAGGAGTACCATATGACGGAGATGCATTTGCACCAACCATTTTGGCATAGTTTTTGCCTCCTCGGTATTAGCTCTCTCTTCAATAAGTGCATCATATAGATCTGCATCAAAAAAGGAATGATTTGCACCATCACATGAAACCTATAAAGGCTGAGAAGCTGCCTCATTAGGACCAAGACTAGACTATCCACCTGTAAAAAGAGGCAACAAAGTGGCATACATGTCTGTGGAGCTAACTGATGTCTACTTTGTACATGAAAGTAATAGCTAAGTAGCATCTTTCATAAAAATAGAACATCATGGCTAACCAAAATGTTTTATTCTATGTATTATATAGAAGATAGCCTTTCCTTTCATAAGTGTACCAAAAAAAAAATACATTTCACTTCTTTACCAGCCAATTTCCTATGTTTTTGTTCAAGCACTAATGCATATGCTAGACAACCAAAAACATGTAGGTGAGCAAGAGATGGCTTGCAACCATGTCAAACCTCATGTGGAGTGATAGAGTGTGGGACATCTGTTAAGTACATATGCTGCACACATAGTAGCCTCAAGCTAGAAACTATGTGGTAAAGAATGAATCTTGACCATACACCTCGCCATCTCCATGAGTGACGTGTTCTTCCGTTTAGCAACTCAATTTTGCTGAGGTGTATACGGAACTGTACACTAATGTTTTATCCCATGTTCAACCAAAAATGCTTTAAAGTTAGAAGACATATATTCATCCCCTCAATGAGAACAAAGGGTGCCCATTTTACATGCTGATAGATTCTCAACCAAAACCAAAAATTGTTTGAAGCACATAACTACTTCGGAATTTGCTTTCAATGGATATACCCATGCATGCCTCGAAAAATCATTGATGAAAGTCACAACGTAAAGATAGTTGCCAAGAAGGTGTTTGCATGGGACCACAAACATCACTATCAATGAGTTGGAAATTCTGAGTAGCTGGAACTAAACCATCTTTTAGGAAAGAGGAAAGCTTCATTTTGCCCAAAATGAGGCCTTGATAAATGTGTTTACCAGGTGCCTCAATTTTGGGCAAAGAGGACACCATTTGAGATTTCTATAAGCATAACAATCTAGCAAAATTCATATGAACAAAGCATGCATGCCAAAGCTTTGCATCTAACATAGCTTGAGAATTATGTGCTGCACATGTTGAATCATTCACAATTTTTTCATATTATATGAGCTTATACAACACAAGACATAAAATGCTAGAAGAAATAATGACTTTGCTATTTGGCAGATCACGAATGTACATCTATCGTCAACAAATTTCACAACCAACCCAATCTCGGCTAACACTGAAACTGATAACAATTTCGTCTTGATCCCTAGCACAAATAAAGCATGTGACAGTGTAAAAGAAATGCCATCAATACTGGTATCTTACCACCTCCCATGAAAGGATAAGAGGCGTTTTTGGTGCATGTGATAGTATTCCCTATAGGGGCAAGCTCGAGTGAAGTGAAGAAACTGCATTGCCAGGTAATATGTTTGGTTTCCCCACTATCAAAGTACGAAACATATAAGTCTACTCTAGACATACATTGTTCATGAGAAGATGGATCAAAACTAAAAACAATAGTAAATGCCCATTCTTCATTCTGCACAAGATTAGCACACTCTATTTTAGGTGTAGAGGCCTTTGCAACAACCATTCCAACCTCTTTCTTCCTTGCCTCTTAAGCAACAACTTTTGGATAACTCTTTATGACATAACCATTTGCTTTATAGCATTAGCAAAATAATATTTACTTTTTGATTTTTTAATCATCTTTGTCATCCTTCTTTCATTATGCAAAATTAGGAGATTTTTGCTTATTACTAAAAGAGCTCCATTTACCTTTGCCCTTCTGACTATTCAAGAAAGCTTGATCTGCAACATGCATAATGGATTGAATTGCCTTTCATCATCAAAGGAAGAGTAGAAGCACAACTCTGATATGAATTAAGAAGACCATACAAAATATTTTGCACGAGTGAACTATAAAGCAAGACTTCATCAGCAGAAATCAACTATTCCTCCAAATCTTTGATCTTTGTCAAAAAACGGTCCATACAATCTCCTTGATTCATGTGCTCAATCTCCAACTGTTTTTGGAGGTAAGCAACATGAGCCTCATTGTTTGCTTCATACAAAGTGGTAAGTGTATCCCAAGCATCCTTAGCTATTCTACAAGCGCAACTATGAGGAATAATGGCACGTTTGATAGACAAGGTTATCAATGAATGTGCTTGAGAATCTCTCCCAAATTAAAAAAATTCCTTTGTAGTAGGTGCAACAGGAATCTCAACACAAACATGAACATGAAGAATATCACCATCTTCAATACTCTCCATCACCTTTAGCAACTGTGTTTGCAGGTGTTATAGCATGCTTTTCAACACCCTAAACAATATTCTACAGTCCTTTTGTAACCAATTGGTACCGTCCAACTTATCCTCAATAGCCAGCATACAAAGTACATCATTGCTTTCAACCATGGCCACTTACTAAAATACCTCGATGAAGAAAAATGAGTGTATCTCAAATAATTGAACAAAACAACCCTGTTGAGTTCTACTAAACTTCTAGTAGACTTTGAGACACTTATAATACTCGCAAACCAAAACTTGTATATATCTTTGGCACAAAAAGATGAAATTGCCTATATAAGCACTCCAATAGTGCGCTCAAAGGCCGAAACGAGCTCAGATCGTGATTTCAACATCAAATCTTGTGGGATTCTGAGACTGTGTTTGGAGGGGTGCCAACGATGCACTAGATGAAGCTGTGATCTGCTCTTATACCAATTGTTGGAGTTTGAGGTATGCAGAAGCATGCAATCAACTCAAGGAAGAAGAAGAAGCTTAGAGCACAACACACAATACTGAATGTATTACCCAGAGAATGTTCAAAGATAAGTAACTTATTAGGGTTATAATCATATATATAAGCCGAGGGAAAAAACTCCTAAAGAGGGCAAAACGTGCCCCGGTGGTCCTAGTGTGTTCACACACATCACTACCTAAATATATCAACATGAAAAACAATAACAAGTCATATATTTCTCATCCATCAAGGCTCTTTCTATTTTCACAATATCTCTATTTTTGTGTTTAGCAATGCCATTCTCTTGTGGTGTGTATGTGCGTGAAAGTTGCATTTGAGATCCATGAATTGTTAGAAGATTGGTCAAATCACTTGATATGCATTCTCCTCCTCCAAATGGTTCACTTTTCTTGGAAAGAGTTCTTGAGACGTAGTACATATACAAAATGTAATAAAACCATAAGTTCATGTTTAAAAAGTTGTCAATGGACTAAAGTTCTTGTTGAACACTAAGAGTTGTTGTATAGAATATAATCGTATTTTTAAAGCTAGCTCTCCTACAATAGAAGGTGTTATATTTCAAGACAATAATCTTAAACGCAAATACCCCCCGTGAACGAGCCGAAAGGCTTTTAACGTACCCATATACTTCTTCCGTTTTTTCTGAACCCTATACTTTTTTTAATTTAGAGCTTTTTTGGAAAACAAAATCTGTGAGTATCTTTTTTTTTTTGGTTTAATACATCTACCACGATAGTTATGTTTCTAACCCTTTGATATAACAAAACTTCAGACGCGAAATCAGGCGAGTTTGACCATTCCTTTTTAGTAATGTTAGAGCAATACAAAGTCCATAATGCTTTTGGTATCATGATGGCCGAAGCCTAATCTCTCTTATAGCTTGAACTTTGAAAGATCAACGGTACAGGTGGAGGGAAGAGTACCACACGCGAATAAGATCTCATGTTGAACTTTTTACGTGAAGTAACACACGCGCATAGAACGATTTCTATCACCTATGAGATCCTACATCTGCGATATTTATCTAAAAAGATCTCATGTTGAACGTTTTACGTGAAGTAACACACGCCCTTAGAACGATCTCTATCACCTATGAGATCCTACATCTGCGATATTTATATGGTCAGCATTCTCGATATTTTCTCTATCAAGTTTGAGAATATGATTCCTTTTTTACCAAGTATCCAACTTGAATATCTAAAAGTAGCATCAAGTCCAACTTGAATATCTAAAAATATCATGAAGTCCAACGAATAATTTCTGAGTAAGTCTGTCACGTGACTTTCTTTAAATTATATAGTTTCCATAAGATTGATGCCGGTGAGTCATTTTTCTCCACACTACCTGGATGAACTGCTTTAACGAAATAAGACCCTTTTCGGTGTTTTAATTTATTGCCGTTAAAGTCTCATGATGAACTCATTCCTGAAATGATGAAAACATTCATTATTTTCTTGCACCAAAAAAAATAACATTCTTTTTTTTGTTTTTTTATGGCTCAGATCTTTGCTCCTTGCAGCAGCTCGACTTATCATCGTGCACATCTCTGGAGACACTATCCTACCTTCCAACAAGTCTCGAGGAACTGAATCTGCGGGGATGCAAAAACCTAAGAGTTCTGGATTTGGGAAGTGGCAGTCTTATGAACTTGAAGCGATTGGATATTCGTAAATGTCCTCGCCTAACAAGTCTCCCGGAGGAGATTGAGAGTAGGTGGCCATGGAACATAATGTGCAGATATACATGCCTTCCTTTCGCATCTTTGCACTATCACGCACACACACAGACACATGTAAAATAGATGAAATTGGTTATTTATAGCTTCGCTCTGGATTGCCGGCCTAATACAGGAGCTCGCATTTTATTTTTTTGATTTTTTTTTTTTTGTTTTGAGGGTACAATGAAATTGGAAAGCATACTGAAATGGAAATACACACTCACACACCCAACCTCTTAAGGTAGAGGCATCCTTCATGAAGGACTCATGGGTATGTCTGGCCAGTACTTGAACTTAGGACATCCTCCTGCAGCTTCAAGGCGTCAGCCACTAGGCTACGCGGCCACGGACATTTTAGGAGCTCGCATTTTAGAAGGAAAATCTTTAAATAGGGTAAACAGCTAAGGGCCCGCGAACATTGATTATGTGCATATAAACAAGGTTCGTTTCTCGTTTGCTTACATCAGTCGTACATGCATACGTTGGATCGATTCACCTCCTAACTTAGGGGCGTTCTTTTGCATTGCAGGACTTCCCTCGCTTACAATCATTCGAGGTCGTAGAGCTGCGGCTAGAAAATTCTTTGAAGATCATTTTAATTGGAACTAGCGTGAACGGGAAGGCATGGAAATAAGGGTTCCGTTCAAGAACCAGTTCACGTGTTAATGCGGACAGACTTACCACGATACGTGTTAATGCCGTTGCTCCATGAAAGCATTTCTTGCATGCTCATGGAAGAATAAACGATTTCTTGTTACATGGATCTTAACTAGTGTACACAGTTTCGCACTCTTATGAGGTTTGATTTGTGCGGATTGACAACAGACACCAATAAGGGATTCAAGCTTCTATTTTACATATACAACAACTAACTTCTACTCAAACACTTGCCGAGGTAGGGGCTGGGGGGGCTATGGGGAGAGAGGTGAGAGAGAGAGAGAGAGTGCAGATCAACCGCCACTAGCAGGGGGAGAGAGAGACAGAGAGAGAGAGAGAGAAAGATAGAGAGAGAGAGATAGAGCGAGAGGAGAGAGAGAGGGGAGAGAGAGAGACAAAGAGAGAGAGAGACAGAGAGAGAGAGAGAAGGACGGCTTGTATGCTGTTGTGAACAGAGGTATGCAGGGAGATCAAGGTAGAGAGAGAGAGAGAGAGAGAGAGAGAGAAGGACGGCTTGTATGCTGCTGTGAACAGAGGTATGCATGGAGATCAAGGTAGAGAGAGAGAGAGATAGAGAGAGAGAGAGAGAGAGAGAGAGAGATGCAGGGTGGAGGAATGTGGAGGGGGAGGAGGGTGGAGGGGGTTGGATGGTGACGGTAGAGGGGGGTGGAGGATGGAGGAGGGTGGAGGGGTTGGAGGGGGTGGAGGGGATCAGAAGGTGATGGTGGAGGGTGGAGGAGGGTGGAGGAGGGTGGAGGGGGTTGGAGGGTGATGGTGGAGGGTGGACGGGGTTGGAGGGTGGAGGAGGGTGGAGGGGGTTAGAGGGTGATAGTGGATTGTGGAGGGAGATGGAGGGTGGAGGAGGGCGGAGGTGGTTGGAGGGTGAGGGTGGAGGGTGGAGGCGGGTGGAGGTGGTTGGAGGGTGACGGTGGAGGGTGGAGGGGGAAGGAGAGTGGAGGAGGGTTGAGGGGGTTGGAGGGTGATGGTGGAGGGGGTGGATCATGGAGGGGGTGGATCATGGAGGAGGGTGAAGGGGGTTAGAGGGTGATGGTGGAGGGGGATGCAGAAGGGTGGAGGGGGTTGGAGGGTGACGATAGAGGGTGGAGGGGGTGGAGGGTGGAGGGAGGGATTTGAAGGGTGAAGGTGGAAGGTGGATTGTGGAGGAGGGTGGAGGAGATTGGAGGGTGATGGTGGAGGGTGGAGTGGGGTGGATGGTGGAGGAGGGTGGAGGGGGTTGGAGCATGATGGTGGAGGGGGTTGGAGGGTGGAGGAGGATGGAGGGTGATGGTGAAGGGTGGAGGGCGATGGAGGATGGAGGGTATTGGAGGGTGATGGTGGAGGGTGGAGGGGGGTTGAAGGGTGGAGGAGGGTGGAGGGGGTTGGAGCTTAATGGTGAAGGGTGGAGGGGGGAATGGTGGAGGAGGGTGGAGGAGGGTGGAGGGGGGTGGAGGGTGGTGGAGGGTGGAGGGGGTTGGAGGGTGAAGGAAGGTGGAGGCAATTGGAAGGTGAGGGTGGAGGGTGGAGGGGGGTGGAGGAGTGTGGAGGAGGTTGGAGGTTGATAGTGGAGGGTGGAGGGGGGTGGAGGGTGGAGGAGGGTGGAGGAGGTTGGAGGGTGACGGTGGATGGTGGAGGGGGATGTAGGGTGGAGGACGGTGGAGGGGGTTGGAGGGTGACGATGGAGGCTGGAGGGGGTGGAGGGTGGAGGAGGTTGGAGGGTGACGGTGGAGGGGGTTAAGGGTGGAGGAGGGTTGAGGGGGTTAGAGGGTGATTGTCGAGGGTGGAGGGTGGAGGAGGATGGGGGGGTTGGAGGGTGACGGTGGAGGGTGGTGGGGGGTGGAGGAGAGTGGAGGGGGTTGGAGGGTGATGGTGGAGGGGGTTGGAGGGTGGGTGGAGGGGGGTGGAGGGTGACAATGGAGGGTGGAGGGTGTTGGAGGAGGGTGTTGGAGGAGGGTGTTGGAGGAGGGTGTTGGAGGAGGGTGGAGGGTGTTGGAGGGTGACGGTGGAGGGTCGAGGGCAGTGGAGGAGGGTGGAGGGTGTGGCGGATGATGATGGAGGGTGGAGGGAGGTGGAGTGTGGAGGAGAGTGGGGGGGTTTGAGGTGACAGTGGAGGGAGGGAGGAGGGTGGAGGGGGTTGGAGGGTGATGGAGGATGGAGGGTGGAGGGTGGAGGAGGGTGGAGGTGGAGGGGGGAATGCAAGTCTTGAAAAATTGGAGGATGAAATGGAGAATGGTCTATGACCGAGAGCATAGGCTTCAAACCATATAGAGTCATACATTACAATATTAGCCCTATGAGGTCAAAAGATGAAATATGAAGATCATCATTCTCCACACTATAGTCTATTGTCGAGATCTTTGGTCATACATACAAGTGACCAAACCTTGTCTGATTTTAGATCAGTCTGAACTAGTCAAAGCTTAAAATCATAGACTTACTTTATTACATTCCTCACCCTAAGGGGGGGGGGGGGGATTCAGAAGTTATCTTCAACCATGGCTTCTCAAGCAAGTGGTTAGCCCATCATACTCCTACCGAGTAGGTGATGAACTCAAATCCCTCAATATTAAAGTGCTCACCTAGGATGAAATCAAAGGGCAAGGAGTCCAAATAATACTAGGTATAGAGTCTTTCTATGTCAATATTAGGAGCATACAATGATGCAATGGTCAACTTGAGTGAGTCCTTAAAGAAGTACCAATCCACCATTGGTTCACATCCACCAAGATCTCTACCAAAGGATAACGAACTCAAGAAGAGAAAGATAGGTTGAATACATGATGTGCACAAGATGCTTTGGCAAGGTCATGAATGTGTGGAAAATCGGATTGATGCCTAAAGCCATGCCACCAATCCCCCATAGGTGTTGCATGGTGAGCCACAAGTGAGACACAAAAATGCTTTTACGCCACTTTTGAGGCTCAACACCATTCAACTTTATCTCCTTGAGAGAGATGAAGTTTGGGTTGACATTTTCGTCTTGAAGCTATTGAACAAACACAATTGCCCTTGAGCAGTCTAATAACCCTCGAACTTACGTTAAGTTCTTTGTTGGTCAGGAACGTGTTCTTGTTTTTCTTGCTTTTATCTACATCTCTTCTTCTCAAAGTTGAGGGTTTCTAGCACAGTAGGCATCCTTTGAGGGGGGTCTTGCAAGGGAACCTAGCTAGGCGTTTCCCTTTCTTAGAAACCACCATGAGAAAAGGTTATAAAACTTGATAAGGAATCATAAATCCAATAATCCAACTTTCACTATGAGGGTTCTTCTTGAGGGACTTGTTTGCTCGGGATTGCTCTATGGTAAAGCATGAATTTTGACCACACACCTCACCATCTCCATGAGTGACTTGTTCTTCCGTTTACGAGCTCCATTCTGTTAAGGTGTATATGGTACTATACAATGATGTTTTATCCCGCATTCAGGCAAAAATGCATTAAAGTCAAAGACATATATTCCTACCCTCGATCAGAATAGAGGGTGCCCATATTACATGCTCATAGGTTTCCAGCCAAAACCAAAAACCATTTGAAGCACATAAATACTTCGGAATTTGCCTTCAATGGATATACCCATGCATGCCTAGAAAAATCATTGATGAAAGTCACAAAATAAAGATGGTTTCCAAAAGAGGGCATTTGCATAGGACCACACACATCAGTATAAACAAGTTGCAATTTTTGAGTAGTTTGAACTAAACTATCTTTTGGAAAGGATGAACGCTACATTTTGCCCAAAATACAACCTTCACAAACATATTTACCAGGTGCCTCAAGTTTGGGCAAAGAGGACACCATTTTTATAAGCATAACAAACTAGCAAAATTTAGACGACCAAAACATGCCTTCCAAAGCTTTGCATATGACATAGATGTTAGTACATTTGGCAAGCCTTGATGCTTGACCAAAAGATCAGAGGTTTACTTAATATCTTGAGCATGAATATTCATGTCATATGTGAACATCTCTTCTAAATATCTTGAGTTTAGCTCAAGATAAATATAAAAGGCAAAGCTTGAGAGAATCTCATAGCTTTATGAGTTGTAATACACAACAACCAAGTGATTGGAATCAAAATTAATTAGGAGGCTAAAAGATAAGATCACTTTTAGGTGGCAGATTCCAAATTCAAATTTGAATTCATCTATACAAGTTCATGACTTTTCGTCGCTGAAAACAAAGCAGAACAAGGACACTTTGAGCTTCACGGTTGTGGGCACACTGAGTTCACACATATATGAGTAAGCCTACAACATCTCCTTTGTATCATACATTCAGTACATTACATATTTGTTTCAGATTATGCAACTATCTCATGTTCACTATTACCTGCTGCTCGACTCTCAATTTTGGTGAGGTTGTTTTGAGGAGTTCTCTGTGTTCCGAAGCCGAATTGAGTATTAGGACCCTTAAACAGGCTTCAGCTAAACCGCTGTAGCTTCACCTACATGGTCTTCCCTTCCCAATAGGTATTAGCTACACCTAAAAGGCGCTATCTTAGCTACACCATGTAGTCAAGAAGCTTGACCTTAATCTTTTACTGTGATTCAACTTGGTACATGTAGCTTAGACCTTCTTGTTCTATGCTATCAAGTTTCACATCATTTGGTTCTCAGTTCTATGAGATATGTTCAGTATATTCTGCCTATGTATGCTGTCTGGCATTCTCCTAAAATGTCGGGATTACACCCCTAACTTCTTAAGATTATCTCTCAGCATGTACTCATCCTAAATTAGTGTAATAACTTCCTATAGAAAGCTTAGGGGTCCAATTAGATATGGCTAAAAGCTCTCAGGTCAATTATAATGAGTGACTGAGCACTGAATGAAACACGTAGCAGGTTACAGTCCATAAATAGCAAGCTTTACAACTCTTCAAACTTGGAGGTAGTCTATTTTGATGCAACTATTTGAAGATGATGTTCCAAAGCACATTATGGGTCCAAATACATATTTGGAATTCTACAGGTGTCTAAGGTAATCTAAAGTAACATTGGCAGGTGTAGAGGAGGATTTTTGCAGCACTAGCTCATTTCTAGAGTGCATCCAACCATCTCCTCATAGTGGTATCAGAGCAATCATCAACTCAACATGTGAGATGGATTCCCATCATCAATTGACAAATTGGATCGAGCTAATTAATCTGCTTGGTCTCTTAGAATGGAAGCATATCTACAGGGTAGAAACCTTTATGGTTACATATCTAGAGATGAGTCAATGCCAATACTTAGAAGCAAAGGGCAACCCACTCAAGAAGAACAAGAAAGGTTATAAACATGGTCCTCAAAGGATGCATTGGCTAGGTCGTACCTTCACAACTGAGTTTCTGATTTCTTACTCTCACATATTAGAAATATGCATACACATGTGTTTATGCCTATGCATGTGTTTATGCCTATGCATGTGGTTATGCATATGCATGTGGGTATGCATATGCATGTGTGTATGCATATGCATGTGTATGCATATGCATGTTTGTATGCATATACATGTGTGTGTATGCATACGCATTGTTGGTATGCATATGCATTGTGTATGTGTGTATGCATATGCATTGTGTGTATGTGTGTATGTGTGTATGTGTGTATGTGTGTATGTGTGTATGTGTGTATGCATGTATGTGTGTATGTGTGTATGCATTGTGTATGTGTGTATGTGTGTATGCATTGTGTATGTGTATATGCATATGCATGTGTGTATGCATTTGCATTGTGTATGTGTGTATGCATTGTGTATGTGTGTATGCATATGCATGTGTATGCATATGCATGTGTGTATCCATATGCATGTGTGTATGTGTATGTGTGTATGCATATGCATTGTGTGTATGCCTATGCATGTGTGTATGCATATGCATTGTGTGTATGCATATGCATTGTGTGTATGCATATGCATTGTGTATACATATGCATTGTGTGTGTGTATGCATATGCATTGTGCATATGCATTGTTTGTATGCATATGCATATGTGTGTGTGTATGCATATGCATGTGTGTATGCATATGCATTGTGTGTATGCATATGCATGTTTGTATGCATATGCATGTGTGTGTATGCATATGCATTGTGTATGTGTGTATGCATATGCGTTGTGTGTATGTGTGTATGTGTGTATGCCTGTATGTGTGAATGTGTGTATGCATTGTGTATGTGTGTATGCATTTTGTATGTGTATATGCATATGCATGTGTGTATGCATATGCATGTCTGTATCCATATGCATGTGTGTATGTGTGTATGTGTGTATGCATATGCATTGTGTTTATGCTTATGCATGTGTGTATGCATATGCATTGTGTGTATGCATATGCATTGTGTATACATATGCATTGTGTGTGTGTGTATGCATATGCATTGTTTGTATGCATATTCATATGTGTGTGTGTATGCATATGCATTGTGCATATGCATTGTTTGTATGCATATTCATATGTGTGTGTGTATGCATATGCATTGTGCATATGCATTGTTTGTATGCATATTCATATGTGTGTGTGTATGCATATGCATTGTGTGTATGCATATGCATGTGTGTATGCATATGCATTGTGTGTATGCATATGCATTGTGTGTATGCATATGCATGTGTATGCATATGCATGTGTATGCATATGCATGTGTATGCATATGCATGTGTATGCATATGCATGTTTGTATGCATATGCACATGTGTGTGTATGCATATGCATTGTGTATGTGTGTATGCATATGCATTGTGTGTATGTGTGTATGCATGCATGTGTGAATGTGTGTATGCTTGTGTATGTGTGTATGCATTGTGTATGTGTATATGAATATGCATGTGTGTATGCATATGCATTGTGTATGTGTGTATGCATTGTGTATGTGTGTATGCATATGCATGTGTGTATGCACATGCATGTGTGTATGAATATGCATGTGTGTATGTATATGCATATGTATGCATATGCATGTGTGTATCCATATGCATGTGTGTATGTGTGTATGTGTGTATGCATATGCATTGTGTGTATGCATATGCATTGTGTATACATATGCATTATGTGTGTGTATGCATATGCATTGTGCATATGCATTGTTTGTATGCATATGCATATGTGTGTGTGTATGCATATGCATTGTGTGTATGCATATGGATTGTGTGTATGCATATGCATTGTGTGTATGCATATGCATGTGTGTGTGTATGCATATGCATTGTGTGTATGCATATGCATTGTGTATTTGTGTATGCATATGCATTATGTGTATGTGTGTATGTGTGTATGCATGTATGTGTGAATGTGTGTATGCATTGTGTTTGTGTGTATGCATTGTGTATGTGTATATGCATATGCATGTGTGTATGCATATGCATTGTGTATGTGTGTATGCATTGTGTATGTGTGTATGCATATGCATGTGTGTATGCATATGTATGTGTATGCATATGCATGTGTGTATCCATATGCATGTGTGTATGTGTGTATGAATATGCATGTGTGTGTTTACACATATGTGAGTGTGTATGTATATGTATCTCTCTCTCTCTCTATGTCAATGGAAAACAAAACAATCACTTACATCGATGGAATTGCTTGAATTGTGGTCGTCAAAATCCACTTGAAGTCATCCTTCGTCGAATTTCCAAAGACTTGATCTCAAAACCTCTTGCAAAATTAAAGAGAAAAGATATTAGAAAAGCAAAAACATAAATAAAGAAAAAAGACTTCTACAGTATGTGTGATATACTTACCAAAACTTCAGGTCTATAAAGATAAAGGTGTGCTTAGAGAGAGAGAGAGAGGGAGGGGGAGAAAGAGAGAGGGAAGGAGAGAGAGAGAGAAAGAGTGAAAAAGTGGACAGTAGAAGATCTAAGTTCAAATGCGCACACACAAAGTCGACAGTAGAAGTTCTAAGTTCAAAATGCAGAAATGTCGAATGTTTGCTCTCAGGGCCGGTTAAAACTGACCATCGGTATGAGCATCAGTAATTTTTAGTAAGTTACCAATGCTCATACCGACGCTCATACGGACGCACATACCGACGCAGTTGCTCAGAGGGTAAGCGGCTTTCCAAAAAGTTCCGAGGGTCATACCGATGCCAATGCGGACCGTCAATATACGGAATGTCGGTATACCCTTGGTATGTTGTAGTGATATAGAGTGTGGGCTTCCGAGTGGAGGGCTAATAGCACTACAGTGTGAGTGAGTGGCTTGGTTTTGTCATTCGGTGTGAGACTCTAGTATTTCTTTGGGGCAAGTCTTCACATTTATGTATTGATCAGTGCAAGTCTTCATTTTGTTGTGTCCATTGTGTTGGACAGAGCTCTTGTATTGATTCTGTTTAGTTCTAGATTGGCATGTAAGCCTAGAGTATCAATTTTTGGAGCATTTCTTTTGCCCATCTTGTAATCATTTTTCTAAACTAAGGAGTGGCTTTGTCCTTACTATTGTCATTTGTCATTAACCTTCTTTCTAGGAGTCGACAATACCGTGTCTCTATTGCAATTGTGCCTGCACACAGGAATGTTAAACGGTATAATTGTCTAAGGAGAACCCCCTTGGAGTAGACGAAGTACTGGAAGTGCATATTTTCTACTCTTGTTAAAAGTGAGTACCCTAGTACCTCATCTACAGTTTCACACACACACACACACACACACACACACACACACACACACATATATATATATATATATATATATATATATATATATATATATATATATATATATATATATATATATATATATATATATATATATATATATATATATACATACACACACACATATATATACATATACACACACGCACCATATGTGCATATATATATATATATATATATATATATATATATATATATATATATATATATATATATATATATATATGCATGCCAGGTGGGACAAATGCATTTCTGTGTGAGGCCCTTAGCACAGTAAATACTTCTTTTTACATTATTTTTGGTGTTTTCCCATCTTGCAAGTAGGCACATGACCCATACTTGAGCAGATAAGAAGCCTCTTCATGTATAGAGGAGCCTCAAAAAATCATCTTTACCTTTGAATAGTAAAACCAGATGCCCTCTAACCTCTTTGAATTTATCTATTGATTTGGGTGCGACACCACTCTCAAAGGAGAAGCATAGGAGAACATTAGATTTCTCGTCAGATACATTAGAGTAAACACCAATTGCAATGAAGGATCTCTCTCAGTTACTTGCTAGATTTGAATATCAAGTTCCCTGCCTTTAAGGGACAGGCTTATGAGGATGCTGATGATCACGTGAAGAGATTCATCTCCTTATGCCGTGGACAAGGACTGCAGAATAGAGAGGATGTAATGCTAGTACTCTTCCCATCTACACTGAAAGGCCTTGCAGGAAAATGGTATAGTCAATATGCAGATGGCCATTTTTCCACTTGGGAGGCTCTGAAGATGGCGTTCTCACACACATTGCGACCAAGTGACTCCTCAAAAAGAGCTCTAGATCAGCTAGAGAACCTAAGGCTAAGACTAGGTGAATCCTTTCACGAACTTAACACTAGGACAAAAGCACTTGTTGCACGTCTACCACAGGCTCCATGTGATTCTTGGTTTAAAAAGTGATAGAAAAAGCTTCGGCCACATCATCTCAGGAGAAGCTTCGTCAGTCTTTTAGATTGGATGCAACACTTAATGATTTTGTTGCAGCTGCATCACACATTGAAGAAGCTTGGCAATATTTTGAAGGGGATAAACAGCCAAATTATGCATCAGAACTAGACCCTATTGGGCAACTGAGGAAGGAACTGGACGCCTTGAGAATGCAGCAAAATCACCAAGAAAGAGAAGTTCTTGCCACTAGAATGATGATGAAGTAGCTCAACTTCGTCACGAATTAGAAGATTTACGGACCACTCAAGACATAAGAAGGAAAATTTTGGCGTACAATATGTACACCGAATCTCCAAGATTTCCATGATCATTTGGAAAATCTAAAGGAAATCTTTGAGCAATGTCTCAAAACAAGTTTGAAGTTAAATCTACCCAAATGTCACTTTTTGGTCACTAAAGCCACTCTTCTTGGTCACATAGTATTTGCTGAAGGGATAACAATTGATCTAGCAAAGGTTACTACTATCCTTTCCATGCCTATTCCACAAACCCCAAAGGAAGAGCAAAGCTTTTTGGGCCATGCAGGATACCATACAAGATTTATACGAATGTATTAAGAAGTAGCTAAGCCCTTTTCAAGGCTTACCAGGAAAAAGGTTCCTTTCTCATGGAGTCTTGAAGCTGAGAAAGCATTTGGTGAACTAAAATTGAGGCTATGTATTGCTCCACTCTTAAGTGTCCCTAATTGGTCATTAGAACAGATGCCAGTCTTCATGCTTTTGGTGCGGTTTTGGCTCAACCATCATCACACAAGGTTGATAGACCTATCTCTTATGCCAACAAACTACTTACCAAGGCAGAAAGGAACTACAAAATGAGTGAAAGGGAAGGTTTGGCTAATGTATTCACTCTTCAAAAGTTTTAGCATTACCTTCTAGGTGTGCATTTTATTGTCATATCTGATCATCAACCTTTGAAGTACTTGATTAACAAGCCTAGAGTGGTTGGAAGGGTTTGGTGATGGTTACTCTTGATTGAAGATTTCAACTTTGATATTCATATAAAGCTAGGATGATAGCATTACATGGCAGATCAAGTGTCTAGGACTGCCACGAGCAAGAAGGCAATAGGTATTAATGATGAATTGGTGGATAGTAATCTCTTTCTAGTAGCAACTCAAGCTGATTGGTATGATGGAATTCTCCATTTTCTCACTATTGGAAAATTCCCAGAACACTTAACACCTATAGAAAAGAGAAGATTACTCCTTAAATCCAAAGCATACTCACTTATAAATGAAAATTTATATAGATATTGTTAGGATGGTATCTTGAGGAAGTGTGTTTATCCAGAGGAGGTAAACCTTTTGCTTGAGGCAGCACACAGTGAAGGGCATCTAAAGGGGGATGATTTGGCTCACAAATTCATCCACAAAGGACTATGGTGGCCTCATATCTACAAAGATGTGATTAGGTTTGTTAATGTAACATCTGACAGAGGTGTGCTCCAAGGCCAGCCAGATTGAACTTCCAACCGTTAGTCATCTCTACAGGATGGTTACCATTCAAACAACGGGGTCTTGATTTCATAGGACCAATTAGTCCAACTGGTCAACCTGGGGGTAAGAAGTATAGTTTGATGGCCACATGTTATGCAACTAAATGGATAGAGGCTAAAGCTACTATGGACTGCATGGCCTTAATAGTGGCTAAGTTTTTTGTATAAACATATTTTCCCAAGATTCGATTACCCACTTGAAATCACGAGTGATAGGGGCACACATTTTGTAAATCAATTTCTCCAATTTACATTTGACAGGTAAACTTGCTTTCAAAAAGCTCATACAAGTTCAATTCAGTTACAAGCTCACCCCAAAAATGAGCTCTCTAGCTCTATTTATAGTTTTTGACTAGGTTTTGGCCTTGTCCAAACCTAGTGTCCGGCCTAGTTAAAAATTAGGTTCTCTATCCTATTTGGAGGTTCAAACGGAGTCTAAAAAATGTGAAAACTGATAGGTAGGTACTTCTAAAGCTCCTCAAGCTCGAGGACTCCTTGGCTTGCACAAAATGGAGCTAAAAAAATATGAAATGGTATTTACAATGGTTTTTAGTGATGAAAATCACTAATTTTGTAGGGATTTCTTCTAACATTTTGACATACATTTCTTGGAGCTCCCTACTTTCTCCTTCTTCTTGTGTGCCCAACTCTTTGATGCCTGAAAAATTTAAATGGCCTACTTGCCAGATCTTCTTTGACTACTGTGCCTGCTTGTGCTGTCTCTTCGCTCTGACTCCCTTCGTAGGCTTCCTTGTCTTGTGACTCCTTCGGTTCCTTGACTGCTGCCAACACCCCCCCCTCTCTCGCGTCTGTCGTCTCTGACAGATCCTTGTCTAGCTGTGCATTGGACATAATATTGAACAACATCGGTAGCGAGGTGGCGTTCTTCTAATCGTAACCCCCGTGCTAGATCTGTTAACAATGCGTCCCAATTCACTAGTCCTGGTACGTCCGGATGTGGCACCCGCAGTTGTTCTGAATGGATGGTTCTCTCCACAGCAAATAAGTGGAGGAGATGTGAGGGCCTGGGTACAAATATTTCTGAGTGATATTCCTAGAATCCTGTTATGAACATCTCCTCGAATGTCTGTTTAAAGCAAGCTGGGAGGTACTTTATTCTAGCATGCCAAGCATATATTACCTCTATTGATGGGGTGGTGCTCATGTCGTATACCAAATCTTGGTTTCCTGTAAGAAATCCGACACCTGAGAAGTGGGGGTCTTTAATATTCTTGAATGTCCTCAATGTGATTAGCATTAGTTCAAAGATTTTCATGCACATTTGGGCCATCACATCGGGGGTATTCCATAGTCGAGTGCTCGAGTGACGGATGGTAGAAATCATATAATTCATAGTGGGAGGGCCTTGTGGAGGTGCTAGATAAACGTAGTTTAACCACTTTGCACAACCTTTGATGTTTTTGACAGCAATTGTAAACTCTGGCCAGGTGCGCCTGTGGAAGACCGGAACATAACAAGGATTGTATTTAATAAAAAGTGGCATGTTAGTCCAAGTACGAACCATCTCTGGGTAGGTCTCAAGAAGACGGATCCTCCAGGTGGGTTGATGAATGGATCCTTTCTTAGCACTTTCTGGGATATCATCGGGCCCAAATTGTGTGGCGAAAGTTGGAGGTTTGCCACATCTGCGTTGTAATCTACAAGGAGTACACAATATGGCACATATTGATCGTCGTTGGTGCCAATCCATATGATGAGACATGCTGTAGAAATATTCTGACTTTATGATGGTGTCTTCTAGTTTGGCCATTGATTGGATTTGGATTGCCACTCGATCTTCATGGGTTGTCGCTGTTTTTTCTAGTGTTTGGAGCCATTGAGGTACTTCGACTTTTAAGGTGTCCATTCCTTCTGAGGTCTGTTGACCACCTGGCATCGGCATAGGCACATATGGTTCCTCATACATTTCGTCCACCTCAATGGGTACCAATTCCTCAGGCTCTGGTTCTACTACTGGAGAGGGCTGCCTTTCATATTCCAGTAACTTCTTCTACAGTTCCGCCACCTGCTCTGTCAATGCCTTTACTTCCTCTAAAGTCGAGGTCGTTTCTATGACTTTGGGTTGAGCCTCCTGTTCCGTGAGCTGGCTACATAGTTCATCCTGTTCCCTTTCCAAATCATCATGTGCTTCTAATAAATCCGCATAGCTTTCCAAGATTGTTTTCATTGTTTCTGAGGGAACTGCTTTGAATTGTTCTGGGTCGATTTCATGGGGAGAGCTTTCCATGGCAGCTTCCAGGTTTTCTTTGTTTTGTTTCTGCAGATGTTTATTTTCTTCAAGGGCTGTAGCCATGTGTTTTCGGAGTAGAGTTAAATTTCGCCGGACTCTCAGATTATCTGTTTGGTAAATCTCCAGTAAGGCTTCAAGTTATTTGACACCTGACTCTTGTGATGGTTGGGGTGTCTCCAGGAGGGTTTGATGAGCTTGCTCGAGAGTGGTGTAGCGTTGATTGAGGTTTGCATTTTCTTCTTCTATACTTGTAAGCCGTCTTTGTAGTTGTTGATGATTTGTCATCAGCTGATGATGACGATCTTCGAGAGCCTAGTACTCACTCTGAAGTTGATACACACATTGATGTAATGCTATGAATATACTATTTACATTAAACGATGCAGGGAAAGATGAAGATGCAGGGGGGATGGGGAAGGGGAAGGGAGTTGTGAATGCTGTGGAGTCAAGTGGTGAGGTAGGTGGAGGGGGTATGGGAGATTGAGGTTGCATGGGGGGTGGGAGTGGTGCTGTGGCTGGTCTGATGTTCTTTTGTTTGTGTGTTGCCTCCTGGTTCTGATACATTGATGTGTATTTGTTTGCCAGATCGCATGGGACGGATGGGCACCCTCTTCTCAAATCGATGAATATAAGTCATGGCTGCATGAATAGCCTCATCTAAGCCCACTGCGTCAGCGTGCAGGTTCATTGATTCGATGAACATGTCATCCACACCTTCTTCAGCTAACATTTGACTCATGATCATCTTTCCTGTTTCGAGCGACAGTTTGTGTTGCTCTTGGACCCGCTTCATGGTTTCGTATAATCTTTTTATTTGGGCTGAGTATGCCGGAGCACTTGCTAGTTCTGAAAGTTCTTCATATTCTTGATCATACTCTTCGTGTGCCTCTTGTTCTTCTGTCTCTTCTTCATCGTCTTCTACTTCTACTACTCCCGGTTGGGTCGGGGCTGAAGTGGTAGTCGTGGGTTGTTGTCCTTGGGCCTGCTCTGCTTCTGTCTCCAGGTTAGATTCATTGATCAATCGGGCGATTTCTTTATCTGTGAGATCAGCAAGGGTGTAGCCTTGAGGGAACTCCAAGTCTGAAGGAATGGGAGGGAACACCAGGTTGGGTCCTTCTGCACTTGGTCTAGGTAGGCGAATGGTGAATGGTCGGACATGCCTCGTTTGTGGGGGAGTCACCTCGGGTGTGGTAGTGGCTCCCCTTGGTTGAGCGCATGGTAATTGAACTCCCCCTCTCATCTTCTTCGATGGAGGGCCCGCCGTTGATAGTCATCTTTGGAACTCTTGGGCCCTGGACCATACTAGTGCTCTTTGGATGGGCACGTCATACGCTAAGCACCTGTAAATTATTCTTGTGAGAGCACAACATCCATGAAGTACATTTTTCTATTTCTTATTCCACCGTTGATGGGCTAGGTGTATTTGATCGATGATCCAGTGCGGTATGTTGATGGTGAGGTTCTCTGTCTCTACCAAGTACAAGCTGAACCATATCTTTTTTGGTGGCATAGTGAACCGTTCTTGGGAAGGATAAGCAAAATGTTGCATGATAGTTCGTAGGTGTAGAGCAATGGTAGGTGTCATTGCGACCATGTCCTTCAATTTGTTGAGATCCTTATGCTTCATCCTGCCTGGAACCATTAGTTCTTTCTCAGTGGGAATATGCATTCCTTGCATGTTCAATGCTGCTCGTACCAAATTGAGGGTCAATTTGAATCTCTTGAGTTCGTGGCCTGGCAATAGTGAGGGTAGCACAAAAGTACTATCACCTCCCTTGGCCCTGCTCGGAGTGATGGTACTGATAAAGTAGGAGCAGCGAAGAAAATCTGGCTTAGGCAAATGTGCTCTGAAGTAGCTATCCAATCCCGCTTTGGTCCAAACAAATCGCATTACTTCTGCATTCTGATAGTTTTCAAATTCACGAGTGAAGAAATGGTAACGTCCCCATCTGCCATTGAACTTAATTTCTGCTTCCCAGAAGTAGGTGCCATCCCCCAATGGCCCTGCGACATCACTAAACCAATGAGCGTGTTTTCCCACTTGAGAAGTGTGTCCCTAAGGAGGGTCTTGAATCGGGAGAACATGCACAGCTTGAAGTTCTTGAGGTCTTTCGTTGAGTGGTGGTTCCAGGAGGAGGGTTTCAATGTCCACAATCTGTGCGCTAGACCCTGCCTGGGAACTGGTGCCTCCTGCTTCTGCCATTGTTATTGCTTGCTTGCTGGTTCTGTGAGAATATAGATCATGCGTTAATATTGTAATGGACAAGATAGAACACTTTTTGTCCCCGTTACAACATTATCATGAAGTGAGTAATGGGTTAGTGGGTCAGTGAGTGCTCGATGACTGTGTGTGTAGTTAATGAATGGATAGTTCTAAGAGCTAGATGGAAAGATGCAGTGTATGAGTGATGTAGTTAGCAAGTGGAGATGAATTTACAAATGGGGTTCGGGGGGTTTATTACAAGTCTTAAGTTGCCAAACACAATGGATGGCTTTCGGTTTTGGTTTTGTGGAGACTCTAGAGGGTTTTATGAGTAATTCTGCTTGGGGATGATGCGTTTTTGGGACCCATTTACAAGTGAGTCTGTGCATGCTTTTGGGCGACTGTGTGTTCGTGCGTGTTAAACAAGAGTGGGTAACGGCTCCTTGAGTGAGTGAACCCTGTCGTGTATGATGTGATTCGTGCGGGACTAGTTGAGCCCACAAGCAAGCCTTAGGCACCCAAATTTGTCTTGATTGTGGGCCAGCCTTCATCGACTTCTTGGGTACCCAGATAGTTTTCACTTTCTCAAAAGAAGTTTGGGAAGTCTTCTTATTAGTATCATGTCGCTGATTACTAATAGGAAGTTGAAATGATTGTTGTTGCTTGACGGTCATAGGCCGCTCTCCTTTTCGCACCCACAATTGTTTCAATGGCTGAGTTGTTCTGCTTCGCACGTTATTTTGGCCTCCAGCATAGGTAGTCTTCAGTGATTGATCTACCTTTGGTTGCTGCCTCCCTCTGGCCTTTGAAAAAGAAGGGAGTTCCGTCGAGGCCTTGACTTCTTTATTGAGATCTCCATTCCTCTGCATCACATGGCTTTGGACAAGAACAGTATGGTCAACTTCATGTGTACCCCTAGAAGGACCAGGAGTCTGTGCCTTTTCTAGTTCCTTGAGTGCTCCATTATCTAACTCAACTGTAATTCGACTCTGATTCACCCATACCTGAAGAAGTCCACTTCTTAGGTTTAAGTTGACTGCATGGTCATAGATCCAATCTTGACCCAAGACCAGAGGCTCAGTGAGATCCTCATCTTGACACACTGGTACCTTAACTGTCATTGGAACATCTTGAATGGAGAGGGGAAGTTCCACCTCGCCCATGCAAGGGGTTTCCACACCTCCCAATCCTATGAGATATGCTTCTATAGGATGGACTTTTAATTTCAATTCTCGGCAGTAAGAAAGTCTCACCGCACTAGTGGTTGCACCTGAGTCAATCAATGCTTGCACAAGTTTTGCACTAACTCCTTGTCCTATCTCTAAGGTCACAAAAGGACGTAATTATCCTTTGAGAACTTATTCCTGAGACTTCACACATTGCCACATGATATCCTGGATCCTCATAGGCACCTGTCCTAGGTTGATCCCTACCTTGCCGTCTCAACTTCATCTTTCTGGTGCGTTCTAAAGCCTTTGCTTGAGCTTCTTCTCGAACTCGTTTTTCTTCTTCTTTGCGTTTCTTAGCAGTGTTTAGTCGACTTAGCATTTCTTTTGTGAGAGGTTCCTGATACAACTTGACTATGCACCCGCTGATGTAGCTCGGAAGAATATCACCTTCTAAGGTGGCTATTTGTACTGCTCCACTCGTAGAGATCCTATTTATGATCATAGGTCCATAGCCACGTTTCTCTAATTTTCTTGCATGTTGCTTCAAAGTGTAGACTAAAACTAGATCTCCGGCCTTTAATCCTTTATCCTTAACATGGGCATCAAAGTACGCCTTCTGTCGTTTCTTAGCTGCATATATTCCTGCTGCAGCTCTTAGTCTGGTTTTACCTAATCATTCAAGGTCAAAAATTCTCGAAGAGAGTTCATGGCCCGTCCACTCATGCTCATGTGCTAATCTCAATGTGGGAATCAATAAGTCCAAAGGTAGCACCGCATTTTGGCCAAATACCATCTAAAAGGGTGTGGCTTGGAGTACCATTTTATAGGCCACTCGGTATGCCCTAACAGCATGGTGCAGTTGTTTGTCCCAATCAAAGCGTTTATTATTCACCAATTTGGTAAGCACATTGCATAGAATCTTGTTTGTGCTTTCGGCCTGGCCATTAGCTTGTGGGTGATAGGGGGCAGACTTCTTATGTACTACCAAGAACTCTTGGAGCAAATTTTCAATAACTTCATTCAAGAAATGAGTGCCTCTATCACTTACCAGCTCTATAGGTAGCCCGTATCTAGTGAACACATTCTCAAATAGGAACTTAGCAGTTGTCTGAGCATCGTTCTTTGTCGTAGCTTTTACCTCTACCCACTTTGTTAGATAGTCTGTGGCAACAATGATGTATTCAGCATGTGAACCCTTAGCTGGGGGATTAATAGGACCTACAAAGTCTATTCCCCACTTAGAGAATGCACGTCCACCCATCATAGGTTTTAGTGGCATCTCATCTTTGCGTATAGGATACTGAGTTCTCTGACAAACATCACACCGTTTCACATAGGTATGTGCATCCATGTGAAGGGTTGGCCACCAAAAGCCCGCAAATAGTATTGCCTTGATCACCCGATCGAGTCCAAAGTGTCCTCCTGATACACCTTGGTGAGCAGTTTCCAAGATCTTGAGATATTCACTCTCATCGACACATAGTCTTAGGTAACCATCTTTTCCACGCTTGTATAGATTATCACCAATGAGTGAGTAATCTAGGGCTTCTTGTTCTAGACTTCTTTGTCTCGTCAGGGTCATAGCTTGGGGAAATGTTTTCGTCCTCAAGAAGGCTACTAATGGTTCACTCCAATCTGGCACTATGGACACTTGATAAAGAGTGGCATGTTCCACAGGTGGTTTAGTGCAGCAGATTGGGCATTCCTTACACAACTTCTAGACATCAGCTTCCATAGTCGGCCAATGCACTCCTAGTCTCCTTAGGGTCTATAGGGTTCGTTGTTTTGAGTAGTGTTGCTCTAATGCAGCTACATGTGCTAATTGCAACCACTTAGCGTACTCGTCCTCTTCTACACAACAAGCCAAGATCCCTTGATCTGTGTGCTTGTACATACTTCCAGCCATGATGTGGTACTTTTGGGCTTTTACTACCTCTCTATCCTGTGTGGCTATTACTGGGTGGTTAGGCCCGTATGTCAATACTGGCACTAATGGCTTAGCCCACTGCGGCACCACTTCCAAATTAAACAAGTAAGCATCAGGAAGGTCATCTGATACTCCTTGTGGGGCTTCTCCGGATGTGAGCCTAGAGAGATGGTCTGCTCTTAAGTGGTTCTTCCCTTTCCTTACCACAACCTTGAAATCATATTCCATTAGTAAGAGAAACCATCTTACTAATCTGCCTATATTACACGGCTTGTTTACCAGGTACAGTAGAGCTTGGTGATCAGTAAAAATTTTGAACTTATTTGCAAGCGAATAGTGTCTAAACTTTTTAACCGCGTACACCATGCCTAATCCTTCTCGTTCGGTGGTTGTATAGTTCCGTTCAGCAGCACTCAATTGTCTACTGGCATAGGCAATAGGGAGATCCATATTACCTTCACCTGTAGGTTGTGCAAGTACACATCCAATAGCATAATTGGGAGGCATCCACATGCACATGGAATGGCTTGTTCCAATCTGGTTTGGTCAAGATTGGTGCTGAACATAATATTTGTTTAAGCTCCTGGAAGGAATTCTCACATTCATCAGTCCACTCAAAGTTAGTCAGAAGTCCGTACATGGGCTTTGCAATGACAGCATACATGTGGATGAACCGGCGGTAGTAACCACAATGCCCCATGAAAGCCTGTACTTCCTTGACGTTCTTTGGCCTAGGTAGTTCTGCGATGGCTCTCACTTTCTCTTCGTCAGTGGATATGCCATTCTTAGACACTATGTGTCCTAGAAGTTTGCCTTGCCTGACCATGAAAACACATTTTTCTGGGTTCAAGCAGACTTGATATTCTCTGCATTTGTCAAAGATTTGTCTGAGTTCTGGTATATGTGTATGTCTAATGTTGGAATGAGCACAGAGGTCATCAATATAGACTTCCAAATTCTTCCTCAAGAACTCTTTAAACACGTGGCACATCAGTCTTTGAAAGGTTGCAGGAGCATTGGTAAGCCCAATTGGCATTACACGAAAGGCAAATATACCCCACTCTGTGGAAAAAGCTGTCTTATGCTGATCTTCTAGAGCTATGGCTACTTGATTGTAGCCCAAAAATCCATCAAGGAAGCTATACACTTCCTTGCCTGCTACTCTTTCTAAGAGATGTTCTGTGATAGGGAGCGGATAGTTATCTCGAATTGTGGCTGCATTGACCTTCTTCAAGTTAATGCATACACCAGCTTGCCATTCTTCTTGGGCACCACAACAATGGGGGATACCCATTCAGTGTGCTCAATTTCATAGATGAATCCAACTTCTACCAGTTTATCTATCTCCTCTTTGATCTTAGCAGCATAGTTATCATTATATGTGTATGGCTTTTGCTTGGAGGGTTTGGCATCTGAGGTCATGGGGATAGTGTGTGAGCACATGTCTGGATCAACACCCTTCAAATCCTTGTAACTCCAAGCGAATACATCTCTGTACTCTCTTAGCAAGGCTATCAATTCGTGCTCTTCGTCTTCCGTCAGGTCATGGCCTATATAAGTACATCTCTCCTCTCCTTCTTCTAGGGCTAGCACTATTTTCTTGGTGGTTTCTTTGTTATCATAGGCTTCTCCTGATTGTGCCTCTCGTTTAGGCATTCTTATCATGACACTCCTGTCATCTATCTCATACTTTTTAAAATTTTCCGGGACCTCAAACAGAGATTCTTCTGCTTTTGGTGTGACTTCTCTCTTTTTTCTTTACTTTCCTTCATCCTTAGGAGTCACTTGTGTGGCTAATCTTATATCATTTGTTATCTCTCCGTGTCTCTGGGGTTGAAATTCTACTTCATAGAAGTATTCTACATCTGATGCAAAAGGTGGGTCCATAATGATTGACTCTAGATCGGAGTCGCTCGCATCCTTAAATGCATCAGGGCTAGGTTTCCATTCTTCTAAAACTGCATCTCCCATGATTGGCTCTATGGAGAAAACTGAAATGTCATAGCCATCCTCATCACAGTGGGATGTCCATTGTTCTTCATTGATGGCTACATCCATGGTTGCTAAAATTTTTGCCCAGCCGTGGGGTTCAAATTCTTCATCAGGAAATACTACAGGTGCATAGGCTGGGTCTTGAATGGATCTATGTGTTTCTTTTGCACCTATTTCTCTGGCTTTTTCTCTCTTCTCCTCTTCTACTGCCACTTTGCACATCCATAAGTGAGTGTCTTCATGCATCCATGAGGATCCTGATCCTATGGAGTGCACCGACTCTGTATCATCTTTAGCTCTATGGATGGGATTCCATTGGATAGGAGGGACATCTCTATGAGAGTAATCTTTGAGATTGACTTTGGTCGTACACCTAAGTGTTGCAAATACAAGGAATTGGTTCCCCAATCCTGGACCACTTGCAACTATCGCATAAATGGTCTTCCCAAAATCATCTCATAAGCATGATTCTTGCTAAAATCACAGATAGCAAATGTGTGCTCAAACTCTACACCACATGTAGTAAGAGTTATTCCTTCTAGTAGTCCTAAAGGTCTTTCTATGTGACCATTAGCCATTTGCAATTTCATCCTCGTGGGCCTGAGTGCTGGCTTGCCCCACCGCTTCCATAGGGAAGTGGTAGCAATAGCAACTCCTGCACCTGAGTCCAAAATTGCCTTGGTTGTGTACCCCTGATGGGGAATGGGGAGATAGGTGTTTTCTTCTTCACCGTCACTCATATCTCCTATCTTGTCTGGAGGAATTTGTGGCACTGTCCTCTGAGAACCTACCTGGGAACGAGGTTTTGCTATCTCTGGTACTTGTTTGGCTACGTGTTTCCATAATTCTGGCCTAACTTTGAGTAGCTCTTCTAAAGTGAGGTTGCACTACACTTTAGTGTTTTTCACTACTTCCATATTCCTAGGTATGATTGAGTCTTCGTTTCTTACCATGACGGTGGGTGCTCTCATACAGGTTGACCTGGCTTCCCATGGGCCTGTGAAATGGGGTAATTCCTGTAAAGAATTAGACTCAAAGTCTAATCTCTCTTGGGACTGGTTGCTCTCCTGCTCTCCATAAATGGAAGGAATATCCTATGGGAATTGATCTTGCATGTCATCCACAAGTTTAATGGGAGGAGGGGCTTCACTTTCTTTAGCCCATTTGTCTTCTTGAATCTCTCGCAGGAATTCTGGAGTGAACCTATTCATAGAAGAGGTGGTGTCTGGTTCAGTGGAATTGGGCACATAAGCTTTCTATGGGGGATGGCTTATGTTTTTGCTTGCCTCATCTCTTTCTTGAATTTTTTCTTCCTTGGCAGATCTTGCAATTATACTCTCTAAGTTCTCTAGGAGTCCATCCAAGTGCAATTGTGTCTTAGCTGAGCCTGAGTAGTTGAAAAGATGACTGGCTTCAAACATGGTCTGAGCCAATGCGACCATTTTCGCACATAGCTTGGTTCTCTCTATCTCTAGGTCAGCTCTAGGGTAGCACTTGTCATGATCCGTCACATTTGGCCCTTCTTGGATTCTGGCCTGATATGCCTTAAGCATCATGTCTATGTCTTCAGGAGTGGGGTCAGCTAACATTGATCCTACTCTAGGGGGTGGTGGTATGGTCTGAGGTAGGTGGACAGATGGTAGGTTAGATGGTGATGGAAGTGAGGGTGGTGGTGGTATGTGAGAGTTTGTTTGAGAGGTGAGTTCAACAATTTTGGCTTTTGTTTCTCTTATGCTTTCTTCCAAGTCGCTCATCTTTTTAGACCATTGTCTTTTCATTCTTTCTCGACTATCCCTCTAGGCTCTCGACCGTTTCTTGGCTATGCTCTCAGTTTCACTAACCTCTGCACTCTTCTCTTGACCTATTCCTGGGTTTTGTTGCAAAGCCTGGGCTCTAGTGACTACCTGTAGTGGTGCAGTGGACGTCACACTTCCTGTAGAGTCTACTACTAAGCCAATAACGTTAATTGGAGTTATTTTTGGCATATTATTAGGATTCTTAGGGAAATCTCATAAGAGATGCTCCTTCCCGCAGTCTTGACAAAAGCCTTGTATTGTTACTGACTAGGGTTGTGTAGGTGGAGGTAAGGGGCAGTCACGAATGAGGTGATCTCCCTGACATCTGTAGCATGGTCCTCTAGGGAATGGGGGTCTTACCTGCTGAGGCTAGGGTCTAGAGTTAGGGTTTGTGTACATTACATTTGTGTATTCTGGCTCCCAACTAGGTTTGTCTGGTTCTTCACTGTAGTAGGACTCACCATGTTCAGGAGATTGCATGTAGTACGCCTGTGGACTATCAATATGTGTAGAATCAAAGCTATGATCACTTGGGTCACTTTTTGAGAGCAGTGGTGTTACTGGCACTATAGCTCTATTCAAATTTTCCTCAGATGTTGCATACTTTACAGGAATCACATTATCTGGGGTTGGAGGTTGTTGAGCTAACACAGGTTGTGGCCTTTGTTGGTTCTGGTAGGGTTGTTGATAGGGTTGCTGCGGTCTACCATAATGTTGTGGGGGAGCCTGGTTGTGGTATCTTCCCTGTTGTGGATAGGGCTGAGGGTAGGTTTGTCTAACTGCTTGCTTATTGTACGGGCAATCTTGTGCTGTGTGATTTGTGTGCAATAGTGGCTACTAGGATTCACTTGGGCTTGATCCATGATGGGACATGCGTTCGCCATATGATCACCACCGCAAGTATAGCACCTCTTTACTGGGGCAAATCTAGGAATTTGTTTACTAGAGACACCTAGTTTTTGAGCTACTTTCTCCGCAAGTTCCTCAATTGATGTGGATTGTGAGGAAGAGAGGCTAGAGGCACTATTTGAATCTCTATAGATTCTGGAAAGCTCTAACTCCTCCCCTAGGTTATCCTCAATGTCAATGCACATGTGTACACACTCTTCTATAGTCCTAGGGTCCTTCAAGTACACATAGGATCGCAACTTTGTACTTAGCAATCCATCCAAGAATAAAGCCACTTGTTTGGCAGGTGTAGGTAGCTCAGGAATAGGGCATCTCTCAAGATATTGCCTAAATCTTCTTCCTGCAAGTCTCATAGTCTCCTGGGGGGTCTGCTTGAAGCTGTAGATCAATGAGGAAGTATTATGCCTTATGCCACTTTTGGAGAATTCGGTGATGAAAGCCTCCAAGAGTTGGTCTATGCTCCTGAAATGTCTCTCATTCAAGGGTTGAAACCACGTAAGGGGTGTGTTCCTAAGTGTCAGACCAAAGGCATTATATTGCGTGAATAGGTCCTCAACTTGTTCAGCTCTCAAGACTTGCCTAAACTCGGCCACATGATCATATGGGTCTCCTGTGCCATCGAAGTAATTCTTCATGGACTTAACTAACTGAGTCCGTCTCAAAATCCTGGTGTGTTCCCTAGGCCTTGGCAGAGGGAAGTCATCCGCATTCCTTTGATTCCTTGGGACTCTAAATCCTTCAAGTTCCACTCTATTTGTTTCCGTTCTCGTTCTGTCTCTTCCCACTGGGTTGGCAAAGCTTACCTCCGGTCTATCTCTATGCCTGTCTCTTTGAGTTCCACGAGTGTGGGAGGTTCCAGCTCCTTGGTGATCAAATGACACATTCGATCTTGGTTGGGGGAAAATGAATTCACCTTTCCAAGTGTAAGCATGCCTATCATTTTCTGTAACCACAAAGATCCTCTCTGAAGCGTGATCTAAGTAGGTCACTCTACCTGGGCTATCAGGATCTTTGAACTCATACATCATGATTGTTCCTACCTCACTTGGCGGATTAGATCTATATCTCCAAAAGGCTTCATCAGTCTCTCGGTTCAGGAGTAGATCTACGCTCTTATTGTCTTGGGGAATCCACTCTGGTGTGATAATCCTGGTGAGAACAGACTTACCTCGGGGGGTTCTAGGTTCTACACCCATGTTTCCTTGTTCTAGGTCGCCTAAGTCCGTTTCTGGGACCACATTCCGAAATTCATCTGTCCTATCTAGGTGACTGGTGACTACATATATTGTCCCTTCCTTGTCTAAGTATGCTTCGTTTTCAAACTTGACAGCTGGATGCTCTAGTCCAATGGATTGGTCAGGGTTTTTAATCTGGACCACATATCTTCCTAGGCCGTCCTCATAGATGCTAGCACCTAATCGGTTGGTCCTAAGGTATTCGAGTTGCATCTTGTAAGGGCCTTCCACCCTATGTAAATACGGCATCCCAGAACTTCCTGTGGGTCTCTCCATACCGTGGGACATCTCAGACTCGCTTGTCTCAAAGCTAGGGTAGTACGAATGATGGCTCAACTGCTGGGCCCAAGACCTAGCAGTATGATTGACACTAGCCTCTGAAGATCTAAGACTTTGTCTATCTCTCCCTAGGTGTCGACCTGATCTAAGGTTCATAAGCCCAATCGAATAATCCCAAATTTTCCCAAGTACACTTGCATTGCTGAGTTCTTTTGTATTAGTCACTTGTTCTTTTTTAATCCCTTAGGGTGTCACTTCTTGTCCAGTTACTCTTCGCCGCAAGGAACACTTAATTTTTTATCGTACTTTGAGTGTGGTCGCTCAATTTAATTTCTTTTCCCTTAGGTTGCTTTGCGATTGTAATCTTCTAACACTTGCACTTGAGTGATTAGAGTTCTTGGACTTGGTAGTTCTTAACGTGTTCCTAATTAACCAAAACCTCTATCTGTACTTAGCCTATGCTAGGGATTGACAGAGGGTGTTGAGAATTTCCAACCTTTAGTTTCTTCCCTTGGTTGCCCTTGTATGCCCAGGAAGAGTGTTCCCAAGCTCGCACTTACTCTTGCTTCGAGTACCCTTCGATGCTCTCAAAGTACCTGAAAAAGTCCACAATTAGCTCAAGAATTGAATTCAGTTGACAAACATATCACTTTCATGCATGTAATTCACAGACCCAATTGCCTTTTTCCTTTATGGAAAACAATCCCAAGCGACCCTCAATTTCCTACTTCGGGGTATGGTCAACTTCAAAATACCCACGAGCTTTCCAACAAAACAAAAATCACCGCAATCGGATTTCGTATGAGGAAGTTATGTCCACTCAGGGTTTTGGGGCCAAATCAGGATTTCAAACAAGTTAGCAGGCAAACAGGACTTCTTGAAATACTTGTGTAATGGCCTCACAATGCAATGATGAACCCTAGTATTTATCCCACAATTTGTCAAGAATAGTCCACTATTTTTTGCCCTAAAAAATTGGCCAAATTTGCCCTTCAATCGCGTTCGCAAGCTCTGTCAGTCGCGATTGATAGGTCAATCGTGATCGACGTGTCGGTCGCAATTGACAGGTTCGTCATGCCTGTCAGTCCCGATTGATGGGTCAATCGTGATTGACAGGTGGCCCGAATTGTCAGTCGGTCGTGGTCAAAGGGTCGTTGACTCTGTCAGTCGCGATTGATGGGTCGATCGCGATTGACAGGTCCTTCGCGAGGGTTTGTCCGTCGTGGTCAAGCAATCGTTGACTGTGTCGGTCGTGATTGACAGGTCCGTCGGGGCTGTCAGTCGCGATTGACTGGTCGATCGCGATTGATGGCTCGATCGCGATTGACACGTGTCACGCGTAGGTTTTGTCAGTCGTGCTCAATCGGTCGTTGACTCTGTGAGTCGTGATTGACGTGTCGATCGCGATTGACAGGTCTGTCCGTCGTGGTTTGTCGATCGTGATTGACAGAGCGAACATGATTGACAGAAATATGAGGAATTTTAAAATTTCAAGCACACATTTGGGAAGCTCTAGGCATGTAGATCATGATTATGTACTTTGTTTAGCAAAAAGACCATTTTTTTTGTCAGTCGCGATTGACAAAGGTCAACGCTTGGGACCTGCAGAGTCAAATTTTTTACCTACTGGAGCTGGTGCAACTGCTGGGGATGCTGATTCCTGTAGAAAATCTCAAAAAACACAGAAAATCACAAGCACACAAACGCTCTCTCGCTCTCTCTCACAAGCGAAATGAGGGAAATGGTATGGGTGGGATGATATGACCAAAAACTGAAATTTTTCGCGATGATGGAGATGGATGTGGGAGATGGTGAGGATGATGATGGTGATGAGAAAAACAAAAGAAAATAGATAAAAGTGAAGAAAATACCTATGACTCCAACGCATCAACTCTACGTCTTACCATCACACGCTCGTCCTCAAAGCTCGATCTCCGACAACGGCGCCAAAATTTGGTGTAGCTTAGTGATGAGTAGCACCTCCTTTAATGTCAATCCGGGAAGACGTGAGGATGGTATGAAGACCTCGAGCAAGTGAAGGCACAAGTGCGTGAGTGAGAAGCACACTAACATGCACACACATACACACACACGCGCACACACGGTAAGACAAAGAGTGAGAAGCAATGGAGTTCTTAGATTGCTTTCAAAAAGCTCATACAAGTTCAATTCAGTTACAAGCTAACCCCAAAAATGAGCTCTCTAGCTCTATTTATAGTTTTTGACTAGGTTTTGGCCTTGTCCAGACCTAGTGTCCGGCCTAGTTAAAAATTAGGTTCTCTATCCTATTTGGAGGTTCAAACGGAGTCTAAAAAATGTGAAAACTGATAGGTAGGTACTTCTAAAGCTCCTCAAGCTCAAGGAATCCTTGGCTTGCACAAAATGGAGCTAACAAAATATGAAATGGTATTTACAATGGTTTTTAGTGATGAAAATCACTATTTTTGTAGGGATTTCTTCTAACATTTTGACATACATTTCTTGGATCTCCCTACTTGCTCCTTCTTCTTGTGTGCCCAACTCTTTGATGCCTGAAAAATTTAAATGGCCTACTTGCCAGATCTTCTTTGACTACTGTGCCTGCTTGTGTTGTCTCTTCGCTCCGACTCCCTTCGTAGGCTTCCTTGTCTTGTGACTCCTTCGGTTCCTTGACTGCTGCCAACACCCCCCTCCACCCTCCACCCTCCTCCTCCGTCCACCGTCACCTCCAACCCCCTCCACCCTCCACACTCCTCCATCACCCTCTAGCCCCTCCACCATCCTCCACCCTCCGTCACCCTCCAACCCCCTCCACCCTCCTTCTCCCTCTATTGTCACCTCCAACCCCCTCCACCCCTCTACACCCTCCACCATCACCCTCGACCCCTCTCCACCCTCCACCGTGGCCCTCCACCCCCTTCACCCTCCTCCAGCCCCCTCAAACCTCCGATGTCTCCCTCCAACCCCCTCCACCCTCCTCCAGTCTCTACCCCCTCCACCACCACCCTCCAACCCCTCCACCCTCCTCCACCCCGTCCATTGTCACCCTCCAACCCCTTCCACCCTCCTCCACCCTCCTCCACCCTCCACCCCCTCCACTCCCTCCACCATCCGACCCCGTCCACCCTCCACCCCCCTCCACCCTCCACCATCGCCCTCTAATGCCCTCCACCCTTCTCCACTCTCCACCCCCCTCCACCATCCACCGTCACCCTCCAACCCCCCCCCCCCCCACCCTCCACCTCCCTCCATCTTCACCCTCCAACCCCCTCCACCCTCCTCCACCTTGTATCCCCCTCCACCGAGTTAAAAATAAAGAAGTAAGGTCATATATATTTTCGCAAAAAGGATTTTATTCAAATAGAAGAAAAATACAAAAACGAAAAATGGAAGCATTTACTTCAGCAAGTAGTGGAGGCCAAAAGAGAATCAAATCCAAAAACTGAACTGTAAGTGGAATGGCTATCCAAAGTATTAGAGAAGTTATGGAGAAGAGCTCTCAAACTCATCATGCGATTTTTTGGTCACATGGCTATAAAACAAGCAAAGGAGAACACTCAAGAATAGAGTAAGAAGGTGTGGAAGTCCCCTTGTAGCTAGTTCATTTGGTTTGAGTCATTTCGTTCGCTTCACTCTCATAGACTATGTCAAACCACATACCCATTTCTGGGTAGTCTACTTGTGAGATTCATAGTTCTGAATATATGTATCCAATTTTAGAGTTTAAACATTCCTTGGAAAGCTTATCATGAGAACTTCCTCTATCTAGAACATCTTTATCAAAATCTTTATGCTCTATGAGTTATTCAGTTTTTAGTGAAGTCTAGTTTTGAGCTTAATTGAGTGGGCAGGTAGCCTGCTTTGAGGCAAAGCGTTTCCAACTCAACACTACTCTCAATTGAGTGTCAAAGATATAACTGTCCAGTTTGAGTGACCAAAGTTTCAAGTTCATTGGATTTTTTAGTTGGTACCAGTTTTGATTTGAAGGTTCGTCTGTTGGCAAAAGTCTTGATCGTGAGAAGGTCTTCTACACTTTCCACTGCAAATAGGAGAGGAATTCTCCAACAATTGGTATCAGAGCATTGGAGTTCGAAGAGGCAAAGCATTGGAACTGAAGTGAAGCAAAGGAGAAGCTACAAATCAAGGGGGAGCTCCGTGAAGTCAAGAAAGAGCACCACAACATACTTGAGGTAAAATTCAATCTTGGAAGTTTTCAATGGCTGATTTAGGACAACAAGTTGAGAAGTTAGACAAAGATAATTTTCAGTCTTGGAGGTATAGAATGAAAAATTATTTTAAAGGTAAAGTTTTATGGAGTTTAGTTAGTGGAGATGACCCACAACCGGTGGACCTTCAAGATCCCAACATTACTCTGGCACAAAGGAGACAATTTGCTAATTGGGAAGAGAGGAACCAAAGAGTGATGTTCCTCATCTCACAAGTTATTTCTAACACTATGATTGGTCATGTGCAAAGCTTAGAAACAGCCAAGGAAGTTTGGGAAGCATGTATGCTACCTCAAGAAGGTCTCGAAGGATGCAACTCAAGAACGAGCTCAACAACATGAAGAAAAGCTCAAACCAAAGCATTAGTGAGTATACATTGAGGATCAAGGAGCTTCGAGATCAGCTAGCATCACAAAGATTCTTTATAGAGAACCTCTACCAACATTCGACGAGATTATACCAAATCATGTGGCTGAAGAGGTTATATGCAAGACGAGGTAGAGGAAGGAACTCAAGAGGAGGCTTGAGAGGAAGAGGAAGAAGCTACAACAACACAAATTCCAGCCAACACAACTCGGAGGACAATAAGGACAGCTCAAATGACAACACACATGGAAGAGGTCGAGGAAGAAATAGAGGAAGAGGTCGAAGTTTATACAATCCCCATAAAGGTATAACATGTTATCATTATGGTAAACTAAGACATTCTGCAAATGATTGTTGGCAAAAGAATGGAAGGCTGAATGGAGGCAACCAAAGGATCCAAAATAACTATGCGAGTATATCAAGTGAAGGAGACAAGCAAACCATGCTTGCCATGAAGCATGAGTACAAAAACTCGAGAAGTGATGATAAAAAATGGTTGGTAGATTTAGGTTGCAGCAACGATATGACATGCCAAGGAGATTTATTCACAACGCTACAAGCTCCAAGTGGAAAAAGATGTGTGGAGACCAGTGATGAAACTCAACATGCAACTGAGCATGTTGGAGATATCAAGCTTGGAGATAAGAAGGTATTGGCTGATGTTCTTCATGTTCCTACTATTGCAAAGAATTTGATTTCAGTAGGACAAATGGTAGAGGAAGGATATCATGTTATCTTCAATGAAAAAGGCTGCTTTATAAAGAATCCAAAATAAGGATTCAAGATCATTGCTGAAGGAAGGAAAGAAGGTAGGATGTTCACTTTGGACATTCAATAACCACATGGAAAGGTGATGTATATTCAGTTTGGAAACAAGAGGATTGCTGAAATTGATTTGTGGCACAAAAGGTTTGGACATATCAACATTCCCAAGCTCAAGGACATGAGCAACCATGAAGTGGTAAGAGGTCTTCCAAGATTCAATGATGTTGGACTACATGAGTTTTGTGAAGCATGCTAACTAGGAAAGCAAACTCAACAACCATTCAAGAAGAGCAACTATGTGGCAAGGAATTTCCTCAACTTGATGCACACGGATGTATGGGGACCATCACAACAACCATCAGTGGCTGCTAATAGATATTTTGTCACTTTTATCGATGATCAATCAAGAAAAGTATGGATGATTTGCATAAAACAAGAATCAGATGTGTTCTCCATGTTCAAGAGAGTTAAAGCACAGGTAGAAAAGGAAACAGGATGCTACATAAAGACCTTGAGGTCCGATGGAGGAGGGGAATATTTCTCCAAAGAATTTTCAGATTTTCTTTATGAAAAAGGCATCAAGAGATAATTTACATGTAGGTACACGCCTCAACAAAATGGAATAGCTGAAAATAAAAATCGACATATCACAAAAGTTGCAAGATGCATGCTCAATGAGATGAAGATGCCACTAAACTATTGGGCTGAAGCAACTAGTACAGCTGTTTATTTGATGAATAAGTGTACAATAGCTGGAGTGCATAATCTAACTCCCAAGGAGGTTTATTGCGATAAGAAACCTGACCTTACACATCTCAAAGTTTTTGGATGTGTGTGTTATGTTCACATCCCTCAAGAACTAAGGAGAAAGATGGAGACAAAGTCAAAAAAATGTATTTTTATTGGATATTCATCGGAGCAAAAGGGATACAGGTGCTACAATCCGGTGACAAAGGAGCTACAAGTCTAATGAGATGTGGTATTTGATGAGCTAATACCATGGTTTGGAGACAATGGGAAAGAGAAGATTCTTGAAGAAGATTGCGAAGATGATGGAGGTGTTGTTCATGAAGATTTTCAGCAAACAAGCACTCAAATGTCAGGTCCAGAAGCTTCCACATCACTTGGAGAAAGCTCAACATGGAAGGGGAGACTAAAGAGTCATTCCTCATCAAACATAAGGTTATGGAAGATTTGAAGCTGAAAGTGCTGCCCAAAATAGTGATTCAAATGCAAGTGAAGAAAGAGTATGAAGAGGTGATTACACTGAAGGTAAAGCTGAACCGATTGAAGAAGTAATACTCAAAAGGAAATGAAAGGATTTCTTCGAGAGCAAGGTATCCAATTCAAAGGCTCAGCTATGATAGTTTTATTGCAAAGCATTTTGCATATATGACACAAGTGGTGAAAGACAAAGAACCGAATGCATATGAAGAAGCATGTACACAAAAAGAATGGCAAGAGGCTATGCAAGAAGAGATAAAAGCTCTCAAGGACAATCACACATGGGAGCTAGCTCCAAAGGCTGAAGGTATGAAGATTGTTCCAAATAAATGGGTGTTTAAAATAAAGAGAAATGCTTATGGTTCTCTAGCTAGGCATAAAGCTACACTAGTAGCAAAAGGATTCAAGCAAACTCACGGTATCGACTATGAAGAAACTTTCAGCCCGGTTGCAAAGATGGGAACAATTAGAACCTTGATTTTAGTGAGTGCAACAAGAAGATGGCCATTGTACCAATTTGACATAAAAAATGATTTTCTCAATGGTGAACTTCACGAAGAGGTATATATGAGTCAACTGATTGGATTTGAAGATAGAAAGCATCCAGATCTTGTTCGTAGATTGAAGAAAGCTTTGTATGGGCTGAAGCAAGCACCACGTGCTTGGAATCAAAGATTGGTCGAGTACCTCACAAGGTGTGGGTATATTCCAAGTAGTGCAGATCCCTCTCTCTACATAAAGGAAGAAGAAGGCAAGCAGATATATATTTGCATATATGTTGATGATATCATCATAAAAGGAAGTAATGTTGTAGGAATACAAGAGATAAAAAGAAAACTCGATAAGGAGTTTAAAATTTCAGATCTTGGTGAACTGAAATACTTTTTAGGCATTGAGATAGTCTATGGGAAACATGGCATCTACTTGATGCAAAGAAAGTACTTGTTGGATGTTCTTTTCATATTTGGAATGAGTGAATGCGAACCACTCATTCAATCTATGGATACAAATGTGAAGCTATGCTCAAATAATGGAGAGAAGTTACATGATGTAACTACATACAAGAGTATTATAGGTTCATTGATCTATGCTACAATTATAATACCAGATTTGTGTAATATTGTTGGAGTTTTTTCTCAATTTATGGAAGCTCCAACAAGTGAACATTTAAATTCAGCCAAACAAGTGCTAAGATATATGAAGCACATAGTCAATCATGCCTTGTTTTATAGATATGATGAAGAATTGCAGGTAAAGGGCTTCACTGATGCTGATTGGGCTGGTTCGAAGGAAGATAGAAGATCCACTTCAGGTTATGTGTTCATGATAGGTAGCAAACTTATCACATGGAGCTCATTGACAAAGAAGCAACCTACTGTTGCACTATCATCTACTGAAGCTGAATATATAGGATTAGCCTTTGCAACTTGTGCAGCTATGTGCATTAAGAAGCTCTTGGCTGATCTTGATGTGCAGGTGGAGACCATTCCAATTTATGGTGACAACATGTCAAGCATTCACTTGACAAACAATCCAATGTTTCATGCACGAAGCAAGCACATAGAAGTGCATTATCATTATGTTCGAGAAAAAATTTTGAGCAAGGATGTGGATATAAAGTTCATTGGAGCTAATGACCAGGTTGCAGACATGTTTACAAAGTCCTTAGGTGCTTCTAAGCTAAAGAGGTTCAAGGATGACATCAACTTGCAGGATATGGCTAAAGGTGCAAAATCACATGTGAGCTTGAGGGGGAGTGTTAAAAATAAAGAAGTAAGGTTGTATATATTTTTGCAAAAAAGGATTTTCTTCAAATAGAAGAAAAATAAAAAAATGAAAAATGGAAGCATTTACTACAACAGTTAGTGGAGGCCAAAAGAGAACCAATCAAAAGAGAATCGAATCCAAAAACTGAACTGTAAGAGGAGTGACTCTCCAGAGTAGTGGAGAAGTTATGGAGAAGAGCTCTCAAACTCATCATGAGAGTTTTTGGTCACTTGGCTATAAACGAGGCAAGGGAGGACACTCAAGAATAGAGGAAGAAGGCATGGAATTCCCCTTGTAGCTAGTTCATTTGGTTTGAGTCATCTCATTCTCTTCTCTCGTATAGACTATTCGAGCCGCATACCCATTTTTGGGTAGTCTACTTGTGAGAGTCATATCTCTCAATATATGGATCCAATTTTAGAGTTAAAAGATTCGTTGGCAAGAGTATCTCAAGTATATGCTCGATCTACAATTTTATCTAATTCTTTATGCTCTATGAGTTATTCAGTTTTTAGTGAAGTCCAATTTTTAGCTTAGCTGAGTGGATAGGTAGCCTGTTTTGAGGCAAAGAGTTTCCAACTCAAAACTACTTCAAATTGAGTGTTCAATAGCTCATTGGAAGTCTATATGTGTCTAGTTTGAGTGACCAAAGTCTCAAGTTCATTGGATTTTTCAGTTGGTACCAGTTTTCATTTGAAGGTTCACCTATTGGCACAAGTCTTGATCCTGAGAAGGTCTTCTACTTGCGAATAAGAGAGGAATTCTCCAACACACCCTCCACTGGCACCCTCCAACCCCCTCCAGCCTCCTCAACCCTCCACCCTCTACCATCACCCTCCAACCCCCTCCACCCTCCTCCACCCTCCACCCCCCTCCACCCTCCATTGTCACCCTCCAACCCCTCCACCCTCCTTCACCCTCGAACCCCCTCCACCCTCCACCACCCCCCTCCACCCTCAAACATCACCTTCCAATCCCCTCCACCATCCTCCACCCTCCCTCCCCCCTCCACCCTCCACCGTCACCCTTCGACCCCCTCCACACCCCTCCGTCCTCTACTGTCAACCTCCACTGTCACTCTCCATCATCACCCTCGAATCCCCTCCACCCTCCTCCAGCCTCCATCCCCCTCCACCCTCCACCATCACCCTCCAATCCCCTCCATCCTCCTCCACCCTCCAACCCCATCCAACCTCCACAATCACCCTCCAACCCCCTCTACCCTCCTCCACCCTCCACCCCTGTTGGAAGGAGCCAGAGGCATAGAAGACGCGGAAGCATGTAAAGGCAGAGCAGGGAGTCAGTCGAATCCATTTTCTAAAGATTTATGTTTCTTAATTATTTTTCAAAACATTCAACAGTGATTTTCATCACTATTGTAGCATATGTAATATAGAAAAAACCCTTTTTGTAATCCATAGCTCCATTTTGTGCAAGCTGAGGAGTCCTCAAGCTTGAGGAGCTTAGGTAGAATGAGCGTACCAATTTTGGTTATTTTTAGACACCATTTACCCTTTCAAATAGCATCTAGGACCTATTTTTTAAAAGCAAAGGCATAGAAGACATGGAAGCATGTAAAGGCAAAGCAAGGAGTCAGTCGAATCCATTTTCTAAAGATTTATGTTTCATAATTACTTTTCAAAACATCAACAGTGATTTTCATCACTATTGTAGCATATGTAATATAGAAAAACCCTTTGTGTAATCCATAGCTCCATTTTGTGTAAGCCGAGGAGTCCTCGAGCTTGAGCAGCTTAGATAGAATGAGCGTACCAATTTTGGTTATTTTTAGACACCGTTTACCCTTTCAAATAGCATCTAGGACCTATTTTTTAACTATGGTAGTCACTAGATGTGAAACCGATCAAAACTAGTCTAGAAACTATAAAAAGAGCTAGAGAGCTCATTTTTGAGGTTAGCTTGTTTGAGTAGAGAAGAGCTTAGAGCTATTTTGAGCTTGTAAGAGTGTTCTTGAGTAATAGAGTTGATTTCTCACCTTCCATTGCATCTTGCTTGTCTCTTCGTTGTGTGTGTGTATGTGTGTGTGCATCTCTATGCTTCTCACCATCACTCTCACTTCATCTCACATTCACGATCTTCATATCACTCCTATCTCTTCCGCGGATTGACAATTAAGGAGGTGAAGCTTCTTAACGTGGTATTTACCATTGTGCTAGAGCAACACCAAATTTGGCGACGTTGCCAGTGATCGAGTCTAGGATGAATGTGTGATGGTAAGAGTATAGCAAGAAGTGTTTTTAGTGTTTTTAGTGTTTTTAGTGTTTTTAGTGTTTTTCACCTCCCCACACTCCATCTTCATCACTGCATCATCATCTTCAACTCCAAAAAAATCAGAAAAATCACCATATCCACCCATTCTCCTCATTTCCCCTCATTTGTGCATGTGCGAGAGAGAGAGAGAGAGCTTTTGTGCTTGTGTGTACTTGTGTGTTTTTGAGTTTTCTTGCAGGTACAGAGCTCCAGTGCATCAGGAAAGCTTGGAAAAGGTAAAATTTCACTTTCTGTCAGAGATATGCCGAGTGTGTCATGAGAAAAATGAGGAGCTGAGCTTAAACACACTCTCAAAGAATATATGAGATGAGATATGAGAGACAAATAAGTGAGCAATCCTTAAATCAACAAGAATACAAAGTTCAGTAGTAGAAGCTAACTCAAGCTCAAAACTACTTGAAAAGAACAAAGCTAATAACACTATCAAATGAGCTCAATGATCCAAATGAACCCAATGTATAATGGTCAAGAGTGTGTGGTATACACCACTCCACTTCAGTCCCTAGGATGCACTCCACAACCACAAGAAATGAGTCAACTGTCTCTCAACTCCAGCCCTCTGTCTGTCTGTCGAAAATGCTCAAAAGCCTCTGTTTAAATAGGCATAACTCTCTAATGCGTGGGAGTTTGGTGAAACTGTTTTAGATGGAGATTCTCTGTGATATGCGGAACAACTTTTCTGAAGAAACCATTTTGAGATTACGCATGTATCTCAAGATACAAGCTTCCAAAGTTGGCCTACTGGCCGTTTTCAGCAATCTGCCAATTCTCTACCTACCAACTTGCGACCAACATAACTTGAGTTTGGAGATGAATTTGTGGGCGACTTTTGGTGAGCTCATACCTGATATTATGGAGAACATTTCAGTTTTTGAATCAACCAAAAAAAATGCATGATCAGCGAGATATGATCCATGCAAAACAGCCTTCAGAAAAGGTGTGTTGCTGTCCTGAAATTTTTCCTAAATCATAGGAACACTTTTCCAACTTGGCATTGACTTCAAATATGCTTTATTCACGACTATGGCTGATGTGGAAGACATAATAAATCACTCTAAGAATATAATGAGCCTTAATAAATACTTCAACCAATAATAATACTGTTGTTACAAGGGTTGCCCATAATTTTTCTCATGCTATGGCATCCTTTAGCCCTCATGAAAATACCTTCTTTTTGTAAATTAGAAGATGTCCATGTGAACACTCTCCTAAAACCCCTTTTTGATATTTCCTCTAGGCTATGGTATTGAAGCCTTTTTTTTGAAAAACTCCTTTTTGCACAAATACCAAAATCCCCATGTAAAAACTCTCCACGCGCTCTCTCTCTCTCTCTAGGTGGTTAGTCCCATATCACATAAAGATTCTCTTTTTGATTTAGCACATGTGGTCTTTTGACCACATGTTTTTATTCACATATGCCTCTCTTCTCTATATAAAGGAGAGCCTCATTTGTAAAAGGGGGGTCCCTTGGCCATGGCCTTGGCCTCCATTTTGGTAATGGAAGAAGGTGTCATTTGTTACTCTCTTGCTTCCTTGTGTGCAAGGCGATGATCTTGGTGTATGGATTTGCATGTGTGTGTGCATGGTTGGAAGGATGTTCCCCTTTGCTCCTTGTGACGTTGGCCATTGTTGCCATTGCTCCATGAGTATGGGTGAACCTCTCCTCTCATTCTTTGCCCCAACTTGGAGAAACTTCTCACTTCCATGTGAGGCGGTTAGGGTCTGTTGTTCCCCTTTTCTCAACAATCTGGCGCCGTTGCCGGGGACGTCGGCCTTTAGCCGTTGGTTTTTCCAAGTTTTCGTGTCCATACTTCGTGAGATGCACCTTCACACTTGGAGGAGGATGAATACGTGCGGCCTTTGGTTGGCCTTGGGTACCTCTTTTCTTTTAATTTTTGAGTAGTTTTAGTTCAATTTTGAATGTTGCACAAAAACACCCCCTTACCCCCTCTCTCTCACTCTTCTACACATACACACTTCCACACACTCATTGGGACATCACTCTCACCACTTCCACCTCTTTTTAAGTGATTGTCTTGGGTAGCAGGATGAGGGGTGCCTCCTTCTTAGCCCCTCCCATCTATTCATTTTTCTTCAAGAAACTTACGACAAAAAGAAGTAAATGAAGAACTCGACGCACTCATTTCCTTCCTTCTAATTTTCAAGAAAACGCTGTTGCTCTCCATCATGCAGGTATGCAGGTAATGGTCTCGCTCTCATTGTCAGTTTAATGGGTAGGTGCCATAATTAAACCCTCCACTCCTTTTCTTTTTCGAAAATTGCAAATGCCTCTGTACGTTGGGTTATTGGAGGCCATTCATTTCCTCCCATTCGCGTTAGTTGTGGAGGAGCTCGTTAGGGAGCTACCCCCTCTTGTTTCTCCAGGCTACCCTGTCGGGGATGGAGCTTCCCTCACTCCTCTGGGGTCGAACCCGCATGGGCTCATGCTTCCTGTCGAAGGTACTGCTCTGGGCGTAAGCTTCCTTGCGCCCTCACAACAACACATCAACTCTGAAGATGATGGTGTGGGGCAGTTGGCCTCTATCTTCTTCACCTCTGCACCCATTCTGTTCGCAACCAAGCTCCGAGTTGCTCCAAGGGCAGAACCCCTGCTTATGCTGAGTTTCTTGCTCCTGTCCACACTTTTGTTCCCTTGGTAATGATGGGCTTCCTAGTGAAGCAGCACTACGAACATCATTCGTGGCATGTGCGCAAGCGAGTTGATGCTGCTTAAAGAACTCTCTCGAGAGGCGAATAATTTTCTCTGCTCACACTGCCTCTCGCTCTCCTGCTCCACCTATGCATTAATTTTGCTCCAAGGTTTGTTGCACTCGGTGTTGGTGGTCTTACTGTGATCTTGACCCCCTTGGCTTCTTGATCATGAGCATTTCACTTCAAGGCGGGGTTGAGCTCTGTGCAAACTTCCCATCTACTCAACTCATGATGAGTCGGAGGCAGTTGGTCTTCCCTTGCTCTGACCTCGGTAATGGTATCAATATTCTGGATACTCAACCTGGGAATGCGTTGGTTTCTCTGTGCCCTTGACAAGTTTAATATGTGTTGCAGAACTCTACAACGTCTTCTGTCATCTACTCGATCATTTTGATGCTAATTCTAGAATTATGTATGAACTACAAGATAGATTTATGTTCACAACTGTTTTCAACTCGTTCTGTGAATTTAAACTAACTGGTTATGGCTGCCTAAACCAACATCTTTGTCACTATCACTTCCAAGATGAACAGACTACCACTTACGGGTATGGAGGTGCTGCAGGCATGTACATTCCCCACTCTTGAAGTCAAATATCTACCATCGTACCAAGAATGGTGACATTACATGGCTTGTCCAAGGCAAAGCGGAAGGTGTGCTTACATTGTCCTGTGGGTTTTTTGGATACCTGATGTAAAAGTTCTTTAGTGTACCATCAGTAGGAACAAAAGAATCCACTTCGAACTGTTTGGCTTAGAGCAATGGATGAGGTGTTTCTTTTTGTATTTTCATAGCATCACCGAAGCTATCCGTTTTCTTTATCTTTATGACTTTCAAGTTGGGAAGATATGTTGTGATCACCCCTAAAAGCGTTGGCGTCTATGTTCTTGAAGCATTTTTTTGAAATAATATGAACCCTCCATGATTTGTTGTTATGCTGCAACCCTGTTAGATAGGTGCAATGGGCCAACTTACTTGCTGTAGATTGTGGTAAACTCACTGATCATTTTAAGATGATTCTGTTTAAAATAGATGAGCAGATCATGAGTTGCTTCCCAAAAAGAGGTAAAGGACCGACAGATATATTTATATGTGAACAGATGCCTGAACTTACGTGGCCTGCATATCTTAAAGGTTTTCAAATTTAATGTTGGTATTGAACATGTGAAGAAGAGAATGAATTATAGTTAAGTATAATCATGCTTATGATCACACTCTTCCCACTTAAAAACTTGTTCCACTTCCCTACATAGGCGACTAAATAAATTGCAATATGCTATTTCAAACTTGTTTTTAAAGTGTTGTGTTTCTTATGATCCTCACATAATAAGGGAGAATGTAAATTACCTGTCACTTCATTAATGGTCATATGAGTTGTTGTGAACAGGTCTCTGAGCCACGAGGATTTCACACCCATGAAGGAGTAGAACATATGTGCATCCAATTGGAATTTTCTCTTGAATTACTTTAAATATGTTTATGTTTTATCAATGAGTGCAAAACCTTGCATTCTGTTTTCATGTGCTATACAGGTGGAAGGGAGGTGGTATTACCTGATCTGTTCATATCTTATTTACATTAAGTTCATCTCCTTGATACATTATCACCATAAGCAATGCCTTATTAATCTTGGTACTTGCCTACTAACTTCTTAAATGCAGAAGGATTTCTTTCCTCAGGTAGTGCTCAAATTGGTCTGAGTGCTACAGGACAAAGAGTGGGATGACTTGTTTCCTTGCCCTTTTTGATAACCCTTTCCATTTTTTGTGGAGATCATCTTGTTTCGAAGAAGCTAGAAACACTGTCACAAAGGCCTGAAGGTTTGTTTTTTGCTAGGGAAGTAACTCTAGTTTCACAATGCTCATTTAAAAGGCTTATTTTTAAGGCATAACAGGCCAACACACCTAGAACTTCAGGATGGATCCCTCTTGCCACCTACAAATTTATGAGTGCTTGTAAAATGTTAGGACTCATAATGTGGCACTATTTTGTATTCATTTTGTGAGCACATAACACATCTTAAATTGCAAGCTTGTTGACTAGGAGCAAAGTGTGAATGTTGGCAGGAACATAAGTTAAACTTGCAACTACATATTCAAGGCTATACATTGCAGAATATCACTTGTTTTTTTGGGAGGGCTATTTTTAACTTTGCAGGAGCAAGAAGGTTTTCATACAAAAGAGCAGATCTTGATGTTTTCTGAAATGAAAACTAAAAATGGAATTACATTTTGTGGTTGGTTCTTTTCAATATCAGTCTACTTGTTATGTATGTTAAATTTCAGGTATTGGAGCTTTGAAGAGAAGACACAATGGAGGAATGCTGGGCTGACTGCCCCCCACGGGGATTGTGTCGCTCAGCAATATGGAGTTGCAGACTTGAAGATTGACGACTTGCTGATTCAAAGATTTGCAGCTTTGCACAATTCAGATTTGAACAATTGCAGAGTAGCTGAGCGGAAGACTCAAAACTTGGACCAGTCCAGCAGTATATGTGCTCATTTCTCAGCTTTGTCGAGGATGACAAAGTCTAGGAGGAGGAGGGTGTTGTTACAAGGGTTGCCCATAATTTTTCTCATGCTATGGCATCCTTTAGCCCTCATGAAAATACCTTCTTTTTGTAAATTAGAAGATGTCCATGTGAACACTCTCCTAAAACCCCTTTTTGATATTTCCTCTAGGCTATGGTATTGAAGCCTTTTTTTTTGAAAAACTCCTTTTTGCACAAATACCAAAATCCCCACGTAAAAACTCTCCACACGCTCTCTCTCTCTCTAGGTGGTTAGTCCCATATCACATAAAGATTCTCTTTTTGATTTAGCACATGTGGTCTTTTGACCACATGTTTTTATTCACATATGCCTCTCTTCTCTATATAAAGGAGAGCCTCATTTGTAAAAGGGGGGTCCCTTGGCCATGGCCTTGGCCTCCATTTTGGTAATGGAAGAAGGTGTCATTTGTTACTCTCTTGCTTCCTTGTGTGCAAGGCGATGATCTTGGTGTATGGATTTGCATGTGTGTGTGCATGGTTGGAAGGATGTTCCCCTTTGCTCCTTGTGACGTTGGCCATTGTTGCCATTGCTCCATGAGTATGGGTGAACCTCTCCTCTCATTCTTTGCCCCAACTTGGAGAAACCTCTCACTTCCATGTGAGGCGGTTATGGTCTGTTGTTCCCCTTTTCTCAACAATAATAATACTTTGAAGAGATGATGTGGACTTGCATATTCCAACACCTTCCCTCAAGTCCAACATCTTCAAAATGATAAGAACCTGAAATAAAATGCTTGCTGAAGGCATATGAAGATGAGCCTTCCCTTATTTGTTGAAGATGCATGATGAGCCTTCCCTTACTCATGACTTCCTTCCCTTAAGGGAAGCTCCATCATGCGAAGTGATGATCTATGCTTGATGAACAACTCCTTGCCGAGAGCTTTAGTGAAGAGGTCAGCCACATTTTCCTTTGTGTTGCAATGGTGTAAGATGATATCACCACTTTGTATCTTCTCCCTGATGAAGTGCTCCCTCACTTCAATGTGCTTGGTTCGTTGATGCATGACTGGATTCTTTGCCAAAGATTCAGCTGAGACATTATCACAATGAATGGTGGTAGGTTGGTTTTCTCCGAAACCAATCTCATCCAAGTATCTTCTCATCCAAATAGATTCACAAGCTGAGGTTGTGAGAGCTTTGTATTTAGCTTTTGTAGAGGATAAGCTGATCGTACTTTGCTTTTTGGAACTCCATGAAATAGCTCCATTGCGTAGGAAGAAGGCATTTCCACTTATGCTCTTTCGATCAACCAAGTTTGCTGCATAATCTGAATCACTAAATCCATGAAGATTCAATGTATCTCCTCCATAGAGAATTCCAAGTGAAGAAGTACCTTTCAAATATCTTAGTATCCTCTTGGCTGAATTCCAATGAGATACTTTGGGAGCTTGTAGATATTTGGAGAGAGAGTTCACTGCAAAACAAATATCAGGTCTTGTGATGGTCAAATAGAGGAGAGATCCTATGAGTTGTCTATATAGTGTTTCATCATATGGAACACCATTCTGGTCCTTCGTGAGTTTGAGAGTTGACTCCATAGGTGTAGAGACCGGCTTAGAGTGAGACATCTCAAACCTATCAAGAATGGAAAAAAGGTACTTTTGTTGAGAGATAAATATATCTCCCTTCTCTAGTCGAGAGACTTCGATGCCAAGAATGTAGTGTAAGTCACCAAGATCCTTCATTTCAAACTCTTTAGAGAGTTTTCTTTGAACATCTTCAATCATTGCTTCATTGCTTCCTGTCAACATGAGATCATCCACATATAGAAGAACAATAACAATATCTTTTCCCTTGACTTTATAATACAAACTATGATCAGCATTGCTTCTTTGAAAGCCTTGAGAGCAAAGATGCTCGTCAATCCTTGCATACCAAGCTCGGGGAGCTTGCTTCAAACCATACAAACTTTTGAGAAGTTTGCATACCATGCGCTCTTTACCTTTGACAATGTATCCTTCCGGTTGTTGCATGTAGACTTCTTCCTCAAGTATGCCATTGAGGAAGGCATTGTTGACATCCATTTGCTTCACCTTCCACTTGAATATGGAGGCAAGGGAAAGTAATAACCTGACTGAACTCATCTTTGCTACTGGAGCATATGTTTCGTCATAATCCAATCCGTATTGTTGAGAATATCCTTTAGCTACTAACCTTGCTTTGTGTCTATCTATCTTCCCTTCCTTGTTGAATTTCAGCTTGTAGATCCATTTGCATCCGATTGCTTTCTTGTTGGGAGGTAATGGACATAACTCCCATGTCCCATTTTGATGAAGAGCAGCCATCTCTTTGTCCATAGCTTCTTGCCATTCTTTTTGAGTACTAGCAGCCTTGTATGTTGACGGTTCGTCATGTTGTAAAATAGAGCTAAGCAAAGCAACATTACTTTGCTCAAAACTTGAGGAATCAACTTCGGCAAGAAATTCTATTCATCTTGGATGAGATAGAATACTCAAGCTAGAAGCAAGGCTTGACCATCGAATCTCGTTCTTACCCGTTACATGTTTTAACCGAGGAATCTCTGTCTACTGGTGCACTTATCAAAAGCAAAATCATCCTACTCTCTGCTGTACAAATGTATATAAGATTCGAACATGAGACTTTCTCGTAAAATCGTTGCTACTATAACCGATATATCAGCCAGTTCGATTAGAGTTATACTTAACTCTCTTTTCTATTTGGCTGCTCTCTTTGCACAGAAGCAAAATTAATAGAAAATGATCCATAAATTTTCGTGCGAAAATCGAAACTCGAACTCAGGCATTTGTCCAGCGAACAAGTGAACGTACCCACTTGACCATGGCTCTGAACAGGAAATTTAAGATAAAATATTATTAATAATTCTACGGGCGCATCTGTCACCTGTGCATATGCATACGCTGAAGGAATAGAACTGGACATTCAAAAAAAGGACACTACTATCACGAGCTATCCATGGGTGACCGGCGCCCTTCAATGCTTGTGCAAAGCATAAATCTGAAAATTATGCTTGCCAGTAGAGTTCAGCATCGCTGTCAGACTGGTACAGCCGGAACTAAATCCTATCCAAGGAGTGGATATCGGGCAATGATCTCATCACCTGAAGCATGCAAACTGGCCGCTGTACCTTGTTGGAGCTGTTCACATGCTCAAACTAACTCAGACGTGTGTCAAGTAGAGCTAAGTGAACCGATTGCTCCTTGCCTATTCTGTCTCTACAAAGCTTTGGTCCTTGAGCTCTTTGCTTCATCTCAAGCCTAGTAGAAGTGAATCATCATTCCCATATCATGCGAAGGCAACAGATGAGCTAAGACAAGCATAGTCCAAGGAAGGCTTCATTTCTTCAAAAAAGAGGACAAGAGGAAGTAATGGTCTTCGAGGAATATGTAGTTTTTCTCATAGATCAAAGGATGGAGAATGGCTCTTCTTGAGGATCAATGGAAGGATGTAGCTCTATCTAGAGATAAGTATTTTCTAAGTTGATGTTTTCATTTCAATACTTGCTTTATTCGTCGTTTTTATGTAGCTTACATCTAAATATAATTGAAACATGGTAGTGGTCTTCATTTTTTATAATGATTATGCAAACACCACAAGCTCAATAAAAGCTAAAGTGACATAGAAATATTGGAAAATAAATCAAGCACTTGCATGCATCTAAAAGTTCATGGCCAAAAAAGAAATGATTTTTGGTGCATTTTTCTTTTCAAAATAGTGTTTTCATGCACAATACACATTTTATTCTTGCTTGAAAAAGGTATAAGATGCACTCAAGTTTATGCACATGTTTGAAAAGTGGCAAGTAGATTGTTTGTGCATGGATGCTTGGATGCATGTATGACAAGCTCAAGAATTGCTTGAATTAAGTTTTCTACATGAAAAGAAAAGAGATGCAAACACATGATTGCACTCACATGCATTTACATGCAAGAACATGCATTGGCATGAAGACGCATGGTTTTTTGCTAAGTATTTGAACAAATGTACTTTCCTAATCATTACCTACTTTTTCTAAATCGAGTTAGACAGTTAGAAAAATGGAAAACTAGGTAGTTGCAAAGCTCTTAGCTACAATGCAACTCAAGTAGCTAGTTCACTTTTTCTTGAAAGTGATACTTAGGTATCACATATTAGGAGTCTTATTTAGAAAAAGTAGCCCCACTAAAAGTCAAGTGCTTAATTTTCTTGCTCATTTGAATGGCAAGAAAATAGGGCTACTTGCAAATTTCCTTAATGACTCTAAGTCCAGGAACAAACTTAGAGAATCCTAATGATAAGCCTATATGTCAAAATTCATGTATCCAAAAAGGATGATTTGGAATGCTCTTATTTGATTCTATCCCAACCTGTGATAACAATCAAATGAATTCCAGTGAAACTTAAACTAATTCAACTTTTAAAGTTTAAAACGATAGTTGGGATGTTCCAAATTTGTAAAAAACAAAGTTTTTTTGAAGTTTAGACTTTGAATTCATCATAAGGAGTGATGAAAATCTGAGAAGTGTTTAAAGCCTAGCAACAATTCTACTTTGACATTCAATAGGTGAATGATAGTTTCCATGATTACATCTTTGGGAACGATGCAAATTGCTAAGAAAAAGTGAAAACTTGAAAGAAATCTTCCGTTTGGAAAGATTAGAGAGTTAATTTTTGGTTTCATTTAAGCTAAATGCAACTTCAAGAGGAAACCAAAGCAAACGATCTTTAGGACATGAGATAAGTTCCTAAGAACATAAATCAAATCGTAAACTTTTCATTTAAGAATACAAAGTTCCAAGAAATGGATCTCTAATCATTGAACTTTTCCTAAACAAGCTATAAAGTTTAAAATTATGTGTTCATAGTAGCATTATTATTGGATCAATCATCAAAAGATGCATGGATTTTAAACATAATTCTCATTGTCAAAATATGCTTAAAGTACTCTCGTAACATCTAAAGATTGACCAACAAGAATATATCTTGCATCCAACTCAAGAACAGGAATCAATATCAAAGAAATGAAAGTTCAAGTCAAACTTTCATAGTGTAATGGGAAACCATATCCTAAAGGTGATATTTATCCTCTAATTTGATACCTGAGAAATGAACACATTTGAGTTAGTAAAGCTTTTGAATATTGTTTGAAAGTCTGAGAATTTCTTTCAGATATCTTTTCGGCATTGCAAAAGATTCCAAGATGAATCATTTGCTCAGTTTATTTGATTCCGTAGAATCAACCCCAACTCCTTGAAGAATAGTATTCTCCCAAGTAGTGAGAATGAAATTCTTCAAACTCATTAAACAAGAACTAGTTCCCAAGAAGTCCCAAACCACCAAAGGTGGTACTTAAAGTCCAATGATAGATATCACTTAGAAGTGCAACAAAGATTCTTAACTTTAGAGTCTGAAAGGCATTTGTACATACTTGGACTTGAGTAGAGAAAATATCTCTAAAATCCCATGGGTAAGCAAAGAAGCTTTTGATAGTTCAAGAGATCTTAATGATAATGACTAAGTCTTTATTTTTGTCATAAGGTCAATAATCCTTGATCAAGCTTCCCAAGGTTTTTCCAAGATAATTATGATTCGAACTACTTTGTAGTTTGACCAAGTATTGGGAATCAAATTCATTTTGAGAAATTTTCACTCAATTTCCATTTATCCAATGGAAACGTTTGAAAGGAGTAAGCTGTTACAAGTCTGAACATAGTAGATATTCTAAGTATGTTGTCTATAAATATGATGATGGTAATTAAGTCTATGGAAGGTCTAACATAAAATTATACTTATACTTCAAAGGATTTCATTAAAATCCAAAAGCATGAGTGGATGCCTAAACTTCAGCAGTAGAGAGATTCCTATAAACTCCTCGTGATAGGTACTTAAAGCTTTAGTTAGAAAGGAATCGAAAGGCGAGAAGTAAACAACTCTTGTCACTACAAAATTGATCAAATATAACCAATCAGACTTGAAATGGAAAATTTCAAGAACTTGGAATGATAATTGGTTTTTCTTTTGAAAACCCTTGCAAAGAAGAATGGATATTCTATCAACGGTTTTCAAGTTTCCAAGATAGATGCACTAGATCGTGAAATGATAATGCGAAGGAATCAAAACCTATAATATCATGTTAGAGGTAATGCATAAAACTTCAAAATTCTTTTCAAGAGTTGAAGTGAAAAGGTAGTCTATCAAGATATTTTTAGACTTTAGGATAAGTATCAAGGATGGATTTTGAACTTAGATTTGATCTTCAATGGGATTAAGACTCCCAAAGAGAAGTTTAAGTTCAAAGAGGATAGTATAATGATCTCAAAATACTTCAAGATCAAGGAAGTAGAAGATATGAAGTTGTTAACTTCAAAGATCTTCTTTTTCAAATAAAGACTTGTTCTTATTTGAATTATGAAACACTTCAAGATTAATTGTTGTTGAATAGAAATATTTGTTACATTTCTAAAGAAGGACTATAACATTGAAATGATCCTTTCCAGTAAGGAATAGATTGACTAGTCAAACACAAAGTTTCTAGTGTAACTCGCTAAATTCAATCCTTTGAGCCAAAGCAATGCACAAGAATTACGCTCCTAGTAAGCAAACATAAAGATTGAATATAGGCCTAAACGTAGTCTCAATTGAAGTATTATTTGAGTAAAAATGCATCAATAGAATCTCAGTGGGTTGACATAGTGATATTGGATACCACACTAGTATCTTGTGGTTGAATGATGTTTTAGATTTGCTCTCAATCTTTTTTGAGAATCCATTTCTCTTCTCTTAAAGATAGTAAAAATGCTTCAATACCTTATTGAAATAGATTGTTAAGAAGTGAAAGTCTTGAATTAAAGTCTTACGTCATCAAGTATTTGACTCATAACACTTTTATATCTTAGAAGTTTGAATTGCTTATAAAGAGTTTTAGTTATTTCCTTCCGCTTTCCAAATCTTTTGATGTTGACTCAAATATGGTATCTGATTCCTTTTGCAAAAGTCCAGGGGTAGCCGATTAGAACTAGATAACTAAATTAAACATCCTAGATAGATGTTTTATACAAGAACTTATTTAATCTTCAAAAGATGCTAAGTCCAAGATTGACATATTCATTTGATCCTGCTTTAAGTTATCTAATATAACTCTAAATGATTTTCTAAGAGTCAAATATACTCTAGAATAGAGAAGTTAGGAATTGCTCACAAGATTGACAATTCCCAATAATGTTTAGATATATTCTTTGAGAAACGTCCTCAGATGAACAATTTTTTACTTTTAATTTGACTTGGTCAAGATATAGTAAGATTGACCCAAAGTAAATGGAAAACTTTCTCTTACAGTTTACATAGGAGTTTCAAGTCCATTAGGACAAGATTAGTCCTCGAGTCTGGTTTAAAAATCAAGTAACTGCTAGATGGGAGTAAGCCATTATACAAACATCCAAGCTAGATGTTTGGATCAATCAAACTTCAAGTTTTCCAAAACAAATTCAAGTAAATCAAGAGTTCACAAAGTCTTGATTCGGATAAAAGTCTTAGCTTAGTTACTAAGTCAATGTGCCGGTTATGCCTAGAAATGGACCAGTAATTGGAATCTATCCATTTCATATGTTTATGCCTAGATCGCACATTGAGAAACAGTGAAGTGACTAAGGATGTTTTTAGATCCACCCTTATATTTCATTCACTACTTTATACTTTGAACAATTTATCAAAGTGCAAAGCGAGACTGTGTTTGAAATCATTTGGCAAGGACCCCGCCACACATATGAGAGATGTTCTTCTAGTTTTAGAACATGACCATGTTCTTCCGGTTTAAAAACATGAGGCTCGGGGGTTGCCTATGTTTATTACATTTAGCTTTATTTTCAAGGCCAAAATTATTTTTAAGGGGGAATTAGTGTAATAAATTAAGTTTGTTTAAGGGTCCGACTGATTCTGATTGATCTGAAAACGGACACCGTTTGGTCACTTGTATGTATGACCAAATATCTCAAGAATAGACTTAAACATATTTTCTCTTGAACAAGTAAACCACTTAGCCTAGTGGTTGAGTCTCAAGGTTGTGAAGGAGGAGGTATTGGGTTCAATCCCCATGGGGAGCACGAGGGGAGAGTTTTTTCCAAGGAGCTCTAGAGCCTTCTAACTCAAGTTAATGTGCGTTAACTTGAGCCTAGTGTGACTTGAATCGAGTAGCGAGTACACCAACCACTAGTGGACTCTAGTGGAAGATACTAAAGTAGTGGTCGAGATCACTTCAACCACTAGTAGGCTCTAGTAGAAGATATTAAAGGAATGGTGGAGATTGCACATGCACTTGTGGACTCTAGCTACATTTGTGGTCCTCATTGATTAAAGTAGCTATATATATAGGCACAAGGTTGGGAGAAGACTCATGTCTCTCGCATGTGGTGGTCATAGTTCTTAGTTTCATGCAAGGCTTAACCATCTCATTTCTGTCATTTCTTGAGTCTAACACTCCCGTCCTCTTCTAAAGATCATTTTCCTCAATGGTCAATCCTTTATCTCCCCGTGAATTGATTTCCTCATCCTTGCACGATCTCTTGAACCTTCTTGCTCTCAAAATTGGTCTCTTGAACCTTTGCTTTCTGCTTCTTGAACACTTGCATATGGACTTGCCTTCTTTCCCTTTATCTCCTTGTGATGTTAAAAGAAGATGATTGTAAGAAGAATCATTTCTAAGGAAGTTCAAATATCTCCCATAAGAACCCAAAGGAAGAAAAAGAATCATTTAGAGCTTTGAACATAAATCACGATCCTAATCACTCAACTAAAAGTCCTTCTACATGGTGTCTATGATTAGCGGACTGTAGCCTAAAACCTATCATTAGAAGGAATTTAAAAAATGGAATCCGTATTTTTTGACATTCCTAACCCAATTTATGGTCCAATTAGTGAGGCTTGGAAGTCAACTTTCTCCATGAAGAGAGGAAAATCAAGGAAAGAGGAGTTCTCTTCCCCCTCCTTGAGATTCTCCATACTTAGACAACACGCATGCCGTTGTAGAGATTCCCATCTCTACTCTTACCTTTACTTGCTTCAAATCGACACACTATGGAGAGTTAAACATTCAAAGGAAACTCTCATGCCTCCTATCTGGCTACTGACGAGGAAGAAGTCAAGTGCCTTTTCGGATTCTAATCTATGCGATATCATTGAATTTTTGCAATAACAAAATATATTAATGCTTACGAATGATGTATAATAACAAAATGTTTTCTAGAGTGAGCAGCTAGTTTTTTTTAGTAGTAAGATGCTTCTAATTGACATTGAAAGGAAACGCTGATGCCTCCTATTTGGCTAGTGACGAGGAAGAAGTCAAGTGCCTTTTCGGACTCTAATCTATGTGATCTCATTGAATTTCTGCAATAACAAAATACATTAATGCTTGCGAATGATGTATACCAACAAAATGCTTTCGACAGTGAGCAGCTAGTTTTTTGTAGTAGCAAGAATGTTTTAATTGACATGAGTCGACCTTGCAGCGAAGAAGTCCAGCTTGTTGCTTTTCATATTATCCTTGAAAGCTACTGAGGGTGAACGTGGTCTTCATAAGCCAATGTTCCGGGACACATATTATATGAGCTTATGATCAACTCCCTAAACCAAATACTATATCACACTCTCGATACTATATATATATATATATATATATATATATATATATATATATTATCGAGTGTGATATAATATTTGGTTATATATATATATATATATATATATATATATATATATATATATATATATATATATATATATATTATCGAGAGTGCGATATAGTATTTGGTTTAGGGAGTTGATCCCCCGGAACATTGGCTCATGAAGACCACGATCACCTCAGTAGCTTTCAAAGATAGTATGAAAAGATACATCCATACCTTTAGTAAAAATCCATACATTCAGCTCTCTGTGTGTGTCCACGAGCTGCAGGCTCAGCTAGAGGCCTCCGTGCCTTCCTTCCTACGTGTCTCCGACTCCCCTTCTCTATCCACAGGAATCTGACATCTTCTGAAAACTTGTGCAACCAACAACAAACAATCCTCTGTACCTCATCACGTTTTGAGCCTGTGACCTGCGCTAGGGTTTGCTCTCTGTCTTTCTCCGTGTTTCCTTCGAAGTACTCTCGTACCCCCCGCGAGGGGGGTCCTCTCTTGGGAAGTTCCTAGTACAATGACCTTGCATGAGGCACTTAGGGATGGCTTGGCGGGCTCTGCTTTACTTCAAAGTGGACAATACGGTGTCCTCAACACTATGTTGAATCCGACTTTCGACTCCACCAACGGGAGGTTCATGTCTGTTAGTGCAAAAGGCTTGTCACCTGCAAGTGAGGAACAACAGGTAAATCTGAACCACACTTTTTTTCAGTAGAAGCAACATGGTATTTCGTACGCGAATGTGGTGAGCTCTCGGCCAGGACCCTTCTCTATGTTCAACTCTCAAGCTATTCCTGGTATGCCCTCTAATTTTACTGTGAATAAAGGAAATAAGGGTAAAGAGAAGGTTGAAGGTGATGATAGAGAGCTGAGGGATGAGACAAAGACTTCCCCTAAGCATGCTCTCAACTTGGATCCTGAGATGATTATACCCTGGTCATTGAATTTGCCTCGCTTGATAACTGGAATAATCATCTAACTGAGAAGGTGGTTGTAGGTCTGTGTCATGGAGCTAGACCCGCTCAAGAAAGCCTTACAAGTTGGATGAAAATTAACTGGGAAAGTCGTGGCTTATTTGTTAAGCATATACAGTATTTGCCCAATAATTACTTTTTGTTTTTTTTTTTTAGGATGTTCATAATGCTATGGAGGTATTGCAAAAGGCCACTAGATTATCAGGAATACTCCAATGTCATTCTTCAAGTGGTTTCCTTGCTTTAATCCAAGGGGGGCCAAACCCACTAAAGTGCCTATTTGGATTGAGTTTCCTGACCTACCAGTTGAATTCTATCCTTGGATTGAGCAATCGGGTAATCTGGTAGGCAAAGTGTTGGGACAAAAACCAAGAAATGGGTTTAGACCCTAAATGGGATCCTCAATTGCTAATTGAAGTTGATATATCTAAGAGTATTAAGCCTATACTTATTCTAAAAAATTTTGAGGGATGCAAGTTACATGAACAAAAAGTTTTTTATAAAAATCTCCCTAATGCATGTTTTCACTGCTACCAACATGGACATTTTATTAAAGATTTCCCAAAGATGGTGTCGAGTCAGAAAAAAGAAAATAAAGGTGAGACTTCCACAAAACAGGTGTCAAATAATCTTAAAGCAGATGCTAATAAGGAAGAACACTGGGGGAGAAAAGTCCCCTCCCATAATAGAAGGAAACCAATAAATATTGGCCAGAAACCGTTCTAGTCAAAAAGATTAGTAACCCTTTTCAAGTGCTTGAGGATCACAATGATTCTACAGGTAACGGCTACAATCAGACAGATACTGATAAGTGTGCTAGTGTTACTGACGACTCTCAAGGGGTTGAGAATGGGTGGACTATGGTGGGTAAGAAGGGTAACCTTCAATCCTGCTCCCCAAGTACTGGTAACTCCTGTGATTCTATATCTTCAGATGATGATGAAGCTAAGATTATGTTGACTACAGATGAAACATTTAGTGAACAATTGAACAAAAATGATGAAGAAAATTTTCTGCAGGTAGGAACAGGTTTCGCCCCTGATACTGATGTGTCTATGTCTATTGATAGATCAGTAACCCCCATACCTAAAGATAAGGTCAAGCCTAAAAGAAAGGAGTCTATCACAACCTCGAGCTCGATGGCCAAGCCTCTGAAGAGTCATAAGAAGTGAGATCGGCTGGGGAGTGTTTGTCTTTTCCTTCTTAATGGATAAAATTTCTATTTTGTCTTTGAATGCTAAAGGAATCATTGATCCTACTAGATGCAAGGTTATCAATAATTGGTTAAGAGACTCCTCCTTTTTGCCTGACTTTATCTGCTTGCAGGAATTAAAGGTGGGAGGGTTCCAATGAAATTCTAATCTACACATTATCTCCAATAGGTCCTCCTAGTATCACACTAATCACTGTGGTAAGGGTGGGACTACTATTGGTATTAACTCTAACCTTAAGCACGTTGTGGATGAAGTGTTGTACAGTGACTCTAATTAGTGGGTTTCTTTGAAGTGTAAGGAACCTCTTTCCTTTACAATTGTTAGTGTTTATGCTGCAAACAATTCTATGGACAAAACCAGATGCTGGGAGGAAATTGGTAAGCTAAATGGTGACATTATCCTGACAGGGGACTTTAACATGGTGACTAACTCCTCTAATAGAACTGGTAATAGCAATAATATTCTTGTGGGAAATGAAAACAAATGTTGGTTTGATATGGTTAACTTCCATAATTCGTTTGATGTCTCTATTAATACTGGGCATACTTGGTGTAATAAGAGTATCAACAACAGTTTGTCTGCTAGACTTGATAGATTTTACATGAACACTAATAGGTTTCAGGATCTGTGGAATAGTTCTTGTTCTGTTGATCCTACCTTGCAGCTGTTTGACCATGCTCCGCTTATTATCAAGCTTTTTGGCAATAACCCTAATTACAGGGCTAGCTGGCCTCACATTGATATGTCCCTTATTAGGATACCTATTGTGAAAGAAGAAATTACTAAAACTTTTCAGAAGCATTTTGTTTTGTGTTGTTCCCCTTTTAAAGCTTGGGAAGAAGTTATCAAAGATATCCTGAGAATTCTTACCCATTACAAGAAGAAGGCCAAGGAAATTAGGTATAAAAGAAGGATGATGATGATTTAGGAGATAGATAAGATTGAGAACTCTACCATGCTTTCCTCTGATAAGAATCAGAGAATCCTTGAGCTTCAGGAAAAGGTGAGGTATGAAGATTATCTTCTTGCTTGTGGTGCCCTTGCCACATCTAGAGAGTTTTGGGCTGGAAAAGTGGACAAACCTAACAAAAACATGTTTGAGATTATGGGAAAAAAAAAGCTAGATATCTCATCCCTATGATTAAGAAACGTACTGGTGATGTTGCTTCTTGTATGAAAGAGAACTTGGAGGAGGTTGTTTGCTTCTTTACCAATGTTTTCTCTGTGCCTACCAGGAGAGGGGAGCACATCTGGAGTGCAAGAGCTGCCATTCCCCAGTGTAGGAAGAAAATGGTTCCTCCTAGCTTGGTCTCCCTCCTGGATCTCCCCCTCTCTACTGGTGCGATTAGAGAAAGCATTAGTAAATTGAGGCCCGGCAAGTCTCCTGGTCATGATGGCATTCCTAATGAATTTTTTCTGGTCTTTAAAGATGAGTTGGTGCCCATTATTCTCTGGATCTAGCAAGAAGCCATAAGAAGAGGATCCTTTGTCTTGCCCACAATTAAGTCAAGCATATCAGATTAATGTTTTACTTATAGTTGCGAACTAAACTCCAAGGGTTTCTAAGGGTTTAGATTGGGTTTTTATGGGATAAATCTCACATTTTCAAGGGGTTTCAAGGGTCAGACCTAGGGGTTTATGGGTCAAGAGTTAGGTATTTACACACATAGGTCTAATGAACATATTTAACATCGTTTTACATCTCACAGTCAATAAATCAACCAAATCATGTGCACTTATACCCCTTTCTTGGTCAAAATATCACACCATAATCAAAAAATCAATGAACTTTGAAAAAGATCATGCACACTTCCTTGAGGGATTTCATCCCTACATTCGCCCCTAGTAAACCTGCACATCGTCCCAATGGGCCCACCTACAAAATCCAAGAGAAGTGTATCAGGGTTCTTTTGAAACTCTTTTTACTTTTTATGTTTTTCTCTTCAAAAACTTGAAACATGATCTCATTCACTCCATCCAACTTTATAAAGAGAAGTACAAATTTTTAGAAAATTAAGTAAATACAAGCTTCACAAACATCATACTATGTTTTTGCTTCTACAATTTGACAGGTAACCATATGAATAGGCCATTGGCTTTCTACATCTTCTACTTGTTCAAATCGTTTAAATCCAGCAACTCATCCTAAATACTAGCATATACTAAGTTTCTACTAACTCAATTTGTAGAATATAGCTTGTTTCCTCTATTTATCTAGTCCTACTATCCAACTGTCCATCAGATCTTTTCTTTTCATTTTTCTTTCTCATTTATCTTTTTCTTTTTCTTTTCATTTTTTCACTTCATCTGAGCTCAGGACTCATTCTTTTTAATTTTATTTCACAAATCGGCCTATGTCAAAATTAGATACAACTCATGGACTTGTCCGCCCCGCCAAGTTTACCCCACGTGTCTACTGACCTAACATAGTGCACGACATACACAATGCTTGCTACATGAAATCAACGTCATCTCATGGCTCTGACCACCTGGCCAGGGTGACTCCATCCACCTACCGACCCATGTAGGTGCATGACAACAGATAGGTCATGCCTACGAGGAAACTAGCTATGGCTGCCAGCCCTGATCGCCGGACCAAAGTGGTTCCACCCGCTTACTAGCCCATCGTAGTGCACTAATAACATGCACACATGTTGGTGCATGCCAATCATCAATTGAAGGTTTATGAAGAAATGAAGTCAAGAAATTAAGAAGAGAACAAATTCAGAAGTTTGAAGGAAGGACATACTCAGAAATTCAAAGCTATGTACACATATGTACATTAGTTCAGATATAGGTTACTCACACTTTTGATTAGTCATAAGTTTGTACATATTTGCCTATAAATGTTTTGGAAAAAGTTGGGGCATGTAGAAGAGAGAATAAGAAGAGAGAATAAGAAGAGAGAATAGGAAGAGAGAAATCAGATGTAGAAAGTGTCATTGGACACATGAAAAGTTAGTTGAGTTACTTCTTCAAAACAGTTGTAACTTTTCTGAGTAATCGAAGAAAATCTTGCGCCCGATGTTTCGATGTCTTCTACTTCTATAGTTAATCTTTTGAGAAATCCTTCTGAACATATCTAAGTCCATAGTTAATCAATCTATGGCTAGAATTTGAGAGTCTAATTGTAATCAGGCTAAGAGAAATTTGCATAGGAACATTCATATGTGAAATGTTCTAAGTGTCTTCTGAAACAGGCGTAGATTTTGTGATTGAAGAAATGATCAGTTCTCAGCACATAGTGTAAAGTTTTACACAAGTGATAGCTTAAAATTTAAGTTGAGAGATAAGCCATTTATGGCTAAAAGCATTTCATCAAACGGGATATAGTTTGGGAGAACCATTGCTAAGAAGTTGCAGGTGTCAAGGTCGCCATTGCAAAGAAGCTGTTTCAGACATAGGTAAAGTGTTTCAGACATTTCTCACAGTATACTCAATCATTTTGAGAAATTTAACTTGGAGAAGTTGCGTAACCTTAAGGCGAAGCATCGTGCAAAGTTTTATTAAAAACTTTACATGAATGATTAGTCAATGAGTGATTAATCTGCAGCAGCCTTTTTAGAGAAGTGATTTCTTCACAGTTAATCAACTTCTTGGTAATGTGATAGTGGATTTCCAAAATTCTGTGGAGTCTAAAGTTATTCTTGGTCTAGACGTGGTCTAATACCAAGGATAGCTTGTTCTTTTGGAGATTAACACTCTCCATCAGTGGTATCAGAGCAGGTTGTGTCAAAATTAAGGGAAGGAAGACTCCGACTGCTGCAGATATACAAATTCTACATCTCGAAGGTTCAGAAGGATAAAGTGTGAAGAAAGATTGAAGGGAGACACGCAAAGATTATCAAAAGGATCAGAAGAAGCAACATTCGAAGTTAAGGTACATTTATTTCTTGTAAAGGCTAAAGCTTTGAGACTACAGGTGAAGCAAGGATGGGAGATAGTCTCCAAATTGAAAAGTTGGATAGAGAGAACTATCCAGCTTGGTCTATGAGAATGGAAGCTCATCTGATGAGCAAAGATTTGATAGCATACATTACAGGTGAAGAAGAGAAGCCTCAGTTCAGAGATCCTAGTGTTCCAACTAGGGAAGAATTGTCAGATTTAAAGAATTGGATGAAGAAGGATGCTCAAGCAAGGAGCATAATCTACATGGCAGTCAATGACTATTTGCTTCCTCACATTAGAGGACTTGAAAGTGCATGTAACATTTGGAATGCTTTGGAAGAGCATTTCCAAAACACAACCAAATCAAGGAAGGCTTCACTATGGGCAGAATTTACTACTTTCAAGAAGAAGGCTTCACAATCACTTTCTGATTATGTGACAAAGATGAAGGACATTGCAGATTCTTTAGGTGCAATGGATGAAGATATTGAAGAAGATAAATTGGTAAGACAAATCCTCACAGGGCTAAGAGGAGATGAGAAGTGGAAGCCTTTTATTTTGTCTACAGAACTTTCATTAGATCACTTCACTCCTGATTTGAATCAATTGTTAGGTCATATGCTAACTTTTGAGAATGATATCAAAGGAGATGTTGATAAGAGTGCAGGTCATGCAATGTACTCTAAAGACAAGAAGAAAGCTAACAAAGGAAAGCAACAATCAGGTGAAGAAGAAGGTACTTCAAACCAAGCAAATTTCATAAGAGGAAAAGGAAATGGCAGAAGTAGAGGAAGAGGCAGAAACAACAAAGATAATGCAAGAGCTTGTTGGATATGTGGTAAGACCAATCATCTATCTCATGATTGTTGGCACAATAATCAAAACAATGGTAATTATCAGAACTTTAATCAAAGAGCAAGAGGTGGTAGATTTCAGAGAGGGAACTTCAGAGGTAGAGGTGGTAGGAATTCTTTTGGAAGAGGTGGAGGAAGAAGCTTCCAAAATCAATCCTATAATAACACCTACTACAACTATGCATCAGATCAGAAGGAGGATTCGACTCTCATTATGAATGCAACATGTGAAACCTCACATGAGGACATGAGAGTGTTCTATATTGATTCAGGATGTAGTAATCATTTAAGTGGAAATATTGCTTTGATGACTGATCTAGATCATAATGCAATTAATCATACAGTTCAGACAGGTGATAATACAAAGCATAAGGTAAAGTCAATTGGTTCAGTCAAAGCTAAAGATGGGAGCACTCTTCTGAGTAAGGTTCTTTATGTTCCCACAATTCCAAAGAATTTGATCAGTGTAGGTCAAATTGTGGAAAAAGGATATGAGGTAAGATTTACCAATGATGGAGTCTATGTTGAAGACCCTAGTCAAGGGTATAAACAGGTTGTTACAGGAAAGAAGGAAGGGAGGCTTTTCACATTGAAGGTACAAGGAAATGTTGGACATGCTATGTTCACATATGGAGAGCAGAAGGTATCTGAATTGGATCTTTGGCATAAAAGACTTGGACATTTCAATGAGAGAGGTATTAAAGAAACGATTAACAATGGTTCAGTGCTTCGATTGCCTAACATTGCAGGTCAACACATGACATACAGATGTGAATCATGTCAATTAGGTAAGGCCCATAAGCAACCTTATTCGAAGCATGGGTTTATGTATTCAGAAAGACTTGAGTTGGTGCATACAGATGTGTGGGGTCCTTCAAAGGACTTTAGTATAAATGGTTCAAGATACTATGTCATATATGTTGATGATGCTACCAGATGGATCACAATTTATGTGATTAAAGAAAAGTCAAAATTGTTTAATACATTTAAACACTATCATGCATATGCAGAAAGAATTACAGGTCAAAAATTAAAGAGACTAAGGTCAGATGGAGGGGGAGAGTATTTTTCAAATGAGTTCAGTGATTACTTGTGGAATGCAGGTATAAAGAGAGAAGTTACTTTCAGGTACTCTCCTCAACAAAATGGTGTAGCAGAAAGAAGAAACAGGACACTTGTTGAATTTGCAAGGTCCATGATGAAAGAGAAGAATTGCCCAAATTGTTTGTGGGCTGAGGCTGTAAATACAGCTACATATTTGGTTAATAGATTGCCTTGTAAAGCTTTGCAAGGTATGACATCATATGAAGCTTGGTGGGGTAAGAAACCTACCTTGGATCATTGCAGAATATTTGGATGCTTGGCATATGCATATGTGCCATCTCAATTGAGGCATAAGTTGGAGCCTAAGGCAGAAAAGTATGTATTCATTGGTTATGATGATAAGCAAATGGGATACAGGTTGTGGAGTCCATCCACAAAGCAATTCCTTGTATCCAAGGATGTTACATTTGATGAGCAAGGTACTTGGTATGCAGGTAAACATAATATACATGCAGATGTTGAAGAAGTAGTGGATCAAAGGAAAGGTAAAGCAAAGATTCAATTACTTGATGAAAATGAGAATGAAGTACAGGTTGAAGTTGAAGAGAGGCCAAGGTTTGATCCAGAATGTGATGAACCAGAGACTTCAAAAAGTGCAGAAGTTAGGAGGTCATCTAGGCACAAATGGCAACCCACAAGGTATAGCTATGACACCTCATTCTTGACTACTAAAGATTATGCTTATTTGGTAAAAGCAAATGAAGATCCATCTACATATGATGAAGCCAAAGGCAAGAGAAATTGGGAAGAAGCCATACAAGAGGAGTATGATGCATTGATAGAGAATCAGACTTGGGATCTGGTTCCTAAACCTAATAGCCAGAAAATTATTGGATGTAAGTGGGTTTACAAAACAAAAAGATTTGCAGATGGAAGTGTGTCTAGGTACAAGGCCAGACTTGTTGTGAAAGGGTATGCACAGACATATGGAGTGGACTATGATGAGACCTATAGTCCTATGGCAAAAAGGACAACCATCAGAACTCTCATAGCAATTGCTGCTTGCAAAGGTTGGAAGTTATCTCAATTAGATGTTAAAAATGCTTTTTTGAATGGTTACATTTCAGATGAAGTTTACATGGAGCAACCAGATGGGTTCAAAGATCAAGTGAGTCCAAATTATGTGTGTAAGCTCAAGAGAGCTTTGTATGGATTAAAGCAGGCCCCAAGGGCATGGAATTATAGGCTTGTAAAGTTCTTGAAGGAACTTGGATTTCAAGCATCAAAGGCAGATAGTAGCTTGCTAGTCAAAGCAAGTGTAGATGGATTCATTTATGTTTGTATTTATGTTGATGACATAATACTTACAGGAACAGATGATAAAGGAATACAAATGATCAAGAAGCAGATGGAGAAAGAGTTCAAAATCAGTGATTTGGGGAACTTGTCATTCTTTTTGGGAATGGAGATTTTATATACTCAACATGGAGTATATGTGACCCAAGAAAGGTATCTTAAAAATTTGCTAACCAAATTTAAAATGGAAGATTGCAGGGTTGCACCTACACCATTGGAAGTGAACCATAAATTGTCTAGATTTGGAGGAGAAGAATTCAGAGACATGAAGCTCTATCAGAGTTTGGTTGGTAGCTTGATTTATGCTGCATTAACAAGGCCTGATTTGTCATATGCAGTTGGTGTGCTTTCACAATTCATGCATTGTCCCAGAAAGGAACATTGGATTGCAGGACAAAGAGTACTTAGGTACATCAAGGGTACACTCAGAGAAGGACTGTACTATGGATTTACTTCTGATACAAGAGTGAAGATATATAGTGATGCAGATTGGGCAGGTAATGTGGATGATAGAAGATCAACACATGGATATTTGTGCTATGTAGGAGACAAATTGATTTCATGGTGTTCTAAGAAGCAACATACAGTTGCTTTGTCATCTACAGAAGCAGAATATAAAGGTATGGTGGAAGCTGCAAAGGAGGTAATATGGCTAAAGTCACTTATGAAGGTTTTTGATGTGATTCAAAGTACTCCTATTATTTGTGGAGACAATATGAGTTCTCTATACTTGGCAGCTAATCCTGTGTTTTATGCTAGAACTAAACATATTGAAATACAGTATCATTTTCTGAGAGAGAAGGTCATTGATAAGGAAATTGAAGTTATGCATACTCCTACAAAAGATCAACTTGCAGATATGATGACAAAAAGTCTAGATGGACCAAAGCTACAGAGATTCAAGGATATGGCAGGTATTAAGAAGATAGAGAAAAACCTCAATTAATGATTGAGGGGGAGCTGTTGGTGCATGCCAATCATCAATTGAAGGTTTATGAAGAAATGAAGTCAAGGAATTAAGAAGGGAACAAATTCAGAAGTTTGAAGGAAGGACATACTCAGAAATTCAAAGCTATGTACACATATGTACATTAGTTCAGATATAGGTTACTCACACTTTTGATTAGTCATAAGTTTGTACATATTTGCCTATAAATGTTTTGGAAAAAGTCGGGGCATGTAGAAGAGAGAATAAGAAGAGAGAATAGGAAGAGAGAAATCAGATGTAGAAAGTGTCATTGGACACATGAAAAGTTAGTTGAGTTACTTCTTCAAAATAGTTGTAACTTTTCTGAGTAATCGAAGAAAATCTTGCACCCGATGTTTCGATGTCTTCTACTTCTGTAGTTAATCTTTTGAGAAATCCTTCTGAACATATCTAAGTCCATAGTTAATCAATCTATGGCTAGAATTTGAGAGTCTAATTGTAATGAGGCATATGTGAAATGTTCTAAGTGTCTTCTGAAACAGGCGCAGATTTCGTGATTGAAGAAATGATCAGTTCTCAACACATAGTGTAAAGTTTTACACAAGTGATAGCTTAAAATTTAAGTTGAGAGATAAGCCATTTATGGCTAAAAGCATTTCATCAAACGGGATATAGTTTGGGAGAACCATTGCTAAGAAGTTGCAGGTGTCAAGGTCGCCATTGCAAAGAAGCTGTTTCAGACATAGGTAAAGTGTTTCACACATTTCTCACAGTATACTCAATCATTTTGAGAAATTTAACTTGGAGAAGTTGCGTAACCTTAAGGCGAAGCATTGTGCAAAGTTTTATTAAAAACTTTACATGAATGATTAGTCAATGAGTGATTAATTTGCAGCAGACTTTTCAGAGAAGTGATTTCTTCACAGTTAATCAACTTCTTGGTAATGTGATAGTGGATTTCCAAAATTCTGTGGAGTCTAAAGTTATTCTTGGTCTAGAGGTGGTCTAATACCAAGGATAGCTTGTTCTTTTGGAGATTAACACTCTCCATCAACACACATATAAGCTGGCTTGGATATGAAGGTTTTTCCTAAATCATGATCCATATGGAGGTAAGATCTCGCAAGGAACAAATCCTAGGACCCAAAGAATCCCACTCACTAAGCGTTCAAATCAATCAGCATATAAAGGGACGTAGTTTAAGCATGCCATCACATTCCAAAGCTTTCACTCTCAAAAGTCTCTAGTCCGCTAACTAAGTCTATTCATATCATTCCTAGTTGTTCATGCTTCATGCAAACCCATGTAGATATTTTATATTTTCATTCTACATGATATTGTTAAATTCATACATATCTTTATCATACACATAAATGCAATGCAAATGCTCTATCAAAGAGAAAACAAAATTTGAAATTGGAAACATTTGACCTGATCATTTTGCTCCATCTTCATCATGGATTGATCTAGCTCTTCTTGAATCTCATTGATATATCGTTCTTCATCAACATCAATCTCAGTATCATCAGTATCCTCTAGTATCATCATCATTATAATCATCTTTATCATCATAATCATCATCATCATCATCATCAACCATCATTATTCATCATCATCAATCATCATAATCATCATTAGCTTCATCATCATTTATCAATCATCATCATTCATCAATCATCATCATCCATCATCATCAATCATCATAATCATCATTAGCTATGATCATCATTCAATCATCACAAACCATCTGTCATCATTATTTTCATCATCATTCATCAATCATCATCATTCATCAATCATCACCATCCATCAATCATCATCATTCATCAATCATCACCATCCATCAATCATCATCATTCATCAATCATCATCTCATAATCAATCATCATCATTCATCATCATCATTCATCATCATCAATCATTAATAATTCATCAATCATCAATCATTTATCATAATCAATAATCAATAATCATCCACCATCATAATCATTATCATTAACCATCATCATCATCATCATCAATCAATAATCATTCATCAATCATCATTCATCAATCATCATTCATCAGTCATCAATCAACATCATTAATCATCAATCATCATCAATCATCAATCATTAAGCAATAATCATCATTATCAATCATTAATTAACAATCATCATCATTCAATAAATCTTAATCAATCTCGTATGTTTCATTATTATTCTTCCTCAATCATCCTTCTATATTTGTAAATATATCTTGAAAGGTTAGATTTTTTACTTTTCTTGCTCTTTTTCAAAGACTTGGAAGGCTTTGAAGTCATGTTTACTCCTCCCTTGATTTGATTAATAATGTCATCATGCACCTGTTTCTCTGCTTTTTTAACTTGTTTATCAGAATTTATATCTTCTTCAGTTTCTTCTTTACTCTTTTCTTGTTCAATTTGTTTGTCAAAGTTTAATTGGGTATTGTAATTTTGAAACTTTCTCTTGATCGAATAGATCCTCATTAGTCAAAATGGTTGGATCAAATGAAACATATACATCCTAGTCTCTCTTTGATTTCTCTTTAATTATTCTATCAGATTCTCTTTTATAATCTATTTCCATTTGTTCTCTCAATATCTGCTCAATATTTTGTTTCTCGAATGTGATTTGTGTACCTTTGGTTTCTTCAGTTGGTTTCTCTTGACTCTCAATAGGTAGTAGGCTCTTTGTTCATCAAATTTACTATTCTCTACTCTTTTTGGTTTCCATATCCTTTGAATTGATTTTGATCTAGTTTTAGTCTCTTCAAAATATTGCTTCATCCCACCTTTAACCTACATTTAGATGCAAAGGTATTTGCTCTTGATATTTATAAATTTTACCTTCACTTTCACTTACTAGTCTATATTTACATGCACTTTCATATGCCAAACAATCCCAAAACATATGTCCAAACTGATTGCACCAAAAACATTGTATAGGTCTCTTCTCAATCCAACTTGATCTCCTAGGTATCATTCTAGGCATGGGTCTTCTAAGACCTAATGACTATTTATGTGCAGATATGCTTTGAACTTTTACCTTATGTCCATGGTCACACTTCGATGTTTGTAGGTCATTAACTTGTTTGGTCAACAAATCAACCTTATGTTTCAATTCAGAAATCTCATAATCCATTTCCTTTGTTACATCTTTAATATGTATGCCCATTAACTGAATCGTATCAGATATTGGATTTCTCTTCTGCATTAAGGTCATAACGATACCAAACTTTGATTTTATAGATTCACTCGCATTAATTTCCAGTTCCCTAAATCGCTCTTTGTATTTCCTAAACTGCTCTTCAATCATTTTGTTCATTTTATGTTTCTTCTGTTTATGATCTAAGCTGAGAAGTAGATTCTTAATCTATGCATCAATAAAAAAATGCACACCCATATGATCTAAACTTATGCAAAAAAGTGGATCATCAAAGTCATGCAGTCAAAAGCAATTTTTCTGTTCAAGTGCGTGGAACAATGCAATAATTCAAGGAATTTGAAATGCTAGTACTTGGAATATCTGATTCGACACTGAGGTTCCTCTTTCTCTTCTTAAGGAGTGGGTGGCATGTCGAGGATCACCGGGCAACCGCCTTGCTTCACGTCAGGTTCAGGTGTCGAGGACAAGTCACATGATGGGAAGAGCTAGCCGGGGGTTGGATCAGGCCCTTGTGTGTGCCGTTCCCACGTCCGACGAGCAGCATCTGTGCGTTGGGCACCTCGCCCTCTCTCTTGTATGGCGATCGTCTCTTCTTCCTGTTCTTTTTCCTTTTCTTCTTCTCTTCTCCTCTTCTTTTTCCTTTTCTTCTTCTCTTCTCCTCTTCTTTTTCCTTTTCTTCTTCTCTTCTCCTCTTCTATCTTTCATTTCCCTCTTTCCTTTGTATCTTTCTCTTCTTCTTTCCTCTTTTTCTTTCCTTTCATTCCTTTTTCTTGTTTTCTTTTTCTTTTCATTTTCGTTCTTCTTTCCTTTCTTTCTTTCTTTAATTTTCATATATTCTTTCTTTCTTTCATTCCTCTTTTCTCTACATGCTATGTGCAACTCTCTCTCTCTCTCTCTCTCTCTCGCTCTCTCTCTCTTTCTCTTTGCGTGACAACAAGGCATGCGCAATTGTCCACATATCCATCTCTCTCTTGGACATCTCTGCCTCCACATCAGTGTACAAACCTTCTCTATCTCTCTCTCTCTCTCTCTCTCTCCCTCTCTCTCTCTCTCCACAGATTATGCCTCCTCCTGCTGTGGTATTGCCCAACTCACCACAATCCAATCGCGATTCTCTCATCCCTATGAACTGTAGTAGGTGGCCAATATTTCTCTCACTCGTTCCTCCAATGTGCATTGACATCCATCTACATCTCTCTGAGTTTCACTAGCATCACATCTGTTTGTCGCCATCCATCTCTCTTGGTTGGTGCTCTGGCATAGCGTGCCCAATTGCCCATCTCCCTTCTCTCTCCTTTGTGATTCTCTCTCTCTCTCTCTCTCTCTCTCTCTCTCTCTCTTTGCAAGACACGTCGTCCCTATCAGCAATTCAGACCATCTCTCTCTCTCTCTCTCTCTCTCTCTCTCTCTCTCTCTCTCTCTCTCTCTCTCTCTCTCTCTCTCTCTCTCTCTCTCTCTCTCTCCCTCCCTCCCTCCTTCGCCTCCGAGGATCGCTACCATCTGTGGCTCTCTCTCTCTCTATCCCCCTCTCTCTCTCTCTCTCTCTCTCTCTCTCTCTCTCTCTCTCTCTCTCCAGCGGGTGCAATTTGGTCATCAGGCGGAGTATGTGTGCTGCCCTCACCATGCTTCTCTCTACCGACTTCTCTCTCTACCCATGGGCCATCTCTGCACTGACTATAGGACACAACGCAACAATCCTTTTGCCACTGCTACAGAATATGTTAAGATCTTGGACATGAAAGAGAATTGAACTCTCCTCCATAAGGAAAACTCAAAATCAAAAGCATATGACCCTTGGTTGCTATGTTTGATGCTAAGTACGAAAAGCCATGGTTCTAAAGCATGCAAGGTAGAATGAGGCCGAGCATGGAAGGAGAGAACATCCCACAGCTACCCCTCCACCATGATAAAAGAACTCATAAGCTGAATATCCACATGAATAATCCAGAAGACGGACTCCGTCTTGGGACATCCCCATCATATAAATTAAATCATAAACAAGAAAGTATAGCATGAATCGACAAGTAAGGACAAGGAGCATACCTGGAAAGAAGAACCATAGAAATGTCCACGGGAGAAACAAATAAGGCTTGGCCCCTATTTATAGGTTCCTCCCTCCCTAGGACATCCTTCTAGCTTCTTCTAACCTCCTCTCAAACTTTCTAATTCGAGAATCATCTTGCATGATCATTTTCTATTTTGGGAAAATCACACCCCTTATTTCTATTTTTTATTTTTCTCCATTTTATTTTTCCTAGACTAAGATTTTGGTTTCACATTATATGTACATTAATTAATTAATTTTTAAGGGTTTGACCTAGGGTAAATGCCAATTCCAAGGGTCCAAGTTAGGGTTTTTGGTCGGGGAAATTAGGTTTTTTCCCACAATTAAGTCAAGCATGTGAGATTAATGTCTCATCTGCAGTTGGGAACAAAACTTTTAGGGTTTCTAAGGGTTGAGGTTGGGTTTTGTGGGCTAAATCTCATGTTTTCAAGGGGTTTCAAGGGTCAAGCATAGGGGTTTATGGGTCAAAAGTTAGCTTTTTATGCACATCTCCTGTTAGCAGCTATGTCTTCAAGCCATCATGAAAATTCAGCCTTGAATCATGTGATCCGTGGGAATCTACCACAGGATGAATTGTTTTATAATGTTAAGCAGAAAACTCAAGAAGGAAAAGTCCAAGAATTAAATAAATTTCAGGAAAAAGATGGGTTACTATTCTATAAGTCCCTATTGTATATTACTCCAGGAAAGTCGAGGAACCAAGTACTTCAACAATGTCATGGCAACCTTGGAGTAGGACATTTTGGATTAAATAAAACAATAGAACTCATATTAAAGGATTTTTGGAGGCCTCAAATATGGAAGGAAGTCAAATAATATATCCAAACCTATGACACTTGTAATAGATCTAAGGTACCACGACAGAAACCTCATGGTCTCTTGCAAACTTTACCTATTCTAGAAAGGTCATGGGCTTCATTGTCTATGGATTTCGTCACAGATCTATCAAAGTCACATAAGTATGATGCCATTCTTGTTATTGTGGATAGACTTACAAAGATGGCACAATTCATTCCAACTACCAAGGCAATCACTAGTGCAACCACTGCTAGACTTTTTCTTGGATACATCTTTAGGCTTCATGGATTGCCTGATGATATTCTTAATGATCGAGGTCCATAGTTCATATTGAGATTTTGGAATAGTCTTTGCAAGCTCCTTAGTGTTCAAGTTAAACTCTTTACAACAAGTATTCCATAGATTGATGGACAAATAGAATGGGTGAATCAAGTCCTAGAGCAATATCTTTGTTGCACCAGCAACTATCACCAAAATGATTGGTTTGAGTTTTTACCCTTTGCACAGTTTATGTATAACAATAGTGTTCATGCATCTAGGAAGCAAATTTCCTTCTTTACAAATTATGGACAACATCCAAGGATGGATATAAAACTCTCAAATCATGTCAAGAACCCAATTGCCAGAGATAAGGCCTAGTACCTCATGGAAATTCACAAAGAACTCAAGGAAGAGATCCATAAAGCTCAACAACATTATAAGTACTATGCAGATCAACATCGTGTTGAAAATCTATCATAACAAATTGGAGATAAAGTATGGTTACTTAGAACCAATTTGCAAACTTCAAGGACTTGTGCAAAGCTAGATCATCAAAGATTTGGTCCATTCACCATCTTGGCCAAGATTAATCCAGTCACCTTCAAGCTCCAGCTACCAAGTACCATAAGAATACATCTAGTCTTCCATGTGTCCATGTTGGAACCATATCAGATTTCACCATTGAGGGGGGAGAGACCTAGTCCTTTACCACCTATCGAGATTGATGATCATGAAGAATTCAAAATCCAACTGTCCTAGATTCAAGAATATCCTGAGGAAGATTGGAGTATCTTGTTCATTGAAAAGGGTATGACATTAGTGATCGCACTTGGGAGCCTTTAGCGAACCTTCATAGAGCCCCAATCAAGCTTCACGAATTTCATAAGAAAATCCAATGAAGCCAAGACCATAGATCATAACTGTTACTCGTGGAACTCGTCCCTTGAGGGGGAGGTGACGTCATGGACAAGGAAACCATCCAAAACCTCAGATTCCATATGACTTCTATATCTCATGATTGGCTCAGAATTTGAGGAAACCAATGCTTGCATTGTGTCCAAAGTGTGCCAAAACCCTAAGATTGACTGTCTACTTGCCTCATTTAGATATCCAAAGCTCATGTTTAGAATTGATTACATTATTGATGACATCATCAATTCGTAAGTGCCTTTCATGAACCACCCTTGAAAACCTATATAAGGAGGGGTTGGCCATATTCATAATCAGTCTTGCCAATACTAGTCTTGGGAGCTCAAGGAGTCATGACCGCGAAGGACTCTCCAAGTTCCAGTTCTAGTTTTTCTTGTTCCTTGTTCTAGTCTAGCTTGTCTAATCTACTTCTTAGAAATCCTGTCTTGTCCTCTTGTAATGTTGTAGTAAAAGATCTTTTCAAGTTCTTTCTTGTATCTAGTTCATCTCTCATAAGGGAGTTCTTGTAATCTAGATTGCTTGTTTCATACTTACAATGTGGGATCTCTTGTATGATCTCTAGTCAAGTTATTCATACCTATGAGTCCCAAGTTGTCGGACATCTTGTATCAGTTACGTATTCTTGTATCATTTTCCCTATGTGGATGTTCATGTAATCAAAAGTGTATTTCCAAAATCATTTCTACTACAGTGAGAGAGCACAATCTAGTGCTTCCCTAACACAAAAGACCTTTGGCAATGAACTATGGTAAAGGGGGTATGAATGAATTCTTTGAGACCTCTACAAGTCAAAACACATAGATCGAAGACTTGTAGGTTCTTATACCATGTTGCATACTTGAGGAAGCAACTTGATGATGTATGTTTGGCTGAAAATGAGTCAGTGGATGTGTGTGGCACACGCGTCGAGGACTTGAAAGAGCAATTGGCAAACATAGATGAAATTATTCTAGATGCATCACTCATTTCAACATTGTTGAAAGGATTAGTGGAATCTTTTCAAAGCTTTGCTACTACTCTCCATTTGTTTGCAAAAGGGAATCCCAATATGTATGCATTTGATGAGGTTGTGTCTCTTCTTTTGCAAGACGCGCAATCTAGAGTGAATTGGAGTGGTTTCATTGAGGAAATACAAGCATTTGCTATCTCAAAAAAGGGGAAAAGGAAGTATGGTTCAGCTTTGGGTTCATCAAAGCCAAAGATTCAACCTTCCTCTTGCACTCATTCCTCTAATGACGGTGATTTGCAAAAGAAGAAGAGATGCAAATGTTTTCAAAAGTCCGATCATATTATTGATGAGTGTCGAGAGATTATTAAACACAATGAAAAGAAGAAGGAATCATGCATGTTTATTGCTGAAAATTTAGCAAATGCAAAGAATGATGAGGCTAACATGGCTCAAGATTTTTGGGCATGTGTTGTTACATGTCATTATGATGCATCTTTGCATTCTAAATGTATGGTTATGAGTGAGGCGGATTCGGATTGGTTCTTTGATAGTGGTTCTCCAAGGCACATTACATTATGCAAAAGATTTTTTGCCTCTTTCAAAGATGCACCCAAACGAGGACATATGGTGTGTGCAAACAATACCTCCTATCCTATCATTGGCATAGGATAAATTGAGCTTATGACTCCAAATGGAGATGTGATTCTCTTGAAAAATGAATTGTATTTGACGGTGTCAAGAAGAACTTAATTTCAGTTTTGTTGATTGCCAAAGTAGGATTTATGTACTTTTTGTTGATGATAAGTGTATGGTTCATGATTTCAGCAATGGTGATGTTATCGTGATGTCCGATACATTATGTAATGTCTTGTATCACATGGATACATACAAGATGGCAACCTTGAATGCCTTGATTGCTCATACTTCTTTCATCACTAAAATGGAGCTTTGGCATGCTCGTTTTGGTCACGTAAACTTCAATTGCTTTACTTGCAAAAGAAGGACATGGTTCACTACTAGAAATAGGGGAGGCATAGCGATGCCCCCAAATGAAACAAATGTGGATATCATCACTTATGTGATGCTAGCATTGCATAAGTGACGAGGCATTTTTTAATTTTAAAAAAAGACGATTTGTCCCATAAGTGATGCATAGCGTCGCTTATGCGATGCTCAAAATATGTGTTGCAAAGAGCATCACAAGCGAGCGATGCTTTTAATGACATTGGCAAACTTCCTACAATAGTGGAGCATCGCATACTCGATGTCCTGATATTCCAGAGCGTCGCATACATGACGATCTCAAATGTTAAAAAAAATTTGATTTCTCCCAGCAGATTTGTGCGGGGATTAGGACACATGAGAGAGAGAGAGAGGTAGAGAGAACCCTTTAACATTCCTATGAGCAGGCACGATCACAATAGTTGCACAGTATTATGGATACTCAAAGAGAAGACTAATGACAAATGACATTAGGGAGGGACGAAACCACTCCTTAGTTCAGATGATTACAATACAGGCAAAAGAAATGCTCTAAAGTTGATGCTTTGGGCTAACATACCGTTCCAGAACTAAATAGAATCAATACAAGAGATCCATCCAATACATACAATGAACACAAATAGATGAAGACTTGCACTAATCAGTACAAAGGTATGAAGACTTGCTCTAAGGGAAAGAGCACGGAAATACCACTGACCCACACTGAATGACAAAACCAAGCCACTTCTTCACACTATAGTGCTATTAGCCCTCCACTGGGAAGCCCACGCTCTATATCCTCACCACAAAGTCACTTCCTAGACTAGGCTTGTACCACAGAGTGCAAAGAGAGGACCAAAAGAGATGCTCGAAATAAGCTATGTATATCCCCAATCAGTACCAGTCCATTGCTTTTATAGGCTCCAATTGGTCAAGAGGGCTTTGGGGATTTCCCACGTTCACTAAATATGCGCCAATTGATTGCCCCAAATGGGAGGGGTAGATCAAATATGGTATGGCCACCACTTTTGAATTAGATTCTCAAAAAATAGGCAGTCATCACGAATGGTTGGTGGCAACAATTATTTACCTGTTTATACTTTTACTGTCACTTATGAATGCAAGTTGAGGTCTCTTTCTTAACCAACAAATCACTCCACCAATTAAGAACATCCATGCACCACCACCCATAGAATCAAGAAAGAGCTCTCAATCTGTCAACCTTTACTAACCTTGTTAAGCAAATAAGCCCGGCCTTTTCTCCACATCATCACAAATATCACAATTTCATAACTTTTTGTCATGGCTGATTGCGTGAAGAGGGAGAAAGAGAGAGAGAGAGAGAGAGAGAGAGAGAGAGAGAGAGAGAGAGAGAGAGAGAGAGAGTGAGAGAGAGAGAGGGATGGGGGGCTACAGGGGGGAGAGAGAGAGAGAGAGAGACAGAGAGAGAGAGGGTCGGCCTACGCACTACAGTGTGTATGTGTGTGTATCTGTGTGTGTGTGTGTGTGTGTAAGTTTGTATGTGTCTATGTGTGTGTGTGTGTTTATATCTATTGTGTAAGAGTGTGTGTGTCTATGTGTGTATGTCTGTGTATGCATGTGTAAGTGTCTCTATGTGTGTGTGTGTGTGTGTCTATGTGTGTGGATGTGTGTATATGTGTGTGTATGTGTGTATGTGTGTTTATATACGAGTGTGTGTGTATGTGTGTGTGTGTCTATGTGTGTGTGTCTATGTGTGTAAGTGTGTGTGTCTATGTGTGTATGTGTATATGTCTGTGTGTATGCATGTGTAAGTGTGTTTGTGTAAGTGTGTAAGTGTGTGTGTGTGTCTATGTGTGTATGTCTGTGTGTATGCATGTGTATGTGTCTATCTAAATCTATGTGTATATGTGTGTATATGTGTGTGTGTCTATGTGTGTAAGTGTGCATGTGTCTAAGTGTGTATGTCTGGGTGTATGCATGTGTATGTGTGTGTAAATTTGTGTGTAATGTCTGTGTATGTGTGTATATGTGTGTATGTTTCTATGTGTGTGTATGTGTCTATGTGTGTGTATGTGTCTATGTGTGTATGTGTATGTATGTAAGCATGTATCTATGCATATGCATGTGCACTATGTATGCATATTGATGCATGTGTGTGTATGTGTGTGTATGCATGTAAGTATGTATGTATGCATATGCATCATGAATGCATATGCATTATGTATGCATATGCATATGCATTATGTATGCATGTATGTGTATGTGTGTGTATGTCTCTTTACGTGTGTGTGTATGCATATATATGTGTGTATGTCTCTCTCTATGTGTGTGTGTCTATGTGTGTATATGTATGTGTGTGTATGTGTGTATATGCATGTGCATTATGTATGCATGTGTGTGTAAGTGTGTGTGTGTGTATGTGTGTGTATGCATGTAAGTATGTATGTATGCATATGCATATGCATTATTTATTCATGTATGTGTATGTGTGTTTATGTCTCTCTATGTGTGTCTATATGCATATGTATGCATGTATATGCATGTGTGTATGTCTCTCTATGTGTTTGTATGCATATATGTGTGTGTATGTGTCTATGTGTTTGTGTATGTTTGTGTGTGTCTATGTGTATATGTGTGCGTGTGTGTGTCTATGTGTGTATGATTGTGTCTATGTGTGTATCTATATATATGTGTCTGTATGCATGTGTATGTGTGTGTGTAAATGTGTCTTGATGTGTGTGTGTGTAAGTGTGCATGTGTCTAAGGTTTTATCATGAGTAAATCAGATACTTCTCTGTTCATTAAGAGAAGTAATTCAGAGGTAATATACCTATGTGTATATGTTGATGATATCATTCTCATAGGTAATGATGATAGTGGCATCAAGCAGATCAAGAATCAGATGATGATGAGTTCAAAATTAGTGACCTTGGATCACTAAAATATTTTCTTGGACTTGAGTTAGTCTATACTAACTCTCGAATTTATATTACTCAAAGAAATTATATACAGAACATATTGAAGAAAATTCATTTGCAGGATGCCAAAGTTGCAAGTACTCCAATGGAGGTAAACCTAAAATTAAGTGCTCATGAAGGTGGTGCTTGAACACATTGCACGTTACCAAAGCATAATGGGAAGCTTGAACTATGCTACATTGACAACGATTGATATTGCTTATGGAGTAAGTGTTCTAAGCCAGTTTATGCAAAAACTTGGGCCACCTCATTTGGAAGCTGCCAAAAGGATTTTGAAGTACCTTAAGGGCACTCAAAATAAAGGGTTATATTTTCCTTATACATGAGATTTGGACATCAAGATATATTCAGATGCAGATTGGCCAGGTTGTAAAGATAATAGAAGAAGTACATCAGGATTGAAGCAAGCTCTTTATGGATTGAATGATAGAAGAAGTACATCAGGATTGAATAAAGCTCTTTATGGATTGAAGCAAGCACCAAGGGAATGGAACCATAGGTTGACTATATATCTTCAGGATCAAGGTTTTATCATGAGTAAATAAGATACTTCTCTATTCATTAAGAGAAGTAATTCAGAGGTAATATACCTATGTGTATATGTTGATGATATCATACTCACAGGTAATGATGATAATGGCATCAAGCAGATCAAGAATCAAATGATGCATGAGTTCAAAATTAGTGACCTTGGATCACTAAAATATTTTCTTGGACTTGAGTTAGTCTATTTACTCAAAGAAACTATATACAGAACATGTTGAAGAAAATTCATTTGCAGGATGCCAAAGTTGCAAGTACTCCAATGGAGGTAAACCTAAAATTAAGTGCTCATGAAGGTGGTGCTTGAACATATTGCAGGTTACCAAAGCATAGTGGGAAGCTTGAACTATCCTACATTGACAACGATTGATATTGCTTATGGAGTAAGTGTTCTAAGCCAGTTTATGCACAAATCTAGGCCCCCTCATTTGGAAGCTGCCAAAAGGATTTTGAAGTACCTTAAGGGCACTCAAAATCAAGGGTTATATTTTCCTTATACATGAGACTTGGACATCAAGATATATTCAGATGCAGATTGGGCAGGTTGCAAAGATGATAGAAGAAGTACATCAGGATACCTATCTTTTGCAGGTGATAAACCAATATCATGGTCTTCAAAGAAGCAACCTACTATTGCTTTATCTTCTACAGAGGAAGAGTATAGAGGATTGGCCAATGCTACTCAAGAGGCCATATGGATCAGATTTTTATATATAAATTTATGTTTGCATACTGCATCTCCAATGATTTTTGGAGATAATAGAAGCTCATTACATCTTGCAGCAAATCCTATTTATCATGCTACAATGAAGCATATAGAGGTCCACTATCATTATGTGAGAGAGAAGCTATTGAGCAAGGAAATTCAATTGGCTTACGTATCAACTAATATGCAATGTGCAGATTTATTGCCTAAGCGTTAGAAGGTACAAACCTTTGTAGGTTTAAGTCAACGATTGGATTGCACGACATTCATGAAGATTGAAGAAGAAATGCAAGCCAATTTTTTTGGCTTGAGGAGGAGTTGTTGGTGCAAAGGTCAAGCCTACACATTTGGCTAGAAGTTCATGAATATTTGAAGCTCCATGGAAACCATTGCTAGGAAGATCTTTTATCTTTACCATTTGTAAAAGTCATTTTGACTTGAGAGAATCATTGTAACCACGGCTAAACTCATGGAGTTTATTAGCTGAAAAGTCACGACTTCAATTGAGGGAATATCTTGTAGATTGGTGGATTACTTTTAGAGATAGCCAAAAGTTGAATTCAAATTCAAAATTTCAATGTAGCACTTATAAAAAGTAACATGTAAAAGTCGCGGATAGAAGTCTCATTTCCCGAGTTCTCCATTGCCATATTATAGATAGTGAGTTCTAAATTGTAGCCTACACTTCTCACAACCATTAGGCTATGACTGTCAAGCCTATGATCTTGTACAACATTGTTCATTAATACAATAGATCTACATTGCTCACCTATGATCTCTTTGTTATAGTCATTCATAACTATCAACGTGTACTGCTCATATCTCAGTCATTTCTCCACCATTTTCAATGTTCTATAGCTTGTTGGATTTAGTGTCAAGTTCTCTACATGATCACAAATTCTGAAGACAATCTATTCCACAAATTTCGAGAAACGTGTGTCAAAGCACTCACTCGTGAGACTCTGTAGAGATCCTAAAAAAGTGGGGGTAATGATTCAATTGCTAAGTTGATTGCTCTATGTATAGTGCATCATTTTAAGTGATTCCACTTGGAATCATTAGCTTACTAAGCTAGTTAGATACCTCTAAAGGGAAGTTTTCTAATTCCTACTTTACTTGAAGCACTGAGCATAACAAGCAGTAGACATGTGAACAAAAATATAAGGTTTTCATTAATCCTTCAACTTTGAAGTCGTCTGTTTTGGCTCAATCTTTTCTCACATCATTTCCAAAGTACATAGGCACTTATTTAGTGTCATTGTAAAGCTAAAAAAGCCCACAACACAACTCTAAGGCTACAAGGGGCTAGTTTTAAGCAAGACCTAGCAGTACCTACTCATTTCTTGGAGTGTCCATCCATCTTTCCAAACACTAGCTAGATTGCAACCCATGTAACTAGTCTATTGTTTCTGAAAGTGATACTTAGGTATCACATACTTAATGATGAGTTCCATTCAGTTGTTAAAAGTATTTCTTAGTAAAATTAGGCATAATAAAGTCAAGCATCCATTTTTTTTGCCATCTTGGTGAGCAAGAAAACATGACTACTTACAAACTTCTAAACTTTATGATAACTCTAAGTCTAGCAGATACTTAGAGAATCATAAAGCCAAGTTTAGAAAAAGATTTTACACTTTCTTGTGTAGTTAATTCTTATGCATCAAAGATGGATGATAACTTAAGAAACATTTCCCTAACTCCATGAGCACAACTAATTGAACACTTTCACTTAATTCTATCTCGAGAAACGTAACATAAATTTAACATTTAAAGTTCAAAAGAGAGTTGTTTTGTTCCATAAGTTGCATCGTTGGTAAGGATGCAAAGTGCCAAGAAAATCATGGGATTTATTCAATCTCTCACTTGATTCCATATAAGGGAGTGGTGGAAATCAGAGATTGAGCCTTAGCATCAATTGAACTTGGATGTTCATTATATGGATGCTAGGTTTCATGGTTGCATCTCTAGTAACAATGTAGCTTGCTAAGAAAACATGGAAAATTTGACTAAACTCTTCCTTTTAGAGGGGTTAGAGAGTTACTTGGTGGTTGCATTTTATTTAGTCAAGGCATGAGAGAAAACCTTGGTGAAGGGATCTTTAGGAATCAGGATACTTCCTAAACGTAAGCCATTAAATGAAATAATCTAGTCTTTTATTTCATGGATCAAGCTTTGTTCCTATCATATTCAAGGTTAGAACTTTTATTTTGGGAATACAATAAGTTCGGAGAAAGGGATTATCATTGACCTATGAAGGTTTTCGTAAAACAAACCATAAAGTTAACAAATATGTTAAGACAAGTACGTGAACTTTTCCATTTTAGAAATATTGTAAAGATAGAAGCTATCACATGCTGAAAGCTTTGATTTCATTTCAAGTATAGTTTCTAGAAAAATGACAAAATCATTAACCCTAAGTGATGGCTAGGGAAAGACGACAATGATGTGTTCATGGTAACATTAATGTATATTGGTTCAATCAATATAAAATTATGTACTTCACACTATGCAATCATAATGGATCCTCATAATATATTTAAAGTAACCTAGTATAGTCAAAAGATTGACCAATGATAATATTTCTTTTCAAACTCAATAAGAGAAATAGATTTCACATAAAGAAAGTTCAAGTCAAGCTTTCATAATGGAGGAAACCATATCCTAAATTTGATAGTTATCCTTTAGTTTGATAATCAAGAAATAAACACAACTAAAGCAACACACCTTATGAATATTGTTTGAAAGCCTATAAATCCTTTCAAATATCCTTCGAATAGTGCAAAAGGTTCCATGGTGAATCATCTACTCATATCGTTGATTCCTTACAAGGAATTTCAAGCATTGGAAGAATAAACATCTCCCTATTATTGAGATTGGAATTTGCCAACTGAGTTATGTTGGTGCAGTTAGCAAGCCTAAGTGTTCTTTCGTTAGCTATGCTCTTCAAATAGATGTGTGCAAAAGCTATTTGTTAAATTCATACCATGTTGTGAGCTCTAAGAAAAACATTAAGCACTTCTATTCCCAAAATAGAAGGTTTCTTCACATTCTTTGTATATGAAAGTTATTTGTTTTGATGCAAACATTTGGGGATCATGCTCTCAAGCACTTGTTGGTTGTAAATGCATTAATAAAAAAGCTAAACAATTCTATTAAGCATCCTTGCAGCTAACTTGGGAGATGTAGAGTACGTTTTGTGCAGCACCAACTCATCTCTAGAATCCATACATCCATATCCTCACAGTGGTACCAAAGCAACAACTAATCAACATGGGAGATCGATTTCCTTCATCCATAGAGAAACTGGATCGAGGTAATTACTCAGCTTGGTCACTTCAAATGGAAGCTTATCTTCAAGTGAGAAACCTTTATGGTTACATTTCTAGAGATGAGATGATGCCAATCTTGAGCAGCAAAGGACAACCAACTCAAGAAGAATAAGAGTGGTTAACCACATGGTGCTCAAGGGATGATCTAGCCAAGTCATGCATTCTAAAATCAATCTCTAAGTTTTTACTTCCACACATCAGGAGTTGCAAAACTTCACAAGAGACTGGGAATGCTCTTGAAGCATCCTTCTCATCAAGTATGATGGCAAGAAACAATCAACTAAGGATGGAGTTCATCACACCCAAGAAGATGCCCAAGCAAAGTGTGATTGATTTTTTCACCAAAATGAAGGACATGGCATATCAACTTGGTAACATTGGAGAGATCATTGATGAAGAGTAGATAGTGAGCCAATTGATCAACAGAATAACCACAGATGAAAAATGATAAGCTTTCACCCTAACCATGGACCTCTACATGGACATGCAGGTTTGTGATTTCAACACCCTCATGGGACAATTGTTCAGACATGAGGCAGAGCTTATGAAGGATGGAGACAACTTGCAAGGTAAGCAATCCTCTGCTCTCTATACAGATAATAATAAAAGTAAAGATAACAAAGGCAAAGGTAAAAAAGTTTGATGATGAGGGAGGCACCTCTCAAGCCAACTTTGCAGGTAGAGGTAGAGGCTCAAGAGGAAGAGGCAGAGGAGGAAGACAAGGTAGGGGGATAACACGAAGCTCCTCTCCATGTGCCATACATGGCTTAACTAATCCATTACTAAGATTTTTTTCAAGAATTTTAGAAATCAAAGAGCAAGAGGTTACAACAGAGGAGGCTAGGGAATCTCAAGAGTAAGATTCAAGAACAACAATGGATATAACAACAACTCATACAACAACAGTAATTATCAAGGAGGATACAAAAGAAGGAGAGACAACAACAATTATTCAAATGATCAAACTCAAGAGGACTCATTACTTCTGATGAACATGATCATGAAGTAAGGTAAATCAGATGAACATGTATTCTATGTAGACTCAGGGTGCTCAAATCATGTAGGAAGGAATGTAGCTCTACTCTCTCTGACTTGGAGGACCCAAGGAATAGAGATGAATTCAAACATAAGGTGACACGAGGCATCTAGTGGAGAAGATAGGCAATATGCAGACTTCATATGGTAATATGAACCTATTGAGCAAGGTATTGTATATGCCAACCACAACCAAAAATCTCATCAGTGTAGGTTAGATTGTTGAGAAAGGATTGTAGGTCAGATTCATAAAGCATGGAACATTTGTTGAAGATCCACATGAAGTATTTAAGAAGATAGAAAGAGGTGAAAATTCAAGTAGACTACCTAAATTTGAGCTCCAAGATACTAGGAACATTTCTTTGTTCAATTATGGTAGCCAAACTCTATCGAAATTGGAAATTTGGCACAAAAGTTTAGCTCATATAGGTGAAAGGGAAAGCAAATTAGTAGGGATCATCGTGTTCTTGTTCTACGAACTATCTCTAAACAACACATGATTTACAAATGTATTGCTTGTGAATTTGGCAAGTCTCATAGACAACCATTCACAAAGAAGGGATACATTCATGGAGACATATTGGAGTTAGTCCATACAGATGTATGAGGGCCAAGCAAGGAGCCTTTAACCTCTTGATCTAGGTATTATGTATTATTCATTGGTGATTGTAGCATATGGACAATACTATATTTTATGAAGCATAAAGATGAAGTGTTCTCTTGTTTCAAGAAATATCTAGCACTTGTACTAGAGAATCAAACAGGTAAGACCTTGAGAAGGCTAAGGTCAGATCGAGGGGGAGAATATTTCTCCCATGACTTTGATTCTTATCTTCAAGAGAGAGGGATCAAAAGAGAGATTACAACCAGGTATACTCTAGACCAAAATGGAGAGAAAGGAGAAATAGAACCATAGTGGAGACTGCAAGGTCAATGCTAAATGAGAAGAAGATGCCAAACTATTTGTGGGCAGAGGCTATTTCCATAGCCACCTATCTAACCAATAGACTACCATCAAAGGCATTGGATGGGATGACACCATATGAAGCATGGAATGGAAGAAGACCTAGCCTTCACCATTGCATGATCTTTGGGTGCATAGCATATGCACACATACCTTCACAAATAGAGGCAAATTGGATCCAAAAGCAAAGAAATGCATATTCATAAAGCAAAGAAATGCATATTCACTAGGTATGACCTTAATCAGAAAGGCTAGAAGCTTTACAACCCAAGCAACATAGGGTTCATTGTAAGTAGAGATGTTGTTTTTTATGAAAACAAGTCTTGGATTGAAGATGATTGCAGGAATATCAAACTTCCCTATGACCTAGAGGAAGACTTTCCAACATTTTCAAAGAGGAGTGAGCTTACACTTGAAGCATCAAGTGATTTTGATGATGACTAGAAGACTCCAAGAAGAGAAAGTATTTCTTGCAACTCCAAAGCAAAGACAGAGTGTAGGAGTTGAGAGATATGGTAGAACCATCTCAACAAACTGTAAGGACGTCTACTAGAGAGAAAATGAAGCCAAAAAGGTATGGTTATGATACTTCATTGGTCACTAAGCATTCAATTTACATAGCACATGATACAAATGTAGAAGAACCATCTACATTTGAAGAAGCCAAGACGAAGCTAGATGGAGAGATGAGATGGAAGAAGAGATAGAGGCTCTATAGGAAAATCAAACTTGGGAATTGGTTCCCAAGAAACTATCTATGAAGGTCATTGGCTCATGATGGATTTACAAGGTAAAGAAGAATTTTGATGGCTCAAGTAACAGGTACAAAGCAAGGCTTGCGGCTAAAATTTTTGCACAAACCAAAGGAATCAACTATGAAATGACATTCTCACCTATGGCAATAATGCCTAAAATTAGAGTACTCATGAGTGTAGAATCTTCAAAGAGTTGGAATATATACCAAACGGATGTTAAAAATTCTTTTCTAAATGGTTGGATTTTAGAGGAGGTGTACATGGCTCAACCTCCTAGCTTTGAATTCATATCATATTGAGAATATGTATACAGGTTAAGGAAAGCCTTGTATGGCTTGAAGCAAGCTCCTAGAGCTTGGAATCATAGACTTATCACTTACTTGTAGGGTAAAGTATTTATGGTAAGCAAGGGAGATCCTTCCCTCTTCATTGAGAGGAACCACTGAGAGGTCATATAACTTTGTGTATATGTGGATGATATAATCATTATAGGAAGTGATGTTCCTATAATGGTATGTTCCTAACTTAGAGAAATTACATTGGAGATATGCTCACCAAGTGGTTTATATAGAAAATGGTATGTTCCTAACTCAGAGAAATTACATTGGTTAGCAAGTGGTTTATATAGAAAATGGTATGTTCCTAACTCAGAGAAATTACATTGGAGATATGCTCACCAAGTTCAAAATGGAAAATAAAAAGGTTGCAAGTACTTCCTTCGAGGTAAATCAGAAGCTAAGTGCTCATGAAGGTGAATTAATTGAAGATGTGACTAGTTACCAAAGCTTAGTTGGAAGCTTCAACCATGCTACTCTAACTAGAGTAGATATATGCTATGGAGTTAGTGTACTAAGTCAATTCATGCACACTCCAAGAAATCCTCAATTGGAAGAAGCCAAAAGAATCCTAAAGTATTTGAAGGGCACAATCAATGAAGGGTTAAATTACCCTTATACATTTGATATAGATGTCAAATTATTTTCTAATGTAGATTGGGTAGGCTTTAAGGATGATAGGAGAAGCACATCGGGTTATCTTACTTTTGCGAGTAGAAACTTGATTTCATGGTCTTTCAAAGAAGCAACCTACAATTGATCTCTCATCAACTCAAGCTGAATACATAGGACTTGCAAATGATACTCAAGATGTTATGTGGATTAGGATCCTATATCAGGATTTAGGGTTCAATGCTTCAACTCCACATATATTTAGAGACAGCATTACCTCACTAGATCTTGTTGCTAAGCCTATCTATCATGTTAAGACTCAAAATAAAGAAGTTCACTACCATTATGTCAAAGAAAAGATCATGAGTAAGGAGATACAACTATCATATGTATCTACCAATGAACAATGTGCAGATATGATGACAAAAGCATTGGATGGAAGCAAATTAAGCAGGTTCAAATCAATGATTGGATTGAAAGAAATCATAAAGGACTAAAGACTCAAGCATCTTAGGCTTGAGATAGAGTTGTTGGTGTAATTTGCAAGCCTAAGTTCTTGGCTAATTACTAATGACTACACATTAGTTTATGTACCTCACATGGAGGATCACATATGAATGCATGTTTATAAATATGGTTGTATTCACCTTGGATAAATGTAAAAGCCAAGAGAGTAAGGAATATCATGAAATTATGAAGCTAAACCCATGATGCATATGTAGGAAGAATCAATTCAAATCATCCCTAAAGTGTAGGAGGAACACTTTTAGGTGAGGGAAAATGCAAAATTAAAACTCAAATGATAAGTATAAATAGAAATGATTTATTCATGGGGAAAATGAGTCATTCTGAGAGACATCGAGCTACATCAGTGAGCACACATTGGGGTCACTTCATGTATGAGTAGTCCACTACACTTCTTTTGTATCATATGCTCATTAACATATACATTTTGATATGTTTCTTCAAGTACATCTCTGTCTATTGTTCCTTGTTGCATCTTCATCATTTTAGTGATTTTGCAAAAAATGATTTCTCTCTATGTACTCAATAATTTGCTACCCTTTAACCTGATATAGGTAGCTTGAATTGTCCACCATCGATGTATGAAGTTCCATTAGCTTTGGTTTATCCAATCTTGACATATGAAGTGAGAAAGGCGACTCTATTTGCACATCTTCTAGTTCCTGAAATGTCAAGATGACCCTCTTGAATTGCTAGATACATTTCTCACTATATGTCTAAATTCACTAAATAACTTGCTTTAGTTATCTATACTCTCAAATTAGATGTGTGCAAAAGATCTCTAGTAAATTCATACTAGGTTGTGGGCTATAAGCAAAACACTAAGCACTTCTATTCCCAAAATAGAAGGTTTCTTCACATTCTTTGTATATGAAAGCTATCTATTTTGATGCAAACATTTGGGGATGATGCTCCAAAGCACTTGGTGTTGTAAATGCATTAATCTAAAGACAAAGGAATCTACTAAGCACCCTTGGAGTTAAGTTCGCAGGCATAGAATAGATTTTGTGCAACACTAGCTCATCTCTGGAATCCATATATCAATCTCCTCACAAGTTAGATAGTAAGAGGTTCGCAAGAAGTCCCAAACCACCAGTAGTGGTACCTAAAGTCAAACGATCGATATCATCTAGAGTTTTATCAATATTAATAAGATTCTTAGTGTTGGAATCTAAAATGCATTAGCACATGCTTGGACTTGAGTTGAGGGAAAGATCTCTCAAATCCCATGGGTAAGCAAAGAAGCTTTGGATAGCTCAAGAGATGTTAAAGTTTAAGACTCAGTATTTATTCTTGTCACAAGGTCAATAAGACTTGATCAAGCTTGGTAATGTTCGTCCAAGCACTTGCAATTGGAACTACTCTAAAATTTGCCCATCTATTGGCAATCAAAGTCCTTTTGGGAATTTTCCACTCTAGTTCCACTTATCCAATGTAAAGTGTGAAAAGAGTAAGTTGTTCCAAGTCTGAAAATAGTAAAAACATTCCAAGTATGTAGTGTGTATTTGTGACCAGTGCAACTTCTCAAAGCTTTAATAAGAAAGGAATCTAAAGACAAGAAGAGAAAAAGATCTTGTATTAAAAATTTGACTTGAATTTGAGAAATTCAAGAACTTGGAATTATAGCCAATTTTCTACGGAAAACCCTAGCAAAGAAGGATGATGGTCTTTCCAAATGTTTTCAAGTTTCTAAGGTAAAAGCACAAGATTGTGTGAAGGAATCACAACCTAGAATATCGAGCTAGATGTATTTCCTCAAAATTGAAAATTCTTTTAAAGAATGGAATTGAGAAGGTACTCTATTAAGATATGTTTAGAATTTAGGATAAGTATCACTCACACGTCAATGTGAATATAAAATAGGGTGGTGAGGGACACCACATTTTTTTACTTAGATTGATATAGGAAAGATGGTATGGGACATTGGACCGTGGGATGATATATATCTTTTAGTTCTAGCATAAATGTTGAAGTAATATTTTATCCTCAAGGGAATTAAGAATTCAAAGGACAAGTTTAAATTGAAGGAGTATGAAAGCATGATCTTTTTGTTGATATATCTAGGTAGTGATGTGTGTGGACACACTAGGATCATGGGGCACTTTTTTCCCTTTCTAGGAGGTTTTCTTCCCCTGGCTTGTATATATGTGGCATGCCTATAACCCACATAAATCACTTGTCTTTGTGCATTCTCTTCGTAATACATTCAATATTGTGTGTTGTCCGCAAGCTTCTTCTCCGTCCTTGTGTTGTTCAAGTGCTTCCACATATTTCAATTTCCAAAAATTGGTATCAAAGCACGTCTCTACTTCATCTAGGGTTTCATCGATACCCCTTTGTTCAGAGTCTCAGAATCACATAAAATTGGTGAGCACACTCAAGGAAATTTGGACTTCAAATCATCTTTGCTTTATGGTGTCGAAAATGCAATCTGAGCTTGTTTCAGCCTTTGAAGACACTATCAAAGTGCTTGTGGAGGGAATTTTTTGTGCCAAGCATATATAGTGGTTTTGGTTTGCCACTATAAGTGCCTAGAATTCTACTAAAGGTTTAGTAGAACTTGACGTAGTAGTTCTATTCAATATTTTGAGATACAAGTTAGTGGCCATGGCTGAAACTAGTGATGTTTTATGTATGTTGGCTATTGAGGATAAGTTGGATGGTACCAATTGTTGGTGTGTAAAAGACCACAAGAACTAAACTAATGTGGTATTAGAAGACCTCCATAACCATCATTAGCTTAGCAAAACTCTAAATGTGAATCTTCAACTCTGAACTTAGTGAAAATCAAAATTTCACTTCACAGAAATCTGCACCTTTTCTTCAAACCTTTAATCTGACCTGTATCAGCTTGATCTTTGCAAATTGCTTTGATCATTTACTAAGAGAAGTTCTTGCTAATGTTAAGCAACACATAACAAGCAAAACTTTCAAGTAATAACTTCAAAATCTTCTGATTTTGCTCCAAACTTTTCACTATGTCTGAAAACTGGAAATTTACTTCATCGTTTGACATACCTTCACTGTTAAGCTGATTTCTCTGAGTATGCGTCCCGTTTCTTAAAGATCTTTTGACCAAATGTAGTTGAGGATAGTAGCTTTAAAATGAGCTATCACTTACTGAAAACTTTACAGTATACTTCGAGATCTGACCTTAAGAAGTTCATGTCAATGTGCGCCAGAAAAGTCGTAACTAACAACTAACTTACACAGTCATATGAAATGACTTAGAACTCAATATACAAGAGGAATTAGACTCAATCCTTCTACACAAACATATGTTGTATATCAAAGAAGATGTATACAAATTGGCTTGGCCTAATTTTGCTCATAGCCATGGAAAACTCTCTTAGACTCAGAAGTTTTTCCTAGACATCTCTCTCAGAAAAAGACACGACTTTTCTCTACTCACTCAGATTACAAAATTGAGTTCTCTCTACATTGTTTTTGTCTCAAATTAACTTATATACCTATGGTTTACATTCTCCTAAACTTGAACTCGTAAGTTCTGAAGATCAAATGAACAACTAGACTCTAATTTTGCACTAATTTACAATAGTGAAATTGTCCCTTCACTTGGGCTTAATTTTCTATAGGCTTTTCCTTCACTTCTCCTTTCCTTATTCCTTTCTCCATATGTGTTCATATATCCATGCCTAATTAGTGAGTGAAGCTCCAACAGCTCCCCCTCAATCACTAATTAGCATGCTTTGACTTCTTCATATAGTCTTCTTCTCTTTTATTCCTGCCATCTCCTTGAATCTACTTGTCTTCACTCCATCCAAGCTCTTTGTCATAATATCTGATCTGATCTTTTGTAGAAGTGTACACCACTTCAATCTCTTTCTCCATTACCTTTTCTCTAAGAAAATGATACTGTATTTCTATGTGCTTTGTCCTTGCATGAAATACAAGATTTGCTGCAAGATATAATGAGCTCATATTATCTCCATGAATAATTGGTATACCTTGATCAATTCCCAAGCTTTTGAATAATGTCTGCATCCATATTACTTCTTTTGCTGCTTCCACAAGTCCTTTGTACTCAGCTTCTGTTGATGATAAAGCCACTGTATGTTGTTTCTTTGAACACCAACTCACAAGCTTATCTCCAATGTATATCATGTAGCCATGAGTAGATCTTCTATCATCTTGACTTCCTGCCCAATCTGAATCACTATAGGCTCTCAATCTTATATTTGATGTAAAAGGATAATACAATCCTTCTTTCAAAGTCCCTTTGATATATCTAAGAACTCTTTGACCTGCAATCCAATGTGGATCCTTTGGACAATGCATGAATTGAGAAAGAACACCAACTGCATAACTAAGATCAGGCCTTGTTAGTGTAGCATAAATTAAACTTCCCACTAAAGATTGATACTTCCTCATGTCTTTGAACTCTGCACCATCATATCTACTGAGTTTATGATTGACCTCAGTGGTGTTGATGCCTCTCTGCAATTCTCCATGTTAAACTTCTTTAGAAGATTCAAGAGATACCTTTCTTGTGATACATATATGCCATGTTCTGCATAAGTGATTTCCATTCCAAGAAAATATGACAATTTTCCTAGATCACTTATCTTGAATTCCTTCTCAAGTAGCTTCTTCACCTCCTTGATTCCTTCATTTGAGGTACCTGTAATTATAGTATCATCTACATAGATACAAATGTAGATCATACCTTCATCTGTTCTTTTGATAAGTAAACTTGCATCTGCCTTTGAACTTTGATATCCAAGATCATTAAGATACTTTACAAGTCTATAATTCCAAGCTCTTGGAGCTTGCTTCAAACCATAAAGTGCTCTTCTTAACCTGCAAACATAATTTGGAAACTTGTGATCTACAAACCCTTGAGGTTGCTCCATGTAAACCTCATCTGATATATATCCATTCAAAAATGCATTCTTAATGTCCAATTGACTCAATGTCCATCCTTTTGATGCTGCAATGGCAATGATTGTCCTTATGGTTGACATCTTTGCCACATGACTGAATGTCTCATCATAATCTATGCCAAAAGTTTGAGCATAGCCTTTAACCACCAATCTGGCTTTGTATCTAGCTATTCTTCCATCTGCATGTTTCTTAATTTTGTAAACCCATTTATTTCCAATCACTTTCTTACCGTTAGGCTTTGGAACAAGTTCCCAAGTTTGTTTTCTTCAAGTGCATCAAACTCTTCCTTCATTGCTACTTCCCATTGTCTCTTACCCTTTGCTTCATCATAGCTTTGAGGTTCTTCATCTTCCTTAACCATGTAAGCATATTTTTTCTGAGTCAAGTAAGAAGTATCATATGAATACCTTGTAGGTTGCTTCCTCATTCTGGTTTATCTTCTTGGTTCACACTCTTCATGTATATCTGGATGTACTTCTTCATCAAATATTGGTCCATCTTCATTTCTTCTATATGATCCAACTCTTGATGTGCTTGCTTGCATATGTTCTTCATCTCCATCTATCTGCATATGTGATTTACCTCTTGCACTCCTTCTTATCTCTTCTTCAAATGTTTCAAGATCACAATCTTTATCTGCATACCAACTCTTCTGTTCATCAAATGTCACATCTCTGGAAACAATAAAATGTTTAGTTAAAGGACTCCATAGCCTATAACCCATTTGCTTTTCATCATACCCAATAAACACATATTTTTCTGCCTTTGGTTCAAGCTTATGTCTGAGTTGTGATGGCACATAAGCATAGGCAATTGACCCAAACACTTTACAATGGTCAAGTGTTGGTTTCTTACCCCACCAAGCTTCATAAGGGGTCATACCATTCAAAGCTCCACATGGTAACCTATTCACAAGGTATGTAGCTGTATTTACAGCCTCAGCCCAAAGATAATTAGGGCAATTCTTTTCTTTTAACATTGCTCTTGCAAATTCAACCAATGTTCTATTTCTCCTTTCTGCCACCCCATTATGTTGAGGTGTATACCTGCAAGTTATCTCTCTCTTGATACCTGCATTCCAAAGATAGTCATTAAACTCTTGGGAGAAGTATTCTCCCCCTCCATCAGACCTTAACCTCTTGAGTTTTTGACCTGTAACTCTTTCTGCATAAGCATGAAAATGTTTGAAGGCTCCAAAAACTTCTGATCTTTCTTTTAGAACATAAAGGGTTATCCACCTTGTAGCATCATCAATAAACAAAACATAATACGTAGATCCATTTATTGATCCTTCTTTTGTTGGTCCCCATACATCTGTATGTATGAGTTCAAGCAAACCATCATGCTTGAAACCTTTCTTCTGAAATGGTAGTCTATGTGCTTTTCCCATCTGACAAGCTTCACACTTGTATATCATATGTTGATTCTTCACATTTGGTAGCCCCATTACAGATTGGTTCTCCACCATAGTTTTGATTCCTCTTTCATTGAAGTGTCCCAATCTCTTATGCCAAAGATCTAACTCTGTAATTACTTCATCACCATGTGTGATTAGGGCTTGACCAACATTTCCTTGCACTTTGAGAGTAAAAAGTCTACCTTCCTTCTTACCACAAACAATGGGATTGTATGCATCCTCTTGATCTTCAACAAATACACCTTCATTTGTAAATCTGACTTGAAAACCTTTTCCTACTATTTGTCCAACACTGATCAGATTCTTTGGTATTGTTGGAACATACAAAACATTTGTTAACAAATCAGCTCCACTCCTGCACTTCACTTTTCCAATTGAATGCACACTATGTTTTGTATTATCACCTGTTTGTACTGTATGACTTGAATTGCCTTCTTCCAATTTTGACAAGAATTCTATATTACCTGACAAATGATTTGAACAACCAGAGTCAAAATATAAAATACCTTGAGATCCTCCTTCTCTGATGGACTTATTGAATTCATCATCAATGTTGTATGAGTATCATTCTGTGTATCATTTGCATAACTGTAATATGTGGTATTGTAAGATTGATTCTGATTCCACTTTCTTCCACCACCTCTACCATAACTTCCTCTTGAATTATGTCTTCCTCTTTGAAATTGATTCTGAAACCTTCCACCTCTTCCTCTGCCATTGTTGTTCTGATTTTGGCTTGATCCTTGTTGATTATGCCAGCAATCATATGCTAGATGATTACTCAATCCACAAATCCAACATGTCTTCTTGTTATTGTTTTGATTACCTCTACCTCTTCCATTTCCTCGACCTTTACCTCTGCCAATACCTCTTCCTCTTGCATAATTTGCTTGAGTTGTTGACTCTTCTTCATCCTTTGCTTTGCCTTTATCCCCTTTCTTCTTATTCTTCATATACATTGCAGAACTTTGACCTTTGTCTCCATCTGACTTCAAGTCTTGCTCAAATGTGAGCATCAATCCAAGTAATTGATTCAATTCTGGCACATAATGATTTAATGAGAGTTCTGTTGAAAGTACAAAAGGCTTCCATCTTTCATCACCTCTTAACCCTGCAAGTAATTGTGCTATCAACCTATGATCTTCAATATCCTCATCAATAGAACCAAGGCTATCTGCCAAGTCCTTCATCTTAGTGACATAATCACTAATGCTCTGGTTTTGCTTTTTCTTGAATGTGGTGAACTCTGACCATAAGCTAGCCTTCCTAGCTTTAGTAGTGTTTTGGAAGTGATCCTCCAAAGCATTCCAAATGTCTTCAGCTATTTCTAAACCTCTGATATGTGGTAACAATTGATCTGTAATAGTGTTATATATATAAGCTCTTGCACTTGCATCTCTCTTCTACCATAGCTTCAAAGCTTCTAGCTCTTCCTTTCTTGGATGACTCTCATCTTCAAATTTAGGCTTTTCTTCTTCACCTGTCACATATACCATTAGGTCCTTACTCATAAGTAAGGCTTCCATCCTCATTACCCAAGCAAGATAGTTATCTCTGTCCAATTTGTCAATGGACACATGATCTGCCATAGTATCCTTGCTTCTGCTTCAACCTGTAAGTATAAAGTTAAAGAATGATACCTTTTGTAGACCTTTACCCTTGGGAGTAACTTCAAAATAATCTTCTGATGACTTTTGTTTGTTGAACACCTCAGCTTCCACCTTCTTTGATAAAGAACTCTTCAAATCTTCTTGTATCTGCTCTCCCTTTACTCTCGAGGACCTTATCTGATCTGATACCACTTGTTGGTGTGTAAAACACCACAAGAACTAAACTAATGTGGTATTAGAAGACCTCCATAACCATCATTAGCTTAGCAAAACTCTAAATGTGAATCTTCAACTCTGAACTTAGTGAAAATCAAAATTTCACTTCACAGAAATCTGCGCCTTTTCTTCAAACCTTTAATCTGACCTGTATCAGCTTGATCTTTGCAAATTCCTTTGATCATTTACTAAGAGAAGTTCTTGCTAATGTTAAGCAACACATAACAAGCAAAACTTTCAAGTAATAACTTCAAAATCTTCTGATTTTGCTCCAAACTTTTCACTATGTCTGAAAACTGGAAATTTACTTCATCGATTTGACATACCTTCACTGTTAAGCTGATTTCTCTGAGTATGCGTCTCGTTTCTTAAAGATCTTTTGACCAAATGTAGTTGAGGATAGTAGCTTTAAAATGAGCTATCACTTACTGAAAACGTTACAGTATACTTTGAGATCTGACCTTAAGAAGTTCAGGTAAATGTGCGCCAGAAAAGTCGTAACTAACAACTAACTTACACAGTCATATGAAATGACTTAGAACTCAATATACAAGAGGAATTAGACTCAATCCTTCTACACAAACATATGTTGTATATCAGAGAAGATGTATACAAATTGGCTTGGCCTAATTTTGCTCATAGCCATGGAAAACTCTCTCAGACTCAGAAGTTTTTCCTAGACATCTCTCTCAGAAAAAGACACGACTTTTCTCTACTCACTCAGATTACAAAATTGAGTTCTCTCTACATTGTTTTTGTCTCAAATTAACTTATATACCTATGGTTTACATTCTCCTAAACTTGAACTCGTAAGTTCTGAAGATCAAATGAACAACTAGACTCTAATTTTGCACTAATTTACAATAGTGAAATTGTCCCTTCACTTAGGCTTAATTTTCTGTAGGCTTTTCCTTCACTTCTCCTTTCCTTCTTCCTTTCTCCATATGTCTTCATATATCCATGCCTAATTAGTGAGTGAAGCTCCAACACCAATTACCCATTATGGGATTATATGATGCATCACGTAGTGGTTGCAAAAGGATTGTGATTATGTGCTTCCAACAATTTCTCATTTTGGCTAAAAAATAGTGAGCATGAAAAATGGCCACCCTTTGTTCTAATGGGGGAGTATATGTCTTCTGATTTTATTGCATTTCTGCTTGAACGTGGGATAAAATATTAGTGTATAGTGCCATTGATATATTTTATGGAATAATGGAATGTTATATGGATTTTATTGTCTTGCGGATTTTAATGTGATTTATGTTTTGATTTAGCTAGTGAAGACTCATGAGGGTGTGAATGCACATGGACTTATTTAGATATTTATAAGAATATTTAGAAGATAGTATTCTAGTTATTTTTTATAAAAATAAAAGAGATTTCATTTTTGTACTATTCTTTGTGTATGTTCTATTAGCAATGGTATCATATCCAAGGCACATCTATGGAGGTGTGCGTATTGGCAACTCATCATGATCTGTAGCATCTACTCATGAATCAGCAACCATCTCAACTATCTGATTGAGTGCTAGGTTTTGGTTCTATATAATGCCATGGATCCTACCCATAATATCGAGGATTTTGGTACATCACCCCTACCTAGGTTACTGATTGAGCAACAATTGGAGGTTTTGCAACACGAACTCCAACATGCTTAGAACGAGATAATAGAATGTGATGCTACACTCCATCAAATACAAACTGATGAAAATAACATAGTTAGGGTGGTGAAGGCCATTATCAGCGCTCAAGAACAATGCATGCAGTCCAATATTAGTGTAAAAAATTTCCAATTTTCAAGATTCGATGGGCGAAAGGATGGCCAATTTGTTTTTTTGTGGCTATCCCAATTTGATGATTTTGAGTTTGACAAATCATATTTTGAAATTCAAAAAATGAAATTTGTTACTAATTATCTAGTGGATAAGGCCTAATTATGGTGGAATGTTCTACACCAAAGCACCAACCGCCCCACCACATGGACCGCATTTCAAAAAACGATCGAGAACTCCTTCCTTCCTCCTCAGTTCCATTTACATGCTTGTCAATCATGGATAAATTTTGGATGGAAAGACGGAGATACTATGTCTACCCACACTGAACATTTTTGGCAAGGACTACTACTTACTAGTTGGCTTGAAAAAATTCTTGAAGATACCTTGCAATGGAAGTATGAAGATGGTTTGGAGATGGGAATTCAAGCTAAGCTCAACACACTATGTCCTATGACCCTCTATGAAGCTATTTCCTTTGCACATGATGCTGAGAAGGAATCTCAATCCATCAACAAGTCCATTCACTTACAAGAAACGTGTCAACGACCACAACGAATCAAGCCAAGTTTTCAATGCTCGCCTACTTTTTCTTCCCCTACTTTTCAATGCTCACCCACCTTTCAGAGCCAACCTACTTTTCGACAACCTTATCAATCCAATTTCTCACAAGTACCTAAGACTCTCCATGTTTTGAGCTCTTCCAAGTTGATGACGTCCTCATCATCTGATTTGATGTCTTCAATTGTTCTTGGCTTCTCCTTGGTGAGTCTTGGAAATTCTTCTTTCAAGCCATATGGCAACTTGATGTTTCTACATTCACTTTCAAACCAAGAATCATTGTCATCAAACACAACATCTCTATTGACCATAAATCCTTTGTTGTATGGATTATAAAACATGTATCCTTTTTTATTTATATCATACCCTATGAAGATGCATTTCTCTGCCTTAGGGTCTAACGTACCTCTGATTTGAGATGAAACATGCACATAAACAACACAACCAAATATTCTGCAATGCTCAAGTGATGGTCTCCTACCATGCCATGCCTCATAGGGGGTCATCCCATCAAGAAATTTAGAAGGTAACCTATTAATAAGGTAAGTGGTAGTAGAAACACTCTCTACCCACAAGTAATTTGGCAACTTCTTTTCATTAAGCATTGATCTAGCTGTTTCCACAATCAAGCAGTTCCTCCTCTTTGCTACTCCATTTTGCTATGGTGTATACCTAGTAGTAATCTCCCTTTTGATACCAATTTCTTGCAAGAATGCATCAAATTCATTAGAGAAGTACTCACCTCCTCCATTTGACCTTATCCTCTCTAGATTTTTTCTTGTTTGATTTTCCACAAGTGCAAGATATTTTTTGAAACAACTGAACACTTCACCCTTATGTTTCATGAAATACAAGATAGTCCACCTACTGAAATCATCAATGAATGCCACATAGTACCTTGAGCCTCAAATTGAAGGATCCTTGCTTGGTCCCCACACATCTGTGTGGACAAGTTCCAAATAATTCTCATGCATATAGCCTTTCTTTGTAAAGGGTAACCTGTGTGATTTACCAAACTGACAAGCACCACATTTATAGATCATATGTTGCTTGGATACATTAGGTATCCCAATCACACATTGATCTCTACAAGTCTGCTTCAATGTTCTCTCACCAATGTGCCCTAATCATTTGTGTGAAATCTCGAACTCAGACAAGGTTTGAGTTCAAATTATAAAGTGCAATGTTTCTAGTGTCCTCAAGCTCAAATCTAAATAATCTACTTGTTTTCTCTCCCTTGGAAATTCTCTTGAATCCATGTTGGGGGTCCTCTACAAAATCTCCATATTTATTGAACTTGGCCTGCAGACCCTTTTCCACTATTTGTCCAACACTCATCAAATCTTTGTGTACATAAAGAACTCTGCTCAACAGATTTCTATTTCGATCAGAAATTTTGACATTTCCTACCTTGACCACTAAATGCTTAGTGTCATTATGTGTCTGGACTTGGTGCTTTCCCTTGGACTCCTCAAGGTAAAAAAGGAGAGCGACATTGCCTGCTACATGGTTTGAACAACCTGAGTCAATATAGAAGAGGTGCTCATCATTCATACCTTGTTTTGAAGTCATGTTCATAATGAGAACAGAATCCTCTTTATCCTCTGTATAATTGTTGAAGTCTTTTCTTGATTTGTATCCTCCTTGACAATTGTTGTTGTAATTGTTGTTGTAGCCATGGTTGTGGCCTTGATTATGGTTGAATCTTCCTCTTGATTGTGAGTAGCCACCTCTTTGAAATCCTCTTCCTCTCTGGTTCTTGAAGTTCCTATAGCACACATCAATGTGATTAGACAGCCCACATATATTGCATGAGGAACATTTGAAAGGTCTCCCCCTACCTTGCTTACCTCCTCTGCCCCTTCCTCTTGAGTTCCTACCTCTCCTTGCATAATTAGCTTGAGAAGTAGTACCTTCGTCTTCAGTCTTTTTGCTCTTTGCTTTATCTTTAGACTTTCCTTTATTTGTGTAGAGGGTAGAAGAATTGTTACCTCTTGATTGTTCCCCATTTTTGTTGAGCTTGGCTTCATGGGTAAAGAGTTTTGCCATGAGTGTGGTAAGATCTGGGATTTGCAGTCCATGTAAAGGTCCATAGTAGTTGTGAAAGCTTCTTACTTATCATCTGCCTTGATGCCATTTACTATTTGTCTCACTATTTGCTCCTCTTCAATCTCCTCTCCTATGCTTGCCAATTGATCAACCACATCTTTTACCTGAAACATTCTGCTTAGGTTGCTTCCTTTGAGTAATAAACTCAATCCAAAATTGATTTTTTCTAGCTCTTGTGTTGAAAGAAAAATATGAAGATAATGTATCCCAAGTCTCTTGGGAAGTTTTACAATTCCTAATGTGAGGAAGAAGGAAGTTAGAACTAGATTTAAGTAGATATGACCTTGCTAAAGCATCTTTGGCACACCATGAGTTGAGTCTTTCTAGCTCCTCTCTTGTAGGTTCACCTTTGCTTCCGAATATGGGCATCTCCTCGTCTCTTGATATGTATCCATAGAGGCTCCTTCCTTGTAGATAGGTCTTCATCCTCAAGGACCATACTTCAGATTTTGGTAATAGGCCCTTTTATCTTGTAAATGACACCAATAAATTACCTATGTACTTTGGAGTGAATGCTTGAAACAATTGAGCTAAACATACTACTTTGTGAAAAACTAGTGGCACAAAACTTGCTATTTTGGTCCTCACACCTGCTGCTTCTTTTGCTCATTGCTCACAGTATAGTAGCAATTCATAAAATTCCTTTTGAGGGAATCAAATTTCTTAGATAGCTAATGATTACAATTGGAATTATAAAAAAAGATGAACTATGCTCTGTGAAATCAATTTGGCAATCCAATGCTTACCCCCGACTTTTTAGGGACTGAATAGTGAATGAACAATAAGTAGTTTGATGGCGATTTCTCCAAAATGGTTGAACCAAAATCTTTGAAACTTTGATAGCATAAAAGACTTTGAGCTGGTTCCAACAAGCTATAGATCATGCAAAATGATTGAGGACTTACTAAGATATGATCAAATAAAGTTCAGTGTTTTGAGTAGTCATAGTAGAGAAGTAGGTAGAGATGATCAAAGATGTATATCTATTATAAAACATGATTGTACAAGAACATTGGCATTATGATGATGCTCAATAATGGTAGTCTAAGTGAGCTATGGTGTAAGTCACTTAGCTACTACAAATAATCAGAAAAGAACTCTCAATGAGGCCACACTAAACTGTGAGTTTTACAAGAGCTTTACATAAGGAGTTTCTCTCTAAGTTTGAATTTGAAATTCAAACTTGGCTCCACCTACAAAAGTGATTCCTATGATTGAGGAGTTATTCTCTCTTGAAGAAGTGGTACCTAATATATTTGCCAACTCCATGAAATTTAGGCTTACAAGATTCTCTCAATGATTTATCCTTTTATAAATCGTAAATGATCCAATGTTACAAGCAATGGTTCACATGCTTCATCAAGTAGTTGTACATATTTGCTTCCATGCCTAGCCAAATGTGAAGGCTTGGACATTTGCACCAACAGAGAGTCTAGTGCTACTCCAAATGAGGCAATTTCTCAGCCTTTGTAGGCTCCACATGATGATGAAGATCATTCCATTTCTAATGTGAATTTACATGATGCACTTATTGAAGAGAGCTATGATATAGAGGAGGCAAAGACTATGCCTAAAGCGTTGGTGTAAAATTTGCCAGATAACAAATTAGATGCATCTCCATCATATTGTACTCGTTTAGGCTCTCATAGTGCTTTTTTTGCATGAGATTTCTAGGCTATGGCTGTGTTGCTCTAGCACAATGGTGAGAACCACGTTAAGAAGCTTCACCTCCTTAATGTCAATCCGTGGGAGAGGTAGGAGTGATATGAAGATCGTGAATGTGAGATGATGTGAGAGTGAAGGTGAGAAGCACAAAGATGCACACACACATACACACACACAATGAAGAGACAAGCAAGACACAATGGAAGGTGGGAAATTAGCTCTATTACTCAAGAATACTCTTACAAGCTCAAACTAGCTCTATGCTCACACTAACCAAAATGAACCAACCTCAAAAATGAGCTCTCTAGCTCTTTTTATAGTTTCTAGACTAGTTTTGACCGGTTTAAAAAATAGGTCCTAGATGCTATTTGGAAGGGTAAACGATGTCTAAAAATAACGAAAATTGGTACGAGCATTCTACCTAAGCTCCTCAAGCTCGAGGACTCCTCGGCTTGCACAAAATGGAGCTATGGATTACAAAATGAGGTTTTCTATGATACATATGTTACAATTAGTGATAACAATCACTGTTGAATGTTTGGAGAATTAATAAGAAATATATTTGTTTGAAAAATTGATCCGCCTGGTTGATCCGCCTGGCTCCCTACTCCTTCTTTACATGCTTCCGTGGCGTCTGTGCCTCTGGCTGCTTCCAACACCCCCCTCGCTCTCGCTTCTGTCGTCCCTGACAGAACCTTGTTGTGAGGTCTGCCGGATGTAGTTCTGTAGGAGGTCTTGAGCGAGGGTGTGCTCTGATATACGAATGCCTCGGGCTAGATCAGCCTCGAGTTTCTCCTAGTCGATAGGTTGTGGCTCGTCTGGTGGTGGGAGCTGATAATGTGTGGAGTACACCATTCGTTCACAGGCGAATAATTGCAGTAAATGTGTGGGCCTGCTTATAAATACCTCTGAATGGTACTCCCAAAAGCCGGTGGTGAACATTTCTTCGAATGTCTGCTTGTAGCATGCCGGTAGGTATTTGATTCTGCAGTGCCAGGCATAACACACCCGTAGCGATGGCGTTGTGCTCATATCATAGACTAAATCAAAGTTGCCATGCTCAAAGCCCCGGGTGTTTACATGGGGAGCCTTGACGCGTCGGAAGAGTTTAAAGACCATTTGCATCATGTCAAAGAATTTGACAGTCATGTGCGCGGCAACATCATCCATATGTTTTAATCGAGGGAGCCAGTGGCGGATCATCGCCATCATGTAGCCTACTGTGGGTAACTCGATTGGTGGCTTGAAGTATGGATAGTTCAACCAGTCTTGGCACTGCTTATTGTTTTGTACCTTAATAGCGAATGCAGTCCAAGAGCGGCGTCGTGGTACTGGTCCCCAGCATGGATTAAATTTTAAATGCAGCGGTGCTTTTACCCACGTGCTCATCATCTCTGGATAATTTTGCAATAAATCTTTGCGCCAGTCTGGTTGAAGGATTTCACCTCTCTGCGCCCTTGGTGGCAAGTCCTCTGGCTCGAATTGAGTGGCATGCGTTGGTTTCATACCTGTTTCTTTCTCTATGGTTAACTGGTATTCGGCCATTAACATGAAGTACGGTTTATATTGGAGCTCATGCCCAGATATGTATCGTCGCGGGGCCAATTGAGCAAAGAATGGCGACTGTAAAATTTTCTCTTCAATTATGGCCATGGCATGTAGCTGTGCCTCTACTCTGGCCGAGTGTGTCGTTCCGAGTTCTTCAACTGTCTTCATCCACGCGGGGGTAGGTAATTCATAGGTCATCTGGCCTTCGGCCGTGACACGTCCGCCTAGGATGGGTATCGGTTCATATGCCTCTTCAAATGTCTCCTCCACCGGGATAGTGACGGTTTCTTCCTCAGCTGGTAGCTCAGGTGGGGAGTCTGGCCTTGGTGGTGCTTCATAGACTGCAATTCTAGATTCAAGGTTTGTTACCTGGGCCCGGAGTGCGTTGAGTTCCTCTAAAATTTCAGGGGCAGGGTCCGCAGGTGCTGGTAATTCTGCTGCTGCGGGTACTTGTTGTGTTGTCGGTTCTCTGAGCTGTAGCAGCTTGTGGTCTTCTTTTAACTTTTGGTGCGCTTCGTTCATACGATCATAGTCCTCGAGCAATCTAACATGGTCGTCTAGCAACATCCGCATCGACTCGGATGGGATTGCCTTGAATCTGCTCGGACTTAGTGGCTGTTCTGGATGATCTAAAGCCGCCTCCAAGTTTTCTCTATTCTGCGCTTGGAGTCTCACATTCTCCTCCTGGGCTGCGGCTAAGTGTCTTCTTAGTAAGCCCATATTTCTAGTGAGCGTTGCATTGCGGACGGTCTGGGCTCGAAGTAGGTTGTCCAAATCCGCGGTGGCCTCTTTTGTTTTCTCCTCACTTTCGAGTTCTAATTTGTGATAGGCCTCTCGTAAATCTTGGTATCGGCTGTTCAGTGAGGCGTTCTCAATTGATAACGAATTAAGCTGCATTTGTAATTCATTCGTCGTTTTCTGCAGCTGTTGATAGTTGGTGCCGAGTGATGCAAACTCATCGCGGACTTGCGTCATGCATGTGAACATGTGTTGAAATGTGGTGTCTATGGTGGGCGATAGTAGTAGTGAAGTGCTAAATGAGGATGCAGTGGGAGTAGATGCAGTGGGAATGGGAAATGGGGTTGGGACAGTGGATGCTGTGGTGATTGTGGAAAATTGTGATGTGCCTAAATATGAGGGTGTTGTGAGTGGAGTGGGTGGTGGTGAGGTGGATGGTGATATGTCCATGCCATTGGACGTGTTTAGTGTTGTGACTGTGAAAAGTGGTGTGATTGTGGGTGGTTGTGTAGGTGTGAATACGGGATTTACAAATGTAGAGTAGTTTACAGGGGGGATGGTTGGAGTAGCTTGGTGAAACGGGGAAATAGGGGTTATGGTAGGTTGGGGAGGTGAGACTGGTGAGAAGGTTAGTGGGGTTAGAAAGGGGAATGGGGGTCTTAGAGGTGGGGGAAACGCGGGGAAAGATGAAGGGGTGAAGGGGTTAACATATGGATGCGGAGGGTTGGGTGTGGGCATGGTGGTATGAATGGGTAAGGAAAAGGTTGTGGCTATGTTGCCTTGTACAGGTGTGGATGTGGGGGAAGCAGGTGGGTGTGTGGGGGATACGGGATGGGTTGGTGAAAGATGAGGTGAGAGGGGAGTAGAAGGGGTGGATGTTATTTCGAGGATAGTGGTGGTATGTACAACAGTGGTACGTGGTGGGGAATCTACAAGGATGGGTTCTGCGGTCAATGAACTTTCGGGGGCGAGGCGTGCCTCCCTGGCTTGTGCTGAAGACTGAGCTCCTGTTGGTACGCGAATATATTCTCCGGGTTTTGAAAGTAGTCGCACTCGGCGGGGGTCAAACTGTGGTAGTTGCTTTCTTTGTAAAAACCTGAGTGCTTCATGGGAGCCTACTGATTTGACTAACTCCCTGAACCCTCTGATGTATGCGTCTTCGAATCCTCCGGAGATGAGTTCCTGTTCAATTAATGCCTGGCTCTCCTCTTCAGTTAGCTTCTTCCGTGCCCAGACTTTCTCCATCGTTTGATATAATTTCTTTATGGCCAGCGTGTATGCTGCGGCTTTGAAAGTTTCATCTTCATATGTGCTGGTGTCACCGTGTGCGTCAGTTTGTTGGCCTTGGCCATCTGTCTGTCCGTCATGTGAGCCCTGGCTGGCTTCATCGTCGCCTTCCTCGTCGTCTGTTTCGGTTCTCTCCTCTTCAGAGCTCGACACAGCTTGTCCCTGTGGCAGATCTCGTGGTGTGGTAGGGTAGCTGGGGCGTTCATATTCCTGGGAGAACAGTTGTGCTTCTGAATACTGGAATTCGTTTGAGAATGCATCAGGCATCTCAAAGTCAAAGGTCGTGTTTATTGGGTCGGCCTCCATATGTGGTATCGGGAAAGAAAACGCTTCCGCACCAATAGTGGTGGGAGCTTCTGATGTTGTGGTGGTGGGTTCTGTGGTGGCAGCTGCCTGTGGTGCAGCGGTACTAGTGGTGTCCTCCGTAGCCACTGGTCTGGACAACCTTATGCGAATAGGTTGTACTGTGGGAGCTGCTTCTGTCTGTGGTCGCTCTGGAGAGGGTTGTGGTGATGGCGACTCTGGCACTTGAAGGCAGGGGATGGTGCCTCTCATGCGCTTACCTGCCCGTGTTCGACTGGGCTTCCTGGCTTTCTTCGTCGTTCCTTTGAATGCCTTCAGTTCTTCTCCTGTTAGTGCACGCTCAATTGGCAAGTCATAAGCCAAGCACATATACACAATTCTTGTGAGTGCACAACATCCGTTAAGCACTTTTTTGCGTTCCCATCTGTGTTGTGCCAGGTACATTTGTTCTATGATCCAGCTTGCCAGATCAACAGTTTGAGGTCCCGTTGTGGTCACGATTTGAAGCCATTGCTTTCGGCATAAGATGTTTTGAAGAGGCTGAACCGCACCATTCGGGATGCTTCGCGATGTTATTTCTGGGAAAACCAAAGTCGAAAGGGATTTTTAGGTGCACTTTTCTATTGTGCCAACAAGAGGTCGTGCTATAGAGCAAGTCAAAGGATATTCATATTCATTAAAAGCATTGCTTGGAGGTCAACCTCATAACCTTTTTACATCGACATCTTCAAACATGATATCTGCTGATGAAGGATCCAGCACATCTTCTGCTAAATTGAAACAAATACTTACTTTCTGGTGCCACAATGGCAACATTGCTTATTCAGGAAGGTGCATGCAAGAAAGGTGATCATATTGACACGTTGATCTTTCATTCTAAAGAAGGAGAGGACATGCAGAGAAGGAGGTGCGCCCATTTTTCATGGGAAGAATGTGGCGCAGGATCGAAAAAAAACGGGGAAGGAAATCTAGAGGGCGAAAGGCATTGTCGGCAATCTTCTTGGAGGGGGCGTACAATCTTTTCATAGGAGAGAGAAAGGCCAACTATACTTGATTTTTTTTCTGGCACAGATAGATTCTGAGACGACAGAGGAGGTGGAGGGCGCAGACCATTTCAGAGAGGAGAAAGGAGCTCACACATGCAGACATCTGCTCTGAGGGACGACAAAGATACGCATCGGAACTTTGACGCGAGGAGAATGCTATTCAAAGTTGACATAAAGGACACTGAAACATTTGAGTGATGGAAAGAAGATGTTCGACGCTCATTGGAGAATCAAGAGAAGCTAGCACTGGTATAAATATTTCAGAAATCTACAATTTTCAGTCCTAAAGATATTGCGTAGAGCTAGAGACTCAACAAAGCGACGGTATTGCCATCTATGAATTTTTGTTAGTTTTCTGATTCGATGCATGTTTCCGCTTTGTCTCCGAAATTCATGTACTGTACTAATGAATTAATATGACATATCTTTCATCTATATAGAAATGCTCCACGCAGAAGAGAAAGATGCAACTCAATAATATTTGCCTTTTCAGTCCACAAGTGAAGTTTTTTTCTATTCATGGTTGTTACACTTCTTGATTTTGAATACCACAGAGAGTCGCATACCTCTATAGATCAGATTCTCATTTCATCATAAGCAAACTCGTGCGTGCCTCTGTTTAGATTGTCATGCATCTAAATTAATTTCTTTATTTTTGAGTTGAACATCTATAGTTGCTACGTTATTTGCAGATGTTAGATGTTAAATACATGACTATAGTTCCTGCCAATGATGCGCTCAAATTTCTTAATTCAAAGTTATATTAATATTATTCCAAATTTTGATCGTATATGTAATGACTTGATCTTTAAGGTACATTAGTGCGCATAATGAGGACTTAGACAAATTAAACAAATGATCTGAATCCAATCAACAGTATATTTCTCGGATGATTGTAATGCTTCATTATTTATGACCTTTTTGACAAGAGAGTTAACATGTAATAGTTAAGATTGACTTATCTAATTTGATCAAACACGGATGTCTTCGTGATGCTCAATTAATATTATATTAACTGAATGTTCATGAAAGAGTCAAAGTATATATGAGTTTATTGAAATACTAATTTGATCTTTGAATCTCCATCATACTTGAGCATGCGGACATCTGCGTCTTACTCCATGATCATCAGTTCAGTTCTAGCGAACTGAAATTCTTTTGATTGCATTGTTCCCTATGGTTGACTCGACAACACCCATCAATCGCTCATCCGACATCAAGGCACGCGTTTACTCTCTGATATCAAATCTTTGATATCTGTTTGCAATGACCATCGCTTTATCTACAAGCTATGATCATCATTTATGGCCGACGTCAACAACAACAGTTTTGTCTGATCAGCTCTACTAAGGTATTATCTAAAACAAAGTGCAGATATTGAGATCAAAATCTGTAGTGTTCTGACATAAAATTGCAACTGTTCTTTACATCTTCTGTGCAACTTCATCTCGCTCATATATCTAATGTACAACGATGAATTCTGCTGTTGTTAGAAGTTTTATGATTGATGAAGATTAAGGACAACTGTGATCTACTCTGATGACCTCAAACACCATCCGCATACATCTGACAGGTTTTATTCTCTCACGAATATGAAACATTGTTTGTATATTCTATTGAAAATATTTTTGATAGAATATTCTTGCCAAAGCATGACAGTGTCACGTGTCAGAGTTTGTTGAACTAGCACTGATGATTGTTTCTTCTTAATCAACGAACGATCTCGAGGAGTCGTCTTGGTGAGAATTGGCATGTTGAAGAACTTGATATGAATTCAAATATTATACGAAATGATCCTTGTGAAATAAATTATTTGCGCAACTATTTTGTTGTATATAAGGATTTATTTACCCTTTACGAAAACTATTTGTGATTGCTCTTTGTAGGTTTGGGCTAGAATCTAACTACTCATATTGTGCGGAAATTTTGCTTCACCATACACATCCGAAAACATTTTTAAAACTTGATACATTATCCTTGGTTTGATTAACCTTTGCTACGACACATTAGAATCGAGTGTATGAGAAGCTATGGATGCGCTATTATCTTACATGATATTGACTGTCATGCAGAAGGTATAGGTCACCAACTGGTTGTAATCGATCAAATAGGATCGTTGAATTTTTCCCAAAAGAACAAATCAATTACCTTGAGGTTTTGTTTCCATACCTTTGACTTCCATATACAACTTATGTTGGACTCTTTAATGAAATCCAAGAACTGTAAAAATCCGAAATATCACCTTTGCTCCATGGTTACGAAAAGAGTGGTTGGATAGGAAGGGTCTTAGTTCTTATCTCAAAAACTCTGATGATCCTTTGGGCATCACTTAAAATATGGATGCTCTCCCATCATGATACTTTCATGATCAAGCAAGTATGGCTCTTTGCGCGTATTAGATTTGTAGTATAATAGATTTTCCATATATAAAAGAGTATTCCTAAGATTCTTAGAGTGAAGCTTCTTTGCTATCCTTTTACCCTCCTTAGCATGAATCAGCGCGACATACCTGGTGAACCCGACGTGAAAGGAGGGGGTGAGTGAGTTATAGAGCCACAAAGATTAGCATAATCAAAATGGAAGAAATCCTAGCTCAATTCCTACGATTTCAAGAAGAAGATAGACGTCAAAAAGCCATCCAATCACTTCATGAACGTCTAGTCAATTGGTGTGGCTTTTTCAATGGAAAGAATGTCTCAAAGTTCTGCAAAGAATATGAACTCGAGGCCAAATATCTAGGTGTCGGACTAAGTCCGATGACGGAAAAAGAACTATGCGAAAACTTTATCTATGTGTCGGGATACGACATGCGAGACCAAATAATGCAAATAAATCAAACGACATGGTCCCAATACAAAGCGACACTCCTCAAGCAGTTTATGCTAGAGGATCTTGATAAAGTAACTCGTAGATCTTTCCTGAGGTGGGTTCATATGCCCAAAGACCAACCAATTCTTGAGATCAAAGAAGAGTTTGAGCGACAATATGATGATCTTTCTGAGCACGATAAGAGGTGCATAAGTCATGAAAGGGTTTCGTTGTTTCTTCGAACAATCGATGTTAATGCCCGAGAGGAGTTAATTCCACTTCTACAAGATATAGACTCCGACTCAGGACTCACAGAGGATTGGATGCTCGTCCATGAAGCTGTGATGAAATACGTAAAGAAACAACAAACAATAGAGAAATTTTTAAATGATTGGAGAACAGTTCTTCAAATAGATGAAAATTATAATCATGTTCCAAGCATTTTACCAATCGTGGATAATGTTCAAGTCCATGAGGTTGTAGAAACCCCATTTGGGCATGAAGTAGATATGCATGGGCTTGATATCCATAGTGATGATGGGAAATATGAAGAAACTTCTAAAAGTGCGATTGATGTAACCTCAAAGGTTACAAGATGCCAAGAGCCCCTAGATTTCTTTACAATGATTATATCTTTAGGTGCCATAAGTGGACAAAGCCCGAAGATGGGAGGATCAAAGGAGCAAGTGGAAGCTAATCAAAATCAAACCAAACTAAACCAACATCAAACCAAACAAACATCAAACATAAAACAAAACAAAAACCAACAAAACCCAACAAGAAATCAAGATGAAGCTTCCTCTACTCCGATAAATTCTTCACATCGAATAAAAGATAATCAAACAAATCAAGAAACATATCAAGATACAAACAAAGAGATAGAGATATCTAGAAGGCTCATAGGTGACCAAATAGAGATAAAAGATGAGATACAAATAGAGAACCTAATAAATATGTCTGAAGATCGAGCTCGAGATGCATCCTTACGTGATGATATCGGGCAAGATGTGGAGTATGATTGGATGTCACTGGATGGTGATGATCCTTTTCTAACACAAGATTCGGATAGAACTTCTGATCTAATGACTGAATTACATGAAGGAACTCCCATGGAACATGATGTTGAATCTAAGGACCTGTCAATAGAAGATCCGATGGGTAAGAAAATGGATATGCAGGAATCCGCATTATACATGCATACAGAGATGCAAGAAAATGAACCTACTTATATGAAGGAGGACATGCAAATAATGAGTCCTCTAGAGATTGAAATGTGTGATGACGAAGATGAGTATGATGCTAATCTAGAGGATGTACAAATGATAAGCCCTCGAGATAGTGAAATGTATGGCGATGGTGATAAGCATGATCCTAATCCCACCGATAGTCTAGATCAAGATCAAGATACTGATATTCTTTTGAGCGATGTCACATTGGACAAAGATCCTACATATAAAAAAGAGGATAAGTTGGATGGAGTTCAAAATAATGATATGTATGTAAATGATGCCACATTCCATGAAGAGAGAAATATGAATGAACATGAGGAGGATGAGAGAATACCATTGATCATTCCTCTAAATACGGATATGTATGTCAAAAATAATCATGTTGAGTTGAGTCCACATGTTGAAGAAATTGAGCATAAAGTGGCAGATGAAATGTTTATTGTGACATATGATAAATCAGATGCGTGTATAGCATTGAAGGATATCCAATGTAAAACTATTGAGTCAAACGATTGCAACGATGAAGCTCAAGTTGATTTGGATGCGTATGTTGAGATTCTCATACATGATGAGATTCTTGAGCAAGAATCAGTGATTGAAGAATCAATGCTTGAAGCAGGTGGACTAAGTACATCCTCAGAAGAGAACGAGCAAGAATCGATGGAGATGGATGTAGAATCCTGTGATGACATTTGGATAAAGAAATTGAAGATCAAGATTTTCTTGATTATGAGGATATGGATTCCATTCACATTGAGGGAGAAATATTTTGGGAACATAACAAAGACAATGATGAAGAGTTCCTGGAAAGACTAGAACAAGAAGCAGATACCATAATTAATGGGACTCAAGTAGAAAGGAATCGTGATAGATTGGAAGATAAAAATGATTATGTAATATCATCTAAGCATGATGCTCACTTCTATTTGATGAAGGAATTGAATGAATCTAATCAATACGTTTATTTCGATGAAGATGAAGAACATATTCGAAATGATGCAATTGAAGATATTTCCTCAAATGATCCTAAGCATGAAATGAATCAAAATCCATGCTTGCACGGAAATTTTAAAGATGATTTAAGCATATTAAAAATCAACACTCTATATTCATGTGTGTTTGACTCATCGAGAGTAACCTCACATGAGAGGATCATGAATAAAGGAGACTATGCCCAAACGATTGAAACATGGATGTTTGAATTTTCTAAAAGCTATGTATGCCAGTCGAGCCTACAAGGAATGGATGAGCAAATGAAATGGCTTGTCCACATATCCAATCTTTTTAAAAATGATTCACGGATTGATGCGATCCAAAGGTGGCTTGTTAAGAAACACAGTTTCTTTGATGACCATATATGAAGGGAGATGGGTCTGAAGGGAAAAACCCTAATAAATAAGAATTAATAATATCAAAAGGAAATTTGTAAATAAAAATGTATGTATCCTGTGTTTTTTGCTTTAATCTTAAGATAGATAGAAGAAACCAAATAAAACTAAAAATGCAAGAAATTAAAGTGGGAACACCTATGGTAATGAATGCATGTTGGATGAATGGTTTGAAGTCAAAAATAATTCAAATAGAGATTTTAATGTTCAAATGAATGAAGTTTTTTAATATGTGATTCTTGAATGTGATGCTACTAATTTCTCTTATGTAGTTTTGAGAGCAGGTGTTGATATGGAGTTGATCGAAGATCTAGAGTTTTGAGAGATTGTATAGAGGCAACCACATTTGAGCTACATGCTTATGTTTTATTGCAAATGGTTTTTGAAGTTCTTTCATGGACTGCATATGTATATAATGTCATTTTGATGTGATGTTTCTTATGATTTGTTTAGTTTCTATGAGTGCAGGAATGATCAAGCGAAGCCAACGGAGATGATGACTCAAGAACAAAGTCGTGAAAATCTTTTTCATTAGCTATCGTGCTTTAACCCTGATCTTTTCTTTGCACCATCTTTGAGATGCATTGCATGCCAAATATGCATGTAAAAATATATAGAAACCACGTCTTTGAAATTCCGTAGAAGCACGTCCATCTGCACAATTAGATAGGTAAATATCATTGAAAAATAATAAAGCAAGTTTTGAATGATAAGAGAGAATAATTCTCAGTAAGGGAGAGTGATTGCATCTATAAGAGAGTGGAGTTGTGAGCGATGTGAGCGTTGCTTAGATACCATAAAACCTTGATTTTTTTGCACCATTTTTGTTTCCCTTCATGCACCTAACACATGCATAAATGAAATGTAAAGAGCACGAGTGATATTTTGGTTAAAACCCATAGTTGCACGAGTGATTGCACTTGTATTGAATTGTATATCCATGATGAAAATGTGAGTTCAATTTGAGTGTACATCCTCAACACCGAATTCCTAATACCTCCCTTATTTGCACCATGCTGTTTTTTTATGCACTTAGAGTATGCATATGTAGGGCTCATTACATGGCCGTGCATAGGCACATTTGTTTTAACCCATGCACTTGATTTCACTCACATTTGGATTCTTGAAGACTTGCAGATACCGAGATCGATGGTGGTACATCCGGAGGATGTACAGGTTCAGAGGGGGTGGATGTGGTCACGATTTGAAGCCATTGCTTTCGGCATAAGATGTTTTGAAGAGGCTGAACCGCACCATTCGGGATGCTTCGCGATGTTATTTCTGGGAAAACCAAAGTCGAAAGGGATTTTTAGGTGCACTTTTCTATTGTGCCAACAAGAGGTCGTGCTATAGAGCAAGTCAAAGGATATTCATATTCATTAAAAGCATTGCTTGGAGGTCAACCTCATAACCTTTTTACATCGACATCTTCAAACATGATATCTGCTGATGAAGGATCCAGCACATCTTCTGCTAAATTGAAACAAATACTTACTTTCTGGTGCCACAATGGCAACATTGCTTATTCAGGAAGGTGCATGCAAGAAAGGTGATCATATTGACACGTTGATCTTTCATTCTAAAGAAGGAGAGGACATGCAGAGAAGGAGGTGCGCCCATTTTTCATGGGAAGAATGTGGTGCAGGATCGAAAAAAAACGGGGAAGGAAATCTAGAGGGCGAAAGGCATTGTCGGCAATCTTCTTGGAGGGGGCGTACAATCTTTTCATAGGAGAGAGAAAGGCCAACTATACTTGATTTTTTTTCTGGCACAGATAGATTCTGAGACGACAGAGGAGGTGGAGGGCGCAGACCATTTCAGAGAGGAGAAAGGAGCTCACACATGCAGACATCTGCTCTGAGGGACGACAAAGATACGCATCGGAACTTTGACGCGAGGAGAATGCTATTCAAAGTTGACATAAAGGACACTGAAACATTTGAGTGATGGAAAGAAGATGTTCGACGCTCATTGGAGAATCAAGAGAAGCTAGCACTGGTATAAATATTTCAGAAATCTACAATTTTCAGTCCTAAAGATATTGCGTAGAGCTAGAGACTCAACAAAGCGACGGTATTGCCATCTATGAATTTTTGTTAGTTTTCTGATTCGATGCATGTTTCCGCTTTGTCTCCGAAATTCATGTACTGTACTAATGAATTAATATGACATATCTTTCATCTATATAGAAATGCTCCACGCAGAAGAGAAAGATGCAACTCAATAATATTTGCCTTTTCAGTCCACAAGTGAAGTTTTTTTCTATTCATGGTTGTTACACTTCTTGATTTTGAATACCACAGAGAGTCGCATACCTCTATAGATCAGATTCTCATTTCATCATAAGCAAACTCGTGCGTGCCTCTGTTTAGATTGTCATGCATCTAAATTAATTTCTTTATTTTTGAGTTGAACATCTATAGTTGCTACGTTATTTGCAGATGTTAGATGTTAAATACATGACTATAGTTCCTGCCAATGATGCGCTCAAATTTCTTAATTCAAAGTTATATTAATATTATTCCAAATTTTGATCGTATATGTAATGACTTGATCTTTAAGGTACATTAGTGCGCATAATGAGGACTTAGACAAATTAAACAAATGATCTGAATCCAATCAACAGTATATTTCTCGGATGATTGTAATGCTTCATTATTTATGACCTTTTTGACAAGAGAGTTAACATGTAATAGTTAAGATTGACTTATCTAATTTGATCAAACACGGATGTCTTCGTGATGCTCAATTAATATTATATTAACTGAATGTTCATGAAAGAGTCAAAGTATATATGAGTTTATTGAAATACTAATTTGATCTTTGAATCTCCATCATACTTGAGCATGCGGACATCTGCGTCTTACTCCATGATCATCAGTTCAGTTCTAGCGAACTGAAATTCTTTTGATTGCATTGTTCCCTATGGTTGACTCGACAACACCCATCAATCGCTCATCCGACATCAAGGCACGCGTTTACTCTCTGATATCAAATCTTTGATATCTGTTTGCAATGACCATCGCTTTATCTACAAGCTATGATCATCATTTATGGCCGACGTCAACAACAACAGTTTTGTCTGATCAGCTCTACTAAGGTATTATCTAAAACAAAGTGCAGATATTGAGATCAAAATCTGTAGTGTTCTGACATAAAATTGCAACTGTTCTTTACATCTTCTGTGCAACTTCATCTCGCTCATATATCTAATGTACAACGATGAATTCTGCTGTTGTTAGAAGTTTTATGATTGATGAAGATTAAGGACAACTGTGATCTACTCTGATGACCTCAAACACCATCCGCATACATCTGACAGGTTTTATTCTCTCACGAATATGAAACATTGTTTGTATATTCTATTGAAAATATTTTTGATAGAATATTCTTGCCAAAGCATGACAGTGTCACGTGTCAGAGTTTGTTGAACTAGCACTGATGATTGTTTCTTCTTAATCAACGAACGATCTCGAGGAGTCGTCTTGGTGAGAATTGGCATGTTGAAGAACTTGATATGAATTCAAATATTATACGAAATGATCCTTGTGAAATAAATTATTTGCGCAACTATTTTGTTGTATATAAGGATTTATTTACCCTTTACGAAAACTATTTGTGATTGCTCTTTGTAGGTTTGGGCTAGAATCTAACTACTCATATTGTGCGGAAATTTTGCTTCACCATACACATCCGAAAACATTTTTAAAACTTGATACATTATCCTTGGTTTGATTAACCTTTGCTACGACACATTAGAATCGAGTGTATGAGAAGCTATGGATGCGCTATTATCTTACATGATATTGACTGTCATGCAGAAGGTATAGGTCACCAACTGGTTGTAATCGATCAAATAGGATCGTTGAATTTTTCCCAAAAGAACAAATCAATTACCTTGAGGTTTTGTTTCCATACCTTTGACTTCCATATACAACTTATGTTGGACTCTTTAATGAAATCCAAGAACTGTAAAAATCCGAAATATCACCTTTGCTCCATGGTTACGAAAAGAGTGGTTGGATAGGAAGGGTCTTAGTTCTTATCTCAAAAACTCTGATGATCCTTTGGGCATCACCTAAAATATGGATGCTCTCCCATCATGATACTTTCATGATCAAGCAAGTATGGCTCTTTGCGCGTATTAGATTTGTAGTATAATAGATTTTCCATATATAAAAGAGTATTCCTAAGATTCTTAGAGTGAAGCTTCTTTGCTATCCTTTTACCCTCCTTAGCATGAATCAGCGCGACACCGTGCATGCCAAATATAATCCGAACCAGATTCGTTTATGGGGCATGGTAAATCTGTCCTGAGCTGGGAATGCGAAATGTTGCATGCATATCCTTAGTGGCTTGGACAGCTCAGGTGTAATGGCCGAAATCTCCTCCCACTTCGTGACGTCCCCACGTTTCATCGGTTCTGGAATTAGTCTCTCTCGATCTGTGGGTGTGTGGGTGCCATGAATTTTGATGGCTGCTCTGATTAAGTCCTTAGAGAGATAAAATCTCTTGTAAGGTGGATCATCCACTAGAGTAGGCAATATGAAGGTTCCTGGGATGTCCTTATTCTCTGATGCCAGCAAGGTAGTGATTAAGTAATAGCACCTGTAAAAATCCGGTTTGGGCAGAGGATCACTGAAGTATTCTGTGAAGCCTGCTCTGGCCCAAACATGAGTTAAATCCTGGGTGCTCTGTAGGGCTTCGAACTCTCTGGAGAAAAACTCGTACTTTCCCCACGTGCGGTCATCAAATGTCAGAGAGGATTCAAATATAAAGTCCGCATCCGCAAGGGGTCCTGCAAGTCCCTGAAACCAATGAGAGTTCCGGTGTATCTTTTCGGTGTAGCCCATAGGAGGGTTATCGATAGGCATGGGCCCTGGAAACCCTTGGAATTCCGGCGGTGGAGCAGTCGGGTGGGCTTCTGCTCGTAGCACGTTAAGTGGTACTGCCGCTACACTGGGGCCTGCTCCAGATGTTCCTTCGTCGGTTTGCATGGTGATTGGTGCGCTAGTGAGAAAGATCTGCTACAAAAGATTAACACATTAGCATGGAAATTAATTATGATCCCATTAAAGTGAGACCGCAATCCCTTTCCATAACTGATGCGTAACCCGTGTAGCCTAGTGACGTGATGTGATGCATGCAATGCTTTTTGCAGCCCTAGTGCAGGTCTCTAGACACCTATACGTTTCAGATCATGCATACATTTCTTGATGAGATTACGAGTGATGTGTGATGATGGTGGGTGAATTTATACAAGGTTTAAAGGTTAGTGATTTAGTACAAGGTTGTATGTTAGTCGGGGGGGGGGTAGTTTTATCAGACATGGGGTTAGGGGGAGACGGTTGGACACGTTTCGGTATCCATTTCCTAAGGATCTTGGAGTGGGTGGTGGGTTTCTGTTGAGGGGCAAAGGGTCGTGTCGGGTGTGGTGGTATCGAGGGATGAAATGAGTTGTGGGGGTTATATATTACATGGTTTATGGGTTGAGCTATGATACATGGTTTGGGTACCCAAATCTGCGTGGGTGTGGGTCGATTGATAAGATACTTCTTGGCGATCCAAATCTGTCGAATGCTCGGACCTGTAGGAGACTGTCGAGGGGATGGTGGATACTGATTCTGTTTCTGCCTTGCCTTTTTCTTGTCGATCTCTGCGTGGTTGGAGTTCTTCGGTGCTTTTTGTCCTTTTGGCACCCATATTTGTCTGGTGCCGCTTCCTTTCGGTGGCCTAAACTGCTTTCCGTGTTGTTTCCTCCGATACTGCGGTCGGTCTGGGTTCCTTTGTCGTGGTTGACTCTGTTGTTGCTGGGGTTGAGAGGTCGGATGGACACTCTGCTTTGGAAAAGAAGGGAGATCCAACACTTGCGTGACCTGCCCATTAGGAAGTGATGCCTTATTTAACTTTAATCTAGGCCAGTCCGCAACAAGTTTGGAAGGATGAGCACCGCAGGGTGTCGTGCTCATTTGTCCGCTGATGCAACCCACCTGACCACTAATTGTGCCCATCTGCCCTTGTGGTTGGGTAACTGTCTCTTCTAGTTTGCAGGAAGTCCCAGGGAAGATCTCCTGTCGTCCTTCTGATTGACAACTGTCCATAGCCAAGCCCGAGTGGGTTGGTGTAGACGTACCGTGACTGAGCTGATCAAAGATCTTCCGGTCTTCCGTCACATGCATTTCATAGGGTCTAGGGTCACAACCGTCAAGCGGAATGCCGTTAGGGAAGTCAAGCGGTATCACTCGCTTCTGCTCGAAGGTTCCAATCTGTAAGGAGCCTTGTCTAAGATTTAGGTCCACTGAGTGATCGTATAGCCAATCTTGGCCAAGGATTAGGGGTTCTATCAGGTCGTCATCATGGCACACTAGTAGCTTAGCTGTCATCGTCATATCCTTAATGAGGATAGGAAGGTCCACCTCACCCATGCAAGGGGTTTCCATGCCTCCTAGGCCTATGAGGTATGCCTCAATTGGCCGCATTTCTATTCCTGAATCCTTATAGTGGGACCATCTAATCGCACTAGTCGCAGCACCTGAGTCAATTAAAGCCCTGAGTTCTTGGTTATGGTTACCGTGCTCTAGCCTAACTGTAACGAATGGTCTCCTGTCCACTATGCTAGGATGAGTGGTTGACTTTACTTGACACATGGCCATGGGATATCTGGGTGATGTTTCCAGATGGTTATAACGTTCTCTCCCTAGTCCTTGTCTTCTTAGCTTCATGCGCTTAATGCGTTCTATGGCTTCTGCCTGCGCTTCAGCTCGTATTCTATTTTCTTCCTCCTTACGCTTCTTTGCCAATGTGAGTCGTCTAAGCATATCCTCAGTAAGAGGTTCCCGATATAGCTTGACTCTACAGCCACTAATGTAATTAGGCATTATATCTCCTTCTAAGGTGGCTAACTGTACTGCTCCACTAGTCGAAAGTCTGTTAATGATCATAGGTCCATAACCTCGCTTTTCTAACTTTCGTGCGTGCTGTTTCAGCGTATACACTAGAACTAAATCTCCTTCTTTTAGGCCTTTATCTTTCACATGTGCATCAAAATATGCTTTCTGTCGCTTCTTTGCTGCGTATATCCCTGCTGCTGCCTTTAGCCTGGTTTCTCCTAATCGTTCCAAGTCCAATATTCTCGCTGATAATTCATGGCCGGTCCACTGATGTTCTTGTGCAACCTTAAGGGTCGGTATCAAGAAGTCCAAAGGAAGCACTGCATTCTGACCAAAAACCATCTGAAAGGGAGTTGCATTGAGTACGGTCTTGTAGGCCACTCGATATGCCCAAACAGCGTGGTGTAACTGTTTGTCCCAATCTGAACGTTTGTTGTTCACGAGTTTCGTCAGTACGTTACAAAGTATCTTGTTAGTGCTTTCAGCCTGACCATTGGCCTGAGGATGATATGGTGCAGAGTTCTTGTGAATCACCATAAAATCCTGTAACAAATGTTCAATGACTTGGTTTAGAAAGTGAGTGCCTCGATCGCTCACTAACTCTATTGGCAATCCATATCTTGTAAAGACATTTTCAAATAAGAATTTTGCAGTCGTGTGAGCATCATTCTTTTTTGTGGCTTTTGCCTCTACCCATTTGGTTAGATAATCTGTGGCAACAATAATGTATTCCGCATGTGTACCTTTTGCAGGGGGGTTAATGGGTCCTACAAAGTCTATACCCCACTTAGAAAATGCACGTCCGCCCATCATGGGTTTCAATGGCATTTCATCTCTGCGAGTAGGAAACTGAGTTCTTTGGCACACGTCACATCTCTTTACATAGGTATGTGCATCCATGTTAAGAGTGGGCCACCATAATCCTGCAAAGAGAATGGCTTTGATTATCCTATCTGGTCCAAAATGACCTCCTGCAACACCTTGGTGTGCAGTCTCTAGTATGCTCAGATAATCGCTTTCATGAACACATTGTCTTAAATATCCATCTCGTCCTCTTTTGTATAAATTATCGCCAATGAGTGAATAGTCTTGAGCTTCCTGCTCTAGACTGCGTTGTCGAGCTAAAGTCATACCTTGAGGGAATGTGTTCGTCCTCAAGTAAGTCACTAAAGGTTCACTCCAGTCTGGTGTGAGAGACACGTGATATAATGTAGCATGCTCTACTGGTGGTCTTTCACAACACACGTTGCATTCCTTACACAACTTGTAGACATCTGCTTCCATCGTAGGCCAGTATACTCCTAATCTATGCAGAGTCTGTAATGTTCGATGTTTTGAATGATGTTGCTTTAGTGCACCTATGTGAGCTAATTGCAACCAATTCGCATGTTCTGATGCATCTACACAACAAGCAAGAATCTTTTGATTATCCTGTTTATATATGCTTCCTGCCATTATTTGGTACCTCTGAGACTTGGTAATCTCTCCTTCTTTGATCTTTATTCTAGGATTCTTGGGTCCGTATGTCAAAATAGGGACTAACGGCTTAGCCCATTCTGGTGCTATCTCAAGGTTAAACAAGTATGCATCTGGTAGATCATCCGCTACTCCTTGAGGAGCTTCTCCTGAGGTTAATCTTGAGAGGTGGTCAGCTCTAAGATGCGTCTTTCCTTTCCTGACTACTACTTCAAAATCATACTCCATGAGTAATAGAAACCAACGTATCAATCGTCCTGTGTTACACGGTTTGTTGACTAAATATAATAGGGCTTGATGATCTGTAAAGAACTTGAATTTGTTGGCCAACAAGTAGTGCCTAAACTTCTTTACAGCGTAGATCATCCCTAATCCTTCTCGTTCCGTCGTGGTGTAATTTCTTTCGGCTGCGTTCAATTGTCTGCTCGCGTAAGCTATGGGAAGATCTATCTTACCTTCATTCGTGGGTTGTGCTAACACACATCCTATGGCGTAATTGGATGCATCCACATGCACATGGAATGGCTTACTCCAATCTGGGGTGGTCAATATAGGTGCTGAGCACAAGCGTCGTTTGAGTTCATTGAATGAATTTTCACATTCATCTGTCCACTCAAAATTGGTCAAAAGAGAGTACAAAGGCTTGGCTATGATTGCATACATGTGTATGAATCTCCTATAATAACCGCAATGGCCCATAAATGCTTGTACCTCTTTCATATTAGTTGGTCTAGGTAAATCTACAATTACCTTCACCTTTTCTTCATCTGTAGAGATTCCATTCTTTGACACAATGTGTCCTAGAATTTTGCCTTGTCTGACCATGAAAACGCATTTTTCTGGGTTCAAACAAACCTGATATTCTCAACATTTGTCAAATATTTGTCTTAACTCTGGGATATGTGTCTGTCTTACATTTGAATGAGCACATAAGTCATCGACATAAACTTCCAAGCTCTTGCGTAAGAATTCCTTAAAAACATGACACATGAGTCGCTGGAAAGTGGCGGGTGCATTTGTTAAGCCAAATGGCATTACACGAAATGCAAATATGCCCCATTCAGTGGCAAAAGCCGTCTTATGTTGATCTTCTGGAGCAATGGCTACTTGATTATAGCCTGAGAATCCATCAAGAAAGCTGTAAACTTCCTTGCCGCAACTCTTTCCAATAGGTGTTCTGTGATAGGAAGAGGATAACTATCTCTAATCGTGGCGGCATTAACTTTTTTAAGGTTAATACACACACGCAATTTTCCATTCTTCTTGGGCACAACCACAATGGGGGATACCCATTCGGTATGCTCAATTTCGTAAATGAATCCTGCTTCTATCAGGCGATCTATCTCCTCTTTAATCTTTGCAGCGTAGTTGTCATTATACGTGTACGGTTTCTGTTTTGTCGGTTTTGCATCTGGAGTCATAGGGATTCTATGAGAACATATATCTGGATCTACTCCTTTCAAATCTTTATAACTCCAAGCAAAAACATCTCTATATTCGCGCAATAGGGCAACTAACTCTTCTTCTTCTTCAGTCGTCAAATCATGCCCTATGTATGTGCACTTTTCTTCTTCTCCTTCGATAGCAACTATTATTTTCTTGGTTTTCTCTCGGTTATCATATACTTGTCCGTCATTCGCCTTTCTATTGGGCATCCGTACCATGATTCTTCTATCTTCAATTTCATATTTCTTGAAATTCTCGGGTACTTCAAACAAAGATTCTTCTTTTTCTGTCATGGTTTCTTTCTTCTTCCTTTTCTTGCCTTCACTCTTGGTAGTCACTTCCGTGGCTAATCTCACTTCATTCGTAATTTCCTCGTGTCTTTGAGGGTGAGTCTCTACTTCGTAGAAATATTCTTCCTCTGATGCAAAGGGTGGGTCCATGATAATTGATTCTAAATCAAAATCGCTCGCATCCTCGAATGCATCAGTGTTCGGTTCACACTCTTCTAAGATTGCATCGCCCATGATTGGCTCTATCGTGAAAACTGAAATGTCATAGCCATCCTCGTCACAGTGGGGTGTCCATTGTTCTTCATTGATGGCTACATCCATGGTTGCTAGTATTTCCGCCCATCCATGGGGTTCAAACTCTTCGTCTGGGAATACTACAGGTGCATAGGCTGGATCTTGAAGGGTTCGTGGATGTTGTTCTTCACCTAAGGTCCTGGCTTCTAATCTTTCTTCCTCTTGTTTGGCAACTTTACACATCCATAAATGAGTATCCTCATGCAACCAAGAAGGATCTGATTCTAATGAGTGCACGGATTCCGTCTCTACTGGAGTCTTATGGATGGTATTCCATTGTATTGGGGGCACATCTCTATGTGAATAGTCTTTAAGATTGACTTTAGTAGTCACTCCTAAATGTTGCAAGTACAAAGAATTAGTTCCCCAATCTTGTACAATTTGCAACTGACGCATGAATGGTCGTCCCAATATCATCTCATATGCATGATTTTTCGCGAAGTCACAAATGGCAAAGGTATGCTCAAATTCTACACCACAAGTGGTGAGAGATATGCCTTCTAGTAAGCCTAATGGTTTTTCTATGTGTCCATCAGCCATTTGTAGCTTCATCCTAGTGGGTCTGAGTGCTGGCTTACCCCAACGTTTCCACAAAGCGGTGGTAGCGATGGCTACTCCGGCTCCTGAGTCTAAGATGGCTTTCGTGGTGTAGCCCTGATGGGTTATTGGAAGATATGTGTTACCTTCCTCTCCTTCACTTACGTCTCCAATCTTTTCCACGGGTATCTCTGGTACCTTCTTATGTGATCCTATCTGAGAGGGTGTGGTAGCTAGCTCAGGGAATTGATTTGCTACATGCTTCCACAATTCTGGTTTTACCTTTAACAATTCCTCCAAAGTGAGATTACATTGTACTTTCGTGTTCTTGATCACTTCCGTGTTCCTAGGGATCACTGATTCTTCATTCCTCACTATTATCGTGGGTGCTCTCATACTAATAGACTTTGCTTCCCAAGGTCCTGTGAACTGAGGTAACTCTTGTAAAGAATTAGATTCAAATCCTGTGGGTTCACTCAGTTGTTCCACCTCTACATCATCATATATAGAGGGGATGTCTTGGGGAAATTGTTCCTGCAAGTCGTTTATTTCTTGAATAGGAGGATGAGTTCCTTGTTCTTTTCTCCATTTCTCTTCTTGTATTTCTCTTAAAAATTCATGTGAGTACCTATGTATGGAGGATAGGTTATCTTGACTTTCTGTATTGGGTACTTGAGACAGGGATGGTGCAATCCTTTCCTGTGTCTCTGTGACAATAGGGTTCCTATGCTGATCCTTTTTCTCTTTGCTTTCTATCAATTGTTCTAGCCTCTCCATTAGTCCTTGAAAGTGTAATTCCGGTTTTGCCATGTTATTCCAATTAAGATATCTAGAGGCTTCGAACAAGGCTTGTGCTAATTCTACCATTTTCATGCAAAGTTTAGTTCTCTCAATTTCTAGATCAGCTCGAGGGTAGTTTTTACTCATTTCCGTGACTTGAGGTCCTTCTTTTATTCTAGCCTGATATGCACGAAACATCATGTCTAGATCTTCCGGTATGGGTTCCGCTAAGACTGATCCTGATTTCTGAGCTGGGATTTCTTGGTTTAATTCTTGTGAAGCCAATTCTTGTATTTTGGCTCTAGATTCTCTTAGACTTCCTTCCAACTCACTTATCTTTTTACTCCATTTTCTCTTTATTCTTTCTCTAGAATCTTTCCAAGATTTTGTCTTTTTACTGCTAGATTCTGCAACTTCACTACTTCCTGCTACTTTCTCTTGATTACGTTGTTGGTTTTGTAAGAGCGCCTGGGCTCTGGTTATAGCTTGGATAGGCACGTATGTAGGGTTGGATCCATCTGCGTTGTTTACAATACCTATCACATTGATCGGTGTCACATTTGAAGTGTTAACTGGGTTCTTAGGACAATCTTTGATTACGTGCTCTTTGCCACAATCGGCACAAAAGCCTTGAATGCTATAGTACTGTGATTGCCTTGCTATTGGGGGATGTGGACAATCCTTAATGAAGTGATCTCCTTGGCACCTAAAGCATAGTCCTCTAGGGCCCTGTGGTCTCTGTTGTCTCAATTGGGGCCATGGGTTTGGGTTTGCGTACATCACATTAGTATAATCTGGCTCCCAACTAGATTCCATTGGTGGACTATCATAATGATATGTCTCCACATGTTCTGGTGACTCCGTGTAATAAGCGGGTGGACTAGTTACATGAGTAGAGTCAAAACTGTTTGAGTTCGGGTCACTTTCGGTGATCAAGGGTGAAGAAGGCACTAAGGCCCTACTTAGGTTCTCTTCTGCAGCAGCGTATTTGACTGAGATGACATTCGCTGGTGGGGGTGGCTGCTGAGCCAAGACGGGTTGAGGTCTCTGTTGCGCCTGGTATGGGTAGTTCTGAGGAGGCCTATAGTAATAAGGTTGAGCATTGTATTGGCCTTGATACCTACCTGGCTGCTGGTATGTCTGTGGGTAGTTTTGTCTCACGGTTTGTTTGTTGTATGGGCAGTCCTGAGCTGTATGATTTGTGTATCTTCTCTCAATTGTGCAATATTGGCCACTAGGGTTGACATGAGGTTGAGGTGCATTGGGACACATGTTTGCCAAATGATTTCCACCACAAGTGTAACAACGTACGTTAGTTGGTAGCTTGGGCACCTGTTTACTAGCAACCCCTAGTTTTTGGGCCACTTTTTCTGCTAGGTCTTCTATCGAATTAGACAATTTTGTGGATGCTAGAGAAGAACAATCTGAGTCCTTATAGACCTTTGAGAGTTCTAATTCATCTCCTAGGTTGTCCTCAATGTCTATACATATTCTTACACACTCTTCTAGCGTTCTGGGTTCCTTTAGGTACACATAGGAGCGTAGTTTAGCGCTCAACAAGCCATCTAGGAACAGTGATACTTGTTTAGCTTGTGAAGGTAGCTCTTGCATTGGGCATCGTTCGACATATTGTCTAAACCTACGTCCTGCCAGTCTCACTGTTTCCTGAGGGGTTTGTTTAAAGCTATGAATCAACGAAGACGTGTCATGTCTAATCCCACTTTTAGAGAATTCAGTGATGAATGACTCTAAAAAGTGATGGATGTCTCTAAATTGCCTTTGTTGCAGTGGTTGGAACCAAGTTAAAGCGGTATTCTTTAACGTTAGTCCAAATGCGTTGTATTGCGTGAACATGTCCTCGACTTGTTCTGCTCTTAGTACTTGCTTGAATTCTGCGACATGGTCATAGGGATCTCCTGTCCCATCAAAGTAATTCTTCATTGATTTTACTAATTGAGTGGGTCTCAATACTCTTGCGTGTTCACGTGGCCTAGGTAGAGGAAAATCATCTCTACCACCTAGTATTCCATGATCTCTTTGTCTATCCGCTCTATTAGTGTCCGTGGTTGTTCTATCTCTCCCTATGGGGTGATTAAAGCTTACTTCCGGTCTCTCTTTATTTCCTTCTCTTTGATGTCCATGGGCTGTGGAGGTTCCTGCCCCTTGTTGATTTGCATTCATGTTTGTTCTGGATGGAGGGAATATCAATTCACCTCTCCATGTGTATGTGCTTTTAGCGCGCTCAGGCACCACAAAGACTCTTTCTGAAGTCTCATCCAGGTATACAACCTTTCCAGGTGTATCTGGGTCCTTGAATTCATAAATTGTAATGATGCCTATCTCACCAGGGTGTTCCTTTCTGTATCTCCAAAAGGCTTCATCCGTCTCTTTATTTACAAATAACTCGGTGCTCCTGTTATCTTGAGGGATCCACTCTGGGATGAGTACTCTTGTTAATACGGATTTCCCTCTAGGTGTCCTAGGTTCTTCTAACGGTTCTTTTCCTTGAAATTTCATTTCCGTCTCTAATTGGATTGTGCCAAACTCATTAGTATCGTTTGGTTGCGTGCTTAGAATGTACATGGTTCCTTCTTTGTCTATGTAAGCGTCTCTCTCAAATTTCACCACTGGCCTTTCCAATCCAATGGGGTGATCAGGGTTGTGCAGTTGCACCACTTGCCTTTGCAAACCATCCTCATAGATGCGAGCACCTAGTCGGTTGGTTCGGAGAAACTCTAGTTGCGTTCTATAGGGTCCTTCTGGTTTTTCTAGGTATGCTACATGGGACCCTCCTTCTGGTCTGTCTGTGCTAAATGCCATTTCTGATTCACTTGATTCTGAGCTCAACTCGTAGGGATAACTACTATTCAATTGCTGAGCCCAAGATCGAGCTGTGGTTCTTACACTAGCCTCTGATGATCTAAGGCTTCTTCTGTCCGACTTACCTATATGTTTGCCCGATGTAAGGTTCATTAATTTCCTTCCTTGCTCACTCAATTACACACTTAGATCGTCAATGGTTCTTTGTTATTAATTCTTGATTCTTTTTAATTTTCTCTGGATTCTTGTCTTAATTTATGCGTCAGGAATTCGACTTTTCGTTATAATCTTGAGTTCTCGTTCCGTCAGACTTATGTTCTTTTCTTTAGGTTTTCGCGTCACACACACCTTTACTTGTAGTCTTAAACTTGAAAGAATTAAGTAGCTTGAACTTGAGGCGTTCCTATCGTCGTTAATCCACAACTACCGTTTAGCCTAAGCTAAGAATTGACTGAGGGGGTTGAGTAATCTTCCAACCTCGAGTCGGCTTTTCTGATTGCTCTGATGTCCTGTTGCCCAAGAAGCCGTGCTTCCCAAGCTCTGCTGTCTTCACTGCCTTGCTTGCTTGCCTTTGATTGCCCTTGCTAGACCTGGAAAATTCCAATGTTAGACCAATTTCACAAGATAATCAAACACTTGAGCATATACACCTTTTCAATCCCTTCCCTTTTTTTGCCCAAATTTTCAATATGTGCCCCCTGGCTTCTTAGTCCCAAACTAAGTGAACCTCAAATTAGCTTATCCAAAAATAGATGTATTCTTTAAGAAAAAAAACAGTTGAGGTCACGTAGTACTCGTCACGAGCTTTCTAACGAGCTATTAAGCTCGAAAAACGGACTTCGGATGAAAAAGTTATACGCGTTCAGGTCCTGGGGGGTAAAAACTGACAATCCAATTTTCCCTCAAATATGAGCTAAGGGGTCTCCTATGAGTCTAATGGTCCAAAAATTTTCCAAAAATACCCTCAAAATTGGTCAAAAATTGAAGTCCAAAATTTGCGATGGGGTTGGGCAATCGCGATGGTCTGGGGCCGTCGCGATGGTCCAAGCGAACCGTCGCGATGGCGTGGGATTTGGACAATCGCGATGGCCCGAAAAGGCGAACAATCACGATGGCGCGAGTCAACGGTCAAAGGTGGACAATCACGATGGCGCGAAAAAGTGAACCGTCGCGATGGCCCGAAGTGAACAATCGCGATGGCGTGGAAATGGACCGTCGCGATGGCGTGATCAAGCAGACAGTCGCGATGGCGCGGTCAACGGTCAACGGTGGACAATCGCGATGGTCCGAAGTGAACCGTCGCGATGGTCCGCGATGCGATGGCTTGAGCCAATCGCGATGGTCCGATTTTTGGGCTGTTGCGATGGTCCGAAAAACGAACCGTCGCGATGGTCTAACTTGACACGTGGCACTGTCGTGGCGATGGCATGGGCCAATCGCGATGATCCGGGGTCAGCTGAACAATCGCGATGGTCCAAGTGGACCGTCGCGATGGCTCAAGTGAACCGTCGCGATGGTCCGAAAAAGCGAACCGTCGCGATGGTCCGGCCGAGCCGTCGCGATGGCGTGAGCCTATCGCGATGGTGCGACACAATCGCGATGGTCCGAGCCAATCGCGATGGTCCACCAAACAATGAATTTTCAAAATGCAATTGTGGTTCCGTGTATGCGCAGGGATCGCCTACCTCGTGGTGTGGTCACCTACCTCAAAATCCGAAAGTTGCAGACCATCGCGATGGTCCGCCACACTCGGAAATTTCTGACAGAAAGTACATGTTTTACCTTTGGGAAGCTCTCCTGATGCTCTGAAGCTCTGTACCTGCAAGAAAACTCAAGAAAACACAAGCACACACAAGCGCAAAAACTCTCTCTCGCTCTCTCGCATGCACAAATGAGGGGAAATGAGGTGAATGGGTGGATATGGTGAATTTTCTGATTTTTTTGGAGATGAAGATGATGATGCGATGATGAAGATGGAGTGTGGGGGAAGTGAAAAACACTAAAAACTAAGTAAAAACAACAACAAAAACTGAAATTTTTACCTTCCAACGCCACTTCTTGCTATACTCTTACCATCACACATTCGTCCTAGACTCGATCCCCGGCAACGGCGCCAAATTTGGTGTTGCTCTAGCACAATGGTGAGAACCACGTTAAGAAGCTTCACCTCCTTAATGTCAATCCGTGGGAGAGGTAGGAGTGATATGAAGATCGTGAATGTGAGATGATGTGAGAGTGAAGGTGAGAAGCACAAAGATGCACACACACATACACACACACAATGAAGAGACAAGCAAGACACAATGGAAGGTGGGAAATTAGCTCTATTACTCAAGAATACTCTTACAAGCTCAAACTAGCTCTATGCTCACACTAACCAAAATGAACCAACCTCAAAAATGAGCTCTCTAGCTCTTTTTATAGTTTCTAGACTAGTTTTGACCGGTTTCACATCTAGTGACCGGCCTAGTTAAAAAATAGGTCCTAGATGCTATTTGGAAGGGTAAACGATGTCTAAAAATAACGAAAATTGGTACGAGCATTCTACCTAAGCTCCTCAAGCTCGAGGACTCCTCGGCTTGCACAAAATGGAGCTATGGATTACAAAATGAGGTTTTCTATGATACATATGTTACAATTAGTGATAACAATCACTGTTGAATGTTTGGAGAATTAATAAGAAATATATTTTTTTGAAAAATTGATCCGCCTGGTTGATCCGCCTGGCTCCCTACTCCTTCTTTACATGCTTCCGTGGCATCTGTGCCTCTGGCTGCTTCCAACAGGCTGCCCCTATTCATTGTGATGAGAATGCGCATGTTTCATTCAATGAGGCACAAAATTCAAAAAATTGGATGGCTACTATGCAATCAGAATATGATGCTATTATGAGAAATGGTAACTGGTCTTTATGTGACTTGCCTTGTGGCAAGAAGAGCATTGGCACTAAGTGGGTATAAAAGTTGAAGTGTAATCTGTTGATGTATAAAACACCACAAGAAATGAATTAATGTGACACTAGAACACCTCTATGGTCACCATTAACTCATTGCCACACCAAACTTTGAGAAATGATAGCTTAAAGTGAGAACTTTGCTTCTACAGAAATTCCTAGTCACCGAAATGACATACCTTCAGTATTTTGCTAATTTCTCCTAGCTCAAGTATGCTTTCTTCATGAAACTTTATAGGCTGAAACTAGAAGAGTAGAGCTTTCCAACAAGCTATCATATGCATCAAACGGAGCTCTAGAACTCAAGTTATGGCCCTCACAAGATGACCCTATATGACCTTCCAAGACTGGAAATCTTGCCTGTTTTAGTATTCCTGATGTCCAAAAATAAAAAATTCGATGCCTGGCATCGAATTTCAGTCCAAGTCGATGCCGGGCATCGACTTTGAGCTTTTTTAGGCCCTTTTTCTGCACCAGAAATACTCTCTTTTACACACACATGAAGAAGACCACTTGTATGCTAGAAGTCGATGCCAGGCATCGACTTTATGCTCAAACTCGATGCCAGGCATCGAGTTGCTCCACAAACTTCATATTTTTAAAAGATTCAACAATAGTTAACACACAGAGAATGAAAAAATGACTTATCAGCCAAGATTCGATGCCAGGCATCGAATTGCTCAGAAAACTTGAACTTTTGAATTCATCACACAGTAGGCAATCATGGAGATGATGGAGAGAGGCTCATACACAGAACTTTACTCAGTTCTTCTCATAACTATAAAAAACTCAGAAGTTTTACAGATGCTTTCTCACTCAGAGAAGCCCGACTATACTCAGTCATACAAAAATGAGTTCTTCTCACTTTCTCTTGTCTTCCTCCTTCTTCTTCTCTCATCGCGTCAGTTAATACTAACTAACTTATATAGATTTTCTCATTCCCGTGATTTTTAAAAAACTTCTAGAACTAAAATGAACTAACTTTACAAGTATGATACACTTGTGAATTTGTCCCTTCACATAGGCATGGGGTTTTTCTTTCTAAGATTTGACCTTCAAATATATGTCTAATTAGTGAGTGTTTCTCCAACAGCTCCCCCTCAATCACTAATTGACATTCCCTGTTTCTTCATATCTTCTTCTTTTCTTTTACTCCTGCCATGCTTTTGAATCTGCTGGTCTTCACACCATCCAAGCTCTTTGTCATTATGTCTGCTAACTGATCTTTAGTAGAAATGTATTCCACTTCAATCTCCTTCTCCATTACCTTTTCTCTGAGAAAATGATATTGTATCTCTATGTGCTTTGTTCTTGCATGAAATACTGGATTTGCTGCAAGATAAAGTGAACTCATATTATCTCCATGTATTGTTGGTGTACCTTGATCAATGCCTAAGCTCTTGAACAATGTTTGCATCCATATGACTTCCTTAGCTGCTTCCACAAGTCCTTTGTACTCTGCTTCAGTTGATGATAATGCTACTGTATGTTGTTTCTTTGAACACCAACTTACAAGCTTATCACCAATGTATATCATGTAACCATGAGTTGATCTTCTGTCATCTTGATTACCTACCCAGTCTGAGTCACTGTAGGCTCTCAACTTCAAATCTGATGTAAAAGGATAATATAATCCTTCCTTTATAGTTCCTTTGATATATCTGAGAACTCTTTGACCTGCAATCCAATGTGGGTCCTTTGGACAATGCATGAATTGTGACAAAACTCCCACTGCATAACTAAGATCAGGTCTTGTTAGTGTAGCATAAATCAAACTACCCACAAGAGATTGATACTTCCTCATATCTTTGTAGTCTGCACCATCATATTTACTGAGCTTGTGATTAACTTCAAGTGGAGTTGAAGCTTCTCTGCAATTTTCCATATCAAACTTCTTCAACAAGTTCAGAAGATACCTTTCTTGTGACACATATATGCCATGATCTGTATAAGTAACTTCCATTCCAAGAAAGTATGATAACTTTCCTAGGTCACTGATCTTAAACTCTTTCTCAAGTAATCTCTTTACCTCCTTGATTCCTTCATCTGAAGTACCTGTGATTATAATGTCATCTACATAAATACAAATGTAGATTGTACCTTCCTCTGTTCTTTTGATAAGTAGACTTGAATCTGCTTTTGAACTTTGATATCCAAGATCATTGAGATACTTCACCAGTCTATAGTTCCAAGCTCTTGGAGCTTGCTTCAATCCATACAATGCTCTTCTCAACCTGCAAACAAAATTTGGATACCTGGAATCTATAAACCCTTGAGGTTGTTCCATGTATACCTCATCTGATATGTATCCATTCAAGAATGCATTTTTTATATCCAATTGACTTAGAGTCCATCCTTTTGAAGCTGCAATAGCAATGATTGTCCTTATAGTTGACATCTTAGCTACGGGACTGAATGTCTCATCATAATCTATGCCATAGGTCTGGGCATAGCCTTTCACCACCAATCTAGCTTTGTATCTGGCTATACTTCCATCTGCAAGCTTCTTCACTTTATAAACCCATTTATTTCCAATTACTTTCTTACCATTTGGTTTAGGAACAAGTTCCCATGTCTTGTTCTCCTCCAGTGCATTGAATTCTTCCTTCATTGCTTCTTCCCATTGCTTCTTACCTTTAGCTTCATCATAGTTCTGAGGTTCTTCATCATCTTTGACCATATATGCATAGTTCTTCTGAATTATGTCAGAAGTATCATAAGAATACCTTTCTGGTTGTCTTCTAGTCCTGCTTGACCTTCTTGGTTCACATTCTTCATAAGTTTCTGGATACACTTCTTCATCAAATATAGGAGCTTCTTCATTCCTTCTTGTTAATCCACTTCTGGATGTACTTGCTTGCATATAGTCTTCATCTCTATTCACCTGCACAATTGATTTTCCTTTCTCACATCTTCTTACCTCTTCTTCAAATTCTTCAGCTGTATGACTTTGATCTGCATACCAACTTTTCTGTTCATCAAATGTAACATCTCTAGAAACAATAAATTGTTTGGTTAGAGGATTCCACAATCTGTAACCCATCTGCTTTTCATCATAACCAATGAACACATATTTTTCTGCCTTTGGTTCAAGTTTATGCCTAAGTTGTGATGGCACATAAGCATATGCAATTGATCCAAACACTCTACAATGATCTAGTGTTGGTTTCTTACCCCACCAAGCTTCATATGGAGTCATTCCATTCAGAGCTGCACACGGTAATCTATTCACAAGATATGTAGCTGTATTTACAGCCTCAGCCCAAAGATAATTTGGACAGTTCTTCTCCTTTAGCATAGCTCTAGCAAACTCAACCAAAGTCCTGTTCCTTCTTTCTGCTACACCATTTTGTTGTGGTGTATACCTGCAAGTTATTTCTCTCTTAATACCTGCATTCCAAAGATAATCATTGAACTCTTGGGAGAAGTATTCTCCCCCTCCATCAGACTTCAGTCTCTTAAGCTTTTGACCTGTGACTCTCTCTGCATATGCATGAAAATGCTTGAAAGCTCCAAACACTTCTGATCTTTCCTTCAAAACATATAATGTTATCCATCTTGTAGCATCATCAATGAAAAGAACATAATACCTTGAGCCACTGATAGATCCTTCTTTTGTTGGTCCCCATACATCTGTATGAATGAGCTCAAGTACTCCATCATGTTTGAATCCTTTCTTTTGAAATGGTAACCTGTGTGCTTTACCCATTTGACATGCTTCACATTTATAAACCATATGTTGACTTTGCACATTTGGTAATCCTAGTACAGACTGATTAGCAACCATAGCTTTAATTCCTCTTTCATTGAAATGACCTAATCTCTTATGCCAGAGATCAAGTTCTGTAATCACTGCTTCACCATGTGTGAGCAAAGCTTGACCAATGTTCCCTTGCACTCTTAAAGTAAAGAGTCTACCTTCTTTCTTACCAGAGACAATCTGATTATATCCATTCTCTGGATCTTCCACAAATACTCCTTCATTTGTAAACCTGACTTGAAAACCTTTTTCAACTATCTGTCCCACACTAATCAAGTTTTTAGGTATTGTAGGAACATACAAAACATTGGTTAGCAAATCTGCTCCACTCTTGCATTTCACTTTTCCAATTGAATGTACACTATGTCTTGTATTATCACCAGTTTGAACTGTGTGACTAGAAATGCCTTTTTCCAAATCTGACATCAATTCTATGTTTCCTGACAAATGATTAGAACATCCAGAGTCAATGTAAAATACCTTTAGATCTTCTTTGTCTGATGTGCTGATTGAATTCATCATCAATGATGTATGACTTTCATTCTGTGTGTCATTTGCATAGTTGTAGTAGGTCGTGTTGTAGGATTGATTCTGTCCCCAACTTCTTCCTCCACCTCTACCATAGCCTCCTCTTTGACTTTGTCTACCTCTTTGAAAATTACTTTGATATCTTCCACCTCGACCTCTGCTATTGTTGTTTTGATTCTGGTTTGATCCTTGTTGGTTGTGCCAACAGTCATGAGCCAAATGATTACTCAATCCACAGATCCAGCAAGCCTTTTTGTTGTTATTTTGATTACCTCTTCCTCTTCCAAAGCCTCTTGCTCTTCCTCTGCCAGTGCCTTTACCTCTTGCATAATAAGCTTGAGAATTAGACTCCTCTTCATCCTTTGCTTTACCTTTATCTCCTTTCTTCTTATTCTTCATGTACATTGCAGAACTTTGACCTTTATCTCCATCTCCCTTCAAGTCTTGCTCATATGTGAGCATCAAACCAAGCAACTGGTTCAAATCTGGAACATAATGATTTAATGAAAGTTCTGTTGATAAGACAAAAGGTTTCCACCTTTCATCCCCTCTCAAGCCTGCAAGTAGTTGAGCAATCAATCTGTGATCTTCAACATCTTCATCTATGGATCCAAGACTATCTGCTAGATCCTTCATCTTAGTGACATAATCACTAATGGTTTGACTTGGCTTCTTCTTGAATGTTGTAAACTCTGACCATAGACTTGCTTTCCGTGCTTTAGTAGTGCTTTGGAAATGATATTCCAATGCATTCCATATATCTTCTGATGATTCCAATCCTCTGATGTGTGGTAGCAAATGATCTGAGATTGTATTGTAGATGTAGGCTTTTGCACTTGCATCCTTCTTCTGCCAATGCTTTAAAGCATCAAGTTCTTCTTTCTTTGGTCGGCTTTCATCTTCAAATACTGGCTTCTCTTCTTCACCTGTTACATATATCATGAGATCCTTACTCATAAGTAAGGCTTCCATTCTCATTACCCATGCGGGGTAATTATCTCTGTCCAGTTTGTCAATGGAGATATGATCTGCCATAGTTCTTTCCTTCTGCTGCAACCTGTGAGCTTAAAGGATAAAGGATAATACCTTTTGAAGTTCTTTGTGTATGAGGATACTTCGAAAGTAATCTTTTGATGCCTTGTGTCTTCAAATGCTTCACCTTTCAAACTTTAATGGAAAACTTTACAAAACTTCTCGTACCTTTGTCGTCTTCTGCTCTCGAGAATCTTTCTGCTCTGATACCACTTGTTGATGTATAAAACACCACAAGAAATGAATTAATGTGACACTAGAACACCTCTATGGTCACCATTAACTCATTGCCACACCAAACTTTGAGAAATGATAGCTTAAAGTGAGAACTTTGCTTCTACAGAAATTCCTAGTCACCGAAATGACATACCTTCAGTATTTTGCTAATTTCTCCTAGCTCAAGTATGCTTTCTTCATGAAACTTTATAGGCTGAAACTAGAAGAGTAGAGCTTTGCAACAAGCTATCATATGCATCAAACGGAGCTCTAGAACTCAAGTTATGGCCCTCACAAGATGACCCTGTATGACCTTCCAAGACTGGAAATCTTGCCTGTTTTAGTATTCCTGATGTCCAAAAATAAAAAATTCGATGCCTGGCATCGAATTTCAGTCCAAGTCGATGCCGGGCATCGACTTTGAGCTTTTTTAGGCCCTTTTTCTGCACCAGAAATACTCTCTTTTACACACACATGAAGAAGACCACTTGTATGCTAGAAGTCGATGCCAGGCATCGACTTTATGCTCAAACTCGATGCCAGGCATCGAGTTGCTCCACAAACTTCATATTTTTAAAAGATTCAACAATAGTTAACACACAGAGAATGAAAAAATGACTTATCAGCCAAGATTCGATGCCAGGCATCGAATTGCTCAGAAAACTTGAACTTTTGAATTCATCACACAGTAGGCAATCATGGAGATGATGGAGAGAGGCTCATACACAGAACTTTACTCAGTTCTTCTCATAACTATAAAAAACTCAGAAGTTTTACAGATGCTTTCTCACTCAGAGAAGCCCGACTATACTCAGTCATACAAAAATGAGTTCTTCTCACTTTCTCTTGTCTTCCTCCTTCTTCTTCTCTCATCGCGTCAGTTAATACTAACTAACTTATATAGATTTTCTCATTCCCGTGATTTTTAAAAAACTTCTAGAACTAAAATGAACTAACTTTACAAGTATGATACACTTGTGAATTTGTCCCTTCACATAGGCATGGGGTTTTTCTTTCTAAGATTTGACCTTCAAATATATGTCTAATTAGTGAGTGTTTCTCCAACATAATCCTGATGGAATAGTTGGCAAGTATAAGGTTGGGGCTGTTGCAAGGGTTATGCTCAAGAAAGAGGCATTGACTTGGATGAGACCTTTGCTCCTGCATGATGAATGACTAGTATTCATAGCATCTCTGCAATTGTAGCTCATCATGGTTGGAATGTTCATCAATTAATCATTAAAATGCATTTTTGAATGCTGACTTGCATGAAGAAGTGTATGTTTTTTAGCCCCGTGGTTTTATGAAGAAAGAGCATGAAAACAAAGTGTGCAGGTTGAAAAAGGCATTATATGGTTTGACGCAAGCACCACATTCTTGGTATGAAAAGATACATGCCTACCTGATTGCACATGGTTTTGAGAACAATCCAACTAAGATCACATTATATATCAAGCATGCAAATGATGTGCTTCTAATGAATTGTTGTCTATGTTGATGACATGCTGTTCATGGTCCTCATGAAAAGAATATTGCTGATTTTAAGGTTGATTTGCATGCCTCATTTGAGATGTCAGGTTTGGGGCATTTGCATCATTATTTGGGCATTCAGTTTATGGAAGTTGATGGTGGAATTGCTTTGTGTAAAACAAAACATATTGACACATTATTGCAATGTTTGTGCCTAGAAGGCTACAAACCTATTGCCACTCCTAAGGAAACACGTTTACGATTGAGTCTTCATTAGGCTAGAGATGCATTTGATGTTATTCTCTATTAGCAAATTCTTGGATGCTTGAATTACTTATGAATTACTTGGCACGTTATTTAGTTTGCTCACTCACAAATGAGAAGGTTTATGCATTGCCCAGGTGTCAAGCATTGGTAGACGATGAAGCTCATCTTTCGTTGCTTGAGTGGTACCCATCTAGTTGGATTGTTTTATCGCAAGGGGGATCACTACTGCTAGAGCTACATGCTTTTTCTAGCTCTAAATGGACTGGTTTCTATGAGACTCGTGTGTCAACCAGTGGTTTTTGGTTCATGCTTAGTAGCTCATGCATATCTTGGTTGAAAAAGAAGTAGCCTATTGTGGCCACTTCTAGATGTGAGGCTGAGTATAGGGGAGCTTTTAGAGTGACTATCGAGTGTGTGTCGCTTAGATGCCTTATGGATGATTTGGGTGTTGGTTAGTGTTCTCCTACCACCATCTTCACTGACAATCAGAGTGAATTGGCAATTGCGAGGATCCCTGTGTTCTATGCTCACACTAAGCACATTGAGGTGCATTATCATTATGCCAGAGAGAGTTTCTCTACTAGAGAGATTAGTTTGGCATATGTGTCCACACAGAACATTGTAGACTTTTTCAAAAAGGCTCTGCCTAGGGAGAAGTTTGAAGCTTTCTGCAAAACTTTGGGCTTACTTCCTTTTGTGGACTCATTCCACATAGCTTGGCACTTCCTTATACATGAGTACCAGCTCCTTGTTCACCACATCACTCCGAGGGGGATTTGTTTATATATTTAGGTAGTGATGTGTGTGAATTGTTTGTGCAATTACCCCAAGCCTAAATGCTTGATCACTTATCCTAAAGCTCATATGTTCATTCATGTATTAGCACATGAATCATATCTTGTAAAAGATTGATTTCTACTCCTTGTAAAAGTACATAAGTGGAATCACTTCCAATTAGAGTTCTTAGGAGAATCTTTCCATGAATTATTTGGTAAGGATTTATGGAAAATCAGGTTCTAAAACTTTGAACACTTCTAGGTAAAGATTCAAATTCAATCTTGAATCTTGGCTTCAACAAAAGGCTATGAAAAGAGGAATACATAGTCGCATGGATATCAAGGGAGATATAACTCAGATTTTAGAGATGTTTGTATGGAATATTGAGCTCCCATCATAGCACTTCTATTGCTTTCACATTGCACAATCATTCATTGCCAATGTTAATGTAATTTATGTGCACTAATACTCATAATTATCCCATGTCTCTACTCTTGTACTCTATCATATACTACTCAGAACAGTGAGCTTCTTTGATCTATTTCTCAATGTTTGTACTTGATCATTTTTAGAGACTTACATTGTTATAGATTCATTAGACTTTCTCTTTTATTGCTACAAAGTCTCATTCTTATTGCCTCAACCAATCGCGAGTTATGTCCAAAACATTGTTCTCTCATCTACATACTATTAACACCCTAAAAATGCATCTCTAATTTGCTAAGAATCATTCTCTGATTGTAGTTGATCGTTTCAAGTGAAATAACTTGAAAAGGTTAGCTATCCATGTTATTTAGATATGCCCAAAAGGATTTTGTTCAATTGTTAGCAGAAAAAGAGAATTGTTCATTTCTCTGAGCAGGTGTAGTGTCCAAAATAGCAAGTTTTTGGTTCCCACTGAAACCCCAACTTATCTTTTTTGATCCAATGATTTGATATCATCTTCCAAAGTACTTGGGTGATTTTTCGAGCTTCATGGAAAGCTCAAGAGGTCTAGGTTTTTCTCCAAAACTTATTTTTGATTGATGAGAAGCACAATTTTGCAGCACCATCTCATCTCTGGAAGGTGTCCACCATCGTCTCCAACAGTGGTGTGAGAGCAACATCAAGGTAACACGGGAGATGGATTTCCATCATTCATTGACAAATTGGACAGGGAAAATTATCTAGCTTGTTCCCTAAGGATGAAGGCTTACCTCCAAGGAAGAAGCTTGTATGGATACATATCTAGAGATGAAGAAATGCCAACCTTTAGAAGCAAAAACCAACCTACAAGAGAGGAGCAAGAGAGACTAGATGAATGTGTGCAAAGGATGTTCTAGCTAAGTCTTACATACTCAATTCAATATTTGATTTTTTTTACCTCATATTAGGAATTTTAGGACTTCCCAAGAGACTAAGTACTATCTTCATACTTCTCATCAAATGCAAGGGCTAGAAAGAACCAACTTTGGATGGAGTTCACAACCTTGAAGAAGCAACCAAAGTACTAGAGTGTAGTTGACTATCTGACTAGGATGAAGGATGTAGCTGATCAACTTGGGACTATTGGAGAATAAATAAAAGAGGAGAAAATAGTAAGGCATATTCTAAATGGCATCAAGGGTGATGAAAAATGGGAGTCTTTTACCACAACAATGGACCTATATATGGACATGCAGATAATTGACCTCAATACATTGATGGGGGGGCAACTCTTCACACATGAGACAAAGCTCAAGGATGGAGATACTTCTAGAGGTAATCAATCTTCTACCCTTTATAGAGATAAAAATAAGAGTAAAGATAAAGGCAAAGGTAAGAAGAATGAAGAAGATGCAAGTGCCTCTCGAGTGAATTTCACAGGTAGAGGAAGAGGTACTAGAGGAAGGGGCAAAGGAGGAAAGCAAGGCAGTGAGAGAACATACAACTCTTCACCTTGCAACATTTGTGGCTTGACCAATTATACCACAAATAAATGTTTCAGGAACACAATGAATCAGAGAGGAAGAGGCTTCCATAGAGGAGGCTATGGACAATCAAGAGGCAGGTTCAATAATGGAGGAAACAACTACCATCACAATTACAACCAAGGATACAACAACAACAATTATCAAGGAGTCTTCATAGGAAGAAGAGACTAGAACAACTATATAGATGATCAAGAGGATTCCCTATTACTCATGAATATGACAGCCAAGGAAGGTAAAGATGATGAATACCTACTAAATATTGATTATGGTTGTTCTTATCATGTAGCAAGCAATCTAGCATTATTATCTAACCTTGAAGAACCCAGAGAAAAGCATGAAGTTGAGATATGTGATGACACTAGGCACTGACTAAAGAAGATTGGAAATGTTAAAGCATGTGATGGTAATATGAATCTTCTAAGCAAGGTAATGTATGTGCCAACAATAACCAAGAATCTAATCAGTGTTGGATAGATTGTTGATAAAGATTTATAGGATAGATTCACAAGGCATGGAGCATATTTGGAGTACCCTCACCAAGTCTTTAAGAGGATTGCAAAAGGTGAGAAATCTGGTAGACTTTTTACCTTTGAAGTTGAAGATACAAGAAATGTCGCTCTCTTCAGTTATAAGGACCAAACCCTATCAGAATTGGAGATATGGCATAAGAGACTAGGACATATAGGTGAAAGGACACTAAAGCAAATATGTAGGGATTAGAGTGTGCTTGCATCCCAAATGTGTCCAAGCAGCATATGATTTGCAAATGTGGATCATGCCAATTTGGCAAGTCACATAGGCAACCATTCAACAAGCGAGGATACATGAATGAAGACTACTTGGAGCTTCTACACATAGATGTGTGGGGTCCTAGTAGAGATCCATCAATTTCAAGGTCAAGGTATTATGTTTCATTCATAGATGACTATAGTAGCTGGACAATACTTTATTTTATGAAGCACAAAGATGAGGTCTTCACTTGTTTCAAGAAATATTTGGCATTGGTTGAGAATTGAACAGGTAAAAGCTTGAAGAGGCTCATATCTGATGGAGGTGGTGAGTATTTCTCACATGAATTTGACTCCTTCTTATAAGATAGAGGCATAAAGAGACAGATTACAAAAAGGTACACTCTTGAGCAGAATGGAGTGGTCGAAAGAAGAAATAGATTAATAGTAGAGGTTGCAAGATCAATGTTGAATGAGAGAAAAATCCCTAATTATGTATGGGTAGAGCCTATTTCCACCACCACTTACTTAATCAATAGGCTTCCATCCAAGTCTTTGGATGGGATGAAACCTTATGAGGCATGGAACGGCAAGATACATTCTTTAGATCATTGTAAGATCTTTGGATGCATTGCTTATACACACATATCCTCACAGATTATGGGAAAGCTTGATCCAAAAGCCAAAAGATGCATATTTATTGGCTATGATCAGAATCAAGAAGGATATAGGTTATCTAATCCCACTAACAAACAATTTACAGTTAGTAGGAATGTGGTATTTGATGAAAATAACTCTTCGTTTGAGGATGGTTGTAGGAAAATAAAGCTTTCCTATGATTTTCCAAATCCAACCAAAGAAGAACCACATACATCAAAGGATGTCAACTCAGAAGATGAAGAACAAATTGATCTTGAAGAATTCAATGCTTGGAAGTCCAAGGGCAAAGAAAAGTTCAAAAAATTGGAAGACATTCTAGAGTCATCCGATCAAGCACTTAGAAGATCTCAAAAGGAAAGCAAGAAACCTATAAGGTATGGCTATGACACATCACTAGTCACCAAGCATTCTTTATACATGGCTAAAGATTCCATGTTAGAGGAACCTTCTTCATTTGAACAAGCCAACAAGAAAGAAGAATGGATAGAATCTATGGAGGAGGAAATTGAAGCACTTCAAGAGAATAGCACTTGCGATTTGGTTCCCAAGAAACCATTCATGAAGGTAATAGTATCCAGGTAGATTTACAAAGTGAAAAAGAATTCAGATGGCACAATAAATAGGTATAAAGCAATCCAAGTAGCAAAGGTGGTTTTTCAAACCCATGGAGTGGATGATGAGGAGACCTTCTCACCTGTAGCCAAGATGCCAACTAGCAGAGTTTCAGTAGATATTGCTACTTCAAAGAATTGGAACTTGTACCAATTAGATGTTAAAAATGCATTCCTTAATGGGTGGATCTATGAAGAGGTTTACATGGCTCAACCACTAGGATATGAAGACAAAGACAAACTTGATTATGTATGTGAATTAGTGAAGGCACTCTATGGTTTAAAGCAAGCTCCTAGAGCTTGGAACCATAGGGTGGTCACATACTTGCATGACCAAGGTTATGCTACAAACAAGGTAGATTCTTCATTATTCATTAAGAAGACTAATTTAGAGGTTATTTATCTATGTCTTTATGTGGATGACATTATCATTACAGGGAGGTGATGCCAATGGCATCAAGAAGATTAAACTCAGATGAAGGAGGAGTTCACGATCAATGATCTTGGATTGCTTACATATTTTCTTGGTTTAACGATTGTTTATAGAGATTCTGGTGTTTTCATTACTCAGAGAAAGTACATCCATGATATACTAGTTGAGTTCAAAATGGAAAATGCAAAAATTGCAAGCACACCCATGGAATTAAACCACGAACTGAGTGCTCATGAAGCAGAACTGCTTGAAGACATTACATGTTATCAAAGCCTTGTTGGGAGTCTCACATGGAAGCTGCCAAGAGGATCTTAAAGTACTTGAAGGGTACCATAAAGGAAGGGCTATTTTATCCATTTACATCTAACTTGGATATCAAGCTATACTCTAATGTAGATTGGGCTGGGTCAAAAGATGATAGGAGGAGCACCTTTGGCTACTTATCTTTTGCAAGCTCTAAGTTGATTTCATGGCAAAAAAACAACCATCTATGGCATTGTCATCAATTGAAGCTGAATATAGGGGCCTTGCAAATGCAAAACAAGAGGCAATGTGGTTAAAGCTACTCTACTCAGACTTGGGGCTACACACATACACTCCAATGATCTTTGGAGATAATATTAGCAATTTTTTGGTTCATAGTGAAACCCCAACTTATCTGTTTTGATCCAATGATTTGAGGATCATCTTCCAAAGTAATTGCATGATTATTTGTGCTTCTTGAAAATCTCAAGGTTCTACTTTGCACTCCTCAACTTAGTTTTAGTTGGTGTGAAGCAGGAATTTGCAGCACCATCTCATCTCTAGAAGGTGTCCACCATCTTCTCCAACATGAACACACTAGTACCATTGGGGCACTTTTATCCCTCTTTAAGAGATATTTTCTGCCAGCTTGTTTCTACACTCATAATTCTAATGGTTCACATATCTTTGTACATTGTTTTGGTATTACATTTAGTATTGTGTGTTGTTTTGCAAGCTTCTTCCTCTTCCTTGTGTTGTTTGCATGCTTCCATAGACCTAAAACTCCAACACTTTTAACACACTTCAAGATAAGTTATGTAAGAAGATTACAAATTAACCAACATCCAAGACCTTCTTGTATAATTCATATATGGAAAAACTTATTCTTATGCTTCAGGATAAAGTGTTGTGGATTCAAAAGTATTTGATAAATTTTTTAAGAAATCTGACTTTGTCTTTGAGCTAATCCTTTCAACTAAGGAATAGACTCACTAAGTCAAGCACCGAGTTCCTAGTGTAACTCTGTAAATTCAATCCATTGACTCAAAAGAATGCACAAGAATTTCATTTTCAACTAAAATCATAAAAAGATTGCATAAAGGAAAATTTACTTAGTCTCAAGTAAAATATTATTTTGACTAATATCATCATTAGAATCTTAGTGGGCTAACACACTAATGTTGGATACCACACTAGTGGTTGGATGATGTTTAGATTTACTCCATGAACTGTTTTGAGACATATGACAGACAACCAAAAACATGGAGGTGAGCAATAGATGGCTTCTGACCATGCCAAGCCTCATATGAAGTGATAGATTGCAATGCTTTAGTGGGATACCTGTTAAGTACATATGTTGACCACATAACAGCCTCAAGCCACAAACTATGTGGTAAAGCCTGACTCTTGACCATACACCTCGCCATATCCATGAGTGACCTATTCTTTCGTTTACCAACTCCATTCTAATGAGGTGTACATGACACTGTACAATAATGTTTTTTCCCACGTTCAGCTAGAAATGCATTAAAATCTGAAGACATATACCCCCTCTTGATCAGAACGGAGGGTTCTCATTTTACATATGGATAGATTTTCAGGAGAAACTAGAAAAGATTTGAAGCAGATAAGCACTTGGAACTTTGCTTTTAATGGATATACCCATGCATGCCTAGAAAACTTATAAATGAAAGTCACGAAGTAAAGATAGTTCCCAGAGGAAGGTGTCAGCATAGGACCACAAACATCACAATGTATAAGCTGCAATTTTAAGTAGCTTGATCTGAACCATCTTTTGGGAAGGAGGAACACTGCATTTTTCCCAAAATATAGCCTTCACAAACATGTTCACAAAGTGCCTGAACTTTGGGCAAAGAGGACAATATTTAAGATTTCTGCAGGTGTAGCAAGCTAGCAAAATTTAGAAGACCAAAGCATGCATGTGGAAACTTTGCATCTAAGATAGCCTAAGAATCATGTACTACATAGGCTGAGTCATTCATAGATTTTTCATAGTCTATGAGCTGATACAACCCATGACATAAAATGTCAGAAGCAATAATGACATCACCATTTGATAGATCATGAATTGCACATTTGCCATCAATAGATTTAACAATCAAGACAATCTTAGCTAATGCTGAAATTGATAACGAAATGTTTCCGACAATGTAAAAGAACGACCATCAACAGTAGTCAGAATGATCTGACCAACTCCCATGAGAGGATAAGAGGAGTTGTTGGCACATCTTAGAGTATTCCCTAGAGGGGCAGGCTCGAGTGAAGTGAAGAAACTATGCTACAAGGTAATATGTTTGGTTGCCCCTCTATGAAAGTACCAAGTATCTAAGTCTATTACAAACATACACTGGTCATGAGAGGATGGATCATAAGTGCAAACTATATTAAATGCCCATTCTTCATTATGCACAAGATTAGTAGACTTTGTTTTGGATGTAGAGGCCTCTACAACAACCATTCTATCCTCTTTTCTCTTTGCCTCTTTTGTAGCCAGTTCTGGATAGCTCTTTATGACATGATCATTTCTTTTATAGCATTTGCGAATATTTTTTGCTTTTTTGTTTTTTTCTCATCTCTTTCATCCTTCTTTGACTGTGTAGAATTATCATATTTTTTCTTACTAGTAGATGAGCTCCATTTACCTTTGCCCTTTTGACTAGCCAGGAAAGCTTCATCTACAACATGCTCTTGGAAACAATGTCAATATAGTCCAATAATAACTTCATTAGAATCTCTCTCTTCAAGTCTAAGACGGGTGTATTACATACGTAATTAATTTTAGAAAAACATTGTACAACAAAAGCTTATGGGCGGCATAGATAGAAGGAAACACTCCCTTCACATCCACACAGGTTTGAATCCTGGCGGCTCCATCATGCAAGAATTGCCTTATTTTTTCTACATAGCTTTTATGAAAAGCTTAGGGGCAACCGTGGGAACAAAATAGCGTAGCGTGAAGATTTCAAAATTTGATTTTGCTTTTTCTAAACTTAGCAACGACGAATCATGATTGTAGATTTTAGTATTGCTTTTCAAGGCTTCTAAACTACTATATAAAGAAGCATAGTCTCATTGTTGAGACATCACTCAACAACCATCATGCAAGAATTGCCTTATTTTTTCTAGAAAGCTTTTATGAAAAGCTTGGGGGCGACCATGGCAAGAAAATAGCGTAGCGTGAAGATTTCAAAATTTGATTTTGCTTTTTCTAAACTTAGCAACGGTGAATCATGATTGTAGATTTTAGTATTGCTTTTCAAGGCTTCTAAACTACTATATGAAGAAGCATAGTCTCATTGTTGAGACATCACTCAACAAGCTCAAGCTTGTGGAGAAGAACTTGGAGGAGGTGATCAATCTTCTCAAGTTAGGAGGAGATTTTGGAGGCCAACTTGGAGGAGGAGCCCTCACACTCTTTGAGGAGTTGTGGTCTACATGTTGGTGATTATTTGGAGGAGATTCTGCCAGCTTACCATCAACATTCATTGTTGATTTACTACGAGTAGCAAGTCTATTTCCATTCTTACTTCCTAAGTCACTCTTTTCTGATTTAGGTTGATTAGAATTTGGGTTTGCTGTAAAACAATTCTAAACTGTTCGTCCATATTCTCACAAAAACTCTTTGTATCTCTTAGGCACATGCTTTCTTGTATTTAGTATGTATTTTTGCCTAGATATAAATATTTTTAGTTTATATCATATTCACACATTGTAATTTGACATTTGAATATAGATAGTGTAGGTGATCCTCATAGCTTACTGTTACACTTGAAATCTTTTCTATTCTCTCTCTTTCTCTCACTCATCTATTTTTGAGTCTTAAGGTGTGTGTGTGTGTTAAGGTTCATCGGTTCGAAGATCCTGTAAACCTATGATCTTTTGTTATTCTAGCCCACCACCACTTCCAACATATGGTATTTAAACCTTAGAATACCAAAATTTGGTATCAGAGCATAGTTGACATACACCCTTAACAAGACGAGTGAATATAGACTTGAGAATGAAGACAAGCTTGAGGGCATGTCTAATTATCCAATGTGGAGTTTTATGATGATGAATTTGTTAGTAACAAAGCACTTATGGAATGTGTTCAATGGCACTTATCCAAGGCTAGGACAAGTCGGAGAAGAGGCTACTTCATCTTCTAGAAGAACCCCTATTCCTTGTTCTGCTCAACAGGAGGTTAGTGAAGAAGAAGAAATAACTTCAATCATTAGGAGTCCATATGACTACCAGATTACTTCCTACAGAAGAGCAATCCACATGGGATTCAAGGGGATGCTTCAGCACTTTCATATATTTTTATATGAGTCAAGAGGCATATTATAACCCAACTCAAGTCTTGCAGAACCTCTCCTCAGGCTTGGTTGTAGTTAGAGGATCTCTATCAAAGCAGAAGCCCTGCTAGGAAAGCTCATCTAAGGAGATAGCTAGCCAACACAAGGATGAAAGTTGGTGAATCAGTTCAGACACATATTTTGAAGCTTAAAGATTTACAAGATCAGTTATCAATATTGGAGTAAACATTTGAGATGAAGAGATGGTAAACACACTTCTAAACTCACTTCCATCTACATATCGTGCTTTTGTTACTTCTATATCTCTCTCTACAAGAGTAGAGAAATTTCATTTGAAGAGCTAGAGTTCCTATTAGTTCAAGATGAAGATCAACAAAACGTTATGGAAGAGAATGATGAGATTCATATGCATGTGCTACTATTCAAGAGATAGCTTTTGATGAGGCAACATTAAATGCAATCTCAGATAATCCTTGGATTTTTTATTCTGGAGCTACTAAGCATATGATAGGTTGGAGAAAGGTATTTTCTTCCCTTTCTTACTCTTGAGGGAGAAGAGTGACCATTGCAGATTGTCATGATTTAGATGTTGTAGGTGTTGGAGAAGTGAACCTTAAGTCTATAACAGGTGAAAATTTCACAATTTCCAATGTTCTTTATGTTCTAGAAATAAAGAAGAATTTGCTATCTATCTCAAATTTCTTGTCAGATGGTTATAAAGTAGTTTTTAAGAAAGATTCATTTGAGATCCTCTCACCTGATGAGGAGCATTGTCTACTTCAAGGTGAAAACAGAAGTGGCATGTTTGTGTTATCCAAAATAAGTCATGCGAATGTTGCTAGGTCTACTATACCTAAGGAGAAAATGAAGTTATGGCATGCTAGATTTGGCCATATCAGTTACAGAGCTCTCAAGCATATCAAAGATCAAGGTATGGTGGAGAGTTTGCCTACTTTTTCTTTACCAGATGATGCACAATCATGTGAAGGATGTCTTGAAGGAAAGCTTCATAAACTTCCTTTCAAGAAGCATGGATACATCACTACCACAAGGAAGTTGCAAAGCATACATTCAAAAATGAATGGTCTGATGAGAAGAGATTCTATTCAAGGTTACAAGTACTTTGTTATGTTCATTGATGATTTCTCAAGATATTCATGGATTTACGATCTTAAAGTGAAGTCAGAGGTTTTTCCTACTTTGAAGTTCTTAGATATGGTTGAAAATGAAACTCAATCAAAGATCCAGATTTTGAGAAATGATAGAGGAGGAGAGTATATGTCTAAAGACTTTAAGTCTTTTCTTGAAGATGAAGGTATCTATCATCAACTCGCTATTGCTTACATGCTAGAATAGAAAGGCTTTCTCCCAAGTTTTGGTTTGATGCAGTACATACAGCTAATCACATTCTAAGTAGGTCTTCCACAAAAGCTTTGAAGGACATTACGCCTTATGAAGCTTATTATGGGAAGAAACCCAATGTGAGTTACTTCAAAGTTTTTGGTTCCCCATCTTATGTTCACATTGAGAAGAAGGATCATGGTAAGCTTTATGTAAAAGCCATTGAAGCGGTCTTTATTGGTTATGCAATTGAAAGAAAATAATATAGATTCTATGTTCCAGATACAGGTGATATCCTACTCTCATGCAATGCATATATTGCAAAAAGTCAGGTTTTTTATAAGAAGGAAGAGATTCTAGATTTCATAAAGGTAGATGACTATGCATTCTTCATAAGGAAATTTGGATTCTTATACTCAGCCATACAAGGGAGGTGATGAGCCTTCTCAAAACCTAAGAGATATAGGTGAAGAGAGAATTTCATTACCTACATCAATACCTATTCCATCTTCAATACCTCTTGAAGTTCCGACTTATGTAGTTGGAGAAGGTTCCAAAGCTCCAGAAGAAAGAGATATTGAAGAAGTAGAAGAGATACCACCACTTTTTAGGAACACGCCAAAGTGGTTATATCAAACTTGGAAGGACAGTGGTATACAAGAATACACTAGAAGAACTAGAAGTTAGACCAGGAGACAACATGAAGAAGAGGTAAATTATACAAAACATTTTGAGATTCTTAATGTTTTAACCCTTACTTCAGTTGAGAATGAACCACCTAGTGTTCGAGATGCACTACAAAGGGATATGATTATCACAAGTCCCAGGATTCAATTCAGATACAGAGATGAGTGTATCTACAAGACACAACAGAAATACATTTAGAAATTATTGGAAAGGTTTGAGATGAGAGGTTCCAAACATATGCACACACCTATGTATGTTAATGTGTTATTACAATTAGAAGTAGATTCAGACCCATTTGATGCTACATCATATAGTAAAAAAAAAGGTTGTTTGATATATCTATGTAATACACATCAAAACATTCAATTTGCAATTTCTCAAGTATACAAGTTCATACACAGTTAGCTCAAGATTCAGTGGAAATCAGTCAAGAGATATTTGAAGATATGAAAACTTTTGCAAGTTATTGGAACTTGTACAATTTTGAGATTGAATGGGGGACTATTGGAAACAATGTCAATATGGTCCAATAATAACTTCATTAGAATCTCTCTCTTCAAGTCTGAGATGGGCGCATTAACATATGTAATTATTTTTAGAAACATTTGTACAACAAAAGCTTATGGGTGGCATGGATAGAAGGAAACGCTCCCATCACAGCCACCCGGTTTCGAATTCTAGCGGCTACATCGTGCAAGAATTGCCTTATTTCTTCTACGTAGCTTTTATGAAAAGCTTGCTAGAGAAAATGACAACAAAATAGTGCAACGTGAAGATTTCAAAATTTGATTTTGCTTTTGCTGAACTTAGCTGAGGTGAATTGCGATTGTAGCTTTTAGTATTGCTTTTCATGGCTTCTAAACTAATATATAAAGAAGCATAGTGTCATTGTTGAGACATCACTCAACAAGCTCAAGATCTTGGAGAAGAACTTGGAGGAGGTGATCAATCTTCTCAAGTTAGGAGGAGATTTTGTAGGCCAACTTGGAGGAGAAGTTCTCACACCCTTGGAGGAGTTGTGGTCTACATCTTAGTGATTATTCAAAGCAGATTTTTCTAGCTTACCATCAACATTCATTGTTGATTTACTGTGAGTAGCAAGTCTATTTCCGTTCTTACTTGCTAGGTCACTCGTTTCTCATTTAGGTTGATCAAAATTTTGGTTTGCTACAAAACATTTCTAAGCTGTTCCTATTCTACATATTCTCACACACACTCTTTGTTTCTCTTAAGCACATAATTTCTTGTATTTAGTACCTATTTCCACCTAGATACAAATATTGTGAGTTTGTATCATATTCACACATTGTAATTTGACATTTGAATATAGATAGTGTAGGTGAGCCTCATAACTTACCGTTACACTTGAAACCTTGTCTATTCTCTCTCTATCTCTCACTCATCTATTTTTGAGTCTTAAGGTGTGTATGTTAAGGTTCATCTGTTGGAAGATCCTGTAAACCTATGATTTATTGTTATTGTGGACCATTACCACTTCCAACATATGATATTCAGAGCTTAGAATACCAACACATGCATAATGGAGTTGTTTTGCCTAGACTGGTCTTCCTACAACAAAACAAACACTAACTCCTCAAATGTTAAGGCATTTGGATTGCCTTTCATCATCAATCGAAGAGTAGAAGGAAAAGTCTGATATGAATCAGGAAGACCATTCAAAATACTCTGAACAAGTGAACTACTAGGCAAGAATTCATCAGTAGAAATAACCTGCTCCTTTAAATCTTTGATCTTTGTCACAAAATTGTCCATGGAATCTCCTTCATTCATGTGCTAAGTCTCCAACTGTTGCCAGAGGTAAGCAACATGAGACTCATTCCTTGCCTGGTATAAAGTGGTAAGTGTATCCCAAACATCCTTTGCTATTCTACAAGAGCAAATGTGAGGAGTAATGGCACATTTGACAAACAAAGCTCACAATGCATGTGCCTCAACATCTCTACCATCCCAACAAAGTTGCTCTATAGTAGGCATAGTAGGAACCACAACATGATAAGTGTTGGAACATAAAGCTTACCCTATGCTTGAGGTGGATTTGATCTACATCAAAAAATCTATGGTTTGGATTATGACAAAATATCCATTGAAGTGTTCTTTTACCTATGCTAATTTATTGTATAATTTTATGATTCTTTATGAATCATTTACCATTGTAAATGCCTAGAGCTTTACACATGTAAAAGTAGAAAAAGAGAGCTAGACATCCACGAATTTGAGGTGGTTTAATTGCAATCAATGAATCAATCAATCACATAAAAGTAGATCAAACTAGATCTTCACTTTTCTTAGATTGTAGGAAAGTGAATTGATTCCCTCCAACAACTAATGCCCCCAATTCAAAATCCACTTGTCGAAGTCATAGAGCACTTCAAGAGTCTATATAAAGAATTCAAATCACTTGTACATTACATGGAAGCAATATACACACACTTGTGGCCATCATTGTCTTGCTCCTTCATTTTTCTACATCATCTTCTTCAACAATAGTAAGCTTGTAGAGGCTATTGCTCTCTTTATAGAGCTCCAAATTGGATGTGTGAGAACTAATTGGAAAGATATTAGTTTCTTGTTTATGTGTAAATAGTTTCAAAGCATTTCACTTCGTAGAGTGGGAGAAGTCTTAGTTTTTCTATTTCAGGGTCTATCTCTGTGCATTTCTGAGGTACCATTGTTGAGTGTCAGGTTCAATCCAAAAGCATATTTTGCTTATTTCTTGTAGTCTAGTGCATTCTGTACACTCAACCCTATGTGTATCATGCCTCCAAAAGAAGCTTTTCCAATTGTAATCATGTTGGCTGCTATAAGCATTTGAATTTTCTTGTCTCATCCAAAGATAGTAAGTTTCTCTGAGCTATTCAATGCGCAAGCCTATTTGTTTTGTATCGACTCTTTCTTTCTTGATGCTCCAAACTACATACTGCATTTTGTTGCACATATTGCATGCCTATAAGGTCTATTTGAGTCTCCATAAGCTCAAGGGTTGGCCTTGTGCCAGTTGGTCGGATGGAACTTCATCATTTCGCAACTCACTTTTCTACCTCCTATAAGCTTGTCCAACTCCTTTGAGTGGTATCAGAGCTAGATCAAGATGGGTGACCACTTTCCCTTAATGATTGAGAAGCTTGATCGAGAAAACTATGTGGCTTGGCAAATCAGAATGGAGGCCTAGTTGCAAGGTAGAAATCTCTATGGATTTGTAGTAAGTGATTGTAGCTCAGTGATGAGTAGCACCTCCTTTAATGTCAATCCGGGAAGACGTGAGGATGGTATGAAGACCTCGAGCAAGTGGCGGCACAAGTGCGTGAGTGAGAAGCACACTAGCATGCACACACATACACACACATGCGCACACACGGCAAGACAAAGAGGGAGAATCAATGGAGTTCTTAGATTACTTTCAAAAGCTCTTACAAGTTTGTTTCAATTACAATCTAACCTCAAAAATGAGCTCTCTAGCTCTTTTTATAGTGTTTGGCTAAGTTTTGGCCCTGTCCAGACCTAGTGTCCGGCCTAGTTAAAAATTAGGTTCCAGGGCTTATTTGAGGGCTCAAACGATATCTAAAAAATATGAAAATTGGCAGGTAGATACTTCTAAAGCTCCTCAAGCTCAAGGACTCCTTGGCTTGCACAAAATGGAGCTACAAAAAGATGAATTGGTATTTACAATGGTGTTTAGTGATGAAAATCACTTTAAATGGGTGTAAAGGATTTGAAAATTTAAAGGTTGCTTTAGTGCTAGATCTGCGTTGAGTGCTCGTACTTGCTTCTTCATGAGGAAAATTACTGGCCTATTTGCCAGATCTTCGTTGACTCCCTTGTCTGCTGCTAACACCCCCCCCCTCTCTCGCGTCTGTCGTCCCTGACAGACCCTTGTTGAGAGGGTTTTTGGATGTAGTACTCGACGACATCCTGCGCTAAGTGATGTTCAGCAATTCTCAGCCCTTTGGCCAAACCTGTCAGAAGAGCATCCCAGTCTACCGGCCCGGGAACCTCTGGATGTGGTATACGTAGCTTTTTGGAATGTAGAGCTTGTTCCACTGCAAACAACTGCAAGAGATGGGATGGTCTGGGAATGAATATCTCGGAGTGATATTCCCAGAATCCCGTGACAAACATCTCTTCAAATGTTTGTTTGAAGCAGGCCGGTAGATATTTGATGCGAGCGTGCCATGCATACACAACATTAATCGATGGGGTTGTGCTCATGTCGTATACAAGGTCCTGGTTACCTTCATTAAATCCTAGTGCTGAGAGATGCGGTTCCTTGACATTTTTGAAGGTCTTGAAGATGACCAACATAAGTTCGAAAATCTTCAGGCACATCTGAGTCATGATATCAGGTACATTCTTGAACCGGACCCCCCAATGTCGAATCGTCGAAATCATATATCCAATAGTAGGTGGGCCCTTAGGGGGTGCGAAGTACACATAATTAAGCCACTTCTCACATCCTTTAATCGTCAGCACTGTTTGTGTGTACTCCGGCCAGGATCTCCTTCGAAATACAGGGCAATAACATGGGTTATATTTGATGTACAATGGCATGTTGTTCCATGTTCTTACCATTTCCGGGTAGGTTTCGAGCAGCCGAATTCTCCATGTCGGTTGGCGAATATGTCCCTGCTTGGCACTTTCTGGGATGTCGTCAGGTGCAAATTGGGTGGCAGAGGTTGGTTCCCTTGATGTGTGGTGCTTGATCTCCGCATTATAATCCGCCATTAGCACACAAAAAGGAACATACAGGTCGTCCGATGGGCCGATCCACCTATGGTGTGAGAGATTCTGAAAATAATCGGATTTGATTACAACCTCTTCCAATTTTGACATCAGTGCAATTTGGACTGCCACCCTGTCATCATGCGTCGTGGCTACTTTCTCTAATTTTTGCATCCATTCAGGTGCCTCAATTTCAATTGTGTCCATGCCCTGTTCCGTTCGCTTACCTCCGGGTGTTGGCATCGGGACATACGGATCCTCGAATGTTTCTTCTACTTCAATTGGCACAAGATCGTCAGGCTCGGGCTCTACCAGAGGGGAGGGCTGACGCTCATATTGCATGACCTTGCTGCGTAATTCCTCAAGTTCGGCCCGGAGTTTAGTGACCTCTTCAGCTGTTTCTTCTGCGGTTGTGCTCTGGCTGGGTTCTGTCTGTCGGGTGGCCAACTGTCTTCGTAACTCATCTCTCTCTTTTTCTAAAGCGGCATGGGCCTCCATTAGATTTGCATGAGTTTCTAACACCACCTTCATATTCTCAGAGGGAATGGCCTTAAATCGCTCTGGGTCAATTTCCTGTGGGGAACCCTCCATGGCCGCTTCCAGATTTTCTTCGTTCTGTTTCTGTAATCTTTTATTCTCCTCTAGCGCTGTAGACATATGCTTGCGTAGGAGGCCCAAGTTCCGTCGAAGCTTCAGGTTTTCCGTAATCTGAGAATGTAACAGCTCGTCCATGTGTCGTCGTTCTTCATCATCTGCTTGGGGTGGGTTGGCTTCTAATTGTGCGTATTGCTCCTGTAATGTCACGTGCTGCTGTTGTAGTAGCTGCTTCTGCTCTTCAAGATCCTTACATCGTGCTTGGAGATCTTCATGGCTTCGGAAGAGCCTTGTATATTGGTTGTCAAGGTGTTGGTAGTGTTGCTGAAGTTGGGACATGCATTGATACATATTATTACATACATTATTAAAAGGAATGGTGGGAGAAATGGTGTTGAATGCAGCGGGGAAGGGAAAGGGAATTGTGGATGCAGTGCTGGAGAAGGGTGAGGGGGGAGGTGGGGGAATGGGAGATTGTGGGTAAATGGGGGGTGGGAGAGGTGCAGATGTGGGTGATACCTCCATGGATTCAAAAGTGGAGGCAGTGATGGGAGTGACTGTGAACATGGGGATTGTGGTGGCGGTGATAGTTGTGAACGTGTATAGAGGTGTGTGTAATTGTGAACTCCCAGGAAGTGTGATGGAAGTAGTGGGGTTTACCGTGGCTGTGGTTAGACTTATGTGTTCTGTGGAAATAGAGTATGTGGGTTGACTGATGGTGTGTGCATCGGTGTGTGTAGTGGGTTCGGAGGTGGTGACAGTAGAGGTTACCGTGGTAGAGGAAGGTGAATGGGGTGGATGTGAGGGAGAAGGTGGCAAGGGAGGTGATGGAGGTGCACTCGATGTGTGGGCTTCCTCGGTGTCGTGAACAGTGTGTGCTGTGCCAGTGGTTGTGGGGGTGCCTTGTGGTCCTGAACCTAATACATTCATTCGTTTTACTGTTCGTGGGGGGCGTCTTCCATATCTTTTCTCTGTCCTTCGTGATTGCGCTAGTGCAGTGTGCACCGTTTCAGGTACTCCCAAAGCATCTGATATCATTTCCAGGGTGGCACGGTATTGCTCGTCCATGCCTTCCTCCTCCAGAATCTGGTTCATGAGGGCTTTACCTGCAGCTAATGATAGCCTGTGTTGCTCTTGGACTCGGTTCATCATATCGTAGAGCTTCTTTAAAGTGTTAGTATAGGCGGGGGCACCTTCCAGTACTTGTAGGGCTTCTTGATCATACTCTTGTTCTTCTGCTTCTGATTGTCCACCCTGTGCCTCCTCATGAGCTTCTTCTTCATCGTCCACATTGACTACGTCCGGTTGGCTGGGCTGGGCTTGGTCTGGGGCAGTTTGCTGTCCACCGTCTTGCTCTTCTTCAACTTCCGCATTTACAGCATCTATGATTCTTGCAACTTCTTCGTCCGTTAGATCCTCCAGAGTGAATCCATGCGGGAATTCCAGATCAGTCGGTACTGGTGGAAACACAAGATTAGGGCCATCTGTGCTGTGCCTGGGTAACCTGATAGTAAATGGTTGCACTCGTCGGGGAAGTCTTGGGGTTGTCTCAGGCATCAGGGTTGCACCGTGAGCTTGTGCACAAGGCATCTGGACGGCGCCTCTCATCTTCTTTGAGGGAGGCCCTACAACTGACAATCTGCGTTGAAATTCCTGTGCTCTGGACCAGATCAGAGCCCTCTGCACCGGTACGTCATATGCGAGACATCTGTATACAATTCTTGTAAGCGCACAGCAACCATACAGCACAGATTTTTGCTTCTTATACCATCTCTGATGAGCCATATGAATCTGGTCGATAATCCAGTGGGGCATATTGATGGTCAACTCAAAAGCATCCGCCAGGTAGAGGCTAAACCAGATCTTTTTGGGAGGCATTGTGAACCTCTCCTGCGCGGGGAAGGCGAAATGTTGCATGACCATGCGTAAGTGGATGGCAATCGTAGGTGTCATCGCAACCATGTCCTTCAACTTCGTCAGATTCCTGTTCTTCATATTGTCTGGAACCATAGTCTCTTTTTCTGTTGGGATGTGCATACCTCTCATGTCGAGTGCTTCTCTTACCAGGTTGGTAGTCAAGCGGAAACGCTTCAGCTCGTTGCCCCTTGTGAGTGATGGGAGCACAAAGGAACTGTATCCTTTCTTGTCTTTGCTGGGAGTGAGGGTACTAATTAAGTATGAGCACCTTAGAAAATCCGGCTTTGGTAGTTGGAACTTGAAGTAATCATAAAGCCCAGCCTTCTTCCATATCGACTTCAGTCCTTCATTATTCTGCAGCTTTTCAAACTCCCTCGTAAAGAAATGGTATCTGCCCCAACGTCCATTGAACTCTACCTCGGACTCCCACATGTATGTGCCTTCACCCAGGGGTCCAGCAACATCACTCAACCAGTGTGAGGTTTTGCCCACCGGCATGGTGTGACCCTGTGGAGGATTCTGGATTGGTATGGCGTGCAATGCTCGTAATGCCACTGGTCTTTCCGTTAATTCCTCCTCGACTGGAAGGCTTTCGATGTCCACTACTTGGGGGCTGGTGCCTGCCTGGGAGCTAGTTCCTACTGTATTTGCCATTTTACTTCTTGTTGTCTGTCTCTGTGAGAATATACAAACATGTGTTAATATTGTACAGGACAAGGGAGGACCGTTGTTGTTCCCATCACAATATTAACATGAGGGTCGGGAGCGAATAATGGGTTAGTAAGTGTTCGGTGCACGTGTGTGTAGTTAATACTTGGGTAGTCCTAGGAGACTAATGAAGTTAGTAAGTGGGGATGAATTTACAAATTGGGGTCGGGGGGTTTATTACAGGTCTTAGGCTGCCAATTGCAGTGGATGGGCTTTGTTTTTGGTTTCGTAGAGACTCTAGAGAGCTTTATCGGTATCTGGGTTTGAAAATGAGGCCTTTTAGGGACCCATTTACAATTGGTTATATGCATGCTCATGGGCCTTGGTGTGTTCCTGAGTGTTGAGAACGAGTGAATACTGGCTGTACGAGTAGATGGGTTATGCTGTATAGGTCGTGGCCTCGGCGTAGCTACTTGCGCCCGCAAGCAAGCCTTAGGCACCCAAATTTGTCTTGATTGTGGGCTAACCTTCATCGACTTCTTGGGCACCCAAATAGATTTCACGTTAGCAGGAGAATTTCTGCAAGACTTCTTATTAATGTCGTGTTGTTGGTTATTAATAAGAGACTTAGCCCGTGTAGTTGGCGGTGGTGCAACACGTTGTTCGCCTTTCCGCACCCACACATGGTTTACTTTCTGGGACATTCTGCTGCACAGGTACTTTTGATCTCGGACATAGGTAGTACTCTGCTTTTTCTGCCTTTGATCCACCTTGGGTTGTTGCCTCCTTCTGGCCTTTGGAAAAGAAGGGAGTTCCGTTGCATTCCTGACTCCTTTTTTGCGAACATCATCCCTCTGCAACACATGGTTTTGGACAAGAACAGCATGGTCATCTTCATGTGTACCCCTGGAAGGACCAGGAGTCCGTGCCTTTCCTAGTTCCTTGAGTGCTCCATTGTCTAATTCTACTGTAACTCGACTATGATTGACCCAAACCTGGAGAAGTCCACTTCTTAGGTTTAAATTGACTGCTTGGTCATAGATCCAATCTTGACCCAAGACAAGAGGTTCAGTGAGATCCTCATCTTGACACACCAGTACTTTAACAGTCATTTCCTCATCATGAATGTAGAGGGGAAGTTCCACCTTGCCCATGCAAGGGGTTTCCACGCCTCCCAATCCTATGAGATATGCTTCCACAGGATTGACAGTTAACTGTAACTCTTGACAGTAAGACACTCTAACAGCACTAGTGGCTGCACCCGAGTCAATCAAGGCTCTTACGTTCCTTGCACTCTTTCCTTGTCCTATATCTAGGGTTATGAAAGGACGTCTATCAATTATCCTATGCGAGCTTGTTCCTGCAACTTCACACATGGCCATGGGATATCCTTGATCTGCATAGTCATTCGCTCTAGGCTGATCTCTACCTTGCCTTCGTAACTTCATCTTTCTGATGTGTTCTAAAGCTTCTGCTTGAGCTTCTTCTCGAACTCGCTTTTCTTCCTCTTTGCGTTTCTTAGCAGTGTTGAGTCGGCTGAGCATTTCCTCCGTGAGGGGTTCCTGATACAACTTGACTTTGCAACCGCTAATATAGTTTGGGAGAACATCACCCTCTAATGTGGCCAATTGTACTGCTCCACTCGTGGAGATCCTATTGATGATCATAGGTCCGTAGCCTCTCTTTTCTAGCTTCCTTGCGTGTTGTTTTAGTGTATAGACTAAAACTAGATCTCCTGCTTTCAAACCTTTATCCTTCACATGGGCATCGAAGTATGCTTTCTATCTCTTCTTAGCTGCATATATTCCTGCCGCTGCTCTCAGTCTTGTTTCTCCTAATCGTTCAAGGTCAAAGATCCTAGAGGAGAGCTCATGACCAGTCCATTCTTGCCCTTGCGCTACTTTCAACGTAGGTATTAAGAAGTCCAACGGTAGCACAACGTTTTGGCCAAATACCATCTGAAAGGGGGTGGCTTGGAGTACCGTTTTGTAGGCGACTCGGTATGCCCAAACAGCATGATGTAGCTGTTTGTCCCAATCAGAGCGTTTAGTGTTCACTAATTTTGTCAGTACATTGCATAAGATCTTATTAGTGCTCTCAGCTTGTCCATTAGCTTGAGGGTGATAGGGGGCAGACTTCTTGTGTATTACCAGCAATTCTTGGAGTAGATTTTCAATCACTTCGTTCAAGAAGTGAGTGCCTCTATCACTTACAAGCTCTATAGGTAGCCCATATCTTGTGAACACATTCTCAAACAAGAATTTAGCAGTTGTTTGAGCATCGTTCTTTGTCGTAGCCTTTACCTCCACCCACTTGGTGAGATAATCTGTTGCAACAATGATGTATTCCGCATGCGAACCCTTAGCTGGGGGATTAATAGGACCTACGAAGTCTATTCCCCACTTAGAAAATGCACGTCCACCCATCATAGGTTTCAGTGGCATCTCATCTTTGCGTATAGGATACTGAGTTCTCTGACAGACATCGCACCGTTTCACATAGGTATGTGCATCCATGTGAAGGGTCGGCCACCAGAAGCCCGCAAATAGTATTGCCTTGATCACCGGATCTGGTCCAAAGTGTCCTCCTGCTACACCTTGGTGAGCAGTTTCCAAGATCTTAAGATATTCACTCTCATGGACACACAGTCTTAGGTAACCATCTTTACCGCATTTGTATAGATTACCACCAATGAGTGAGTAATCCTGGGCTTCTTGTCCTAAACTCCTTTTCCTAGCCAGAGTCATGTCTGGAGGGAATGTGTTTGTCCTTAGGAAGGATACCAGAGGTTCGCTCCAATCTGGCACAATGGATACTTGATACAGAGTGGCGTGTTCCACAGGTGGTTTAGTGCAGCAGATTGCGCACTCCTTGCACAACTTTTGGACATCAGCTTCCATAGTTGGCCAATGTACTCCGAGTCTCTTTAGGGTTTGTAAAGTTCGTTGCTTTGAATGGTGTTGCTCTAGTGCACCTACATGTGCTAATTGCAACCATTTAGCGTACTCATCCTCTTCTACGCAACAAGCCAAGATCCCTTGATCTGTGTGCTTGTACATGCTTCCTGCCATGATGTGGTACTTTTGGGCTTTAACTACCTCTCTATTCCGTGTGTTTACCACTGGATGATTAGGCCCCTATGTCAATAAACCACTTCCAAATTAAACAAGTAAGCATCAGGAAGGTCATCTAATACTCCTTGTGGGGCTTCTCCAGATGTGAGCCTAGAAAGATGATCAGCTCTCAAATGAGTCCTCCCTTTCCTTACCACAACTTCAAAGTCATATTCCATTAGCAAGAGAAACCATCTCACTAATCTTCCTGTATTGCATGGCTTATTTACGAGGTATAGCAATACCTGATGATCAGTAAAAAATTTAAACTTATTTGCAAGCAAATAGTGTCTAAATTTCTTAACTGCATAAACCATGCCTAAGCCTTCTCGCTCTGTAGTGGTGTAATTCCGTTCAGCCGCATTCAATTGTCTACTGGCATAGGCAATTGGAAGATCCATATTACCTTCACCAGTAGGTTGTGCAAGCACACATCCAATGGCATAATTGGATGCATCCACATGAACGTGGAATGGCTTATTCCAATCTGGTGTGGTCAAAATTGGTGCTGAACATAATCTTCGTTTAAGCTCCTGGAAGGAATTCTCACATTCCTCCGTCCACTCAAAGTTTGTCAGAAGTCCGTACATAGGCTTTGCAATGACAGCATACATGTGTATAAATCGTCGGTAATAACCACAATGTCCCATGAAAGCTTGTACTTCCTTGACATTCCTTGGCCTAGGTAACTCTGCTATAGCTCTCACTTTCTCTTCGTCCGTAGATATGCCATTCTTTGACACTATGTGTCCTAGAATCTTGCCTTGCCTTACCATAAAAACGCACTTTTCTGGGTTCAGGCAGACTTGATATTCTCTACATTTGTCAAAGATTTGTCTCAGCTCAGGGATATGGGTTTGTCTAATGTTGGAATGAGCACAAAGATCATCAACGTAGACTTCTAAGTTTTTCCTCAGGAACTCTTTAAATACATGGCACATCAGCCTTCGGAAGGTAGCTGGTGCATTGGTAAGCCCAAATGGCATTACTCTAAAAGCAAAAATGCCCCATTCTGTGGCAAAGGCTGTCTTATGCTGATCTTCTGGAGCTATGGCTACTTGATTGTAACCCGAAAATCCATCAAGGAAGCTGTACACTTCCTTGCCTGCTACTCTTTCTAAGAGATGCTCTGTGATAGGAAGCGGATAGTTATCTCGAATCGTGGCCGCATTAACCTTTTTCAAGTTAATGCACACACGCAGCTTGCCATTCTTCTTGGGTACCACTACGATGGGGGATACCCATTCAGTGTGCTCAATTTCATAGATAAATCCAGCTTCAACCAGTCTATCTATCTCTTCTTTGATCTTAGTAGCGTAATTATCATTATATGTATAGGGCTTTTGCTTAGAGGGTTTAGCATCTGAGGTCATGGGAATGGTGTGTGAGCATATGTCCGGGTCAACACCTTTCAAATCCTTGTAACTCCAAGTGAATACATCTCTGTATTCTCTTAGCAAGGCAATTAACGCATGCTCTTCTTCTTCTGTTAGGTCATGGCCTATGTACGTGCATCTCTCCTCTCCTTCTTCTAGGGCCACGACTATTCTCTTGGTTGTTTCTTTGTTATCATAGGCCTCTCCTGATTGTGCCTCTCGTTTAGGCATTCTTATCATGACTCTCCTGTCATCTATCTCATACTTCTTAAAATTTTCTGGGACCTCAAACAAAGATTCTTCCTCTTCTGGTGGGACTTCTCTCTTCTTTCGTTTCTTCCCTTCTTCCTTCCGAGTCACATGTGTTGTTAATCTTACATCATTTGTAATCTCTCCATGCCTCTGGGGTTGAAATTCTACTTCATGGAAGTATTCTTCATCTGATGCAAATGGTGGGTCCATAATGATTGACTCTAGATCGGAGTCGCTTGCATCCTCAAATGCATCAGGGCTAGGTTCGCATTCTTCTAGAACTGCCTCTCCCATGATTGGCTCTATGGTGAAGACTGAAATGTCATAGCCATCCTCATCACAGTGAGGGGTCCATTGTTCTTCATTGATGGCTACGTCCATGGTTGCTAAAATTTCTGCCCAGCCATGGGGTTCAAATTCCTCGTCAGGAAAGACTACAGGTGCATAGGCTGGGTCTTGAATGGGTCTATGAGTTTTGTTTGCACCTATTTCTCTGGCCTTTTCTCTCTCCTCTTCCTCTACTGCTACTTTGCACATCCATAAGTGGGTGTCTTCATGCATCCATGAGGATCCTGACCCTATGGAATGCACAGATTCCGTATCATCTTTGGCTCTATGGATGGGATTCCATTGGATTGGAGGGACGTCTCTATGAGAGTAATCCTTGAGATTGACTTTGGTCGTAACACCTAAGTGCTGCAGGTACAAAGAATTGGTTCCCCAATCCTGTACCACTTGCAACTGTCGCATAAATGGTCTTCCCAAAATCATCTCATAGGCATGATTTTTGTTGAAGTCACATATAGCAAAGCTATGCTCAAACTCAACACCACAAGTGGTGAGAGTTATTCCTTCTAGCAATCCTAAGGGTCTCTCTATGTGACCATCGGCCATTTGCAATTTCATCCTCGTTGGCCTGAGTGCCGGCTTGCCCCAACGCTTCCATAGGGAAGTGGTGGCAATTCCAACTCCTGCACCTGAGTCCAAAATTGCCTTGGTGGTGTACTCCTGGTAGGTGATGGGAAGATAGGTGTTCCCTTCTTCACCTTCACACATATCTCCTATCTTGTCCAAGGGAATTTCTGGCACTGTCCTATGGGATCCTACTCGGGAACGTGGTTCTGCAACTTCAATCACTTGACTGGCTACACATTTCCGCGCTTTTGGTCTATTCTTAGGCAGTTCTTCCAAAGTGAGATCGCGCTGCGCCTTGGTGTTCTTTACTACCTCCGTGTTCCTTGATATGACTGAGTCGTCGTTCCTTACCATGACTGTGGGTGCTCTCATACACGTGGACTTTGCTTCCCATGGGCCTGTGAAGTGGGGTAGCTCTTGTATGGAGTTAGACTCAAAGTCCAATCTCTCGTGAGACTGAGTACTCTCATGTTCCCCGTAAATAGATGGGATGTCTTGTGGGAATTGGTCGTGTGCATCATCCACAAGTTCAAAGGGAGGGGCGACTTCACTTTCGTTATCCCATTTGTCTTCTTGAATCTCTCGTAGGAAGTCTGGTGCAAACCGATTCATAGAAGAAGAAGTGTCTGGCTCCGTAGAATTAGGCACGTAAGCAACCTGGGAAAGAGGGCTTATTCTATCGTTGGCTCTCTCCTTGTTCTCATAGATGGCTAGAGCACAGGCTTCCTGGGGAGGATTACTTATTCTATTACTCTTCCGAGCAGGCTCATACGCTCCCTGAGAAGGAATGTAGGCATCCTGTGGAGGTACGTAAGCTTTCGAGGGAGGCTTATCTGCCTTTTGGGGGGGAAGATGAGCTTCTTGAGGAGGCACATGGGCTTCCTGAAGAGGCTGGCTTATCCGTTCCCTTGCCCTTTCCTTTCTTTGAGGGGCAGGTTCCTTTTCTGATTGTGCAATTAGCCTCTCTATTCTTTCTAGCAGTCCGTCAAAGTGTAACTGCGTCTTAGCTGAGCTAGAGATATTAAAGAGGCGGCTAGCTTCGAACATGGCTTGAGCCAATTCCACCATCTTTGCACAAATTTTAGTTCGTTCAAGCTCTAGCTCGGCTCTAGGGTAGCATTTTTCATGATCGGTTATGGTTGGCCCTTCTTGGATTCTGGCCTGATATGCCTTAAGCATCATGTTTAGGTCCTCGGGAGTGGGATCTGCTAGGACTGATCCTACTTTGGGGGGTGGTGGAGTCGTATGAGGCGGGTTGAAAGGTGGTGGGTCGGATGGAGATGGGAATGGTGGTGGTGGAGTAGTGTGAGAGGGAGTTTGAGTTGTGAGTTTGGTTATCCTGGCTCTTGTTTCTCTTACGCTTTCCTCAAGTTCACTCATCTTTTCAGCCCATTGTCTTTTCATTCTTTCCCGACTATCTTTCCAAGCTCTAGTCCTTTTCTTGGTTATGCTCTCAGTTTCACTAGCCTCTGGGCCCTTTTCCAGGCTTGTCTCTTGGTTTTGCTGCAATGCCTGAGCTCTAGTGACTACCTGTACTGGTGCAGTGGAAGTCACGCTCCCTGTGGAGTCTACCACTAACCCAACAACGTTGATAGGAGTGATTTTTGGCATGTTATTGGGGTTCTTTGGGCAATCTCGTAAGAGATGCTCTTTGCCACAGTCTTGGCAAAAGCCTTGGATCGTCACTGACTGGGGTTGTGTAGGTGGAGGCAAGGGACAATCACGAATGAGGTGATCTCCTTGGCACCTGTAGCACGGTCCTCTTGGGAATGGAGGTCTTACTTGCCTAGGTTGAGGCCTATGGTTGGGGTTTGCATACATGACATTCGTGTAATCTGACTCCCAACTTATTTCGTTTGGCTCTTCACTATAGTAGGACTCACCATGTTCAAGAGACTGCATGTAGTAGGCCTGGGGACTATCGACATGTGTAGAATCAAAGCTATGGTCACTAAGGTCATTTTCAGAGAGCAAGGGTGTCACAGGGACTATCGCTCTATTCAGGTTTTCTTCTGCAACAGCATACTTTACCGGAATCACATTAGCTGGGGTAGGTGGTTGTTGAGCTAACACTGGCTGAGGCCTTTGTTGGTTTTGGTATGGTTGCTGATAGGGTTGCTGTGGCCTGCCATATGGCTGTGGAGGGTACTAGTTTTGGTATCTTCCCTGTGGTGGATAGGGTTGAGGGTAAGTTTGCCTAACTGTTTGCTTATTGTAAGGGCAATCTTGTGCGGTATGATTGGTGTACCTTCGTTCTATGGTGCAATATTGGCTATTTGGGTTGACCTGGGGTTGAGCCATAATGGGACACACGTTTGCCATATGGTCACCAGCGCATGTATAGCACCTCTTCGCTGGGGTAAACCTCGGAATTTGTTTGCTAGAGATGCCTAGTTTTTGGGCCACTTTCTCTGCGAGTTCCTCACTTGATGTGGATTGCGTGGAAGAGTGACTAGATTTTGGAAAGCTCTAGTTCTTCCCCTAGATTATCTTCAATGTCAATGCACATGCGTACACACTCTTCTATAGTCCTGGGGTCCTTCAGATACACATAGGATCTCAATTTCGTACTCAACAATCCATCAAGGAATAAGGCTACTTGTTTGGCAGGTGTGGGTAGCTCCGAAACAGGGCACCTTTCAAGATATTGTCTAAATCTTCTTCATGCCAATCTCACAGTCTCTTGGGGAGTCTGTTTGAAGCTGTGAATCAATGAGGAGGTATTGTGTCTTATGCCACTCTTAGAGAACTCTACGATGAAAGCCTCTAGGAGTTGGTCTATACATCTGAATTGTCGCTCATCCAATGGCTGAAACCATGTAAGTGCTGTGTTCCTAAGGGTTAGACCGAAGGCATTGTACTGCGTGAATAGATCCTCCACTTGTTCAGCTCTCAAGACTTGCTTGAACTCCGCCACATGATCATAGGGATCTCCTGTGCCATCAAAGTAATTCTTCATGGACTTAACTAGCTGGGTTGGTCTCAACGTTCTTGTGTGCTCTCTAGGTCTCGATAGAGGAAATCCATCCACATTTCTTTGGTTCCTGTGAGCTCTAAGCATCTCAGGTTCTACCCTATTCGTCTCCGTCCTAGTTCTTTCACTGCCCCCTAGGTTGGCAAAGCTTACTTCTGGTCTATCTCTACTTCTGTCTCTTTGAGTTCCATGAGCTTGGGATGTTCCAGCTCCAGGGTGACCATAGGATACATTCAATCTTGGTTGGGGGAAAATGAATTCACCCTTCCAAGTGTAAGCATGCCTATCATTTTCTGTCACCACAAAGATCCTTTCCGAAGTGTGATCTAAGTAGGTCACTCTGCCTAGGCTATCAGGATCCTTAAACTCATAGATCATGATATTTCCTATATCAGTTGGCTGATTGGATTTATACCTCCAAAAGGCTTCGTCAGTTTCTCGATTGAGGAGCAACTCTATGCTCTTGTTGTCTTGGGGAACCCACTCAGGCGTGATAATCCTAGTGAGAACAGATTTTCCTCGAGGGGTTCTAGGTTCTGCACCCATGTTTCCTTGTTCCAAGTCACCTAAGTCCGCTTCTGAGATTACATTCCCAAATTCATCTGTCCTATCTGGGTGACTGGTGACTACGTATATGGTTCCTTCTTTGTCCAGGTATGCACCGTTTTCAAACTTGACAGCTGGGTGCTCTAGTCCTATGCATTGGTCAGGGTTTTTAATCTGGACCACGGATCTTCCTAGGCCGTCCTCATAGATGCTAGCACCTAATCGGTTGGTCCTAAGGTATTCCAGCTGTGTTTTGTAAGGGCCTTCCACCCTGTGCAAGTATGGCACTCCTGAACTTCCCGTAGGTCTGTCCATACCTTGAGACATCTCTGACTCACTAGTCTCAGAGCTAGGGTAGTACGAGTGGTGGCTCAACTGCTGGGCCCAAGACCTAGCAGTGTGGTTAACACTAGCCTCTGAAGATCTAAGGCTTTGTCTCTCCCTTACTAGATGTCATCCTGATCTAAGGTTCATATGCCTATCGAAGTAGCCCGATTCTTTGCCCAGAGTACAACCTCGTCGCTGGTTACTTTATATTAGTCGCTTGGTTCTTTTTAGTTATTCCTCGTGTTTAAGGTCTTGTCTGATCTTACGTCGTCAGGAATACTTGAATGTTCTTCGTACTTTCAGGTTGATCGTTCCACGTTAGGTTCTTTTCCTTTATGTTATCGACAGTACAGAGATTAGGTTTTTAGCTTGAACTTGAGTTTTTAGGTAGTCTTCAACTTGATACCTGCCTATCGTCACCCTGACTTACTCCTACCTCTAGTCGTTCTTAGCCTAAGCTATGAATTGACAGAGGGGGTTAAAAGTTTCCAACCTTTTGTTTCCTGCTTGGTTGCCCTTGAGTGCCCAGGAAGTGAGTTCCCGAGCTCGCACTTACACTTGCTTAGAACTCCTTTTGATGCTCTCAATAGATCTGTAAGAGTTCCAAAGTTAGCTTTGAGATTTAAGTTCCAAAGACAGAACCAATTATTTTCATTCCTGTAGCGCAAACACAAACTTGCATAGTGATTTTCAAGAAAACAATCCTAAAGACCCCTGACTTTGATCCCCCTGGGTATGCTCAACTTCAAAATACCCTATCTGAAAATCAATGCATTGTCACAAAAACAGTTGAGGGCGTGTAGTATATGCTACGAGCTTTCCAACAAGCCCTAGAACTCAAAAAATTGATTTCGTATGAAGAAGTTATGACTGTTCAGGGTTTAGGGGGTTAAATCAAGATTCAATCTGGCCGACAGATCCTAGGATTTTCTCCAAATCACAAGTGTAGGAACCTCACAAAATGCTAATGGATTGACAAAAATGCCACAAAATTTTTCCCAACTTGAAATAAAAATCCCTAATTTTTTTGGCCGAAAAGCCTGTCAATCGTGATCGACAGGTCTGTCAATCGCGATTGACAGAGGTGTCCGTCGGGGCTGTCAGTCGCGATCGACAGTGTCAATCGCGATCGATAGAGTCGATCGTGGCTGTCAATCGCGATCGACGGTATCAATCGCGATCGACACGTTTTCCGGATTTTTCGCCGAAATTTCAGTCAATCGGGGGCCTATCAGTCGCGATGGACACGTGGCTACGCGCAAAAGTCAATCAATCGTTGAATTTCAGTCGGTCGCGATCGACGGTGTCAATCGCGACTGACAGAGGTGTCGGTCGTGGCTGTCGATCGCGATCGACGGTATCAATCGCGATTGACAGGGTCCTACGTGGCAGTCAGTCGATCATGGAGGTCTATCGATCGCGATTGACAGGGCTTGTCGGTCGCGATTGACAGGGCCTGTCGGTCGCGATTGACAGGGTCTGTCGGTCGTGATCGACAGGGTCTGTCGGTCGTGATTGACAGAGGCTGTCGGTCGCGACTGACAGAAAACCTCGGAGTTTTTCTACTGTTTTTAGTGTTTTAGGATGTGTGTTGAAGCTCAAAGTCAAGGACAAAGCATGGAAGCACATCAAAAGGTGGACACACGAGGAAAGGGAGCAAGTAGGGAGCTTCAAGAAGTGTATGTCAAATTTTCAGAAGAATCCCCTACAAAAATAGTGATTTTCATCACTAGAAACCATTGTAAATACCATTATCTATTTTTAGTAACTCCATTTTGTTCAAGCCGAGGAGTCCTCGAGCTTGAGGAGTATTAGAAGTACCATCGTACCAATTTTCATAATTTTTAGACTTCGTTTGAGCCCTCAAATAAGCCCTGGAACCTAATTTTTAACTAGGCCGGACACTAGGTCTGGACAGGGCCAAAACTAGTCAAAAAACTATAAAAAGAGCTAGAGAGCTCATTTTTGAGGTTAGCTTGTTAGAGAATAGAACTTTTGTAAGAGAACTCTTTTGCAATCGAAGCTTTCCATTGTTCCTCTCTTTGATCTTACTTTGTGCGCGTGTGTGTGTATGTGTGTGCATGTTTGTGTGCTTTCACTCACGCACTTGTGCCTTCACTTGCTCGTGGTCTTCATACCGGTCCTCACGTCTCCGCGGATTGACAAGTAAAGGAGGTGGTGCTTACGCTTGAGCTACACCAAATTTTGGCGCCGTTGCCGGGGAGAGAGCTTCGAGGACGAGCGTTGTGATGGTAAGATCGTAGATTTGCGACGTTGGAAGGTAAAAAAACTGTCATATTCAGTTCATTTTCTGTTTTTTCCTCTTCATCTTCATCATCATCATCATCTCCACCTTCTTCCATCTTCTTCTTCATAGAAAATTCTTGTTTTTTAGTGCATTTTCACCATCTTCATACCATTTTTCATGCATTATTGTGTGGGAAGGAGTTAGGAGAAGCAAGGGAGAGCAAGCGCTGTGTTTTTTTCATGATTTTCTGCTCATACGGAGCTCGCCATAGCCGGCGCTCAGAAATTTGAATTTCCCGCCAAAAAACGCGATTCTGTGATGAAAATCGCGATTCTATGAAAATTCAAAATTTTTTGAAAAATCACGATTTTCAGTTTTCCCGCCTAAAAGTTGGTTGAAAAGAATTGCGATTCTGTGTTTTTTCTCAAAAAAACACGATTCTCTGCTCAAAATCGCGATTTTCAAAAAACACGATTCTCTGCTCAAAATCGCGATTCTCACCAATCACGATTTTCAGCAAAAAACACGATTTTGTGAAAAACACGACTTTCTGCTCAAAATCGCGATTCTCACAAATCACGATTTTCAGCGAAAAATACGATTTTGAGAAAAACACGATTCTCTATGACAAAATCGCGATTTTCATGCCAAAAACACGATTTTGTGAAAAAGGCGATTCTGTGAAAACACGAATTTTTGCTCAAAATCGCGATTTTCAAAAACACGATTTTGTGATCAACATCCCGATTTTCAGAAACACGATTCTCTATGACAAAATCGCGATTTTCATGCCAAAAACACGATTTTGTGAAAAAGGCGATTCTGTGAAAACACGAATTTTTGCTCAAAATCGCGATTTTCAAAAACACGATTTTGTGATCAACATCGCGATTTTCCGAAACACGATTTTGTGATCAAAATCGCGATTTTCAGAAACACGATTTTGTGATCAACATCGCGATTTTCAGAAACACGATTTTCTGCTCAAAATCGCGATTTTCAAAAACACGATTTTGTGATCAACATCGCGATTTTCAGAAACACGATTTTGTGATCAAAATCGCGATTTTCAGAAACACGATTTTGTGATCAACATCGCGATTTTCAAATCACGATTTTCTGCTCAAAATCGCGATTTTCAAAAACACGATTTTGTGATCAACATCGCGATTTTCAAATCACGATTTTCTGTTCAAAATCGCGATTTTCAAAAACACGATTTTGTGATCAACATCGCGATTTTCAAATCACGATTTTCTGCTCAAAATCGCGATTTTCAAAAACACGATTTTGTGCTCAACATCGCGATTTTCTGAGTTCACAAAATCGCGATTCTCTGAAAGTTCACAAAATCGCGATTTTCTCCAAAGGCCCTGTTTGCCTGTTTTGACCCCCAGGAGCCTGAATTGGCATAACTTTTTCATCCAAAGTCCATTTTTTGAGATAGGATAATTTGAAGTTGACCCTCAGGTGGGACTAGTGAACCAAGGGGGCTCTAAAGAATTTTGAACCATACCAAAGGGAAAATTTGGACTCTTGACTAAAGCTTATGAACCTGAGATCTGGTAGACACTTAGGCAAGGATAAACAAAGCATTAGATCTTCTGAGGCTAGTGTCAACCATACATCCAAGTCTTGGACACAACAACTAAGTGGTGATCTTTTACTAAGTTCAGACACAAGTGATTCAGAAATGTCTTTTAGCATGGGAAAACCTGCAGGTGGCTCAGGGACTGCCCATCTACAAACACCGGAAGGTCCCTATAAGACACAGTTGGAATATATTCGGACCAACCAATTAGGTGCTCGCATCTATGAGGATGGTCTGAGGCGATCAGTGGTCCAACTCAAAAATCCAGATCAATCCTTTGGACTTGAACACCCGGTGGTCAAGTTCGAAGAGGGTTCATACATTGATAAGGAAGGAACCATGTATGTGGTTACCAACCAACCAGATAGGACTGATGAGTTTGGAAATATCATTCATGAGAATGAGATAGGAGACCTAGAACAAGGAAATATAGGACAAGGACCCCAGACTCCTAGAGGCAAGTCAGTCTTGACCCGAGTGATCACTCCAGACTGGATCCCTCAAGACAACAAAAGCATAGAACTATTTTTGAATAGAGAAACAGAGGAAGCCTTTTGGAGATTCAAGCCAGAACAACCTAGCCAATTGGGCATAGTCATCATCTACGAGTTCAAGGATCCAGAGATACCAGGAAAGGTTGTCTACCTGGATAACACATCAGAGAAAATTTTCTTGGTAACAGAACATGATAGACATGCATATACTTGGAAGAATGAATTGATTTTCCCCCCACCAAGATCCAATGTTTCCCATGGCCTCCAAGGAGTAGAATCATCCCACGCTCATGAAGCCCAGAGAGGAAGAACTAGAGAGAGACCTGAGGTAAGTTTTGCACACACCGTGGGCAGGAATAGAGCAGGATTTGAAAATGAAAGACCTGAAAGAGAGAGACATCAAGCACATAGGCAACAAAGAGATGAACTGGATTTTCCATTGCCTAGACCCCGAGAGTACCCAAGAACCCTTAGAACCATTCAAGTGATCAAGGCAATGAAGAACTATTTCGATGGGACAGGGGATCCTTATGATCATGTGGCCGAGTACAAACAAGTGCTGAGAGCCGAACAAATTGAGGATTGGTTCACCCAGTATGAGGCATTTGGTTTGACCCTTAAGGGCACTGCCTTAGCTTGGTTTCAACCATTGAGTAGAAGCAGCTATCACGATATAGGTCAACTGCTAGACGAATTCATTGTAGAATTTTCCAAGAGTGGTATCAGGCATAACACATCATCCTTGATCCACAGCTTCAAGCAGACTCCCCAAGAAACAGTGCGACTAGCAGGTAGAAGATTCAGACAGTATCTAGAAAGATGCCCTGCTCTAGAGTTACCCACTCCGGCCAAACAAGTGGCTTTGTTCTTAGATGGCTTACTGAGCACCAAGTTAAGATCATATGTGTACTTGAAAGATCCTAGATCCATAGAAGAGTGTGTGCGGACGTGCATAGACATAGAAGATAACTTGGGTGAGGAGTTAGGATTGTCCAAACTCTACAAAGATTCGGATAGTTCTACTAGTCATACTTCAAAGATCTCCACAGAAATAGAAGAGATAGCTGAGCAAGTTGCCAAGAAGCTGGGAGTCCAAAATAAACAAACACAGAGAGTCACTCCATTGAATCGGTGCTATACTTGCGGAGGTGACCACATGGCTAACGTATGCCCAACGCAAAACCAAAATATTAGAGAAAGGAATGCTCCCTATTGTACTATTGAAAGGAAGTACACAAACCATACGGCTCAAGAATGTCCCTACAATAGGCAGGCTGTTAGATAGAATTATCAGCAACCTTATCCACAAGGTAGGTATCAGAACCAATACCAACAGCCATATTATAGACCACAACAGCAATATCAGGTACCATATAGGCCACAACCTGTCTTGGGAAACCAACCACCAGCTCCAGCCAACGTGATTCCAGTCAAGTATGCTGTGGGAGAGGAAAATCCAAATAGAGCTTTGGTGCCACTAACCCCATTGATACCAGATAATGACTCTCATGCTCATAGTTCAGACTACTCCCATGAAGGTAGTCCACATGCTTATTACACAGAGTCACCTGAACATAGTGAGATTTACTCGTATCAATATGAGGCACCGCCTATGGAGCAAAATTGGGAGCCAGAATACTCCAATGTCATGTACACAAATCCTAACCCTAGGCCCCAGTTGAGACAAATAAGACCACAAGCCCCTAGAGGATCTTGTTTCAGATGTCATGGTGACCATTTCATTCGTGACTGTCCCCACCCACCATCTCCGAGTCAAGGACAGGCTATCACAATACAGGCTTTTTGTCCTGATTGTGGCAAAGACCATCTCCCCAGAGATTGTCCAAGAAACCCCTCTAGTGCACCCAAGATTACACCCATTAATGTGGTAGGCTTAGTGGCAGATCCAAGTTCAAGTAGTAGCAATGTGGCTCCTATACAAGCTGTCACTAGAGCACAAGCCTTAAAACAGGATAAACCAGTAGAACAATCAGAGTCGAGTGAATCGGGAGAGCCTAGTAAGAGGAAAACAAGAACATGGAAGGATACCAGAGAGAAGGCCAATCGCAAGTGGAATAAAAAGTTATCGGAACTAGAAGAAAGCTTAAAAGAAGCGAAAACAAAAATAGAAGACATTGCATCTCAAAGCCCCTCGCATGCCGAAACTCCATCCACTCCACCTCATCCCACCCCACCACCCATTGTAAATAGACCGCAACCAGGGTCTGTTCTTGCAGATCCAACCCCAGAAGGCTTGGACATGATGTTCAAGGCCTACCAGGCTCGACTTCAAGAAGGGCCTACAGCGGCAAACCTAGACAAGAGTTACCCTAGAGCAGATTTAGAGATTGAACGGATGAAAATGTGCATGAAAATGGTAGAACAAGCTCAAGCCATACTTGAGACTAGTCAAAAGTTCAATCAGACAAACTCTATCAAATCAGATTTGCATTTCCAGGGCTTACTAGAACGATTAGAGCAGTTGGTAAACAAACCACAAGTTTCTCTACCTCCACAGGCTGAACCAGTTATTGAAAGAGGAAGCTCACCACCAAGGGGAGCTTATGTTCCTAATTCCACGGATGCTGGAATACCTCCTTCTATTCAACAGTACTCTCAAGAGTTCTTGCGGGAAATACAAGAAGAGAAATGGGCCAAGGAGAAGGGTAATTCCCCTCCTATTCCTGAGATTGATGACCTTCATGATCAATTTCCCCAAGACATCCCATCTATTTACGAAGATGAAGCAGAACAACAAGAAGACGAAAGTTTAGAGTTTGAATCTAATACCTTAGAAGAACTGCCTCAATTCCCAGGCCCATGGGAATCTGAATCTCTCCAGATTAGAGCTCCCACAATACTAGTAAGAAATGAAGACTCAGTGGTTCCAAGGAACACGGATGTCGTGAAGAACACTAAGGTTCAGTGTCATCTCACTGTAGGAGAGCTGCTCAAAGCAAAACCTGAGCTCTGGAATCATGTGAAGGATCAGGTTCCAGAACTTGATTCCAACATGCCAAAAGCAGGCTCCAAGCAAAGGGTACCAGAGATACCTCTAGACAAAATAGGGGACATGTGTGAGGGTGAAGAAGGTAATACTTATCTTCCCATCACCTACCAAGGTTACACAACCAAAGCAATCATAGATTCAGGTGCTGGTGTTGCTATTGCGACCACCTCCTTGTGGAAGAAATGGGGCAAGCCCACATTAAGACCAACTAGAATGAAGCTTCAAATGGCTGATGGTCATTTTGAAAGACCTCTAGGATTGCTAGAAGGGATCACTCTAACCACTTGTGGTGTAGAGTTTGAGCACACATTTGCTATATGTGACTTTGAGAAAAATAATGTCTTTGAGATGATCCTAGGAAGACCCTTCCTACGACAATTGCAAATAGTACAGGATTGGGGAACTAACTCCTTGTACTTACAGCACTTAGGGGTCACAACCAAGGTCAATCTGAAGGATTACACCTTCAGAGATGTACCCCCCCTACAGTGGAATCCTATCCACAAAGCGAAAGAAGATTCTATCTCTGTGCATTCGGGAAGTTCACCTGATCCATCCTGGCTGCATGAAGATACTCACTTGTGGATGTGCAAGGTCGCAAAGGAAGAGGAAAAGCGCCTAAAAGCGAGAGAAGAAGGAACTCCCCCAGGAGATAGACCAATAAAAGACCCAGCCTATACACCGATGATATTTCCAGATGAGGAATTTGAGCCTCATGGTTGGGCAGAAATCTTAGCTACCATGGACATAGCAGTCAATGAAGAACAATGGACACCTCATTGTGATGAGGAGGGTTATGATATTTCAGTGTTCATGTGTCAGCCCCTGTTGGAAGAGTGTGATCCTAGTGAGTTCATAGAAGAAGAAGAGAATGACGATGATCTAGAATCCATTGTGATGGACACTTACTTTGACTCAGAGGAACACTATTTAGAGGACACAGGAGTGTTAACCCAAAAAGAAGAAGAACCCCTCACGAGTATCAAAATGGTAAATTCAAAGGAAGGAAGTGAAGGAGGTCAAAAGAAAAAGAAAAGAAAAGCAGTGAAACAAGAAGAGGAAGAATCATTGTTTGAAGTACCAGATAATTTCAAGAAATATGAAGTTGACGACCGCAAAATTTTGGTACGAATGCCTAAGAGAGAGGCCATCATAGGAGAATCATATGATAATAAAGAAAAGACCAAGAAGATTGTAGTGACCATTGAAGAGAACGAAGAGAGATGCACATATATAGGAGATGACCTAAGTGTAAGAGAAGAAATGGAGCTTGTAGCTCTATTAAGGGAATATAGGGATGTGTTTGCATGGCACTATAGAGACTTGAAAGGGGTAGATCCAAGAATTTGCTCTCATACTATCCCCATGACTGCTGATGCCAAGCCCACCAAACAGAAGCCCTACACATATAATGATACCTATGCAGCCAAAATAAAAGAAGAAATTGATAGGTTGATTGAAGCTGGATTCATCTATGAGATTTAGCATACTGAATGGGTGTCCCCCATTGTTGTGGTACCCAAGAAGAACGGGAAGTTGCGAGTGTGTATTAACCTTAAAAAAGTTAATGCCGCTACGATTAGAGATAGTTATCCACTTCCAATCACAGAACACCTATTGGAGCGTGTTGCAGGCAAGGAAGTTTATAGCTTTCTTGATGGATTTTCAGGTTACAACCAAGTAGCCATTGCCCCAGAAGATCAACACAAGACGGCTTTTGCCACCGAATGGGGAATCTTTGCATTTCGTGTGATGCCATTTGGGCTCACCAATGCACCTGCAACATTCCAAAGGCTCATGTGTCATGTCTTCAAAGAGTTCTTACGAAAGAGCTTAGAAGTGTATGTGGATGATTTATGTGCTCATTCCCAAGAAAGAAGATTTCACATCCCTGAGCTCAGACAAATCTTCAACAAGTATAGAGAATATCGAGTGTGTCTAAACCCAGAAAAGTGTGTGTTTATGGTGCGTCAAGGTAAAATCTTAGGTCATATTGTTTCTAAGAATGGAATCTCAACAGATGAAGATAAGGTACGAGCCATAGCGGAGCTACCAAGGCCAAGGAATATTAAAGAGGTACAAGCCTTTATGGGCCATTGTGGATACTACCGTAGGTTTATCCACATGTACGCGATCATAGCTAGACCCCTTTATGCCTTGCTGTCTAATTTTGAGTGGAACGACGAATGCGAGAATTCTTTCAACGAACTGAAGAAACGTTTGTGCACGGCACCAATACTCACCACTCCTGATTGGAATAAACCATTCCATGTCCATGTGGATGCATCCAATCATGCCATAGGATGTGTGCTAGCACAACCCACAAGTGAAGGAAACTTAGATTTGCCCATAGCATATGCTAGTAGACAGCTCACTGCAGCTGAACGGAACTATACCACAACTGAGCGAGAGGGCTTAGGCATGGTATATGCTGTGAAGAAGTTTAGACACTATTTATTGGCCAACAAGTTCAAGTTTTTCACTGATCATCAAGCTTTGTTATATTTGGTCAATAAACCTTGCAATACTGGACGCTTAGTAAGATGGTTCCTCTTACTAATGGAATATGACTTTGAAGTTGTTGTCAGGAAAGGTAGAACCCACCTTCGGGCAGATCACCTTTCTCGCATCACTTCAGGAGAGTCACCGCAAGGAGTGTCTGACGAATTACCCGATGCTTATCTGTTCAATTTAGAAGTTGTTCCTAAATGGGCAAATAAGTTGGTACCAGTCCTAACCTTCGGCCCTGCAAATAAGAATGTGAAAACATCACAAGAAGAAATTGTGAAATCACAAAAATATCACATATTGGCAGGAAGCATGTACAAACAAGATACTGAGGGTGTATTAGCTTGTTGTGATGGAGAGTGTTAATCTCCAAAAGAACAAGTTAACCTTGAATTCAGATCACCTCTATATCAAGATCAACTTTAGACTCCACCTAATTTAGAGAATCTTCACCAAATTATCAGAAAATTGATTATTCTGAAAAATTCAGTTTCTTCAGAAAAGTCTGCTGCATATTAGTCACTCATTGACTAATCAATCCTGTAAAGTTTTTTATAAAACTTTGCACAACACTTTGCCTTAAGGTTGCGCAACTTTGCCAAGTTAAATCTCTTAAAAAGATTAAGTACACACTGAGAAATGTGTGAAACACTTTACCTATGTCTGAAAGTGCTTCTCTGCAATGGCGACTTTGACACCTGCAACTTCTTAGCACTGGTTCTCCCAACTCTGAACCCGTTTGATCAAGATCTTCTAGCCATAGATAGCTTACCTTCCAACTTAAATTTTGAGCCCTCACTTGTGTAAAACTTTACACTGTGGACTGAGCACTGACCATTTCTTTGAAGATGAAATGTGCGCCAGATTTTTCGACTCTCAGAACATCTTCACATATGAATGTTCCTAAACAAAATTCTCACAGCCTGATTGAAATTAATCTCTCAAATTCTAGCCATAGATAGATTAGCTATGGACTTAGATACGTGCAAAAGGATTCTTCAAAAGATTAAGCACAGAAGGAGAATGGGAGAGAAGATCGACGCGCAGAATTCTACAACATTTTCTTCTTCATTACTTTTCATACATATGGTTGATGATACATACAATGTTCATCACCTCTTCACCTATTCTTCTCTATCTGATCTATATCACTCTCTCCTACTATGAATACGTATCTGTAGATATATATACGAGTCTAACTCGTCATCTTTTTCAAAATACATTGAACTATTTACAAGAGTAATATACAAAAGAAACATTTCTGATTCTATTTTCTTCCTCTGAAAGTAATCTTCATTCTTCCACATATCTTCTCACTTTGATCTTCATATAATCACTATTGATGATTGCTCTGCTCCAACAGCTCCCCCTCAATCTTCAATTGTGATTACCTGCATCTTCTTTATTCCTGCCATATCTTTAAACCTCTGCAACTTAGGTCCATCCAAACTTTTAGTCATCATATCTGCAAGTTGATCTTTTGTAGGGGTGTGTATGACTTCAATTTCCTTCTCAATGACCTTCTCTCTCAGAAAATGATACTGTATTTCAATATGCTTAGTTCTAGCATGAAATACAGGATTAGCTGCCAAGTATAATGAACTCATATTGTCTCCACAAATAATAGGAGTACTCTGAATCACATCAAAAACTTTCAAAAGTGTCTTTAGCCATATTACCTCTTTTGCAGCTTCCACCATACCTTTATATTCTGCTTCTGTAGATGACAAAGCAACTGTATGTTGCTTCTTGGAACACCATGAAATCAATTTGTCTCCTACATAGCACAAGTATCCATGTGTTGATCTTCTATCATCCACATTACCTGCCCAATCTGCATCACTATATATCTTGATTCTTGTATCTGAAGTAAACCCATAGTACAACCCTTCTTTGAGTGTACCCTTGATGTACCTAAGTACTCTTTGTCCTGCAATCCAATGTTCCTTTCTAGGACAATGCATGAATTGTGAAAGCACACCAACTGCATATGACAAGTCAGGCCTTGTCAATGTAGCATAAATCAAGCTACCAACCAAACTTTGATAGAGTTTCATATCTCTGAACTCTTCTCCTCCAAACCTAGACAATTTATGATTCACTTCCAAAGGTGTAGGTGCAACCCTGCAATCTTCCATTTTAAATTTGGTTAGCAAATTTTTAAGATATCTTTCTTGGGTCACATATACTCCATGTTGAGTATAAGAGATCTCCATTCCCAAGAAGAATGATAGGTTTCCCAAATCACTGATTTTGAACTCTTTCTCCATCTGCTTCTTGATCATTTGTATTCCCTTATCATCTGTTCCTGTAAGTATTATGTCATCAACATAAATACACACATAAATGAATCCATTTTCACTTGCTTTGACTAGCAAGCTACTATCTGCCTTTGATGCTTGAAATCCAAGATCATTCAAGAATTTTACAAGCCTATAATTCCAAGCCCTTGGGGCTTGCTTCAACCCATACAAAGCTCTCTTGAGCTTACATACATAATTTGGACTCACTTGATCTTTGAACCCATCTGGTTGCTCCATGTAGACTTCATCTGAAATGTAACCATTCAAGAAAGCATTTTTAACATCTAATTGAGACAACTTCCAACCTTTACAAGCAGCAATTGCAATGAGTGTCCTGATGGTTGTCATCTTTGCCACAGGACTATAAGTCTCATCATAGTCCACTCCATATGTCTGTGCATAACCTTTCACAACAAGTCTAGCTTTGTACCTAGACACACTTCCATCTGCAAATCTCTTTGTTTTGTAAACCCACTTACAACCAATGATTTTCTGACTATTAGGTTTAGGAACCAAATCCCATGTTTGATTCTCTATCAATGCATCATACTCCTCTTGCATAGCATCTTCCCAATTCTTCTTCTCTTTGGCTTCTTCATATGTAGAAGGGTCTTCATCTGCTTTTACCAAATAAGCATAATCTTTAGTAGTCAAGAATGAAGTGTCATAGCTATACCTTGTAGGTTGCCATTTGTGCCTAGATGATCTCCTAACTTCTGCACTTCTTGAGGTCTCTGGTTCATCACATTCTGGATCAAACCTTGGCCTCTCTTCAACTTCAATCTGCACTTCATTACTCTCACTTTCATCAAGTAATTGAATCTTTGCTTTACCTTTCCTTTGTTCCACTACTTCTTCATCATCTGCATGTACATTATATTTACCTACATACCAAGTACCTTGCTCATCAAATGTAACATCCTTGGATACAATAAATTGCTTTGTGGATGGACTCCACAACCTGTATCCCATTTGCTTATCATCATAACCAATGAATACATACTTTTCTGCCTTAGGCTCCAACTTATGCCTCAATTGAGATGTCACATATGCATATGCCAAGCATCCAAATATTCTGCAATGATCCAAGGTAGGTTTCTTACCCCACCAAGCTTCATATGGTGTCATACCCTGCAAAGCTTTACAAGGCAATCTATTAACCAAATATGTAGCTGTATTAACAGCCTCAGCCCACAAATAATTTGGGCAATTCTTCTCTTTCATCATGGACCTTGCAAACTCAACAAGAGTCCTATTTCTTCTTTCTGCTACCCCATTTTGTTGAGGAGAGTACCTGCAAGTAACTTCTCTCTTTATACCTGCATTCCACAAATAATCATTGAACTCATTTGAAAAATACTCTCCCCCTCCATCTGACCTTAGTCTCTTCAATTTTTGACCTGTAATCCTTTCTGCATATGCATGATAGTGTTTAAATGTATTAAACACTTCTGACTTTTCCTTAATCACATAAATTGTGATCCACCTGGTAGCATCATCAACATATATGACATAATATCTTGAACCATTTATACTAAAGTCCTTTGAAGGACCCCACACATCTGTATGCACCAATTCAAGTCTTTCTGAATACATAAACCCATGTTTGGAATAGGATTGCTTATGAGCCTTACCTAATTGACATGCCTCACATCTGTATGTCATGTGTTGACCTGCAATGTTAGGCATTCCAAGCACTGAATCATTGTTAATCATTTCTTTGATACCTCTTTCATTAAAGTGTCCAAGTCTTTTGTGCCAAAGATCCAATTCTGACACCTTCTGCTCTCCATATGTGAACATAGCATGTCCAACATTTCCTTGTACCTTCAATGTGAAAAGCCTTCCTTCTTTCTTTCCTGCAATAACTTGTTTATACCCTTGACTAGGGTCTTCCACATAAACTCCATCATTGGTAAACCTTACCTCATAACCTTTTTCCACAATTTGACCTACACTGATCAAATTCTTTGGAATTGTGGGAACATAAAGTACCTTACTCAGAAGAGTGCTCCCATCCTTAGCCTTGACTGAACCAATTGACTTTACCTTATGCTTTGTATTATCACCTGTCTGAACTGTATGATTAATTGCATTATGATCTAGGTCAGTCATCAAAGCAATATTTCCACTCAAATGATTACTACATCCTGAATCAATATAAAACACTCTCATGTCCTCATGTGAAGTTTCACATGTATTCATAATGAGAGTCGAGTCCTCCTTTTGATCTGATGCATAGTTGTAGTAGGTGTTATTATAGGATTGACTTTGGAAGTTTCTTCCACCACCTCTTCCAAAAGAATTCCTACCACCTCTACCTCTGAAATTTCCTCTCTGAAATCTACCACCTCTTCCTCTTTGATTAAAGTTCTGATAATTACCATTGTTTTGATTATTATGCCAACAATCATGAGATAGATGATTAGTCTTACCACATATCCAACAAGCTCTTGCATTATCCTTGTTGTTTCTGCCTCTTCCTCTACTTCTGCCATTTCCTCTTCCTCTTATGAAGTTTGCTTGGTTTGATGTACCTTCTTCTTCACCTGATTGTTACTTCCCTTTGTTGGCTTTCTTCTTGTCTTTAGAATACATTGCATGACCTGCACTCTTATCAACATCTCCTTTGACATCATTCTCAAAAGTTAGCATATGGCCTAACAATTGATTCAAATCAGGAGTAAAATGATCTAATGAAAGTTCTGTAGATAAAATGAAAGGCTTCCATTTCTCATCTCCTCTTAGCCCTGTGAGTATTTGTCTTACCAATTTGTCTTCTTCAATATCTTCATCAACTGCACCTAAAGAATCTGCAATGTCTTTCATCTTTGTCACATAATCAGAAATTGATTGTGAGGCCTTCTTCTTGAAGGTAGTAAACTCTGCCCATAGTGAAGCCTTCCTTGATTTGGTTGTATTTTGGAAATGCTCTTCCAAAGCATTCCAAATGTCACAAGCACTCTCAAGTCCTCTAATGTGAGGAAGCAAATAGTCATTGACTGCCATGTAGATGATGCTTCTTGCTTGAGCATCCTTCTTCATCCGATTCTTCAAATCTGCAAGCTCCTCCCTAGTTGGAACACTAGGATCTCTGAATTCTGGCTTTTCTTCATCTCTTGTGATGTATCCTATTAGATCTTTGCTCATAAGGTGAGCTTCCATCCTCATAGACCATGCAGGATAGTTCTCTCTATCCAACTTTTCAATTTGGAGACTATCTCCCATCTTTACTTCACCTGTAGCTTCAAATCTTTAACCTTTACAGATAATAAATGTACCTTTACTTCGAATGTTGCTCCTTCTGATCCTTTTGATGCTCTTTGTATGTCTTCCTTCAATCTTTCTTCAACCTTTACCTTTTGCACCTTCAAAATGTAAAGTTTTGTACTTCTGCAATAGTCGGAGTCTTCTTCACTTCAATTTTGACACAGCCTGCTCTGATACCACTGATGGAGAGTGTTAATCTCCAAAAGAACAAGTTAACCTTGAATTTAGATCACCTCTATATCAAGATCAACTTTAGACTCCACCTAACTTAGAGAATCTTCACCAAATTATCAGAAAATTGATTATTCTGAAAAATTCAGTTTCTTCAGAAAAGTCTGCTGCATATTAGTCACTCATTGACTAATCAATCCTGTAAAGTTTTTGATAAAACTTTGCACAACACTTCGCCTTAAGGTTGCGCAACTTTGCCAAGTTAAATCTCTTAAAAAGATTAAGTACACACTGAGAAATGTGTGAAACACTTTACCTATGTCTGAAAGTGCTTCTCTGCAATGGCGACTTTGACACCTGCAACTTCTTAGCACTGGTTCTCCCAACTCTGAACCCGTTTGATCAAGATCTTCTAGCCATAGATAGCTTGCCTTCCAACTTAAATTTTGAGCCCTCACTTGTGTAAAACTTTACACTGTGGACTGAGCACTGATCATTTCTTTGAAGATGAAATGTGCGCCAGATTTTTCGACTCTCAGAACATCTTCACATATGAATGTTCCTAAACAAAATTCTCACAGCCTGATTGAAATTAATCTCTCAAATTCTAGCCATAGATAGATTAGCTATGGACTTAGATACGTGCAAAAGGATTCTTCAAAAGATTAAGCACAGAAGGAGAATGGGAGAGAAGATCGACGCGCAGAATTCTACAACATTTTCTTCTTCATTACTTTTCATACATATGGTTGATGATACATACAATGTTCATCACCTCTTCACCTATTCTTCTCTATCTGATCTATATCACTCTCTCCTACTATGAATACGTATCTGTAGATATATATACGAGTCTAACTCGTCATCTTTTTCAAAATACATTGAACTATTTACAAGAGTAATATACAAAAGAAACATTTCTGATTCTATTTTCTTCCTCTGAAAGTAATCTTCATTCTTCCACATATCTTCTCACTTTGATCTTCATATAATCACTATTGATGATTGCTCTGCTCCAACATGTTGTGTCGAGGATGATGAACATAGTAGTTGGTTGCAGCAAGCTCATGAGGGATTGCTAGGAAATCACTATTCTAAACAACGAACATTGCAGAATTTGAAACGTTTAGGAGTGTATTGGCCTAGCATGGACAAAGAAATACATGAGTGGATCAAGAATTGTCCAATGTGCAGAGAGAGACCACCAGTGGAGCATGCGACCCTTTATCAAGTATCATTAATTCCAGATTGGAGTGCTCCATTGGTAGAGTTTATGAGAACGGGAAGATTACCCAAAGAGGCCAGTCTAGCAAGAAGACGAAATATGGAGCAAGAGGCTCAAGGCTATGCCTTAGTAGGAGAGAACCTATACCGAAGAGGTAAAGATGGTTACTTAAGACTGTGCATTCATGAATCAGACTATTTAAGGGTCTTAGAGACTGCACACAGTGGTGTTGCAGGTGGACATTTTGGTCCTGACCGAGTGATTAAGACCATTCTATTCTCAGGACTTTGGTGGCCCACTCTTCATATGGATGCACATACCTATGTGAAGAAATGTGACACATGCCAACGTGCACAATATCCAGTTAGAAAAGACGAGATGCCTTTGAGGCCAATGATGGGAGGGCGTGCATTTTCCAAGTGGGGCATAGACTTCATAGGTCCTATTAATCCCCCTGCTAGAAACTCCCATGCAGAGTATATTATTGTAGCCACAGATTACCTTACCAAGTGGGTAGAAGTGAAAGCCACAACAAAGAATGATGCTCAAACGACGGCTAAGTTCTTATTCGAGAATGTGTTCACGAGATATGGACTACCAATAGAGTTAGTGAGCGATAGAGGCACACACTTCTTGAATGAAGTCATTGAAAATCTTCTCCAAGACTTCTTGGTGATACATAAGAAATCCGCCCCCTATCATCCACAAGCCAACGGACAAGCCGAGAGTACCAATAAGATCCTCTGTAACGTATTGACAAAACTGGTGAATAATAAACGCTCTGATTGGGACAAACAACTTCATCATGCTGTTTGGGCTTATCGAGTTGCCTACAAAACGGTACTCAACGCCACCCCATTTCAGATGGTCTTCGGACAGAACGCTGTGCTACCATTAGATTTCTTAATCCCTGCCTTAAAAGTAGCACAAGAGTATGAGTGGAATGGGCACGAATTGTGCTCTAGGATCTTTGATCTCGAACGCTTGGGTGAGACGAGGCTACGAGCGGCAGCAGGCATCTACGCTGCAAAGAAGAGGCAAAAGGCATACTTTGATGCACACATCAAGGATAAGGGATTGAAAGAGGGAGATCTAGTGTTGGTATACACACTAAAACAACATGCCCGTAAGTTGGAAAAAAGAGGATATGGACCCATGATCATTAATAGAATTTCCACTAGTGGTGCAGTTCAGTTGGCCACTCTAGAAGGAGATATCTTGCCAAACTATATTAGTGGCTGCAGAGTCAAGCTATATCAAGAACCTCTTACTGAGGATATGCTAATGAGACTCAACACTGCTAAGAAGCGAAAAGAAGAAGAGTTAAGAGTGAGAGAAGAAGCACAGGTAGAGGCCAGAGAGCGTATTAGGCGAAATAAGTTAAGGCGATTAGGCCTAGATGTCAACTCAAAAGCCCCAAAATATCACATGGATATGTGTCAAAAGTCAGGCATTGCGACTTCTCAGGTCATTGACCGAAGACCCTTTGTGACCATAGAGATAGGACAAGGGAAGGGTGCAAGGACGGTGAAAGCATTGATTGACTCAGGTGCAGCAAGTAGTGCTGTTAGACTTTCCTACTGCCAAGACTTGGGGTTAAACATCAATCCCATAGAAGCTTATCTCATAGGATTGGGAGGTGTGGAAACCCCTTGTTTGGGCGAGGTGGAACTTCCCATCTACCTTCAAGATGTTCCAATGAAAGTCAAAGCGCTAGTATGTCAAGATGAGAACCTTACAGAACCACTTGTCTTGGGTCAAGATTGGATCTATGACCATGCAGTTAACTTAAACCTGAGAAGTCAAATTCTTCAAGTTTGGGTACATGAACAATGCATTACATTAGAATTAGAGAACTGCATGCTCCTAGATCATGGCACCACACACTCTCTTAGTTCTTCCAAGACTAATCATATGAAAGAAGATGTTGTATGTGTCAAAAGCTCTATGATGCAGAAGGAGTCAATAGTGGAAGACCAGGTTCGAAGGCGGGTGGATCTTTCTTCTTCTCCAAAGAATCAAGTAGCCACAATAGTGAGCCCACCACACAAGCAAACACAACCACAATCGTTCACAGCAACTGCTACATCAAATAGAAAGACACCATTCGATAAAAAAGCGGTTCCGGGCATGAAGCAGATCTGGGTACGCAAAGGAGCGCAACCACCAGCCTTGCCCCCACAAATCCCATCCAGGCAAGCCAACCAAGTCAGAAGACGAAGAAAGCAGCTCGGACAAGCTCAATCACGAGGTATCCAACAAGTTTGGGTGCCTAAGAAGTTAGCTGCAGCTCAACAAGGGCAATTACAAATGTGGGTACCTAAGAAGCTCTTACATCCACAACAACCTATGTTCTCCCACATGCGAAAGGTCTCAACCAAGAAGCCAAAAAGAGAAGAGGGTAAGAACCACGTACAGAGACCGAAAGAAGATCAAATCAGCTCTTCAAGAATAGTAGGAAGACGTGCAAAAAGGATATGGGTTTGGAAGCCAAAAGTACAAGCAGTCTCCATCGAACCAAAGCGCCAACCACACTGGATACCACAGTTCAGAACGCATCCGAAGAGGAAGGTGCCTGAAGTGATTTCTACAGTGCCAAATACTGTTCTACAATGGACTCCAATAAGGAGGATTACATCAGTTCGAGACTCAATGGATACCTCCACCAAGGTCGGCATCAACCTCCACGAATAACATCGAAAGCCTCGAACGAGCAACAACCATGTGCTCCTTGCACAACCCTGTCTTTTGCACCATTCAGGTCATGCATTTCCAAAGTATGCATTGATATAGGGCCACATTACACGGCCGTGCATAGACACACTTGAGAATCCCATGCACAAGAGCACAGTGACATATGTCAAACATTTCTATTGATACTAACTTTTGTGTTCTTGTTTTGTGATATCCTGTTCCTCTAAAAAAAAAAAAAAAAAAAAAAAAAAAAGGGGGGGAAAGAAAAGTGGGCGAGAGCTTGTTCCCAAGTTTGGCTTATGAAACATGAATGAGGCATGCTTAGTTGAAGGTGGAACTGTCGATTACTAGGCATTTATCAATTTGGATAGAAGTGTCTCTCGGCCAGCAGTGAGATTATTGCTGCCTTATCTGGAATGAAGAGCTTGAAGGTCCGCAACTTGAGTGATGCTTAACTACTTCATGTACCAGAGCATCCAAGGAGATATCTGCGAAAGGTAGTTCTAGAGGAGAAGACTCCTGCATATGGTGAGCTAAAGAGCATATGTGAAACTCAGCTTGGTGTAGTTACCTGATGTTGCTTGCCAAGGAATATAAAACAATTCAATTCTCAGTATTTCCTGAACCAGTATGCAACAATAGCACTGGTGAATGGTCTATGTCAATCAGCATGGTAATCTCTTAGAAACCGGCACGTGTCCAATATTCCTCTGAGTGTCAATATAGGGAAGTGAACGTGCATGAGCCCAAGCTCAGAAATGCACATTGTTAGTGACAAATGTTGCTTTGAAAAGAGGAGAGGGGATCCACCACTCAAAAGATCTCATCAGTGGACAATCAACATGGACATTCATCAACAAGGTTCCATCCCAAAGGCCGAGTGTACAACACGAAGAGGCAAACATCCATCAACCTTCGCCATGGTAAGTATCTTTACTCTGGAAACACCATAACCATGATAGTTTAGGAAACCTCTTCGTCAGCATACCCTTGAGCACTTAGCTCAAGACCCGCAATTTTTGCACCATACTTCTTCCAATGCATTTTCCAAGTAAGCATGCGTAGGGCTACATTACAAGGCCGTGCACAAGGCACATACTTTTTTCAACCCAGGCACGAACACACTTACCCATCATTCATTATGGGTTATGAGTAGTTGGCATGAATGCTCTCAACATCATCTTTAAAAGAGCTAGCAGACATCATGGGAACAACATCCATATCTCGGAAGCAAATTGAAGCCAGTAGTTGCTCCAAATCACTCTTGACAACCTCTTCTGAGCAACTTGCAGTTTTGAAAGCTCACAACGACACATTCTTGCTGGAATCCAAGGAACCAGCTCATACAACGGATGGACACCACCTCTCAAAGCACTACACAGAACAGCCCTTCCAACAAGGGTCTGTCAGGGACGACAGACTCGAGAGGGGGGGGAGTGTTGAAGCTCAAAGTCAAGGACAAAGCATGGAAGCACATCAAAAGGTGGACACACGAGGAAAGGGAGCAAGTAGGGAGCTTCAAGAAGTGTATGTCAAATTTTCAGAAGAATCCCCTACAAAAATAGTGATTTTCATCACTAGAAACCATTGTAAATACCATTATCTATTTTTAGTAACTCCATTTTGTTCAAGCCGAGGAGTCCTCGAGCTTGAGGAGTATTAGAAGTACCATCGTACCAATTTTCATAATTTTTAGACTTCGTTTGAGCCCTCAAATAAGCCCTGGAACCTAATTTTTAACTAGGCTGGACACTAGGTCTGGACAGGGCCAAAACTAGTCAAAAAACTATAAAAAGAGCTAGAGAGCTCATTTTTGAGGTTAGCTTGTTAGAGAATAGAACTTTTGTAAGAGAACTCTTTTGCAATCGAAGCTTTCCATTGTTCCTCTCTTTGATCTTACTTTGTGCGCGTGTGTGTGTATGTGTGTGCATGTTTGTGTGCTTTCACTCTCGCACTTGTGCCTTCACTTGCTCGTGGTCTTCATACCGGTCCTCACGTCTCCGCGGATTGACAAGTAAAGGAGGTGGTGCTTACGCTTGAGCTACAATGTGCTCCTTGTGCTTGTTCTAGTGGTGCACTCACTTTTGTGAAAAGTCAAAAATTTCTGTCAGTCGCGATCGATAGAGGCCTGCGACCGCGAGATAGTTTCGATGATTTTCGTACCTGCGCAGGAAGCTGGGGATGATGATACAGCAAGAACCTGCAATGAAACTCAAGAAACATGCAAAATCCGCGCACACAATATCGCTCTCTTGCTCTCTCTCACAAGTGAAATGAGGGAAATGAGGTGGGGAAGATGATATGATCAAAAAACAGAAATTTTCACGATGATGGAGATGGAGGTGGGAGATGGTGATGATGATGATGGAAATGAAGATGGAGAAGAAAGTAAAAGAAAATCGATGAGAGTGAAGAAAATACCTACAACTCCAACGCGTCAACTCTACGTCTTACCATCACACGCTCGTCCTCAAAGCTCGATCCCCGGCAACGGCGCCAAAATTTGGTGTAGCTCAGTGATGAGTAGCACCTCCTTTAATGTCAATCCGAGAAGACGTGAGGATGGTATGAAGACCTCGAGCAAGTGGCGGCACAAGTGCGTGAGTGAGAAGCACACTAGCATGCACACACATACACACACACGCGCACACACGGCAAGACAAAGAGGGAGAATCAATGGAGTTCTTAGATTACTTTCAAAAGCTCTTACAAGTTTGTTTCAATTACAATCTAACCTCAAAAATGAGCTCTCTAGCTCTTTTTATAGTGTTTGGCTAAGTTTTGGCCCTGTCCAGACCTAGTGTCCGGCCTAGTTAAAAATTAGGTTCTAGGGCTTATTTGAGGGCTCAAACGATATCTAAAAAATATGAAAATTGGCAGGTAGATACTTCTAAAGCTCCTCAAGCTCAAGGACTCCTTGGCTTGCACAAAATGGAGCTACAAAAAGATGAATTGGTATTTACAATGGTGTTTAGTGATGAAAATCACTTTAAATGGGTGTAAAGGATTTGAAAATTTAAAGGTTGCTTTAGTGCTAGATCTGCGTTGAGTGCTTGTACTTGCTTCTTCATGAGGAAAATTACTGGCCTATTTGCCAGATCTTTGTTGACTCCCTTGTCTGCTGCTAACAGTGATGAAGTTATGCCTATTCCAAGATCCAAAGGACGACCTACAGAAGAGTAGATAGATAAGATCACACTTTGGTGCACAAGGGATTCTAAAGCAATATCGTACATACTAAATGCTATCTTTGACTTTCTATTAGCACATATTAGAGGATCCAAGATACCTGAAGAGACTTGGGATGCCCTAGAGACTTTCTTTTCTGCTAGTACCAAAGCAAAAAAGAATCATGTTTGGAAGGAGTTCAACCAAATGAAGAAGACACCTAAACAAACCATCAAAAAGTTGGTTACCAAGGTCAAGGAGCTTGAGGATCAATTAGCATCCATTGGAGAGTGGATTGAAGAAGATGCTGCCATGAGGAAATTCTCAATGGGACTCAAAGTGATAAGCAATGTCAATCCTTCACCACAACTTATGATCTCATCATGGATGTGCAAACTCCAGACTTCAACATCTTTCTTGGATAACTCTTCAACCATGAGGCCAACAATAGCATAGAGAAAGGTAACTCCTATCATGGTAATTCAACTAGTGCTCTATATGCAGATCAGAAGGATAAGAAGTTGAAAGGCAAGAAGAAGGAAGAAGATGAATAGGAGACTTTCCAAGCCAACTTTGCAAGTAAGAGCAAGTGGAAATGGAAGAAGAAAGGACCAAAGCATGACTAATTCAAAGGTCAGAATGTTCGACCTTGTGCCATCTGTGAAAAGATTAACCACACCAATCAGAATTGTTGGTTCAATGGGAAGACCTAGAAAGGAATTGGAAGAGGTGGATATGGAAGCAATCGAGGCAGAGGTGGACACAACTTCAACAATAACAATAGAGGCCATAGTAGAAGGGACTATAACAATTATTATGAAGATCAAGCACATGAAGAATCATTAGTTCTAATGAATCTAAGCCACAAAGAAGGTAAAGAAGATGATCATTTTTTCTACATAGATTTTGGATTTTCAAATCATGTTGCACGGAACATTAACTTATTGGACTTAGTACATACAGATGTACGGGGACCAAGTCAAGAACCTTTATTGGCAGGATCAAGGTATTATTTCTCATTTATTGATGACCATAGTAGATGGACTATTCTATACTTTATCAAGAGTAAGAATGAAGTGTTTGGTTGCTTCAAAAAGTACCTAGCACATTTGGAGAATCATACAGGTAGATGACTTAAGAAGCTGAGATCTGATGGAGGGGAGAATACTTCTCCGAAGTGTTTGATGAATTCTTGCAGGATAAAGGTACCAAAAGGGAAGTGACTACCAAGTACTCTCCTCAACTAAATGGAATTGTTGAGAGAGGAAAAAAGACATTGGTTGGATCAGTAAACACAATGTTTGAAGAGAAGAGGTTGCATTTCAATTTCTATGTAACTCATATGGGTTACAGGTTCTATAATCCTTCAACCAAGAAATTCACTACAAGTAGGGATGTTGTATTTGAAGAACGTAGGTCTAGGTATGATGAAGACAAACAAAAGGTAACTCTACCATATGATCTTGATTCTAGTTCTCATCAATTAGGAAGAAATCATGATACACACGTTCATGATCCAAAAAGTGATATAGATGATGAACAAGATGAAAGGGAAAACCATTACAAACTATGGAAGTTAAGGGGCAGAGCAAAGATGCAAGAGTGTGGAGAATGTTGTAAGCAAGCTCCTAGAAGGCCAACAAGAGAGAAGAAACAACCATAAAGGTATGGATATGATTCCACATTTGTCACAAAGCATTCAATCGACTTGGCAAAACAATCAATTTCACCAGAACCCTCAATCTATGAGGACACAAAGGGAAACCCTAATCCGGAAAAGGCAATGAAAGAAAAAATAGATGCATTGAAGGAGATGGACACTTGGGATTCAATTCCAATGTCATCCAATGAAAAGGTAATTGGTTGTGGATGGGTATATAAATTTTAAAAGAAACTAAGCTGGATCAATTTGTAGGTACAAGGCAAGATTAGTTGCCAAAGGTTTCTCACAAATGCATGGTAAAGACTATGAAGAAACATTCTCATTAGTTGCAAAGATGACTACAATCAAGACATTGATAAGTATAGCTGCTCCAAGAAATTGGAAACTCCTCCAAATTGATGTAAAAAATGCATCTCTAAATGGTTGGATAAGTGAAGACATATACGTCACAACCTCTAGGTTTTAAAAACCCTTGCATCTTATGTTTGCAGACTTAAGAAAGCATTGTATGGATTGAAACAAGCTCCTAGAGCTTGGAATTAGGGTGTGGAAGTGATCGCAATCTGGGTGGATCGGGCCCTGTCATGGCACATGCACAGTGTATGAATCTAGTGAGTGTTGGAAGGTTTATGTAATAAAAAATGTGAAGGTGAAGATGAGGTTGGGTATGGGGGGAAGAGATGTCATGATTTGATTAGAGAAAGGGGAATATATGAATGCAAGATAAACACATAAACATGAATGACGAGGACAAAACAAACCATTCACATGAATCAATTCAGAAAGGAAGAATGGTCCAAAAATATGGAGCTTCTTAAACACTTTCCAAATCTAATTCATATTCATAGGTTCTTTTGGATGGAATGAATGCATGATGAGAAAAAAACTAAAAGCACAATCATGAATCAGTATCGAAAGGAAGAATGGTCCAAGAATGGAGCTTCTTATACACTTTCAAAACTTAAACATATGCATGGGTGTTTGTGGATGGTATGAATGCACGTGGGTCATGATTTATGAATGAATAGAAAATAATTCTCTCAACCTTAATGGATCATCCTCACTGGTTCAACAGAATACTGCAGAGCCTTCTCACACATAGAAAGAGATAGAAGGTGACATGTAAAAACATATAAGAGACTAAGAGACAAGAGATAGAGACATGAATTAGAAGATATTGTTATGACATACATATACATGAATGTTGTGAAACCTCAAGCTAAGCATTCTATTGGTCAAAGGTGGTCCACACAACCCTCTCACCATGACACTTCAACCAAATGTCACACGTAAGAGGATAGGTTCCACTTCATTGACCCTATGTCTTTCTAGGATCATAATGTGTTTCTAAAGAAGTCTAAGACTCAAAAAACCAGCTCTAACTCACTCAAACGCTCCACTGAGGGTGAGCAAAGAAAGATAAACTGGGTTTATGAGCCTATCCTAGAGTGGAAGTCTAAATATTGATTCTAGGAACTATGCTCTACTAGCCCACCTTGGATCCTCACAGGCTCAACTGAGGGTGATCGTTGCAAGGAAACAATGTGCTCTCAAGGGCCCTATGGATGGCTAACAATGATGTTCTAGGAGTTTGGAGGGGGGTGTATATAGTTTTTTGAATGAATTTGGGCCCTTGGATTTAGAGAAATCAAGTGTCCACCCTAAGATTACCTGCTTTTCATTACAACCATTGGATTTATCAAATGGATGGCTAAGATTGGTTCTTATATGATATCTAGGGCAAAGGGGGAAAAAATAGGCACCTTCATTCTCCACCATTGGATATGGGGCTGATCTGGATCGTCGGATCAGTGCTGACATCAATTTAGATAAGATAAGCTACTATTTTTGGAGAAACTTTGCATTATTGATCTTTGATCATCAAAAAAGGTTTATCGGATGAAACAAATTGTGGATCCTCCTTGCTTTAAGCTTTAGTACATCTCCACCCTTCAATGTGAGCTCATCCTAATCGTACAACATGGTTCAATCATTGTTTGCCATGTGGTAGCGCTTCAGGCCTTCAATTTTCTTATTCTAGGAAACTACGGTGACCTTGAAAACTAGATTTTGTGCTCTTTGACCCTTCAAATATCCTTTGATGAAGATGAAAATTTTTAGGGCTATGTTTTGAAAGGTCTCCTTTAGGAATATGCAAAAAAAAACTCCCATCTAAATCTCCCTTGTACAAGCTTGACTACATTTGGAAGCTTGCAAGGTGGCATTAAGGTGTCTAGGAAGCTCTAATAGCCTTGAAAAATTTTACAAATATGTAGCCACATATGATTTATGTACATGCCAAACCATATGGCTAACGAAAATTCCTATACAAGATTTTTTAGGGTCTAAGTGGAAAAATTACATTTTTTCAAAATGCACATGGCATATCAATGTGGTAGAAAATCCATTTACATGTGAAATTCAGGTTATAGACCTACCTTTGCTAGGCTTACAAGTATATGAATTTTCATGTGGTTTGGAGACATTGAAATTTTTGCCCTAATTTCCAAAATTTGACTAGCTTTGAGTGCTACCCTAGATTTGCTTGATTTCTTCCAAAGTTTGCATGTGAACTCCCTTTGTCATCCTTGAAGAATCATGGACTTCTCAAGGAATTCAGGCTACCTTCACCGAATGTGTTTCCTGTAGGCCTTCATAAATGAGAGAGGAGAGAAAATTACGACGATATTCGCACCCACTAAACCTGCGATTCCTCCGGAAGCACCATTCTAGTATCTGTGAAAAACCTACTATGCCTCTTTAGCTTCCTTTGGCATGCTCTCTTTTAACTAGAAAGGATCTCATACTCAAAGATTACAATAGGACATGATAGGATGTCCAATATACTAGACTAGATAAGACTAGTAGGACTAGAACTCAAACTAGAACTTGGAAAGTCCTTTCTTGGAGATCATGAATCCTTGAGCTCCCAAGGATGGCATCAACAATAGTGAGCATATATGTGGGCAACCCCTCCTTATATACGTTTTAAAGCGGGTTCATCGATGTTCAAGCAAATAGATAGCCAATCTTAGGATTTTGGCCTATTTTGGACATGATGGAAGCATTATTTTATCCAAACTCTAAACCAAGCATGAGATAAAGAAACTCATATGGAATCTAAGGTTCATGATAGTTTCCTTTGTCCATGACACTAGGGACTTCTTGTTTCAATTTCTTCCAAGTTGTTGCATACATATTTTGTACATCAAAAACTATAAAAAGATCATCCAAACTATTTCAATTGTCTTGCATATTTGCAATACAAAAGACACAAAAATTCCATTTATTTTAATTTGTTTGCATATTTTCGCTTTCAACTTCGCATTCTTGCACCAAAAAACACATAAAAAACACAACAATATTTTTTTTCCAAGCTTTGCATATTATATTTGCACTTCAAAGACATTCAAATTTTTCAAAAACAAAAACTTTATATTTCTTTGCATTTTTGCATGAGTTGATCAAATGTTATATTGGCACAAAACAAAGTAAGTGAATTTAATGCACTAAAAAATAAAAAGCTTAAATTTGAGGTTGAAGATATAGTCAAGAATGTTAAAACTCAAACAAGATTAAAGAATCAAGATAGGGTGGAAGAAATTTGTATGAGCATGATCATTTAGAAACAAGAGGCAAAGTTAGTTCAAGATATTCTTAGGGAGAAAGGAAAATTCAGAGGAGTTGATGTGACTGACTATTTAGATGCTTTTGAGGAGTTATCTCAACTTCATGGATTTCCTAAAACCAAGTTCATTTCTTATTTGAAAAGATTAGAAACCATATCTGTGATTGCTAAAATGAAGCCCATGAGAGTTTAGGTTGGGATGATCTTAGGAAATAAATATAGAAATAATTTTTCCTTAAAGATTTTAGTCAACATAGTAGAGAAGGATTTATGAGATTGATAAACTCTCCCACACCTAGTACATTTATTACACAACTCCATACAGAACTCATGATAGTATTTTTCCAATTCTTGTTGAGATATTAAGCTCAACATGTGATGATTCAGGATGACACGTATCACTTTTTCATTTCTCTGACATGTATAGTGGTCACGCAAGTATATGCCAGGGACACTTCCGTGAGCTTTATTGATTTATCTAGCGAGAGTGATGGCACATTTGTTTCTTGCGAGCTCACTCATTCACAGACATTAGTTTTTTTCGTGTGTACTAGTCTTTATATATTGCACTTGTTGTATTCTTGCTTTAGGTCATTCTTGTACATTCCTTTTTGGGTAATAAAAGAAGAAGAAGAAGATCATTCTTCCTTGCCTCAATCTGGGTGTGCGCTTTTCTTTGATTTTGAGAGCATGTGTGTGAGCTCTCTTCCTTATCTCCTTCCTCGTGACATGGTATGGGAGCCAATGTGGCTGTAGAGAGCTCGTAGAGAAGGTTGACAATGAAGAGTATACGAGAAGGTGTGGAGAAATCACAATTCACAAACGACCTCAGATTGCTATAAAAATTGGTGTGAAGGTAGAAAACCTCCGTTTAGGAGCCATCTTGACCTTCGTTTCTAGGCCGCAAGGTGTGGCCAACAAAAAAACTAGGTCAGTTTGTGAAACTGTAACTCGCATCCTGTTCAAAAACACTCATATATTTGAGATCCAAAATTTCAAGCGATTCTATGTACTATTGATACACAAAAACTATGTTTTTTTTAGATCGAAATGTCATGTCATAGTGCGATAGTGTTCAAGCAGAAGTGTTGCTAGTAGTGTTTAGCAGTGTTGTGAATTGCTGCAAAAATGGCAAACGCAGATGGAATGAGTCAGCTTATGAGTGATTAGTTGGACAAGAACAACTTCCATGATTGGAGATTCAAAATGACAGATTTCCTGACAGGAAAAGGCTATTGGAAGTAGCGAAGGAGAGAACGAAAATGCTCCATAGTTACCAGAAAGAAATCAAACTGTAGACTAGTTAAGAGCATATGAGGAATGGAATCAAGGAGCACAAAAAGTAATGTATTGGCTATTTATTAGCATATAAGATAGCATGATTGGACACATATAGGATGCCAAGACTCCAAAAGAGGCTTGGAACAGTTTGGTCACTTTGTATGAGACTAATACAAAGGCACAGAAATCGCAACTCAAGAATAAGCTCCATACTTTGGAGAAAATCAGCATGTTAGTAAGTGAATACACTCTAAAAATCAAAAGCATATGTGAGTCACTTCCATCTATTGGTGTGATTTATTGGAGTTACACATCTGCAAAAGCACAGGAACAACACAAGGAAGAAGAAGAAACTTAGAGCACAACACACAATACTGAATGTATTAACACTAGAATGTACAAAGATAAGTAGCCCATTAGGGCAATAAGCATATATACAATATGAGGGGAAAAAACCTCATAAAGAGGGAAAAAAGTGCTCTGCTGGTCCTAGAGTGTTTACACACATCACTACCTAAATATCTCAACAAATCCCCCCTAGGAGTGATGCGGTGAACAAGGAGCTAGCACCCATGTATAAGGAAGTGCCAAGCTATGTGGAATCAATCCACAAAAGGAACTAAGCCCAAAGCTTTGTGGAAAGCTTCAAACTTCTCATAGGAAGAGCCTTCGTGAAAAGATCTGCAATGTTCTCCTACGTGGGCACATATGCCAAGATGATCTCCCCAACAAAGAACCTCTCCCTAACATAATGATAATGCATAGGGTTCCTCGCAACTGCCAATGCGCTCTCACTATTAGTGAAGATGGTGGTGGCAGAAGACTGGCCAACACTCAAATCAGCCATAAGGCATCTGAGCCACACACACTTAATAGTCGCTGTGAAAGATGTCCTATACTCAGCCGCACAACTGGAAGTGGCCATAGTAGGATACTTCTTGCTCAAACAAGATATACATGAACTACCAAGCATTAAGCAAAAGCTACTATTGGACACATGAGTTTCATAGCAACCAGCCCAATCACTATCAGAAAAATCATGCAAATCTGGCGGTACTGATCCCCCCTTGTAAACAATCCAAGTAGCTGGGTACCACTCAAGTAGCAAAAGATGCACTTAACCGCCTGCCAATGCTTGACACCTAGGCAACACATACGCCTTCTTATCTGTGAGAGAGCAAACTAAATATCTGGTTGAGTAATGCATAAGTACATCAAGCATCCAACAGCCTACTGATAGAGAACAGCATCAAAGGAGTGGCAATAGGCTTATAGCCTTCAAGGCCAAAACACTTCAATAATTTGTCAATATATTTCATCTGACACAAAGCTATTCCATCAGCAACTTGCATAAACTGAATACGCAAATAGTGATGCAAATGTCCCAAATTAGAAATCTCAAATAAGGCATGCAAATCAGCCTTAAAATCAGCAATATGTGTGACATGAGGGACCAATGAGCACCATGTCATCAACATATACCACAATGATTAGAAGCACATCATTAGCATGCTTAACATATAAGATGCTTTGAGTTGGATTATTTCCAAAACCATATGCAATCAGATAGGCATGTATCTTTTTATACCAAGCACGTGGTGCTTGCTTTAATCCATATAATGCCTTCTTTGACCTCCACACTTGGTTTTCATGCCCTTTCTGCACAAAGCCATAGGGCAGAAAAACATACACTTCTTCATGCAAGACACCATTCAGAAATGCTATTTTAATGTCCAACTAATGTACATTCCAACCATGATGAGTTGCAAGTGCACAAATGCTACAAATAGTAGTCATTCGGCAAGTAGGAGCAAAGGTTTCATCAAAATCAATGCCTCTTTCTTGCGCATAACCCTTTGGAACAAGCCTAGCTTTATACCTGTCAACTCTTCCATCACGTTTATGCTTTAGCTTGTATACCCTCTTAGTGCCAATAGACTTCTTTCCAAGAGGCAATTCACATAAAGACCAGGTACCATTTTTCATGATAGCATCATATTCAAGTTGCATTGCAGCCATCTAATGTTCAAAATTTTGTGCTTCATCAAACAAAATAGGTTCAGTCTCATCAGAGAGACTAGAGGCAGCCATTGCATAGCAATCTGATGCAAAAGAGGCAATATGAGAGCCTGATTGAGTATGATATGATAGAGGTGCATCTAATTTGTTGTCACGCAAGGTCTACACCAGCCATTTTGGCATACTTTTTGCCTGCCTCAATATCAGATCTCTCATCAACAAGTGCATCATGTAGATCTGCATAAAAAATGGAATGATCTGCATCATCACATGAAACCTATAAAGGTTGAGAAGTTGCCTCATTAGGACCAGCACTAGACTATCCACCTATAAAAAGAGGCAGGAAACTATCATACATGTCTTTGGAGCTAACAAATGTCTCCTTAGTACATGAAAGGAATGGCTGAATAGCGTCTTCCACAAAAAAAAATCACGGCTAACCAGAATGCATTTAGTATGTGGATGATACAAATGATAGCCTTTATGTTTTCAGAACTATACCCAACAAAAATACATTTTACTACTTTATCATCCAATTTTCTACGATGTTGTTCAGGCACTAATACATATGCCAGACAAGCAAAAACATGTAGATGAGCAACAAATGGCTTTCCACCATGCCAAGCCTCATATGAAGTGATAGATTGTAGCACTTTAGTGGGACACATGTTCAGTACATATGTTGCACACATAATAGCCTCAAGCTAGAAACTATGTGGTAAAGCCTGACTCTTGACCATACACCTCGACATCTCTATGAGTGACCTATTCTTTCATTAAGAAACTCCATTCCATTGAGCTGTATACGACACTCTACACTAATGTTTTATCCCACGTTTAGCCAGAAATGCATTAAAGTCAGAAGACCCCCCCTCGATTAGAATGGAGGGTGCCCATTTTACATACTCATGGATTTTCAGCCAAAATCAAAAACTATTTGAAGCACATAAACATGTCGGACTTTTCCTTCAATGGTTATACCCATGCATGCCTGGAAAAATCATTGAGGAAAGTCATGAAGTAAAGATAGTTTCCAAAAGAAGGTGTCTGCATGGGACCACAAACATCATTATGTACAAGCTGTAATTTTTAGAGTAGCCCGAATTGAACCATCTTTTGGAAAGGAAGAACACTGCATTTTGCCCAAAATATAGCCTTCACATACATGTTTACCGGGCGCCTCAAGTTTGGGCAAAGAGGACACCATTTTAGAATTTGGCAGGCATAACAAGCTAGCAAAATTCAGATGACTAAAGCATGCATGCCAAAGCTTTGCATCTGACATAGCCTAAGAATCATGTACTGCACATGCCAAATCATTTACAGATTTTTCATAGTATATGAGCTTATACAGCCCACAACATAAAATTCGAGAAGCAATAATGACATTGCCATTTGACAGATCATGAAATGTACATCTGTCATCAACAATTTTCACAACCAAGCCAATCTTGGCTAATGCAGAAACTGATAATAGATTATTCTTGATCCCTGGCACAAACAAAGCATCTGACAAAGTGAAAGAACTATCATCAGTAGTAGTCAAAATGATCTTTCCAACTCCCATAACAGGATAGGAGGAGTTGTTGGCGCATGTCACAGTATTCCTTGTAGGGGTAGGCTCGAGTGAAGAGAAGAAACTGTGTGCGAGGTAATATGTTTGGTCACCCCACTATCAGAATACCAAACATCTGAGTCTATTGTAGACATGCACTGCTCATGAGAAGATGGGTCAAAATTGCAAACAATAGTAAACACACATTCTTCTTCTTGTACAAGATTAGCAAACTATGTTTTTGGTGTAGAGGCCTCTGAAACAACCATTCCGGCCTCTTTCTTCTTTGCCTCTTTAGCAGCTAGTTTGGGACAACTCTTGATGACATGATCATTTGCTTTACAGTATTTGCAAAACAATTTCTGTGTTTCTAATTTCTTCTCATCTTTCTCTTCCTTCTTTGAATGTGCAGTATTTGCAAATTTTTGCTTACTAGTAGGAGAGCTCCATTTACCTTTGCCCTTCTGACTAGCCAAAAAAGCTTGATGTGCAACATGCATAATAGACCTGTTCTGCCTAGACTGGTCTTCCTACAACAAAACAGAGACTAACTCCTCAAATGAAAAGGCATTTGGATTTCCTTTCATCATCAAACGAAGAGTAGAAGCAAAACTGTGATATGAGTCATGAAGACCATTCATAATGGTCTCCACAAGTGATCTATCTGGTATAACTTCATCAGCAGAAATCAATTGTTCTTTCAAATCCTTGATCTTTGTGAGAAAATTATCCATAGAATCACATTCATTCATGTGCTCACTGTCCAAGTTTTTTCAAAGATAAGCAACACGAGCCTCATTCCTAGCCTGGTACAATGTGGTAAGTGTATCCCAAGTATCCTTAGCCATTCTACAAGAGTGAATGTGAGGAATAATGGTAGCTTTAATGCAGAAAGTATCAATGCATGTGCCTGAGTATCTCTGCCATCCCAATGAATTTGCTCTACAGTAGGTGCAATAGAAACAGTAGCACGAATAGGATCTATAGAATATCATCATATTCGACACCATCTCCATCAGCTCTAGCACTTGTATTTGTAGTACTTGTATTCGCAGGTGTAACACAACGTCTTTCAACACCCTGCACAATATTCCATAGTCCTTTTGAGACCAATACATGATGCATCATATAAGCCCATAATGGGTAGTTGGTACCATCCAACTTATCCTCAATAGCCAATATACGGAATACATCACTACTTTCAACCATGGCTGGTGACTAAAATACCTTGATGCAAAAAATTGACTGTATCTCAAAAAGTTGAACATAATTTCGCAGACAAATTTTGCTAAATTGGTAGTAGACTTCGAGACGCTTATAATGGCAAACCAAAACTAGTATATATCTTTGGCACAAAAAGACAAAATAGCCTACACAGGCATTGTGATAGTGCATTCGGAGGCCAAAATGAGCTCACATCATGATTTTTGCACCACAGAGTAAAGCTGTTTTGATCTCCAAAACACCTTGAGTATGCTTACCAAATTTCATGCGATTTGGAGATTGCAACCGAAGAGTGTAGACAATGCCCTAGATGAAGCGATTACCCATTGTTAGAGTTAGACGTCTGCGGAAGCACACAAATAGCACAAGGAAGAAGAAGAAGCTTAGAGCACAACACACAATACTGAATGTATTACCACTAGAATGTGCAAAGATAATTCGTCCATTAGGGCAATAAGCATATAGAAGCCGGGGGGAAAAAACCTCCTAAAGAGGGAAAAAAGTGCCCCGGCGGTCCTAGAGTGTTCAAACACATCACTACCTAAATATATCAACATGAATGTAGATGATGATGATAGGTGGAAGTGTGCCTTCGTGGTCTAGGAGCTGCATATAAGCAGTTCAAAACTTCCATATAGACTAGGGAAAATATTTTGAATTTTGTTGATCTGGTGTCCATGTTGATTATTGAAGAAAGGAATCTTGGTGAGGACTCAAACTCTGAAGGAAAATCTAGTTCTCAGAAGGTATTCTACTCTGGCAAAGGAAGAGCCAGACGTAGAGGTTTCAAAACTGGAAGAGGAAACAGTAACCAAGACCGAAGTGAACAATAGAATCATGCAAGAGGTAGAGGACGATTTCGAGGCATGCAAAGCCAAAGAGGTCGCAAAAATTTCCAAAGAAATGATTCAAGTAATGATAGTAAAGGATGGTGGAATTGTCTTAAGCCTGAACACTTTGAACGTGATTGCAGGTTGAAGAATCAAAATAACAGAAGGCAACAAAACAACTATGCATCCACAAGCGCAGATGATTCTGAGAAGTTGTTCATGGTTCAACATCATACGATGAATATGATGTCCGCTTGTGTTTCAAAATCGAATGATAATGTTTGATATCTTGATTTAGGTGCTTCAAATCACAAGACCACTCATGCACAATGGTTTAGTACTTTGCAAAAATTGCCAGTTCCTAGATATGTTGAAACAGCTGATGACACATCACACCCTATTAAGCATATAGGAAATATAGCACTATCTACGGAGGATGGAGAGGTAAAACATCTTGTTGATGTGCTTCATGCTCCAAATATAACAAAGAATCTGGTTTCTGTTGGACAAATGGTTGACTAGGGATTAAAAGTGAGGTTCAATGTTGATGGGTTATATGCAGAAGAGTACAAATAGAATGGAAGATTGATTGCAAAAGGAAACAAAGTGGGTAGGATGTTCACCTTAAATGTGAAATTTCTTGAAATGAATGCATCTATGTTTGCAAAAGGTGCAAGAGTTATTGCTGATATAGAGATCTGGCACAAACGAATCGGACATGCAAATCTGCAAAGGCTGAAATTGATGCATTCAAAAGAGATTTCCAAGGACTACCAATTTTCAAGGTTGTAGAGATGCAAAAGGTATGTGTAGCATTTCAATTTGGTAAACAATCAAGAGCATCATTTCCGCATGACAAGCATGTTAGTGAGAATGTGCTAGAAATTGTACATATAGATGTTTTGGGTCTTGTAGAGACCACATCTATGGGTGGTTGCAAATTTTATGTTACTTTCATTGATGACCATACACGAAAAGTATGGGTATATTTCATGAAAGAGAAGAGTGAGGTGTTCACTCACTTCCAGAATTTTAAAGCTATGGTGGAAAAGCAGATAGGGAAGTATATTCAGACATTAAGATCTGATGGAGGAGGTGAATACATGTCAAATGAGATCAGAAACTTTCTAAAAGGTCATGGAATTTGATATCAATTTTCATGCAGGTACACAATGCAACAGAATGACATTGCTGAATGCAAAAATAGACATATTGCAAAATTAGCAAGAGCCTTGATGGCTGAGAAGAATATGGCTGGTTGTTATTGGGTAGATTTTGTGATATAGTTGTATACATCATGAACGAAATTCCAACTGTTGTTATACATCAAGTTACACCTGAAGAAAGGTTCAAAAAGCCAAAATTATCCCATATGAAAGTTTATGGATTTATTGCATATGTACATGTTCCAGATGAATTGAGGATGAAGCTTGATCCAAAAGCAGAAAAATGTGTCTTCACTGGATACTCCCTTCAGCAAAAGGGATATAAATGTTATAACCCACTCACACGAGAGGTGAAGGTGAGCAGAGATATGGCATTTGATGAAATGTCAAGCTTTTATGCAGATTCCAAAGATAGGCTTAATCTTGAATCAAATGACAAAGAAAATTCTAAAAATAGAGTGCAAAATCTCAAGTTTTGAGTAGATCGGATGCATCACCAAGCAATAGCTCCAACTCAAATCCATGGAGTGAAAGACTATGTGGAAATTTCAATCCATCAAATTCATCAAATACATTTAATAAAGGTAAAGAAAAGCTTTTTGTTGGTAGTTAAAAATGTAGATGTTTTGAAGATGTTGATGGAGATTCAAGCGGTTCAGAAAAGAGCCTTGATGAAGTGCTAGGATTGCCCTCTGTGAAGACCCCAAGAGTAAGAAAGGCACATGCAGATGATACAAGGAGAAGTGACCTAGGACCAAGAAGATCTGGGAGGATGTGGAATTCAGTGCAACAATTGACATATGATAGTTACATGGCTCATCATTGTGCCTACATGACAAAGGTAATACAAGATGTTGAACCCTCTTGTTTTGAAGATGCAATCCGAAATGCAAGTTGGGAGCTTAACATATAACGTGCTCTCAATTGGACTATTCTCAAAACCTTGTGCAATCACATAGGCATGTATCTTTTCATACCAAGCACGTGGTGCTTGCTTTAAACAATACAATGCCTTCTTTAACCTACACACCTAGTTTTCATGCCCTTTTTGCATAAAGCCACATGACTACAAAACTTACACTTCTTCATGCAAATCACCATTCCAAAATGTAGTTTTAATGTCTAACTGATGTACATTCCAACCATGATGAGCTGCAAGTGCATAGATGCTATGAACAGTAGTCATTCGATAAGTAGGACCAAAGGTCTCATCAAAATCAATGCCTCTTTCTTGAGCATAATCCTTTGCAACAAGCCTAGCCTTATACCTGTCAATTGTTCTATCACGCTTGCACTTAAGCTTGTATACCCACTTAGTGCCAATGGCCTTCTTGCTAGGAGGCAAGTCACATAAAGAGCAGGTACCATATTTCATTATAGCATCATATTTAGATTGCATAGTAGCCATCCAATTTTCAAACATTTGTGCTTCATCGAACAAAACAAGTTCATTCTCATCTTAGAGACTAGAGGCAGCCATAGCATAACAACACATAACAACCTCAAGCCAAAACCTGTGTGGTAAAGCCTGACTCTTGACCATAAACCTCACCATCTCCATGAGTGACCTATTCTTCCATTCAACAACTCCATTTTTTTGAGGTCTATATGGCACTGTACATTGATGTTTTATCCCATGTTTACACAAAAATGCATTAAAGTCAGAAGACATATATCCCCTCTCCTTAACTAGAACAGAGGGTGTCCATTTTACGTGTTGAAAGATTTTCAGCCAAAACCAAAAATTGTTTGAATCACATGAATACTTCATACTTTGCCTTCAATAGATATACTCATGCATGCCTAGAGAGATCACCGATGAAAGTCACAAAGTAAAGATAGTTCCCAAAAGAGGGTTTCCGCATAGGACCATAGACGTCACTGTGAACAAGGTGCAATTTCTATGTAGCTCAAACTAAACCATCTTTTGGCAATGAGGAATGTTGCATTTTACCCAAAATACAACCTTCATATACATGTTTCTTGGGTGCCTCAAGTTTGGGTAGAGAGGACACCATTTCAGATTTCTGCAAGTATAGCAAACTAGCAAAATTCAGATGACCAAGGTGTGCATGCCAAAGCTTATAGCTTGAGAATCATGTACTACACATGCCAAAGCATTCACAGATTTTTCATAGTCTATGAGCTTATACAACCCATGACATAGAATACCAAAAGCAATAGTCATGTCACCATTTGATAGATCATGAATTGTACATCTGTCATAAACAAATTTCACAACCAAGCCAATCTTGGCTAAAGTTGAAACTGATAACAGAAGGATAAGAGGAGCTATTGGTGCATGTGACAATATTCCCTGAAAGGGCATGCTTGAGTGAAGTGAAGAAACTGCACTATGAGGGGATATGTTTGGTTGCCCCACTATCAAAGTACCAAACATCTAAGTCTACTGCAGACATACATTGTTCTGGAGAAGATGGGTCAAAATCGCAAAAAATACTAAACACCCACTCTTCATTCTACACAAGATTAGTAGAGTTTGTTTTTGGTGTAGATACCTCTACAACAACCATTCCAGCCTCTTTTTTCTTTGCCTCTTTTGTAGCTAGTTTTGGATAGTTCTTTATGACATGATCATTTCCTTTACAATACTTACAAAAGAATTTATGCTTTTCTAATTTCATCTCATCTTTGTCTTCCTTCTTCAAATGTGCAGCATTTACAAATTTTTGGTTATTAGTCGATGAGCTCCATTTACCTTTGCCCTTCTGATTAGCCAGGAAAGCTTGATCTGCAACATGCATAATGGACGTGTTTTTCCTAGACTAATCTTCTTGCAACAAAACAGAGACTAACTCTTGAAATGTCAAGGCCTTTGGATTGCCTTTTCATCATCAAACAAAGAGTAGAGGCAAAAGTCTTGTATGAATCAGGAAGATCCTTCAAAACGGTCTCCATAAGTGAGCTATCTGGTATAACATCACTAGTAGAAATCAATTGTTTCTTCAAGTCTTTGATCTTTATCAAAAAACTATCCATAGAATCATCTTCATTCATATGCTCACTCTTCAACTATTTTCAGAGATAAACAACATGAGCCTCATTCCTAGCCTGGTACAATGTGGTAAGTTTATTCCAAGCATCCTTAGCTATTCTGCAAGAGCGAATGTGAGGAATAATGGCATGTTTGATAGACAAGGCTATCAGTGCATGTGCTTGAGCATCTCTTCCATTTCAATGAATTTTCTCTACAATAGGTGCAACAAAAACTACAACACAAACAGGAATCTATAGAATATCACCATCTTCAACACCATCTACATCAGCTTTAGTACCTACATTCGTAGGCGTAATAGGATGTTTTTTAACACCCTGGATAATATTCCACAGTCCTTTTGTGACCAATACATGACACATCATACAAGCCCACAATGGGTAATTTGTACCATCCAACTTGTCCTCAATAGCGAGCATACAAGATACATCACTACTTTTCTGCCATGGCCATTGACTAAAAATACCTTGATGCAGAAAAATAGGTTATCTGAAAAAGTTGAACACTATTACCGTGATGCATTCTACTAAACTTGTAGCAGACTTTGAGATGCTTATACTGGCGACTCAAAACTTGTATATATCTTTGGCAAAGAAACATGAAACAGCCTACACAAGCACTGTGATAGTGCGTTTGGAGGCTCAAATGAGCTCAGATTGCAATTTCATGTGATTCTGAGACTATGACCATAGGGGTATGGACGACACCCTAGATGAAGCGGTGACTTGCTTTGATACCAATGTTTGTAGTTTGAGGTTTGTAGAAGCACAAGAATAGCACAACGAAGAAGAAGAATCTTGGATCACAACACACAATACTGAATGTATTACCACTAGAATGTACAAAAATAAGTAACCCATTAGAGCTATAGGCATATATAAAAGCTAAGGGAAAAAAGCTCCTAAAGAGGGAAAAAAGTGCCCCGGTAGTCTTAGTGTGTTTGCACACATCACTACCTAAATATATCAACAATAGATGAATATACATTAAAGTTGAATCTACATGTTGCTCACTATTGCTCTTCTCTCAGTCATCATCTTTAGTTTAGTATATTTATCAAGATTAGTTTTCATAGCTCAGGAGTCAAATATTCATGCATAAGAACACATTGTAAAGGTATTAGTGTCTAATTTGATTGTTCAAAATCTTGCACCATTTGGATTCTTTTACAATGTCTATTGCAGAATAAAGAAGCACAAAAAAGCAAGCCCCATTCAAATTATGGGCACAAATTTTCTTCTTCAAGTTTCTATGAAATCCATCATGAAGCCATGTAAATGCACTAGAGGAGTCCTCTAGATGCATATATTCCAAATGATGTAACATAATTGTTGTAACTTAGTAGGAAGTAAGTATTTTCCAATAAAAGTGTCAGTCTCAAATATGAAAGGACCATTTTTAGGGCACATGTATATAAGTCATTTTGTGACTCTTTGTAGACACTTTTTGCCATTTTGAGGAAACAAGGCTGAAATTTTGAATTTTGCTTCTTCCTTGCTGTGTATCTTCTTCTCCAAGAGTTTATGTGTGTGTTTGATGCTTGCAATGTATGTCGAGCAGTGTTCTCTACCCCATTCCCTCTTATTTTCATAGCTATAATGCATGTGTAAAGCTTAGTGAGTCATTGAGCTGAACTAGGGTTTCCTACAAATCACTATTTTTCTCATAAGTTGAAGCATGATTGTTAGATTTAATTAGAAATGGCACCATTAGATGTGTCTCGTTAAGAGCTTCAAAAGAAACCTACTATTGACCATATTTGGAGTTCGAACCTAAAAGAAAAGTTTAAATTTGTGCTTACTATTGTTACAAGTATCGCAACATGCATTTTCAGAGGATTAATGAGTAGGGGAGGTAACAGAACTGAGTCCCATGCATTGTAGCATTTTCACGTCGCTTACCATATTGTGTGCACATGTCTTCATACATGATATGTCTAATTTAACGGATTGATAATTAAGCATGTATTAATCCACCACTATATGCACTTGTGGGGTGATTGAGGTACAGTCTTAGTTGACACAAGTCCCTAAGACCTTACAACTTAGGTACACATGCTTTTGGAACCGTTACTAGGGAGCTAGTCCAATCAAGATGCCTTCATGATGGTGATAGCTTTGGAGTGAACCAATCGTGTGAGTAGAGGTAGTTTTAGTAGTGGCAAGGCACAAAATATTTTAGCACTTGTTACTTCACACTTTCGGAGTGTGTGTAATGCATTTTTAAGGTTAGGAGTGAGGGAGTGAGAGAGAGTTAGGGTTTAGGAAGGAGAGAGAGGCAGGATTAGGGCAAGTAAGATACCATCAAAAAATTTAAAAAAATATAGGAAGAAAAAAAAAGACAAAAAATCAATTCCTTTCAGTTAGGGTCCTTGGCACCCAAGGCCATAAAACCCAAAATCATTTGAGCTCCCAGTCACTTGTTCCGAAGCAAGTATCATGAGAGAGCAGCATGTAGTATCCTAAGCTTGGTATCGTGGAGAACTCAAAGTTTAGCTGTTGGTTGAGGGTAAGACTTGGAAGGCATATTCTTAAAGGTGAGAACTATACCCCCATAATCTCTGAAAATAAAAAAGGCACTTACAAACATGACATGACACATCATCATGTCGTGGGATAGCATAGAGGGTGTAGAGTGAATTTTTTCCCTACACAGTGGGCCAAGAGAGAAGAGGAGTGTGTGAGAGACACTTTGCACATAAATTTTAAAATTTTTGATCATTTTTTGCTATAGTATCACGATCAGTTGAGTTTTGGTATCACCATATCAGAATTCCCTAGTATTGTGATACTCACAAGGTATCGTGTATCACACATCGCCTCCTTGAGGTATCCCTATACCGCCAAGGTATCATGTATCACCAAGTTAAGGTATCATGTATCACCAAGTTGAGGTATCACGTATTGCAAGTCGAGCAATATCGTATTGTGAGAATTGGTATCATATCATTTGGAAGAGGTATCGTGTATTTCCTGAAGACAGGTATCATATCGCTACAGGATTGGTATCATATCATTAGAGAACTGAGACCACCCATCACATGTCCACACACTAGGAGGTTTAGGGATGCCACAACCTTATCCCTGCCATAGACAACCAACTCAAAGACCTACCATGTATTGTCACATCGAACAAAAATACACCAACCACAATAGTGAGAACTACCCATTTAATAGGCAACCAAGACCACTGGTACAACCACAATATAGACCATATGGATACCCTCATAGGGAACAAGGCAGAGAAGCTCCTAGGTATAACCATTACCCAAGACCACAAGGAGCACCTAGACCATATCAACATGGAGGATATGGTCAACCACAACTTGTACTAGGACAACAACCACCCCATCAATAGAATGTAGTGCTAGTTAAGTACACTCAATTGAAGGAAGATTTAGAAAGAGCTATAGTACTAACAACACCCTTGGCTATAGCAAAAAAAACTAATCAGGGATTTGACCACACCCGAGGAGAGTATTACTCTTAGTGTGCAAGCTTAATATAATATGACCAACTTATGATCAGTAATACTAAGGATACAAGGGATATGAAAATTCCTATGGATCAGAGTGTGCGAATCTCATGTACACAACACGAAGGCCCAAGACCCAATGAGACCACACACTAGACCACCTCCTCCAAGAGGACCATGATATAGGTGTGGAGGAGATAACTTTATAAGGGAATGCACTTTGCCATACAACCCACCACCCCCCATAGTATGTGAAGGCTATTGTAATGATTACGAAAAGGAACCTTTGTCTAGACATTGCCCAAAGAACCCCAACAAGGGTCCCACCACTGCTCAAATTAATATGATAGAAGTGATCAAATCATCAAGAAGTGATAAGGAATACACCGTACCACTAAAGGCTATTACTAGAGCTCAAGTTAAGGACAATGTGGTAAAAGAAACAACATCCGAGACTAGGATGGATAAAAGATTAGAACCAGAGATTCAAGTAGTTGAGGACTTAGAGGACCTAGAGGAAACTAACAAGACAAGGAAGTCACAAAGATGGAAGGCTAGGAGAGAAAAACGCAAGAATAAATGGATGAGGAAGAAAATTGAAGAAGAAGAGAAAGATTTAACAGAAAGGAAGCAGCATCAAGAATGAAAGGGGCAAAGGACCCCTCATTAGACTATCAAAGAATCTAAGCCAAGAGCGGTAGGATCAATATTAGCAAACCCCATGCAAGAAGACTTGAACATGTGGTTGAAAGTTTATCAGTCTAGAATGAAGACAAGAGCGAGTATAGAGCAACATGAAAAACTCTATCCATGAGGAGAGTTGGAAAATAAGAGATTGGAAATGTGTAGGAAACTCATAAAAATAGCTTAAAACCACACTTGAAGGTACTATCCCAATCCTTCTGAAGATGAGAATACTACAAAACATGTTCAAGAAATGCATGGAATCTAACAACCTAAAATCAGCAAAGGAACAACAAGAGAAAAAAACAAAGGAGGAAATTCCAAGAAATAAGGAAGATCAAGTGTCAATAATCCCAAAACAAGAGGCAAAGTGGCCACATGACCTATGGGGTAGGATTCAAGAGGAATGGTGGAAAAAGAATGAGAACTCTCCACCACCCTTTGAAGAATTAGACACTTGGGAAAATCAACCTATAAAGAACTTAGAAGAGGTATATGAGGAAGTATCCATCCTAGATCAAAATCAAGAAGAAGCAAACAACATATCCACAGTACCCAATTAAATGGCAAAGTACAGAGAAAATCAAAGTAAACCATGCTCCCTCAATCAAGTGCAAAGAAGAAAGATCACAAAATGAGACGTCACATAGCTTAGCAAAACTCAAAAAAATGAAAAATACAATGTTCATTAACTATAGAGGAATTGTTGCAAGTGAAACCCCAACTCTGGAAGCAATTGGTTGAGCACTTGAGGATAGAAGAAAAAGAATCTACCAATGAGAATAAAAGAGTAGAAGCTCCTCCAAAAATCTAGATTCCAATAGATAAAGTTGAAGAATTTAGTGAGGGGGATGAAGGAAACACGTGTCTACCCATCACCTTTAACGGATACATGACTAAAGCAATCTTAGACATGGGAGTGGGTGTAGGCATAGCCACCAAGGAGATTTGGGAAAAATGGGTAAAGCCAGCCGTACGACCCACTCGCATGAAACTCCAGTTAACGGATGACCATGTGGAGAGACATTTAGGAATCCTTAAAAAATTAGGTTGACCACATGCAGAGTGGAATGTGGACATACTTTAGCCATATGCGAGTTCAAAAAAGCTAGTAATTATGAAATGATTTTGGGAAGACCTTTCATGAGACAACTAAGAGTTGTGCAAGTCGGGGGAAGAGATGTGTTGTATCTATGACGCCAAGGTACTACGACAAAGATAAACCTACACACCTTCCCGTATAGGGATGTACCCCCAACACAATGGAACCTAGTCCACAAAGGAGAAGAAAATCTATCCATTCATAACGCAGGACCTTGTGACCAATCATGGATCAGGGAAGATGTTCAACTATGGATGTGACAGTGCACCTGGTGGTAAACTCATGATGACATATGTGGAGCACTCTTGAGTGAGGAGATTCGTAGAAAATCTATCGTTGGCACTCAGAGTGGAGATGCATATAATGTTTGTGATTCTTACCAAGGAAAGAATCAGAAATGTGGCAGGAGCAAGAACAAGGAAAAGAATGGTCAACAGAATAAGAGTAGAAGTAAATCAAGGAAGAGGAATATGCAATGCCATTATTGTCATAAGAAAGGACACATGAAGAAAGTTTGTTATGCATTAAAGAATGCTAAAGGTAAAGGACATAATGTTCATGGTCATGTTAAACAGTTACCTGCACCATATACTTCGACTGTGAAGATTGAAGAAATTAATGCTATTTCTGATGATGCTGATGTGTTGACACTTGATAGTACTGTGCCATCTGAGGTACTTATGGCTAATTCTCTTTCCCACACCTGGCTGCTAGATTCTGGTGCTTCTTTCCATGTGACACCACATAAAGAATGGTTCTCTAATTATGCAACAAAGTCTCTTGGTACCGTGAGACTTGGTGACTCTTACCAGTGTGATGTTGTGGGGATCCGAGATGTGGCTGTGCAGTTCATTGATGGTTCAAAATTTACTATGCATAATGTACGCCATGTACCTCAGTTATCACACAGTTTGATGTCAGTTGGTCAACTTGATGACCTTGGTTACAAGGTGGTCTTCTATGCTCAGTCCTTTCGTATATCAAAGGGAAATATGGTTATTGCAAAAGGAAGCAAAGTTCGTCACTTTATCCTTTATTTGTATCACAAAAAGAACACTTGTTAGTTGTTACTGAACAGCCTATGGCTTGTATTTCCCATGGTCGTTTGGGCCATATATCTCGTAGTGCAATGGAAAATCTTTCTTGTTCTGGCTACTTACATGTGTTATCTTTCTCTAATTTTTCATTTTGTGAGCATTGTCAATATGGAAAGCAAACCAGAAATGTGCATAGAACGCACATTGACTCTTCAATTCAGCCTTTAGATCTCGTTCATACAGATGTGTGCGGTCTTATGCCCACTAGGTCTTTAGGTGGTTCCCTTTACTTTGTCACTTTCATAGATGATGCTACTAGAAAAGTCTGGGTATATCCTATCAAATCAAAGGATGATGTATTCCCTACTTTCAAAAACTGGCTTGCTTCAATTGAGACTGAAAAAGGAACTAAGCTTAAGGCTTTACATTCAGATAATGGGGGTGAGTATACCTCACATGAATTCAGCCTTTTCTGTCAGTCTAGAGGGATTCGTAGAGAGTTTACAGCTCCTTATACCCCAGTACAGAATGGTGTAGCTGAGAGGATGAATAGAACTATTCAAGATAGAGTAATCTCTATGTTGCATCATGCAAACCTCTCACAAGGTTTTTGGGCAGAAGCAGTATTGACTGCAGTCCATGTGATTAACCTTTCACCTAGTACTGTCAAAGGTCTGAAAGTGGCACAAGAGTTATGGACAGGGAAACCACCATATTATGATCATCTTCGAGTTTTTGGGTGTGAAGCATATGTTCATATACCCAAGCATCTTACACAAAAGTTGGACCATAAGTCAAAGAAAGGCATTTTTCTTGGATATGGTCGAGATGGACAATTTGGATATCATTTATGGGATCTTGAAACACGATCAGTGATCAGAAGTAGTGATGTCATTTTTAATGAGTTTAAAATGCATAAATAGCCCATTAAGAAGGTTGAAGTGAGAAGAGTGGTGTTTGAGGACACTAGTCCTCCGGTTAGCGCATGCATAAAAATGCTGCACATAGGTATGTTCAAGAGAATCTCCATTCATATCAGTCTGCACATGTTCCTCTTCAGCAACCATTGAGATGTTCTGCACGTGTCTCACATCCACCTCATAGATATGTTCCAGGTTTAGATTTTGTTATGCTAACAGATGCCAGTGAGCCTTCTTGCTACAAAGAGGCTATGCAGACAGAGGATCATGTCAAGTGGGAGCATGCCATGAAGAGTGAGTTGGATTCTATTCACAAGAATGGTACTTGGGACTTAGTACCTTTGCCAAAGGGCAGGAAAGCTTTACCATGTAAATGGGTATATAAGCTGAAATTCACATTAGATAGTGCTTCTCCAAAATATAAAGCACGACTTGTTGCAAAGGGTTTTAAGCAACAACATGGTGTTGATTTTGAGGAAATCTTCTCTCCATTGGTCAAGATGACTACTTTGCGCATGTTGCTTGCATTCGTTGCAATGGAGGACTTAGAGCTAGTCCAACTGGATGTGAAAACAGCTTTCTTGCATGGAGATCTTACAGATGAGATCTATATGGAACAACCAGAGGGTTATGTAGTTCCTGGCAAGGAAAGTCTAGTTTGTAAGCTCAAGAAGAGCTTGTATGGACTTAAACAGTCTCCTAGACAATGGTACCAAAAGGCTATTCTCGGAGCAATGAGGATCATTGTCTCTACACAAAGAGATGCTCTGATGGCAGCTTGATATGCTTGATACTTTACGTCGATGATATGTTGATTGCTGGGAAGTCCTCTTATGATTTGTCAATTCTCAAAAAGAAGTTGAGTCAGATATTTGATATGAAGGATTTGGGGGATGCCAAACATATTCTTGGCATGTGCATTACTCGTGATAGGAGTAAAAGATGCATATACTTTTCTCAAAGTGAGTACATATCCAAAGTACTTCACCGGTTCAATATGCAGGGTGGAAAGGCATTGAGTACACCTTTACCATCATATGTGAAATTGAACAAGGATGACTACCCCAAATCAAATGAGGAAAAGGAATTCATGACCAAAATTCCCTATCAGTCTGCTATTGGTAGTCTCATGTACGCTATGGTAGCTACGAGACCAGACATTGCATTTGCAGTGGGAGTTGTGAGTAGATATATGTCTAATCTTAGCAAGAAACATTGGGAAGCAGTCAAGATGATTTTGAGATATCTGAATGGCACTGAGGACGAGTGTCTATGCTTAGGTAGAGGGAAAGCATCCATTATTTATTACACAGATTCTGACTATGCTAATTGTGTAGACAATCGTAAGTCTACATCAGGGTACATTTTTCATTTTGCTGGAGGTGCTATCTCTTGGAGATCTCGTCTTCAAGAATGTACAACTGTTTCCACCAGAGAAGCAGAGTATGTTGCAACAAGTGAGGCATGTAAGGAAGCATTGTGGCTTTCTCGTCTTGCTTGTGATATGGGTTTACCTCAGCATGTACCTCGCTTGTTCAGTGATAGTCAGAGTGCCATTGCTTTGGCTAAGAATCCCGTCTATCATGCAAAGACCAAGCACATTGAGGTGAGGTATCACTTCATTAGAGATTGCTTAGCCACTGACAGCATTATTCTTGAGAAGGTTCACACTCGAGATAATGCTATAGATGCTTTCAGTAAAGCTCTACCATAGGATAGCTTTCGACACTGTTGTCACTTGATGGGGGTTACTTGATTCTTGATCTTATGCAGTCACTTGTATACTGTGTAACATGCCCATCAAGTGGGAGGTATAGTTTCTATACTTACACTCAGGTATTCTTTATCATTCTTTATTTTTCTCCCATAGTTACTCTAGACATATTGGCCTTTAGTGGGAGATTGTTACCCTTAATGTCCATGTGAAAGTCCAAATGGCCACCGGACACTTCTTTGTATATGTTCTTTAATAAAACATATAGTGGCCTGGTCACTCACAGACTCAAAGTTTGACCGCATTTGGAAGACCTAAGAAGTTTGTCTTCATGCTCCCTATGTACTCTGTTTTCTGCGTATTCTGCAGCCTCTGTGCGGAGTACTGCATGCGGACTTAGGAGCTCGGTTTCCTACCCCGAGCATATCGTCGTGGAGCTCTCGAGAAGGAGAGCGCACTGTGGTGCATCACCATCGAAATACTTCACTATTGGCTGCAGGATTCATTTATGAGATAGAGCATACAATATGGATATCATCCTTAGTTGTAGTACCCAAAAGGAATGGTAGACTTAGAGTATGCATCAATTTGAAAAAGTTTAATGCAGCTACTATTCGTGATAGTTACCCATTACCCATAACCAACCGCCTTTTGGAAAGAGTAGCAAGCAAGGAAGGCTATAGCTTCCTTGATGGATTCTCAGGTTATAGCTAGGTAGTGATTGCTATGGAAGATCAACATAAGATAACATTTGTGACTGAATGGTGGGTATACACTTTTCAAGTGATGCCATTCCGGCTCACCAACACTCTGGCAACTTTCCAAAGATTGATTTGTCATGTATTCAAATAATTTCTAAGAAAAAGTATGGAAGTTTATGTAGATGACTTAAGCACATATTCCTAAAGAAGAACGGAACACATTCGTGAGTTACGAAAGATATTTAAGAAATGCAGATGATACAGTGTGTTTGAAGCTCGAGAAATGTGCCTTTATGATTAGGCAAGGAAGATTTTGGGACATATTGTATCCAAGAATGGTATTTCCACTGATGAGGACAAGATAAAGGTCATCTTGGATTTGCTTAGACCAAAGAATGCAAAGGAAGAACAAGCTTTTATGGGACATTGTGGATACTACCAAAGGTTCATTCACATGTATGCCATAATTGCAAAACCTTTGTATGGGTTTCTAACACAATTCACATTGGAATAAACCATTCCACATCCATGTAGATGCATCAAATTTTGCAATCAGATGCATATTCGCTCAACCTGACAATGAAGGGAAGTTAGACCATCCTATTGCATATGTGAGTACACAATTAAATCAAGCGGAAAGAAACTATACCACTAAGGAAAGAGAAGTCCTAAGAATGGTGTACACAATAAAGAAATTCCAACATTACTTACTAGCCAATAAATTCAAATTTTTTATTGACCACCAAGCCCTAATGTATTTGGTCAATAAACCCTACAATACAAGAAGGCTAGTGAGATGGTTCCCACTACTAATGGAATTTGATTTTGAAGTGGTGGTCCAAAAAGGAAATACACATGTGAAAGCAAATCATTTATCAAGAATGACACATGGAGGACTACCCAGTAGAGTAGTAGATGACCTACCTGATACATATCTATTCAACTTGGAAGCATGTCCAAAATGGGCAGACAAAGTGATTCCAATCCTCACTCATGGACCAAATGCTTCTAGTCTTCCTTGTTTTTATTTTTCATCCATTTTTCCTTGACTTTTTGTCTCCTATCCTTCCACTTTTGGCTCTTTGTTATTTGGGTACTATCGCGTGGGTCTTCTGAATCTTCCACTACTTGAATTCTGGGTTCTAGGGTTTTACCCTTTTCTCGTTTCGAGTCTACTCGTCTTTTTTCTTGATTTTTTGTTTGAGCTCGTGTGATGGACTTCAATGACACTGTGTATTCCTTGTCACTTCCTGACGATTATATCACTTCGATCACGTTAATAGGTGCATTGTCATGGACCTTATTGGGATTTTTTGGGCAATCTCTGAAGAGATGTTCCTTTCCACAATCACTGCAATACTCTTCCCATGTCCTAGGTGGTGGTGGTTTGTATGGCCGAGTACATTCTCTACTAAAGTGGTCTCCTCCGCATCTATAACACGGTCCTCTTGGAACAAGCGGTCTGATGGGTGGTCTTATGGGTGTTGGTGATTTGGGTGCAGTGTACATTAGTGTTGTCACCTCTGGTCCATAGACATTGTCATATTCCTCATATCCATAGTATTGCGGATCATAAGCTTGCTTGTACTCCATTATACGGGCATCATAGGAATACTAATCTCCTTGGGTCTACTCATATCATGGGTTCGTTGATTCTATATTGGCTATTGGTGATGGTGGTACTATGGCTCTTTCTAAGTTTTCCTCTAGTTGAGCATATTTGACAGTACTACTTGTTCAGGAATTGGCGGTTGTGGTCCTAACACAGGCTGAGCATTTCCAAATTGTATTGGCTCATATGGTCTAGGTGCTCTTGGTGGTCCTAGATAGGGATTATACCTGGGAATCTCCCTTCCAGGCTCTCTAGGTGGGTATCCATATGGCCGATACTGAGGTGAGTTTAAAGGTCGTGTCTACCTGTTGAGTGGGCAATTCTTAGTGGTGTGATTGGTGTATTTTTGTTCTATGTGGGCTTTTCTGCCACTAGGCATCTATCGACATATTGATTGAATCTTCGGGCAACAGTTTTTCACAGTTTCATTTGGGTTCTGTTTGAAGCTATGGATTAATGATGAAGAATTATGTTTAATCCCTCTCTTAGTGAATTCCCTTATGAATTCTTTAAAGAATTTCTCAATATCTCGAAATTGATTGGGATCTTATGGCTAGAACCAAGTCAAGGCCGTTCCTGTGAGAGTGAGTCCAAAGGACTCATATTGCACAAAGAAATCATCCACTTTCTCAGCTCTTAGAACTTGTTTAAATTCAGTTATGTGGTCATAAGGTTCTCCTATTCCATCGTAATAATTTCTCATACACTTAGCCACTTGAATCGGTCTTAATCTTCTTATGGGTTCAACCGGTCTAGGCATTACAGGAATTACTGGTCTGATTGGAGGCATTCCAGGCTGCACTCCTAAAGGTGGCCTTGGTCTCACTAGGTCGATGTTGGTTGTCTAATCCAGGGTGTGTTTGATTGTGTGCTTGCATTCCTGGCATTGTAAATTGCACATGGGTTCGGTTTTGGAACACTCTGATGGCTCGTTTCTCCTGACATTGTATGTTCTAACTCCTGTTGCATCCCAAAGGGGTAGTTGTCTGCTCTCGCTGAGGGAATACAGGAAACCCCATATACTTCAATCGAGCCCTATCTATGCCATCAACAAGCCAATACCTTCTTTGGTTCTTGTCTAGGTATGTGACTCTAGACTCGTCTTCAGGATCTTTTAGCTCGCAAAAGGTCATTGGACTTTCTTCTTGTCCGCTTGTAGGTGAGTCAGTTTGTAACAATAAGTCTGATCCATGAATCAAATAGACATCCAGTAAGTAATCAACTTGGGGTATCAAATCCCCTCTCAAGACTCGATTCACTACTGATTTGCCTCTGGGAGTGGTTACCAACTCTTCAGGGTCCGGTCTTCCTGAAATTTCTTACCCTGCTAATCCTTCTCTTTCGTTGATTAGGTCCAGGTGTTCCGTTACCACATAGATGTGACCTACCTTGTCGGTGTATGCTCTTCCCTCATACTTGACTATCGATCTAGTCACTATTGTAGAATCCGTGGAAGTTACCATCCAGGCTACTGATCTGTTTAAACCATCTTGGTAGATAGGAATCTCCTGGGAATTAATAGACACATATTGTAGAGAGGTACAGTAATCCCTCTCCACCCTGGACATGAAGTTTCTCCTGGGAACAGGACCTTGCATGTCTTTTGAAACCATGGGTATCTCCTCCTCTGAATCACCACAGGTGTCGGAATAGATAGAGCGGTGCGGTGACTGGCCTGAGTTGCACTTCCTACCGATGATATAACACTTCTCCGACTACTTAGCACCCGTCCTGACCTCAAGTTCATCCACCCTCCTGTGGCTATTTTGGTTCCTCACTATCCCTTAATTGGCTTCTCAATTGCCTCAAATGTTTCCCTTAAAAGGACTCAGAATGTTATTGGCGATACCACTCTAGCGATATTGCACTAGGCCATACCACACTTGCCACGATACGATACTACCTGAAGGCACAATATGATACCACTATTTATCACGATACGATACTTGGGCAATCAACGATACGATACCAAACAATTCACGATACGATACTGCTTTCCACATGATACAATACTAGTGTACTACATGATATGATACTATGTGCTCAGGCGATATAATACCACTTAAATGCATGATAAGATACTTGGACTCCTGATGATACGATACTAGTGCAAGTCACGATATGATACCACAAACCCGCACGATACGATACTGGATTTGCATGCGATACGATACCAAAAGGTTCAACGATACGATGTTGGGTACATGATACGATACCAATATCATGCACGATAGGATACTAGATTTGCACGCGATACGATATCGCTTGATGGACGATACGATACCGTGATTGGGACGATACGATACCAAGTGGACCACGATATGATACCACTGGCAAATCGCGATCGCGATACCAACTTGATGATATGATACCAAAAATGGTATCGTGATACCTCAAGGGGTATGCGATGATACGATACTTCGGCGAGTATCGTGATACTAGGGAATTTTGGTGTCGCAATACCAGAACTCAACCGATCGTGATACTATAGCCAAAATCACTCCCAACACAAAAACAATTTGTACCCCTATGTTTCTCTCTCACTCCTCTTCATTCCTCACCCTCTGCCTCACTCAAAGAACCTCTTAAATCTCTCTGTCCCACCTCGCGATACGGAAAACGTCTTTAATCATGTGTGGGTGTGCTTTCAAGAAACTTTTGATGTTGAATTCTTAATGTAGCTTACCTTTGGGATATCTTGCTTAAGTTTTGAGCTCACTAGGTAGCTTTGAGGGCTTGTACTGTGCGATACTACTCAGGCGATACCGGTTGCTATCTGCAGGTGATACCACTTTTTGAGCAAGTGTCAAATGAACTACAATTTTTTGTTTTTATAGTTTGTGATACCTGAAACCTATTCTACACTAATTTGGCAATTTTTTTTGGAAATTTTCTTGGTGATTTCAACTTACTCCTACTCCACTTCTCTCCTTAACCTAACCCTAACTCCTCCTTCTCTCCTTCACTCCTAACCCTAAACCTAAAAACTCATTACACGCACAGGGATGTGAAGCAACAAGTGCTGAAGTGTCGTACTACTTGCCACTGAATGAATTCACTCCTACAAGTATGACTCCTTCACTCTAGAGCTATAACCATCACGAAGGCACCTTGGTTGAGTGTGTTCCCCGGCAACGGTGCCAAAAACGTTCCTCTTAGGTACTTGTGTCAAAAAGACTAAATCTCATTTTCCACACAAGTATGTATAGTGGTGGATTGACACATGCTTAATTATCAATCCGAAGAACGGACCTAACCAAGTGTATGAGGACATGTGCGCACATGATGGAAAATGAAGTGGTTTAGCTAAATTGCATGAGGAAAGGCTAAACTACCTCTCCAACTCACTTAACCTCTGAAAGTGCCTGCCGTGATACCACTTATAGCAGTAAATACAAATTTGAATGTTTCTCCTAGTTTTGAACTATGAACATGGCCAAGAGTAGGTTCCTTTCGAAGCTCTGGACGAGATGCATCTATTAGTGGTATTTTCAATTGAATTTGACAACAACTCTTCAAGTTATGGCCAAAATAGTGAATGGCATGAAACACCTACACTCACTCCACAACTTGTACTTTCTCACACACACACTACAATAGTTCAAAAGTGATAGGGAAGGGTAGACAACAATCCTACACACACATTCCAAGCTTCACACACACACAAAAGATCATAGAGAAGATGAAAATCTGTAGGAAAAAAGCAAATTGAAATTTTGGAGTTCTCCTTCTTCACAATGGCAAACAAATCTTTACAAAGAGTCACAAAGTGACTTATATACATGTGCCCTAAAAATGGTCCTTTCACACAAGTGACCGGCACTTTATTGGCTAAGTTCTAATTTCCTACTATTTTACAAGAATGTATGTTACAATGAGTTGGGTTTATGCATCTAGAGGACTCCTCTAGTGCATTTACATAGCTTCAAGGGATTTTTCTAGAATTTTGAAGAAGAAATTTATGCCCATTATTTTGAAAATTTTGGGGCTCCTCTTTTGTGCCTCTTTCTTCTGCAACAATCTTGCACAAGGATACATATCCACAAAGGTAGGACACAAAGAAATCTTTAGTCTTCTGAAAGATAGACAATCCAAAAACATTAGCACCATCATACCTAGGGTAGCAGACCTAGAGGAGGATAGGGAAGGAAATTCAAGTATTTTCATATGTCACGAGTGTCCTAATCTAGACTTTTCCTTACCTACTGATGTATTACATAATCCCATAACCAAATCTTCTATAGGAAATGAACTTGAGAGAAAAAGTAAGGGCATTTTTTCTGACCCCATCAACCCCATACGAGAAAATTTAACATGGGTAGCGACCGATAGAATACAACCACAAACAAACACGTGATTACAATGGGTATGGAGGGATAAATTGCCATAGCATGAGAGTTCGAAGATGAAATGTACCGACCAATCATCAGAAACACAACAAAATAACCACTATCCCAAGTTTTCAGGAAATAAACCAAGGATTTTTCACATATGGCTTCCAAAGCCATTGGTGGAATCTCAGAAGTCACAACAACATATATGGATCCCAAAAGTGGTTCGAAGAAGCGCAAATCAAGAGATAGAAAAACTTAAGGAAATATCACATCAACGGAATAAAGCAAAAGAAACTATCATCAAAGATAGAGGAAAACCCCAAAAGACAACAACACGGAAATCTAAATCCAAGAATAGGAGAAGGTCAAAGACTACATTCAAGAATCAAGGAAGTTTGGTGCAGCAGAAGCAACTATAAGGAGAACAGAATACAATGCTTATTTGGGGACTAAAGAAGCAACAAGGAATCAACATCAATAATCCAAGAGACCATACTTGCACTCATGAAGAGTCTAGTGCATCCAAAGTATGCACGGTAGGACCACATCACAATGCCAAGCATTCGGGACACAACTTCTTCGATGAAAGTAGTGGTGCACATTTCCATAACTAGAATAGGACTTAGCATGTACTATCATATGAATGATCAAATGTTGTAAATAGATAAATGCTTCGGCTATAAACTGATCTCTTCTTTTCTTTTAGACCTAGAAATAAAAAGAAAAAAATATGGTAAGGTACCTTACTTCTCTCTACTTATGCAAGGGGGATACCGAGCCATGGGAAACGACGAGTCACTGCACACAAGTAACTGGACAAAATTGATCTAGTCTCAAGACTAATTTTCTACTACATTCAAAGTGCAGATGGCTTTTGAAGGTTTTGAAGCGACAATCCAAGAAGAAGTACTCGAATTCCTAATGAAGAGTGTGAAAACGACCAAAGGACATTGGTTCTGAGAAGACCAATTAGCATGAGAACATTTATTCTTAGTGACCATCAAGATCATGGACACTGACCACAAATTCTTGGTGATGTCACAGGATTTCAAGGTCTTACATGAAATTCCATCAACATTTGAGGTCTTGAAAAAGGCTGGGATTCATAAGTACTTTGAGCTGCCTATCTACAAGCCTCTTCTGACGATGCACTCAAGTAATGAGCACCTTACATGTGGTTCTAGACAAGCCATCCGTTCCGGAAGCTAAAGCTCCTAATGTAGAAGCAAAATGGGTAACCATACAATTTATGCACAAGCTAATCAAAGAAGCATTCAGATGGACCAAGGATGGAACCACATACCTCAAGGAAGAGAGTCATCGTACCAAAACAAGAACTTTTTTGGATATGAATTACATTGATATTGAAGAGGTAATTCATGTGGTGCACCAGCATTTTTGTTTCCCTAACATGCACAAATATATAGCACCACAAAAGATAGTGGTTCAATTATTATTGCATGCAACCAAACAAATAGGCAACCAAATAAACTTGACACCCTACGTTCAAGAAAGATTGTTTGAAGCCAAGAAACAATGGGGTCATAAGAAATTTATGAATGGAAGCATGGCATTAATAGTGTTGATCTACCAAGCATTAGGTATTCAAGAATATCTCATAGAAATGCCGTCTTCCATAGAAATGGCTAAATATGTGAAGTCAACAACGGTATCTAAAAAGATGAAAGGTGTGTAGGTTACAGAAGAAACTGAAACAAGCTCACAACTAGTGATGTTAGGATCAAAATGAATAAGGGGGGTACGAAAAGAAGAAAATATAACTCCAACATCAAAGAGGATAATGTCCTCGTGAGAACACAATTAGAAAATCCCACACCCATCATCGAATCAGAGCTCCAAGAAGCCATGGAGAACACTCATGAGTTCATGGAAGGACATTTTAGTCTGCCAGTTTAGGGGCATCATTACCATCTCACCATATGCTAGGCAAGAGACTAACCAAGTTCCTCCGATATAGAGAGTTGGGATTAGGCGATTCAAGCTCTTCATCTAAAATCGAAGAAGACCATGACAAATCGACCATGAACATGGAGATACAAAGCAAATCAAATGATGATGGAGGGTGGGAAGAATTGAATCTAGTAAAGGATTTACATGAAGTGGATAGCCAAAAACATTTACCAAGCACAAGATACTAGATTCAAAGATGAACTAGAAGAGAGACCACCAAAGTAAGATATACATACATTTAAGATGAATGACACGACAAAGCTTCAAGTCACAGGAACTACTCTTGAAGGTCAGTCTACAATGAAGAGTCCGATGACAAAACCAATGCAACAAGAAGTAATTGAAAGAGAACCATTTAATCCAATTAAGGTGGTGGCAGAACCATCACCTATGGATGTAGCCTTTCAAGGTAGTACTACAAAGCCTACTACAGTCAGAGAAGAGGAACATCAAATTCAATTACAAATTAGACAACCGCATAACAAGATGATGCATGTTGAAAAGGGCCAAGACATACAAACGGGTGAAGAACCTGCTATACCTAAAACATGTCTGAATGTGGATGTGGCACAACTAAAACATGTGGTAAAATAGATGATATAGATAGCCATGGATACGCAACAACAACAACTAATGGAAGCAGATAGAGATTACAACAAAGCATTAATCGAGAGAAATCAATTTAAGATGATCTATATGCAAGAATGTTACATGCTCAACAAGCATTTACACAAAAGGAGGAAGAAACAAAAGAAGCTTTGGAAAAATGTAAAATGCTTACAAAGGAAATCAAAAGCTACAACATCTACTCAAAGAGCTTCAAAATAAATATGAGTCCAGTGAAGCAAAAAAGGTACGCATATCAAATCAAAGCAAAATTTTAGAAGCTCAAATAAAATTATACATGGAGAAGGCATACAACTTACGGAACAGAAATAAAGAACTAATGAATGCAATCTTGCTCAATCAACCAGTTGCAATGTCCAAAAATCACCTATAGACAAGGAGGAACTCAAAGCTCAAATAAGAAAATGTGCAGGACAATGGAAGCATAAGCAAGAGTTAAGAGAAGAGTGGGAAATCAAGTAGCTTTACTTGGTGAACGACTCTTTTAGAGAAATGAAGCACTTACAATAGCTAATAATGAAATAACTAAGGAAGATGCAATCATTGAAAGCCTACATGCTCAATTACTATAGAGCAATCAAATGGGGACACCACTAGTTCCAAGCTCAAATATGGCTACTATGGAGGAAGAGGTATTTCCTCCTTCTCCCCACCATCAATAACTCACCTATACATATGGGAGAGGTAGGACCAAGCGTTGATCAAAATACACATCCTATTGGAGAACTAAGCCAAAATGAACGGGCAGTGCCAGTGTCCCAACTCACCGAACAATTTAAAGTCATGAAAGAAGCAAAGATCAAAAGAAAAAATTTGGAACATATTATGAAGCACTTTAGTGTCCCATATGGACTACTAAAAGAAGAAAGTAGGCATTACATCAAAAGAACGATGCAAAAAGAAACTGATTGAGACTAACAATTCAGAGTAGATACTTTCTTGTACACACAAGAAGTATTCGACAAAGCTGATCCCATATGGAGATGTAAATTTTTGGAAAAGAATCCTACTCTACGGGTGCATTGAGAATCAACATCTTACTTGGTACAAGTAAGTTCATCTTTTTTCCCAAATGCCATGAAGAAGATCGTGGCCACAATTTTGGGAAGGAGAGCGTTAGGGAATAGTAAATAATTAGTGGCTCAACCATCTGCTATTACCGAGTCCACCTCATAAATACTTGCCTACAAAAGTATATGTGGTATGAACTATTGTGTTTTGGATCTCAAGATATGCAACTCTTCTAGATCTAGCAATAAAAATGAGGAATAAAGTGTTGAGCATGCTACTAACAGTTTTGAAGGTCTTCAAACAAGCTCAATACACATTTTTGAACTTCATCAGCATTAATCAAGGCACAAACACCTCAATTTTTTATCTCTCTGTATTTCCTAGCAGACTTATGATAATGGCCATATATTCATACTCAATGTTTCTATCGAGTCCTTATATTCAGACCTTTGAAGAAGCATTTTCACAAGATTTTTTGAAATGGACTCTGAGATTTTCATAAAATTATCCTCCAACCTAAATGCTCACCATGTGGCCTATGAGTTAAGCTTCTTTGCAGATCATCCACATGCACCAAATGATGGGGTAAAATCAGTCCAATGGAAGGAATTAATGATATGTGAAGCTAATCTGCTAAATCAAAGAGAGAAAACAGTTTTTGCAGACATACTCATGTCACCACTCAAAGCCTATCAGGGACAACAAAGTTCAGGAGGAGGGATGTGTGGAAAGAGAATCAAGCAAGAAACAAAGAAGAAGAAAATCAAAAAGAAAAACTATTCAATAAAGGTAAGCACCCTCTACCCAAAGCCGCGCAAGGGCACCCATTAGGTTGCAATGCAAAAGAAGGAGGTCCCAAAGTGTGTAAACAAAGATTAAACATAGGACCTTTAAAGCATCAACAAGAAAGAAACAAATAGAGTATTTACCAAATGGTGCATGCAATGGAAAGAAAGTAATAGCTTTGAGCAATACAACAGGGACCCAAAGTGTGTGAACAAAAAAGTTATTCAAAGGCCAAAAGTTAGAAAGAGGTAGAGGCTGAAAAGTTGAAAAGCGTGACTAAGATAGTCACATTCTTAGCTACTAGTTGCGTGCAGTGGAAAAGAGCTATTCAAGCATCAACAATTGTTAGACGACCGCCGAAGTGGGACAGACGTAATGACCACCTGATATATCGGAATTATCAAAATCCGTGCAAAAAAGTTGGTACGCGCATCTTGAAAAAAGATATATAAAGCAATGTAAAGAGAATGGCGAGAGAGACGCTTGTGTATATGGTTTTAGAGAGAGAGAGAGAAAGAGGGATGCCCTTTCTGAGATTGTCAGAGTTTACTTACACTATGGTGAAGCTCTGAGTATTGTTTGTGTTGATTTCTGTTCTGTCTGCGTCGCCTGCTCATACTGAAGTTCGCCGTAGTGAATGTTAAATGTCAGGTTATGTGGTTGAATACTGTTTTCGTATCGTAAGATTGTGTGCTCTACGACCGTTGAAGTACCCTGAGTTAGTATAAGTGAATGTAGTACTGTATAAGTTGATTTGATACAGATTATTGCTTTTGGTAAATGTAACTTTTAATTGAATGTCTCGGGAAGTATTGTGGTGAGTGAATCTGTCTGATTCACTCTGTTTGATATATTATATGTTCATGAATCTATAGAAGGGACAATTGTTCTGTTCTTCAAGTAAACTGATCTGGAGAATTTCGGACGTAGGAATCTAAGAACCAAGTATCGATGTTGATTAGTAACTGAGCTAAACGAGTAGTCACGCTTGATGTTATAACGAAGATTTGGGAAAATAGTACAGGGCCTCTGTTTAACAGACCCCTACCACTCCCAAAAACCCACGACGATCTGGTAATGTCTTACGGTAATGATAATTAGAGTTAACCATAGTTTACGGTGAAGCTCTGTATTACGTTAATCTTTGTTCGATAACGACTTGCGTTTGTCAGTAACACAGCATCGCTAGTTCAACACTTTAACACTTGGCGCCGTCTGTGGGAAAGTGGCATCAAGATTGCCAGTCATCTGTCAGAATCAGATTATTGTTTGATTGTCAGTAGCAACAGAACCAGATTGTTGCAAACTGTTTCGTTAGTAATATCCCACGATTAATACGGAAAATGATAAATGTCGGTGACTCGGTCTGGCGAAACGTATCCCAAGAACCATCAGTCTGGAGTACTAAAGACAACTCTGGAAGGTAGAAGTACAACTAGGACTGACCCAGTTGTCAAGAAAGTTCAGAACGTTAAAGCTGATTCCGGTCATATTCCGGTAGAACGTGTTACGTCTCTGGTACATTCCAGTACTATTTCGGCACAGTCTGTCGAAGATATAGTAATTCTAGAACCTACCAAGACGCAGTTGGAATCTAGTTTAACACTCTTGGAAAAAGATTTAGATTCACTTACGATTAGACACACCCTAGGCAAAGAAATCAGCGAAGGCAAAAAGACACCGCATTCGGGCACAAGTTCGGTTTATCCCGGTGATATTTCGGTAAGAGAATCTCAGTTATTCGGTGATGAATTAGCATTTTCTGCTGAATCTTCAGCCCAACTGCCGTGCTTGGAAGCAAGTTCTCATACACTGGACATCAAGGAAGAAGGAAGGCTATTTGAAACAGAAATTCGCAGCATAGTAAGCAAGCTCATTTCACCGGAAAGTGTGCCATCAGACGATATAAATTCCGGTAGTTCAAATATTCAGACTAGAAATACAGACGGAAGTTATAATATATTCATGATGAACGGACAACAATAACAACAACAACAGTTATGTCAACCCAGGCCACCTCCAACGGGAGTGACATACACGAAGTTTGGTGGATTTCGAGGAGATGATCCGGATGCTCACGTACGCACTTTCGAGATAAGCTACGCCGTTCTCAACCATCCACCAGATCCGGCCTACAAAGCCATTGTCTTCCAACCTACACTTGTCAATGAAGCAGCCAGGTGGCTCACAGAATATGATATTAATCATTTTGGCACCTACGAAGCAGTTCGAGATGCTTTTTTGCAGCGATTCAGGCTAAAAAAGAATCCAGCCGAAATTTTTGATTATCTGCAGAGTAACAGACAGAGGGTGAATCAATCTGTACAGGAATATGCTACCCTTTTCAGAACACACTTAAGGCAGCTACCACCGGCTCATGCTAACTTACCAGATGATGTTATTACTCAGTGGTTCATCAATGGCTTGGTTACTCAACTTAAGCAGATCATGATCATAAGATGTGTCGGAGCTATGACACTTGATGCAGTCATAGCAATGACTCTACAGCTGGAAAACAAAGTCGGCGGATTTACAGAAGATCTGGAATGGGTAAAAACAAACAGACATATTGCCGAAGATATGACCAAACAAGTATATTGCACCACATGCAAAAATTCAGGATATACCAACACCAATTGCACACTTAATCAGACATTCTGCACTATCTGCAACATTGCCGGACACACCACCAAAAACTGCGCATACAACGCTAGAGTACAGGGAATAGCGACTGTCAATGCAATTATCCAGGAACAAGGGCAACCAGCCAATCATTATGTGCCTCCACAAATGAGAAACAACCAGCAGCAAGGATATCAAAATTACCGAGGACAGAGGAATAACAACTATAACCCAAATCGCTGGAAGAACGGCCACCACCGGAAAATCCCAATTTACCACCACCACGCTGTCATTTTTGTGGCGAATTTGGACATATTAGGAGATTTTGCAAAGATGCAGCTGAGTATGATCAAAGGAAGAAGGAACGTCAAAATCCAATGGCCAACATGGTAAAAATCACACAGGTGGAAACACAGGCTGCTGCAGTCCAGACCCGTTCCGGTAAACAATTGCAACCGGCAGCAGAAATTTTTGAACCAGGGATACGTGAACAACACAGAATGTATAACAAAGCTAGTCAATGGACCACAACAGAACCACCAGTCTTTCCAGAGCCTATTCCGGTAGCCCAGCCCTCCTTAACAAAGGAAGGAACACAACAAAGGGAGTTAGCAGCAGAAACATCATCAACAGCAGATACATTGCCCACCGTAGACACCTTCGCATCCGCAGAGGCATCAACTTCAGCATCAGTAGAGCCTGTCAATCAATCTCAACAGGCTTCGGAAACCTTATCTAAGGCATCGATCACTCTGCCTTTGGGCCAACTATTGGCATTAGTACCTGGAATTCGACAACAGTTCCAACAACAGTTCAGTCCGGTACTTTCTTGTATTTCGGCAACAGCAGCAGTTCAACCGGAACCTGATTCTACGGTTGATCATTCAGTTCCCTTGATTATAGTATGGTATAAGAATCATAAGATTACGCAGGTACTAATTGATGGAGGCTCTGGTGTTAACATTGCGACTACGGCATTATGCAAAAGATTAGGATGGACCGAAATTGAGCCAGTTCAATTTTTTGTCAGAATGGCAGATCAATCAAGAGTCCATCTTGTAGGACTTGTGCGAAATGTACCCATCACTTTACAAGGTACGACCTTTAAAATGACCTTTGTTATACTAGATCTGCCAGAATCTACTTTGGATTACAACCTTCTTTTCGGCCGACCCTAGCTGAAGCATGCAAAGGTAATACAGGACTGGTCCGCACAAGAGCTTACGTTTAAAGATGCCAATCATAGATATGTGGTAAAATTAGATGCTATACAACCTTGCGAGCTACACGCTAGACCGTATTTTGCTGAACCAGTCCATATGCTAGATGGATTGTCAGATGATGAAGAAGAAGAGTTTCTGAAGAGTAACGCGGACTTAATTTCCTTAGGGACTATTGATCTACAGTCCGTTGTAGATAATTGGAACGCTTCAGTTTGTACAGTAATACCCATCACAGAAGAGGCTAAGAAGGAAGACACTGTTTCGACACATGACGATGAATTGCAGCAACTTTTTAAACCAACAGACGACACAGAGAAACATCACCAGTTCTATGTCCCCGAAGATCAGCTGATTACTTACAATTTAGGAGATGAAGATCATCCGCGTCCGGTAAAAATAAAACAAAATTTACCAGAAACATTTCAAGCAAGCTTAATCCAGTTACTCCGAGAATTCACTGACATCTTTGCATGGGACTACAAAGACATGAAAGGATTGGACCCCCGTATCTACCAGCATAGGGTCATGCTGAAGCCAGAAGCAAGGCCGATAAAACAAACCAGCTACCGGATGAATCCCCATTATGCATCTCAGGTAAAGGCTGAACTAGATAGATTATTAAAATTTGGATTCATTGTACCTGTAGAACATGCTGAATGGATTTCACCAATTGTGATCGTGCCAAAGAAAAATAAGCAACTGCGAATCTGTGTAGACTACCGAAAATTAAACGCAGCAACAGTACCGGATCCTTTCCCGATCCCCTTTCTGGATACCATGCTTGATAGGGTAGCAGGACATGAAATGTATTCATTCTTAGATGGATACAGTGGTTACAATCAGGTTAGAATGGCTGAATAGGATATACCAAAAACTGCCTTCATTACCAATTGGGGTGTCTTTGCTTGTACGGTAATGTGGTTTGGATTGAGAAACGCACCAAGCACATTTCAAAGATGTATGCAAAAAATATTTTCTCCTTATCTGACTTCATTTATGCAAGTATATCTCGATGATTTTTCAATTTTCGGTAAGTGGATAGCACATCTGTTCCATTTACGGTGCTGCTTTCAGAAATGCCGAGAGTATAGACTCTGCTTAAACCCAAACAAATCTGTGTTTGCGGTTTCATGTGGCAAGTTACTTGGCCACATTGTATCTGCACAAGGTATCCAAGTAGATCCAGATAAAATTTCGGTAGTATTAGAAGCTCCGGTGCCCACTACACCAAAAGAAGTTATGCGCTTCATGGGTCAAGTGCGGTGGCATGGCAGACACTTACGATGGCTTGCTCATCTGGCTATACCACTGAACAGGCTAATCACAAAAACTCCCCGCCAGTTTGAATGGACTCAAGAATGCCAAACTACATTTGATCGACTCAAGTATCTATTGACGCAGGCCCCAATCTTACAAGCACCGGACTGGGACAATCCGTTCCATGTTTTTGTCGACGCTTCAGATATTGCGATCGGCAGTATTCTGATGCAGCAAACACATAAGTGGTTTCGCCCTGTTTATTATGCCAGCAGAAGGCTTGCACCTACAGAAAGGAATTATTCTACCACCGAAAGAGAATGTCTAGGATTAATTTACTCCATCAAAAAATTCAGACATTATCTACTAGGCCGGAAATTCACATTCCATGTGGATCATGCTGCCCTCGTCTATCTAGTAAGACAACAACATTTAGGCGGACGCTTAGCACGATGGGTGCTACTCTTGCAAGAATTCGATTATGAAGTTATTCACCGACCCAGAAATGCACATGCCTTAGCAGATTTCCTATCTCGTCTAGATTCCGGTGAAGCTCCGATAGGCATAGATGACACAACTCCAGCGATCTATAGTTCTAAGACACTGACTGATAAGACTACCGAATCACAAGTACCACCTACATATTATGATCAGATTCTAACTTTTCTCACCGAAGGATGCTTTCCATCCGAGACCGCTAAGGCAGTACGAAGGAAAATTGCAGTTTTTAGTCGCCGATTCCGGTTAGTTGCTAGAGAACTATATTATGTAGATCACACCGGAATCCTACTCCGCTGTGTCCCTCCGCATGAAATTAACTCAGTCATCACGATGGCTCATTGGACCCCTACTGGTGGTCACTTTGCCACAGATTTGACTCACCGGAAAATTCTGCAAGGAGGTCTCTGGTGGCCAACTATGTACAGAGATGTGGCCCAATTTGTCAAACACTGTGATACTTGTCAAAGGTCTGGACAACCACTGCAACGACACTTCTTCCCCTTGCAGCCTATTATGCCACTTGAACCATTTCAAAAATGGGGATTAGATTTTATCGGTCCGATCACACCTCCAACAGTTTTCAGCAACAACAGATACATACTAAGCTGTACAGATTATGCAACAAGATGGGCAGAAGCTTGGGCTTTACGAACTGCTACAGCGGTTGCAGTTGCAAAATGTCTGTTAAATGATGTTTTCCCACGATTTGGCTTACCACTCGAATTGGTGACAGATCAAGGTACTCACTTTGTAAATCAATTAATGAAAGCACTCACCCAATCCTTCCAGGTGACACACAAACTCAGCTCTCTGTATTACCCTCGTGCCAATGGTTTGGCCGAAAGTACAAACAAATCACTATTGAATATCCTCCGAAAACTGATCATGGAAGCACCAGAAAGATGGGATCAACTACTACCTGCAGTGTTATGGGCATACCGAACTACCTACAAGGTAACAACAGGATTGACACCTTTCAAATTAGCTTACGGCTTAGAAGCAATAGCACCAATGGAGATAGTTATACCAAGTTTACGAGTAGCCATTACCCAGAACTGCTACCGGAAGACTCACTGTCATTTCGGTTGGACACGCTCAGAGAATTAGACGAACACAGATGGCTCAGTTTCTTAACAATGCATGAAGTTCAACTAAGACGGGCAAGGACACACGATCAAAACCTGAAAACTCCAGTATTTTTGGTAGGACAGCTTGTACTTTTCTATAATGCAAATTCAAATAGATCCGTAGGCAAATTCAAATTACGGTGGTTCGGTCCTTACAAAATCTCAGAACAAATCAGTCCAGCCACTTTTCGGTTGACTACGTTGACCGGAAATTCACTTCCAAAAGCAATCAATGGCTCGAAGCTGCGGCCGTATCAACATGCCGCTAGCCCGCATTAAAACATTCGGCGGTGGACCGCCTCTTTTTTGTTTTTTTTCTTTATTTTTCTTGCAGTTCTTTCTTTTTTAATAGCCGCGTTTTGTCATAAGCCGCCCTCCTTTACTCAAGCATGCATGCCAAATTGGAAGCAGTATCATTCCAGCACCGCACAATGATAACCCTCACTTCCTACCCCCACCGTAATATCTGTACTTTAGCTCTTCGGTTGCGCCAAAAAAAAACGCTATGGTGTTTTTGTGCTTGTGATTGTGTTTTCTGTGTTCTGTGTACTCGCGCTCTGTGCTCTGTGTATTCGTGTTCGTGTGCCCAATGGAAGCATTGGCGAACTACACAGCCTTTTGTGATGGTATCCCTACTGAGGTAGGAGAGTACCTGCGTATCCGAGGGTTGGCCAACTTCGTTGAGCTGCCATGGCACTCAGTGGAAGCCCATCCCTTCTTCGCACAAATCATCTCTGCCATCGCCCAATCCCCCATCGCTGACCGACAATGGCTCTTCCCCTCCCTACCATCTAGAACCGTAATAACCTTCCAGGCCTTCACCGAAGCCTTCCGCCTCACTCCACAACGAGAATGGCCCAAGTATCCCCGTAGGCCGCATGACCGAACTTTTCCCCCGCCATTCATCAAATGAATACGCCATTCTCTGTCGCCCCGAACCTGAAAAAACTGCATTACAATTCTTAGTTTCCATTCTTAACCTCCAAAAATGCACATACGGTATCTCCCGCCCATTCTATTCCGCCATTGATCTTGCCGCACGAGAACCCGTTAATTTCGCCTCATTTTTCTTTCACCGAATCCATAAGGAGTGCATCGCCATCATGAAACAAGTCAACAAAGGAACCACCCCTCGATCCAGACTTCCCCACATCCTTTCTTTCCTCTTCCCAACCATACTCGCCGCTCAACCACCACCACGAGTACCAGTTTGCAGGCCGGAAGAGTCAGTTCAGCTACTAGAAGATGAGGAAGAAGAAGATGAAGAAGAGCTCAATCAGTTGTTTCGCCGGAAACGAATCAGGATTAGTTCCTCCGAAAGCGAAGCACAAAGCTCAGCCAGAAAGGACAGAGAGGACGATAAAGAAGAAGAAAAGAACGAAGAAGAGACATTCCATGATACAGCTACTTCAATACATAATGAATCATCGACTGAGCAACACGAACAACAACATCAAGCAGAAACAGAAATAATTTCGACCGAAAAAGAATCAGAGCAACAGGTAGATGAACAGCAATCTCATCAAGATGCACTAGACAATCTACTGAAGGCAGTGGAATCCACAGAAGCAAACAATGCAGAAACAAACAAGGTACAAACTACTGACTCTACCCTCCCCAAAACACCGCCTGTTAACCCCATTTCCCAACCTGAACCACCCCACAGTCCCATCAAGCCCAGTCACCACACTGGAACTTCTGAAGCCTCCACATCCTCCCTCAACTATTCACCTCCAAATTCACAACAACTCCTCACCGGAACCTCCTCGCAACCTCGCCCTCCTCTGTCACCCCACCCCGTTCCAGTTTTTTCAGAATTAGAAGCTATGGGTAGACTCCTGATAAACCTGTCTCAACAACTGCCCCAACACCTGAAACAAGTCATAGATGATGCACGAGAAGAATTCCAAAGGAAATTGGAATTAATGGAGGCAGATATCACCCCTCTTCAAGAAGAGTTACAAGCAGCAAGAGCAAAAAATCATGCACTATGTGAGCAGATCAAGCAACTACAGGCTTCGCTCCAAGCACAGGAAGAACACTCAAACCAGAGAGATAAGGCACTGGCTGAAAAAGACAAACTACTGACAGCTGCCGACACCGAAATACTAAAGTTAAAGCAAACAATCAAAGATACAGACGATACAAGAATAGCACTAGGAAATCTACTGGAAGAAATAAGACTCCAGTTACAGGACACCGTACAGAAATACCAAGAGCAGCAGAGAGAAGCAAAGCAGGCAGTAGAAGAGTTACAAAGAACAAAAGAATCCTTAGACGATGTCAACAACATGCTGAAACACCAACTAAACAGAGAATCTAAATATCAGAAGGACTTAGTAAATGTCCGCAGAGAACGGGATGCTTACTACCAAACCATAGAATTCAAGACCCAATAGTTTGGAAGATTAGATAATCAGGTACGCAACCAGAAAGACAGAATCAATGAGATGCAAAAACAAATAACGGACATGAAGACAGCAAGAGATGCGGCATTATCAAACGATTTTTATTTACAGGAGGCCTTTTTGCAAACACAGGCCCAAATCTTGCTCACCGAAGCAATTGCACTTAGTTCCGTCAGAATAGATGCGCAGATTTTAGAACCTGACACTCTAAAGCAATTATTAGAAACCCTTAAGAAAAAAATAGCTCGTACATTTACATTAGCCAGGAATATGTACCTCGAAGGTCTCATAGAAGAATAGTAAAATTCGGTCATGCGATTTCACAATGTAATGATGAGATCGAATTGAGTATGATATCAAGGTTTTGTTTCATGATACTTTTTCGCACATGTAAAAGACTTGCTAAGTCCAGCATCGATCTACGGAATAAAATGCAGAATGATGATTTTTACTTATGCTACAATTTTGGTAAGGGGAATGAAGTGTCATGTCCGAATGAAATATAATCATTCCAGCAAATGGCAGTTCAAGCTCTGGTGCTTATAAAATGCGTATGCCTAGCATAGTATTTTTCAGTATAGTATTCTTCGAGCTTGGGTGCTAGTTAACAAACTTCCAGCATATTATTTTTGGCGAGTCTTGCAACCATGTCTGAATCAGATATCCTAAGATGGCGACTTAGGAGGAGAGCAACTGCACAGAGAATGATAGTGCCTACATCAGGCGACACTGATACTACATTACAGAATGATAGCGATGATTCAACGACTTGTGCAACGACAAAGGCACAACATAACAACAAAGCATTATTCACCGATTTCAAAATAGAACTCGACATACATTCTATGAGGAATAAGAACTGGCTTCAGAGAATCGGACTACTACAGTTTGCCAAGCTACCATGGGAGCGTTGGACAGGTAATGAAGATGCAACGACTCAGTTGCAGATTATGCGACAAACAAAAGGACAAATTCTAAATCAGGTACAATTTTCACCGCAATTAGTCGCAGCAATATTTCAAGTGCCTCTGTATGACGATGACAGTATTCCTAATTGTTCGAATGACGACATGAGAAAGGATTTTGGAAACTGTGAAGGTCGTAGAAAATATTACCTGATGAAAAAAGCAGCATGCATTCGGCGTGAACAATTCAAATGGTATTTAGAGAGACTGTGTTTTATCGTCAGATTTGATTTAATGTCTAGAGAGAATTTTTCACCCTTAGTACATGCAGAAGGAGGTGGTAAAGTCAGCTGGGCTCATTGGTTGTATAACCACTTGTATACACAGATTTTTGTCGGGGACAAGCGCAGGTCCCAAAAATATAGTCGTCTGTCAGTCTTTTTAGCTGCTTTATTCGAATATGCACACTTAATCAAATATCAACAGGTAAGTAATAGTTGTAATCAGACATTGAGCAGACTAGGGCAAGAACAGATAGCAGAGCCCGAGGACATAGCAGAAATGTCGGACAGTCTTTTCCCGCTAACAGATGGCGGTGAACAGTCGCCTATTTTGGGAACCCCTTTTAAATTATCAACCAACAGAAGAATGGAGGATCCATCACAACCGGTAAGTGCGAAAATATTGCAGAGTAATTGTTCGGATAATAACATGAGAACAATGCAGAATAAGTTGCAGGAAGTTTCGGACTTCCTACTGCAACAACAGGAAAGCATTCAGAACATACAAGAACAGGTAACTGTCAATAAAAATCATTTCAATTCATTGATTGAACAGAATAAACAATTACAAGATGCTGTGAATAGCAAGGACGGTTTATTGAAGGAAATAAGAATGACCACAAACAACTAGTGCTAGCTTTGATCGAGACCACAAGGTCTATTCAAGATTTTGAACCATGGCAGGTAGCAGTGCAGAAACAAATCCAAGAAGAGATGATAAATTTTTCCATGATGAATGCTACAATGCAGGCAGAACATGTAGTTCTGCGTTCCAGAATACAAGTTTTACAGGAAATGGAAACCCAGTTATTAAATAATGAAGGCGTTGAATTGGATGCCACGTTGATGACAAAGATAGATATAGAGTCACTGAAACAACAATTGTATAATCATGTACATGATACTTGGAAACTTTTTCGTAGAAGATGGCTGAGTATACTTGTTCCCCAAATTGATCAAAGGCGGTCCTGTTTTCTGTCCAACCATGAAAACGATCTCATGACATTCATTAAACGACAGGAAAATCAGCTTGAAGAATACAAACAGATGATTCAAGAATTGCAAAGAGAACTGTTACAGGTGCAGACACAGGTGAATCGGGAGCAGAACACTGACATAAACAATCAGACGCACCAAAGTGGCGAAGAAAATATTGTTAGTTTACAGAATCTACAGGGTGCTCCCAACATCATTAATGAGTCTGAACATAACTCTGAAAAAATTTTTGTGGAACTTGCGGGTTCGAGTCCACCGTGCGTGCCAGTGTTAGACGACCGCCGGAGTGGGACAGACGTAATGACCACCTGATATACCGGAATTATCAAAATCCGTGCAAAAAAGTTGGTACGCGCATCTTGAAAAAAGATATATAAAGAAATGTAAAGAGAATGGCGAGAGAGACGCTTGTGTATATGGTTTTAGAGAGAGAGAGAGAAAGAGGGATGCCCTTTCTGAGATTTTCAGAGTTTACTTACACTATGGTGAAGCTCTGAGTATTGTTTGTGTTGATTTCTGTTCTGTCTGCGTCGCCTACTCATACTGAAGTTCGCCGTAGTGAATGTTAAATGTCAGGTTATGTGGTTGACTATTGTTTTCGTATCGTAAGATTGTGTGCTCTACGACCGTTGAAGTACCCTGAGTTAGTATAAGTGAATGTAGTACTGTATAAGTTGATTTGATACAGATTATTGCTTTTGGTAAATGTAACTTTTAATTGAATGTCTCGGGAAGTATTGTGGTGAGTGAATCTGTCTGATTCACTCTGTTTGATATATTATATGTTCATGAATCTATAGAAGGGACAATTGTTCTGTTCTTCAAGTAAACTGATTTGGAGAATTTCGGACGTAGGAATCTAAGAACCAAGTATCGATGTTGATTAGTAACTGAGCTAGACGAGTAGTCATGCTTGATGTTATAACGAAGATTTGGGAAAATAGTACAGGGCCTCTGTTTAACAGACCCCTACCACTCCCAAGAACCCACGACGATCTGGTAATGTCTTACGGTAATGATAATTAGAATTAACCATAGTTTACGGTGAAGCTCTGCATTACGTTAATCTTTGTTCGATAACAACTTGCGTTTGTCAGTAACACAGCATCGCTAGTTCAACACTTTAACAACGATAATACAACTCATAGGTATGAATATATGGAACACCAAGGGCAAAACACATGATGATGATTAGAAGAGAGGGTCTGCAAGCCTCTTGGTACAGAAAGCCTATCAAGGGACAATAGAGACAAAGAAGGGGAGAGTGTTACAGAGAAAGGAAGCATAGAAAAGCCCCAAAAATTTTCAAATTATGGGCACAAATTTTCTTCTTCAAGTTTCTATGAAATACCTCATGAAGACATGTAAATGCGCTAGGGGAGTCCTCTAGATTCATATAGTCAAAATGATGTAACATAATTGTTGTAACATAGTAGGAATTTAGTATTTTCCAATAAAAGTGCCAATCTCTAATATGAAAAGACCATTTTTAGGGCACATTGTGAGGAAACAAGGTTGAAATTTTGAATTTGCTTCTTCTCTACTATGTATCTTCTTCTCCAAGAGTTTATGTGTGTGTTTGATGCTTGAAATGTGTGTCGAGTAGTGTTATCTACCCCATTCCATCTTGTTTTCATGGTTGTAATGCATGTGTGAATCTTAGTGAGTCGTTGAGCTAAAGTAGGGTTTTCCCTAGATCACTATTTTGCTCATAACTTGAAGCAGGTTTGTCAAATTTGACTAAAAATAACACCATTAGATGTGTCTCATTGAGAGCTTCGAAAAAAACCTACTATTTATCATATTCAAAGTTTCAAGCGGAGATAAGAGTTCCAATTTGTGCTTACTACTCTTACAAGTATTGTTGCATGCATTTTCAAAGGATTAATGAGTAGGAGAGGTAGCGCGGACTGAGTCCCATGCATTGTAGCATTGTCACGTTGCTTACCATCATGTGTGCACATGTCTTAATACACTTCATATGTCTAATTTCATGGACTGACAATTAAGTGTGTATTAGTCTACCACTATATGCACTTGTGGGGTAATTGAGGTATAGTCTCAGTTGGCACTAGTCCCTAAGGCCTTACGACTTAGGTACACAATGTGCTAGAGCAATATTATTGCATTGGGGTCTGTTCTTCCTGCTTCTTGAGAAGTCAGATTGACCCTTGTTGATGCTAAGTCTATATTCAGATTATGTGTAGATTATAATTCAAATTTTGATGCATAATAGAGTCTTTATAGTATTAGAAAACATCACCTAAGAGGAATTAGATCAATTGTAATTAGGCTAAGAGCATAGAGCATTTAAGTTAGACTTTCCATCCATAAATAGAAGGTTCTTTAGAATTACTTCTCAAGAAAATGGCCTCCTTTGCACCAAATTGTTCATTATGATGTTCCAAAGGACATAAGATTGCACTAGTTGAAGCCGATATAGTGAATTAAAGTCCCCAAGTGATTTCAAGATACTTCTATACTAGAATGATGAACCAAACCTCATTGTTATAAAAAACACATTGTAATAAAGGGTACGACCGGTTCAGACAGATCTGAAATCGGACACCCTTTGGTCACTCATTTGTATGGCCAAAGATATTGAGACTAGACTTAAGCATAAGTCCATGTGCTCTCTTAAACAAGTAATCCACTTAGCCTAGTGGTTAAGGCTCAAGTTTGTGAAGGAGGAGGTCTTGGGTTCAACTCCCATGCCGAGCATGGGGAGAGAGTTTTGCCTAAGAAGCTCTAGAGCCTTTTAACTCAAGTTAACGTGAGTTAACTTGAGTCTAGAAAGACTTGACTCAAGTGGCGAGTACAACTACCACTAGTGGACTCTAGTGGAAGGTGCTAAAGCAGTGGTCGAGAACACTCCAACCACTAGTGGACTCTAGTGGAAGGTATCAAAGGAGTGGAGGAGATTGCACATGCACTTGTGGACTTTAGTTACATTTGTGGTCCTCGTTGATTCGAGCAGCTATATATACTGGCATAAGGTTGGGAGGAGAGTCATCTCTCTAGCATGTGGTGGTCGTAATTCCTAGTTTCTTACACTGGTATCAGAGCATAGGCAAGCTTTCATGGTGGCTCATCATCTTTCTTAATATCTCATGGAGTTCTTGTAAGATTCATTATCATCTTCTTCTCAAGCTAGAGCTTCTATGGAGAGTTTGATATTTCATCATCGTTTTTGGGATCATGAGATGATAATTTGATAATTTATCTCCCATTCCAACCATCGCCTGTTTGTCCAGGGGTGTGTAGAGATCGCTGAGGCGGAGGAGGTGGAAATAGATGACCTATGATCTCCAAAAACTTGGAGTGCAATCAAAATCTAATCGAAATCTATGAGAATCTTCACCACGATGCTGACCAGCGGGGATCGAACCCAAGCAGCTAAGTTACTTTCAATCATCTGATATATGCCAAGGCCCCATTGAATGTTGTTTTTTCAAAAGATTAAAAAAATTAACCTAGCCAAAAACATGTCTGCAAATGCAAAGCAGAATCAGGAGTGAGAACATCCGTGAAGTAGAAACTTTGTAGCCCAAGAATCAGACTTGGAACATTTGAACTATATTTGATGTAACCACACACTCCCAGTCGTTGGTGTTACAAGTTTAAGGTCACATTAATAGTTTTCAGGTGGGCATTGCTAGTGACATTAACAGAGCAGAGCACTCATTCTACATCGTCAAGCCATCATTACAGGGGGTTGTTCGAGTGTTTCTGACAGCGTGATTTGTTCACCAATAAGCAAAATCTCCTTGCTTTATGACATATGTAGACTTTGCATGCATGGTTTTGGACCTGTGATTGCTTGGTTTATGAATCATTTCAACCACGAATCTCACAACATTGTTCTTGTGTATTGTTATTTATGTTAAATTATTATGTGCATCCAACCTTCACAAGGAAATCCCACTCGATGACAATGGTTCTCTTCGGAGTATTATTTGAGGGAAATTTGTAGCAGAACTCCAGAAACCACAAAAGAAGAAAACAATAGAAGGATATCAAACTCACTGAGATTGTGTCAAGCATAACTAAGTGAGCCAATTGTTCCTTGTCTATTTAACCTCTATAGAGCTTTGATCCTTGAGCTCTTTGCTTCATCTCAAGCCTAATACAAGTGAAGCATCTTCCACACATCATCCGAAGGCAATGGATGAGCTAGGACAAGCATAGTCAAAGGAAGGCTTCATTTCTTCAATAAAGAGTTCATGATGAAGCAATGATCTACAAAAGAGATCCTAAGGTAGTTACGAAGCATTGAAAGATGCGTGGACAAGGACCAAAGGATGAAAAATGGCTCTTCCTAAAGATCAATGGAAGGACATAGCTTAATTGGGAGATAAGTATTTTCGAAGTTGATGTGTTCACTTCAATACTTGCTTTATTCGTTGCTTTCATGTAGGTTGCACCTAAACATTATTGAAGCATGGTTGTAGTCTTCATGTTTTAAGGATGATTGCAAATGCTACGAACTCGATGAAAGCTAAACAGATCTAGAAGAATTGGGAAATACATCAAGCACTTGCATGAGTCTAGAAGTTCATGCCCAAAAAAGAAATTATTAGTGGTGTGTCTCTCCTTTCAAATGAATGTTTTCATGCACATTTCACATTTTCTTCTTTCTTGCAAAAGGAACAGGATGCACTCAAGACTGTGCACATGTATATTTATAACTTTTTGGTGAGGTAGATGATAGATTGTTTGTGCATGGATGATTGGATGCACACATGTCAAGCTCAAGAACTGCTTCATTTAAGTTTGGAGCATGAAAAGGAAAACACATGCACTCACATGCATTTGCATGGAAGAACATGCATTTGCATGGAAGAACATGCATTTGCATGGAAGAACATGCATTGGCATATGATGAGGCATGGTTTTTTGCTTTTTTTTTTGCTAAGTAGTTGAACAAATGTAGTTTCCTAATAGCAAACTAGGTAGTTAGGAGGCTCTTGGTTGCCATCCAACTCAAGTAACTAGTTTGTTTTTTCCAAACGTGATAATTAGGTATCACATTTTTGGAGTCTCAATTAGGGAAAGTGGGCATTTCAAAAGACAAGTGTTCAATTTTCTTGCGCATTGGAGTGGCAAGAAAATAAGGCTACTTTCAAATTTCCATGATACTCTAAGATTAGGAGAAAACTTAGAGAATCCTAACGACATGCCTAGATGCACTTGTTAGGTTGGATTTAAGAAATCTTACATCCAAGAAGGATGAAAAGAGTTTTTCCTTAGATGCTTGAGCACTTCTTAATGAACACCTTTATTTGATATTTTATCCCAAGATGTGATCAAAATCAAATAAAGCTAAATGGAAATTACACTAGCTGAACTTTTAAAGTTCACAAGGTAGTTGTTCTATTCCATGAGTGGCATCCCTGGTAAGGATGCAAAGTTCCAAGAAAAACTATGAAACTTTTGTAAGTTTTCATTTGATTTCATCCCAAGGAGTGATGGAAATCAAAGGTTGAATCTCAACATCAATTGATCTCTGACATTCAATAGAAGGATGTTAGGTTCCATAGTTGCATTTTTGGTAACAATGCAACGTGCTAAGCAATCATGGAAACTTGAAAGAACTCTTTTAAAGAGCTAACTTTTGGTTTCATTCAAGCTAATTGAAGCTTCAAGGGGAAACCAAAGTAAGTAATCTTTAGGAAATGAGATAAGTTCCTAAAGGCATGAATTGAACTGTGAACTTTTCATTTAGGAATACAAAGTTCCAAGAAATGGATCTCCAATCCATGAACTTCTCCTAAACAAACTATAAAGTTCAAAGTTATGTGTTCATAGTAGCATTACTATTGGATCAATCTTCAAAAGATGTTTAAAGTACTCTAGTAACATCTAAACATTGACCAATAATAATGAATCTTGTATCAAACTCAAGACTAGGAATCAATATCACATAAATGAAAGTTCAAGTCAAACTTTCATAGAGGAGTGGGAAAACATATCCTAAAGGTGATTTATATTCTCTAGTTTGATACCCAAGAAATGAACACAATGGAATCAGTAAAACTTTTGGATATTTTTTTCAAATATCTTTTTAATGAGTAAAAATGAACAATGAATCATGTACAGAAAGTTGTATATTCCATAAATGAAAAATGTACAAAAGTGTGGCTAAGCACTTCTATATAGGAATCATATACAAAATGTGACAAAGCACTTCCATATAGGAATCGAATACAAAATTATGGTACATCATTGCCACATAAGAGTGTAATACAAAATTGTGGCAATGTGACAAAACACTTCTATATAGGAATCGAATACAGAATTATGTTACATCATTGCCACATACGAGTGTAATACAAAATTGTGGCATTGATCAAAATATTTACACCTACAATCCTGCAACAAAACATATGTATAAAATAAGAAAAATTGACATGACATTTATAAACAACAAGTAAAAATATGAAACCAAGATATAGCTTTACCTAATCATAGAATATTCTCCCATGAGATGATTGCACCCTGTCCCTCTATGTCTTGTAATAGTGCAGCCAATCCATGACGATATCCATATGATTCTTCGCTTCGCGTCGGAGGACGACCCATTGCCAACTCCTATAATAAATATGCAAAATGTTAGATGAACATACATGATGTGCTTAACACAAGCAAATTAAATAATTAACATGATACTTACAAATTGGTAGTGCATACTGTCGTATCCGCCACTACCTAAATGCGACGTTCCAACCGTATTTAAACGTGTGGCCGCCGCATCTCTCTGTTGACGATATCGATCAGGAGTATGTTGCGGCTCATCCTGAATCGCATTCTTCAAGATCTAGCCATACAGGCTTTGGTAAGCCTGCTCTAAAAGCATCGTGAGCTTCCAACCATCGATGAGACATCACCTCGCGTGTCGTATGCTGAATCCATTTCGAACTCACAATAGGATTCCCAGGGGCTAGCTGGTACTCTTCATATATGGATTGTGTGATATGATTTTTAGAGTCCCTATCCTGTTCGCTCCATTTTAACATTACTGAATGACCGAATTCTATGGAGCAAAGTTGTCGAATGCACTAACGAATTGACTTTCCGGCTGCATCCATGATTGGAGCTCCATTATGGATATGATATATCTTGGAGTCATCATGATCATGCGCTCCCCAAGGTGTACCTGGAGATCCCATCTGATTCAATGTGAAGATCTCATCTGATCCATGCTTGTATGCATATGCATGCTTGTATGCATATGCATGCTTGTATGCATATGCATGCTTGTATGCATATGCATGCTTGTATGCATATGCATGCTTGTATGCATATGCATGCTTGTATGCATATGCATGCTTGTATGCATATGCATGCTTGTATGCATATGCATGCTTGTATGCATATGCATGCTTGTATGCATATGCATGCTTGTATACATATGCATGCTTGTATACATATGCATGTAAGTATGCATATGCATGTAAGTATGCATATGCATGCTTGTATGCTATGCATGCTTGTATGCATATGCATGATTGTCTACATGTGCATGCTTGTATACATATGCATTCATGTATGCATATGCATGCTTGTATGCATATGCATGCTTGTATGCATATGCATGCTTGTATGCATATGCATGCTTGTATGCATGCATATATGCATGCTTGTATGCATATGCATGCTTGTATACATGCATTGTGCATGCTTGTATACATATGCATGCTTGTATGTGTATGCATGCTTGTATACATGCATTGTGCATGCTTGTATACATATGCATTCATGTATGCATATGCATGCTTGTATACATATGCATGCATGTATGTGTATGCATATGCATGTATGTATGCATATGCATGCTTGTATGCATATGCATTTATGTATGCATATGCATTCTTGTATACATGCATTGTGCATGCTTGTATACATATACATGTGTGTCTATGTGTATGCATTTGCATGTTTGCATGCATATGCATGTGTGTATGCATATGCATATGTATGTGTATGCATATGCATGTGTGTATGTGTATGCATTGTGTATGTGTGTATGTGTATGCATATGCATGTGTGTATGCATATGCATTGTGTATGTGTGTATGCATATGCATGCTTGTATGCATATGCTTTTATATGTGTGTATGCATTGTATGTGTGTATGCATTGTATGTGTGTATGCATGTGTGTATGCATATGAATTTGTGTATGCATATGCATGTATATGTGTGTATGCATATGCATTCTGTATGTGTGTATGCATATGCATGTGTGTATGTGTATGCATATGCATGTGTGTATGTGTATGCTTTGTGTATGTGTGTATGTGTATGCATATGCCATTGTGTATGCATATGCATTGTGTATGTGTGTATGCATATGCTTGTATATGTGTGTATGCATTGTATGTGTGTATGCATGTGTGTATGCATATGAATTTGTGTATGCATATGAATGTATATGTGTGTATGCATATGCATTCTGTATGTGTGTATGCATATGCATGTGTGTATGCATATGCATTGTGTATGAGTGTATGCATATGCATGTTTGTATGCATGTGTGTATGCATATGTATTGTGTTTGTGTGTATGCATTTGCATGTTTGGATGCATATGCATGTGTGTATGCATATGCATATGTATGTGTATGCATATGCATATGTATGTGTATGCATATGCATGTGTGTATGTGTATGCATTGTGTATGTGTGTATGTGTATGCATATGCATGTGTGTATGCATATGCATGTGTATTTGTATGCATATGCATGTGTGTATGCATGTGTGTATACATATGCATGTTTGTATTCATATGCATGTGTGTATGCATATGTATGTGTGTGTTTATACATATGTGAGTGTGTATGTATATGTATCTCTCCCTCTCTCTCTCTATGCCAATCGAAAACAAAACAATCACTTACATCGATGTAATTGTTTGAATCAAGGTTGTCAAAATCCACTTGAAATTCTTCTTCGTCGAATTTCCAAAGATTTGATCCCAAAAATCTCTTGCAAAACTAAAAAGAGAAGCTATTAGAAAAGCAAAAACATAAAGAAAGAAAAAAGAGTGCTACAATATGTGCGATCTACTTACCAAAACTTTAGATCTATAAAAATAGAGGTGTGCTTAGAGAGAGGGAGGGAGGGAGAGGGGGAGAGAGAGAGAGAGAGAGAGAATTGTTTGAATCAAGGTCGTCAAAATCCACTTGAAGTTCTCCTTCGTCGAATTTCCAAAGATTTGATCCCAAAATCTCTTGCAAAACTAAATAGAGAACATATTAGAAAAGCAAAAACATAAAGAAAGAAAAAAGAGTGCTACAATATGTGCGATCTACTTACCAAAACTTCAGATCTATAAAGATAGAGGTATGCCTAGAGAAAGAGAGAGGGAGGGAGAGAGAGAGAGAGAGTGAGAGAGAGGGAGGGGGAGAGAGATAGAGAGACAGAGAGAGAGAAAGAGTGACAAACAGAGATCTGCTGTTCGCGCACGCAAACTCGACAGTAGAAGATGTAGATTCAAAATGCTCAGAATGATGAATTTTGGTTTCGGGCCCAATTAAAAAGACATTGTCCGTATAAGCATCGGTATATGCATCGATAATTCTAATAAATTACCGACGCTTATACCGACGCAGTCTTTCCGAGGCTGAGCGGCTTTCCCAAATCATCCGAGGGTCATACCGACGCCGACAGCTGACCATCGGTATGCTAACCGTCGGTATTCTCTCGATATGTTGTAGTGCCCATACCCAAGACAAATCCCTTACATCTTATCAAACCTCCAACACTTTAAACTACGATGATGGATGCTCAACAAAAGAAGCCCTGTATCACTAGTAAGATTGTTGATACTAAAGCTAAATGTAGGTTCCAAATTAACATCATGAAGCATGTTGGAGCTCAAGTACACAACATGGAGGTGGTTTTTGAAGACATTCAACCCAATTGGACTGATGAAGCATTGGAACAGGATCTAAGTACGTTGGGTAACAAAATTTATATCCCTTCTTTACTTTGCATGCAAGGTACTATTAATGGTAAAATTGTTAATATTTTAAATGATGATGGTAGTTCGCATGACTTTATTTATCATACACTAGTGAAAGACCTCAAATTAAACCCACTTCCTTCTATATATAAAGTTAAGGCTGCATTTCAAGGAACTCAATATAATGTTACAAGTGAAGTGTATAATGTTCAAATTTGTATAGGTTCATACATAGATGAATGCACATTCTTAATTGATCTTTTGCAGTCCAATGATGTTATACTTGGTATGCCGTTTCGTCACCATTATAATCCATGCATTGATTATCATACACACACCATAAGCTTTAAATTTAAAAATCAAGATATTTGTTTGTCTACAATCCATGACTTCCAACCATTTCCATTAATTAGTCATACTCAAATAAAACGTGCATTTTGAAAAGGCTACAATTCATGTATTGTTTTTGTCAATAACATAGTCGATTATACACATACACTTCCTAATACACATAAATCATTTATGGATTCCTATAAAGATTGTTTTATGGCTGATTTTCCTTCTAAACTACCACCTTCTAGGGGATCTCTTGATCATAGTATAGACTTAATTCCTGGAAGTTCTCCTCCCAATAAAGCACCTTATAGGCATGGACCTTTACATCAACAAGAAATAGCTAATCAAGTTAAGGATTTACTTCACAAAGGACTTATAAGGCCTAGTCCTTCTCCCTTTGGAGCACCTATTCTTTTAGTAGAGAAGAAGAACAAGACTTATAGGATGTGCATTGACTATAGAGCACTCAATAAGATCACAATTAAAAATAGATATCCTATTCTTAAGATAGATGATTTACTAGATAAACTTCGTGGAGCACATGTCTTTAGTAAAATTGATCTTATATTTGGGTATCATCAGATAAGAATGACACAAAATGACATTTATAAGGCGTTATTTACTCAGACTCCTGACTTTGAATTCATGGTGATGCCTTTTGGACTCACTAATGCACCTGCTACTTTTGCACGCATTATGAATAATATTTTTCTTGAATACCAAACTTTTGTTCTTGTTTTCTTTGATGATATACTTGTCTACAATGAGATGATGACCATGAAAATCATTTAGCAACAGCTTTTAATTTGTTACGCAAAAACCAACTTTATGAAAATCCTGAAGAGAGTTACTTTTTCCAAAGAGAATCTGAGTATTTAGGCCATATTGTTTCAAGTCAAGGCGTTCATGTAGATCCAAAGAAAATTAAAGTAATTGAAGAGTGGCTTGTACCAAAAGAAAGGTAGACCCTTTACATTTGAGCTCCAAGACACTAGAAATATAGCTCTTTTCAATTATGGTAGTTAGACCTTATCAGAGTTAGAAATGTGGCACAAAAGATTGGCCTATGTAGGTGAAAGGAACTTGAAACAAATGTGCAAGGATCAAAGTGTGATTGGCCTACCAAATATTTCCAAGCAACACATGATATATAAATGTAGTTCTTGTCAGCTTGGGAAATCACATAAACAACCCTTTGTGAAGAAAGGATACATCCATGGAGACTTGTTGGAGCTAGTTCACACAGATGTTTGGGGACCTAGCAAGGTCCCTTCAATTTTAGGATCCAATCACTATGTGTCTTTTATTAATGATTGTAGCAGATGGACCATACTATATTTTATGAAGCATAAGGATGAAGTCTTCTCATGTTTCAAGAAGTATCTTTCCCTTATTAAAAATCAAACAAGTAAAACACTAAAGTGGATAAGGTCAGATGGAGGGCTAGAGTACTCCCATGAATTTGATACTTATTTCTAGGAGAAGATGCAAGGTCTATGCTCAATGAGAAGAGATTAACAAATTACTTGTGGGCAGAGGCTATATCTACAACCACCTATTTGATCAATAGACTCCCATCAAAAGCATTGGATGGGATGACACCCTATGAAGCATGGAATGGAAGAAGACCTAGCCTTGATCATTGCAAGATATTTGGTTGCATAGCTTATTGTTTATTGTCCTTTGGAGTAGCCCTCTCCAATCATCATAGCATAAAAGATTAGCAACTTAAACACCTTTACTTTGTCAATCCAGGAAGTATACTAAGACCATAGCCCCTTCCGTATCAATGATTTCCAAGATTTATTAAAATCAACTTCACTAGATAATTCATGTAACACTTATGTGAAATACTAGGATTTTATATATCTTGAGTTAGAAATAAGCTTTAAAGTTGATTCTTGTGCCTAAATCATGTCATTTTTCATGTAGATTAATAACATGAAATCAAAAATTAGATTTAGTACATGTATCATCAAGATGAGACAATCATGATTCTAACAAAAAGCACACAATCAACTTATATTGAGAATGAGGATAGATTATGAAGAAAAGAACTTCTATTATCAAGAAATACTCAAAGAACCACTGATTAACAAGACAAATCCAAAGGAAACACTTGAGAATCATCAATAAATCACCATCAAAGCTAAGTGATGAGATAGGAAAAGGTAGAATCTCTCCAATTCTCATTCAAGTCATCTTCATACAAAATGAATCATCCCAAAAATAAGTCATAAATTGACTTATATACTTTTTCAAGTGTCCCATTTTTCACTTGAAAATTAAGTTCTCTAGACTTGTCAAGTCAATTTTCTATACATTTTGAGAGCTCTAATAATTATCAAAAAATTACATCATTCAATCCCTCTAAAATGCATAAATCTAACTTTACAATTCATCTTTTTAATCCTTAAAAAAGCATCTTCTAACACTTACGCACATATTCCATCTCAAATCACAGGTAAAATGGATCCTAAAGCAGAGAAATGTGTGTTCATTGGGTATGACCTAAATCAAAAAGGGTATAGATTATATAATCCAATCAATAAAGGTTTTATTATTAGGAGAGATGTTTTCTTTGATGAGAACAACTCTTGGTTTGAAGATGATTGTAGGAAATTCAAGATTCCTTATGACCTAGAGGAGGACTTCCCTACATTACAAAAAGGAAGTGAGCACATACATGAAGACTCAAGTGATTTTGATGATAATCAGAAGACACCAAGAAGAAATATTAATGCTTGAAAGATGTTACAAATGCAATCAAACTTATAGTCTTTGATTGACCATCCCACTATATGTATTATTAACAAACATGTACAAAAGTGGCCAATGACCATTTGGCCTTTCACATGGACACTAATGGTAATAGTCTCTCACAGAAGGCTGATATGGAAAAAGTGACTATGGAAGAAAAATAAAGAATAATAAAGAATACCTGAGTCTTAGTATAAAACTATACCTCCCATGTGATGATCATGTTATAGAGTTTAGAAGTGACTCTATAAGATCATGAATCAAGTAACCCCCATCAAGTGAAAACAGTGTCAAAAAGCCATCTTGTTGTAGAGCTTTATTCAAAGCATCTATAGCATTATCTTGAGTATGAAGCTTCTCAAAAATAATGCACTCAGTGTCTAATCAATCTCTCATGAAGTGATACCCCACCACAATGTGCTTGGTCTTTGCATGATAGATCGGAGTCTTAGTCACAATAGCACTCTGAATATCACTGAGCAAAGGAGGTACGTGATGAGGTAGAAACACATCACAAACAAGAAGAGAAAGTTGTAATGCTTCCTTACACGCCTCATTTGATACAACATACTGTGATTTTGTAGTTGTTAAAGGCACTTCTGACAAGTCGCCTTTAATCTCATTTCGGGTTCTTGGGGATGGCTAGGGGCCTAACAGTGTAGAGGCCCTTTATTTAATTTTCCAAAATTAACATTCAACTAAGCAGTAACTATACTTTCAAGGAAACAACTTTCGCTACACAGTTACTATTTTTTTTTTACAGTTATCTTTACACAGTAAACTTATTGCACAAGTTAACAATCACACAGTCGCACAGACTTATTAATGTGAATGTAACATTACTGTGTTAATACTTAAAACTACAATCCAATGAACAACGAACAGAGTACAGTACTCAGGAAATCTGTAAATCTGCACACGATCTTCTCGACACGGTCACCCAGACAAACAGCCTAACGACCTCGTCTCTCCTTGCCGAGGAATCACCATAATGTCTTTTCATTAATGGGTAAAGGTTACATCTATTCGCTATGCCTTTTCAGTGCGTGCGATATATGAAAAATACAATCCAATTCCGGCGACCAAACACTGGCACGCACGGTGGACTCGAAGCCGCAAAGCAAAATAAAACTAAGGCTCATCAACTATGCCTTGTATGTACAGTGTTCTGGCTAATTTAAATGTTCGGGTGATCTTTTGTTTCAGGGAATCCAGCATAATCTTCAATGTGGCTGGCTCAACCAATTGTGCGTCTGTTCTGACTGAACTTGTCGCAATAATTTGACTCATCAGTTCATCGGTCTGCGTCTGCAAAAATGCTTCTTGTAAATAAAATTCATTAGCTAAAGCAGCATCCCTCTACTGCTTCATATCCGGAATTTGGGCATCAATTCGCGACAATCTTTCTGCTTGAATGTCTAGTTTCTTTTCTCTACGTTCCAGCTCCTGAGCTTGATATTGAATGGTTTTATAATATGCATCCCTTTCTTTCATGATTCCTGCTAATTCTTTCTTAAGCTGAATTGTCAGACCCGTCTGTGCTTCCAAGTCACGATTCTTCTAGAAAAGATCGGTGGATACGGTCTTTAATTCTTCAGTAGTCTGCATGGCCAAGTCAGCCATTTCTTGCCCTTTTTGGGTCACCAGCTCAAGATCCACACGGGTTTCTTCTAAGAGATTGCTGAGAGCAACCCAAGCATCGTCTTTGTCATGCACCAATTGATTTAGTTGCTTTATTTCTTCATCGCAAGTGGCTAAAAGAACATTCTTTTCATTCAACGCAGCAAGAGTGGCATCTTGTTGAGCAATCAGGTTGTCCTGCTCTGCTATCCGTGCTTGGCTTTGTTGAAGCTGAACCTGCAGAGCATGGTTCTCTGCTTTGACTGCATTGGCTTCTTCCTGTAATGGGGAAATGTCTGCTTCTAGCAAATCGACTTTGCCTTGAAATTCCTACCGGATATTCTTGGTTGCCAGCTTCATCTAGAAGGGTGATTGATGGGAGAACTGGATCAGGAGGCGACCCATAGATTCCAATCTGGTGAACATTACTATCAAAGGGGGAAGGGAAGGAGGGGGTTGGGATGACGATGCAGAGAGTAGATAAGGGGAAGGTGGCGGAGAGTAGTCGGGAGAAGAGGATGGAGGAGTGGGTGCGTCGGGAATTACATTGGTGATTGCACTAGTACGTACTGCAACGGGCTCAGCAGGGTTAGTTGGTGGAAGAAGGGGGATAAGAGTATTTGGCATCAAGATTATTCCGGTTGTATTCTGATTTGTCACCTCAGCCTTTTCGATCACTGCCTCAACATTAGCAATTACTTTTGTGATGATTTCAGCGATGATCTCCTTCACAGTTTCCTCATCCTGTTGATGAGATTCTGCCCGAGAAGAGACTTCTTCGGATACTTCCAGGTGTGCATCGTGTTCCTGTTGGTTGAGTGGAGAAGAGGGAACGGATGATTCGATATGAAGAGATGTGGCAGTGTCATGGAAGACTTCAGTTTCGTGATCGGCAGAGGATCCCTGCACCTAACTTTCAGAGGGGCTAGTGCATCTTTGTTTTCGGCAAAATAGTTGAAGCAGATCTTCATCGTCATCATCCTCATCCTCGAGCATGTGAGTAGATTCTTCATGTAACAAGAAGGGAGCGGTTCGAGGAGGTTGCGCCGCTTGGATCACCGGAAAGAGGAAAGTGAGGATATGGGGTAAACGGGAACGAGGAAGGTCACTCTTAGCGATTTGCTTGGTAACCGTCACGCAGTCATGGTGAATACGTTGGAAAAAGAAAGATGTGAAATTTGCAGGCTCACGGGATGTAGTATCTATCATGGAATAGAATGGTCAAGAAATACCATATGTGCATTTCTGTAAATTCAGGGTGGCTACCAAAAATTGCAGAGTTGTACGCTCTGGTTCAGGTCTGCAAAGAATGGCATACTCATTAGATGAGTGCCGGGGAAACAATTCTTTCATGGTGGCCACGGGAAGAAGTGGACCATTCTCCAATCCTTCCCAAGGGAGTTGAAAAGCTTCAGCAAACTTAGCTAAAGTAATGACTGCACAAGATGGTAAGTGTTGTCAAGATCTTGCTCACACGCATACAGAGATTACGGACGCAGAAAAACACACAGAAAAATAGAGGCAACAAGAGACGAGACCGAACGCAAGATTGGGTGCAATCTCCCCCCATGCACTCTGTTTCGACAGTCCACAGAGTGCATGTATTTATAGGACTTTTGATTACGTCGAAAATAGTGGTTACATGAGGGCGGCTTCAAAAAGGAGGCGTGAAACTAAAAGTTTGTAACTTTTACAGAAAGCCATTGCTTTTAATAACAGAAACTGCGGTCTACAACGACCATTATTCTAACCATTACTTTTCTAACAATAGAACCTTCTACGCAGGTTTATTTACAAGCTAAATAATAATTATTTCGGATTATTGATGTCCGCCCTTTCACGCCTTGCACGCTCCTCACGAACCTTTAGCTGCTATATCCAAAAACATCAAAAAACATATTAATACATTAATAATATAACACTTTAACAATGCATTGTTCAATAATATACAACAATAAGCAAGCAATGGGCCAACACTGCTCTATAGCAAGTGTGGCGACGATGGCAGAAATGAGTTGCGCATGGAATGGGTGACACTCCACTGAATGCCAAGGCAATTCAGCGAAGGCCAACAGACCACGAGTGCGCAAATACTCACTCACTTCTGGAGTGAAGCCTGCACGAAAGGTTGCGACATTCACGAGTGCTTCCATGGTGCACAAGTAAACACGAGAACACAGAATACAAGGACACAGAAACACAATAGCGATTATCAGTAGAAAGAACAAGATTAAGTAAGAGCACGGACAACATTAGGCAGCAAAACCCCTTATCATCGTGCACTATTGGAGAGATATCCTTCATGATTACGGCATGCATGCATGGTCAGAAACAGTAACATAGGGCGGTGATTAATCATATTTAGATACCAAAATGAGGAGATTACGGTCAGTGGTCAACCGAAATACGGGGATAAAAAGAAAAACAAGTGACACACAAAAAGACTAAATACACGTCATCGATTATCAGACGTCTGGTGATATGGGCGAAGCTTAGAACCATTAATCACTTTGGAAGGACAACACCGGTTAAGGTCACCAACCAAAAAGTTGCTAGTCCCACTTGTTCAGCAATCCGATATGGACCGAACCACCATAATTTAAATTTTCCGACAAATCTGTTGGCTTTAGCATTATAGAATAAAACAAGTTGGCCAACCGTAAAGATAGGGGTTTTGAGGAAATGATCATGAGTACGAGCTTGACAAAGCAGAACTTCTTGAAGAATCACGAAACTTTCCCAGTGGTGTTCATCCAATGAACGGAGCATATTCAACCAAAATGGAAAAGATTCTTTCTGCAACAATTTATGAGATAATGTCACGCGCAGACTCGGTACCACTACTTCCATTGGCACAATAGCTTCCAATCCATAAGCAATTTTAAACGGAGTTGTTCCGGTTGCCACTTTGTACGTGGTCCGGTATGCCCATAATACGACACGTAAGAGTTGATCCCAACATTCCGGACATTCCAAGATCAATTTACGAAGCATATTCAATAGAGTCTTATTGGTACTTTCAGCCAGACCATTAGCACGTGGATAGTATGGTGAGCTGAATTTATGCATAATCTGAAAAGTTTGACTCAGTACTTGCATTAAGTTGTTTGCAAAATGTGTTCCTTGGTCCGTCACTATCTCCAGAGGTAATCCAAATCAAGGGAAAACATCCTTCATCAAACATTTTGCCACCGAAATAGCTGTGCCAGAACGTAAAGACCAAGCTTCTACCCATCTAGTGGCATAATTTGTACAAGTCAATATGTATTGATTGTTGGTGAGGGTCGTTGGTGGTGTTATTGGGCCAATAAAATCTAGAACCCACTTTTGAAAGGGTTCCAAAGGTAAGACAGGTTGAAGGGGGAAGAAGTGTCGCTGTAAGGGCTGTCCAAACCGTTGACAGACATCACACTACTACACAAATTGAACCACATCTCTGTACATTGTAGGCCACCATATCCCACTTTGCAAGATTGTCCGGTGAGTAAGATCAGCTGCGAAGTGTCCTCCAGTGGGTAATGAGTGAGCTATAGCAATAATTGATGCCGATTCATGTGGAGGAATACATCTGAGTAGGATGCTAGTCTGATCGACGTAATACAATTGACCCACAATCAATCAGAATCGACGACTGTAGACCGTAATTTTTCGACATAGTGTGGCGGGAGTATTAGGAGGTAGACAACTACCATCAGTAAGGAAAGTCATTATCATATCATAGTATGTAGGAGCAACAGAAAGTGCTGCAGAGTCTTCAACAGATATCTCGGTGACGTAAATAGCTGGTGTAGTGTCATCAACACCTATCGGAGACTCATTGGAATCCAGTCGAGATAAAAAGTCTGCCAACACATGTATCGTACCTAGTCGGTGAATAACTTCATAATCAAACTCCTGTAAGAGTAGAACCCATCTGGCCAATCTGCCACCTAAATGTTGTTGACAAACCAAATACACGAGTGTAGCATGATCCACATGGAAAGTGAATTGTCGTCCCAGCAAGTAATGCCTGAACTTCTTAACAGAGTAGACATGGAATGGACGCATCCACAAATACATGGAATGGACGTTCCCAATCAGGCGGTTGCAAGATCGGGGCCTGTGTCAATAAGACCTTTAAACAATCAAATGCACTCTCACACTCCTGTGTCCATTCATACTTTCGTGGAGCGCTGGTCATAAGCCAGTTAAGTGGTGTCGCTAAATGAGCTAACCACCGTAAGTGTCTGCCATGCCACCAGATTTGACCAAGAAAGCGCATAACTTCTTTCGGTGTTTTTGGGACCGGTGCCTCCAACACGGCTGCTACTTTATCAGGATCTACGTGTATTCCTTGTTTAGAGATGATATGACCGAGTAGCTTTCCACAGGAGACCATAAAAACGGATTTTGTAGGATTCAAATATAATTGATACTCTTGGCATTTTTCAAAGCAGCACCGTAAATTATACAAGTGCGCCGAAGTATTGCCAAATAAGGCAAAATCATCCAAATATACTTGCATAAGCATGGTCAAGAAAGGTGAAAAGACTTCCTGCATACATCTTTGGAATGTACTCGGGGCATTCCGTAAACCGAACCACATTACGGTGCAAGCATAGACACCCCAATTAATGATGAATGTTGTCTTCGGTATATCTTTTTTTGTCATCCTCACTTGATTGTATCCACTGTAGCCATCCAAAAAAGAATAAATTTTGTGACGTGCTACCTATCGAGCATCGTATCCAGAAAAGGGAGAGGGAACGGATCCGGTATGGTGGCCACATTAAGTTTTCGATAATCAATACAAATGCTTTTATTTTTCTTCGACACTATTACTATTGGTGATATCCACTCAGCATGCTCAATTGGCACAATAAATCCCACCTTCAATAAACGATCAAGTTCAGCTTTGTGCTGCATAATTAGGGTTCATCCTATAACTAGGTTGTTTGATAGGCCTCGCATCCCGTTTGAGCACTACCCGATGTTGATAAATCCGTGGGTCAAGACCCTTCATGTCTTTGTAGTCCCAAGAGAAAACATCTGAGAATTCACGCAGAAGTTTTACCAAATCATCTTGGAATTTCTCTGTTCATCCTGCCCTAATTTTTACAGGCTTTGGGTTGACGTGTCTCCCAATTTGTATGTTACCAATTGATCTTCCAATACATAAAACTGTCGGGGCTTTACCAAATCATCAGCTGGCTGCAACAGTTGTTGGAAGGTCGCTTCATCCATTGCTATACCATCATCTGCTTTTGCTTCTCCGATCATTGGTACAACCGTACAAGCGGCCGGACTCCAATTATCTGCTACCGACTGTAGATTGAAATACCTAATGGGATAAGATCCTTATTGATCTTGGGGAAAGCCTCCTCCTCATCATCAGATAGCCCATCCAACATATGGACTGGCTCTGCTACATACGATCACACGTGTAGATCACAAGGTTGCATAGCATCCAATGTAACTACATATTTCCGGTGATTTTTCTTAAAGATTAACTCTTGAGCTGCCCAATCCTGTACAACTTTGGCTTGCCTTAGCCATGGCCAACCGAAAAGTAAGTTGTAGTCGAGACTAGATTCAGGTAACTCCAGGACTACGAAAGTCATATTAAATGTACTTCCCTGCAGGGTTATTGAGATGTTACGTACTAAGCCCATCGAATGGACTCGTGATTGGTCTTCCATTCGCACAAAAAATTGTATGAGTTCAATTTGGGTCCAACCCAATTTCTTGCAGAGTGCGGCTATTGCAATATTCACACCAGACCCGCCATCAATTAAAACTTGGGTAATCTTCTAGTTTTATACCAGACGGTGATCAATGGGACTGAATGATCCACCGTAGAATCCATCTCCGGTTGTATGGTCGCAGTCATTGGAGTACATGAAGGTCCGAGACTAACCTGTTGTTGGAATTGTTGTCTTACTCCTGGAACTAAGGCGAGAAACTGTCCCAAAGGGAGTGTGATTGAAGCCTTAGATAGGACATCCCATACCTGATCTGTTTGGGTTGTGGTTATCACCAATTCTAGTGGTGATTCTAATGTTGTTGGGGTAGAATTTTGTTCATTCGATCTTGCCTGTTGCAGAGGGACCTATGTTACTGGAATTGGATCAGGAAACACATTCGGCTCCTTAGTTGTCCATTGACTAGCCCTTGCAAACATCCGTTGCTGCTCACAAATTCCAGGCTCAAAAACTTCAGCTATTTGTTGCAATTGTATACCTGGTCTTGTCTAAACTACGGCTGCTTGTGACTCAACTAGAGAAATATAAACCATGTTAGTCATCGGATTTTGTTGTTCCTTCTTCCTTTTGTCGTACTGTGCTACTTCCTTGCAAAATCTACGGATATGGCCAGCCTCACCACAAAAATGACATCGAGGGGGTGGGAGAGAGTTACCTTCCGCCGATGTACCTGCCTGCCATTGATTTTGATTAAAGTGTTACTTTACGGTCCTCGATAGTTTCGGTATCCCTACTGCTGGTTGGGTCGCAACTGTGGTGGCACATAATGGATGGCTGGCTGCCTTGGTTCCTGTATTATAGCGTTGACGGCCGCTCTACCCTGCACCTTTGCATTATATGCACAGGTTTCTATTGAGTGCCCTGTTATGTTACAGATGGCACAATACATCTGGTTGAGGGCACATGTAGAACTGGTGTGACCTCGATTCTTGCACTTAGTACAGTATATTTGTTTGGACGGATCCTCGGTTACATTCTTACTTGCTTTCAACCATTCCAGGTCCTCCGTAAAACCTCCACCTTTGTGCTCCAACTGTAAAGCCATTGCAATTGCAGTGTCCAATGTCATTCTGCCCACACGGCAAATGATCATAATTTGTTTTAACTGTGGCTTCAAGCCGTTGATGAACCACTGTGTTATGAAATCTCTTGGCAAATTGGCATGTGCGGAGGCAGCTGCCTTAACTGAGTTCTAGACAGTGTCGCATACTCCTGGACACTCTGGTGTGGTTTCTGTCGATTGTTCTGCAAATAGTCAAAGATTTCTACAGGGTTCTTCTTCAAACGAAACCTATGTAGGAACACGTCTCTCACATCATCATAGTTACCGAAATGATTAATGTCATATTCAGTCAACCACCTTGCTGCTTCATTAACCAGTGTGGCCTGAAATACAATGGGCTTGTACACCGGATCTGATGGATGAGTCAACACTCCATAACTGATCTCGAATGTGCGAACATGTGCATCAGGGTCATCCCCTAAAAATCCACCCAATTTTGTATATGTCATCCCGGTCGGAACCGATAGAAGTGGAATGATTGGTTGTGGCTGCTGTTGTTGCTGCTGCTGAAACTGCGATTGCAGTTGTGGGGGTATTTGATTCTGTGATTGTGAGCCACTCATGGTGCTATTGTGGGTAGTATTGTTGTTATCTGTATGTTGAGGGGGTGTCTCTTGTCCTTTAGAATCTGTATTATCAGCCTGCTCACTTTCCGATTCAAAAATATCGTTGAATCTCTTACTTAACTCCAAATCCAGTAGCCTTTCCTCAGGTTTGGTGTTGAAATTAGGTAGGTTTGTACCGAAAATTGGTGAATGTAATAGGGGTCCAACAGGTAACACTGTACTATCACCAAAAAACTTCAAATTCCCACCAAATGGTACAGAAATTCCACCGGAACTTGTCGAACTTTCACCGAACCAGGTTACCCTTTCACTGGAAACGGTCTCACTTGGTAACACAACTTTATCACCAAAAATGGTCAAATTTTGACCAGATAGTGTCGGACTAACTCCGCATTGCATCTCTGTACACCCAAAAGTCACTGTACCATCTCCAAAAAGTATCGGATTCACACCAGAATTCACCGGAATCTCATCATGTGTCACTGAACTAGCACCACAATCACTACTCACTAGGTCCGATCCTTCTACAACTAGACTTAGTTGGCCTGCACTTCTACCACCTGGGGGTGTCCCTAATAAATTTGGAACTGCCCAAGGATGTTGATCTCTCCTATACTTTGGATAGGATTTGCCGAAACGAGTAACTGGCATATATCACTTCTTCAACTAGCAGTTATTATTCTCCACTGCTTGCCTTGCGTACTGCTCTTCCCTTAATGATTATTCCCAATCTTCCATCTTCCCACAGACGGCACCAGTGTTAAAAGCACTTCTGACAAGTCGCTTTTAATCTCATTTCGGGTTCTTGGGGATGGCTAGGGGTCTAACAGTGTAGAGGCCCTTTATTTAATTTTCCAAAATTAACATTCAACTAAGCAGTAACTATACTTTCAAGGCAACAACTTCTGCTACACAGTTACTATTTTCCAATTACGGTTATCTTTACACAGTAAACTTATCGCACGAGTTAACAATCACACAGTCGCACAGACTTATTAATGTGAATGTAACATTACTGTGTTAATACTTAATACTGCAATTCAACGAACAACGAACAGAATACAATACTCAAGAATTTTGTAAATCTGCACATGATCTTCTCAGAACGGTCACCCAGACAGACAGCCTCGCAACCTCGTCTCTCCTTGCCAAAGAATCACCGTAATGTCTTTTCATTAATGGGTAAAGGTTACATCTATTCGCTATGCCTTTTCGGTGCATGCGATATATGAAAAATACAATCCAATTCCGACGACCAAACATAGTGGAAACTGTTGAAGAAGCACTCACGAATTTGGCATCCAGACAAAAAGAAAGGGAAGGAGAAAAGACAAAGAGAATCAGAATTAAAGAAGCACGACCAAATTGTACAAATGTGCAGAATCAGAAAACCGAATCAAGAATTGTAAATATGAGAACAGGACGTGAAACAGAGTAGAGAACAGGGGAGTGCGCATAACGCACATAAAGAAGGATTGTGGAGCATATCGAAAGTGAAAGGCGCGGAAGAGTGTGGAAGAATAAAGACTGTATATATATCAATCAAGAATCGAGCGAGAGAGAGAGAGAGAAAAAAAAATAGTAGATGCGCAAAGACGCAGAGTTATAGATATACAGATAGAGAGAGAGAGATAGAAGACACCAGAGATCGCGTATGTAGTATAGAAGATGCCATAGATCACGTATGTAAAGATGAATAACAGAAACTTGAAATGTCAGGTATTCATCTGAGAGAGATGGTAATAAGAAACTACTCAGTGTAGGAGAGTTTCTATAGCTTGAGCAAGAAGAGGCCAACTTTGTTTGTACACATCTTCTCTAATAGCAAACACATGTTCATGTGGAAGCTCTGTGTGCATTCTTCGTATGAGTAGAAGTTTTTTTAATATTCTATGTTACAGTTAAAGTTAGCTAACAGTTACAGTTTCACCGTATACGTACTTTTGGTCACTCACGGTTTACTTAAGAAAAACGAGTTTTTTTGGTAGAATAACGAAGTATATCTCGCAGAGTAAATTAGATTTTTGTATGAGACATAGCTTATCTTGTAGCTAGAAGTCTCTACTTTATACGGATCAAAGTTTTCGGTGAAATGGATATATACACACAGTACAAAGTCGGACCGAAAATAGCACTCTAAACTGATGAAGTTTTTTTCTCTAAACTTCAAGAAGAGTTCTGTCAGTAAGGGAAGTTCACTCATCACTTCCTTGTTTCACGTATAAAGATTTGAAACAATTACGAACAGAATTGAAGATCATTCTGGTAAGATTCCGATAAATTTTCAGTGACAGTCCGGTGAATTTCTGGTGGAATTCCAAGAGAATTTAAAACACAATCTAATAGAGTTTGAGTGGAAGAAGCCTTGTTAAGCTACTGTTGATTATAGAGGTGTTCTAACATCACTGTAGTTTAACACTAATTCGGTGGCACAGCGAATTTCCGCAGGCTTGATAAGATTTGAGTCTTTGCTGCAGCAGACGGGTGGTACCAGAAGTTTACTGGTAACAGTGCTGTGAGATCCAACAATTTGGTATCAGAGCCAGAGTATTCACCATAAGTGATATCTGAGCCGTTAAATCTAACAAGAGGTGTCAGAGTAAAGAAAGAAAACAAGAAGATCATGGCTGAACATGTCTCCATTGACAAGCTGGACAGAGATAACTATCCCGCATGGGTAATGCGCATGGAAGCCTTACTTATGAGTAAGGACTTAATGATGTATGTGACCGGAGAAGAAAAGAAGCCGACCTTTGAAGTCAACAGACAACCAAAGGAAGAAGAATTGGAAGCCTTGAAGCTGTGGCAGAAGAAAGATGCAACGGCAAGAGCATACATTTATAGTATTGTTACAGACTATCTACTACCACATATTAGAGGCCTGGAAATAGCGGAGGACATATGGAGTGCGTTGGAGGACCATTTCCAAAATACTACGAAAGCGAGGAAGGCTAGCTTATGGTCCGAATTCACAACGTTCAAAAAGAAGTCGAATCAAAGCATTAGTGACTATGTTACTAAAATGAAGGATCTAGCAGACAGTCTTGGATCCATAAATGAAGATATCGAAGACCACAGATTGATAGCGCAAGTGCTCACAGGTTTGAGAGGAGATGAAAGGTGGAAACCTTTCGTACTCTCAACTGAACTTTTTTTAAATCACTTTGTACCAGATTTAAATCAGTTGCTTGGCTTGATGCTCACATATGAGCAAGACCTGAAAGGAGATGCAGTTTAAGGACAAAGCTCTGCAATGTACATGAAGAACAAGAAGAAAGGAGATAAAGGTAAGTCAAAAGATGAAGAAGAGTCGAGCTCTCAGGTTTATTATGCTAGAGGCAAAGGCACCGGTAGAGGAAGAGCAAGAGGCTTTGGAAGAGGAAGTAGTCAGAATAACAACAAGAAGGCTTGCTGGATTTGTGGACTCAGTAATCATCTGGCTTATGACTATTGGCATAATCAACAAGGTTCAAATCAAAATCAAATTAGTAATAGTAGAGGCAGAAGCGAAAGATATCAGAATAACTTTCAAAGAGGAAGACAAAATCAAAGAGGAGGCTATGGTAGAGGTGGAGCAAGAAGTTGGGGACAGAATCAATCCTACAACACCACCTACAACAACTACGCAAATGACACGCAGAATGAAAGTCATACATCGTTGATGATGAACTCTATCAGCACATCAGAAAACAAAGACCTAAAGGTATTTTACATTGACTCCGGATGTTCTAATCATTTATCAGGAAATATAGAATTGATGTCAGAACTGGAAAAAGGTAGTTCGTGTCACACTGTTCAAACAGGTGATAATACAAGACATAGTGTTCATTCAATTGGAAAAGTGAAGTGTAAGAGTGGAGCAAATTTGCTAACCAATGTTTTCTATGTTCTGACAATACCGAAAAATTTGATCAGCGTAGGACAGATAGTTGAGAAAGGTTTTCAGGTTAGGTTTACAAATAAAGGAGTATTTGTAGAAGATCCCGAGAACGGATACAATCAGATCGTCTCTAGTAAGAAAGAAGGCAGACTCTTTACTTTAAGAGTACAAGGGAACATTGGCCAAGCATTGCTCACACATAATGAAAAGGTGATTACAGAACTTGATCTCTGGCATAAGAGATTAGGTCATTTCAATGAAAAAGGAATCAAAGCTATGATTGCAAATCATTCTGTACTGGGATTACCAAACGTGTAGAACCAACATATGATTCATAAGTGTGAAGCTTGTCAGATGGGAAAAGCCCACAGGTTACCTTTCCAGAAGAAAGGATTCAAACATGATGGAGTACTCGAGCTTATTCATACAGATGTATGGGGGCCAACGAAAGAAGGATCAATCAGCAGATCAAGGTACTATGTTTTATTCATTGATGATGCTACAAGATGGATAACGCTATATGTCTTAAAAGAAAAATCAGAAGTATTTGAAGCCTTCAAGCATTTTCATGCATACGCTGAAAGACTCAGAGGAAGGAAACTTAAGAGACTGAGGTCTGATGGAGGGGGAGAATACTTCTCCCAAGGTTTCAACGATTATCTTTGGAACGCAGGTATCAAAAGAGAAATAACTTGCAAGGTATACACCGCAACAAAACGGAGTAGCAGAAAGAAGGAACCAAACTCTAGTTGAGTTTGCACGAGCCATGTTAAACGAGAAGGATTGTCCAAACTATCTTTGGGTTGAGGCTGTAAATACAGCTACATACTTGGTAAATAGGTTACCATGTACAGCTTTAGACGGAATGACCCCGTATGAAGCCTGGTGGGGAAAGAAGCCAACACTTGATCATTGCAAAGTGTTTGGATCAGTTGCGTACGCTTATGTCTGTAGCTTTGGTCCATCTAGACTTTTTGTCATCATATCTGCAAGTTGATCTTTTGTAGGAGTATGCATAACTTCAATTTCCTTATCAATGACCTTCTCTCTCAGAAAATGATATTTTATTTCAATATGTTTAGTTCTAGCATGAAACACAGGATTAGCTGCCAAGTATAGAGAACTCATATTGTCTCCACAAATAATAGGAGTACTTTGAATCACATCAAAAACCTTCATAAGTGTCTTTAGCCATATTACCTCCTTTGCAGCTTCCACCATACCTTTATATTCTGCTTCTGTAGATGACAAAGCAACTGTATGTTGCTTCTTAGAAAACCATGAAATCAATTTGTCTCCTACATAGCACAAATATCCATCTGTTGATCTTCTATCATCCACATTACCTACCCAATCTGCATCACTATATATCTTCACTCTTGTATCAGAAGTAAATCCATAGTACAGTCCTTCTCTGAGTGTACCCTTGATGTACCTAAGTACTCTTTGTCCTGCAATCCAATGTTCCTTTCTGGGACAATGCATGAATTATGAAAGCACACCAACTACATATGACAAATCAGGCCTTGTTAATGTAGCATAAATCAAGCTACCAACCAAACTTTGATAGAGCTTCATGTCTCTGAATTCTTCTCCTCCAAATCTAGACAATTCATGGTTCACTTCCAATGGTGTAGGTGCAACCCTGCAATCTTCCATTTTAAATTTGGTTAGCAAATTTTTAAGATACCTTTCTTGGGTCACATATACTCCATGTTGATTATATAAAATCTCCATTCCCAAAAAGAATGACAAGTTCCCCAAATCACTGATTTTGAACTCTTTCTCCATCTGCTTCTTGATCATTTGTATTCCTTTATCATCTGTTCCTGTAAGTATTATGTCATCAACATAAATACAAACATAAATGAATCCATCTTCACTTGCTTTGACTAGCAAGCTACTATCTACCTTTGATGCTTGAAATCCAAGTTCCTTCAAGAACTTTACAAGCCTATAATTCCATGCCCTTGGGGCCTGCTTTAATCCATACAAAGCTCTCTTGAGCTTACACACATAATTTGGACTCACTTGATCTTTGAACCCATCTGGTTGCTCCATGTAAACTTCATCTGAAATGTAACCATTCAAAAAAGCATTTTTAACATCTAATTGAGATAACTTCCAACCTTTGCAAGCAGCAATTGCTATGAGAGTTCTGATGGTTGTCATTTTTGCCACAGGACTATAGGTCTCATCATAGTCCACTCCATATGTCTGTGCATACCCTTTCACAACAAGTCTGGCTTTGTACCTAGACACACTTCCATCTGCAAATCTTTTTGTTTTGTAAACCCACTTACATCCAATAATTTTTTGGCTATTAGGTTTAGGAACCAGATCCCAAGTCTGATGCTCTATCAATGCATCATACTCCTCTTGCATGGCTTCTTCCCAATTTCTCTTGTCTTTGGCTTCATCATATGTAGATAGATCTTCATCTTCTTTTACCAAATAAGCATAATCTTTAGTAGTCAAGAATGAGGTGTCATAGCTATACCTTGTGGGTTGCCATTTGTGCCTAGATAACCTCCTAACTTCTGCACTTTTTGAAGTCTCTGGTTCATCAAATTCTAGATCAAACCTTGGCCTCTCTTCAACTTCAACCTGTACTTCATTATTCTCATTTTCATCAAGTAATTGAATCTTTGCTTTACCTTTCCTTTGATCCACTACTTCTTCAACATCTGCATGTATATTATGTTTACCTGCATACCAAGTACCTTGCTCATCAAATGTAACATCCTTGGATACAAGGAATTGCTTTGTGGATGGACTCCATAACCTGTATCCCATTTGCTTATCATCATAACCAATGAATACATATTTTTCTGCCTTAGGCTCCAACTTATGCCTCAATTGAGATGGCACATATGCATATGCCAAGCATCCAAATATTCTGCAATGATCCAAGGTAGGTTTCTTACCCCACCAAGCTTCATATGATGTCATACCTTGCAAAGCTTTACAAGGCAATCTATTAACCAAATATGTAGCTGTATTTACAGCCTCAGCCCACAAATAATTTGGGCAATTCTTCTCTTTCATCATGGACCTTGCAAATTCAACAAGTGTCCTGTTTCTTCTTTCTGCTACACCATTTTGTTGAGGAGAGTACCTGCAAGTAACTTCTCTCTTTATACCTGCATTCCACAAGTAATCACTGAACTCATTTGAAAAATACTCTCCCCCTCCATCTGACCTTAGTCTCTTCAATTTTTGACCTGTAATTCTTTCTGCATATGCATGATAGTGTTTAAATGTATTAAACACTTCTGACTTTTCTTTAATCACATAAATTGTGATCCATCTGGTAGCATCATCAACATATATGACATAGTATCTTCAACCATTTATACTAAAGTCCTTTGAAGGACCCCACACATCTGTATGCACCAACTCAAGTCTTTTTGAATACATAAACCCATGCTTGGAATAAGGTTGCTTATGGGCCTTACCTAATTGACATGCCTCACATCTGTATGTCATGTGTTGACCTGCAATGTTAGGCAATCCAAGCATTGAACCATTGTTAATCATTTCTTTAATACCTCTCTCATTGAAATGTCCAAGTCTTTTATGCCAAAGATCCAATTCAGATACCTTCTGCTCTCCATATGTGAACATAGCATGTCCAACATTTCCTTGTACCTTCAATGTGAAAAGCCTCCCTTCCTTCTTTCCTGTAACAACCTGTTTATACCCTTGACTAGGGTCTTCAACATAGACTCCATCATTGGTAAATCTTACCTCATATCCTTTTTCCACAATTTGACCTACACTGATCAAATTCTTTGGAATTGTGGGAACATAAAGAACCTTACTCAAAAGAGTGCTCCCATCTTTAGCTTTGGCTGAACCAATTGACTTTACCTTATGCTTTGTATTATCACCTGTCTGAACTGTATGGTTAATTGCATTATGATCTAGATCAGTCATCAAAGCAATATTTCCACTTAAATGATTACTACATCCTGAATCAATATAGAACACTCTCATGTCCTCATGTGAGGTTTCACATGTTGCATTCATAATGAGAGTCGAATCCTCCTTCTGATCTGATGCATAGTTGTAGTAGGTGTTATTATAGGATTGATTTTGGAAGCTTCTTCCTCCACCTCTTCCAAAAGAATTCCTACCACCTCTACCTCTGAAGTTTCCTCTCTGAAATCTACCACCTCTTGCTCTTTAATTAAAGTTCTGATAATTACCATTGTTCTGATTATTGTGCCAACAATCATGAGATAGATTATTGGTCTTACCACATATCCAACAAGCTCTTGCATTATCTTTGTTGTTTCTGCCTCTTCCTGTACTTCTGCCATTTCCTTTTCCTCTTATGAAATTTGCTTGGTTTGAAGTACCTTCTTCTTCACCTGATTGTTGCTTTCCTTTGTTAGCTTTCTTCTTGTCTTTAGAGTACATTGCATGACCTGCACTCTTATCAACATCTCCTTTGATATCATTCTCAAAAGTTATCATATGACCTAACAATTGATTCAAATCAGGAGTGAAGTGATCTAATGAAAGTTCTGTAGACAAAATAAAAGGCTTCCACTTCTCATCTCCTCTTAGCCCTGTGAGGATTTGTCTTACCAATTTATCTTCTTCAATATCTTCATCCACTGCACCTAAAGAATCTGCAATGTCCTTCATCTTTGTCACATAATCAGAAATTGATTGTGAAGCCTTCTTCTTGAAAGTAGTAAATTATGCCCATAGTGAAGCCTTCCTTGATTTGGTTGTGTTTTGGAAATGCTCTTCCAAAGCATTCCAAATGTCACATGCACTTTCAAGTCCTCTAATGTGAGGAAGCAAATAGTCATTGACTGCCATGTAGATTATGCTCCTTGCTTGAGCATCCTTCTTCATCCAATTCTTTAAATCTGACAATTCTTCCCTAGTTGGAACACTAGGATCTCTGAACTGAGGCTTCTCTTCTTCACCTGTAATGTATGCTATCAAATCTTTGCTCATCAGATGAGCTTCCATTCTCATAGACCAAGCTGGATAGTTCTCTCTATCCAACTTTTCAATTTGGAGACTATCTCCCATCCTTGCTTCACCTGTAGTCTCAAAGCTTTAGCCTTTACAAGAAATAAATGTACCTTAACTTTGAATGTTGCTTCTTCTGATCCTTTTGATAATCTTTGCGTGTCTCCCTTCAATCTTTCTTCACACTTTATCCTTCTGAACCTTCGAGATGTAGAATTTGTATATCTGCAGCAGTCGGAGTCTTCCTTCCCTTAATTTTGACACAACCTGCTCTGATACCACTGATGGAGAGTGTTAATCTCCAAAAGAACAAGCTATCCTTGGTATTAGACCACCTCTAGACCAAGAATAACTTTAGACTCCACAGAATTTTGGAAATCCACTATCACATTACCAAGAAGTTGATTAACTGTGAAGAAATCACTTCTCTAAAAAGTCTGCTGCAGATTAATCACTCTTTGACTAATCATTCATGTAAAGTTTTTAATAAAACTTTGCACAATGCTTTGCCTTAAGGTTACGCAACTTCTCCAAGTTAAATTTCTCAAAATGATTGAGTATACTGTGAGAAATGTGTGAAACACTTTACCTATGTCTGAAACAGCTTCTTTGCAATGGCGACCTTGACACCTGCAACTTCTTAGCAATGGTTCTCCCTAACTATATCCCATTTGATGAAATGCTTTTAGCCATAAATGGCTTATCTCTCAACTTAAATTTTAAGCTATCACTTGTGTAAAACTTTACACTATGTGCTGAGAACTGATCATTTCTTGAATCACGAAATCTGCGCCTGTTTCAGAAGACACTTAGAACATTTCACATATGAATGTTCCTATGCAAATTTCTCTTAGCCTGATTACAATTAGACTCTCAAATTCTAGCCATAGATTGATTAAATATGGACTTAGATATGTTCAGAAGGATTTCTCAAAAGATTAACTACAGAAGTAGAAGACATCGAAACATCGGGCGCAAGATTTTCTTCGATTACTCAGAAAAGTTACAAATGTTTTGAAGAAGTAACTCAACTAACTTTTCATGTGTCCAATGACACTTTCTACATCTGATTTCTCTCTTCCTATTCTTTCTTCTTATTCTCTCTTCTACATGCCCCGACTTTTTCCAAAACATTTATAGGCAAATATGTACAAACTTATGACTAATCAAAAGTGTGAGTAACCTATATCTGAACTAATGTACATATGTGTACATAGCTTTGAATTTCTGAGTATGTCCTTCCTTCAAACTTCTGAATTTGTTCTCTTCTTAATTTCTTGACTTCATTTCTTCATAAACCTTCAATTGATGATTGGCATGCACCAACATGAGGGGGAGCTGTTGAAGAAGCACTCATAAATTTGGCATCCAGACAAAAAGAAAGGGAAGGAGAAAAGACAAAGAGAATCAGAATTAAAGAAGCACGACCAAACTGTACAAATGTGCAGAATCAGAAAACCGAATCAAGAATTGTAAATATGAGAACAGGACGTGAAACAGAGTAGAGAACAGGGGAGTGCGCATAACGCACATAAAGAAGGATCGTGGAGCATATCGAAAGTGAAAGGCGCGGAAGAGCGTGCAAGAATAAAGACTATATATATCAACCAAGAATCGAGCGAGAGAGAGAGAGAGAAAAAAAAAATAGCAGATTCGCAAAGACGCAGAGTTATAGATATACAGATAGAGAGAGAGATAGAAGACGCCAGAGATCGCGTATGTAGTATAGAAGACGCCATAGATCACGTATGTAAAGATGAATAACAGAAACCTGAAATGTCAGGTATTCATCTGAGAGAGATGGTAATAAGAAACTACTCAGTGTAGGAGAGTTTCTATAGCTTGAGCAAGAAGAGGCCAACTTTGTTTGTACACATCTTCTCTAATAGAAAACACATGTTCATGTGGAAGCTCTGCGCGCATTCTTCCTATGAGTAGAAGTTTTTTTAATATTCTATGTTACAGTTAAAGTTAGTTAACAGTTATTGTTTCACCGTATACGTACTTTTGGTCACTCACGATTTACTTAAGAAAAACGAGTTTTTCCGATAGAACAACGAAGTATATCTCGCAGAGTAAATTAGAGTTTTGTATGAGACATAGCTTATCTTGTAGCTAGAAGTCTCTACTTTATACGGATCAAAGTTTCCGGTGAAATGGATATATACACACAGTACAAAGTCGGACCGAAAATAGCACTCTAAACTGATGAAGTTTTTTTCTCTAAACTTCAAGAAGAGTTCTGTCAGTAAGGGAAGTTCACTCATCACTTCCTTGTTTCACGTATAAAGATTTGAAACAATTACGAACAGAATTGAAGATCATTCTGGTAAGATTCTGGTAAATTTTCAGTGACAGTCCAGTGACAGTCCGGTGAAGTTCCGGTGGAATTCCAAGAGAATTTAAAACACAGTCTAATAGAGTTTGAGTGGCAAAAGCCTTGTTAAGCTATTGTTGATTATAGAGGTGTTCTAACATCACTGTAGTTTAACACTAATTCGGTGGCGCAGCGAATTTCCGCAGGCTTGATAAGATTCGAGTCTTTGCTGCGGCAGACGGGTGGTACGAGAAGCTTACTGGTAACAGTGCTGTGAGATCCAATAGAAACAGTTGTACAGTCTTGAAGACGAGATCTCCAAGAGATACCACCTCCAATAAAATGAAAAATGTACCTTGATGTAGACTTAAGATTCTTTATACAACAAGCATAATCAAAATATGTTTAACCAATAATGGATGCCTTCCCTCTACCCAAGCATACACACTTGTCCTTAGTGCAACTCGAATATCTCAAAATCATCTCGATCCCTTCCGAATGTTTCTTGCCATGATTAGACATAAATATTCTCACAACTCCCATCACAAATACAATGTATGGTGTCATAGCTACCATAGCATACATGAGACTAGCAACAATAGATTGATAAGGAATTTTGATCATGAATTCCTTTTCCTCATTTGATTTTGTTGGAGATAGACGTCTGCGGAAGCACGCGAACAGCACAAGGAAGAAGAAGAAGCTTGGAGCACAACACACAAGACTGAATTTATTACTAGAGAATGTACAAAGATAAGTAGTCCATTAGGGCAATAGGCGTATATACAAGACGGGGGAAAAAAACCTCCTAAAGAGGGAAAAAAGTGCCCCGACGGTCCTAGAGTGTTCACACACATCACTACCTAAATATATCAACAAATCCCCCCTGGGAGTGATGCGGTCAACAAGGAGCTGGCACTCATGTATAAGGAAGTGCCAAGCTATGTGGAAATCACTCCACAAAAGGAAGTAAGCCCAAAGCTTTGCGGAAAGCTTCAAACTTCTCCCTAGGCAGAGCCTTCGTGAAAAGGTCTGCAATGTTCTCCTGCATGGGCACATATGCCAAGCTGATCTCCCCAGCAGAGAACCTCTCCCTGACATAGTGATAATGCACCTCAATGTGCTTAGTGCGAGCATGGAACATAGGGTTCCTCGCAACTGCCAATGCGCTCTGACTGTCAGTGAAGATAGTGGTGGCAGAAGACTGGCCAACACCCAAATCAACCATAAGGCATCTGAGCCACACACACTCAATAGTCGCTATGAAAGCTGCCCTATACTCAGCCTCACAACTGGAAGTGGCCACAATAGGCTGCTTCTTGCTCAACCAAGATATACATGAGCTACCAAGCATGAAGCAAAAACCACTGGTGGACACACGAGTGTCATAGCAACCAGCCCAATCTGAGTCAGAAAAAGCATGCAAATCTGGCGGTAGTGATCCCCCCTTGGGATAAAACAACCCAAGTAGTCGAGTACCACTCAAGTAGCGAAAGATGCGCTTAACCGCTTTCCAATGCGTGACTCTTGGGCAATGCATAAACCTGCTCATCTGTGAAACAGCAAACTGAATATCTGGCCGAGTAATGCATAAGTAAATCAAGCATCCAACAGCCTGCTGATAGAGAATAGCATCAAATGCATCTCCAGCATCATGAAGACTCAATCGTAAACTTGTCTCCATAGGAGTGGCAATAGGCTTACAGTCTTCAAGGCCAAAACGCTGCAATAATGTGTGAATATATTTCGTTTGACACAAAGCCATTCCACCATCAACATGCATAAACTGAATGCCCAAATAGTGATGCAAATGCCCCAAATCAGACATCTCAAATGAGGCATACAAATCAGCCTTAAAATCAGCAATATGTGTCTCAATAGGACCAGTGAGCAGCATGTCATCAACATAGACAACAATGATCAGAAGCACATCATTAGCACGCTTAACATATAAGGTGCTTTCAGTTGGACTATTCTCAAAACCATGTGCAATCAGATAGGCATGTATCTTCTCATACCAAGCACGTGGTGCTTGCTTTAAACCATATAATGCCATCTTTAACGTGCAAACTTGGTTTTCATGCCCCTTCTGCACAAGCCACGGGGATGAAAAACATACACTTCTTCATGCAAGTCACCATTCAGAAATGTTGTTTTAATGTCCAACTGATGTACATTCCAACCATGATGGGCTGCAAGTGCACAAATGCTGCGAACAGTAGTCATACGGCATGTAGGTGCAAAGGTCTCATCAAAATCAATGCCTCTTTCCTGTGCATAACCCTTTGCAACAAGCCTAGCCTTATACTTGTCAACTGTACCATCAGGTTTACGCTTCAGCTTGTATACCCACTTAGTGCCAATGGCTTCTTGCCAGGAGGCAAGTCACATAAAGACCATGTACCATTCTTCATTATAGCATCATATTCAGATTGCATAGCAGCCATCCAATTTTCTGAATTTTGTGCTTCATCAAAAGAAACAGGCTCATTCTCATCACAGAGACTAGATGCAGCCATAGCATAGCAATCTGATGCAAAGGAGGCACTATGAGAGCCTGAACGAGTACGATATGACAAAGGTGCATCTAATTTGTTGTCACGCAAAGTCTGCACCAGCCATTTTGGCATAGTTTTTGCCTGCTCAATGTCAGCTCTCTCATCAACAAGTGCATCATGTAAATCTGCATCAGAAATGGAATGATCTGCATCATCATATGAAACCTGCAAAGGTTGAGAAGTTGCCTCATTAGGACCAGCACTAGCCTGTCCACCTGTAAAAAGAGGCATCAAAGTCTCATACATGTCTTTGGAGCTAACAGATGTCTCCTTAGTACATGAAAGCAATGGCTGAATAGCATCTTCCACAAAGACAACATCACGGCTAACCAGAATGCGTTTAGTCTGTGGATGATACAGATGATAGCCTTTACTTTCAGAACTGTACCCAACAAAAATACATTTTACTGCCTTATCATCCAATTTTCTACGATGTTGTTCAGGCACTAATGCATATACCAAACAACCAAAAACACGCAGATGAGCAACAGATGGCTTGCGGTCATGCCAAGCCTCATATGGAGTGATAGACTGCAATGCTTTAGTGGGACACCTGTTCAGTACATATGTTGCACACATGACAGCCTCAAGCCAAAAACTATGTGGTAAAGCCTGACTTTTGACCATGCACCTCGCCATCTCCATGAGTGACCTGTTCTTTCGTTCAGCAACTCCATTCTGTTGAGGTGTATACGGCACTGTACACTGGTGTTTTATCCCACGTTCAGCCAGAAATGCATTAAAATCTGAAGACATATATTCCTCCCCTCGATCAAAACGCAGGGTGCCCATTTTACATGCTGACAGATTTTCAGCCAAAACCAAAAACTGTTTGAAGCACATGAACACTTCGGACTTAGCTTTGAGTGGATATACCCATGCATGCCTGGAAAAATCATCAATGAAAGTCACAAAGTAAAGGTAATTTCCAAAAGAGGGTGTCTGCATAGGACCACAGACATCACTATGTACAAGCTGCAATTTTTGCGTAGCCCGAACTGAACCATCTTTTGGAAAGGAAGAACGCTGCATTTTGCCCAAAATACAGCCTTCACAAACATGTTTTCCAGGTGCCTCAAGTTTGCGCAAAGAGGACACCATTTCAAATTTCTACAGGCGTAACAAACTAGCAAAATTCAGATGACCAAATCGTGCATGCCAAAGCTTTGCATCTGACATAGCCTGAGAATCATGAACTGCACATGCCGAATCATTCAGAGATCTTTCATAGTCTATGAGCTTATACAACCCACGACATAAAATGCCAGAAGCAATAATCACATCGCCATTTGAGAGATCATGGACTGTACACCTGTCATCAACAAATTTCACAACCAAGCCAATCTTGGCTAATGCAGAAACTGATAACAGGTTCTTTTTGATCCCTGACATAAATAAAGCATCTGACAAAGTGAAAGAACTACCATCAGTAGTAGTCAGAATGATCTTACCAACTCCCATAATAGGATAAGAGGAGTTATTGGCGCATGTGATAGTATTCCCTGTAGGGGCAGGCTCGAGTGAAGAGAAGAAACTGCGCTGCGAGGTAATATGTTTGGTCGCCCCACTGTCAAAGTACCAAACATCTGAGTCTACTGCAGACATGCACTGATCATGAGAAGATGGGTCAAAACTGCAGACAGTAGTAAACGCCCATTCTTCTTCCTGCACAAGATTTGCAGACTCTCTTTTTGGTGTAGAGGCCTCTGCAACAACCATTCCAGCCTCTTTCTTCTTTGCCTCTTTAGCAGCCAGTTTTGGACAGTTCTTTATAATATGATCATTTCCTTTACAGTACGTGCAGAACAAATTTCTGCTTTTCTGATTTCTTTTCATCTTTATCCTGGTTCTTCGATTGAGCAGCATTTGCAGATTTCTGCTTACTAGTAGAAGAGCTCCATTTTCCTTTGCCCTTCTGACTAGCTAGGAAAGCTTGATCTGCAACACGCATAATGGACCTGTTCTGCCTGGACTGATCTTCCTGCAACAGAACAGAGACTAATTTCTCAAATGACAAGGCATTCGGATTGCCTTTCATCATCAACCGAAGAGTAGAGGCAAAACTCTGATATGAATCAGGAAGACCATTCAGAACGGTCTGCACAAGTGAGCTATCTGGTATAACCTCATCAGCAGAAATCAATTGTTCCTTCAAGTCTTTGATCTTTGTAAGAAAACTGTCCATAGAATCACCTTCATTCATGTGCTCACTCTCCAACTGTTTTCGGAGCTAAGCAACACGAGCCTCATTCCTAGCCTGGTACAAAGTGGTAAGTGTATCCCAAGCATCCTTTGCTATTCTGCAAGAGCGAATGTGAGGAATAATGGCACGTTTGACAGACAAGGCTATCAATGCATGTGCCTGGGCATCTCTGCCATCCCAACAAATCTGCTCTGCAGTAGGTGCAACAGAAACAGCAGCACGAACAAGAATCTCCAGAATATCATCTTCGATACCATCTTCATCAACTCCAACACCTGTATTTGCAGTACCTGTCGTTACAGGTGTAACAGGACGTCTTTCAACACCCTGCACAATGTTCCACAATCCTTTTGCAACCAGTACATGTCGCATCATATAAGCCCATAATGGGTAGTTGGTACCATCCAACTTATCCTCAACAGCCAACATACGGAATACATCACTGCTTTCAACCATGGCCGGTGACTAAAATACCTTGATGCAGAAAATTGACTATATCTCAAAAAGTTGAACAGAACTGCCCAGACGAGTTCTACTAGACCTATAGCAGACTTCGAGACGCTTAAACTGGCGAACAGAAACTAGTATATATCTTTGGCACAAAAGGACGAAATAGCCTGCACAAGCGCTCCGATAGTGCGTTCGGAGGCCGAAACGAGCTCAAATCGTGATTTCGGCACACCAAATTTCGTGCGAATTTGAGATTGCAAATGGACGAGTGTCGACGGCGCCCTAGAAGAAGCGACGACCTGCTCTGATACCAATTGTTGGAGATAGACGTCTGCGGAAGCACGCGAACAGCACAAGGAAGAAGAAGAAGCTTGGAGCACAACACACAAGACTGAATTTATTACTAGAGAATGTACAAAGATAAGTAGCCCATTAGGGCAATAGGCGTATATACAAGCCGGGGGAAAAAAACCTCCTAAAGAGGGAAAAAAGTGCCCCGGCGGTCCTAGAGTGTTCACACACATCACTACCTAAATATATCAACAGATTTGGGGCAATCATCCTTGTTGAGTTTCACATATGTGGGTAAAGGTGTATTCAATGCCTTTCCACCCTGCAGATTGAATGTATGAAGTACTTTGGATATGCACTCACTTTGAGACAATTATATACATCGTGAATAATGTGGATGCAAAGAATATGTTTGGCATCCCCCAAATCCTTCATATCAAATGTCTCACTCAACTTTTTTTTGAGAATTAACAAGTCATAAGAGGACTTTCTAGCAATCAACAAATCATCAACATAAAGTATCAAGCATATCAAGCTACCATCTAAGCATGTCTTTGTGTAGAGATAGTGATCTTCATGTCTTTGAGAATAGCCTTAAGACTTGATAAAAGCATCAAACTTCTGATACCATTGTCTAGGGGCCCTCAGGTAGATAATTAACCAAGTATGTGGGCTTGCATTTAATTGCACCAACAATTGCCTCAAGCACTATGGGCTTGCGAGAGGAAGCAGTTATCACATCCATTTGGACTAGCTTTAAGTCCTCCATTGAAACGAATCCAAGCAACATTTGCAGGCTAGTGATCTTGACCATAGGAGAGAAGATTTCCTTTAAATCAACATCATGTTGTTGTTTTAAACCCTTTTTCACAAGTCATGCTTTATACTTTGGAGAAGTACTATCTTATGTGAATTTCATCTTATCAACCCATTTACATGGCAAAGATTTCTTGCCCTTTGGCAAAGGTACGAAATCCCAAGTACCATTCCTTTAAATAGAATCCAACTCACCTCTCTCTAAATAACTAGAAGTGTCAAAATAAGTAGAGTGAATGCTCCTTTGAGTTACACTCCTTGTTGAGGATATCACGCTTTTTTGACTTTGTAGGAACCATCCAGATCATAGGTTCATTCAAAGTCTATGGAAGTTTTTTAGTTTTTATGACTCAAAACCTTTATCTTTATCCTTGAGTATTTTCTCAATTCTAAGGAAGAGTTTTGATTAGTTCTTGATCAATGAAATTCCCAATTTTTTTATTTCATACACAATTAGGGTTTTCTCATTACTTAGTACATGATACTAAGCCCTGATGATATGATACATGAGTATCGAGTGGGATTATCATGATCCATGACACATGATGGGTCTTTTGATACATGATACTCTAGATGAAAGGATACATAGTACTTGAAGTCTCTATAATACATGATACTAAACATTTAACGATACATGATACTCGATGCTAGGGGTACATGATACACGATACTCTAGGTCAAACGATACATGGTGCTCACAAGGCATGATATGATACTTGCTCCTCACGATCAATGATACCTGATACATGATACATGATACATGATACACATCCAAAGATCGATGACACATGATACTTGAGGTATCTGTGATACATGATATTTGGAGTGATGATACTCAAGTAGGTGATACACGATACCAAAGTATCATGATAGACACTAGGAGTGAGGCATGGACGAAACACAATACCTACCAACTATCAGCAACACATGAGAATTTGGTATCAGGATACCAAACTCAATCGATCATGATACTTACTTTTATAAGTCCAATTAAAAATTCTTTTGTGCTTGTGTGTTCTTTGTGCTCTCCTTGTCATCCTCATGTGCTTCTAACTTGCAAATTCCTTGAATTTCACCCAAAATGTACCTCATGATATTCAGTTGGTGTTGTTTCTCCCCTTGTGAGTGATGAGCAAGCAAGAAAAAAAAGACACTCTATTGTGTGAAGCTCACCTCAAAAACTATTTTCCTAAATTTTTAGCACCAAAATCTAGCTACACTTTGAGTTTCATATGACACAAGATCAGACAACGAGCTCTCCATGATACCTACACTAACAAGGTGATTTGAATGTCATGATTTTTTTTATCTCTAGTCAAGGCCAATGACTCACAAAAAAAGGAAAGATTTTTTTGGTTTTTTTGAAGTGTTGGTTATCCTATCCTACTTCCAAGCTCTCTTACCTACCTCCTAACCTAACTTCTCCACTCTGATCCTAATCCTAAGAACATTTCACACACACACTAAGTGTATGAAGCAAGAAGTGCAAGTGAATTGTGAATTTCCAAGCTATTGAATTTTACTTCCTCATGATCAGTACCTTACCAATAACACTTTAACCATCACATACACACCTTGACTTGGGCCCACATCCCCGAAAATGGTGCCAAAATGTGTGTACCTAGGCTCAGAAGGTCTTAGGCATTTGTGATGAAACATACTGTACCTCAATCATCTAGCAAATGCATATAGTGGTGGTTTGATATACACATTAAATTATCAAACCGAGAGCCTAACCGAGTCAAGTGCATGTAAACATGTTCTTAAATGATGGTTAATGTGGGAAAGGGACAAATAATGCATGCAAATAGGGAACATCCACCTCACATAACACCTCTTACACCAAAGTGTGTATCACCATATGTGGCACACCAGCAAGAGACACAAATCAAGTGATATCTCCTAGCTCTAGTGCCCGAATATAAGCAATAATGGGTTCATTTTGAAGCTATCAATGAGATGCACTTAATACCTAGATTTTTTACCTTGATCGGATCTCCATGCTTCAAGTTATGGCCAAAAAAAAGTGGCAAGAATCACCTACTCTGACTTCAAGACTTCCTACACTTCGTGCACACACAATAATAGTGAAAAGAGTTTATTTTGAAGCCCTCAATGAGAGGCATCCAATAGTGGCACTTTTCAGCTTGACTGGATCTCCATGCTTCAAGTTATAGCCAAAAAATAGAGTGGCAAGAACCACCTACTCTCACTTCAAGATTTCCTACACTTCACACACACACACACACAATAACAGTGAAAAGAGAAAGGGAAAGGGGTAGACAACACCTTTTCACACCTCACACATGTCATGAGGAAGGTGATAAGGAGGAGAGCTCATTCACACACTCTCACACTCAAAGAGGAGCGCACACATAGATTGAGGCAAGGAAGAATGATCTTCTTCTTCTGCTTCTTCTTCTTCTTCTTCTTCTTCTTCTTCTTCTTCTTCTTCTTCTTCTTCTTCTTCTTCTTCTTCTTCTCCTTCTCCTTCTCCTTCTCCTTCTCCTTCTCCTTATCCTTCTCCTTCTCCTTCTCCTTCTCCTTCTTCTTCTTCTTCTTCTTCTATTACATAAAAGGAATGTACAAAAATGACCTAAAACAACAATACAACTAGTGCAATATATAAAGAACAATACATAAAGAAAATCCTAATGTCCACAAATGAGTGAGCCGGCAAGAAACAAATGTGACATCACTCTTGGTAGATAAATATTAGTAAAGCTCAATGAAGTATCTTTGACATATACTGGCATGACCATTATACATATTAGAGAAATCAAAACGTGATACATGTCATCCTGGATCATCACATGTTGAGCTTGATATCTCAACACTCCCCCTCAAGCTCAAATTCATGTCCTCTAATCCAAGCATCTTCCAAAACTTCTTCAGTTTCTCTCCTCCAAGTGCTTTAGTGAAAATATCAGCAATCTGCTCATCTATTCTCACATAAACAAGATCAATATCACTTGCTAATACCGTCTCTATGAGTAAGTGATAATGTACCTTGATATGCTTTGTTTTAGCATGAAAAAAAAGATTTCATGCTAACTGAATGATGCTAAGATTATCACAATAGATGATGATCAGCTTTTGCATCTCTAGCCATGATGCTTCGCATGCTGCCATTATAGCACCTCTATACTAAGCCTCTGTACTTGACAAAAAACAAAGGTTGCTTCTAGCTGCTCCATGTAATAGTTGCACTCCCAAGTGAGAATAGAAAGCCACTAGTAGATCTTCTAACTAGAATACTACCAGCCCAATCTGCATCAGTGTATCCATGAACCTGCAAATCTACAAGAGCTTCATAAAACAATGCATAGTCCAAAGTAGCACTCACATAACGTAGAGTGCACCTCAAAGCATCTAAATGTGGCTTCCTAGGAACTTGCATAAATTGACTTTCAAATCCAAAAATGTAGCTTAGATCAGGCCTTGTACTTGTGAGATATATGAAACTCACAATTTTCCTGTACATAGTAGCATTTTGCAATGCTTCACGTGATGTAGTATCCAACTTCAAATTTTGATCTAATGGCATAGAAATTGGCTTACAATCAGCCATACCATACTTTTGCAGCATACTCAAGGCATATTGCCTTTGTGACATCCATATACCTATTTCTGTATGTATAAACTCAATGCCCAAGAAATAGCACAGCACACCAAGATCTTTCGTATCAAATTCCTTCATAAGGAGTTGCTTTACCTCTACAATTCTTGCTTCAATGTCGCCTCCTACAATCAATTCATCAATGTAAATAGAAACAATTGTGATGCCATCATCACCTTTCCTTACATATAGTGAATGATCTGCATCACAGATAGAAGTTCCAATGGTGATTAGGTAGTTAGCAATCCTTGCATGCCAAGCATGAGGGGCTTGTTTAATTCCATACAAATCGTGTTGCAATCTACAAACATATTCTGGGTGCTTTGTATTTTCATATCCTTGTGTTTGGTCCATGTGTACTTCTTCCTATAACTCACACATGTAGGAAAGCATTCTTCACATCCATTTGAGGCAAAGTCCATCCTTTTGTTGTAGCTAATGCAACAAGTGTTCTAAGAGTAGACATTTTAGCTATAGGGCTGAATGTTTCCTCATAACCAATGGCATATGTTTGTGCATATCCTTTTGCTACCAATTGTGCTTTGTACTTGCTTATGCTACCATAATCATTGTGCTTTACCTTGTAAACCCACTTGTAGCCTATGGGTTTCTTTCCTTGTGTCAATGGAACTAGCTTCCATGTATCCTTTCCATAAAGTGCAGCCATCCCCTCATCCATATATTTTTTCCAATCTACATTTCCAAGTGCATCTTCAAAACAAGAAGGTTCAGCATCTTCTATTACCTTGGTCATGTAGGCACAATGACAAGCCATGTAACTGTCATACCTCAGTTGTTGCACTGAATTCCGCATCCTTCCAAATCTTCTTAGTCCTAGGTCACTTCTCCTTGTATTTTCTACATGTGCCTTCTTACTCCTGGAATCTTCATAGAGGGCAACCCAAGTTCCTCATCAAGGTTTTTTTTTTTACCTCTTGAATCTCCATCAATGTCTTTAAAACTTGCAGATGTTTTAGTACTAGTAGAAATCTTTTCTTTACCTTTCTTTGATGTAGTTGATGAATTTGCTAGACTGCAATCTTCCACTCCATGGATTTGATTTAACCTATTACTTGGTGATGCATCAAGTCCACTCAAAACTTGAGATTTTGCACTTGATTTTTCAGCATTTCCTTTGTCGTTTGAGTCAAGATTAAGTCCTTCTTTGGCATCTACATAGAAGCTTGAAATTTCATCAAACACCACATCTCTGCTTACCTTCACCTATTGTGTGACTGGGTTATAGCTTGTACATCCTTTTTGTTCAAGGGAGTACCCAATGAAGATACATTTTTCTACCTTTGGATCAAGCTTCATCCTCAACTCATCTGGAACATGTACATATACAATATAGCCAAATACTTTCATATGTGATAAGTTTGGCTTTTTACCCGTAAACTTCTCTTCAGGTGTAACTTGATACATATTTGTGATCGAAGTTCTATTCATAATGTATACAATAGAATGCATAGCTTCTGCCCAATAACAATGAGGCATATTCTTCTAAGCCGTCAAGGCTCTTGATATTTCTACAATATGCCCATTTTTGCATTCAGCAATGCCATTCTATTGTGGTATCTACTTGCATGAAAATTGATGTTGAATTCCATGACTTTTAAGAAAGTTGTTAAACTCATTTGACATGTATTCACCTCCTCACCTTAATGTTTACTTTCCTATCTGCTTTTCCACCATAGCCTTAAAAGTTTGGAAGTGAATGAACACCTCACTCTTCTCTTTCATGAAATATACCCATACTTTCTGTGTATGTTCATCAATGAAAGTAACATAAAACCTGCAACCCCCCATAGATGTGGTCTTTGCAGGGCCCCAAACATCTGTATGTACTATTTCTAGCACATTCTCACTAACATGCTTGTCATGCAAAAATGATGCTCAACTGTTTACCAAATTGACATGCTGCACATACCTTTTACATCTTTGCAACCTTGAAATTTGGTAGTCCATTGACAATCTCCTTTGACTGCATTGATTTCAACCTTTCCAAGTTTTCATGTCCAATTTTTTTGTGCCAGATCTCAATATCAGCAATAACTATTGCACCTTTTTCAAACATGGTTGCATTGATTTCAAGAATTTTCACATTTAAGGTGAACATCCTACCCACTTTGTTTCCTTTAGCAATCAATCTTCTATCCTACTTGTACTCTTCTACATACAATCCATCAGCATTGAACCTCAATTGTAATCCTTGGCAACCATATGTCCAAGAGAAACTAGATTTTTTGTTATATTTGGAACATGTAACACATGCATAAGATGTTTTACCTTCCTATCCTTCATAGATAGTGCTATATTTCATGTATCTTTAATAGGGTGTGATGTGTGATCACATGTTTCAACATATCCACAAACTGGCAATTTCTACAAACTACTAAACCATTCTACTTGAATGGTGTTGGCATACAAGTCATATGAAGAGCATACAGGCACAACGGAGCAGTCATGCACAATACGGCAACAAGGCCTAATCATTTTTTTCCATGAACCATTTCCAACTTTAGTGATTTTCATCACTACACACACATTGTAAATTCCGTTTTTGGTGGAATAGACTCCATTTTGTTCAAGCAAAGGAGTCCTTGAGCTTGAGGAGTATTAGAATTAGCTATATACCAATTTTCATAATTTTTAGAGTCTGTTTGAGCCCTCAAATAAGTTCTAGAACCTAATTTTTAACTAGGCTAGACACTAGGTCTGAACAAGGCCAAAGCTAGTTAGAAAACTATAAAAAGAGCTAGAGAGCTCATTCTTGGGTTAGATTGTTTGTGAACTGAGCTTATGTAAGAGACTTTTTTTACTAATGCCAAGAACTCCATTGATCCTCTCCTCGTTCTTCCCTTGTGTGCGTGTGTGTGTATGTGTGTGCATGTTTGTGTGCTTCTCACTCACATACTTGTGCCATCACTTGCTCATAGTCTTCATACTAGTCCTCACATCTCCACGGATTGACAATTATGAGGTGGATCTCCTCACATTGGTACTCACCATTGTGCTAGAGTGACACCAAATTTGGCGTTGTTTCCGGGGAGAGAGCTTCGAGGACAAGCGTGTGTATGGTAAGATGTAGAGTTGAGACATTGGAGTCATAGGTAATATCCTTCTTTCTCATTTATTTTCTTCATCTTTGCTTCTTTTTGCATCATCATCATCACCATCATCATCCTCACCATCTCCCACCTCCATCTCCATCTTCACAAAAATTTCAGTTTTTGGTCATATTCCACTCCCCACCTCATTTCCCTCATTTCACTTGTGAGAGAGAGTGAGAGAGAGCTTGCATGCTATCTGTTTTTGTGTGTTTTTTGAGCTTTTGTTGCAGGTTCTAGCTGTACCACCATCTCCAGCAACTTGCGTAGGTACGACAGACTCTGCACAGGTCTCGGGACGACGATCTTTGTCTATCGCGATAGACAGAAAAACATAATATTTTTTGAATGCATGTTTGGCACGATAACCTACACCATGAGAGCACTCCGAATCACTAAAAAATTCTAAAAAAATTAAGTTTTTTCAGTCTATCGCGATAGACAACGCCTATCGCGACAGACACCATCTATCGCAATAGACAGCACCCCACGACAGAGGCCATCTATCGCGACAGACACCGTCTATCGCGATAGATAGGTCCATGACAGACGATAGACCCCGTCTATCATGACAGATAGGACCCCGCGACAGACCCCATCTATCGTGACAGACACCGTCTATCGCCACAGACCAAGACCACAACAGACAATAGACTCAGTCTATTGCGATAGACATCATCTATCGTGACAGATAGAGACCCATGATAGACCCCGTCTATCGTGATAGACACCCATCTATCGTGATAGACAGCCCCACGAAAGATGACAGACTCAGTCTATCGTGACAGACAGCCCCACGATAGACGACAGACTCAGTCTATCACGACAGACACTATCTATCGCGACAGACCAAAAGTACGACAGACGATAGACCTCGTCTATCATGATAGAATCCATCTATCGCGGCAGACAGGGCTCACGACAAACAACAGACAGTTTCTATCGCGACAGACACCCGTCTATCATGACAGAGAGGACCCCACGATAGACCCCGTCTATCGCGACAGACATCGTCTATCTCAACAGACAGCCCCACGCGACAGCTAGTGTCTATCGTGACAGACACCGTTGTCGTCGAGATTTTCTCTCCTCTCTCACTTATGAAGGCCTACAAAAAACATATTTGGTGAAGGTAGCCGGAATTCCCCGAGAAGTCCAGGATGCATCAAGGATGTCAAAGGAAGCTCACATACAAAGTTTCAAAGAAATCAAGAAAGTCCATGGTAGCGGTCAAAGCTGGTCAAAGTTGGGAAATTAGGGCAAAAATTTCATTGTCACCAAATTAGATGAAAATCCATATACTTGTAAAGATTGTCAAAGGCAGTCTATAGCCCAAATTTCAGCAGAAAATGGACTTGGTAGCACATTGATATGCTATGTTCATTTTGTAAAAATGTATTTTTTCTAGTTTGACCCTACAAATTCTTGTATAGAAATTTATGTTAGCCATATGGTTTGGCATGTATAAAGACCATATGTGGCTACATATTTGTATAAAGTTTCAAGGCTATCCAAGCTTCCTAGACACCTTATGCCACCTTGCAAGCTTCCAAATGTAGTCAAACTTGTACAAATTAGATTCAGATGGGAGTTTTTTCTGCATATTCCTGAAGGAGATCTTTGGAAACATAGTCCTACAATGTTTCATCTTCATCAAAGACTTTTTGGAGGGTCAAGGAGCACAAAGTCCAGTTTTCAAGGTCACCGCAGTTTTCTAGAATAAGAAAATTGAAGGCTTGAATGTCTGCCACATGTCAAAATATGATTGAACCATGTTGTACGGTCAAGATGAGCTCATATTCAAGGGTGGAGATGCACTAAAGCATAAAGGAAGGAGGATCCACGAATTTTTTCCATAAAAGAAGACCTTTTTTACAATCAAAGATCAATAATGCAGCATTTCTCCAAAAAAATAGTGGCTTATCTTATCCGAATTGATGTCAGCACTCATCCGACGGTCCAGATCATCCCCAGATCCAATGGTGGAGAATGAGGGCGCCTAAATTTCACTCCTTTACACTAGATTTGATAGAAAGAACAATTCCAAGCCATTGATTTGATTAATCAAATGGTTGTAATCGAAAGTAGTGATCCTAGAGTTGAGAGTTGATTTCTCTAGATCCAAGGGCCCAAATTCATTCAAAAAACTATATAAACCCCCCTCCAAACTCCTAGAGCATCATTGTTAGGCATCCATAGGGCTCATGCTAGCTTACGGTTTCCTTGAGACGATCACCCTCGGTTGAGCGAGTGAGGATCCAAGGTGAGCTAGTATGAGTATAGAACCTAGTTTCAAATTTTTGTTAGAACTCCAATCTAGGATAGGCTCTTGAAACCAGCATCTCTATCTTGACTCACCCTCGGTGGAGCGTGTGAGTGAGTTAGAGCTGATTTTAATGAGTCTTAGACTTCTTTAGTTAGACGTTATGAGCCTAGACAGACATAGGGTCACTGGAGTGGAACTCACCTTCTTACGTGTGACATTCGGTTGAACTGTCATGGTTTGAGGGTCGGAACCACCTTTGATCAGTAGACTGCTTAGCATGACGTACCACGACGATCTTTTACAAGTAACTTAATTCAAATTCTTTTAATTCATGTCACTTGTCACTTGTCTCTTGTCACCTCTCTCAGTCTCTTAAGTATTTTTACATGTCTTCTATTTCTTCTATGTGTGAGAAGGTCCGCAGTATTGCGTTGAACCAGTGAGGATGTTTCTTTGAGCTTGTGAGTAAAATCCATCATCATAATTCACTTGCATGCATATAATCCATACAAATCCATACATATTTATTAGTTTCTGAAAGTGTATAAGAAGCTCCAATATTGGACCATTCTTCCTTTCGAAACTGATTTATGTGAAAGGATTCCATCTGTTCTCGTCATGCATACATATCATCCAAAGAAGACTATGCATATGGATTGGAATTAGGAAGTGTTTAAGAAGCTCCTTCAATGGACCATTCTTCCTTCCAAATTTCATTTGTATGTATGGTTCTCTTTCATTCTTATCATTCATGTTCATAAATCTAACTTGCACTCCTACATTCCCATTCCCATAATTATTTCAACATCTCTCTCCTCTCCATACTCAACATTAATTTCACCTTCACATCTTTAAACCTTCCAACATTCATTAGCTTCATACACCCTGTGTGTGCCACGACCGGAGCCGATCCACCCGGATTGCGATCACCTCCACACCGTCTATCCCGATAGACAGGCATTTTCGGCAAAAAATAAAGGGGTAAATTTTTTAAAATTTAGGCTAAATTTTGGGCATATTTGCATACTCAATTACTCCTACACTTACAAAGGCCTTAGAAAAATACACTAAACTCTTGAAAGGATTTGTTTGTCTGTTTAACACCCTAAACCCTGAACTCTCATAAATTTTTCATATGAAATCCGTTTTTTGAGCTCTAGGGCTTGTCGGAAAGCTCGTGGCATATACTACACGCCCTCAACTGTTTTTTATAAGAATAATTCATTGATTTTCAGATAGGGTATTTTGAAGTTGACCCTCTGTGGGGTAGGTACACCAAGGGAGCTCTAGAGGACATTTTTTTGGCAATAGAAAAGGAAAAAAAAAGGATCATTAAAAGTGTCTGAGATAAATTGTCTGTCAATTGAAGGATCAAATTGGAGCTAAACTTGGGATTTTTTACAGGATTATCGAGAGCTCTTGGAGAAATCAAAGCAAGTGCCATTGGGTGTAGGCTTGGGAACGCGTTTCCTCGGCAGACAAGCATAGCAAGGAGGAGCGACTTGAGGTTGGAACATCTCTTAACCCCCTCAGTACATTCTTAGCATAGGCTAAGTGCGAGTAGTGGTCCAAATTGACTAGGGATACGATAGGAATACTCAAGTTTGAAGAGCCTTTAATTTCTCAAGTCCAAGAATAGGCTAAATTGCAATCAAGGGACAACTTAAAGGGAAATAACTTAAACTAAGTGGATGAAGAACATCAAGTACGACACACTTAAGTGCTCCTAACGATGCTTAATTAAAGACAAGAAAACACATACAAAGGAATTCAAAAGGAACAAGTTATTGGTACCAAAGAATCAGCAATGTACAAAGGGCATATGAACCTTAGATCGGGAAGAAATCTAGGGAGAGACTATCAAAGTATTAGATCATCCGAGGCTAGTGTCAACCACACAGTCAAATCGTGGGCCCAGTAATTGAGTGATTACCCCTACGCTCTAGACTCAGAAACTAGTGACTCTGAGATGTCTTATAACATGGAAAGACCTGTAGGTAGCTCAGGAGTGGCATACCTAGAACGACTTGAAGGTCCCTACAAGAATCAATTGGAATATATCCAAAACAACTGCTTAGGTGCACGCATCTATGAGGATGGTCTGAGAAGATCTGTTGTCCTAATTAAAAACCCGCATCAACCTATTGGACTAGAACACCTAGTAGCTAAGTTTGAAAATGGTTCTTACATTGATAAAGAAGGAGCAATGTATGTGGTCACTAGTCAACCAGAAAGAATAGATGAATTTGGCAACATAATCACAGAGGTCGAAGTAAGAGACATAGAGCAAGGGAACTTAGGAAAGAAGCCAAAAACCCCTCGAGGCAAGTCGGTTCTGACGAGAATAATCACTCCAGAATTGGTTCCTCAGGACAATAAGAGCATAGAGTTGCTCGTGAATCGAGAGACAGATGAGGCTTTTTGGAGGTAGCCTGACAAGCCTAATGAAGTAGGAGCTCTTACCATCTATGAATTCAAAGACCTCGATAGCCCAGGTAAAGTGACCTACTTAGATGATGCTTCAGAGAGGATTTTTGTGGTCTCAGAGCATGGAAGACACGCATACACTTGGAAGGGTGAATTTGTTTTTCCCCAACCTCGATCCACTGTGTCTTATAGTCACCAAGGAGCTGGAACATCTCAAGCTCATGGGACTCATAGAGAACTGAGTAGAGATAGACCCGAGGTAAGCTTTGCTAACCCACTTGGAAGAGAAAGAACAAGGACTGAGATGGATAGAATGGATAGGGAGAGATATAGGGAACCGAGGAATCCAAGAAATGTAGACGAATTCCCTCTGCCACGGCCTAGAGAACACGCTAGAACCTTAAGGCCTACACAATTGGTTAAATCCATGAAGAATTGCTTCGATGGCACAGGAGACCCGTATGACCATGTAGGAGAGTTTAGCCAAGTTTTGAGAGTTGAAGAAGTGGAAGACTTGTTCACTCAATACAATGCTTTTGGCCTAACACTCAAGAACACTGCATTGACTTGATTTCAACCACTTCACCAGGATCAGTACAGAAGTATAGATCAACTGCTTGAATCAAGAGTGGTATTAGGCATAACACATCCTCCCTAATATACAGCTTTAAACAAACACCTCAAGAAACAGTGAGGCTCATAGGAAGAAGGTTTAAGCAATACCTAGAGAGATGGCCTGCTCCATAGTTACTCACTCCAGCCAAGCAAGTGGCCTTGTTTCTAGATGGATTATTAAGTACCAAGCTGAGATCATATGTGTACTTGAAGGACCCTAGATCCATAGAAGAGTGTATATGCATGTGCATAGACATTGAGGATAATCTAGGGGAGGAATTAGAGCTCTCAAATATCTATAAAGATTCAGATAGTTCTTCTAGCCTCACTTCCTCACAATCCACATCAATTGAGGATCTAGCAGAAAAGGTAGCCCAGAAATTAGGTGTCTCGAGTAGGCAGATTCCAAGATTTGCCCTAGGAAAACAATGCTACACATGTGGAGGAGACCATATAGCTAATGTGTGCCCTATCATGGCTCAACCCCAAGTGAACCCTAATAGCCAATATTGCACCATAGAAAGAAGATACACCAATCACACTGCACAAGATTGCCCATATAACAAACAAGCTGTTAGACAAAATTATCCATAGCCATATCCACAGCAAGGAAAATACCCAAATGAGTACCCACAACAGCAGTATGGTAGGACCCAGCAACCCTATCAACCACCCTATCAAGGGCAACAAAGACCTCAACCAGTCCGAGCACAGCAACCCCCTACTCCTACCAATGTGATCCCAGTGAAGTATGTAGCTGCAGAAGAAAATTTAAATAGAGCTTTAGTGCCAGCGACATCATCGCTTTCAGAAAGTGACCTAAGTGATCATAGTTTTGACTCGACACATATGGATAGCCCACAGGCTTACTACATGCAGTCACCCAAGCATAATGAGTCATACTATTATGAAGAACCCAGTGAATCTAGTTGGGAGCCAGACTATGCGAATGTCATGTACGCAAACCCCAACTCTAGACCTCAGCCTAGGCAGGTAAGACCTCCATCTCCTAGAGGGCCATGCTTCCAATGTCAGGGAGATCATCTCATTCATGATTGCCCTCTACATGCACCCACACAAACCCAATATGTGACAATTCAAGGCTTTTGTCCAGATTGTGGAAAGGAGCATTTGTTACGAGAGTGTCCCAAGAACCCCATTAACATGCCAAAAATCGCTCCTATCAACATGATTGGTTTAGTGGTAGACTCCACGGGAAGTGTGACTTCCACAACCCCAATGCAAGTCATCACTAGAGCTCAGGCACTCAAGCAAAACCAAGACTTAGGCCAAGAAAAGAATGCAGAAGTTAGCGAGACTGAGAGCCAGAATAAGAAGAGAACAAGAGCTTGGAGAGATAGCCGTGAACGTATGAAAAGGCAATGGGCAAGAAAGATGAGCGAACTCGAGGAAAGTCTCCGAGAGACCAAGGCCAAAATCCTAGAAATCACATCTCAAATGCACTCTCACACATCACCCCCACTACCAACCCCATCACCTTCCATTCCTTAACCTTCTAATTCACCACACGTAACCCACCCACCACCCCGAGTAGGATCAGTCTTAGCAGATCCCACTCCCGAAGATATAGATATGATGCTTAGAGCATATCAGGCCAGGATCCAGGAAGGGCCAAATTTAACGGATCATGAAACATGTTACCCTAGAGCTGACCTAGAGCTTGAACGAACTAAGTTGTGTGCCAAGATGGTCTAATTGGCTCAACTAATTTTTGAGGCCAGTCGCCTCTTCAATTGCTCTAGCTCCACTAGAACACCATTGCATTTTGATGGTTTATTGGATAGATTGGACACGATAATTGCAAAGTCTGGAAAAGGAGCCAACTCCCAAGCGAAGGAGAGGACAAGTGATAGAATAAGCATTCCTCCCAAGGAAGCTTATGTGCCTAACTCCCTTCTTCTATGAATCAGTACTCACCAGAATTCTTGTGAGAGATTCAGGAAGAGAAATGGGCTAAAGAGAGTGAAGTTCCTCCTCCCATTGAACTTGTGGATGACACCCACGATCAATTCCCACAAGACCTTCCTTCCATTTATGGAGAACACGAGAGTGCCCAATCTCGAGAGAGATTAGACTTTGAGTCCAATTCCTTAGAGGAGCTACCCCATTTCACAGGCCCATGGTAAACAAAGTCCACTTGTATGAGAGCACCTACTGTCATGATAAGAAATGAAGACTCAATCATACCTAGGAACACAGAGGTAGTAAAGAATACTAAAGTGCAGTGCAATCTCACCTTAGAACAGCTACTCAAGGTCAAGCCTGAATTGTGGAAACATGTAGCCAAGCAAGTGCCAGACATGTCAAAACCTCATTCTCACGTAGGATCTCATAGAATAGTACCAGAAATACCTTTGGAAAAGATAGGAGACATGAGCGAAGGAGAAGAAGGAAACACCTATCTCCCTATCACTCATCAGGGTTACACAACCAAGGCCATTTTGGACTCAAGTGTGGGAGTTGCAATTGCTACCACTTCCTTATGGAAACATTGGGGCAAGCCAGCACTCAGGCCAACAAGAATGAAGTTGCAAATGGCCGATGGTCACATTGAGAGACCCTTAGGGCTATTAGAAGGAATAACTCTCACCACTTGTGGTGTAGAGTTTGAACATACTTTTGCTATATGTGACTTTAGCAAGAATCAGGCCTACGAGATGATTACGGGAAGACCTTTCTTGAGGCAGTTGCAAGTGGTACAAGATTGGGGGACCAATTCTTTGTATTTGCAACACTTGAGTGTCACAACCAAAGTGAATCTCAAAGATTTCTCTCATAGAGACGTGCCCCCTATTCAGTGGAATCCCATCCACAAAGCCAAGGATGATACAGAGTCAGTGCATTCCATAGGATCAGGATCCTCATGGATGCATGAAGATACTCACTTAGGTAGGTGCGAAGAAAACCCATAGATCAATTCAAGACCTAGCCTATGCACCTGTAGTATTTCCTAATGAAGAGTTTGAACCTCATGGTTGGGCAGAAATTTTAGCAACTATGGATGTAGCCATCAATGAAGAGCAGTGGACACCCCATTGTGATGAGGATGGCTATGACATCTCAGTCTTCACAATAGAGCCAATCATGTGTGATCCAATCATTGAAGAATGTGAACCTAACACTGATGCATTCGAGGATGCAAGTGACTCTGATCTAGAGTCAATCATTATGGACCCACCCTTTGCATCCGATGAGTAATATTTCTATGAAGTAGAAGCTCACCCTCAGAGACACGAAGACATTACAAATGAGGTGAGATTAACCACACAAGTGACCACTAAGAGTGAAGGAAAGAAGAGGAAGAAGAGAGAATTCTCACCAGAGGAGGAAGGATCCTTGTTTGAAGTCCCAGAAAACTTTAAGAAGTATGAAATAGAAGACAGGAGATTCATGATAAGAATGCCAAAATGCGATACACAAGCAGGAGAGGCCTATGATAACAAAGAAACCACCAAGAAAATAGTAGTAGCCATAGAAGAAGGAGAGGAGTGATGCACATACATAGAACACGACTTAAGTGAAGATGAGGAGCAGGAGCTGATAACCTTACTACGAGAATATCGGGATGTGTTTGCATGGAGTTACAAGGACTTGAAAGGTGTAGATCCTGACATATGCTCTCATACGATCCCCATGACCTCAGAGGCCAGACCCTCTAAACAAAATCCATACACATACAATGACAACTATGTTGCCAAGATCAAAGAAGAGATAGATCGCTTGGTTGAAGCTGGATTTATCTATGAAATTGAGCACACTGAATGGGTATCCCCCATTGTAGTGGTGCCCAAAAAGAATGGCAAATTACATGTCTGCATCAACTTGAAGAAGGTTAACGCAGCCACTATCAGAGATTGTTATCCGCTTCCAATCACTGAGCATCTATTAGAAAGGGTAGCAGGCAAGGAAGTGTACAGCTTCCTGGATGGGTTCTGTGGTTACAATCAAGTAGCCATTGCACCGGAAGATCAGCATAAGATGGCTTTTGCCACAGAGTGGGGTATATTCGCTTTTAGGGTAATGCCATTTGGACTTACCAATGCTCCTGCAACCTTCTAGAGACTAATGTGCCATGTATTTAAAGAGTTCTTGAGGAAGAATCTGGAAGTCTATGTTGATGATCTATGTGCTCATTCCAACATTAGACAGACCCATATACCTGAACTCAGACGCATTTTTGATAAATGTAGAGAATATCAAGTCTGCTTGAACCCAGAAAAGTGTGTTTTCATGGTCAGGCAGGGCAAGATTCTAGGACACATAGTGTCAAAGAACGGCATATCCACTGATGAAGAGAAAGTGAGAGCTATCTCAGAACTACCTAAGCCAAGGAATGTCAAGGAAGTGCAAGCTTTCATGGGTCATTGTGGTTATTATCGATGTTTCATTCACATGTATGCCATCATTGCAAAGCCTCTGTACAGACTCTTGACCAATTTTGAGTGGACTGATGAGGGTGAGAAATCCTTCAATGAGCTTAAGCGGCGATTGTGTTCAGCACCAATCTTGACTACACTGGATTGGAACATACCATTCCATGTCCATGTGGATGCATCCAATTATGCTATTGGGTGTGTGCTTGCAGAACCTATAGGTGAAGGTAATATGGATCTTCCAATTGCCTATGCTAGTAGACAGCTAAATGCAGCTGAACGGAATTATACCACTACTGAGAGAGAAGGATTAGGCATGGTGTACGCGGTTAAAAAGTTTAGATATTATTTGCTTGCAAATAAGTTTAAATTTTTCATTGATCATCAAGCATTGTTGTACTTGGTAAACAAACCATGTAATGTAGGCAGATTGGTGAGTTGGTTCCTCTTGCTAATGGAATACGACTTTGAGGTTGTGGTGAGGAAAGGCAAAACTCATTTGAGAGCAGACCATCTCTCGAGGCTCACATCTGGAGAGGCCCCACAAGGAGTATCAGACGACCTTCCTAATGCTTACTTGTTCAATTTGGAAGTTGTGTCATAGTGGGCCAAAACGTTAGTGCCAGTATTGACATATGGGCCTAACCACCCAGTAATAAACACTCAAGATAGGGAGGTAGTAAAAGCCCAAAAGTACCATATCATGGCAGGAAGCATGTACAAACATACGGATCAAGGGATATTAGCTTGTTGTGTGGAAGAGGATGAGTACACGAAATGGTTGCAGTTAGCACATGTAGGTGCATTAGAGAAGCACTACTCGAAGCAAAGAACTTTACAGACACTGAAGAGACTCGGAGTGCACTGGCCAACGATGGAAGCAGATGTCCATAGGATGTGCAAGGAATGCCCAATCTGTCATACTAAACCACCAGTGGAACATGCCACTCTTTATCGGATGTCTTTAGTAACAGATTGGAGTGAGCCATTAGTAGCCTTTTTGAGGACGAGAACCTTTCCCCAAGATATGAAAATAGCTAGGCAAAGAAGCTTAGAACAAGAAGCATTAGACTATACTCTCATTGGTGAAGGTTTTCTATGACTTCATTCAAGAAGTGTGTGCCTCTATCACTCACCAACTCTATTGGCAATCCGTATCTAGTGAACACATTCTCAAATAAGAACTTTGCTGTCTTTTGAGCATCATTCTTTGTTGTGGCTTTTACTTTTACCCACTTGGTCAGATAGTCTGTGGCCACAATGATGTATTCAACATGCAAACCCTTGGCTGGGGGATTAATAGGACCAACAAAATCTATTCCCCATTTAGAGAATGCACGTCCACCCATCATAGGTTTCAATGTCATCTCATCTTTACGTATATGATAATGAGTTCGCTGACAAACATCACACCTCTTCACGTAGGTATGTGCATCCATGTGAAGTGTGGGCTACCAAAGACCTACAAAAAGTACTGCCTTGATCACTCTATATGTTCCAAAGCGTGCTCTTGCCACACCTTGGTGAGCAGCTTCCAAGATTTTCAGATATTCGCTCTCGTGGACACATAATCTCTCTCTCTCTCTCTCTCTCTCTCTCTCTCTCTCTCTCTCTCTCTCTCTCTCTCTCTCTCTCTCTCTCTCTCTCTCTCTCTCTCTCTCTCTCTCTCTCTCTCTCTCTCTCTCTCTCTCTCTCTCTCTCTCTCTCTCTCTCTCTCTCTCTCTCTCTCTCTCTCTCTCTCTCTCTCTCTCTCTCTCTCTCTCTCTCTCTCTCTCTCTCTCTCTCTCTCTCTCTCTCTCCACCCTCCCGCACCCCCGCAGCCCCACCCTCCCGCAGCCCCGCCATCCCGCCCGCGCGTGCCCTCTCTCTCTCTCTCTCTCTCTCTCTCTCTCTCTCTCTCTCTCTCTCTCTCTCTCTCTCTCTCTCTCTCTCTCTCTCTCTCTCTCTCTCTCTCTCTCTCTCTCTCTCTCTCTCTCTCTCTCTCTCTCTCTCTCTCTCTCTCTCTCTCTCTCTCTCTCTCTCTCTCTCTCTCTCTCTCTCTCTCTCTCTCTCTCTCTCTCTCTCTCTCTCTCTCTCTCTCTCTCTCTCTCTCTCTCTCTCTCTCTCTCTCTCTCTCTCTCTCTCTCTCTCTCTCTCTCTCTCTCTCTCTCTCTCTCTCTCTCTCTCTCTCTCTCTCTCTCTCTCTCTCTCTCTCTCTCTCTCTCCCTCTCCCTCTCTCTCTCTCCACCCTCCCGCACCCCCGCAGCCCCGCCACCCCCGCAACCCCGCCATCCCGCAGCCCCGCAGCCCCACCCTCCCGCAGCCCCGCCATCCCGCACCCCCGTCCAGTCCCCCACCCCGCAGCTCCGCACACCCGCCACCCGCAGCCCCCCGCCCAGTCCCCCACCCCGCAGCCCCCCCGCCCAGTCCCTCACCCCGCTGCCTCCCGCACCCCCCGCCCCCGCTCACTCCCATGCACTCCCCCCTCACTCTTTACACGCATGCGCCCCCCTCACTTTTTGCACGCATAGCATACACACATACCCACTCACACATGCAACACACACACACTTCCACACACACACACCCACACCCTTCACATACACACATGCACATCCTCACACAACATGCACATATCCTCACACACACACAGCACACACGCACATGCATCACGCATACACATGCTCAACACACATACACACATGAGCACGCACACTCTTACATGCACACTCACATACACATGCACCCACACACACACACTTACATACACACACACCCACAATTACACACATGTGCACCCACACAAGCACACACAAAGGCCCCCACATTTATGCCCACACACAACCACCCGCACGCATTCTCACTCCCACTGGCACACACACACACCCACAATATTACACATCTCCCTACTGGGACCTCTTCCTTCAGCAAAGCTATGAAAATGGGCTCAGGAGTATACCATAATCTAAAGAGTGTAATGAAGAAGGAATATGGATGAAATTTTTAACGAGAAATAACCAGTTGTGTCGATCGAAGACCCCTTTGACCAGAATGATTGGAAACGTTATAGCAAGCTCACTAAACAGATTGGCAAACAAGTTCAAATGTTGGAGATGATTTATTAGTCACCAATCCTACGAAGGTATGGGATAAAAGTGTGCAGGGTAAAAAGTGGAAGCAAGGAAAAGCTTTTTACCACCAACTATTCACGGCGACTACCTATTTTTTTTTATCTAATTCAAATCAAAGGAGTAATTGACCTACCCCTTCAATTTTGGGCGCGTGATCAGAGGACGTGAAGATTCGGCAAGGCCCTCTTGGCCTATTGGGGCCTATAAAAACAATGGATTTGTGCTCATTGGGGGTACATTTTTTGGAGTTACATTGACGCGTGTATACGTGCATAAGTTCTCTCTTGCACTTGGTGGTTTCAAGCCTATTGTAGGAGCTACTCTGTAGTGTGGATACAGAGGGTAGGCTTCTCAGTGGAGGGCTATGAGCACTATAGTGTAAGAGAGTGTCTTGGATTTTCTTTCTTTTCTGTGAGACACTATTGGTGTTAAGCTCTATTCTCTTGAGCAATTCCTTCACCATTTGTATTGATCTGTATTTATCTGCATAGAGTGCCATGAAGCTCTGAACATTAGTTTTTGAGCATTTCCTTGACAAATCTTGTAATCATCTGAATCGACACAAGAAGTGTATGGTCTTCCTTGGTCAATTGTTGTTCATATTTTCTGAAGTATGTACCACTTTGTGCAATCCTTGTTATCTACCTGATCACAGAAATGTTAAAGGGTATACTTCCCTAAAGAGAACCCCCCTTGAGTAGGCGACGTACTGGATGTGTTAATCTTTAATCTCTACTTTTGTTAAAAGTGGATACCCCAGTACCTCTCTACACTATCTATCTATCTATCTATCTATCTATCTATCTATCTATCTATCTATCTATCTATCTATCTATCTATCTATCTATCTATCTATCTATCTATCTATCTATCTATCTATCTATCCATCCATCTATACATCCATCCATCTATCTAGCTATTTATCTATCTATCTGTCTATCCATCCATCTATCTATCTACCTATCTATTTATCTATCTATCTATCTATCTATCTATCTATGTATCTATCTATCTATCTATCTATCTATCTATCTATCTATCTATTTATCTATCTATCTACATATCTTTCTATCTATCTATCCATCTATCTATCTATCTATATATCTACGTATCTACCTACCTACATATCTTTCTATCTATCTATCCATCTATCTATCTATCTATCTATCTATCTATCTATCTATCTATCTATCTATCTATCCATCTATATTTCTATCTATCTATCTATCTATCTATCTATCTATCTATCTATCTATCTATCTATCTATCTATCTATCTATCTATCTATCTATCTATCTATCTATTGATCTATCTATATATCTATCTATCTATGTATCTATCTATTGCTCTATGTATCCATCTATCTACCCATCTATCTATCTATCTATCTATCTATCTATCTATCTATCTATCTATCTATCTATCTATCTATCTATCTATCTATCTATCTATCTATCTATCTACCTACCTATCTATCTACCTACCTATCTATCTATCTACCTATCTATCTATCGATCTATCTATCGATCTATCTATCTATCTATCTATCTATCTATATATATATATATATATATATATATATATATATATATATATATATATATATATATATATATATATATATATATATATATATATATATATATATATATATATATATCTTTCTTTATTTCTACCTACCTACCTACCTACCTAGCTACCTACCTACCTATCTATCTATGTACCTATCTATCTATCTATCTATCTATCTATCTATCTATCTATCTATCTATCTATCTATCTATCTATCTATCTATCTATCTATCTATTTATGTATCTATCTATCCATCTATCCATCTATTATTTTTTCTATCTGTCTATATATCTATCTATCTAGCTATCTAAATGCAAGATTACGACCACCATGCTAGAGAGATGACTCTCCTCCCAACCAAATGACTCTATAAATAGCTCTCTAGTGGATACTAACCATCCACATATCAGCCATGTAACTACATGTGCACCAAGTGTCCCAATTAACTCGAGCTAACTCAAGTGGATGCTTCTAGAAGGCTCTAGATCTCTTTGGACAAAATACTCTCCCCATGTTCCTCATGGGGATTGAACCCAAGACCTCCTCCTTCACATCCTTGAGACTTAACCACTAAGCTAAGTGGATTACTTGTTCACAAGAGCACAAGACCTCTTAGTAATTCTAAACTCGAGATCTTTGGTCATACACACTCGAGATCTTTGGTCATACACACTCGAGATCTTTCATATCCGTCTAAAGTGGTCAGATCCTTAGATCATAGACTTACTTTATCACATTCTTCTCCCCTTGGAAAATATTTTCGTCCTCAAAAATAGAGCTATATATCGACTGTAGGCAACCCTCGAGCCTCATGTTCTAAAATTGGAAGAACATGGTCATGTTCTAAAACTAGAAGAACATGTCTCATCTCTATGGTGGCATCCCTATTCGAATTATTCAAAACACATTCTCGCTTTGCACTTTGATAAACTGGTCAAAGTACAAAGTAGTGAATGAATAATAAGAGTGGATCTAAAAACATCCCTGGCCAATTCACAATTTCTTGATATGCGATCTAGGCACAAACATGTGAACTGGATGGATTCAAATTACTAGTCCTATTATGGGGCATGACTGGTGCATGGACTTAGTAACGAAGGTGGGATTCTTATCCCTTGTAAAAATTTGAGAATTCTTGATTCACTTGAATTTGGTTTAGAAAACTTGAAGTTTGGTTGTTCCAAACAACTAACTTGGATCTTTGTTCAATGGTTTACTCTTATCCAACGGTTACTTGATTTTTTCACCCGACTAGAGGACTACTTTGTCTTAATGATTTTAAAACTCCTATGTAAACTATAGGAGAAAGTTTACCATTTTCTTTGAGTCAACCATACTATAACTTGATCAATTCAAATTCAAAATGAAAAATTGTCCAACTTAGGACACTTTTCTCAAAAACTTGAGCTAAACATTATTGGGAATTGTCAATTTGCTGAGCAATTCCTAACTTCTCTATTCTAGAGTATACTAGACTCTAGGAAATCATTTATGCTTTAACTTGAAGCAAAATCAAATGAATAAGCCGATCTTGAAGTTGTCATCTTTCGATGTTTGTAAAGGTTCTTGTACTGAACATCTATCTAGGATGTTTAACTTAGTTTCCTTGTTCTATCCGGCTAACCCTTGACTTTTATGAAAAGAATCAAATACCATATCTAAGTCAAATCCAAAAGATTTGGAAAGTGAAAATAAAGAACTAAGACTTTGTTCAACCAATTCAAACTTCGAAGATACGTAGCTTGCTATGAGTCAAACTCTAGATGGCTCGAGACTTTAACTTCTCAAAGATCTGTTTCAACAAGCTATTGAAGCATTTTCTTTATCTTTAAGAAAAATAAGTTGGATTCTCAAAAAGATTCAAAGCAACTCAAAAACATCATCCAACCACAAGATACTAGTGTGGTAACCAACATCAGTGTGTCGACCCACTGAGGCTCTGTTGATGAGTTTAGTATTCAGATAATTCTTCGCTTGAGACTAAGTTTATGCCTTTATTCAATTTGTATTACTCCTTACTGGGAATGCAATTCTTGAGCATTGCTTTTGAGTCAAAGAATTGAATTTGCCAAGTTACACTTGGAACTTGGTGCTTAGCTTAGTCAATCCAATTCTTAGTTGAAAGGATCATTTCATTGTCAAAGTCCTACTCTTTTAGAAATTTATCAAATATTTTCGAATTAACAACACTTTATCTTGAAGTGTTTCAAGAAGATCTTGGAAGTTACTTACTTCATATCTTCTGTTTCCTTGTTGAGATACTAGTTTATCATCCTTAAATTAAAACTCCTTGAAGTTTTTAGTTCCTTTAAGGATCAAACCTAACTTCAAGATCCAATATAAGACTAAAAGATAAGTATCATCCCACGGTCTGACGTCGCATTTATCATCTTTCCTACATCAATCTAAGTATAAAATCTAGTGTCCCATACCACCCTATTTTATATTCACATTAATGTGTGGGTGATACTTATCCTAAAGTCAAAACATATCTTGATAGAGTACCTTCTTGCTTCAATTCTTTACGAGAATTTTGAAGTTTCAGGCATTATCTCTAACTAGATTTTTTAGGTTTTCATCCCTTCACATGATCGCTTCACCATCTTGTATATTTCTTTGGGAACTTGAAAATCTTTTGATGGAATATCCATCCTTCTTTGCCAGGGTTTTCAAAGGAAAACCAATCGGAATTCCAATACTTGAATTTTCGCAAATTCAAGTTCAGTCGGTTGATTCTTGACCAATTTGTAGTGACAAGAGCTCTTGACTTCTTGTATTTAGATTCCTTCTTTACTGATGATTAAGGTACCTATCTCGACCGAGATATTTACAAGAATCTCGCCACAGCTTAAGTCTAAGCATCCGCTCATGCTCTCCAGATTTGTACCATAATCCCTTTAAGGATAGGTAAACATTTATGTTTTACCACATACTTAAGTACCGTCTTCACAGTTGCAGATCACATTCTTGGAATTCCTTCACTCTGTTCAGACTTGGAACAACTTACTCTTTTCACAATTTTCCATTGGATAAATGGAACCTGAGTGAATAATTTCCAAAAAGAATTTTATTGCCAATACTTGGGAAATCTTCAGAGTAGTTCCAATCACACATTCTTGGACAATAACGGCCAAGATTGATCAATTCTAGTTGATCTTGCGATTATAATAAAGACTTAGTCTTTATCTTTAAGATATCCTGTACTATCAAAAGCTTCTTTGCTTACCTATGGGATGTTTAGAGATCTTTTCATAAACTTAAGTCTAAGCATGCACTGATGCCTCTCATATTCCATAGCTAAGAATATTTGATATACCATTAGGTTATATTACTATTTGGACTTAATTACGAATACCGATGGTTTAGGATTTATTGGGAACTACTTGCTATTAAATCTTCTTGAAAGATTCTAGTCTCACATCTAGGGAGATTTTTTCTTTCAAGAATTTAGATTCCTACCAAGGAATCAAGTAATACTAAGCCAACAATTCATCTTGGAATATTTTGTTTTACTGGGAAGAAATTCTTGACTTTTGGACAAGATCAAGACTTAAGGCTTTATTACTTGTCCAAAAGATATTCCTTTTTAACCAAGGAAATAGTTAACCAGACTATTTTCTTTGTTGGCTTATCTTTACGAAGTAGCTTAATTCTTGAAGATTACTTTAATGTATCTTTTTAGGAAAATGTCTTGATTCCTAAACATTACTTGGGTTTCTTTTTTAAGCTCTAATTAGCTTAAACAAAACTAAGCAAAGCTCTATTTTCTTGCCATTCCAATGAGCAAGAAAATTGAATAGTTACTTTCTAAGGGCTTGATTTTCCTAATCAAGACTCCTAATTTGTGATATCTAAGTATCACGTCTGGGGAAACAAACTAGCTACTTGAGTTGCATGGCAGCCAGGAGCCTTGCAACTACCTAGTTTGCTATTTTCCCTACCTTATCTAAGTTGAGTTAGAAAAAAGAAGTAACAAGAGTATAAGTATTCAACGTACTTAACCAACAATCATGCATATGTAAATGCCTATTCTTGCATGCAGTGTTGGCATTCTCCTTTCATGCACCAAACTCAAATCAAGCAATTCTGGAGCTTGAAAATGCATGTTCCCAAACATTCATGCATAAACATTCTACTTGCTAGTTTTTTTTTTATATAACTGTTAATATGCAGAAACTTGAGCATTAACTATCTTTTCAAGCAAGAAGAAGACGTGTTTTGTGCATGAAAATATTCTTTGAAAAGGAGAAATACACTAACACTCTTTTGTAGCTGCATGCATATGCTTGTGTTTAATGCTTGTGTTTAATGAGTGTGTTTCAATATATTTATGCTCTTTCATGTAGGTTTCAATAATTTGCATCAAGATAATCAAGAATGAAGTTTACTACCATACTTCAATGATAAAAATGCATCATACATGAAAGCAAGGAGCAAAAGCAAATATTGAAACCAATCATTAACTTGGAAAATACTTATCTCCCAATTAGCTACGTCCCTCCGTTGATCCTCGAGAAGAGCGATTCTCCATTCTTTGATCTATGAAGAAAATTATATACTTCTCTTTGAAGACTGTTTCTTCCAAATGTCGATGAGCATGGCTTTAGTTCTTCGGATCTCAAGTGAGATGGATATGCGGACATGCTCATTCTATGGAGGTTTAGACTTCGAAAATTCGAGCTGTATTATAAACATTATATCACGGTGGAGCATAGACTATGTTAGTCTATGGGTGAGATGAGTTAGATCTGTCACGTGCATCCCAATCTCCAAGTCAGGAGGTCGAATCCTCTATTTAACGAAATGCCTGAATGGTTACGTGTTCGATTCCTCAGATCTCGAAAAAATTTGATTACAATAGCTCTCTATTTTTTTTTTTTCCCCCGAAATTATGCTAATTTATGTAAACAAAGTAAACAGCGTTGACGTCGCCGTGATAAGATCAGTCCGTTTATGCTACAGTCTGCCATCAATACTCTACTGATTGGGAAGATGGAAAAGATTTTCTTCCCTTCCGTAGCTTAAGGCTCCACCATAATATGTACTGCTACATTCTCTCGTGAACAGATAGTACATGTGTTCGAATCCGATTGATGCTTTGAATTCGATCCCCTTGTGAAGCGTATGGCATCGGAGAGGACACAACGAGATAATCCGAAAATGCTACATAATCGAATTCTATTCTGCAAGACATCGAAAACTATCTACGAATTCTATCTTAAGCTATCATTACTAGCTCAGATCGTAGCGTCCGCAATGTGACAGATTTGAAACCTGGCCAATGAATTCGCAAAAAGCCTACCTTTTTATGGATTCGGTACACAAAAAGCGCTGTTTTCTGAAGATGACATGATATTGTATCATGTAAATAGATAAAGAGTCATTGCAAGCCATGACGGATAAATTGTTTAGCGACTAAGTCGCACGTTCAAATTCAGAGAGCAAGGTCTCCGAGCCATATGGATGGCGCTATGGCGTCCATGTTCCCAGAAATGGGCACCTGAAAGGGTATCAACTCCTGATTTAGATGCTCGAGTGAGCGTGCTCTCAACTGAGGCGCGAATGTGTGGAGTTGTGTACAGTCACTCATAGTCATGCATTCAAATTCTGCAAATGACCCTCTGAAAATGCTTTGAATTGATGGCTTCTGCCTGTGGAGACAATGATGAATCCTAGAACAATTCCATGAGAGCTTAGGGAAGATGATGAACTGCCAAGGTCACCATGAAAGCTTGCTCTGATACCAATGCAAGATTACGACCACCATGCTAGAGAGATGACTCTCCTCCCAACCAAATGCCTCTATAAATAGCTCTCTCCAAGGGATTGCCTTCTTGGGCAGGTGGATACTAACCATCCATGTGTCAGCCATGTAACTACATGTGCGCCAAGTGTCCCACTTAACTCGAGTTAACTCAACCGGATGCTTCTAGAAGGCTCTAGATCTCTTTGGGCAAAATGCTCTCCGTTCCGTCATGGGGATTGAACACAAGACCTCATCCTTCACATCCTTGAGACTTAACCACTAAGCTAAGTGGATCACTTGTTCACAAGAGCACAAGACCTCCTACTAAGTCTAAACTAGAGATCTTTGGTCATACACACGGATGATCAAACAGTGTCCGATTTCAGATCCATCTAAACCGGTCGGATCTTTAGATCATAGACTTACTTTATTACACTATTTATCTATCTATCTATCTATCTATCTATCTATCTATCTATCTATCTATCTATCTATATATATATATATATATATATATATATATATATATATATATATATATATATATATATATGTATGTATGTATGTATGTATGTATGTATGTATGTATGTATGTATGTATGTATGTATGTATGTATGTATGTATGTATGTATGTATGTATGTATGTATGTATGTATGTATGTATGTATGTATGTATGTATGTATGTATGTATGTATGTATGTATGTATGTATGTATGTATATATATATATATATATATATATATATATATATATATATATATATATATATATATATGTGTGTGTGTGTGTGTGTGCGTGTCTCTCTCTCTCTCTCTCTCTCTCTCTCTCTCTCTCTCTCTCTCTCTCTCTATATATATATATATATATATATATATATATATATATATATATATATATATATATATATATATATATATATATATATCTACCTATCTATCTGTCTGTCTATGTGCTTAAATATAATCCTTTAGCTTCACAATAATGCATTTGGGACCACTTAGTCCTTTGGAGCATCATTCCGAAATATTTTCTAAAAGAGACAACTAGCATATGCTAGGAATATGAAAACAAAGCTTCTATTTTGGGAATGTCTAATTGGAGTGTATAACTAACTAAAACAAGTTATTGCATCAATTTAGTTGTACCATACACTGAGAAATGAATCTAATAAGTCAGAGGGGTCATCTAACATTTCAGGATCTAAAAGGTGTGCAAACATAGTCATCTTCTATGCTTCACACCTCGAGATCCTCTACACCAAACTTTAGGAAAAATTATGTCCAAGTAGTAGACACTTTAATCTAACTATTCCAAGTTAAATTATAGCCGTAGAGAAATTGATTTCACAAGCTCATTGATGAATATGAAGGAGAGAACAATAGATAGAGATGTACTTGAAGAAATGTATCACAATAATATTCTAATGAGCATATGATACAAGAGAAATGTAGTGGACTACACATAGGTAGTATGAGCTCAATGTATGCTCACTGAAGTAGCTCAATGCCTCTCAGAGTGGCTCTCTTCTATTTCATGACTAAAGTTATGTCTATTTGTACTCATATTTTGAATTTGAATTTGAATTCTCCTTCACCTAAAAGTGATCCTATAGTTTAGGGATCTTTTGAAATCATTCTTTCTACCACATGAGTTGTGGGTTCAGCTCCCTAACATCATGAGATTCCTTAATCTCTTGGATTTTACATTTATCCAAGGTAAATGTTACCAATTTTACAAGCAAGTGTTCATATGTGTGAGGTAATGAAATAATGTGTAGTCATGAATAGTTAGTGAAGCACATAGGCTTGCTAGTTGAACCAATAGCTCCCCCTCAAGCTTAAGATGCTTGAATCTTCAATCCTTCATGATCTCTTGTAATCCAATCATTGATTTGAACCTATTCAATTTGCTTCTATCCAATGCATTTGTCATCAAATGTGCAAATTGTTGATGTGTAGATATATATGAAAGTTGTATCTCCTTATGATCGTTTCCCTAAAATAATGATAGTAAACTTCTATATGTTTATTCCTATCATGATAGATAGTGTTGGAAGCACGATGTAATTAACTAATGTTGTCTCCAAATATATATGGAGTAGAAGTATTTAACCCTAAATCTGAATATAGGGTCCTAATCCACATAGCTTCTTGTGTAGCATTTGCAATTTCTCTGTATTCAACTTCTATTGATGAGAAAGCAATTGTGGGTTACTTCTTTGAGGACCATGAAATCAACTTTTTACCTACAAAAGTAAGATAACCTGATGTGCTTCTCTGATCATCTTTAGAGCATGCCCAATCTACATCACAAAAAAGTTTAACATCTATATCACATGTATATGGATAGTACAGCCCTTCATTGATTGTACCCTTCAAGTACTTTAAAATTCTCTTGGCTGCTTCCATTTGAGACTTCCTTAGAGTGTGCATGAAGTGACTTAGCACACTAACTCCATAGCATATATCTACTTTAGTTAGAGTAGCATAATTCAAGCTTCCAACTAAGCTTTGATAGCTAGTGACATCTTCAATTAATTTTCCTTCATGAGCACTTAGCTTCAAATTTCCCTCCATAGGTATACCTGTAACCTTTGTATTTTCCATATTGAACTCAGTGAGCATATCTCCAATGTACTTTCTATGAGTTAGGAACTGCCTTTCTCTTTATATACCACTTCCAATCCTACAAATTATGTGAGTAAGCCAAGATCATTGACCTTGAACTCTTCCTTCATTTGAGCTTTGATTTTCCTAATTCCATCTACATCATTACTTATAATGATTATGTAATCCACATATACACAAAGTTATATGACCTTTGAGTGATTCTCTTAATGGATAGGGAATAATGTGTTTTGTTTACCATAAAACCCTTATCCTACAAGTAAGTGACAAGTCTATGATTCCAAGCTCTAGGAGCTTGGTTCAAGCCATACAAGCCTTTCATTAACCTGCATACATGTTCTAGATATGACTGGTCTTCAAAAGCAAGAGGTTGATCCATGTATAAATCCTTTGAAATCCAACCATTTAGAAAAGAATTTTTAATATCCATTTGATATATCGTCCAATTCTTGGAAGATGCAACGCTCACTTTCAAAAAGCTCTTACAAGTTTGTTTCAATTATAATCTAACCTCAAAAATGAGCTCTCTAGCTCCTTTTATAGTTTTTGACTAGCTTTGGCCCTGTTCAGACCTAGTGTCCGGCCTAGTTAAAAATTAGGTTCCAGGGCTTATTTGAGGGCTCAAACGAGATCTAAAATTTACGAAAATTGGCAGGTAAATACTTCTAAAGCTCCTCAAGCTCAAGGACTCCTTGGCTTGCACAAAATGGAGCTACAAAAATATGAAATGGTATTTACAATGGTGTTTAGTGATGAGAATCACTTTTAATTGGTGTAAGGGTTTTTGAAAAGTTAAAGGGTTGCCTAAGTGCTAGATTTGCGTGAATGCTCATACTTGCTTCTTCATGAGGAAAATTATTGGCCTACTTGCCAGATCTTCTTTGACTGCCATGTCTCCTTGTGCTATCCCTTCGCTCTGACTCTCTTCGTCTTGTGGCTCCTTTGGTTCCCTGACTGCTGCCAACACCCCCCCACTCTCGCGTCTGTCGCCCCTGACAGACCCTTGTCTAGAGGATTTTTGAACATAGTATTGGACGACATCGGAGGCTAGGTGGTGTTCTTCGAGTCGCAATCCGCGTGCTAGATTTGTGAGCAAATCATCCCAATTCACAGGACCAGGAACATCTGGATGAGGCACCCTCAATTGTTCTGAGTAAATAGTTCTCTCCATAGCAAATAATTGGAGGAGATGTGATGGTCTGGGTATAAAGATTTCGGAGTGATATTCCCAGAATCCTGTGATGAACATCTCCTCAAATGTCTGTTTAAAGCAGGCTGGGAGGTACTTGATTCTGGCGTGCCAAGCATATATTACTTCAATTGACGGGGTGGTACTCATATCGTACACTAGATCTTGGTTTCCTGTCACAAAGCCTGCACCTGAGAAGTGAGGGTCCTTAATGTTTTTGAACGTCCTGAAAGTGATCAGCATTAATTCAAATATTTTCATACACATCTGGGCCATCACATCAGGATTATTGCGTAGCTGAGTACTCCAGTGACGGATTGTAGAAATCATGTAGTTGACCGTGGGGGGTCCTCGTGGAGGTGCTAGATAAACATAATTCAACCATTTTGCACAGGCTTTGATGTCTCTGACAGCCATAGCGAATTCAGGCCAGGTGCGTCGTCGAAGAACTGGAATGTAACAAGGATTATATTTAATAAACAACGGCATATTATTCCAGGTTCGGACCATTTCAGGATACGTTTCTAAAAGCCTGATTCTCCAGGTTGGTTGATGGATGGACCCACGCTGAGCACTTTCCGGTATATCATCTGGACCAAATTGTGTAGCAAACGTGGGAGGCTTGCCACATTGTCGTTGAATCTCCGCGTTGTAATCGGCCAAAAGTATACAGAATGGCACATATTGGTCATTATTGGTGCCGATCCATCTATGATGAGACATGCTTCTGAAATATTCAGATTTTATGACAGTTTCTTCTAAGTTCGCTAGTGATTGGATCTGAATGGCCACCCGTTCTTCGTGGGTGTTCGCTGTCCTTTCCAGTGTCTGAAGCCACTCGGGTGCTTCCACTTCCAATGTGTCTAGTCCCTCTGAGGTTCGGCACCCGCCTGGCATTGGCATAGGAACATACGGTTCCTCGTACGAATCATCTACCTCAATAGGGACCAACTCTTCTTGCTCTGGTTCGACCACTGGAGATGGCTGCCTCTCGTATGTCAGTAACCTTTGCTGTAATTCTACTACCTGCTCAGTTAAGGCCTTTACTTCGTCTGAGGTGGAGGTTGATGGGACACTCTTCGGTTGTTCTTCCTGTTCCTTAAGCCTCCTCTGAAGTGTGTCACGCTGTCTTTCCAAGTCATCATGGGCTTCCAAGAGATCTGCATAGCTTTCCAAAATGGTTTTCATCGTCTCCGTTGGAACTGCTTTGAACTGCTCTGGATCTATCTCGTGAGGGGAGCCTTCCATTGCCGCTTCCAGATTCTCTTCATTTTGTTTTTGCAGTCTTTTGTTCTCCTCCAGTGCTGTGGCCATATGTTTCCGTAGTAGCGCCAAGTTGCGTCTGACTCGTAGGTTATCGGCCTGGTATACTTCAAGCAAAGCTTCTAGTTGTTTGACACCTGATTCTGTCGATGGTTGGGGTGTCTCCAATAGTGTTTGGTGAGCCTGCTCAAGCGTTGTATAGCGTTGATTCACCTCTGCATTTTCCTCTTGTAGAATGTGAAATTGCCTTTGTAAGTTCTGATGGTGTGTTGTCAGTTGTTGATACCGGCCGTCCAGAGCTCTGTACTCATTCTGGAGCTGATATACACATTGATTTAATGCTAAAAATATGCTATTTACATTAAATAATGCTGGGAGGGGTGAAGATGCAGGGGGAATGGGGGCGGGGATGGGAGTTGTGAATGATGTGGATGCAAGTGGAGATGTGGGTGGAGGGGGTATGGGAGATGAAGGTGGCATGGGGGGAGGGAGCGGTGCTGTGGCAGGAGATGTTTCCATAGTGTCAATTGTTTGAGTGACAGTGTAGATGGGGATCGTGGGTGGAGTGGATGTGACGTCAGTGAACAGAGTGGTGAAAGTGGGCATGGTGACTCCCCCGAATTGGATTCCCAGAGAGAGTGGGATTCCCATGACAATGGTGGTGGTAGTGGACATGGTGGTGCTAGTGTCATGTGGTGGAGTGAATTGTGTAGTGCGAGGTGGGGATGGTGGTGACAGTGGTGCTTCCTGATATTCGTATGCTTGCGTTGTCTCTCCTGGTGCTGATACATTTATATGAATTTGTTTCCCGGACCTCCTGGGACGAACGGGAACCCTCTTCTCAAATCTGTGAATGTAAGCCATTGCCTCATGGATGGCCTCATCCACTCCTACTGCGTCGGCATGAAGGTTTATGGACTCAATGAACAACTCGTCCACACCTTCCTCAGCTAGCAACTGGTTCATGAGTTTCTTGCCCGATTCCAGTAACATCTTATGCTGTTCTTGAACCAGTTGCATGGTTCGATATAGTCTTTTGATTTGTGCCGAATACGCAGGGGTACTTGCCAGCTCGGAAAGCTCGTCATATTCTTGTTCCTCGTAGGCTTCTTCTTCTTGTTCTGTCTCTTGTTCCTCGGCGTCGACTTCTACCACTTCTGGTCGGGTGGGGGCTGCTGTGGTTGTCTGGGGTTGTGGTTCCTGAGTACGTTCTGTTTCCGTCTCGAGATTAGAATCATAGATCAATCGGGCTACTTCTTCATCCGTGAGATCATTTAGAGTAAAACCCTGTGGGAATTCCAGATCTGATGGGACGGGTGGGAATACCAGATTAGGCCCATCTGTGCTCGGTCTTGGTAGCCGGATTGTGAATGGCCTAACGCGTCGTGTCAGGGGAGGGGTGATTTCTGGTGTAGTGGTGGCTCCCCTTGGTTGAGCACAGGGTAATTGTACTCCCCCCCTCATCTTCTTTGATGGGGGACCTGCTGCTGAGAGTCTTCTCTGGAATTCCTGGGCGCGGGGCCATATGAGTGCCCTCTGAATAGGCACGTCATAGGCCAGACATCGGTAGATTATCTTTGTTAGAGCGCAACATCCATGAAGCACATTTTTCTGCTTCTTGTTCCACCTTTGATGGGCTAGGTGGATCTGATCTATGATCCAGTGTGGCACATTGATGGGAAGGCCTTCCGTCTCTGCCAGATACAAGCTGAACCAAATTTTCTTTGGAGGCATTGTGAATCTTTCCTGGGCGGGGAAAGCAAAATGTTGCATGATGGTCCGCAGGTGAAGCGCAATGGTAGGTGTCATCGCTACCATATCCTTCAACTTATTAAGATCTTTGTGTTTCATTCGACCTGGAACCATGGTTTCCTTTTCCGTGGGGATGTGCATGCCATACATGCCCAACGCTTCCCGTACCAGATTAAGGGTTAACTTGAATCTTTTAAGCTCATGACCCGGCAGCAGTGATGGCAACACAAAGGTGTTGTTGCCTCCCTTGGCCCTGCTTGGCGTGATGGTACTGATCAGATATGAACATCGTAAGAAATCCGGCTTTGGTAAGTGGGCCCTGAAATAACTGTCCACACCCGCTTTGATCCAAACTGATCGCATGACTTCGGCGTTTTGATAGCTTTCAAACTCGCGCGTGAAAAAGTGGTATCGACCCCATTTGCCATTAAATTCCAATTCTGCTTCCCAGAAATAGGTTCCATCGCCCAATGGTCCAGCGACATCACTGAACCAATGCGCGTGCTTACCTACTTGAGAAGTGTGCCCTTGAGGAGGATCCTGAATGGGGAGCACATGCACAGCTTGAAGTTCTTGCGGCCTTGCGGTGAGATGTGGCTCGAGGAGGAGCGTTTCTATGTCCACAATCTGTGCACCAGATCCGGCTTGAGAACTGGTACCTCCTGCTTCTGCCATGGCCCTGCTTTCTGGTTGGTTCTGTGAGAATATAGAACCACGTGTTAACATCGTAATGGACAGAATAAATCCGTTGTTGTCCCCGTTACAACATTAACATGAGGTAGATGGTGAGTTAGTGGTTAGTAAGTGCACGAAGACAGTGTGTGTAGTTAATGCTTGGGTAGTCCTAGGAGACTAATGAAGTTAGTAAGTGGGGATGAATTTACAATTTGGGGTCGGGGGGTTTATTACAGGTCTTAGGCTGCCAAATGCAGTGGATGGGCTTTGTTTTTGGTTTCGTAGAGACTCTAGGGAGCTTTATAGTTGTATCGGCTTGAAAATGAGGCCTTTTAGGGACCCATTTACCAGCGATTATGTGCGTGCTCATGGGCCTTGGTGTGTTCTTGAGTGTTAAAAACGAATGAATGCTGGCTGTGCGAGTGAATGGGTTACGCTGTATAGGTTGTGGCGTCGGCGTAGCTATTTGCGCTCACAAGCAAGCCTTAGGCACCCAAATTTGTCTTGATTGTGGGCTAGCCTTCATCGACTTCTTGGGCACCCAAATAGATTTCACGTTAGCAGAAGAATTTCTGAAAGACTTCTTATTAGTGTCGTGTTGTCGGTTGCTAATAAGAGGCTTTGCCCATGTGGTTGGCTTGAGTGCAACCGGGTGTTTGCCTTTCCACACCCATACTTGGTTTGCCTGCTGAGATATTTTACTGCGCAGGTACTTTTGATTTCCGGCATGGGTAGTACTCTGCTTCTTCTGCCTTTGATCCTCCTTTGGTTGCTGCCTCCTTCTGGCCTTTGGAAAAGAAGGGAGTTCCGTTTCATTCCTGACTCCTTTTTTGAGAATATCGTTCCTCTGCAACACATAGTTTTGGACAAGAACAGCATGGTCATCTTCATGTGTACCCCTGGAAGGACCAGGAGTCTGTGCCTTTCCTAGTTCTTTGAGTGCTCCATTATCTAACTCTACTGTGATTTGACTATGATTGACCCATACCTGAAGAAGTCCACTTCTTAGGTTTAAGTTGACTGCTTGGTCATAGATCCAGTCTTGACCCAAGACAAGAGGTTCAGTGAGATCCTCGTCTTGACACACTAGTACTTTAACTGTCATTGCCTCATCATGAATGTAGAGGGGAAGTTCCACCTCGCCCATGCAAGGGGTTTCCACGCCTCCCATTCCTATGAGATATGCTTCCACAGGATTGACAGTTAACTGCAACTCTTGACAGTAAGACACTCTAACAGCACTAGTGGCTGCACCTGAGTCAATCAAGGCTCTTACGGTCCTTGCACTCTTTCCTTGTCCTATATCTAAGGTTACGAAAGGCCATCGATCAGTTATCCTATGTGAGCTTGTTCCTGCAACTTCACACATTGCCATATGATATCCTTGATCTGCATAGTCATTTGTTCTAGGCTGATCTCTACCTTGCCTTCGTAATTTCATCCTTCTGATGCGTTCTAACGCTTCTGCTTGAGCTTCTTCTCGAATTCGCTTTTCTTCCTCTTTGCGTTTCTTAGCAGTGTTGAGTCGGCTGAGCATTTCCTCTGTGAGGGGTTCCTGATACAACTTGACTCTGCAACCGCTAATATAGTTTGGGAGAACATCACCCTCTAATGTGGCTAGTTGTACTGCTCCACTCGTGGAGATCCTATTGATGATCATAGGTCCGTAGCCTCTCTTTTCTAGCTTCCTCGCGTGTTGTTTCAGTGTGTAGACTAAAACTAGATCTCTTGCTTTCAAACCCTTATCCTTCACATGGGCATCAAAGTATGCCTTCTGTCTCTTCTTGGCTGCATATATTCCTGCAGCGGCTCTCAGCCTTGTTTCCCCTAATCGTTCAAGGTCAAAGTTCCTAGAGGAGAGCTCATGACCTGTCCATTCGTGCTCTTGTGCTACTCTCAATGTAGGAATCAAGAAGTCCAAGGGTAGCACAGCGTTTTGGCCAAATACCATCTGAAAGGGGGTGGCTTGGAGTACCGTTTTGTAGGCGACTCAGTATGCCCAAACAGCATGATGTAGCTGTTTGTCCCAATCAGAGCGTTTAGTGTTCACTAATTTTGTCAGTACATTGCATAAGATCTTATTAGTGCTCTCAGCTTGTCCATTAGCTTGAGGGTGATAGGGGGCAGACTTCTTGTGTATTACCAAGAATTCTTGGAGTAAATTTTCAATCACTTCGTTCAAGAAATGAGTGCCTCTATCACTTACAAGCTCTATAGGTAGCCCATATCTTGTGAATACATTCTCAAACAAGAATTTAGCAGTTGTCTGAGCATCGTTCTTTGTCGTAGCTTTTACCTCTACCCACTTAGTTAGATAGTCTGTTGCAACAATAATGTATTCCGCATGAGAACCCTTAGCTGGGGGATTAATAGGACCTACGAAGTCTATTCCCCACTTAGAAAACGCACGTCCACCCATCATAGGTTTCAGTGGCATCTCATCTTTGCGTATAGGATACTGAGTCCTCTGACAGACATCACACCGTTTCACATAGGTATGTGCATCCATGTGAAGGGTAGGCCACCAGAAGCCCGCAAATAGTATTGCCTTGATCACCCGATCCGGTCCAAAGTGTCCTCCTGCTACACCTTGGTGAGCAGTTTCCAAGATCTTAAGATATTCACTTTCATGGACACATAGCCTCAGGTAACCATCTTTACCACGCTTATATAGATTATCACCAATGAGTGAGTAATCCAGGGCTTCTTGTTCTAAACTCCTTTTCCTCACCAGAGTCATGTCTGGAGGGAATGTGTTTGTCCTTAGGAAGGATACTAGAGGTTCACTCCAATCTGGCACAATGGATACTTGATAAAGAGTGGCGTGTTCCACTGGTGGTTTAGTGCAACAGATTGGGCATTCCTTGCACAACTTTTGGACATCCGCTTCCATAGTCGGCCAATGCACTCCGAGTCTCTTTAGGGTCTGTAAAGTTCGTTGCTTTGAGTAGTGTTGCTCCAACGCACCTACATGTGCTAATTGCAACCATTTAGCGTACTCATCCTCTTCTACGCAACAAGCCAAGATCCCTTGATCTGTGTGCTTGTACATACTTCCTGCCATGATGTGGTACTTTTGGGCTTTTACAACCTCTCTATTTCGTGTGTTTACCACTGGATGGTTAGGCCCGTATGTCAATACTGGTACCAATGGCTTAGCCCACTGCGGCACCACTTCCAAATTAAACAAGTAAGCATCAGGAAGGTCATCTGATACTCCTTGTGGGGCTTCTCCCGATGTGAGCCTAGATAGATGATCAGCTCTCAAATGAGTCCTACCTTTTCTTACCACAACCTCAAAATCATATTCCATTAGCAAGAGAAACCATCTCACTAATCTTCCTGTATTGCAAGGCTTTTTTACAAGGTATAGCAATGCTTGATGATCCGTAAAAAATTTAAACTTATTTGCAAGCAAATAGTGTCTAAATTTCTTAACTGCATATACCATGCCTAAGCCTTCTCTCTCTGTAGTGGTGTAATTCTGTTCAGCCGCATTCAATTGTCTACTGGCATAGGCAATTGGAAGATCCATATTACCTTCACCAGTAGGTTGAGCAAGCACACACCCAATGGCATAATTGGATGCATCCACATGAACATGGAAAGGCTTATTCCAATCTGGTGTGGTCAAGATTGGTGCTGAACATAATCTTTGTTTAAGCTCCTGGAAGGAATTCTCACATTCATCCGTCCACTCAAAGTTAGTCAGAAGTCCGTACATGGGCTTTGCAATGACAGCATACATGTGTATAAATCGTCGGTAATAACCACAATGCCCCATGAAAGCTTGTACTTCCTTGACATTTTTTGGCCTAGGTAGCTCTGCTATAGCTCTCACTTTCTCTTCGTCAGTAGATATGCCATTCTTTGACACTATGTGTCCTAAGATCTTACCTTGCCTGACCATGAAAACACATTTTTCTGGGTTCAGGCAGACTTGATATTCTCTACATTTGTCAAAGATTTGCCTGAGTTCAGGAATATGAGTGTGTCTAATGTTGGAATGAGCACAAAGATCATCAACATAGACCTCTAAACTCTTCCTCAAGAACTCCTTAAATACATGGCACATTAGTCTCTAGAAGGTAGCTGGTGCGTTGGTAAGCCCAAATGGCATTACTCTAAAGGCTGATCCTCTGGAGCTATGGCTACTTGATTGTAACCCGAAAATCCATCAAGGAAGCTGTACACTTCCTTGCCTGCCACTCTTTCTAAGAGATGTTCTGTGATGGGAAGCGGATAGTTATCTCGAATCGTGGCTGCATTAACCTTTTTCAAGTTAATACACACACGCAGCTTGCCATTCTTCTTGGGCACCACTACGATGGGGGATACCCATTCAGTGTGCTCAATTTCATAGATAAATCCAGCTTTGACCAGTCTATCTATCTCTTCTTTGATCTTAGCAGCGTAATTATCGTTATAAGTATAGGGCTTTTGCTTAGAGGGTTTGGCATCTGAGGTCATGGGAATGGTGTGTGAGCATATGTCAGGGTCAACACCTTTCAAATCCTTGTAACTCCAAGCGAATACATCTCTGTATTCTCTTAGCAAGGCAATCAATTCGTGCTCTTCTTCTTCTGTCAGGTCATGGCCTATGTACGTGCATCTCTCCTCTCCTTCTTCTAGGGCCACTACTATTTTCTTGGTAGTTTCTTTGTTATCATAGGCCTCTCCTGATTGTGCCTCTCGTTTAGGCATTCTAATCATGACTCTCCTGTCATCTATCTCATACTTCTTAAAATTTTCTGGGACCTCAAACAAAGATTCTTCCTCTTCTGGTGAGACTTCTTTCTTCTTTCGTTTCTTCGCTTCTTCCTTCGGGGTCACATGTGTTGCTAATCTTACATCATTTGTAAGCTCTCCATGCCTCTGGGGTTGAAATTCTACTTCATGGAAGTATTCTTCATCTGATGCAAATGGTGGGTCCATAATGATTGACTCTAGATCGGAGTCACTTGCATCCTCAAATGCATCAGGGTTAGGTTCGCATTCTTCTAGAACTGCCTCTCCCATGATTGGCTCTATGGAGAAGACTGAAATGTCATAACCATCCTCATCACAGTGAGGTGTCCATTGTTCTTCATTGATGGCTACGTCCATGGTTGCTAAAATTTCTGCCCAGCCATGGGGTTCGAATTCCTCATCAGGAAAGACTACAGGTGCATAGGCTGGGTCTTGAATGGGTCTTTGAGTTTCGTTTGTACCTATTTCTCTGGCCTTTTCTCTCTTCTCCTCCTCTACTGCTACTTTGCACATCCATAAGTGGGTGTCTTCATGCATCCATGAGGATACATACCCTATGGAATGCACCGATTCTGTATCATCCTTGGTTCTATGGATTGGATTCCATTGGATAGGAGGGACATCTCTATGAGAGTAGTCCTTGAGATTCACTTTGGTCGTAACACCTAAGTGTTGCAAATACAAGGAATTGGTTCCCCAGTCCTGTACCACTTGCAACTGTCGCATAAATGGTCTTCCCAAAATCATCTCATAAGCATGATTTTTGCTGAAGTCACATATAGCAAACGTATGCTCAAACTCGACACCACAAGTGGTGAGAGTTATTCCTTCTAGCAATCCTAGGGGTCTCTCTATGTGACCATCAGCCATCTGCAATTTCATTCTCGTTGGCCTGAGTGCAGGCTTGCCCCAACGCTTCCATAGGGAAGTAGTGGCAATTGCAACTCCTGCACCTGAGTCCAAAATGGCCTTGGTGGTGTACTCCTGGTAGGTGATGGGAAGATAGGTGTTCCCTTCTTCACCTTCACACATATCCCCTATCTTATCCAAGGGAATTTCTGGCACTGTCCTATGGGATCCTACCTGGGAACAAGGTTTGGCTACTTCTGGTACTTGTTTGGCGACATGTTTCCATAATTCAGGTCTAACCTTGAGTAGCTCTTCTAACTTGAGATTGCACTGCACGTTAGTGTTCTTCACTACCTCTGTGTTCCTAGGTATGACTGAATCTTCGCTTCTTACCATGATTGTAGGTGTTCTCATACAGGTGGACTTTGCTTCCCATGGGCCTGTGAAGTGGGGTAGCTCTTGTATGGAATTAGACTCAAAGTCCAATCTCTCGTGAGACTGAGTACTCTCATGTTCCCCATAAATAGATGGGATGTCTTGTGGGAATTGGTCGTGTGCATCATCCACAAGTTCAAAGGGAGGGGCGACTTCACTTTCGTTATCCCATTTGTCTTCTTGAATCTCTCGTAGGAAGTCTGGTGCAAACCGATTCATAGAAGAAGAAGTGTCTGGCTCCGTAGAATTAGGCACATAAGCAACCTGGGAAGGAGGGCTTATTCTATCGTTGGCTCTCTCCTCGTTCTCATAGATGGCTGGAACACAAGCTTCCTGGGGAGGATTACTTGTTCTATTACTTTTCCGAACAGGCTCATACGCTCCCTGAGAAGGAATGTAGGCAACCTGTGGAGGTACGTAAGCTTTCGAGGGAGGCTCATCTGCCTTTTGGGAGGAAAGATAAGCTTCTTGAGGAGGCACATGGGCTTCCTGAAGGGGCTAGCTTATCCGTTCTCTTGCCCTTTCCTTTCTTTGAGGGGCAGGTTCCTTTTCTGATTGTGCAATTAGCCTCTCTATTCTTTCTAGCAGTCCATCAAAGTGTAACTGCGTTTTAGCTGAGCTAGAGATGTTAAAGAGGCGGCTAGCCTCGAACATGGCTTGAGCCAATTCCACCATCTTAGCACAAATTTTAGTTCGTTCAAGCTCTAGCTCGGCTCTAGGGTAGCATTTTTCATGATCGGTTATGGTTGGCCCTTCTTGGATTCTGGCCTGATATGCTTTAAGCATCATGTTTAGGTCCTCGGGAGTGGGATCTGCTAGGACTGATCCTACTTTGGGGGGTGGTGGAGTCGTATGAGGCGGGTTGGAAGGTGGTGAGTAGGATGGAGATGGGAATGGTGGTGGTGGAGTAGTGTGAGAGGGAGTTTGAGAGGTGATTTCAGTTACCTGGCTTTGGTTTCTCTTATGCTTTCCTCAAGTTCACTCATCTTTTTAGCCCATTGTCTTTTCATTCTTTCCCAACTATCTTTCCACGCTCTAGTCCTTTTCTTTGTTATGCTCTCGGTTTCACTAGCCTCTGGGTTCTTCTCCTGGTTTACTCCTTGGTTCTGCTGCAATGTCTAAGCTCTAGTGACTACCTGTACAGGAGCAGTGGAAGTGACACTTCCTGTGGAATCTACCACTAACCCAATAACGTTGATAGGAGTGATTTTTGGCATATTATTGGGGTTCTTTGGGCAATCTCGTAAGAGATACTCTTTTCCACAATCTTGGCAAAAGCCTTGGATCATCACTGACTGGTTTTGTGTAGGTGGAGGTAAGGGGCAATCACGAATGAGGTGATCTCCTTGACATCTGTAGCACGGTCCTCTTGGGAACGGAGGTCTTACTTGCCTAGGTTGAGGCCTAGGGTTGGGGTTTGCATACATGACGTTTGTGTAATCTGACTCCCAACTAGGTTCATTTGGCTCTTCGCTGTAATAGGACTCACCATGTTCTGGAGACTGCATGTAGTACGCCTGGGGACTATCAACATGTGTAGAATCAAAGCTATGGTCACTGGGGTCACTTTCGGAAAGCAGTGGGGTTACAGGGACTATGGCTCTATTCAGGTTTTCTTCTGCAACAGCATACTTTACCGGAATCACATTAGCTGGGGCTGGGGGTTGTTGTGCTAGCACAGGCTGAGGCCTTTGTTGGTTTTGATATTGTGGTTGATAATTTTGTTGTGGCCTGCCATATGGCTGTGGAGGGTACTGGTTCTGGTATCTTCCCTGTGGTGGATAGGGTTGAGGATAGGTTTGCCTAACTGTTTGCTTATTGTAGGGGCAATCTTGTGCGGTGTGATTGGTGTACCTCCGTTCTATGGTGCAGTACTGGCTACTAGGATTTACTTGGGGTTGAGCCATAATGGGACATACGTTCGCCATGTGGTCGCCACCACAAGTGTAGCACCTTTTCACAGGGGCAAACCTTGGGATTTGTTTGCTAGTTACACCTAATTTCTGAGCTACTTTCTCTGCAAGTTCCTCGATTGATGTGGATTGCGTGGAAGAGAGGCTTGAGGCACTATCCGAATCTTTGTATATCTTAGCAAGCTCTAACTCCTCCCCTAGGTTATCCTCAATGTCAATACACATGCGTACACGCTCTTCTATGGTCCTAGGGTCCTTCAAGTACACATAAGATCTCAATTTAGTACTTAGCAATCCATCCAAGAATAAAGCCACTTGCTTGGCTGGTGTGGGTAACTCCGAAACAGGGCATCTTTCAAGATATTGCCTAAATCTCCTTCCTGCAAGTCTCACGGTTTCTTGAGGGGTTTGCTTGAAGCTGTGAATCAGCGAGGAGGTATTATGCCTTATGCCACTCTTAGAGAATTCAATGATGAAAGCCTCTAGGAGTTGGTCTATGCTCCTGAACTGCCTCTCATTTAGTGGCTGAAACCATGTCAGGGCAGTGTTCCTAAGGGTCAGACCAAAGGCATTGTACTGCGTGAATAGATCCTCCACTTGTTCAGCTCTCAAGACTTGCCTAAACTCAGCCACATGATCGTATGGATCTCCAGTGCCATCGAAGTAGTTCTTCATGGACTTGACTAGCTGAGTCGGTCTCAAGGTTCTTGTGTGCTCTCTAGGTCGTGGTAAAGGGAACTCATCCGCGTTTCTTTGATTCCTGTGAGCTCTAAGTATCTCAGGTTCTACTCTATTTGTTTCCGTCCTCGTTCTCTCTCTTCCCACTGGGTTGGCAAAGCTTACTTCTGGTCTATCTCTACTTCTGTCTCTTTGCATTCCATGAGCTTGGGATGTTCCAGCTCTAGGGTGACCATAGGATACATTCGATCTTGGTTGGGGAAAAACAAATTCACCTTTCCAAGTGTAAGCATGCCTATCATTTTCTGTCACCACAAAGATCCTCTCCGAAGCGTGACCTAAGTAGGTCACTCTGCCTGGGCTATCAGGATCCTTAAACTCATAGATCATGATTGTTCCTATATCAGTTGGTTGATCAAGTTTATACCTCCAAAAGGCTTCGTCAGTTTCTCGATTGAGAAGCAAATCTATGCACTTGTTGTCTTGGGGAACCCATTCAGGTGTGATAATCCTAGTGAGAACAGATTTGCCTCGGGGTGTTCTAGGTTCTACTCCCATGTTTCCTTGTTCCAAGTCACCTAAGTCCGCTTCTGAGATTACATTCCCAAATTCATCTGTCCTGTCTGGGTGACTGGTGACTACGTATATGGTTCCTTCTTTGTCTAGGTATGCACCATTTTCAAACTTGACTGCTGGGTGCTCTAGTCCTATGGATTGATCAGGATTCTTAATCTGTACCACAGATCTTCCTAGGCCGTCCTCATAGATGCTAGCACCTAATTGGTTGGTCCTAAGGTATTCCAACTGCGTTTTGTAAGGGCCTTCTACCCTGTACAAGTAAGGCACTCCTGAACTGCCCGTAGGTCTGTCCATGCCTTGAGACATCTCTGACTCACTGGTCTCAGAGCTAGGGTAGTACGAGTGGTGACTCAACTGCTGGGCCCAAGACCTTGCAGTGTGATTGACACTAGCCTCTGAAGACCTAAGGCTTTGTCTCTCTCTTACTAGGTGTCGTCTGATCTAAGGTTCATATGCCTAACTGATTAACCCAATTTGTCCTAGGTACAACCACGTTTCTGAGTCCTTTTGTATCGGTCACTTGGTTCTTTTTATGTTGATTATCGTGTTTATACTCTTGTGTGATATCACGTCGTCAGGAATACTTGAGTTTAATTTCACACTTTAGTTTGGTCGTTTTCACGTTAGGTTCTTTTCCTTTTAAGATTGTCGTTCGCACACACACAGGTTATCTCTTGACTTGCACTTGATTTCTTAGATAGTCTTTGATTTATCTCATGCTTATCGTTGCCTGGAATTACTTCTAACACTACCCGCACTTAGCCTAAACCAAGAATTGATAGAGGGTGTTGCGGGTTTTCCAACCTTGAGTTCCTTTCCTTGTGGTGTTGTCCTGATGTGCCCAGGACGCGCGTTCCCAAGCTTGCACTTACTCTTGCCTTGCGTACCCTTCGCTGCTCTCAAAGGACCTGTAAAAGGCCCACTGTTAGCTCAAGACTTAAATTCAAAAAGACAGAACCAATCACTTTCATTCATGTAACACTTCACCAATTTGCACTATGACTTTTTGGATACAACTCTAGAGATCCCTGAATTTTGTTCCCCCTGGGTATGGTCAACTTCAAAATACCCTAGCTAATATTCCTGATCTTAATGTAACTATAACCAGTCGATGTTTTGGTTGTGCTCCCCATGAGCTTTCCAACAAAACAAAAATCACGGCAAACGGATTTCGTATGAGAAAGTTATGCCAGTTCAGGGTTTTTGGGACTCAAACCGGATTAAACTAGGTTAACAGGCAAACACGAATTTCTCGAGTTACTTGGGTCGTGCCCTCGTAATGCAATGCTACACCCTAATGTTTGTCCCACACTTGGCCAAAATTTAGACCCCTTTTTTTGCCTTAAAAATTTGACCTAATTTGCCCTTCTAACGTGTTCGCAAAGTCTGTCGGTCGCGATTGACAGGTCAGTCGCGATCGACGTGTCGATCGCGATTGACAGGTCCATCGTGGCTGTCAGTCGCGATTGACAGGGGTTACCTTCATCATCAAAATTTTTACCTTTACCTTTACTATCTTTATTTTTGTTCTTATCTACATAGAGAAAAGAGGATTGATTACCTTTTGACTTGTCTCAATTTTTCATAAGCTTTGCCTCACGTGTAAACAATTGTCACATGAGGGTGCTGAAATCAAGAGTCTACATGTCCATGTAGAGGTCCATGGCTATGGTGAAAGCTTCCTATTTGTCATCTGCCTTTAGTCCATTGATCACTTGGCTTACTATATGATCTTCACTAATGATTTCTCCAATACTCCCAAGTTGATCTGCTATGTCCTTTATTTTGGTGACAAAATCAATCCCACTTTGCTTGGGCATCTTCTTGAAGGTGGTGAATTCCATCCATAGTTAGTTTTCCCTTGCCTTGCTGCTTGATGAGAAGAATGCTTCAAGAGCATCCCAAGTCTCTTGTGAATTCTTGCAACCCCTGATGTGTGAAAGTAAAAAATTAGAGATTGAGTTAAGAATATATGAACTTTTAGCATCCTTTGAGCATCATGTGGTTAACATATCTTGTTCTTCTTGAGTTGGTTGTCCTTCCCTTCTGAGAATCTTCATCATCTCATCTCCAGATATGTAACCATAGAGTTTGCTCCCTTGAAGATAATCTTCCATTCTAAGTGACCAAGCTTATTAGTTACCTCGATCCAGTTTGTCTATGGATGAAGGAAATCTATCTCCCATGATGATTTGTTGTTGCTTTGATACCACTGTGAGGAGATGGATAGGTAGGTTCCAAAGATGAGCTAGTGTTGCACAAACTTGTTCTAGACCTGCCAAGTTAACTCTATGGATGCTTAATATACTCCTTTAGCTAACCAATAATGCATTTGGAACCACTAAATGCTTTGGAGAATCATTCACAAATGTTTGCATTAAAAAGACAACTTGCAGATGCTAGAAATGTGACAAAAAATGTTCTATGTTTGGAATAGAAGTGCTCAGTATTATGCTCAGAGCTCACAACCTAGTATGAATTGACCAAAGAGCTTTAGCACACCTCTAATTGTTTGTATAGCTAACTAAATCAAGTTATTTTCTCAATTTAGATGTACCATACACCGAGAAATGAATCTAAAAAGTCAGGGGAGTCATGCCAACTTTTCATGATCTAGAAGGTGTGCAGACATAGTCAGCTTCTATGATTCATAACTTGAGATCCTCTGTGCCAAACTTGATGGGAATTGATATCCAAGTAGTAGACACTTAGATCTAAATAAATCAAGTTAAATCATAGCAAATGAGTGAGTACACACAGA